>OV277350.1:28452907-29684157 GCA_922984085.1 Sicus ferrugineus | reverse complement strand
GGTCGAGGTGGCACTAGGCTCAAATCGTTGGTTCCATCGCACTTCGCTTGATGTCTGGGGCAACTCGGGGCAGGATACCACGGTATTTTGCCAGCGTATGTATCTTCCAGTGGTTTTATGGTCGTTGTCGCTCTCGCTGTCGCTGATACTAGTGCTATCGCTTGTGGTGCTGCTACTGCTGCTGCTGCTGCTACTGCTGCTGCTGCTACTGCTGCTGCTGTTGCTGCTGCTAGTGGCGATATCCGGTAGGTTGATCGGGGGGAGACGTTGGTTGGTGCCTGCCTTCATCTGCAGGGTTTTAAATAGGTGTGCTAACCGCCGTCTTTGTCGGTCCATTGTTCTGGCATTTCCCCACCGGTCGGTCGTTATAGTGCTCAGGTCTCCGTCGTTGTGATTTATTATCACCTCTGCGAACCTCAGGAGGTAGACTCCACAATCGGTGGTGTTTGTTTGTCGTGGTACTGTCACCATTCGACACGGCAGTGCCTCCTCCCCAAACCTTTTTCTGGCATCCTCCCCTCCTTTTCGGCTTTCGTATTCGTATGTCAAAAAGTCTCTCAGCCGCTGGACGGTGTCCGCGTGGGTGGGGAGTGGCAGTGGGTCCAAAATATCAATGCTGGCCTGGCCTCCGCAATTTATGGTGCTCAGTCGACAGATGTCCACGAGGTACCAGTGGTGGTTCTCATTCACCGGAATTAGGACGTGTTCCTTTTGAAAGAGGTCGACCTTCTCCGTCCAGCGTTTCATCTGGCCGTGTCGTTCTTTTGGCGATGCCTTGGGGTCTAAGGACCGGAGTTTCGTTACGAAGAACGACGTTAATACGTAGACCTTCCCTTCGTGCTGCTTTGCAACACGTTCTGTGGCCAGCCACTTCAGGGTCACGTCGATATTCACGTCATTCAACCATTGCTGTTGTGCCAGCCTCTTATAGTCTGCTATGGTCACAGTGTAACCCCTCTCTTGGGGATAGGAGAACATTACCTCTGTCGCCTTCTGGTGGTCGTCCACTTTGTCGGACCAAGCCTCTGTTGCTACGACCGCTGTTGGAGATGTATTTGTCAGTGAGGCGTCGGCATTAATGTGGACTGTTGGCGTCTCCATCAACGTGCTGCATGTGCTTTGTTGGGTGTTGGCCTGGACGGCTGGAGCGACGGGGGGTTCCACCAGGTGTGGTGTTGTTGGCGTGACCGAACGGCTCGCATTTGGTCGAGAGAAGTCCACGCGTTGGAAGTTTGGTTTGCCGGCTCTTGGATATGGCGGAAAGTCCTCTATAAACTTCAACCGGTGGACCTTTTGGTTTTCCTCTGCCATGCGACGTCGGAATTGAACTAGTGACTGGGCAAAACGTTGTTGTTCGGCTTCTTTGTTCATTTTCTCTAGAATGAGAGGACGCGTTAATGGTTTATCGGATGGGGTTGTATTGTCGTATGCTGTATGGTAAGGTTTTAGTTCACTGACGTGTACCGAGCGTGTCTTTGTGGTTGTCTTTTGTCGTAGTTGGGCGATCACTGGTGAAATGAATCCAACAACCGTATATGGCCCAGAGTATTTCGGTCCCAGTTTTGCATTGAAAGCATCGGCCGACTTTGAAGGCTGATGTTGTTTGATTAGGACCTGTTGCCCAATGTATGGTGTCCACCTTCGTCTGCGTAAATTATAATGCCGTGATTGCTCCTTGGCTGCCCGTGTTAAGTTATGCCGGACTATTTTGATAATCTCCTGTAGTTGCTTTGCTGTCGCGGTTGGTGCTTGATATACGGTACCGGTGCCCAACGTCACCTCGTCGAATAAAGTTCCCGGTAGCCTCGGCTCCCTGCCTTGAGTCAAAAACGCAGGGCTATAACCCGTCGACTCGGAAACACTAGTGTTGATCGCAAGTGATATCTCTGGTAGAAGGTCATCCCATCTCTGGTGTTGATCCTTGACAAATTGTGCTATCATGGTTTTTACCGTTCGATTGGCTCTTTCCGTCGCATTCTCCTGGGGTGTGTACGGGGCAGTAAATTGCTGTTTGGTCCCAATGTCAGCAAGGTATCGTTGAAAGCTGCGACTGGTGAACTGCGTCCCATTGTCACTGACGAACACCTTAGGAACACCGTATCTGGCCAGGATTCGTTCTCGGAACGCCTTAATCAGTGTCTCAGTAGTTGCTCTACGTAAAGGCACCATCTCTGTCCATTTGGAGAACCTGTCGAAGAATACCACCAGCATTGAATTCCCGTGTTTAGAGCGAGGTAGTGGCCCAACGAAATCTGCGCATAGCGTAGCCCATGGCTCCTCTGGAATTCTTGTGAGCATTTCTCCTGCGGGTGCTTGTTGACTTGCCTTATATCGTTGGCATGAGTCGCAATTCCTGACGTAACGACTGATGTCGCGGAACATTCCCGGCCAGTAGTATCGATTTGCAATCCTGTTGATGGTTTTACGGATCCCTAGGTGGCCGGCGCAAGGGGTGTCGTGGTTTTCTCTTAAAACCCGGTTCCTCGATGAAGTGGCCACGCAGAGCTTCCAGGGAGCACAGTCTTCGTCGTTTGCGTTACGTGGGAGGTGCCGGTATAACTGTCCATCGACGACTGTGTAGTCCGGGTACTTGTCTGGTGCATTTATTATCTCCCTCTTTCTCTTTTGCAGCCATGTGCAGTCCTCGGCCGCGTCCTCGTTTACGGTTACTCGTTGCAAAGTTTGCCTTGGTTGGCGTGACAACGCATCTGCCACTACATTATTTTTGCCTTTTCTGTATTGTACCGTAAATTGATACTGCTGTAATTCGAGAGCCCACCTAGCTACACGACCTGTTGGGCTTTCTATGGAGTTAAGCCACTTCAAAGACAGATGGTCGGTGACGACTACAAATGCATACCCTTCGAGATATGATCTCATCTTGCGAATACCCCACAAAATGGCCAAACATTCCTTCTCGGTGGGTGAATAGTTTTTCTCAGCACTATTTAGATGGCGACTGGCATAGGCGATCACTCTTTCGGCTCCATCGAATACCTGTGTAAGTACCGCGCCTAGGCCGAAATTGCTGGCATCGGTTTGTAGCGTGAATGTCTGTGAAAAATCGGGACAGGTTAATACCGGAGCCTCGGTAAGCTTCCTTTTGAGTCCTTCGAAGGCTCGCTGTTGTTCTTCCCCCCATTTCCAATGCCTCCCTTTCTTGAGTTGCGCTGTTAAGGGTTGGACGATCGTTGCAAAGTCCGGTACAAAACGTCGGTACCACGATGCAATGCCCAAGAATCGGCGAACTTCTCGTACATTCCGTGGGGGCTCAAGTTCTCGTATGGCTGCTACCTTGTCTGGATCCGTATGAATACCCTCTTCGCTGATGACGTGGCCAAGGTACCTGACTTTGGTCTTGAAAAATTCGCATTTATCGGGGTTTATACGAAGATTTGCGGCTCTTAATCGACGGAAAACTTCCCTCAAGTTCTGTGTATGTTCGTCAAATGATGCTCCCGTGACGACGATGTCATCCAGATAAGCGAAAGCGAATGGCTCCATCTCGGGCCCGATGACGCGATCTAGCGCTCGTTGAAAAGTAGCGGGTGCAGAGTGGAGCCCAAATGGCATTACTCGCCATTGGAACAGGCCGCGCCCTGGCACCGTGAAAGCGGTATATTGCTTGCTACTGGCTTCCATTGGGATCTGCCAATAACCGTCCTTTAAATCGATGCTGCTGATGAACTTGGCATTGCGTAGTCTGTCCAATATGTGGGTGATTCGCGGCAGTGGGTAAGCGTCAGGTATTGAGCGGCTATTTAATTGCCGGTAGTCGATACAGAGGCGCCATGCCCCCGTTTTCTTCCTTACCAATACGATTGGAGCGCTGTATGGGCTATGAGAGGTTTCAATGCACCCCTTTTCCAATAGTTTGTCAATTTCTTCGTTTATTACGGCCTGCATTGCCGGGTTCCGTGGTATATACCTTTGTTTAATTGGGCGCGTGTCACTCATTACAATGCGATGTTCCGTGATATTGGTTACCCCAGTCATGTTCTTGAACTGTTGTAGTTCATTTCGTAGAAATTCGTCAGTTTCGGCCTTCTGTACCGTGTTCTCTTTGGTAATGATCATACAGCTGAGGGAGGTCTCACTGGCTGATGACGTTCCCAAATCTAGTTTTTCTCCCCCACACTTTAAGGATGCGCCGGCTTTTCTTAAGAAGTCCATTCCGAGGACTACGCTGTCTGTGGTATTGGGCATTATCATAAAGTAGATTCGGCCTTTGAAGTTTCCTAGTTCGATGTCGCTGGCTACGGCTTGGTGGACTTCTTGGGTCGAGCCGTCAGCTAGTGTTACGTCAGCTTCCATTGGTATGAGTTCGCACCGGTCTCGCACTTGGTTGGCGAACGTCTGGCTCATGAAACTGGCTGAGGCTCCTGTGTCGATGGTGGCTATGGTACGCATGGCGTTTAGTGTTATTGCCGCACGAATGCGGTTGTCCTTGTCCTGCAGGATGCTGATCGAGGGTTTGTTTCGCTGGAGATGATCTACCCTCGTTTTGGACCACCTCCTACGGTGTTTTCCTGTCTTCGGCAGCATTGGATGGTGCGTAGTCCTCGTCGACCGCAAACCCAACAGAAGAGTACTGGCGGGTTTCGGCAAATGCTAGAGACATGGCCATCTTGGCCGCAGTTTCTACAGGCAGTTCTGGGGTTGATTGTCACTAATTCTCTCTCTTGGGCCCTGGTCGGTACCTGTACTGCTTGACCGGTTGTCTCTTGTGTAACCAATCGATGTTGTTCTCGTCGCGCTGGTTCGGGTTGTCGTTCCTTAATCCGTTCAAGGTCCTCGGCCATGGTGATCAGTTCGTCTAAGCAAGCAAAGTCTTTCCGCCGAATATACCATTGAAAATCTGGATGTAAGTTCTGGTAGATTCTCTCGAGTTTCTGCTCCTCGGTGTAGCCGGCATGTCGCATCAAATTCTGGATTTCGAGCAGGTATGATTTAAATGTCTCTTTAGGTTTTTGAAGTCGACCCCGAATGTCGTCGTCCAATCGACCCCAAAATCGTGCTGGTAAGAAGAATTGTAGGAAATCCTTCCGGAATTCTTTCCATGAGGTCCAGTGTCGGTTGTTATTTCGGAACCACGTCAGGGCGTTGTCCTTTAGGAGCTCCGGCATGGTACGTGGCAGTAGATTCATGTCGATGTTGTAGGCATCTGCTAACTCCTCAATTCTTTCCACAAAGGGCATCGGGTCCTTCGTTCCTTCGTACTTGGTTGACCATTTTCGAACCTGATCGATTATCATCATCGGTGGATTACCCTGGCAACGTACTTGGTTATGGTGTGAAGGAGGGTGCTCTGGTGGAGGCACAAGAAAGTTCAGATTCTCCTCACTGGTTGCTCGTGCGGTGTGTTCCATCGCTGCCTCTGCCTGGTGATCTGGTGATGGTTCCCTCTGGTGTTTCTTCTCTAATTCTTCCATACGTACCTGTAACTTCTTATCGGAACCTCGGTCGCTGAGAAATGCCACCAATCGTTTCCGAAGTTCACTGACCGTTCCGGTGGGGTCTAAGCCGAACTCACTGGAATAAACGACGAGGTCTTCCTTTTTCAATTGGTATACCCAAGAGGTGGTTGGCATGTTATGGCTTTAGTCAAACTGAGTATATATATTTTATGGACAAAATATTTCTTCGCTCGTTTTGGTTTTGGTCTTTTATATATTACTCTGTTATTCTTTATTTTTCTTTCTTTTCACTGTCTTTTCATTGTTTATGTTTCACTGTAGTTCACAATTTTCTGCTCCTCTCCACCGGTCCCTGCTCGGGCGCCACTGTGACGAACCTTTTGCTCCGGATATGCTCGCCGGGATTCCAAGGTTCTTAACTCACAGAAAATTTATAATTCGGGAGTGCGGGAGGGAGTCAATTCGAACAGTACTTGATCTTTTAAGTCTTTATTTCACTCTTATTTACAGATTTATAGTTCACTATTATTATTATTCTAAATCCTGGCTCGTCGATCCCGTTCTTTATGTCCGGGGCGTTCGTGACTCGTCGTTACCGTTATTTCTATCCGCGGTGTTCGCTACTCTTGACTCGTCGTTACCCTTATTTATATCCGCGGTGCTCGCTACTCGTGACTCGTCGTTACCGTTATTTCTATCCGCGGTGCTCGCTACTCGTGACTCGTCGTTCCCGTTACTTATATCCGCTTTGCTCGTTCTTTTTGTACCGGCAACTCACCGTCGGTCGCCCTGTCGAGGTGTACCGCCAACCGATAGGCTCGGCTCACCGTCAGTCGCTCTGTCGAGGTGTACCGCCAACCGATAGGCTCGGCTCACCGTCAGTCGCTCTGTCGAGGTGTACCGCCAACCGATAGGCTCGGCTCACCGTCAGTCGCTCTGTCGAGGTGTACCGCCAACCGATAGGCTCGGCTCACCGTCAGCCGCTCTGTCGAGGTGTACCGCCAACCGATAGGCTCGGCTCACCGTCGGTCGCTCTGTCGAGGTGTACCGCCAACCGATAGGCTCGGCTCACCGTCGGTCGCCCTGTCGAGGTGTACCGCCAACCGATAGGCTCGGCTCACCGTCGGTCGCCCTGTCGAGGTGTACCGCCAACCGATAGGCTCGGCTCACCGTCAGTCGCTCTGTCGAGGTGTACCGCCAACCGATAGGCTCGGCTCACCGTCGGTCGCTCTGTCGAGGTGTACCGCCAACCGATAGGCTCGGCTCACCGTCGGTCGCCCTGTCGAGGTGTACCGCCAACCGATAGGCTCGGCTCACCGTCGGTCGCCCTGTCGAGGTGTACCGCCAACCGATAGGCTCGGCTCACCGTCAGTCGCCCTGTCGAGGTGTACCGCCAACCGATAGGCTCGGCTCACCGTCAGTCGCTCTGTCGAGGTGTACCGCCAACCGATAGGCTCGGCTCACCGTCGGTCGCCCTGTCGAGGTGTACCGCCAACCGATAGGCTCGGCTCACCGTCGGTCGCCCTGTCGAGGTGTACCGCCAACCGATAGGCTCGGCTCACCGTCAGTCGCTCTGTCGAGGTGTACCGCCAACCGATAGGCTCGGCTCACCGTCAGTCGGCCTGGCGCACCGTTGACTTACTTGTCTGGCTTGCCTTTTGTCAAGTCAATTCTGTCTGAAGACCGATAGGCCTTCGTCAGAGTCCTCAGTTGATTTTTCACTTACCAAGACGATTGCTGCCACTCCGCTGACTGCTTCCACTCAACTCAACTCTTTTTGGTTGTGCGGCCGTATTTATACCGCATCCTGCCAGGGTTGTTGATTCTGATCGAACAGCTGATCACACAGCTGTTTGATACTTCCACCCTCCAGGGTTGCTTTCATGCTTACCCTACGTTTTAGCTTTAGTACTACTTATTACTTAAAGAAATACGCAACCGTACAGGAACATAACATTTGTATTCAGTTCTTTAAAAATAGTAAAAAAATAATACTGTTGACGCTTTTGGTGTGGGTGAAAACGAGGTTCGCCGACTTTCATCGTCACAGCTGATCGCAGCATCAACACTCAGACACTTTAATTCATTGAAACTCGTGTTGCTGTTTTGTTGCTTGCATTTGCTGTCGCTTCCTTGCAGTTGTTGTTGCGTTCGCCTTGTCAGCCAGGACTTTGAGTGCAGCGTTTTCCCAACTTCCGGCGAGTTAAAAGTTGCCTGCCAACTTAAAACTTTCGGCGCCCTTCATCGTTTCTAATTGCTGGGGAGTGGAAAAGTTTCGCTATCTGCGAAATAAGAAACGTATTGAGTTTATGATTTTGCACGAGCAGGACGATGAACAAGGATTTCGTAGAAATTCAAATCAGTCTTGCGTGACGAGGGATGGACGGCAAATTGTTTTTCCCACGATGCTCCTCTCAGTTGTGTCGAGCAAAGTTATGATGGGATTTATTATTTTTTTACGATGACCCCGAATATCTCGAGACTACAACGTCGACAAGAGACCGGACTGCATCGTAATTTGCTGAAGGACATTTATAAAAATTTATTCTATATCCTTCTCATTCTCTCTCCCTCGTTCTCTCTCTCTCTTTCTCTCTCTCTTTCTGTTGGTGTGTGCATATTTCTAGATAATTGATTTTCTACTTTAGATCCAGGAATCTCAGTCTGCCAGACTAATAATCGAGCCAGAATCACGCCGCGTTTAACTTCATCGCCTTTTTAAGATAAAAATACTGGATTTGTAATCGGGAATTCTTGCGGTAACTCCGCCAAATAGGCGTGACTCGCCTCTGTGTCTCTCCAGCCTTCGCGTTGGACGAAGACAAACTTTTTACGAGTTTCAGTTTGCAGTTTACATCGATGCAGTTCATTAATTTTTCATTCTTCCAGATGCTGATGTCGAAGTGTTGCAGCGTGGAACGAGGGGCTGCTGAGGCTCCGCTCCTTCCAGTCCCTTCGAACTTTGACCTTAATTCAGATGCGAGTCATTGTAGTGCGAATCCTTAGCAGCGACAACAAGAACTGCCAACTGAAGGACCTTCCGAGGAAGCTGCTGACGCTGATGTTGCTGAAACTTGCGCTGCTTCTGCTGCTGCTGCTGATGCTGATGCTGCTGCTGCTGCTGCTGCTGATGCTGCTGATGCTGATCTGCAGCTGCGTCTTCAAGTGTGGATGAGTAAGCAAAATCGAGCAAAGGACTGCCATCGAGAGCGGAGGCAACTGGGCCGGAATGAGCTCACAACTTGAATGGTTGCGAGTCCGCTCGCTCGGCGGAGGAGGCGAGCTGATCGCGCGTGGAGGAGGCCGCGTGCTTCGACAGAGATAACGCGGCGGTCCTCGAGGCGAGGACTGTCGAGCAGCGATGAAATCAAGCGAAAACCGAGGACCGAGTGGTGCTGCTGCTGCGCCGCGCGAAACTACGCGTTCATTCGGCGCGCTGGCAACCAACTGAGTTCGGCAGCAGCGGCAGCAACGATTTGAATGCGCGTAATGACGCCACTCGGCTGTCGTTGCAGCTGCCGACTTCGTTGCTGCCTCGATTGGTTGCTGCCGAGTTTTTGAGAAGCGTTAAGAAAACAGATGGCGCAATCGAGAAGTAAGAATTGGGAAGTCGAATCGGAGACGAGAGTCGGAATCGAGCGGCAAAATAAGACAATTTAATCCACTCTCACCGGAATGACTGCAATAATGGACACCCACGAGCTCGAAATAACAAACAACGTGGAACTTAAAGAAGCCGCAAACTGAATCGGAAACTCGGGGTTCGATGGCAGCAAATAGTTTCAAAGTGCCCTCCCTCGCCCACCTTTTAACCGAGCAACCATTTTAAAGAGGACTCGAGGACGTTGCAGGTCCTCATAAAAATTAAAACGGTTGCTGCTGCGGGCGCTGAGTGAAAGTTGCTCGACGCCGCCGACTCACACGAAGCCACGTCGCCCCTCGACTGGGGAGACTGGGGAGACTGAGGAGACTGGGGAGACTGAGGAGACTGGGGAGAGGAGAGAGTTTAATTCGAGGAGACCGCGTTTTGTGCTCAAGGTTGTGTGCTCGCGGATATTTAAACGTGACACAGAAACTCGCTCCCCCCGGGCCGCCCTCGCACCCCGCACACCCTGCCGCCGCCGCCCTCGCGGTTATAAAGTCACATAAATTTCAGAATGGAGGACAAATATTTGCGGAAGCGGATTGTTTGCTTCGCCATTTTTCGTCTTTGTTTGCTGCGGGCGGGATGTTAAAAATCCACAACGATACTGAAATGACAGAGTCAATATTGCACTCAAACCCCCCGCTACCCCCACCCCCTGCCCCTCACACCCGCTCCTCGCCCTTTCCAGCATTCGATCTGCGATGCAGTTGGCAGCAGTCATCCGTTTTTTCGAGTGGCAACTGAAACAGTTGCGCGTTTTATAACGTGTGTGCATCCGAGTGACTGCTTTCGAACTGAATTCCTTCTCTTTCCCGCAGGTGTTTCCGCAAATCTTTCCAAGTGCACTCGCATCTGCGGCTAAATTAAGTTGCACGCGTGGTTTGCTCGACAACCAGACAGCTGATGACTGCAGATGCCTTCAGTAACATTTAATTGGCCTTAACTAACTATAAATCTGCAATTTTGTAACGGTTTCCCTTCACAGAAGCAATTTCTCACTCACAACTACGAATTATGAATGCGCAATCGAGCGAATGTCGATCAAGCGGACGTCCTTTCAAAGGAGTCTCAAATGCGTGCGAGTGGAAGACGAGCGAAGACTGACAATCAGCATGCCTTCGAGTTGCGGTTGCAGCTAATTAATTGCACACGCATCGAGGATCTTCGTTGCTTTGCCAACAATGGCCAGCAGGCGCACTGCTGGCGGACCCACCCACTCGGGCAGGGTTGCCAGATGCATTAATTAAATGGCCCGTGCCGAGCCGAAATACCAGCGGCGATTGACATCTGGCCGCACCACGCACACACTCACTCGCACACGCGTGCATTCGAGTTATTACGTCATGCCAGTGTGTGTTGCAGTGGGTGTCCGTGTAGGTGCAGCCTTCGCTGTGTGCGTGAGTCCGGCGAAGTTCAGTGTCCCTGCAGAATATTGAAAATGTTGGCCTTTTGCGTTGGCACGGTTTTCCTCGCCTTCCATTTCCGAATAAGTGGAGAATCTACAGATGACGATATTCTGCCAACACAAACACACTTCCAAGTCCTTGAAAATTCTTGCTCACGTTAGTTTCTCAACACACACGGACACACTTTCACTCCTCTCGCCGTCTGTTCGGCGTTTGAGAGTATCAACTGCTTCCGCTTGTTTATCGTTATGGACGCCAACTGAGTCTGTGTCTGTGTGTGTGTGTGTGTGTGTGTGCGTTCTGTACAGCGTTAGTCGAAGGGTGTGCGAAACACATGAGGGATGCAGTTGAAAATCCTTTAGTTTGATCAATATTTGGCTTCCTTAACATCCTTCTTGGCATCCATTGCAACCGAAGCTCTCGAATTTCTCGCATAATTCAATGCGTCGCCCTAATTACTTCCCAGACTAGAGAAGAAATTTTGATATTTAATGTTTCTTCCCATACAATTTCGAATCCCTTTGCAGTTTGCAAAACTTTCCCGTCCATTACTAATTTGCTCTCTTGCCATTTATCTCCCGCTCCCTTGTGTGCGACGCATATTTCCTTGTCATACTCGATTTCACAATCACGACTTTCCAATCCTGAAAAATCACTTGCTTAAAGTGAACGAAGGACGAAGGAAAGCTCATCGGTTGGCCTGCCTATCTTGTGACATCCCTCCTCACCACCACCTCCTCCTCACCACCACCTCCTCCTCCTCCTCCTCCTCCTTCTCAGCCTCCTCCTCCTCCGCCTCCACCGCCTCCTCCGCCTCCACCGCCTCCTCCGCCTCCTCCGCCTCCTCCGACTCTTCCGCCTCCTCCGCATCCTCCTCCGCCTCCTCCTCCGCCTCCTCCTCCGCCTCCTCCTCCGCCTCCTCCTCCGCCTCCTCCTCCGCCTCCTCCTCCGCCTCCTCCTCCGCCTCCTCCTCCGCCTCCTCCTCCGCCTCCTCCTCCGCCTCCTCCTCCGCCTCCACCTCCGCCTCCTCCGCCTCCTCCACCTCCTCCACCTCCTCCGCCTCCTCCGCCTCCTCCGCCTCCTCCGCCTCCTCCGCCTCCACCGCCTCCTCCGCCTCCTACGTCTCCTCCGCCTCCTCCGCCTCCTCCGCCTCCTCCGCCTCCTCCGCCACCTCCTCCTCCGCCTCCTCGTCCTCCGCCTCCTCCTCCTCCTCCTCCTCCTCCTCCTCCTCCGCCTCCTCCTCCTCCTCCTCCGCCTCCGCCTCGCCTCCTTCGCCTCCTCCGCCTCCTCCTCCTCCGCCTCCTCCGCCGCCTCCGCCTCCTCCGCCACCGCTCCTCCTCCTCCGCCTCCTCATCCTCCTCCTCCTCGGCCTCATCCTCATCCTCATCCTCCTCCTCCTCCTCCGCCTCCTCCTCCGCCTCCTCCGCATCCTCCTCCGCCTCCTCCGCCTCCTCCTCCGCCTCCTCCGCCTCCTCCTCCGCCTCCTCCTCCGCCTCCTCCCCCGCCACCACCTCCGCCTCCTCAGCCTCCTCCGCCTCCTCCGCCTCCTCCACCTCCTCCGCCTCCTCCGCCTCCTCCGCCTCCTCCTCCTCCTCCGCCTCCTCCGCCTCCTCCGCCTCCTCCGCCTCCTCCGCCTCCTCCGCCTCCTCCGCCTCCTCCGCCTCCTCCGCCTCCTCCGCCTCCTCCGCCTCCTCCGCCACCACCGCCTCCTCCGCATCCTCCTCCGCCTCCTCCTCCTCCGCCTCCTCCTCCTCCGCCTCCTCCTCCTCCTCCTACGCCTCCTACGCCTCCTACGCCTCCTCCGCCTCCTCCGCCTCCTCATCCTCCGCCTCCGCCTCCACCGCCTCCACCGCCTCCACCGCCTCCACCGCCTCCACCGCCTCCACCGCCTCCACCGCCTCCACCGCCTCCACCGCCTCATCCGCCTCCTCCGCCTCCTCCGCCTCCTCCTCCTCGGCCTCCTCCTCCTCCTCCTCCTCCGCCTTCTCCTTCGCCTCCTCCTCTTCGACCTACTCATCGCTTCTTCGCCTCCACCTCCTCCGCCTCCTCCACCGCCTCCTCCGCCTCATCCTCCTCCTCCTCCTCCGCCTCCTCCTCCTCAACCTCAACCCTCGCACTTTCTTTCGAGTTCGCCGTAAATTTAAATTCTCAATAAATTGGAAAACTTTAATATTTTAACATGTTTGCGAGGACTTAAGAACGAATTAAAGTTAAGAAAGTTTAACGACGAAGCTGGATGTGGCGAGGTTCGTTTTATGAGAGTTTCTAAGGCTCAGATTAACTTCGTCTGTGTCTCCCAACTTGCTACGATACTACTAAAGCTTCCTGCTACTATATTACTGTTGTAAAATACTGTATTTCAAATTAGAAAGTCTTCGTTTACACTTCATTCAATCTCATATTTGCCTCGAGTTATTTTAGGGATTCGTTCTGCGATTGCGAGAATGAGAGTTGTTGAGTTCGTACGAGATTGAAGAATGTTTGGCCGAGATACGTAAATTGTAGTAGAAAATCACTTTAAAGGCCTTCAGCTTGAACAATCCCTTCCAACAAAGCATGTGTTGCATCGCGTGCCCTCAGATCTGCGCCATTTGAAAACTAATTGGTTTTCGTACTCTCATCACAAGTTCATTGTGGGGCGACAATCATTTCATTTGGTCGGGACAGAATTCGGCAGATAGAGTGGAAACGACTGCCTGCAGGACGTGAGATTTGAGTTCTGCAGGCTGCGCAGAACAAAGGACGGAATTAAGGGACCTGCTATTCAAACTTTCAAAATATCCGCAGCCCTATGAATGCTATTCAGGCTTTAGTGGGAAATACAGAAAAAAGAAATACCAAAATGTGGGTCTGGTTAATATTATTCGAAAAGCTCCCATTTTAAAAGCTTTGCAATTTAAATATTACAATGTTTACAAATATCGCTAGAATTTCTATTTATGCGGAACTTGAAACTTGACAGTTCTCGAAATAGGGAAAGTTTTCAAGATGAGGACATTTTTGTGCAGCAATTACGTTATTCAATTCATGGAATTATAAAATAATTTTATTCCCTCTTTATTAATCAACTTGTAGACATTTTTAGAGTAATTAAATTAATAGAATTTCTTTAGTATTTTCCACTTCGGAGTACAAGGAGACACTCGAAATACAAAACACGACTGAGCTTCAAGTTTCCATTTCTCGTGTAGCTGAAATAGCAAAAATAGCTGCTGGAAAACCAGCAGCTTTTCGAACTCTTTCGGCCAACTCGGAGCACCTCTTCGAGCCAGTTGACCCCAATTTCAATGCGAGAATGCCTGCGACTGCCTTGTCAACATCACGCAATTCGGGTGCGTCCAGCTACGTCGAACGACATTCTTTCAATGCAGTGCGATTCGTTTAATTCGAAGTTTTATCCGTTTGCTTTGCTGTGGCTTTGCAGTCTTTTACTTCAGCTGAGTTACTGAAGTAAAAGATTGCATTTCCCGAGTGCATTCCAATTATACGGTGATTGCGTTGTGAGGTTGCAGCTGTAGCTGTGGCGTTCTCAGCACTGAAGTTAGAGAATCCCTGTCTACATAAAAAACTTCCTCGACAGATACTGGAATTTTAATGAAATTGTATTTTTCGCTTCGGATTAAATGGATTTTCGCCCCCTTTTGGTTTTGGAATTAAAATGAATGATGAAATGTAGCAAGATGTGGAAATAACCGGACTTGAAATCACCCGCACAGATGGCGAGTCGATTCTCTGCTGACCACAATATTGCTGGCATTTCTGAATAACTCGCGCTTGATGCAGACGGATGGCCGCGCACTCACGCGTTTCGTTCGGATGCGTGGGAGTTTCAGTCTGGATGACAAAAAATAAATTTTATTTATTCGATGAGTGTCAGTGAAGGGGAGCGAAATTCGGAGGAAAAACGCGTTCATGTCAATAAATTCGGTTAAAAGGCATATCAAATGTTTACTCGGCTTGATGGAATCAAAAAGAGAACCGCAATATTAAATAACAAAGCGTGGCAAGCGAGTCAATGAAGTACAATGAAGTACAGTGAAGTACAATGAAGTCTTTGTAGTAAAATGGCGAGTAAAATAGAGTTCATTCGAGTAAAATGGAGTCCATCGTTCCACAAAATTAGGTTGACTGGAATAGAATTTCGCTCCAGCATTTTTGTGAGAAGTAATTATTAGTTTACGAGTTCCTTTCGCCATCATGTTTCGTGTCATTTTTCAGGACAGTAACACTCGCTTTCGCTTCGAATCGCATCAGCGCGATCCTTCGTTCGTTCGCATGCCATTCTTTGTCTGGACATAAATTAATTTCATCATCAATTTCACCAATAATCCGGTAATAAATCACGAAACAACAGACACAAAAGTTCTGCCGGCAACAAATCTGGCGGAAGGGCGCGCCATTCGTGCGTGAATTGAGCTGCTCTTTCATTCCTCCAGAACGATTTGAAGATTCGCGCTGACCGAGATCGTTTGTTCTGAAGCTTCATCTGATTACGTGATCTGTATTCACACGTTGGACCTTCCGGACGGGACTTTTCGGTTTTTCACAAGCAAGGAAGCGGAATTAACACTTCCTCGACCAGAGAATATCGTGAATGCTCACGAATGAAAGGACGAATCACTTGATGTTCAGTGATAGTTAATCAAGTTGTATTAAATGATAACTATTGTCAATGAAGAAGTCTGAGCCTTCAGATTCATTCATTTCAAGCGCGTTTTTCTCCGGTTTCCGTCAGCCTTTCGGTTCCGACAACTGTCATTCTCACGCTTTTCTCGCCTCGTCGCTCTCGCACCCTCCTTGCTGACGAATCCTTGCTTCTCTGGTTACACCACCGCCGTCCACTTCTTTCGCGCGGCGGTGACCTGTCATCGCTCTGTCAGCCAACTGTGTAGACTTGGACTCAATTGAATTGAAGGAGTTCCTCCATGCAGCTCAAAATCGTTTCGCTTTACTTCTGAACGCCCCGAAAGTATGCCGGTCACGTTTTAGATTGCAAAAATTCATCACACGATTCAGCTTGTGTTGCTTCTCTCTCTCTCTCTCTCTCTCTCAGCCGTAACAGACAACTTTTTGCACAGCGAGAGTTGGACCGACTCGTCCTTGCAGACACCGTGCAACAGACGCTCGCGTTCAAATAGTCTGCCTCCGCTTAAATGTGCCCCCGAGTGACTCGTTTCCCCGGACATCTGAAGATGTCACAATTCTGAGCGAGCAGTTTACTCGAATTTAGAGCCACGAGGTTCGCTTGAGCGGCGTGAAAATGTTCACCGTAGGGTGTAATTTTTTTTTTTTTTTTTTTTTTTTTTTTTGTAGCTCTCTTAAGAGAAGCTGCTCGTTTTTATGCATTTCGCACGAGCTACTGTTTGGTTGTTTGACAGAGAGAGGAGAAAGAAAGGGAATTTTTATTTATACCAAAATGAAGATGTTTCACCAAAAATCTTGTTTATTCGCAAGACAACTTTGAGTTCAGTGACCTTTGCTGACTTTTCCCCTTGAATATGTTTTTCCTATTAGTATTTCCCTGCGATATTTGAACCCTTCAAGACCCAGTTTTCCGCGCTAGAGGGTTTTCGGGTTTTCGGGTTTTCACAATCTCGATTCGTCACATTTTCCTGAACTTCTGATGCGCGCAAATCCACCTCCACGTATTTACTCGTACTTTGAAGGAAGACAACTTAATTCTGCGCTGTTATCTCCGCTCCCCCCCCCCCACCCCCCTCGCCCTACTAAACGCGGCAAGTCAAGCGTGGCTCATAAAATCAACAAACTCGCATGCTGAAGGAGCGCGTATAAACTTTTTCCGCGTGATTGCGCTACTGAACGCACAATCGAGTGTCCCTCGTACGTGTGGATTAGGATTCCCGAATCCTTCACACCGCTTCACCGACTCCCGAACACGAAGAAAAGTTCCCGCAATCAATGATTTACGGTGCGAAATAAATTTCTATGAAGAGCGTGAGAAATCGTCGATATCGATTATCGTCTCGACTGAAATACAAACGAGAAACTAAACTGGTTCCGTCCCAATGTCACTTTATTGTCCCTAATTTCGAGAATCTTCACGAATCTTCAGTGGCGGTCTTTCCTGGTGCAGTTTTTGCCTGGGGTCTCGAAATCCTAAATTTTTTTTTCTTTTTTTTAAGCCGCAGACTGCCTGAGTACGTGTGTGAGCGTGTGTGTGTGTGAGCGTGTGTGTGAGAGCGTGTGTGTGAGAGCGTGTGTGTGTGTGCGTTTAAATGTCAACTGGGTGTGCGTGCCCGCGTGTTTGTTTGCTGCGAGGATGTTGCATTCGAGGATGTTGCACGTGCGACTGCACTTTTCGGTTTGCAACAACTTTGTTGTGGTTTTCATTTGTTGTTTACACTTGAGTCTGTTTGTTTCTCTCTCTCTCTCTCTGTTTCACAAAAATGCTCACTTTGTAATCTCAACCGTAATTTAACTTAGGAAGCAAATTTTAAAAAGAGTTCTGAGTACACAAATCCTCTCCCTGTCCTTAGTGACGGGGGGGGAGGGGGGGAGGAGAAGGAGGAGGAGGTGGTCGTGGAGAAATACAACTTTAATAACAATGCAAGAGCGGAAAATCTCATGAATATTTCAATTTTGCTCAACCGCACCCGAGGAACTACAAAAAGTTTCGTTTGTGAGCAGAAAATAACAAAAAGGAAACTTCAGTGAGATTCAGGGGGGGGGGGGGGATTTTTAAGTCTCTGAACTTATTAATTAACTGTATTTAGAAATTAACAAAACTAAGTTTTCGGAGAGCAAAAACACTCAGCTAACTTGAGGCGAATTCAATCAGGAAACAATTAATTGTATTTAAAATCAAACAGCGTTTACGTTCAGTAGCCTCGTGGGGGCAGTAAAATAATTAAAAAAATTTGTCTTCCTTTTTTTCCCCAAAAGTAACCACTGAGAACCACAGAAATCCATTACAAAATTGTAACTCGGAGAGACTTTTTCATTTTTCTCCTTCTTTCCATTTCTCAGTTGATCGATGAAGTGTGAAAAAAAAAAAAAAAAAAACTTTGGCTATTTAGTTTCACACAGCCACCCAAGTCTGTGTGGAACTAAATAGCCAAAGTTTTTTTTTTTTTTTTTTTTTTGAGAGGTGTGTGTGTGTGTGTGTGTGTGTGTGTGTGTTTGTGTGCCACGGCCAGGGAAGTAAGAAATAATAAATAAAACTTGTTAACTAATAAAAATGCGCTGGCTGGCGATGCAGACCCACTTCGACTCCGAGCTGCAGAAGCGATACGATCGCCTCCCCCCGCCACACACACACACACACACACACACACACACCTCTGCAGGTAGCTCTGCGTGTGTGTGAGTGTGTTTTCTAC
The DNA here is from genome assembly GCA_922984085.1 of Sicus ferrugineus. Lineage (NCBI taxonomy): Eukaryota > Metazoa > Arthropoda > Insecta > Diptera > Conopidae > Sicus > Sicus ferrugineus. The sequence goes on along the minus strand of OV277350.1, from coordinate 29,666,348 downwards.
GGCCGCATCGAGGTTCGCCGTGAAGTCCAATCCTGCTAATGTAAAACTCATCGGAAATCCTTGTTTATTGCCAGGACGTGCATTTGAAAGGAGAAATAAATGCAAAAACACACCCGCCCTCCGCGGAGTGTCCTTGCACACATCAAAACTGCACACAGCCACACCTACTTTTATCTTCTTTTTACATTCTACATTTTCTAGATTAGATTTACATGCAAATATTGGACTTCAAGCATTGCAATTTCTTTAAATGTAAAATGGTAAGTAAAATCAAAATTAATGAGGTTTAAATTTGCTGTTCTCATACAAGAGCACAAAATTTCGGCGAGAAGCGAAGAACACGCCGTCAACAAAATTCGAAGAGAGCCGCAACTGGAGGCGCTAATTGATGACTGACGCTGTAACTCAACACCGGCTGCCGAGGAGAGCGGCGAGGAGAGCGGCGAGGAGTGTGGCGAAGAGTGCGGCGAGGAGTGCGACGAAGAGTGCGACGAGGAGTGAGCAGAGTCGCTTGCGAGTCACCGAAAAGTGTTGCCAATCACGCGGCAAAAAATCTTAACACGGCCATTTGCACACTTTTCGCCGCTTGATTCGATTCAAGTTGGGCGACTCAATTCATTTCACTCGACAGCCCTGCCATTCGTCGCGGAAGTGAGCCGTCCGTGCAAAGCAAAAGAGCAAAATAAGGCTGTCAACGACACCCCCTGCGAGAACGAAGTTCTTGCAGTTGAGTCGTCGCTCGTCCGTCAGACCAACAGGAAGCAGCAATTTGAAATCCACAAATTTACAGTCGCAGTGGGAACAGCGAAGGCGGGAGAGGTGAAGGCGGGAGAGGCGATGGCGGGGGAGGCGAAGACCTCGTCTCGGATGGCCACAGCAAAATGGCGCCAAGTGTCGGAGGCGCTGGCAGCCGAGGCGAGCTTGTTTACTAAACAAGGCGGCGGTGGCAAGCGGCACATGTCGGTGCCACGAGGCGCGGCGGCTGCCGAATGACGGCGCGGAGGCTCGGATGGCAGCTCATGTTGGCGTCCTGCGTCGTCCAGGTGGCCGCCAGCCGCCAGCACTCCGCACGCTGCAGCTGAAGTGAAGATCGAACACTGCGAACTGGCAACGTCGGCCGCTACGAGCCACGAAGGGCGTGTCAATTTGGGACGGTAGAGCGTCAGTCAGGCTGAGACGGTGCGCGGTGCACGAGCGCTGCGGTGGGCGGGAGTGAGCGAACTCCTCGTGTTTCCTGCCCGACGAAGCTGTCACGCGACTTTGCAGCCTGTTATGAAGTTGCTAATTAATGGAAATTCTCGCTTCCTTCTCGCCCGTGGCGTCAGATGTCCTGGTTTTGAAGGAGGTCTGCAAATCACTGTTTCATTTATATTCAGAGGCTAGCAAAATGTAAGCAATGAACGCGAAGAGGATTCCAGGCCCCACTTGATTTCTGAAACTCATTCAACTGAAGCGTGAGGACTTCTTTCTCCCGAACTCCTGGAAAATCGTTAATTCGTTTCGAGTAAATGCGAGCTTCGTCGGTGAATCCAGTCGGCGTGAGTTTCATTAATATTAATATTAATATTAAGATTACAACATTAATATTAATGAATTACATTGTATTCATTTAATGTTCGTCATTGACGTGGTTTACCTTGTTAACGAAAGCCGTGAGTCATTAAAAATTCAATTGAAAGCCACTCAAACAAACGCTTATAATTGACGCGATGAGTGAACACGCATCGAAATTATTATTTTTAATTAAAATGTGACCGCCGCGGAGGGCAACTTCGTCGTCATTAGCGTGCATCTGGCAGTCGGAGGAAGGACTTCAGGCGAATCCGCTGCATTTAGACGCGAACTCAGTCGTTCGGGAACAAATGCGAGTACTCGGTGTCGACTTTTCAATGCATTCGATGCGTGATTCGAACTCATTTTGGAATAAAAATAAAAATAACTGAGGCAAATCCAAGTATGATTTGCAGATGAAAACGAATCATCTACACGGTCTCGAAGTCCTCAAGGATGTTGGAGGGAAGGCCAGCGACCCCATTGAAGTCTTAAGACTTCAAGAAATCAATTCTGGCGCTCGTGTGTTGCCTCGAGCAATCGAAGTGATTAAAATCGGTGAGAAGCACTCATGAGACGCGTGAGACACTCCAGCGATGCGGCGACTGACTTGCAATCAAGCAAATGATTGCATTTTCAGTCACGAGAGTCTGCCGAAGTAGCAACAAGCAGCTCATCGGCATCGCAAGCTGCTGAAATGGGTGAAAATTCGTCGACTCTCGCGACTCTCCCACCAGAAGCGCGACTCTTCCACCAGAGGCGCCGCTCGAGAGGGGCTTTCGGTTCACTGATATCCAGCATAAATTTGTAAAAGTTTAACAGCAAATTGCAACGTTCGTTCGCTTAATACTCGTCCGCTTTTTATCGTTTGAGCTTTAGTAATTTGCGACTGACACAACGACAACAATTGTTATCACGGGATATAAAATGGTGATGAAAACTGAATAATTGATTTAATTACGCACACGCAGCTACCTCTGTGTGGAACAGAACGGACGCAGCGGAGTCCCTAACTGCCATTAATTGTCGCCTGCTAGCGAACACAAATGAAAATGGCGGCAATTATCGAGTTCTGCAATGGCGGACTTTCGCTAATAAAAAATCCGTACTGTTTGAAAATTGAATTTCAATTCTAATTGTTAATCAATTTTAATTGTTGATTTGGCATGGTAATTTTCAAAGCCCGTGTGGCCGAATGCGCAATTAAAAGTGTTGAATAAAATATGGGAAAAACCACCAAAGTTAATGAGATGATTTCACTGTGAATACCATTTTCTCTCCCTCGCAACTTACGGTCCACAAAGCAGTCGACAAAATGGAGGGCGCTGCGTACCCCCAGCACCCCGTGCCCACTACGCTCCTGTGCAACCCAAGTGAGTAGCCGCCGCCTACGATTTCTGGCAGCCCGCTGGGAAGCCGGTGAATCCTCGCCAGAACAGCGATGTAAGCTGCCGAAACAGAAGGAGGCCGCTGACTGAAGCGCTTAATTAGGACGTCGGTACGGAGTTCGCTTCTGCGATTTGGTGTCTTCCACCGCTAACTCGCCCCTCCACGCGTCCTTAACAGGCTTCGTTTTAAGTAATAATTTTACTCAGTTCAGCGCAGGACATCAGGAGTTGCAATCCAATTAACCGAACTGACGGAGGATCTGAAGTTGAGTGGCGGTCGCAGTTGAGTGGAAGCGCAGCGTATGCGAGAGTCGGGCAGCAGAGAGTGAGTGAGTGTGTGTGTGTGTGTGTGTGTGTGTGTGTGTGTGTGTGCGCGTGTGTGTGTGTGTGTGCGTGTGTGTGGATGCACAAGGCAACTGTATCGGTGCGTGCAGGACTGAAGTTCACTGAAAAACGGGGTTCATTCATTCCAAAATTTATACCAGAAATTAAGGAGTTCGACATGCGGAGCTCCATCATCGCTCAGTACTCCACTCTCGACTCTCGCCTCTCGACTGTCGACTCTCCCTGCAGCGCGCGCCGTGAGTGCTCGTGGCAGCCGGCGTGGAGTTTCTCGTTCTCGTTGAACAAAAATCTGCTTCTGTGTCGGCAGACGCAGTTTGCAATACATTTGCCTGCGTAATACATTTTCAAATAATCCGAATTCAATTTATTACACGTTCAGTCTGCCTCACGCCGTCCTCTTCAATTCAGAGCCTCCAGCAGCAGCCTGCAGCGAAGGAGGTGCGGCGGCCGGAACGGATTGTGTGATCAGCTGTATTCAACGTTTAATCAGTTCAACAAATCCGTTTTCAATCTCTGTGTGTTTTTCTTGTGTGAGTCTATGAAAATCTGCGATATTTCGAGTGTTTTAGATTGTAGAACAAATCCTCTCACTTCCTCGCAGGACGCTGCAGGAGTTCACAGTTCAGATGAAGAAGAGATTCTTCGGTCAAATTCGATGCAGATTCTTAAACTTCCGAATCCCGCAGTGATTATGAAATTAGAATTGCACTGCCGCGCTGAGCTGCCAATAAAAACGAGCTGATATATCAGCGAAATGCGCTCCCTCGACGTCGGTGGGGTCGGCGGAGAGCCGGCAGCGCGGCCAACTCGAGGGCTGCAGCATCCTCGATGCAATTTAGATGTTAATCTGCTCGATAAATTAGACGCAGCGGAGTGTAAATTCGGCGCAAGCGACGAAAGCCACTTCGGCTGGTGAAAAATTGTTGCCAACTTGCGGATGGGCGAAGTTTTGGCATGAAATCTCAGAAGCGTGCAAAATCTACTCAATCTTCAGGATGCGAACAAGGAAACACGCGCTGGAGTGGCCTTCGAAGGCGAGTTTTTAAAATGTTGACAACACTTCGACTTTATTAGGAATGTTCGCAGGTCAATCAGTCAACAGCAACGGCAATCAAGGTGGGGGAGGCGCCGTCAATACTTGCTGTCTTCAGTCCGGTCCTCAGTAGCGCAAACATCAGCCTGAGTATTGAAAACACCATCATCATCATCGGGACAGAAGCAGCAGAGCTTTCCAAACTCCGCCCGAATCTGCAGAATCTCTTGTTCTTGTTGTGAGAGATCGCAGTCGTCTGCTGCACCATCATCATCCAGCGTGGACATCATCGTCTGCGCAGCACCGTCCTCACCACGAACGTCGTTGTTCTCAAATTTCTCAAGAGACCCATAAACGCCGTCATCGCCACCACAAAACAAGCAGACTTTTGAGTGCAGCCAGCGGAATCCTTTCACGTTTCATGTCCTGGTTTGCACTTTTGTTCGAGTCGAAAACTGTTGCTGGCAGAATTGTTGGAATGCCTTGGATGTCTTTAATATAATAGTACGGGTACACTAACAACAACAACAACAACAACAGCGACAACAACAACAACAGCGACAAACACAATACCGCCAACAACACTTGAAACAACGACGAAATCATCACAATCAGCATTTCACTTCGTTTCATTTCATTCATTTAATGATTTGAGTTGGGATTTTTTATTGTTTAAAAAGTTTTCATAAAGAAAATAACAGAAAATATACAAAGAATTTGTTTTGAAACAGAAGAACTTCACAAATTGTTTGTCTTGTATTTGAAAAACGAAAATGAACATCAGTGAGTCGAACAGGTCGGGAGAAATTAAGGGAACCTCAAGTTAAAACTCCTCATCATTTCAAACAGCTGATGGAACGAGAGAGTAATAGAGAGAGAGAGAGAGAGAGAGAGAGAGAGAGAGAGAGAGATAGAGAGAGAGAGATAGAGAGAGAGAGAAAGAGATCGAGGAGCTCCGTTTTGTTGATTAAAACTTGATACGATTTTCAGTGCAGTGAGACAATTCAAAACTGTAAAATCCTGTTGTGTTTCCAGTGGCAGTTCCAGTTGCTGCGTGGAATGACCTGCCGAAATTCCAGTTAACATGCGGTACTCTATGACACTCTCACGCTCATTTTATGGATGAAACAACACGAGAGAACTCCGGTCAAAGAGAGAGAGAGAGAGAGAGAGAGAGAGAGAGAGAGAGAGAGAGAGAGAGGGAGAAACAACAGCTTTGGAAGCGGATTGAAGTGAAGGACGAAGCGGTCTTTCTAAGCCGTATCAGCGCGTCGCCGAACGCCGAACGCCGAACGCCAGGCAGGTGAATTCACTGCTGAATGAAGCAATTTAAATAATCGTTACTCGCCGCCCTCCGCCGATTCACCGGGCGACGTGGCTTGCGCTCTAGCTGCCACCTTATTTTCGAAGGTACACACGTACGTGTGTGTGCATGTGTGTGTGGATGTGTGGATGTGTGCGCACCTGTGTCGCCGGAATTCATCAATAAAGCAATTTCTTGGCAATCGAAGTGGCTGCTGCTGCCGCCTTCAGCGCCACCAGCTGTGTGCGTCATTAATTCTCAAAGCAGCGGCTGCGGTAGTTTGAGCGAACAAATTGAAGTCTCATTTCGTGTATCGAAGCTGGGGAGACGAGTGGAGTCGTGAGGGGGAAAGGAAAATAATGTTGCTCGATTCATTTGCTGCCGAAAAATGTTTGCGCGGCACGGCCAGCAGCTGATGTCCTGCCGAATGCGAAATCCTTCTGCCGCAAATGAGTCGAATTTCGCACCCACAGACGCAACGCGTTGCTAATGCGATCGAAGACGAGCGCGAACGCGTCGCTGAACGCCAACTCGGGACGAGATAAGTCGGGGGTTTCGATTTTATGATGTCAAAAGAAGTTTAAAATTGCTGACATTTTTATTCCATCGCCAATCTAAACCCTTTAAATTCACCAAAACTCGCTGCTGCGTGATCTACGCTGCCTGCAACCTCTCAACTTGAAGCACACAAGACACCCGCCCCTCTGCCACGCCCCTTGCGACGGCTTTGTTTGGGGTTGAAGTGCTGCTGGGGTGCGGGGTGCCGAGCGGCAACGTTATCGGCAGCGGACTCTCCACGTTCAAGTGTGCTGAAGTGGGCTGCGCGGCAATCGAGTGGCCGAAAGTTTCTGCTTCGCTCGGCTGTTTTTGTTTCCACTGCTGCTGTTGCAAGTGCTGCCCCTTCAACTGTTTCAGTATTTCGCGCTACAATCAGCGGCGCGTAGGGTGCACAAGTCTGCTCGGCTTTATTTACTTTTACATCCTCAAAAGCTGCGCATCCGTGCGAGATCCCAACAGCCGCCCTCCTCAACCCGCATTTCAGTCAATACTTCGCTCGCTCCTGCTCACCGCTGCTCGCTCGCGAAACTATTCACTGATTTTGCAGCAGAATCCCTCGCCTCCACTGAAGGATTTCATATTTTTTCGCATAGCGCGCCGCGTTGTGTTCCGAGCGCTTTTTAGTTCTACCAACTTCTCGCATCGGTTGCGTGCAAATATTTGTCGTGTTTGCACGCTGCGGCGAGGAGTCGCCCGGCAACGAGCCGGCGGTCGAAATGTTCATTCGATTTCTCGCACTAAACTGAGATAGAAGCAAATAAAGCAGTCAAGCGGGGTTGGTGGGGAGGTGAGGAGGAGCGGGGAGCGACAACACTGTTTGTTGAATCAATGCTGCGCCTCGCTTGCCGCCGCCACCGCCGCCGCCGCCTTCCGTCCACCCGCGCGCAGGCGACTCGAAAGACTTCAGTTAAAAGTATTTGAACTGCTTTGCAAATACTTGCGAGTCGATCGGCAGAACTGCGATAAACAACTCGAGTGCCTCACGTCGAAGGTATCCGTGGCACGCCGCGCTGGGCGAAGCGGGCGCGGGCGGTTAATGTGGCGCACGAGGCGGACATCCTGGAGGCGGACATCCTGCAGCACGATTATCGCAAATCGAGGCCACGAAGCGGCTGCCCGCTCTGGTTTTGATGGATTTTGTAGAGGTTTCGCGGGGGATTCGAGTGCGAGGCGAGTTCTGCGAGGCGTTCTCAGCGTTGTGGCGTTCTCCAAATTTAACCTGCAGGACATCGGCGAGGAGAGGATTAAATAGAAAGTGGCAACGCTCTCCCTTCCCTCGCAGCGGACGGACTTCAGGGCGATGCGACTTGAGACTCATCATGCCATCTCACGCGGCTTGGGAAACCTCGCAACTCACACACACACACCCGCTCTTCCCTGAGCTCGATGATTACATTCGAATTAAACGCTTCCCTCGCTCGCAGGAGTCCGCTGCGGGGAGCAAGAAATCCCCCCCCCCCTCACAACATTTCTGAGCGCAATAAAATCGAATGATGAATAAAACGCGCTGCGAAGATCGAAATCGAGTGACTGTGAAGACGGGATGTCAGGGATGTCAAGGATGCGCGGCGCCGAGAGGTGGACGTCCGCCGCACTTTTGCACCATCGGCGAGAATGCGACGCTGGACGGCCGCAGGAGTTTGCATGGCAGCGGCAGCACCGCGGCACCAACTGCAGCGTGGCGCGGACTGTAGGGACACCGGAAAGGACATTCGCTCCCCTTCGATTTGCATGTGCAGGAAATGGCAATTTCGCTGCCAATTCCTGCTAATAAAAAATAAACTCCGAACGACGAAAGGCCGTCCTTGAAATCGTTTTGCGGAGGTTCGCCATGACGTCGCATGGATTTGCCGAGCCATTGAATCGCCGGCCGTTCTGTTGGCCGTTCTTGCGCGATTGACTGTGGCGGTCACGGCGGCGGCGGTGGCGGCGGCGGCGGCGGCGGCGATGGCGGTCGCCTGCCGTTTCAATTTTTCATGCTTGAATTTAGATTTTTCCGCCTGGAGTCCCCGGCTGGCGTGGATGGCGGGTCGTCGTGTTTCATTGACGAGTGCGGGCAAACGGATTTCGAGCCAAAACAATGGCAATCGCGTGGAATAACGGCTTTTCTTTCCTCTCTTTTGGTCCATAAAATTGGAATGAAAACAACATCCAACCCGTAATAAAGCGAAGAAAAGAAAGCGAATGATTTTTTGGGTTCAAATTTTTTATAATATTATTTGCTCGTTAGATTTTTTGTAAATATTTTTTAAATTTTTCGAGCACCGAAAACTTGAACCGAATTTGTTTTTTATCTCTTCTGTTGTCCTTTTTGATCCTTTATATTGGATGTAAATTGCAGAAATCGAAACTGATTGAAAACAATGCGGGCTGCGGGCAAATTATTTTGTTTCAAATTCAATTGAAATCCGCAGCGTGGTGAACGACGAATTGAAAATTTCTAAACAATAATTTTGAAAAAGGTGGAGCGATTTTTTATTATTTAATTATTTTTTTCAAAACTGTGATTGCCGTGAAAAGCGAAAAGTGTGGCAAATAAAGTTGAAACGAGTTAACACGAACTCGTTGAAGTTGTAACGAGTGAGAACGAAAGCGCATTTTGTCTTGTTTCTTTCTTCTCTTTGCGACTTCCGCGCGTTGGGATTCCAGATGACCTCTCAATAATTTCAGCTAATTAATATTCGCCGCGAGGAAGGACTCTGAATTTAGTTTCCAGTTTTTCAATTTCGACTGCTATTGCAGTTTACGAACGACACACAAACGCGCGTAGCTCACACGCACGCACACACACATGCGCACACATTCAAGCACATTCTGTGAATGAAATCATTGAATGAATTGTGAATTGAAATGCTTACCGCTCATCGCCATCAGCAGCAACAGCAGCCACGTCTCGCTGAATGCGCCCGCAAAGCGCTGCTGCAGCCGCATAACGGCAGCAGCAGGCGCAACAGCGAGGAGAGCAGAGAGCAGAGAGCAGCAGCTGCAAAAACAACGACAGCAACTGGAACGACGACAAATAGTTCGGTGTTATTGTTTCTCCGGTAAACTTTGCCAAGCTCTGATTTTCAAAGCAACGGAACTCCTCTAAATGCCGTCCGCCATTTTTTCCCCCGTTACGTTTTGCCTTCTGATGCGACGCGATGCGCTGCAGTGAGATGCGATGCGATGCGATGCGACGCGATGCGCTGCGATGCGATGCGCTGCGCTGCGATGCGATGCGCTGCGCTGCGTTGCCTTGCTTTGTTTTAGTTTGTTGCGTTCCGATGCGCTGCGCTTAACTTGGTCAATTGCCAACTGCAATAAATACAGCAGCAGCAGCAGCAGCAACAACAACAACGACAAGAACAACGGCTGCTGTGTTGCTATTGTGATTGTGATTATTTTATGCTGCTGTTGTTGTTGTTGTAGAAATAGAACCAGCGAAGTTGTATCTGAAATGAATACAGAAAAAAAGAGGAAAAACACGAGATTAGCGTTGAAGAGAAATTGAAATTGCAAGAGTCTAAAATTCACAAAAGAAACAGAAACAGTTATTTCTTGTTGTTATTTTTGCAACTTCGCTCTTAACATTTGAGCCGGCGAGCGGCGAGCGGCTCTCCTCTCCCCCGCCAACCGCAATGAGAGCGAGAGAGAGAGAGTGAGAGAAGAAGAAGATGGCGGCGCAAAACAGAGGAATCGCAGCGGTCGACGGTGTTGTGTTCCCTTCAATTTAATTTTGAAGAACATTTCGCATTCCCTCTCCCTCTTCTCCTTCTTCTTCTTCTCCACCTTCTTCTTCTCTTTCTTCCTCTTCGCAACCAACTTTCTCGCAGAACTGGAGCTGCGCTTTTTATCAGTTTTTTATCAGTTTTTTATCAGTTTTTGTATCAGTTTTTTGCTTGTATTTGAACTGGAAAAAAACTCATTAAAGCGCAAACTGATTCTGAGGCAGCTGTTGTCGCTGTTGTTGTTGTTGTTGTTCTTTGAACCCTTCCAAGCCTCACGAATTGTTGCTGCACGTTTTAATTTCTGTTTAGATTGCAAGGAGCAACTCGAGGATCTCTGCTGCAATAAATATCGAGCGAAATAATTGCTTCTCGGGCTTCAGTGAACTCAATATCAGTGAAATCTAATTCGAAACGTGAACAGCGAAGGCTGCAGAATCTTCAAGGGTGAAATCTTGCGCTTTAATTCTTGCCTGCACTTCGATTCAATGAATGCTTCGTTCGAGGGGGAGTCGCGTTCGAGGGGGAGTCGCGTTCCTGGGGGAGTCGCGTTCCTGTGGGAGTCGCGAGCGCTCCACATCTCAGCTGCACGACGGCCGTCATTACGCAACCGCCTGGCAACCACTGTCAACTTTTCCACTGTGACGATCGCTCGTTGAATGCCAAACACTCTCGCGCTCTTCCCCGCAAAGGCCGCTCTTGAGTGGGTAATTTTGTGTAATTGTTTGCGGCGTCGTTGCACGGTGTTGGTGACCCTGGTGTTGGTGAACCTGGTGTTGGTGACCCTGGTGTTGGTGAACCTGTTGTTGTGTTGGTGAACCTGCTGTGATGCAGTAGCCGCACGCAATAGCGACTGAGATACAGTTGCCACCTCATTTAGCGGTTCAGTCAGTCTGCAGTCGCTTAATTGAGTGGACTCGTCAGTTCACGAAGCTCCCGTCGTTCCCGTCACCGTGTGTTTGCACTCACTTCACACATCTAAAATTGCTCTCGTTACACGTTACGTAACGAGAGAAACGATGCTTACGTTGTCATCGCATTCTGCGGTTCGAAGCCAAGCAGAAGTGAGAGAAAATCGAATTGAGAGAGAAGCAACTCCAGTCTGCTGTTGTCTTCTCGCGTTGCTAGTTTCTCAACTCGTTCAATTCTTTTTGAGTTCTTTTGTGGCTCCCTACTTTTTGCACCTCCATCTGCTCCACTTTAACTTCACGTCTTTCGTGCGTACCAATTTCTCACCAACTGTGAGCGCTTTTCAAGCTGTTTATCATCGATTCTCAGCGCATCCCACAACTGAGTTTTTTCACTGCTTCAGTTGCCACTCCTCGGGCGGCGCTTCCACTGACCGCAGTGAAGAGATCCAACAACTAAAGTTGCTGCAAAAACACGCAGCAAAAACTGCACACAACAGCAGATGAGAAGCCGCATCTTCGATCTCATTCACTCGGCGTCTGCGAGTGCTCGTCGCGGTCGAGTCAGTTGCGAGCGTTGCTACCGCAACTCGGCCGGAGAGGCAAGCGAAGTCTTCATGCGAGAGAGTGGAAAACTCGTTTAATCTTGCAAAACAGCGTTGGCAGCACTTTAATTGAAGTTCTCCCGAAAAGGATGGAGAGGGGGAAGTGGGCGGGGTGACAGGGAGGGAGAGAAGGAATTGCATTGAAACTGTATTGAGTAGAAAGACTCCTCGAACTTCTTTTCTCTCTTTGTGAGAATTAAAGTTTAATATTGCGCAGCTTTTAAAAAAAAAAAATTAAAAAAAAAAAAAAATTAAAAAAAAAAAATTAATAATAAACTTAATAAATAAATAAAAAGAAGAAATAAAAGGAAAGTAGAAAACTGAAAAACTTTTCCGAATTCACGAAGCACCATCAGATTCATCAGAGATTACAGCTGAAATACTTTAAGTGAAGAAAATTAAAGGAAACTCGTTAGCAAACCGCAAAATGAAAAGCGCAAGAATTGCGACCACCTGCGGCTTCGTCTCGACTTCTTGCACGCTGACAGCGTTCGCTGCTGGCGCTCCTGAAGTCCTTCAATCCGCTTGGCTTTCCATAAAATTATTTAATTGCCATGTAAGCGCAGTCATGCGGCTTCATTGCCACCTCGTAAAGTGGCGAGACTCGCGAAGGATGTGAAGAGAAAGCGTCGCGTCGCGCCTCTTCAGCGAGGCGGCTTCTCTCAACGGCTCTTTTTTCCTTCTTATGTGGCTCTCCTACATCTTCTTCTTCTTCTTCTTCTTCTTCTCCTCCTTCTCCTCCTTCTTCTTCTTCTTCTTCTCTTTCTTCTTCTTCTTCTTGGCATTTGACTTTCATTACAGTTACGCTCTTCCACGCGAATCCTTTGCCGGTGGACTTTACAGATTTCCTTCAATAAACGCGAGAAGCAGCAGCTCCACCTAAAGAAATTTTATATTCCGCAAAAATTAACGCGCGGAAAAAAATAAGAAGATTTCAAAAGAATTCGAACGACTTTTTAGATAAATACGATTTTAAATAAATACTTTCATTGGATTGTAAGGACTTCGCTGCGTTGTATTCACTGATATTTCGCCAACAAACACCAGAAACTGAAACGAAAATCTGTATTTGACATCTGAACTCTGGTTTGAAATGAATAACATGAAGATTAAGTTGGAACTTTCTGAAGTTAGTTAATAATTGAAATGATATTACTGAAACCAAAAGTTCTAAATTATATTTTATTCGAACGATATGCTGATTCAAAAGTTCGAAAGTGTAAACCAAAACTAAACTTCTACTCGAATTTGTACTCCACGTTCGCTTCCAAGGACACGCTTACACATCGAGTTCGTTTAGATTCCTCAAGGACACTTGGCGGACTCCTGAGAAACACACACACACCCACACACACACACACACACACACACACACACAACCACACTCACACAAACACACAATATGTTTGTAACTTTTAATTGCATTCGGAGAAATCACAGCTCAGATCCTTGGAATCTGCAAGGACTCACACAGACATAAGAATGTCAATGCATACAAACAAGCGAATTCTCAACTGAAATAGTGAGCGAGTCGTAATTGTAAGCAGAGACCTGTTTTGGCCCGCTTAATTGATGGGATTTTGGTTTTTTTTTTTTACTCTTCTAACTCTTGACTGCTCTGAACGCAAGACAGGCCAGCAGAACCATGGCAGCCCCAATTTATCGTGTGTCCTGGCGATTGCGAATACGAAGAGAAACCGGAGCCTAATGAAGCAATCAGTGCATTAGGAGAGAAACAACAGCAACAACAAATGATAGGGGAGCTCCAAAACAAGTGTAACGTACGTGCGTTTTATAAACTGGAGCCCAAAAAAAAAAAAAAAAAAAAAAAAAAAAAAAAAAAAAAATTCGGACAAACTGAAAAAGAAACGATGGAAAAGAAAAATCGGTGAGAAAGAAAGACAGAATTGTGGCGAGATCCTGCATATCCTGCGGTCAGAAGTCTTGCGTTTTAATTACTGCTGCCAAACACAACAACAATCTGATTGTGTGGATGCAAGTTATGAGCGCGTAAGGATGTGTTTACGACTGTGTGTCCTTGTTGACACGAAGATGTTGTGTGCGGGTGGTGAAAAGGAAAGCAAATCGTTATGTCAACAACGTGAAAACGTTATATTAATGGAAGTTGAGCGGGAGAGAGAGAGATTAGAGAGAGAGAGAGAGAGAGATTAGAGAGAAATAATTGTTTCAATTAACTCTCCGCAATTTATTTTCATTTTACGTGTAATTTCTATTTAGTTTACCAGACTTGACAACCCAGTAAACTTCTCAGTAAACTAGAAGAAGACAGATAAATATTTACGAAAGATTTAAAAGATTTAAAAATTTAAAATTTTTTTAGATTTTTAAAATCTTTTTTTTCAAGATTTTTTCATTTCCTCGCTTTATTCTCGGTGTGAAGTTTGAAATGCTTGAAGTCAAATCCTGCCTTTGTTTTGAAAATATTGAGTTTCACTTGTTCTAATTGAGTTACTTCATGGAATGGAGACCGAAAACCGCATTCAAACCAAACCATCCAGCGTGATGTTGGATTTTTTTTTTTTTTTTTTTTTTTTTTTTTCTTAAATTAAAAGTTATCATATGACGTACAGAATGCGCTCCTCCGATCTGTTGTGAAAGCGTCGCTAAAACACGAATCATCGAATGTATGCCGAAAACAGCATTTAAATTTTATCCAGTTTTAATGTCCCAGCGAAGAGGTCATATTTTGGAAATTCCCAAAATTACGAGCACCCCATTAAACGATCTTTCGGTTTGCTATTTCGGAGAGCTCAAAAACGCTTCTAGAAGGGTTTTCAAAATCGAATTCCCACTCGTTTCTTCAAAAGCTGTGAACACGCCATCCTTCGATGGAGTCTCGAAAGCGAGTCTCAGTTGCTTGTGCAGATTTGCCATTAACAGGACTTATTTCACCCCGAATTGTGGTCACTCTTGAGTCGAGATTCGTCCTCGGAGGACATCGCGATGTAAATTCAAAATTAGCAGTAAATTATAGGCACTTTATTTCGAAGAATTACTTGTGGACTCGCGTATAAAAGTCCCTCGCAACTCGCCTCTCGCCTCCAAAACACTCGACGATTAATTATGCTCACCTTGCACGCCTCCTTCCCGGTTGACCCCGCGTAAATCAGATACGCGAGCCGAGGTTCGTTTAAAGCACCCGCGGGCATCCATTTGATTTCTCGAGGTGCCCATAATTAAGCCAAAACTCGACCTAAACTACTGCCAGTCGTTCAAGGATTTCCTTATGTTCGGGGGAAGGAGGGGAGGGAGTGAGGGTGGGAAGGCAGGGAGTGAGGGAGGGAGGGCAGGGAGTGAGGGAGGGAAGGAAGAGCAGATTAAATTCCAGATTACACAAATCTTATGAATCTATTAAAAACAAAACCTGCTTTAAATATTTTACAAGTTTCACAAGGATTCCGAGTGAGTTGCGGTACATCGATTCGTATGGATGATAAATCCTTCGGCTTTAATGGGATCTTTCAGTGCACACTCGAGACTTTGATGTTGTTTTTCCTCCTGCATTTCCTCCTGTTTTCCGAGACCTGCATTTGCAGGAAGCCACAGCTTCTCGAAGCATTTCTGCGGGCTCGAAATGATGCCTTGAATTCACATGAATTCTGTCGACTTCTATCGATAAGAAGTCCCTTCATTTAACCTCAAATTAAACTGATAACTTTGGTTAGACTTGATTGTGTTGCAGTTCTGAAATTGCCATTTTATGCCACTTTGATGATTGTGATGAGGGAAAGTTTTCCCGGGGAGTTTCTAGACTCGGAATTTAGTGTGTGATTTTCAAGCAAATGAACTCCCCTCACAAAATATTTATGCCGCAAGTAAACTGCATTTCGAACAAGTTAAGTCTTCCCATTCAAAACTCGTCGAGTTTCCGAGCCAACAACTTCGCTCAGCATTTCCGACGCTTCATCGGCGCGGGGATTCCTGGGGTTAACAAGGTTGCCACACAGTTTGCCACACAGTTGGCCACACAAACGTGACAAGCGGTGCGTCGTGCGGTACCGACTGCCGACAGCTTCAAACGCAAAGCATGCAAGCCAACAAAGAAACCAACTTCAGCTCAATAATAATAAAAACCAACATGAAGTTCGCCGCTCCCGACGTTTCGCCAACTCAACGTTGCATTAAAAAACCCGATAAAGACTTCAATCACAAATGCCTGCCACTGGCTTCGAACACAGAAGCTCCTCGAAGGAAGCAGCGAGGAAAGTGAGGATCAAGTGAGGCTGCGATTCTGTAAAACTAAAATTTTTAAAATGATTTTAAACACGCAATGAAATTATCCGCATTTCAGTTTGTAATGAGAGAAACTGTGAATCTCTACAAACAAACTGTGAATCTCTTCAAACAAACTGTGAATCTCTACAAACAAACTGTGAATCTCTACAAACAAACTGTGAATCTCTTCAAACTAACTGTGAATCTCTCTACAGCTGGATTCTCTTGTAGATGAGGTTGCGTTCCTTCCTGCTGCCGGAGAGGAGAGCAAATGTTGTTGTTGGCGCTCCCCTTCAACTCCAGAGTTCGCAGCCGAAGTTTTTGATTTCGTTGGCAGCGGCAGTAGCAAACGTGAGTTTGCCGCCACGTGAGTTACAAAGTTGTGGACGGAACATTCAAGAAGTTAAGCTGACGTCAATTCGTCGTTGTTAATGCTGCACGTCAGCTCACGTCGAGCAGGTTGGTGTGTGTTTACGTGTGTGTGTGAATATTTGTTCATAAGCTGTCAAAACTCTTTAAATCTCGTTGCAGTTTTGCTACGCAAACTTCGTCATATTTTATGAGTGTTTGGAGAAATTTGTGAAGCTATTTTGTGTTATAAAGCTGGAATTTGACGAATTTTATTTCCCCGTGAGATGAAAAAAAAACCTTTGAAAATTTCGATAAAAGGTTGTTGTTGTAATAAAATGCTTTACTGAGTTAAGTTAAAATTTTTAAATTTTTAAATAATTTCTGCCATTACTTGTTTCTATTTTTTGCTTCGTGCTGCTTCAATTTATTCAACTATTTGTTGTCTCTCAACACATTTCAGTTTCTTCATAACCTCGCTTGCTCGCAAAATAGTTGCTTTCTTGCCGAGTTCTCGACGAGTGTGTAGAAAAAAAGAGAAACCAAATCAACAAAACAAGATGTACAACAAAAATTCACACACGCAATCATAAATCTGAGAAAGAGCAGAAATGCTAATTTGAGCGGAATATTTTCTCATGAAACTGTCGCATGTGAGAGAGAGAGACTGACGTCGTGATTTCTCGTGCTTCTTCCGCTTCCATGAATAGACGTCGTTCCGTTACCGAGTTTAAAGTGGGAGCAGAAATAATTTTTATCCTGCCCAGGAGTTTTTGTTCTCCAATTTAAATTCTATTAAAATGAGCTGAAAGGAAAAAAATGGTTGGTGAAGAAGCCTCTCTTACAAGGCGGTCAGGCGTTCGGGCGTTCAGCCGTTCAGGCGTTCAGGTGGCCACGTAGGCAAATTAATATTTATTATGCTAAAATGAAACGTGAAATTTCAGCAGAGCAAGTTTCTCCATTATACGAGAGAGAAAGTGTGGACGAAGAGAGGCGGAGGGGAGGAGAATAGTTTTGGCTGTTTTAGGAAAAAGGCGAAGGAAGAGAGTGGTGAATGAGTGAGTGGGAGGTGTTGAGTGAGGGGAGCTGGTGGAGAGAGAGAGGAGTTTGGCACAGAGGCTGCTGAAGAGAGCGGCAACTGTTTTTCACGCTCCGCTTCTCCCTCCACTTGGCTTGGCGTAGAATTCCAAAATAGCTTTAATAAATTTTCTCCACTTCAGGGAGAATAAAAAAATCGTAAATTTTAAAAAGTATAATTTTACACGAAAATTTCTCCTCCCACTAAATTTCTAGTCTAGAATTCGTAGATCTTTAAGAGTGGAATTTTACGAGCCGTAAATTATTGCGCTCTCTTCTTCTATTAGGCAAATATTTCTCTTCTTTGCAGGCTCGCCGCGTGGCCACAAAGTCAGCCGACTGTTTTATTCCACGCTATTTTATTCCTGCTTTTTTATGTCCTTCTTTATTGGTATTTTATTCCGGTTCTTTATTTGATTTCGAGTCGCATTCCTCGGCGTCCATTGTTATCTTGCCGTAAATTAAGAATGCGAGTGTTTCTTGCTCATAAATCTCGTTCCACATCCTGACATCCTTCGGTTGTCAACACTTCGGGCGGCTGAGAAAACAGGCGGCGCAAAAGTGGCAGGATTTCGTGAAATGATAGCAAGTCAGCGAGCAATTAATTATTCGTTTTGACGTCTTGTCGTGAAGAGATAATCTCATTAAGCTTTTGAGAATCTCAGCTAGAGAACATCATAACTAATAAATTCGAAACATTTTCATTTCGGAACAAAACTAAACGAAGTTAAAGCACAAAAATAAACAAAGGCAGTTGTATTAAAATAAACTTTTTCCACAAATTTAACTAAATCCCACCTGCGATGAAGTGGAAGCCGTCATGCGACGCTCGTAATGTCAGCCGCTTGAAGACGATCGAGTTGGCAACTCCCAAACTTGGTAATTGAAAGAGTTTACAACTACTCACAACCTTAACGGTAACTCTCTTCATGCTGCACCGCACTGCAATGAGCGACTCCTGCTGAACTCTGCCGAGCCACATGAACTCACAACCAAATGAACTTCAATGATTCGACAAACGCGTTCAGAAGCAATTAAGACTCCTCGAGTGGGATCATCAAGTGAGAAGGACTTGACTTCCAGATTACAAGAATGAGAGGGGGACGGAGAGCGGAGAGAGGTGGGAGCGACTGCAAGAGAGGGCGATATACACTCAGTTGCCAGCGTGAAATGACAAAACTGAGGGGAAATAATGGATGAAATGTAATCGCGCTTGTAGAGTGTGTGTGTGTGTGTGAGAGAGTGAATGGTAGGGTGAGAGTTAGAGAGTGTGAATGATCGTGTGGAAACGGTAGAGGAGAGGGAGGGTGATAGAAAGAGAGATTGAGAGATTGAGAGACAAGAGCTTCACAGAGAGAATTATTATATTAATTTCAAAAAAAGTCACGTTAAACTTGAGAGAATGCAAAATATTAAATAAGAAAATGTTTTCTGAACGAAAAAAATGATTAGGAAAGAAATTCTCTTGTCTAAAAAGCGAAAAATATTCTCTACAATGGCTTGCTAAAATTAAGAGAAACAGTTTCTGAGCATTTGAGAGCAGAGAGGGAGTTTTGGCAGCTGCAATTCTAAATTTCATGTCAATTTGCGAGCCCTTTAATCTGCCTTCGTTAAAATCCCGTGTTGACGAGGGAATTAACGGCACCTCGAGACGAAGATGACATCAGCTTGCCACTCCTCACGAGAGAAGCCGCGGATAGCAGAGTGCTGGAACTGAGAGAGCCAACGGGATCCTCGCAAATTTAATTATTCATTACGTCAGCAAAATCACGCGGGGATCATAAAATAAATGAAAAAATGAGGAATGCAGGAAATTTAGAATGCTCGAAACTATTAATTTCCACGCTCTCAAGTCGTTGCTGCAAGTTGTTCTCTTGCAAATTTCAGACTCCTCTTCATCCTCGAATTCCTGCGGAATAAAAACGTGACAATCTCACGAAGTTGAATTTAACGAGAAGAGAAACAATTTAATTTTATGACGATTCTAACGACTTTTAAGGAATTCGAAGGAACTCCTCGTTACTCTGCTCGTGATAATTAATAATTCATCTGCAGCTGCAGAGAAACTTTATTTTCTTAATTTCTCCTTCTTCGCTCTCTTTCTTCTCTCAGCTGGGAGAGACATGCAAATACTCCAGCAACAACAACAACAACAACAACAGAAGGAGATTAATAAAGTCAACAATGGCGTTCATAATAACGAGTATGAGAATATAAAATGGCGTCAATGAAGCATCAATCACGTCATTTTTCCCCCGAGAGTTTTCCCTCGCTAAAATAATATTAAAAATGATTTACTAACGCTTTTAAAGCGAGATGAGGAGAGATTCGCATCTAATTTGCCGTCCGTCCTTGTTTGCCACAACGCGTCGTGAAGAGAAGAGAAGATTTTCAGTTCATAAATATTTCTCGATTTCGTTCATTAGAAAATCTTTTTAATGGTTTGCGCGCGATGAGGGTGAAGCAAGATAATCCAGCTCCTCGTTTGCTCTAAGTAATTGATGCACTGAGAGAAAAGCATGCGTGGAAAAAGAGGTATAAAATCGAAATCGAGGAAAAAGTCACAGACACACCGACTGCTGATCAGCGAGAGAGAATTGCTGCGGTTTTTTGAAGCACAAAACTGATCAATTGTGAGTTTTCCTCTCCGTGTAGGCAGCCTCGTGGGAGAGTTACTCGCAGAAGAGAGGAGGCCGTTACTCGCTCTCTGCGGATGAACCCACCTTCCGTTGTTGCTACTTTTGCTGGTGTGAGCTGTCCACGGAGACGAGGGGGAACCTGATTCACCGACAGAGAGAGAGAGAGAGAGAGAAGCGAGCAGGCTGAGAACTTTTCTCATAACTTCAAACTTAACATCAACAGCAGCAGCAACAGCAGCAGCAACAACAGCAGCAACAACAGCAGCAACAGCGACGCAGCAACGACCGAAAGAAGCCGAATAACAGCAATTCAACGGGATGTCGGAATTTGTTGAATTTTTTATGCCTACGCAACGTTTAACTTGAATGTTTTTAATTTTCTATTTTACTTTTATCGTGTGTTTGTGTGTTTGTATTGTGTTTTCTATGTGTTTGAATGTTTTCACTAAACGTATGCTAGCAATAAAATTTTTGGCCTCCACGCTATTTTGCAGATTTATTTAGTTTTTGTTGTAAAACTTAAAGTTGAACGTGGAATTAACATTTTAGAATGTCGATGAAGTTACGAAACACGATTCAAAATCCAACAAGAAACCCGTAGTTGCATTATTTACTTATTTATCTTGTGAGTTTTCTCGATTTACACGTGCTTTCAATCAAAACTTTTCATCTTCCGACGCACTAAATTAAAATGGCGATCTTTAGAAACTCTTGAGAGCGGGGAGAGAAAAACACCAGCAGTTTTACGCACTGAAGAGATGAACTGAATTCTGCTAATGAACATAAAAATAAAGAGTCGCGGAGCAGCGTTTGGTACTCACAGAAGTTCTTCAAAGAGCAACAGCGAGGAGGTGCGGGAGAGACAATTAAATGCAGAGCAGCGCGCGTTTTTCTCACGATAGCTGTGTAGAGATTTAACTGTTATTTACATTTGCATGAAAGCCGAGCGCACAGCAGAGACCGGCCGACGTGTGCATCGCTCACCTCACGTGGCGCGGAGTCGCAGGTTCGAATCCCGGTGGGCGAGGAGGTTTAAATTTAAAATTAATTAAACTACGAAGAGATGAATTTTTTTAAGTTTTCCCCCTGAAAAGTCCGTTGAAAAACTAATTTAAAAAATTACGTTTTTGTCTGTGTGATTCAGAGCGGCCGTTTTTTGAGTCCAGTCGACGAGTGGGAGGGGTTTTGGGGGCGTGGCGGTCCTGATTCACGGCGGAGGAGAAGCGTAAATTCAGCGCGCACACAAGCGAAACTCAAATTAAAAGCCGAAGTGATGAAGTTTTTGCTCGCTGTGCTGATCAGCTTTTTGCGTTTTACGGTTGACCATTTTTAACTAACCAATTAAATTAACTTGAACACAACAACAACAACAACAACAACAACCACCATACGTGGGCGTTAAAGCGCGGAAAAGCCTAATTTAAACCGTAAAAAAGTAATTTAATTTGCATTTTCAACTGAGCAGCGAATTTATCAACACATCGAAAACCGCGTGTTGAATGCCGCTGAAGTGCGACACGTGGCTGCCACACGCCCCTCACCTCCAACTGCAACAACAACAACAACAACAACAACAACAACAACAACACCAACAACAACGACACCAACAACAACCCCAACGAAACAACAACAACTTCAACGACAAAACCACTTTTAAAAAATCAAAAAATTCTCACGCTCAGACAACGCGAGCGTCTGACTGAAGGACGCTTATTAGTGTGCGAGTGCTTGTGTGCGTGTGTGTGTTCGTGTGTGTGTGTGTGTGTGTGTGTGTGTGTGTGTGTGTGTGTGTGTGTGTGTGTGTGTGTGTGTGTTGGCAGAAACTGTCGCTGCTGCAGCACACGCTGCCAGATTGCTGCGTTGACGCGCCGGCGGGACCTTCGACAGATGAACCGACGACGACGATGCCATCACTCAGCTGTCATTCGTAGCTACAGCAACAACAACAACAACAACAACAACAACAACAACAACAAAGCAAGTACAAACAGTTTTATGTAGAAATCTCAGGAGACACTCGTCACAGTTATAAAGTCGCAACATTTTAGCTTAATAGACGCCAACTTTTCCAGCACGAATCGCTGCCCGCTGTGTGTCGCGCTGCGCGAGGGCAATAAACTGCGAAAACAACAACGAGGCACGGAAGTCAAATGCGGCCACAACGACGCGGACGCCACCCGTGGCGCGGTGCAGGCGGTGCAGCGGGCCGTCGACGACGACTCTCAGTTAGAAATCTCAGTTGGAAATCGGCACGCGATGCGGAAGCGCAGCAGGAAGCGAGGGAAGTGCGGAGTAGTGAGTCGACGCGGCGTATTTAATCGCAGCACGAAAATCTCCTTCAGCCGTGATGAGTATTTTAGACGGCGCAGCGGGTGTGGCGGCGCCTCCGCACTTTCTCGCTGGTTCAAGTGACCCACTCGCTCTGCTCTGCAGCTGCGAAAGTAGGTCTCGCTAGCAGAAGCGGAAGAGAGTGGGAGAGCTGCAGAGCTGGAGAGCGGGAGAGCTGGAGAGCGGGAGAGCTGGAGAGCGGGAGAGCTGGAGAGCTGGGGAGCGGGAGAGCTGGAGCAACGAGGCGGAGCGGAATACCGTGTGATGCTGAAATGCACACGCGGAAGTGTGAGACGATTAGTTGGAAAATCCCTTTAATTCCCACAACAACTACAACGAGAGAGGCAACAACTACAACGAGAGAGGCAACAACTGCAAGACGTCGGGCGTCGGGGGTCTCCTGTGCTGCCGGATTAACAGCAGGAGAGAAGAACAACACAATCGAGTCGTCAACTTCAAATCAGCGTCATGATACTCGCACACAATTGCATCTCCCCCTCCACGAGTCCCCTCTGCTCGCTAATCCAGCTTTTTACAGACATCTTTTCAGCTCCCGTCGCCATCACTGTAAACGAGGAGAGGCGCCCCTCCACGCCTCGTGTTCTCTCGCGCTCAACGGAGTTTGCTTCTCTCAGATTTATATTACTCGGAGTTTGTTGATCGCCACTTTCTTCGCTCTGTGTTGCTCTTCCTGCCGGCTTCCGCGGTGTTCTCACGTAATTGCTGAGCATCCTTGCTGCTCACGGATGACAGAAGCCAACTCAAGTCACACGGAATCCGTTGAATCCCCCTTCGCTGCCGAAGCTAATGAGGTGTCGTGGAGTTTAATGTGGTTTTAGTGGGCCGTAATGTGTATTTAAACACAGCAACAACTAGTTAGTCAGCAGTAACGCTGACTGTGACGGGTAGTGGGGAGGGGGAGTGTCGTCCTCAGTCAGAGTGTCGTCCTGAACAGACACACCAGCCATCCCAAGTCGCTGCAAGCGAAGGACTGCAGATTAACTAAATCCGCAAGGATGAGTTCGAACTGCGAAATGAACGTCCTGGAGTACCAATCGTCCACCTGATCACGCCAATAATCAGAATTTAATATTCCCATTACAATGCTCACTACAATTTCAGGGGTGAAAATGTAGAGACGCCGCAGTTAACAAATGAAGCGGCTTGACAGCTTTTATTGTCCTGTGGGGATCTCATTTCCGAAGTTCCGAAGTACACCGAATTTCCTAAATTGCCGAACTGACTTGTAGCGCTTTTTGGATTTTTTTTTTTTTTTTTTTTTTTTTTTTTTTTTTTTTTTTTTTTTTGTTGAATATTTATGTGCACAATTTTGTTATCATTTCTTCGTCATTTCTAAATGAAATAGATACGAAATTTTCCACTTCCTCGCACTTCTAAGAATGGCTGAAAAATCTGTCGTCCTTGAAGCGGCGCTGAATCGCTCCTGCATTGATATTCCGAGGCACTGAGATTCCATTTTGATGACTGGAGGGGGACACGAATGTCGCTTCGCCTGTGCGTGCGTGTGTCTGTGCGTGCGTGTGGCTGTGCGTGCGTGTGGCTGTGCGTGCGTGTGGCTGTGCGTGCGTGCGTGTGTCTGTGCGGCGCGCCGTCTCGTGTGCTCGCGTGCTCGCGTGCGTGCCTGCGATTGCTGCCAAATGGCGACAAATGCGCGCGTGAAATAATAAATTTCCACAGCAGCCACTTAAGTCTCCGAAATCGTAGCATTAAATTGTAAAACATTTGGAATGCCTGTGTATCTGTGTGCGTGGGAGAGAGCGGCTGGCGATGTTGCTACGCGCGTGTGTGTGTCAGTGAGCGCACGGCGACACCACTTTCGCTGCAGTGAGCTTGTAATGACTGCTGCTGCTGCTGCTGCTGCTGCTCTCATTTTCGCCAGCTGTGTTGTTGTCCCGTCGTCGTCGTCGTCGTCGTCGCCTTCGTTCTCATCGTCGTTGCCGGTGTCGGTGGCGTTGGCGATTCCGCTGTTGTTGTTGCTGTGTTTCACACTCACACCATTTTGACACTCCGTCCGTGTCGTTGTTTGCCTGGCCATTTTCAGCAGCCCAGCCAGCGCCAGCTGCCGACAAACATGTTTTTGTCAACACTGGCCGCGTTTTCTGAAGTCCTTTTCCGTCCTCTTCTCCTGCCGCCTCCTCTCCGCTTCCTCTCCGCTTCCTCTCCGCTTCCCTCTCTCGTTGCTCCCGCTGCCGAAACGCGCTTGAGGGGCGTCGAATGCGCTCTCCGCTTCATGTTGTCTCCTGGTTACTGCAATTTATTTATGTGACTCTGTGTGTAGGTGTGCGTGTGTGTTTGTTGTTCAAGTCTCTTCAGTTCCTTGACTTTTACCCTCAGTGCGTATTTGTGCCGCAGTACGCTTTACTCTCCAGCCATAAACAACAACAACAAAGGCCTTGTCATCACTTTCAATTCTCAAAAAAACAAATCTGTGCTCAGAAAGCAAAAAAGGAAAGGGGGCGTCGGAGTTAGAAAGCGCGGGAGAGAGGGAGCGAGAGGCTCGCCAGGCGCGCACTTCATCGAGATCTCCTGCCAGCCGCGCTGGCAACTCTTTACTCTTTCAGAGCAGCGTCACCTCGACTGGTGTTTCGAAGGCGCTCCCCCCCCCCCCCCCTCCACTCACTCTCCCTCTCCAGACAACAATTTTCGCCTTTTTGCTTCTGCTGAATTGACACAAATTAAGTGCCTGAGTGCAACCAGCACGCCAGAGTTTTAGCAGCCCGCCTTGCGAGTGCAGCCTCTTCCGGGTTGCCACTGTGTGCGCTGCTTGTGTTGTTCGGCAATTTTGCGCTTTTCCGCTGCGGCCCTCACAACTCTTCACTGCTCGCTCCGCTCGGTTGATCCTCTCCCACCGCGCGGTTGCTCCACTCCCTCGCCGCTCTCCCTCGCCGCTCTCCCTCGCCGCAAATCCTTCCGCTGGCTGCAGTTTGTTTGCTTTTGTGTTGAAGGCCGCACTCTTCCCGCTCCCACACGTTGTTGGGCTTCGCGCGAGCAGCACTCGAGTTCGCCGTCTTTGGTTGCGAGAGCAGCGCTGCAGCGGCGTTGGCAGCGATGTACCGTTGTAGTAATGAGTTCGAGCGAGAGGCATGAGAGGACGAGAGGATGGTGTGTGTGGAGCGCAAGCGGAGAAGCGCAGGTGGACGCAATTGCAAATGAGAATGGAAAGAGATTCGCTTGACGTGTTGCATATCTGGGTTGAAGCATTGTTGTTGCCGTCTTTTAATTGTATTCTCTTCTACACGATTGTTCTCCGCGCGTCTGCTTGAGCCGCGTTTTGTGCTCGCATCCAAATGCTTTTCAGCGCACTTCTATCCCGCCGCCGACCGCCGGCCGCCGCGTCACTCAGCGTGATGAAGCTGCTCTTCAACGACTTCCAATTTTTTCTCTAGTGACTCTCAACCTCAATATTTTGTTACATTTTCTCTACTTTTTCAGAGCAGGGATCGCATAATTTCTGCTTTGTTTGAAATTTTAATTTATTCGCGTGTAAGAGAGAAATTTAAAAGAATGAAATGAATACAGCGAAGTGTTTTGAATTTTAAATTCTCATTTAGCAGATGAGATGACAAACAAAAATAAATGTAAATTTTACAGTAGCTTCGAATGCTTTTTTCTTTATAGATTTCAAGACACAAATTCGCGCCTCACCTTCGCTTCCGTGCTGCAGGTCGACGTTTATGCAGTCTAAACTTCTTTTTTGGCGACGGGGCAGCAACAATTGATTCCTGCTGAGATGTGCTTAGTTTTGCTAAGTGAATTCTAAAATAATTCGTTGCTAGCGTATTAAAATGTTAGTTTTTTTTTTGTTCAAGTTCCGTATTTTCTTGGCATTTTTCTGAACTTCTCTCTTGTTTTTCTTTGTATTGGAAGAATTTCATTTACACTGAGTGTGCGAGAGTGTAAATCAACTCTTGAGTGCTGCCAACTCAAAAACACTCAAAACTTTTGCCGAACTCGGAGCAGACAAAACGGTTTGTTGATCACACTGAAGTGGTGTTCGTGCTGCGAATCGAGAGCAGCGGGGCTCCGAAAAGTCTACTCGGACGTTAGTTTCACTCAGCCACACAACAATGACGATCGCTGCCAGCGGTTGCGTGTGTGTTGCAGCTGCAGCAGACACACTTACGCGACGAACACCGAATTGAAACCAGCGCGGCGCACCACCGCGTGTACGCAACTTTTTTAGTTTTACACGATTGCCTTAATTTTGATATTTCATTTAATTTTCTTTTTGCGAATCTTTATTCACTTTTAGTTGTTTTATTTTATTTATATTATTGTTTCTAATACTCCACTCTGTCGGTGAACTGCTGAAGTTAGTTTTCGAGTTAATTTTTCTGTTTAAAACCGCTTTTTGCACTTCGAAATTCATCACTTTAACTACTTCGTTGTTTTTGTAGCCGTTGGTGTTGTTGTTTTTCTCTCACACGTCAGAGCGTCAAAGGCAAACACGTTTCCGAACACACAAACGCACGCACGCACATCCCGTTGTTTCGCTGAGATGCGTCGGTTGTGTGAGTGGTGAGTGATGAGATTTAAAGAGGCGAGAGAGATGCCTAACTGTGCAGAGTCGTACTAAGCACGAGCGCGAGTGGAATGTGCGTGCGTATGTGCAACACGAACTTTTGGCCCCATTTGACAGCACACAACGTTGTCTTGGGTTTCTGCTGCGGCTTCTTTAAACTTTATTGTTCGGCGTTTATTGCGTTCGCACACTTGGCAGCACCTCAAGTTCGCCGAGTGTCGACTGCAGCGTCCACTTTACGAGTTACCGCGGTGAAAATTCGTCCACCAGTCTCACTAATTGCGGTCACTTCTTCATGAAAGTTTCTTCTACATTCCACACTTCGACACTTCAGTTCAGCACAACCAACAACTTGCATACATTTCGCGCCTGCTGCCCCTCAGCTGTTTCGCTGCCGAGAACACCTCGCGTACTGACCTCAGTAATTAGCGACACCGTCTGCCGTGCACCGCGTGAACCGAATCGAGCGCCGTCGTTGGCTGCTGTGACGCGCCTTCGCTCCTTCACGTTCAAGGCGTTTTTGCAGGAGCGCGACGCCGCTCTCGCTTATTTGGCGTGTGCGAGAGAGGCCAAACTGGTGCCTCTCTCACGCACGCCGCAAGCTCTCACCGTGCTTTCGAAGCTTCTCGCCGCCTCGTCTAATGTTTTCTTCCCAATTGAGGCCGAAGCTTCAAAAGCTAAGCGGAACCAAATGTTTTTAATGAATGAAAACGGACGAGAGTCCTTAGGATTTCCTCTTCAAATTGTGCAAAACTTTCGCCAAGCAAAGCTCAGACAATCAATTTTAAGAGATTCAAAAGTCTCTTCGCTCACTGAGCGGATTTCTTTCATCTGAGAGAGGGAGAGAGAGAGAGCGCTTTTTATAGCACTGGAAAACGAAGTTTAGTTGAGAATTGTTGAATGAGTCGAACGTGAACGAACTTTTTTGCACGAAGAAACTTGAAAAAGCTTTTCCATTTACAACTTTCTAAGCTGCTTTTTTATCATACTTGCAAATTGCAATTTGCTAAAATACGATTGTGTGTTTGAAGCACAAGTATGTCGAATTATGTAGGCCACACATTGTCATTTATAATTCAGTCGTCATGCCTCTGCAACTCTCGAAAGTTCAAACTTAAAAGTCCTCCACTGCGAGTCCGCAAGCAAGCAAAACCACCATCTGAAGAATTCCCAAAATACCTAAAATTTAACATCTCTACAGCTTCTTTGACTTTGTTTGTTTCATGGTTTTCCTTGTTTCTGCTGTCGAAACGTTGCGATGGCCGTGGATGATTGCAAATAGTTTCCTCCAGCGCCTTAGTGCACGTTAAGGACGCTCCGCGCTCCGTTCCACTTAATGAGCGTCTTTCATGTGCTTCCTCAGAGTTACGAGCGGTCAATAAATAAACGGAGTTCGCAAGATGCTCCGTGCGCACTTCACTGCTTCCGTGGGCGTTGAAGTCACTTAGCAAGTAGCGCTCAATCTTCAGCAAGTGATAACACTTCGATCTCCCCCACTGATTCGCCGTTTATGACTCTTAAAGCAGCCCGAGATGTGTTCTTCGGCGCCCAGTGTGTCATTTTGGTGTAAATAGCGGCAGCCGTTGAACTTCAGCACTTTGATATTTCGAACTTCTTAATTTCAATTACGTTATTCGCGCTTTCACAAGTCCTCCTCAGCTGTGTCTGTGCACTCGTTTTTATCTATCTGTCCGATATATCTGGCTGTGTTACTCTTGCGTCCCGGCCAACTGGTCATTTTTATTTTTTTTTTTTTTATTTTTATTTTTTTTTTTTATTTTTATTTTTTTTTTTTTAATTTTTTTTTTATTTTTTTTAATTTTTTTTATTTATTTTTTTATTTTTTTTTTTTATTTTTTTTTATTTTTATTTTTATTTTTTTTTTTTTTGTAGTACACATTTTTGAACTTCGTGGGGTTTCGACGTTTCAGCTCGATAAAATCGCTTCTTCAGCCGTAAAGTTAGATGAAATTGCAATTGCACTGCAAGATGTTGTGGACAATAAATGAAAACCCCGGAAATACTGCATTAAACGCCCACCACACGAGTGCAATGCGTTGATTTTATATATAAAATTACTTACTTACAGCACGAATGCTGGACGGAATTTAGTTGCGTTCTCAAGAGTTCCCGCACACGCTGCAAAAACTGCTTTCTTGCTGACGATGGGTTCGCTGGAAAAGCACGGAATCCGTGGAAAAGCACGCATTATTTCGGGTTTCTCGAAAGTGAGAGTCAAATGGCATTTTCTGATTATGATGATGAGATCAAAAATATTCTTTTTATGCCACAGAAGCCAATAAAACTGTGATGTAACTAAATGATTTCTGGACATTTTCGTTGGTTGATTGAGGTTCTACCGACTTAATAGAATGAAACACATAAAAACACCAATTATGGGAAGCTTTTGAGACCCAAGGCCACACCCTGAATCCTCTAAATCTTCATATTAACTAGAAATCAAATAACGACAAAGTGACAGATTTCGATGTAGTTTTCGGCGCTTACGTGGAAATTTCCATCGTAATGAGTATTTTAGTTTCACTTTCAATATAAGGACACTGCCACGCCCATTTCCAAGTCGTTAACTTATCCCGAAGTCGCTCACATTAATTTGTCGCTTTATTCGAAAATATCTTTAGAGCGATTTTGAGCTCCGATTAATTGTGTCAGCATTCAGCGGGCCTACAAAAATTGGCACAGTTTGCCTATTGGCGCCCCTCGCCCTCCCCCTCCCGGCTGATCATTATTTTTACAACAACTAACCAGAGAGTGTTTCAGATGTAATCTGCTTCTTCTTTGTAGCACTTGACAA
Source organism: Sicus ferrugineus (assembly GCA_922984085.1). Taxonomy (NCBI): domain Eukaryota; kingdom Metazoa; phylum Arthropoda; class Insecta; order Diptera; family Conopidae; genus Sicus; species Sicus ferrugineus. The sequence goes on along the minus strand of OV277350.1, from coordinate 29,636,964 downwards.
ATTTTGTGTGTGCGAAAATAAAATAGAAATTCAAATTTCTGCATACGTGACGACACAACAAGAATGCGAAAATGAGTGCGGCAATAAAAGCGACAAAACATAAAAAGCTTCTAATTTTTAAGAGCGAAAAATGCAAATTTCGCGAACTTTGCCCGTATTTCACTCCCAAGACCTGATTTTCCGTTTCAGGGGGGGGAAATTAAGTGAATTTCTTGCATTCAACGTTGCAGTCGGAGAAAAATCCTTGCATGCTTCTTACTTATGTACGTACGTGTGTGTGTGTGTGTATGTATGTATGTATGTAAGTATGTATGTACGTTATGTGTGTAGGATGATCAGTGCGAATTTTTGCATTCATAACGCGTGCAGATCCTGCGTAGGCAACAACAGCGCCGCCAGCACAAAATCATAAATTTTCGTCGCGAACTTCCGCCAAAGAGTGCGACAGGAAAAAATTTGCACTCCTTGAGGATAACAAAAACAAGAAACGAAAAATGCATGTCACTGTTGTTTGGTCTGCGCGCAGGCGAAGGGAGGGGTTAACGTAGTGCAGCAGCTTTCTTGGCGACCGTGGAGAGGCATTTCGTTGTTGCTGTTGTTACTGCAACCGGTCCTGCTTCTGCTTTTTCTCTTGCTGTTACTGCCCTTGTTAGGTTACGAACGCCAAAATCATTGATATCATCCTCGCCATTGCATTTACTGTTGCTTTTTTATTATTGTATATGATGGCTTTGTGAAAAAACCACCGACAGGATTGCCATAATATTTACACAGTTGCTTCTCTAGACTTCTGGCTACGAGGTGTATATAGTTAGAACCCGTATTATTTTCGTTTACGACAGTTATAGGCGATTTCCCATTTTTACGAAAATTGGATAAAAACTCAGCATATGATGGCTTTGTGAAAAAAACACCGATAGGATTGCTATAATATTTACACTGTTGCTTCTCTAGACTTCTGGCTACAAGATGTATATAGCTAAAACCCGTATTACTTTCGTTTACGACAGTTATAGCCGATTTCCCATTTTTACGAAAATTGGATAAAAAATCATATGATGGCTTTGTGAAAAAACCACCGATAGGATTGCCATAATATTTACATAGTTGCTTCTCTAGACTTCTGGCTACAAGGTGTATATAATTACAAGCGGTATTATTTTCGTTTACGACAGTTATAGTCGATTTCCTTTTTTAAGTAATAATAATCATTTTCTTCAAATGCGCTCCTAAAAGTATGCCCGGTATATTTTTCACGGCGAAGTGTTATGATTGGTGTTAAGCCAATTCGCCGTATGCTGAGAATCTATGCTAAGTTCACACCGGTCTCCAGGGATTTCCCAGCCCAACTTCTTTGAATGACTTGCAGGATTCAGCATGACCTCGAAAATAGCATTATACTTTTCAGGGACTACCTGTGTAGATGACAGGTTAGCATATGCTCACTGTAGTCCTTCGCGTGTCATAAACGACGTCTAGAGAGGGATCGGGGGTTCGACTAAGGGTTTCGAGCAACAAAAACACTTAGAATGAAGCGCAATGGTGTAAATTGGTGGAAATCGTTCCAAATACTGAAGCATATCTGCATGTCGTACTTGACGAATTAGTAGCGCTGCGGAACTCGTAGCCTAGGCAGCTCATTTTGAATATAAAATTGTGGAATTTGGCTGGTATTGAAGCATACATGGTGGATATAAGACGTTATAGTTCCAACTAAGTCAAGAATGTGTCGCCAGGAAGACGTGGATGGTGTGATTGGTGAGGGTCGCACTACCAGGGAAGGGGGGGGACGGGTGCGGTTGTTTCTGCCCTTGAATAAATCCCGAACATGATGGCATGAGGAAATATTGGAAGACACTTACGTAGGAGCCGGTAGAAATTTACTATATCTTTAAGGAGGACGAAGCTCTTTGCCTTCCGTTGCGGACGTCTATCACTGCGTGTATCAACTGAATAATAATCAAAGCAATAGTAAATGCAAAGAACAACATTAAAAACAGCAAAAACAGTAACAACAGCAATGCAGATGTATCTGGAACAGCAACAACAACACATGATGGGAGAATGATGGCAATGATTTTGGCATTCGTAATCTAACAAGGGCAGTAACAGCAAGAGAAAAAGCAGAAGGAAGGATTAATGAGGAGAACAGTCCAGCAGTAGCCCGTCGTCTAAGCAATCAGAAGTTAGCTTAACTAAGGCAGGATGAACATTCGCCGCGCCAAGCCCGAGGATCTCATGACCATGCAGCACTGCAACCTACTCTGTCTGTCCGAAAACTATCAGATGAAGTACTATTTTTACCACGGACTCACCTGGCCCCAGCTTAGCTACGTAGCCGAGGACGACAAGGCAGCATTGTGGGCTACGTGCTGGCCAAGATGGAGGAGCCCGAACCGGGCGAGGAGAGCAAGCATGGACACATCACCTCGCTGGCGGTGAAGCGCTCCTACCGTCGGCTGGGCCTCGCGCAGAAGCTCATGAATCAAGCCTCGCAGGCCATGGTGGAGTGCTTCGACGCGCAATACGTGTCGCTGCATGTGCGCAAGAGCTGCGCTTAACCTGTACGCGAACTCGCTGAAGTTCAAGATATTGGAAATCGAACCGAAGTACTACGCGGATGGAGAAGATGCCTACGCCATGCGGCGGGATCTGAGCGAGATTTCGAAAATGGCTCCGTCACAAAACGACGAGGAGGCGCGCGAAACTTTGGCCAATGCCAGCGGCTCTGAGGCCAACAGGATCAGTTATGGGAATAGTGCAGCGCACGATAATCGCGGACACGACGGTCACTGTTGCTGAATGGTGGCCACGCTCAGGTTTAGTTTTTTAATTCTCCGGTGCTCCGTTTTGCAGCAGTTGAAAATTAATTGTGGAAACTGTTGGCAGAAATAATGTAGGAATTCGACTCTACACATTTCGAAAGCTTTCAATAAATTCAAAAATTAAGACAGTTCGTAGCCATCTTGTTAAAATACATACCAGTTTGACGATAATTTTAAATCATCCTGAAGATGTCCTCAAAATTTTATTTTGTTTTTGATTTTGTTCGAATTTAGTAAACTTTTTAACTCCAATTTGTTATAAATCACGTTGCGAGAAACACCATTTCCAGCAGTCTACGTTATATTGAAGAACTTGTAAGGAATAAAGAAGAAATTTGATTCAATAAAGTCCTTTGCTTTAATTACAGATTCAAAACTTTAAGGAATTCCTTCATAGATATAAATTAATGCATTAAAAAATATTGAAAAACCACTGACTTGATTTAAAAACGGAAAATTAATGCATTAAAAAATAATGAAAAACCACTGACTTGATTTAAAAACGGAAGAAACAAAAAAGTATCACAAATTGAGTTATAAAAAAGCAGAACTTATTTATTCAATTTCGTTCCTGTCGCCTTCAGTTGCGCAGGACTACTGAAATCTTCCCACACACCTGTACGGCCTCACCGGGTCGCTCCTAGAAATGCCTTACACTTTTGTTCTTTCGATTCTGGATTGGAAACAAGTTCCACCTCATTTGAGCAGCAATTTAATGAAATTAAATGCGACAAAAAGTGTTCGATGAGTGCAAAGTGAGGCCAACTGGCGTCATTTGTACAATCGGGGGAATTGTGGCGAAATCCGTCCAACACACAATCGGAAAACAACCGTCACGTCATCTGGGAATGGATTCCAAACTGACGCCACTCGTTCTTGTTGCTGTGGCAGTTTCCTCCGACCAGCTTTGCTGTTTGTCCTCATGCTATTTTCTGTTGTTAATTTAAGGAATTAATCCGCGTAAAGCGCCGTATCCTTGTAAAGGCCAACGAAGTGCACCGGGATGCCCTTGGAATTAATGTTGATTAATTGCCCTAAATGTCCCTCTGGTGAGGCGCAGTTACAACTACAAAGTAACTGCAATACATCAATTGCAGTGCAAGGAAGCTTCTTGCCTGGACCAAATGAGCGCGTTCACTCAAGTGTTTACAAATAATCACGATCAGGTCTCAGCAACGAGACACTTGCTTCTGCTCAAGAAACCTAGAAAAAGATAGCGACTGGAAGTAGTTTGTGGCACAGTGCAATTACTTGTGACAAAAGAGCGAAGGTACATCGCAACGGAGGACGCAATCAACTTCATATAGCTGAGCAATGAAGTATTTTGAGTTCTGTTTAATCAGTGTTGTAAGTGTTATTATTGTACCCTACACCCGAAGGGAGACGGTATATTCACTTTGTTCTTCCGCTTTCAACGCAGAGAAGGAGACGAGCTAGATGTACGATAGAAAAGTATATTATAAAGAATAAATATTGGTCTTCTCCGTCCATCTGTCTGTTGAAATCACGATTACGGGAGAACGAAAAGAGATATCGCGATGAACCTGAATCTGTGTTCAACAATGTTTAACATATTTTCACTAAAAATTAATTTAAATTAATTAATTAGTTAATTTTTTTATAAATTCCCCACATTTGACGATAATAATGCATTACCTTGTATTTAAATATCAGCCTTTCGACTGACCTACATATATAATTTGCCCGCGATTTTAATGTAAGAGGCCTCACTTCAGCGCCCACTCGTTTGCACTCAGATCGATTCACCTCAACCCTGCCGATAAAAGTCTTTACACTTCGCTGAAGTTCAAAAGGTTAAATAGAAACCAGCCGTAGTGACAAACGTCCACCCACCACCACTCATCGCCCGGCGGTTGCAATTGGGTAGAAAGACGGTTTTGTTTTATTTTTGTTTAATTTTCTGAGAATAGAAGAATTTTTATTGAAGACTCATAAATCTATTCCTAAATAAATTCATAGTTGATTTGGAATCCTGTATTACGCTGTGTGTTCTGACCACCGGTTTGAAATTGAAGGACGGGCGTACCTTGCTTGGAAACTGTGGCGATAAAAGTAAAGTTACTAGTTAATAAAAGCGCTCGACTGCTACTTTCACCACTCACCCTCCAATGTGGAGCCCTCCAAAATGCGTCCACTGAAATAGTTTATATGGTCGTTCAGTTCTTGCGGGCTTATTTTGGTCAACAGTGTACCACCGGTGATTTCGCCGGAAATGATCATATAATCCCGCTCACATAAAGGGCAGTACTTGGAGGTCATTTCTGTGGGCGGGTTGCCCCTATAAGCCAGCTTAAAATGAGTCACGTTCAGTCTGCACAACGAACAGAAATAAGTATCGGCAGCGAGGAATTCTTAGACGGAGCTTGAAATGGCAAGACAAACTTACCGCAGAACCGCGGATGCATGCGGCTTTTTGAAGCAAATCACGTAGTCCTTTGGCAAATAAAAGCCTCGTCCTTTGTCGAAGTTGAAGGAGCTGACGACGCCCTTTGGCTCAGTGAAGTACTGCATACAAGTTGGTGGCGCCAGAAAAGGATCGCAATGGTCTGACGAATCTGTGAATTGGTCAACCGAGGGTTGTTGGCAGTTTTCGAGCAATTCGACTTGAGTGATATTTAATTCCCACTCTGGCAATGGGTAGCGGTGTTGCCGTCGACTTGCTGTGTTCACATGCACCAGGAATTCGGATTTAACAGAGCCGTCGTAAGGAATGTAGAAGTGCTGCTGTTCTTCGCGGCCACACAAGTAGAAATCTCCGATCGTTACGTAGTCAAGCTGGCAACTGGCTCCTACCAGCGACCGCTCCAGCCCTGTTTGGTTAAACGGTAATACACTCGAAGCCCCGCTGATATATTGCAGCCAATTGGTAGCAGCGGGCGGTACCATGCGTAGCTTGAAATCGATGCGTAGTTGGCGCACACGCTCGCTGTGGGGATTTATGTAGTAGCTACATCGTTCTTCTGGCGGCGAATCATTAGCAATCCGAATGTATTTGAACTCCACGTTTGTATAACATCGTAGTGAACGCTTTAAAATTCCACCTTTTGCCTCGTCATCACTTTCGTTCAGTTCATCACGAAATAAGGATGCGTTGTAAACCGTAAACTTCCGTAAACCTTTTTGACTGAAATTGAGGCAGATTTTTATACCCTACACCCGAAGGGAGACGGTATATTCACTTTGTTCTTCCGTTTGTAACGCAGAGAAAGAGACGAGATAGATATAGAAAAGTATATATATTCTTGCTCAGCGTCATCTCCTGAATTTAGCCTTGTCCGACCGTCTGACTGTCTGTTGAAATCACGATTACGGGAGAACGAAAAGAGGTATCGCAATGAAATTTGGCAAAAATGTTCTTTGTTATGTAGGGCCGTTTGGGATTTAAAATGGATTGAATGTAAAGCCACTTCGTTTAAAAAAATTTTATAATGGGAATATCTCATAGACCGTATGAAATATTGAAGCGTAATTCTATTCCGGAACATACAGCGCTATTACTAAAATTTATACGAAATATGGACGTAGTCCGCCCAATTATACAAAAGTTGTCAATATTCCATAAATGGTTAAAAATATTAATACGTGATTCTATCCAGCAGTATCTAGAGACGTTACAAAAATATTTGCCCAAAATGGGTGCGGTCCGCCTACTTATACAAAAGTTGGTAAGTGGCGAAATTATAATTTTTTTACTTACTCGGGTGTAGGGTAGTTAGATTTCGGCCAGGCCGAAGACAACACTTTTACTTGTTATTAGTTCAGATATACATTAATAAATAAAACACAGCATATGATGGCTTTGTGAAAAAACCACCGATAGGATTGCCATAATATTTACACAGTTGCTTCTCTAGACTTCTGGCTACGAGGTGTATATAGTCAGAACCCGTATTATTTTCGTTTACGACAGTTATAGCCGATTTCCCATTTTTACGAAAATTGGATAAAAACTCAGCATATGATGGCTTTGTGAAAAAAACACCGATAGGATTGCTATAATATTTACACTGTTGCTTCTCTAGACTTCTGGCTACAAGATGTATATAGCTAAAACCCGTATTACTTTCGTTTACGACAGTTATAGCCGATTTCCCATTTTTACGAAAATTGGATAAAAAATCATATGATGGCTTTGTGAAAAAACCACAGATAGGATTGCCATAATATTTACACTGTTGCTTCTCTAGACTTCTGGCTACAAGGTGTATATAGTCAGAACCCGTATTAGTTTCGTTTACGACAGTTATAGCCGATTTCCCATTTTTACGAAAATTGGATAAAAACTCAGCATATGATGGCTTTGTGAAAAAAACACCGATAGGATTGCTATAATATTTACACTGTTGCTTCTCTAGACTTCTGGCTACAAGATGTATATAGCTAAAACCCGTATTACTTTCGTTTACGACAGTTATAGCCGATTTCCCATTTTTACGAAAATTGGATAAAAAATCATATGATGGCTTTGTGAAAAAACCACCGATAGGATTGCCATAATATTTACATAGTTGCTTCTCTAGACTTCTGGCTACAAGGTGTATATAATTACAAGCGGTATTATTTTCGTTTACGACAGTTATAGTCGATTTCCTTTTTTAAGTAATAATAATCATTTTCTTCAAATGCGCTCCTAAAAGTATGCCCGGTATATTTTTCACGGCGAAGTGTTATGATTGGTGTTAAGCCAATTCGCCGTATGCTGAGAATCTATGCTAAGTTCACACCGGTCTCCAGGGATTTCCCAGCCCAACTTCTTTGAATGACTTGCAGGATTCAGCATGACCTCGAAAATAGCATTATACTTTTCAGGGACTACCTGTGTAGATGACAGGTTAGCATATGCTCACTGTAGTCCTTCGCGTGTCATAAACGACGTCTAGAGAGGGATCGGGGGTTCGACTAAGGGTTTCGAGCAACAAAAACACTTAGAATGAAGCGCAATGGTGTAAATTGGTGGAAATCGTTCCAAATACTGAAGCATATCTGCATGTCGTACTTGACGAATTAGTAGCGCTGCGGAACTCGTAGCCTAGGCAGCTCATTTTGAATATAAAATTGTGGAATTTGGCTGGTATTGAAGCATACATGGTGGATATAAGACGTTATAGTTCCAACTAAGTCAAGAATGTGTCGCCAGGAAGACGTGGATGGTGTGATTGGTGAGGGTCGCACTACCAGGGAAGGGGGGGGACGGGTGCGGTTGTTTCTGCCCTTGAATAAATCCCGAACATGATGGCATGAGGAAATATTGGAAGACACTTACGTAGGAGCCGGTAGAAATTTACTATATCTTTAAGGAGGACGAAGCTCTTTGCCTTCCGTTGCGGACGTCTATCACTGCGTGTATCAACTGAATAATAATCAAAGCAATAGTAAATGCAAAGAACAACATTAAAAACAGCAAAAACAGTAACAACAGCAATGCAGATGTATCTGGAACAGCAACAACAACACATGATGGGAGAATGATGGCAATGATTTTGGCATTCGTAATCTAACAAGGGCAGTAACAGCAAGAGAAAAAGCAGAAGGAAGGATTAATGAGGAGAACAGTCCAGCAGTAGCCCGTCGTCTAAGCAATCAGAAGTTAGCTTAACTAAGGCAGGATGAACATTCGCCGCGCCAAGCCCGAGGATCTCATGACCATGCAGCACTGCAACCTACTCTGTCTGTCCGAAAACTATCAGATGAAGTACTATTTTTACCACGGACTCACCTGGCCCCAGCTTAGCTACGTAGCCGAGGACGACAAGGCAGCATTGTGGGCTACGTGCTGGCCAAGATGGAGGAGCCCGAACCGGGCGAGGAGAGCAAGCATGGACACATCACCTCGCTGGCGGTGAAGCGCTCCTACCGTCGGCTGGGCCTCGCGCAGAAGCTCATGAATCAAGCCTCGCAGGCCATGGTGGAGTGCTTCGACGCGCAATACGTGTCGCTGCATGTGCGCAAGAGCTGCGCTTAACCTGTACGCGAACTCGCTGAAGTTCAAGATATTGGAAATCGAACCGAAGTACTACGCGGATGGAGAAGATGCCTACGCCATGCGGCGGGATCTGAGCGAGATTTCGAAAATGGCTCCGTCACAAAACGACGAGGAGGCGCGCGAAACTTCGGCCAATGCCAGTAGCTCTGAGGCCAACAGGATAAGTTATGGGAATAGTGCGGCGCACGATCATCGCGGACACGACGGTCACTGTTGCTGAATGGTGGCCACGCTCAGGTTTAGTTTTTTAATTCTCCGGTGCTCCGTTTTGCAGCAGTTGAAAATTAATTGTGGAAACTGTTGGCAGAAATAATGTAGGAATTCGACTCTACACATTTCGAAAGCTTTCAATAAATTCAAAAATTAAGACAGTTCGTAGCCATCTTGTTAAAATACATACCAGTTTGACGATAATTTTAAATCATCCTGAAGATGTCCTCAAAATTTTATTTTGTTTTTGATTTTGTTCGAATTTAGTAAACTTTTTAACTCCAATTTGTTATAAATCACGTTGCGAGAAACACCATTTCCAGCAGTCTACGTTATATTGAAGAACTTGTAAGGAATAAAGAAGAAATTTGATTCAATAAAGTCCTTTGCTTTAATTACAGATTCAAAACTTTAAGGAATTCCTTCATAGATATAAATTAATGCATTAAAAAATAATGAAAAACCACTGACTTGATTTAAAAACGGAAGAAATAAAAAAGTATCACAAATTGAGTTATAAAAAAGCAGAACTTATTTATTCAATTTCGTTCCTGTCGCCTTCAGTTGCGCAGGACTACTGAAATCTTCCCACACATCTCTACGGCCTCACCGGGTCGCTCCTAGAAATGCCTTACACTTTTGTTCTTGCGATTCTGGATTGGAAACAAGTTCCACCTCATTTGAGCAGCAATTTAATGAAATTAAATGCGACAAAAAGTGTTCGATGAGTGCAAAGTGAGGCCAACTGGCGTCATTTGTACAATCGGGGGAATTGTGGCGAAATCCGTCCAACACACAATCGGAAAACTGACCGTCACGTCATCTGGGAATGGATTCCAAACTACCCGCCACTCGTTCTTGTTGCTGTGGCAGTTTCATCCGACCAGCTTTGCTGTTTGTCCTCATGCTATTTTCTGTTGTTAATTTAAGGAATTAATCCGCGTAAAGCGCCGTATCCTTGTGAAGGCGAACGAAGTGCACCGGGATGCCCTTGGAATTAATGTTGATTAATTGCCCTAAATGTCCCTCTGGTGAGGCGCAGTTACAACTACAAAGTAACTGCAATACATCAATTGCAGTGCAAGGAAGCTTCTTGCCTGGACCAAATGAGCGCGTTCACTCAAGTGTTTACAAATAATCACGATCAGGTCTCAGCAACGAGACACTTGCTTCTGCTCAAGAAACCTAGAAAAAGATAGCGACTGGAAGTAGTTTGTGGCACAGTGCAATTACTTGTGACAAAAGAGCGAAGGTACATCGCAACGGAGGACGCAATCAACTTCATATAGCTGAGCAATGAAGTATTTTGAGTTCTGTTTAATCAGTGTTGTAAGTGTTATTATTGTACCCTACACCCGAAGGGAGACGGTATATTCACTTTGTTCTTCCGCTTTCAACGCAGAGAAGGAGACGAGCTAGATGTACGATAGAAAAGTATATTATAAAGAATAAATATTGGTCTTCTCCGTCCATCTGTCTATTGAAATCACGATTACGGGAGAACGAAAAGAGATATCGCGATGAACCTGAATCTGTGTTCAACAATGTTTAACATATTTTCACTAAAAATTAATTTAAATTAATTAATTAGTTAATTTTTTTATAAATTCCCCACATTTGACGATAATAATGCATTACCTTGTATTTAAATATCAGCCTTTCGACTGACCTACATATATAATTTGCCCGCGATTTTAATGTAAGAGGCCTCACTTCAGCGCCCACTCGTTTGCACTCAGATCGATTCACCTCAACCCTGCCGATAAAAGTCTTTACACTTCGCTGAAGTTCAAAAGGTTAAATAGAAACCAGCCGTAGTGACAAACGTCCACCCACCACCACTCATCGCCTGGCGGTTGCAATTGGGTAGAAAGACGGTTTTGTTTTATTTTTGTTTAATTTTCTGAGAATAGAAGAATTTTTATTGAAGACTCATAAATCTATTCCTAAATAAATTCATAGTTGATTTGGAATCCTGTATTACGCTGTGTGTTCCGACCACCGGTTTGAAATTGAAGGACGGGCGTACCTTGCTTGGAAACTGTGGCGATAGAAGTAAAGTTACTAGTTAATAAAAGCGCTCGACTGCTACTTTCACCACTCACCCTCCAATGTGGAGCCCTCCAAAATGCGTCCACTGAAATAGTTTATATGGTCGTTCAGTTCTTGCGGGCTCATTTTGGTCAACAGTGTACCACCGGTGATTTCGCCGGAAATGACCATATAATCCCGCTCACATAAAGGGCAGTACTTGGAGGTCATTTCTGTGGGCGGGTTGCCCCTATAAGCCAGCTTAAAATGAGTCACGTTCAGTCTGCACAACGAACAGAAATAAGTATCGGCAGCGAGGAATTCTTAGACGGAGCTTGAAATGGCAAGACAAACTTACCGCAGAACCGCGGATGCATGCGGCTTTTTGAAGCAAATCACGTAGTCCTTTGGCAAATAAAAGCCTCGTCCTTTGTCGAAGTTGAAGGAGCTGACGACGCCCTTTGGCTCAGTGAAGTACTGCATACAAGTTGGTGGCGCCAGAAAAGGATCGCAATGGGCTGACGAATCTGTGAATTGGTCAACCGAGGGTTGTTGGCAGTTTTCGAGCAATTCGACTTGAGTGATATTTAATTCCCACTCTGGCGATGGGTAGCCGTTTTGCCGTCGACGTGCTGTGTTCACATCCACCAGGAATTCGGATTTAACAGAGCCGTCGTAAGGAATGTATAAGTGCTGCTGGTCTTCGTGGCCACACAAGCGAAAATCTCCGATCTTTACGAAGTCAACCTGACAACTGGCTTCTACCAGCGACCGCTCTGTAAACGGTAATATACTCGAAAAACCGCGGTTGTTTTGCAGCAGATTGGTAATAGTGGGCCGTACCATGCGTAGCTTGAAATCGATGCGTAGTTGGCGCACACGCTCGCTGTGGGGATTTATGTAGTAGCTACATCGTTCTTCTGGCGGCGAATCATTAGCAATCCGAATGTATTTGAACTCCACGTTTGTATAACATCGTAGTGAACGCTTTAAAATTCCACCTTTTGCCTCGTCATCACTTTCGTTCAGTTCATCACGAAATAAGGATGCGTTGTAAACCGTAAACTTCCGTAAACCTTTTTGACTGAAATTGAGGCAGATTTTTATACCCTACACCCGAAGGGAGACGGTATATTCACTTTGTTCTTCCGTTTGTAACGCAGAGAAAGAGACGAGATAGATATAGAAAAGTATATATATTCTTGCTCAGCGTCATCTCCTGAATTTAGCCTTGTCCGACCGTCTGACTGTCTGTTGAAATCACGATTACGGGAGAACGAAAAGAGGTATCGCAATGAAATTTGGCAAAAATGTTCTTTGTTATGTAGGGCCGTTTGGGATTTAAAATGGATTGAATGTAAAGCCACTTCGTTTAAAAAAATTTTATAATGGGAATATCTCATAGACCGTATGAAATATTGAAGCGTAATTCTATTCCGGAACATACAGCGCTATTACTAAAATTTATACGAAATATGGACGTAGTCCGCCCAATTATACAAAAGTTGTCAATATTCCATAAATGGTTAAAAATATTAATACGTGATTCTATCCAGCAGTATCTAGAGACGTTACAAAAATATTTGCCCAAAATGGGTGCGGTCCGCCTACTTATACAAAAGTTGGTAAGTGGCGAAATTATAATTTTTTTACTTACTCGGGTGTAGGGTAGTTAGATTTCGGCCAGGCCGAAGACAACACTTTTACTTGTTATTAGTTCAGATATACATTAATAAATAAAACACAGCATATGATGGCTTTGTGAAAAAACCACCGATAGGATTGCCATAATATTTACACAGTTGCTTCTCTAGACTTCTGGCTACGAGGTGTATATAGTCAGAACCCGTATTATTTTCGTTTACGACAGTTATAGCCGATTTCCCATTTTTACGAAAATTGGATAAAAACTCAGCATATGATGGCTTTGTGAAAAAAACACCGATAGGATTGCTATAATATTTACACTGTTGCTTCTCTAGACTTCTGGCTACAAGATGTATATAGCTAAAACCCGTATTACTTTCGTTTACGACAGTTATAGCCGATTTCCCATTTTTACGAAAATTGGATAAAAAATCATATGATGGCTTTGTGAAAAAACCACCGATAGGATTGCCATAATATTTACACTGTTGCTTCTCTAGACTTCTGGCTACAAGGTGTATATAGTCAGAACCCGTATTATTTTCGTTTACGACAGTTATAGGCGATTTCCCATTTTTACGAAAATTGGATAAAAACTCAGCATATGATGGCTTTGTGAAAAAAACACCGATAGGATTGCTATAATATTTACACTGTTGCTTCTCTAGACTTCTGGGTACAAGATGTATATAGCTAAACCCCCTATTACTTTCGTTTACGACAGTTATAGCCGATTTCCCATTTTTACGAAAATTGGATAAAAAATCATATGATGGCTTTGTGAAAAAAACACCGATAGGATTGCCATAATATTTACACTGTTGCTTCTCTAGACTTCTGGCTACAAGGTGTATATAGTCAGAACCCGTATTATTTTCGTTTACGACAGTTATAGCCGATTTCCCATTTTTACGAAAATTGGATAAAAACTCAGCATATGATGGCTTTGTGAAAAAAACACCGATAGGATTGCTATAATATTTACACTGTTGCTTCTCTAGACTTCTGGCTACAAGATGTATATAGCTAAAACCCGTATTACTTTCGTTTACGACAGTTATAGCCGATTTCCCATTTTTACGAAAATTGGATAAAAAATCATATGATGGCTTTGTGAAAAAACCACCGATAGGATTGCCATAATATTTACACTGTTGCTTCTCTAGACTTCTAGCTACAAGGTGTATATAGTCAGAACCCGTATTAGTTTCGTTTACGACAGTTATAGCCGATTTCTCATTTTTACGAAAATTGGATAAAAACTCAGCATATGATGGCTTTGTGAAAAAAACACCGATAGGATTGCTATAATATTTACACTGTTGCTTCTCTAGACTTCTGGCTACAAGATGTATATAGCTAAAACCCGTATTACTTTCGTTTACGACAGTTATAGCCGATTTCCCATTTTTACGAAAATTGGATAAAAAATCATATGATGGCTTTGTGAAAAAACCACCGATAGGATTGCCATAATATTTACATAGTTGCTTCTCTAGACTTCTGGCTACAAGGTGTATATAATTACAAGCGGTATTATTTTCGTTTACGACAGTTATAGTCGATTTCCTTTTTTAAGTAATAATAATCATTTTCTTCAAATGCGCTCCTAAAAGTATGCCCGGTATATTTTTCGAAGTGTTATGATTGGTGTTAAGCCAATTCGCCGTATGCTGAGAATCTATGCTAAGTTCACACCGGTCTCCAGGGATTTCCCAGCCCAACTTCTTTGAATGACTTGCAGGATTCAGCATGACCTCGAAAATAGCATTATAATTTTCAGGGACTACCTGTGTAGATGACAGGTTAGCATATGCTCACTGTAGTCCTTCGCGTGTCATAAACGACGTCTAGAGAGGGATCGGGGGTTCGACTAAGGGTTTCGAGCAACAAAAACACTTAGAATGAAGCGCAATGGTGTAAATTGGTGGAAATCGTTCCAAATACTGAAGCATATCTGCATGTCGTACTTGACGAATTAGTAGCGCTGCGGAACTCGTAGCCTAGGCAGCTCATTTTGAATATAAAATTGTGGAATTTGGCTGGTATTGAAGCATACATGGTGGATATAAGACGTTATAGTTCCAACTAAGTCAAGAATGTGTCGCCAGGAAGACGTGGATGGTGTGATTGGTGAGGGTCGCACTACCAGGGAAGGGGGGGGACGGGTGCGGTTGTTTCTGCCCTTGAATAAATCCCGAACATGATGGCATGAGGAAATATTGGAAGACACTTACGTAGGAGCCGGTAGAAACTTACTATATCTTTAAGGAGGACGAAGCTCTTTGCCTTCCGTTTTTGCGGACGTCTATCACTGCGTGTATCAACTGAATAATAATCAAAGCAATAATAAATGCAAAGAACAGCATTAAACAGCAAAAACAGTAACAACAGCAATGCAGATGTATCTGGAACAGCAGCAACAACACATGATGGGAGAATGATGGCAATGATTTTGGCATTCGTAATCTAACAAGGGCAGTAACAGCAAGAGAAAAAGCAGAAGGAAGGATTAATCAGGAGAACAGTCCAGCAGTAGCCCGTCGTCTAAGCAATCAGAAGTTAGCTTAACTAAGGCAGGATGAACATTCGCCGCGCCAAGCCCGAGGATCTCATGACCATGCAGCGCTGCAACCTGCTCTGTCTGCCCGAGAACTATCAGATGAAGTACTATTTTTACCACGGACTCACCTGGCCCCAGCTTAGTTACGTAGCCGAGGACGACAAGGCAGCATTGTGGGCTACGTGCTGGCCAAGATGGAGGAGCCCGAACCGGGCGAGGAGAGCAAGCATGGACACATCACCTCGCTGGCGGTGAAGCGCTCCTACCGTCGGCTGGGCCTCGCGCAGAAGCTCATGAATCAAGCCTCGCAGGCCATGGTGGAGTGCTTCGACGCGCAATACGTGTCGCTGCATGTGCGCAAGAGCTGCGCTTAACCTGTACACGAACTCGCTGAAGTTCAAGATATTGGAAATCGAACCGAAGTACTACGCGGATGGAGAAGACGCCTACGCCATGCGGCGGGATCTGAGCGAGATTTCGAAAATGGCTCCGTCACAAAACGACGAGGAGGCGCGCGAAACTTCGGCCAATGCCAGTAGCTCTGAGGCCAACAGGATAAGTTATGGGAATAGTGCGGCGCACGATCATCGCGGACACGACGGTCACTGTTGCTGAATGGTGGCCACGCTCAGGTTTAGTTTTTTAATTCTCCGGTGCTCCGTTTTGCAGCAGTTGAAAATTAATTGTGGAAAGTGTTGGCAGAAATAATGTAGGAATTCGACTCTACATATTTCGAAAGCTTTCAATAAATTCAAAAATTAAGACAGTTCGTAGCCATCTTGTTAAAATACATACCAGTTTGACGATAATTTTAAATCATCCTGAAGATGTCCTCAAATTTTATTTTGTTTTTGATTTTGTTCGAATTTAGTAAACTTTTTAACTCCAATTTGTTATAAATCACGTTGCGAGAAACACCATTTCCAGCAGTCTACGTTATATTGAAGAACTTGTAAGGAATAAAGAAGAAATTTGATTCAATGAAGTCCTTTGCTTTAATTACAGATTCAAAACTTTAAGGAATTCCTTCATAGATATAAATTAATGCATTAAAAAATAATGAAAAACCACTGACTTGATTTAAAAACGGAAGAAATAAAAAAGTATCACAAATTGAGTTATAAAAAAGCAGAACTTATTTATTCAATTTCGTTCCTGTCGCCTTCAGTTGCGCAGGACTACTGAAATCTTCCCACACACCTGTACGGCCTCACCGGGTCGCTCCTAGAAATGCCTTACACTTTTGTTCTTTCGATTCTGGATTGGAAACAAGTTCCACCTCATTTGAGCAGCAATTTAATGAAATTAAATGCGACAAAAAGTGTTCGATGAGTGCAAAGTGAGGCCAACTGGCGTCATTTGTACAATCGGGGGAATTGTGGCGAAATCCGTCCAACACACAATCGGAAAACTGACCGTCACGTCATCTGGGAATGGATTCCAAACTGACGCCACTCGTTCTTGTTGCTGTGGCAGTTTCATCCGACCAGCTTTGCTGTTTGTCCTCATGCTATTTTCTGTTGTTAATTTAAGGAATTAATCCGCGTAAAGCGCCGTATCCTTGTGAAGGCGAACGAAGTGCACCGGGATGCCCTTGGAATTAATGTTGATTAATTGCCCTAAATGTCCCTCTGGTGAGGCGCAGTTACAACTACAAAGTAACTGCAATACATCAATTGCAGTGCAAGGAAGCTTCTTGCCTGGACCAAATGAGCGCGTTCACTCAAGTGTTTACAAATAATCACGATCAGGTCTCAGCAACGAGACACTTGCTTCTGCTCACGAAACCTAGAAAAAGATAGCGACTGGAAGTAGTTTGTGGCACAGTGCAATTACTTGTGACAAAAGAGCGAAGGTACATCGCAACGGAGGACGCAATCAACTTCATATAGCTGAGCAATGAAGTATTTTGAGTTCTGTTTAATCAGTGTTGTAAGTGTTATTATTGTACCCTACACCCGAAGGGAGACGGTATATTCACTTTGTTCTTCCGCTTTCAACGCAGAGAAGGAGACGAGCTAGATGTACGATAGAAAAGTATATTATAAAGAATAAATATTGGTCTTCTCCGTCCATCTGTCTATTGAAATCACGATTACGGGAGAACGAAAAGAGATATCGCGATGAACCTGAATCTGTGTTCAACAATGTTTAACATATTTTCACTAAAAATTAATTTAAATTAATTAATTAGTTAATTTTTTTATAAATTCCCCACATTTGACGATAATAATGCATTACCTTGTATTTAAATATCAGCCTTTTGACTGACCTACATATATAATTTGACCGCGATTTTAATGCAAGAGGCCTCACTTCAGCGCCCACTCGTTTGCACTCAGATCGATTCACCTCAACCCTGCCAATAAAAGTCTTTACACTTCGATGAAGTTCAAAAGGTTAAATAGAAACCAGCCGTAGTGACAAACGTCCACCCACCACCACTCATCGCCCGGCGGTTGCAATTGGGTAGAAAGACGGTTTTGTTTTATTTTTGTTTAATTTTCTGAGAATAAAAGAATTTTTATTGAAGACTCATAAATCTATTCCTAAATAAATTCATAGTTGATTTGGAATCCTGTATTACGCTGTGTGTTCTGACCACCGGTTTGAAATTGAAGGACGGGCGTACCTTGCTTGGAAACTGTGGCGATAGAAGTAAAGTTACTAGTTAATAAAAGCGCTCGACTGCTACTTTCACCACTCACCCTCCAATGTGGAGCCCTCCAAAATGCGTCCACTGAAATAGTTTATATGGTCGTCCAGTTCTTGCGGGCTTATTTTGGTCAACAGTGTACCACCGGTGATTTCGCCGGAAATGACCATATAATCCCGCTCACATAAAGGGCAGTACTTGGAGGTAATTTCTGTGGGCGGGTTGCCCCTATAAGCCAGCTTAAAATGAGTCACGTTCAGTCTGCACAACGAGTAGAAATAAGTATCGGCAGCGAGGAATTCTTAGACGGAGCTTGAAATGGCAAGACAAACTTACCGCAGAACCGCGGATGCATGCGGCTTTTTGAAGCAAATCACGTAGTCCTTTGGCAAATAAAAGCCTCGTCCTTTGTCGAAGTTGAAAGAGCTGACGACGCCCTTTGGCTCAGTGAAGTACTGCATACAAGTTGGTGGCGCCAGAAAAGGATCGCAATGGGCTGACGAATCTGTGAATTGGTCAACCGAGGGTTGTTGGCAGTTTTCGAGCAATTCGACTTGAGTGATATTTAATTCCCACTCTGGCGATGGGTAGCCGTGTAGCCGTTGATGTGCTGTGTTCACATGCACTAGGAATTCGGATTTAACAGAGCCGTCGTAAGGAATGTAGAAGTGCTGCTGTTCTTCGCGGCCACAAAAGTAGAAATCTCCGATCTTTACGAAGTCAACCTGGCAACGGGCTCCTACCAGCGAACTCTCCACCCCTCTTTGGTTAAACGTTAATATACTCGAAGACCCACGGATAGAGTGCAGCCAACTGTTAGTAGCGGGCGGTACCATGCGTAGCTTGAAATCGATGCGTAGTTGGCGCACACGGTCGCTGTGGGGATATATGTAGTAGCTACATCGTTCTTGTGGCGGCGAATCATTAGCAATCCGAATGTATTTGAACCCCACGGGTGTATAACATCGTATTGAAGTCCATGAAATTCCACCACATTCGTTCAGTTCATCACGAAATAACGATGCGTTGCACACTGTCAAGGAAACCCCAACAATGACAAGCAACAGACCAGTCGAAGTACTCATGGTGAGAGTTTTCGTGTTAATGAATAACCTCTGCATTGCGATGGTCCTTTTATACCACTTATGAGTGGTAAATATCTCCAAACATTTAAAAGCAGCACTTCCACTGTAACGTTTATAGTTTGTTTGGTTAATTTAGTTTTATTAATTGAAAAAATGTCTAAACAACTTAAGCAACGTCAGCACCTCTTCCGTAAACCTTTTTGACTGAAATTGAGGCAGATTTTTATACCCTACACCCGAAGGGAGACTTCACTTCACTTTGTTCTTCCGTTTGTAACGCAGAGAAAGAGACGAGATAGATATAGAAAAGTATATATATTCTTGCTCAGCGTCATCTCCTGAATTTAGCCTTGTCCGACTGTCTGACTGTCTGTTGAAATCACGATTACGGGAGTACGAAAAAAGGTATCGCAATGAAATTTGGCAAAAATGTTCTTTTTTATGTAGGGCCGTTTGGGATTTAAAATGGATTAATTGTAAAGCCACTTCGTTTAAAAAAATTTGATGTGAATATCTCATAGACCGTATGAAATATTGAAGCGTAATTCTATTCCGGAACATATAGCGCTATTACTAAAATTTATACGAAATATGGACGTAGTCCGCCCACTTATACAAAAGTTGTCAATATTCCATAAATGGTTAAAAATATTAATACGTGATTCTATCCAGCAGTATCTAGAGACGTTACAAAAATATTTGCCCAAAATGGGTGCGGTCCGCCTACTTATACAAAAGTTGGTAAGTGGCGAAATTATAATTTTTTTACTTACTCGGGTGTAGGGTATTTAGATTTCGGCCAGGCCGAAGAAAACTCTTTTACTTGTTATTAGTTCAGATATACATTAATAAATAAAACTCAGCATATGATGACTTTGTGAAAAAACCACAGATAGGATTGCCATAATATTTACATAGTTGCTTCTCTAGATTTTCTGGCTACGAGGTGTATATAGTTAGAACCCCTATTATTTTCGTTTACGACAGTTATAGCCGATTTCCCATTTTTACGAAAATTGGATAAAAACTCAGCATATGATGGCTTTGTGAAAAAAGCACAGATACGATTGCCATAATATTTACACAGTTGCTTCTCTAGACTTCTGGCTACAAGGTGTATATAGTCAGAACCCGTATTATTTTCGTTTACGACAGTTATAGCCGATTTCCCATTTTTACGAAAATTGGATAAAAACTCAGCATATGATGGCTTTGTGAAAAAACCACAGATAGGATTGCCATAATATTTACACAGTTGCTTCTCTAGACTTCTGGCTACAAGGTGTATATAGTCAGAACCCGTATTATTTTCGTTTACGACAGTTATAGCCGATTTCCCATTTTTACGAAAATTTGATAAAAACTCAGCATATGATGGCTTTGTGAAAAAACCACAGATAGGATTGCCATAATATTTACACAGTTGCTTCTCTAGACCTCTGGCTACAAGGTGTATATAGTCAGAACCCGTATTATTTTCGTTTACGACAGTTATAGCCGATTTCCCATTTTTACGAAAATTGGATAAAAACTCAGCATATGATGGCTTTGTGAAAAAAGCACGGATACGATTGCCATAATATTTACACAGTTGCTTCTCTAGACTTCTGGCTACAAGGTGTATATAGTCAGAACCCGTATTATTTTCGTTTACGACAGTTATAGCCGATTTCCCATTTTTACGAAAATTGGATAAAAACTCAGCATATGATGGCTTTGTGAAAAAACCACAGATAGGATTGCCATAATATTTACACAGTTGCTTCTCTAGACCTCTGGCTACAAGGTGTATATAGTCAGAACCCGTATTATTTTCGTTTACGACAGTTATAGCCGATTTCCCATTTTTACGAAAATTGGATAAAAACTCAGCATATGATGGCTTTGTCAAAAAACCACCGATAGGATTGCCATAATATTTACACAGTTGCCTCTCTAGACTTCTGGCTACAAGGTGTATATAGTTAGAACCCGTATTATTGTCGTTTACGACAGCATATGATGGCTTTGTGAAAAAACCACAGATATGATTGCCATAATATTTACATAGTTGCTTCTCTAGACTTCTGGCTACGAGGTGTATATAGTTAGAACCCCTATTATTTTCGTTTACGACAGTTATAGCCGATTTCCCATTTTTACGAAAATTGGATAAAAACTCAGCATATGATGGCTTTGTGAAAAAAGCACGGATACGATTGCCATAATATTTACACAGTTGCTTCTCTAGACTTCTGGCTACAAGGTGTATATAGTTAGAATCCGTATTATTTTCATTTACGACAGTTATAGCCGATTTCATATTTTTACGAAAATTGGATAAAAACTCAGCATATGATGGCTTTGTGAAAAAACCACCGATAGGATTGCTATAATATTTACACTGTTGCTTCTCTAGACCTCTGGCTACAAGGTGTATATAGTCAGAACCCGTCTTATTTTTGTTTGCGACAGTTATAGCCGATTTCCCATTTTTACGAAAATTGGATAAAAACTCAGCATATGATGGCTTTGTCAAAAAACCACCGATAGGATTGCCATAATATTTACACAGTTGCCTCTCTAGACTTCTGGCTACAAGGTGTATATAGTTAGAACCCGTATTATTGTCGTTTACGACAGCATATGATGGCTTTGTGAAAAAACCACAGATATGATTGCCATAATATTTACATAGTTGCTTCTCTAGACTTCTGGCTACGAGGTGTATATAGTTAGAACCCCTATTATTTTCGTTTACGACAGTTATAGCCGATTTCCCATTTTTACGAAAATTGGATAAAAACTCAGCATATGATGGCTTTGTGAAAAAAGCACGGATACGATTGCCATAATATTTACACAGTTGCTTCTCTAGACTTCTGGCTACAAGGTGTATATAGTCAGAACCCGTATTATTTTCGTTTACGACAGTTATAGCCGATTTCCCATTTTTACGAAAATTGGATAAAAACTCAGCATATGATGGCTTTGTGAAAAAACCACAGATAGGATTGCCATAATATTTACACAGTTGCTTCTCTAGACCTCTGGCTACAAGGTGTATATAGTCAGAACCCGTATTATTTTCGTTTACGACAGTTATAGCCGATTTCCCATTTTTACGAAAATTGGATAAAAACTCAGCATATGATGGCTTTGTCAAAAAACCACCGATAGGATTGCCATAATATTTACACAGTTGCCTCTCTAGACTTCTGGCTACAAGGTGTATATAGTTAGAACCCGTATTATTGTCGTTTACGACAGCATATGATGGCTTTGTGAAAAAACCACAGATATGATTGCCATAATATTTACATAGTTGCTTCTCTAGACTTCTGGCTACGAGGTGTATATAGTTAGAACCCCTATTATTTTCGTTTACGACAGTTATAGCCGATTTCCCATTTTTACGAAAATTAGATAAAAACTCAGCATATGATGGCTTTGTGAAAAAAGCACGGATACGATTGCCATAATATTTACACAGTTGCTTCTCTAGACTTCTGGCTACAAGGTGTATATAGTTAGAATCCGTATTATTTTCATTTACGACAGTTATAGCCGATTTCATATTTTTACGAAAATTGGATAAAAACTCAGCATATGATGGCTTTGTGAAAAAACCACCGATAGGATTGCTATAATATTTACACTGTTGCTTCTCTAGACCTCTGGCTACAAGGTGTATATAGTCAGAACCCGTCTTATTTTTGTTTGCGACAGTTATAGCCGATTTCCCATTTTTACGAAAATTGGATAAAAAATCATATGATGGCTTTGTGAAAAAACCACCGATAGGATAGTCATAATATTTACACAGTTGATTCTCTAGACTTCTGGCTACAAGATGTATATAGCTAAAACCCGTATTACTTTCGTTTACGACAGTTATAGCCGATTTCCCATTTTTACGAAAATTGGATAAAAACTCAGCATATGATGGCTTTGTGAAAAAACCACCGATAGGATTGCCATAATATTTACACAGTTGCCTCTCTAGACTTCTGGCTACAAGGTGTATATAGTTAGAACCCGTATTATTTACGTTTACGACAGTTATAGCCGATTTCCCATTTTTACGAAAATTGGAAAAAAACTAAGCATATGATGATGATGATGACTTTGTGAAAAAACCACAGATAGGATTGCCATAATATTTACAGAGTTGCTTCTCTAGACTTCTGGCTACAAGGTGTATATAGTTACAACCGGTATTATTTTCGTTTACGACAGTTATAGCCAATTTCCCATTTTTACGAAAATTGGATAAAAAATCATATGATGGCTTTGTGAAAAAACCACAGATAGGATTGCCATAATATTTACACAGTTGCTTCTCTAGACTTCTGGCTACAAGGTGTATATAGTTAGAACCCGTATTATTTTCGTTTGCGACAGTTATAGCCGATTTCCCTTTTTAAGTAATAATAATCATTTTCTTCAAATGCGCTCCAAATTGTATGCCCGGTATATTTTTCACGGCGAAGTGTTATGATTGGTGTTAAGCCAGTTCGCCGTATGCTGAGAATCTATGCTATGTTCACACCGGTGTTGAATATTTCCGAATGGAACGTTCTAAAATCCCTAGAAAACGAAATCTTCCAATCTAATCAACCAAAGATAGGTTAAACTAACGGAAACCACATGGAATGGGCTGTCAAATATTGGTAGTCGCTAGATTAAAAGAAATATCTACTCGTGGTCCCGTAGTGTTGGCTTACGATAGTGTTCTTTTATTATTTTATAACATTCCTTCCTTCCTAACAATTTTCAAATAAAATATTTTAACCACCTTAACTACAAAAATTTTACGCTTTCCTAAACCCTCACGAAACAGATGTTAAATTTTCCACTGCTTTTTGAATATATGCTGGAATATGTATTCAAATATAATAAACGAGACATGACATGTGCAATGATAAGATGGGGAATGATAAGAGGATGATAAGATGGTCGGATGTTTGCATTATACTAGAAGCGGGATGATGAAGTATTTAGTATTTAAAAAGAATACGAACGAAAGACGTGATGAAATAGAAGTGTATATCTGAACTAATAACAAGTAAAAGTGTTGTCTTCGGCCTGGTCGAAATCTGAATCCCCTACACCCTACCCGAGTAACTAAAAAAATTATAATTTCGCCACTTAACAACTTTTGTATAAGTAGGCGGACCGCGCCCATTTTGGGCAAATATTTTTGTAACGTCTCTAGATACTGCTGGATAGAATCACGTATTAATATTTTGAACCATTTATGGGATATTGACTTTTGTATAAGTGGCGGACTACGTCCATTTTTGGTATAAATTTTAGTAATAGCGCTATATGTTCCAGAATAGAATTACACTTCAATATTTCATACGGCCTATGAGATATTCACATTATAACATTTTTTTAAACGAAGTGGCTTTACATTCAATCCATTTTAAATCCCAAACGGCCCTACATAACAAAGAACATTTTTGCCAAATTTCATTGCGATACCTCTTTTCGTTCTCCCGTAATCGTGATTTCAACAGACAGTCAGACAGTCGGACAAGGCTAAATTCAGGAGATGACGCTGAGCAAGAATATATATATACTTTTCTATATCTATCTCGTCTCTTTCTCTGCGTTACAAACGGAAGAACAAAGTGAATATACCGTCTCCCTTCGGGTGTAGGGTATAAAAATCTGCCTCAATTTCAGTCAAAAAGGTTTACGGAAGAGGTGCTGAAGTTTCTTAAGTTGTTTAGATATTTTATCAATTAATAAAACTAAATTAACCAAACAAACTATAAAAGTTACAGTGGAAGTTCTGCTTTCAAATGTCAAACGTCCTCATAAGTGGTATAAAAGGACCATCGCAATGCAGAGGTTTTTCATTAACACGAAAACTCTCACTATGAGTACTTCGACTGGTCTGTTGCTTGTCATTGTTGGGGTTTCCTTGACAGTGTGCGACGCATACTTAATTTGTAACGAACTGAACGAATGTGAGGACGAGGCAAAAGGTGGAATTTTAAGGGCTTCAATACGATGTTATACACCCACGGTGTACAAATACATTCGGATTGCTAATGATTCGCCGCCAGAAGAACGATGTAGCTACTACATAAATCCCCACAGCGACCGTGTGCGCCAACTACGCATAGATTTCAAGCTACGCATGGTACCGCCCGCTACTAAGAGCCAGTCGCTGGTAGGAGCCAGTTGTCAGGTTGACTTCGTAAAGATCGGAAATTTCCGCTTGTGTGGTCGCGAAGAACAGCAGCACTTCTACATTCCTTACGACGGCTCTGTTAAATCCGAATTCCTGGTGAAGGTGAACACAGGACGTCGACGGCAACACGGCTACCCACCGCCACAGTGGGAATTAAATATCACTCAAGTCGAATTGCTCCAAAACTGCCAACAACCCTTGGTTCACCAATTCACAGATTCGTCAGCCCATTGCGATCCTTTTCTGGCGCCACCACCTTGTATGCAGTACTTTACTGAGCCAAAGGGCATCGTCAGCTCCTTCAACTTCGACAAAGGACGAGGCTTTTATTTGCCAAAGGACTATGTGATTTGCTTCAAAAAGCCGCATGCATCCGCGGTTCTGCGGTAAGTTTGCCTTGTCATTTCAAGCTCCGTCTAAGAATTCCTCGCTGCCGATACTTATTTCTGTACGTTGTGCAGACTAAACGTGACTCATTTTAAGCTGGCCTATAGGGGCAACCCGCCCACAGAAATGACCTCCAAGTACTGCCCTTTATGTGAGCGGGATTATATGGTCATTTACGGCAAAATCACCGGTGGGACACTGCTGACCAAAATAAGCCCGCAAGAACTGAACGACCACGTAAACTATTTCAGTGGACGCATTTTGGAGAACTCCACATTGGATGGTGAGTGGTGAAAGTAGCAGTGGAGCGCTTTTATTAACTAGTACCTTTACTTCTATCGCCACAGTTTCCAAGCAAGGTATTCCCGTCCTTCAATTTCAAACCGGTGGTCAGAACACACAGCATAATTCAGGATTCCAATTCAACTATGAATTTATTTAGGAATAGATTAATGAGTCTTCAATAAAAATTCTTCTATTCTCAGAAAATTAAACAAAAATAAAACAAAACCGTCCTGCTACCCAATTGCAACCGCCGGGCGATGGGTGGTGGTG
This sequence comes from Sicus ferrugineus, assembly GCA_922984085.1. Taxonomy (NCBI): domain Eukaryota; kingdom Metazoa; phylum Arthropoda; class Insecta; order Diptera; family Conopidae; genus Sicus; species Sicus ferrugineus. The sequence continues at coordinate 29,610,814 of OV277350.1, read as the reverse complement.
GGTGGACGTTTGTCACTACGGCTGGTTTCTATTTGAACCTTTTGAACTTCAGCAAAGTTTTAAGGCTTTTATTGGCAGGGTGATCTGAGTGCGAACGAGTGGGCGCTGAAGTGAGGCCTCTGGCATTAAAATCGCGGTCAGATTATATAGAAGGTCAGTCGAAAGTCAGCATCATTATCGTCAAATATGAGGAATTTATAAAAAAATTAACAAATTAATCAATTTAAATTAATTTTTAGTGAAAATATGTTAAACATTGTTGAACACAGATTCAGGTTCATCGCGATATCTCTTATCGTTCTCCCGTAATCGTGATTTCAATAGACAGACAGACAGATGGACGAACAAGACCAAATCGATTCAGGAGGTGACGCCGAGCAATATTTATTCTTTATAATATACTTTTTTGAATATAACGTCTCCCTTCGAGAGTAGGGTGTAATAATAACACTTTCTACATATATAAACCGAAAACAGTAATGATTAAAAAGAACTTAAAATACTTCAAAATCCCTGGAGCACAGTTTGGTGTTTCAGCTTTTAATGGGTTCCCATTTGCGAAACAGGCACTGATTGTTGACTTTGATAATCTTCCACCTCTAAATGTGGGTGGTGTGGATATTAATGAGTCGGAGACTATTGATGTTCTGGGCATGTCAATCCAATGCGATCTTCGCTGGAACGGTCACATCTTTGACGTGTCGAAAGAAGCAGCCAAGTGCTTAGGCTTTCTTAAGCGGTGTAAGAAATACTTCACTCCAACCAATCTTCGTTGTATCTACACTACCTATATCCGTCCGAAAATGGTGTACAATTCGCATATTTGGTCGGGAGCTTCGAAAACAAATCTTCAGCTTCTGGACCGTATACAAGGTCGTGCGATAAAACTTATAGGGGACAATAGGGTATCCAGATCTATTGAAGCCTTGGAGCTTCGTCGTGATGTAGGGTGTGTATCATTATTTTACCGTTACTTTCGTGATAAATGTTCCTCTGAAGTAGCCGGCCTGATTCCTCCGGTTCAGGTATTTGGGAGAACTACTCGGCTTTCCAGAAGGGTGCACCCCTTTTATGTCGTGATTCCGTTCCAACGAACCACGCATTACCGTGGGAATTCGTTTTTCGGTCGCGTCATTAGATTGTGGAATAGTCTCCCCCGCGCATGTCTTCCCGCCCACTCCCGCCCGTGTAAACCGTCACTACTCCCTCTTTCCCCCTTCCCACTAACCTGTCATCCCTTCGGAACCAACAAATGCTGTGCATGGATGGGGGGCATCCCCTGAAACAAAAAATGGTATTGTTAGATGATTTTGAGAGTAGTAAAAACCTTATTAAAAAATATAGATAAATATAAAATAACTGTCCCAAGATTTTCTCACAAAATGCATAAAAAGATTTTTTAAGAAAACTGTGTTTTAAAGTATTCAGGAAATTTTGAGAGTACGTGTGTAAAAGATTAAAATTATACTCTTTAAAAACAAAGTGATTGCTTTCTAGTGTGCAAGAAATTGTTGGTGGATGCTGAGGAAAATTTAAAAAATCCACTTTGAATAAATAAAACACCCGATTTCTGCTTAAAACTAAAGCTTCTCTACTCTTAAGGCATTTCTGTTGTTTTATTTGATTTTGTGTTTGACAAGCACTGGTATCCACTAGTGGTGGATAGATTAGGTAAAACTCATAGTTAAAAACCTTTTGATCCAGCGCATGTTCATTTTTTAAATGAACATTAACAATAACTTCGCCGCAAAATCGGTTGCTGCGAAACTGTTTCTAACTTCACACCGGTGCAAAATCATCATAGCAGGATCATAATACGATGGTTAATGTAATCTTGCATTTTTAATCTCAAAAATACGTGCAATTGAAGTGGTCCGTTTCTAGCTCTAGATATTCGCTGAATGGTCTATTCTGTTGGATGCACCAATCAGTACGTGAGAAAAAACATTACAGAATTCGACAGGCAAATTATTTCTTGATACCTGAGAACGGATTTTTTGAAGCCTGTTGAATCCAATCCAATCCAATTTAATCAACCAAAGATAGGTTAAACTAATGGAAAACACATGTAATGGGCTCTCAAATCTCTCCCTTTCTTCAAATAAAATATTTTAACTACCTTAACCACCTTAACCACAAAGATTTTACGCTTTCCTAAACCCTCACGAAACAGATTGAAAATTCTCACGAAACAGATTGAAAAGATAATAAATTAATAAAACTAAATTAACCAAACAAACTATAAAAGTTACAGTGGAAGTGCTGCTTTCAAATGTTTGGTGACGTTTACCCCTCATAAGTAGTATAAAAGGACCATCGCAATGCAGAGGTTATTCATTAACACGAAAAATCTCACCATGAGTACTTCGACTGGTCTGTTGCTTGTCATTGTTGGGGTTTCCTTGACAGTGTGCGACGCATTTGTCGGTCTCTTTTCGCTATTGCTATACACTAACTATGCGAACTAACAGTACTTCTTAAAACTAGTTCCTTTAATTCTAACGTCCGCTGAATAGCACTCAATCCGTATAAATACTAAATCTATATACACGCACAGAATTCTAGATTACGAGGTTTTATGATTGTCGGCGTCAGCCACTACGAGGTACTAAAATTGACTTGGATTCGGGATTCTCGTACTAAAGGGATAATTAAGGGCCAATTATGCTAACTTGACTTCGTAAAGCGAATTGACTTGACTTTGCGGGTTGCGGGGAGATCAAATGCAAAATTCTCTCTGAAAACAAAAGAAAGAGAAAATGTTTGCCTTTTAATGTTGCCACTTTTACTGAAACTAATTTCAGTTGGGTATTTTTAAGTCGTGTGGGATTTTTTAATTAATGCCTTTAATTTTGTAATTTGACGACAAGTTGTACATATATTTTGCAGATTTGCAGAACAAGGTTTGCGTTTCTTTAATTTAATAATTTCTGTTGATTATCACTCTGTTGAGTATCACTGATATAGTGATGTTCAAGAGCAGCCATTTGGGCACACAATTTTTGAGTGGCATAATATGTATACATTGAGTGCATTTGCCGAAATTACGTCAGTACCCATCAAACCATCGATGAGGTGGGACTGCATGCTGCGCTCATTTTGCTTTGTTAGAACAATAGTCCACAACACAAGGGCGAAAATTTTTATCTGGAAAAATTGTGGCAGCTTATAGGAAATGTTTCTTATTTCATGGATGAAGATTTAGATCTCGAGTTTTTAAATATATTAAGATTGTGTGCTAGTCTCCGCTTTTCTTTATTAAATCTTTCTCGGAGGGTCGTCCACCGCTTTTTACACTGTTCACCTGTATATGAAAGCATAAACATTTGCATCGTTATGTGAAGAAAACCTGACACACCTGAGGTTCCGAGCCTTCTGCCAATGTCTGCCCAAATTTTAATTTTTTCGTTTGGATACCTATACCCAGCGCAAAATTTATTATATAATATAGGGTTTTGCTGAACCAAATTCAAGAGCTCCTCGTCGTCCATGTCGCAAAATTTCACAAACTGATCTAAACAAACGTAAACAGTTTGCACATGTTGTTGCCAGAGAACTTATTGTAATTATTATTTTAATTTTGTTACTGACTGTGAGAAATATTCATTGTTTTTGCGGTTGTTCCTAATTAAATTAATAAACATGATGTTTTTTGTTTAATGAAAATTAATTCCATGCAATTTCCCGCATACATTTCATACATGGCATAATTGAGTGCAAAAATAATTGAGTGGAAAATTGAGGTGGCAACGTTTGCTCTCTCTCTCACTTTGGCTCGACTTGGTAAAATATTAAAATAGATCTGATATTTGTGCTAAGTCAATTCACCCTGTGATTCTGATTTAAACGCTGTGAGGTCACCCTGTGATTCTGATTTATACGCGTTCCATTTCGCCGTGCCGCAATGCAGATATCGGTGTCTGCTTCTCACCACCATGTGGATGAGAGAGGAGCGGGTCCCGTAACATGGCGTGATTGAAAGTTCTAGAAGATTTTTTCTATATGAACTTTGCATCACGCCACCCTGCGAGACTTGCTTAGAGTGCCGATCATGATGGGAAGGAGGGAGACGGCGATGCCTGCCTTTCGGTGGCGAAGCCGAGAAAAAGTGTAACTTCAGTGAGTCGGTACGGGACAGAGATTATCTCTGGTACGGGAGTCTGATTTGGAAGAGTCGCTTTTGAGCCGCAGTTCGGAATGTTGGTGTTTTGTGGCTTGGTCGCGTGCAGATTTTTCATTTCTGGATTTGTGATGTGCGGTAATTTCTAATTAAATCGGACACATCTGAACATTAACAGAACATTTAAGTGATGCAATAAAATGTATACGCTAATTAATTTGCAAAAACAGGAACAAATTATTCTGCCTGCGGTTGAAAAGTGTGAAGTAGAATATTCTATAATTAATGAAAAGTGACTTCGTCAGCAGCCACTATTTATTGACTTCTAAAAACATGTTGCTGCAATAATAAATCGACTTACTGATACAATAAAGCCAACACTAATTACGTTCTTTTAATTGCTTAATTTAAATTCAGTATCCACTAAATTATGTGCCAAATAAAATGAAAAACTTATAAGAAATAAAAAGCAAATGAAGAGCATTCATCAGCGCACTCAGGCTTTGAAGAAACGCGCAACCAACATACAGATGTGCAACCAGAAAGAATTACAGCGTAAATTACTAAAGCAGGAGGAATCGCGTGAGGAAGCGGAGTGTCTCAATGTCCAGTTCCTGTCTCAATGTCTAGTTTTTATGTATTCGTATCAAAAATATATAAATGGGGGTTAACGTAATAAAAGTAGTATTAAATTGGTTAAATTGGTATTTCTATAAATGGGTTTAACTATAAATAATGTTGGTATAACTATAAATAGTACAATTTGTATATGTTGCGAAAGGCATTTATTGAATATTTGAGTTTTGAACCTTTTCCGAAGTTTTTACATAGTTTCTGTTCTAGTTTTCTTCACAGATTCTAAAATTATTCTAAAATTAATGCAATAACTTTAAGTGTTCATACTCATTGAATTCACTCACCTGTAAATCACCATTTAGGGTTGTTAAACAAAGATATATAATTAATTTGACTATTACTTGTAACCCACTCCAACCAAATTGTAAACTTACCATTAAGCAACGTGAAGAACAGAAGTATGGTAGTAGATAGGAAACTTCCTAGACGGAAGTTGCTGAATTTTATAATCACTTGAATAAATTTATGATTAATAATAATATTCCATAAGATGATTTTTATTATCATTTTACATATGGCGTACTAAGTGAAGGGTGAGTAGGCGGATCCCCGTGCTGAGCGACACATTTCTATTCCGCTGTTGGGGTTAAGGAACCCCCACATTTCCCTGAGCACGGCCGGGTGGGCCAAGCATATCTCGACAGCGGGCGTTTTAAATTTTTTTTGTGTGTATTAACTACCCCGACGTTACAAAGGTCATGCATTATTATCGTCAAATATGGGCAATTTATAAAAAAAAAAACAAATTAATTTAAATTAATTTTTAGTGAAAATATGTTAAACATTGTTGAACACAGATTCTTGAAATTTTATTTCAACTGTTAATTAAACTGAGAAAAATGTTAAGAAAAACTTTGTTTACACAGGTTATTTAATTTCTAATGAAACCAAATAACGGTTATTTCCAAGAAACGCTTTCAATACGATCAGTTTTCCCATTGTGTGTTGGACGGATTTCGCCACAATTCCCCCCGATTGTACAAATGACGCCAGTTGGCCTCATTTTGCACTCATCAAACACTTTTTGTCGCATTTAATTTAATTAAATTGCTGCTCAAATGAGGTGGAACTTGTTTAATCCAGAATCGCAAGAACAAAAATGTAATGCATTTCTAAGAGCGACCGGTGGGGCCGCAGAAGTGTCTGGGAAGATTTCAATAGTCCTGCGCAACTGAAGGCGACAGGAAAGTAATTAAATCAATAAGTTCTGCTTTTTTATAACTCAATTTGTGCTACTTTTTTATTTCGTCCCTTTCTAAATCAAGGCAGTGGTTTTTCATTATTTCTTAATGCATTAATTTATATCTATGAAGGAATTCCTTAAAGTTTTACTTTAAAGTCTGTATTTAAAGCAAAAATCTTTATTCTTTATAAGTTCTTTAACATAACGTACACTGCTGGAAAAAAGGTTTCTCGCAACGCGCTTTACAAGAAATTGGAGTTAAAAAATTTACTAAATTCGATCAAAATCAATAAATTACATTATATAATTAAAAGTTTGAGGATAGCTTTTGATTTAAAATTATCTTAAAACTGGCATCTATTTTAACAAGGTGGCTACGAACTGACTTCATTTTTGAATTGATTGAAAGCTTTCGAAATGTGTAGAGTCGAGTTCCTACATTATTTCTGCTGACAGTTTCCACAATTAATTTTAAACTGTTACAAAACGGAGCACCGGAGAATTAAAAGCCTAAACCTGAGCGTCCCCACCATTCAGCAACAGTGACCGTCGTGTCCGCGATGATCGTGCGCCGCACTATTCCCATAACTGATCCTGTTGGCCTCAGAGCCGTTGGCATTGGCCAAAGTTTCGCGCGACTCCGCGTCGTTTTGTGACGGAGCTATTTTCGAAAACTCGCTCAGATCCGCCGCATGGCGTAGGCATCTTCCGACGGTAGGAGCGCTTCACTGCCAGCGATGGTAATGTGACTGATAGTTCTCGAGCAGACAGAGCAGGTTGCAGTGCTGCATGGTCATGAGATCCTCGGGCTTGGCGCAGGAAATGTTCATCCTGCCTTAGTTAAGCTAACTTCTGATTGCTTAGAGGACGGGCTACTGCTGGTGAGTAGGGGAAGAGCGACTTTCTCCTGATTAATCCTTCCTTCTGCCTTTTCTCTTGCTGTTACTGCCCTTGTTAGATTGCGATATACCAAAATCATTGCCATCCTCGCCATCATGTGATGTTGTTGCTGTTCCAGATACGTCTGCATTGCTGTTGTTACTATTGTTGCTGTTTTTAATGCTGTTCTTCGCATTTACTGTTGCTTTTATTATTATTCAGTTGATACACGCAGTGATAGACGTCCACAAAAACGGAAGGCAAAGAGCTTCGTCCTCCTTAAAGATATAGTAAATTTCTACCGGGTTCTACGTAAGTGTCTTCCAATATTTACTCATGCCACCTTGTTCGGGATTTATTCAAGGGCAGAAACAACCGCACCCGTCCCCCATTCCCTGGTAGTACAACCCTCAACAATCACAGCACAGTTTGGTGTTTCATCTTTTAATCGCCCAGGAGATGAAAACTGTTTTTCTGTTATAGTGGGATGTGCCCCGGGTATAAGCAGGGTCCGTCCACAGAAGGTTCATATTTCTTTGATGGTACTTGAATGCATAATTTCTCCATTTATATACATCAATTCCATTTACAATACTAATTGGGTTTCACCTCTACTTAGTAACTACGATGGCGAAAGGACTGGCGTAAAGTTGCCATACGACGAATTCAACTCAGCATACGACGAATTCAAAGCAACCAATGGTATGCAACGGCGTATTCAGAAACAATTACTTCCACCCTCAATAGAAACATTGCATACTTTTAGGGATATTTTTAATTCATTTCATTACCTGGTCAAAATCGGCCATAACTGTCGTAAATGTAAATAATACGTAATAAATAACAGAAAATACGGGTAATGACTACATGGGCCTTGTAGTCAGAAGTCCAGAGAAGGAATTGATGTATATATGGTGGCAATCCTATCGGTGGTTTTTTTACAAAGGCATCGGATGCTGCGTTTTTATTCAATTTTCATAAAAATAGGAAAAAGTTTGCTATGTCCCAAAGGCGATCGCTTGGCGTCGAGCGAAAATTATTTTTTTCCCGTTCCCATAAAAAATCAATAAAAGCTTTTCTTTCAATAGAGCTGGATACCCTACTGTCCCCTATAAGTTTTAACGCACGACATTGGACATGATCTAGGAGCTGAAGATACGTTCGCGGAATTCCCGACCATATATGCGAATTGTACTCCATTTTCGGACGGATACAGATGGTGTAGATACAACGAAGATCTGTTGGAGTGAAGTATTTCTTACACCGCTTAAGAAAGTCTAAGCACTTGGGCGCTTCTTTCGACACGTCAAAAATGTGATCCTTCCAGCGAAGATCGCATTGGATTGACATGCCCAAAACATCAAGAGCCTCCGACTCATTAATATCCACACCACCTATATTTAGAGGTGGGAACTTGTCACCCGACAGTCGGTTGTGTGTCAACAAACAGCATTGGGTCTTCCGCGCATTAAAATCGACCCGATTCGCTCGACCCCACTCCTGGATTTTGTTGAGGACAGATTGGAGTGTGTCATTCATAATTCTGCGTCTTCTAGTGATCTCCAGAATGGAAGGACGCCTGGAGAATGAATATGAACGACAAATGCTGTTGTCATCAGCAAACGAGTAGACCGGGTTTGATGTCAATGACAGAAGGTCATTGATAAAAATGAGAAAAAGAGTTGGAGACAGGACCGAACCCTGCGGAACTCCAGCATTAATGGAGTGCTCTTCGGAAGCAAAGCCGTCTATCACAGCCCGATTAGAACGGCCGCTGAGGAAACTCGATATTCATCGAGTGAAAGCATTACCGATTCCATAAGCAGTCAGTGTAGAAACGAGTGCTTTATGCCACCCCCGGTCAAATGCCTTGGAGATATCCAGAGCAACAACCTTGCTCTCACCGAACTTGTGAATACAACTGCTCCACCGCTCAGTGAGAAACGCCATCAGATCGCCGGTGAAACGGTGAGCACGGAAGCCGTACTGGCGATCGCTGATCAACTCGTTGCTCTCTAGATACCTCATCAATTTAAAATTTACAATGCTCTCCATGACTTTAGAGAGCACTGAGCAGATTGCTATGGGCCGGTAATTTGCAGGATTCGCAGCCTCACCTTTTTTGGGAACTGGCTGCACATTGGCAATCTTCCCGGAAGTGGGAAAAACTCCTGAAGTAAATGACGATAAAGGGGGTAACCGTCGTTGCCTGTCATTGTGTCAGTTAAGAAAACACGTGGATAACGTTTTGAGCATTTATTTTCGATCATGCAAGGTGATTCCCTGTTGTGATCGCCGCATGGTCCATGAATCATATTCGTCGTTACTACTGCATACAACTCTGGATCTGTTTCTGGATCCGGATTTCGTCGCAAATGATGTATATACATAAGACGTTCCGTTTCTATTTTTACATACATATCAACCGTGAACTGATGAAACAATCGTCGGCATTTCAATATGTGATTGTCTTCGTTTCGACGAATCATCAAACGATATGCATAAAAGTTCATTAGCTGAGCTTTTTGTTTGATTCTTGACCTACAAATATGAATAATAAAATTTGGTTAGGAATTGGAACGTTAATCATTTGATCGATTAATCATTTGATCGAAAAATTATATCCATCCTCTCCGCGACAAAATACAAAAGCAACGGGTATTGTAACGCATCATACGAAGGATGTGTTTCGCAAATACGCTGAAGGTCCTCACCATTACGACGTCGAAGCACAATATCGCGAGACACCAAATTCTCGCCAACAACTATAATGGCAACTTCATTCAACGTCCGTGCATTGAAGCAGCTTTCATGTTCGCCTGCTGGTCTTTTGTCTGCTCTGATCAGTATCTTGTGATCATCCGAAGGCATTATTTCTAGTGCAGTGTTGAACAATTTGACCAATTGATTATGTTCGTGTAAGAGTTGTTGTAGCTGCGCAATAATGTCTCGCTTTACCGCAGTATTGATGGCACAACGCCTATTAATTTCATCATCAGAATTTCCAAGGAAATACATTTGAAGAAATTTGTGATCAGCATTCACAGCGCGCAACAATGCTCCTGCACTATGGTGAATTTCTCCTTGAATCTATAAAATCAAACAAAATTTCTTGAATTGGTTTGATGCTTTCCTTCGTTGAAGCTCTTTAGTAAATCTGTAATATTTGCTTTCGAAAAAGAATTTACCTTAAAAGTAGGGTTAAAGCCTCGTGTTTTGATAATATTCGCCCCAAATGGAGTAATTTGAAAGGAACTGTTATACTTTTGTATGTTGTCCAAGAAATGCTTCGATCGAGTATCTTCGCCAGAAAGCAATGATGCCAATGGCTCTGGTGGCGGTGTCAATTGTGGCAATTTTACCTTTCCGCTCGCACACAATATTCCTGGTGGTTCCTGTCGGAACCTCAAAGCATTGTAATATTGACAAACAGTGCTCATTGTACCGAAGTTGGCCATATCCGATGCGTAATCGACTGTTGGATCGTACCTGAACGCCAAACGTTCGTTAATGATTGTGAAGATTAGCCGTCTGTTTTGTCGATGTTCAAAATTATTTCGAGTGTTAGCTTGTACTGAGCGAGTCGGACTTGATTCAATACGTTGTTCCGGAGTCATAATTGATCGCCCTTGTGAAATTATTACACGATTTTCTTCCAAACGGTGTCTGTGTTCTTCATCTGTCTCATTCACACGATTGTTACTTGATCGAGCTGAGTTACGCGTATGTCGACCGACATTTCGACGTCTAATTGGTGGCATTTTAACCGCATACCAAAAATCAAAATATTAAATTATCACGAACTTATATGACCACAGTAAACAAAAACACAAAATTATCACGCAATGATCACTGATAATAATTCAATTCAATTCAATTCAATTTAAGTTTATTATTAGTCGTAATCACACGTAAGAGTTTAATCTTTTTTACATGCGACGAGGCAGAATAAAATTAATACATTACATGAGTACAACGTAGAACAAGAAGAAAAAATACAATATAAAATTAAAAGTAAAAGTAAGAGTTATTACTATTATAATCTGTAAGGTGGGTACAAAAGGAAATATATTAATTAGATAACTAATTTATTAGGTTCCAGATATGACACGAACGAAAAGACTAATGTAATTAACGATGACATAGCAGTTGGGATAAGAAAGACTAGAGGCAAGAAGTATAGGAGATAAAAGAAATAGTTGAGTTTGAGGTGGAGCTTGATACTGAAGAAACAGTGAGGTTAGAGAAAGAAATAGGAGAGTCTTAAGAGAAATAATTTAAAATTAGTTGTCTGAAGTTCGATATGTTAGATTCACGTTTGATGCTATACGGTAGAGAATTCCAAAGTTGAATCGTACTGCTGAAAAACAAACGGCCGGATTCAAGATATTTATGGTAAGGGTCAATGAAGCTCACATTTCTTTCAGATCTACAGAAATTGAGCTTCTCAAATAAATAATGAGGAGTTTTGTTGCGCACAAGATTGTGTAAGAATAAACATCTATGAGCTTTCAGGTAGTTGAATAAGCTGCAACCCAGAATTCGATTGCTATACATAGATACCCTCTCAAACCTACTCAGGCCGTAGACATAGCGAGTAATATTGTTGTAAGCGACTTGTAGTTTGTAACTAGAACTGGCATCTAAAACACAGTAGACATTTTCTGAGTACATTATTAGAGGTATTATCATTTGGGCAGCTAGGTGTTTGCGGGTGCTCATTGGGACAAAGTGCGCCGTCCTGCGCAAGTTTCTCAGAGTCGAATAGATTTTGCTTACGACTAAGTTGATATGGTCATTGCAGTTTAATGAGGAGTTAATAATAAAGCCCAAGTTCTTGACTTTCTTAACTAGTTTTAAAGGACAGTTATTTATAACTAAGCGAGGCAGATTCTCAGTCGGAAAAGACTTCTTGGAAATGGGCAATATGTAGGATTTATTGGTATTTAGGATGAGCTTATTATCACTAGCCCATTTGTAGATAGCATTTAGATCCTCATTAATTCTAGAACAAAGGTCCCCCGCGAGATTACGAGGGCGAGAAAGATAAATTTGCAAATCATCGGCATATGCGTGCATACTGACATATTTGCAGACAGAAAAAATATCATTTAGGAACATGGAGAAAAGAAGAGGACCCAGAATTGAGCCTTGAGGGACGCCACACTTAATGATTTATAAACTTTTATCAAAATACTATGTATGCCAGAAAGATAGATTACCATCATTATTTTTTTAATATCTTTTCAAAAATTGTGTTTTTATTCTAATATATTTTTTTTTAATTTTAATTATTATTTTTCTAAAATTTGATGTGAGAGCAAACAACTGATGTAAAATGTTTTTTTTTGCTAATATTTTTTTACTGAAGTGTTAGTTTCATACAAATTAAAAATACCAATTGACCGCTTTTCCGATCGATTTTCTCATAATTTTCTTTCATACAAACCTTGTCCAGACAATTAAATTACGAACACAACAAAATAACAATCAGTCAAATCGGTGCAGCCGTTCTCAAGTCATGGTGATTCCATTCAGCATTCCATTTGTCATTTCATTTTTATATATATAGATAAGTTGAGTTGTTAATAAGTAGTGCACTATTGTTTGTTTGTTAAAAAGTGTTGTTTGGTGAAGTGTTATTATTGTGTTAAAAACTGTGTATATTGTGTTAAAAACTGTGTATAAAAACTCTGCATCCGATGGCTTTGTGAAAAAACTAAAGTTTCACCTTATAAAAGTTTTAAATCGAGGTGCCTTTTTTAAAGATTTGATCGCGAGGTATCTGGAGGCATTACCTATCTGCCAAAAGTGGGCCTGGCACCCCACTCATAAAAAAGTAGTCAATATTTTGTAAACGGTGCAAAATATTTATACGTGATTTTATCTCGGGGTACCTAGAGATATTAGCAAAATGTTTGCAAAAAAAAATGGGCGTGGTTCGCCTACTTATAAAAAAGTTGCTAACTGACGAAATTATTATTTCCTTTAGCTACTCTGGTGTAGGGTACTAAGACTTCGACCTGGCCGAAGACAACACTTTTACTTGTTTTGATTTCTTTTTAAACAAGTAACAATGTTACAAACTAGAAATGAACTTAAGATATCTTGAAAATTTAAAAGTAAAATAAAAGCTTAAAAATAACTTAAATTTTATTTAATTTCGGGTTGCTAAATAAAAATGGGTAGCTAATGTTCAAATCTACGGAATATACCTTGGCAATTTAATGCACCGAAAGACCTCGCCTGCCTAATGCCATAGAAGGATTTACTTAAGTAGCATTTAACTTTTATATGTCTACTTTAAAATTTTATATTGCAATTTAAAAATATTTTTTTTCTAAATACATACAGGCTTGGCTATGCATTTTTCTCATTTTTGTATTTCATTCTCAAATTTTGTATTTCTCATTAGTGTTTTTATGTTGGTTTACCAATTCAAGTTAGGACGTATAAAATTTGTTTGTGTTAGTTAATTAAAGTTCAAATTTGATTTGACCTTTAACTTTGATGGGATGGTGATTCGCAGAATCGGTAGTATCGGTGTAAGGGAACCGAAGAGTCGGCCAAGGTGGGGACCCAGTTAGAGATATATTTCCATGGTCTATTATTATAGCGCATTGCCTACAATTTAAGTAGCGCATTCCTTTTTAAACAAGTAGCAATATAACAGAATTTAGAAATTAGCTTAAAGAACTTAAAAAATTAAAAGTAAAATTAAAGGTTAAAAATTACTTAACATTTTACTTAATTTCGAACTGCTAAATAAAAATGGGTAGTTTCTATTGAAACATATTACTAAATCGGTCATTTTCACATTAAGACGTTTAATAAGATGCAGACTTTGAAGGTCTGTAAACATATGTTTCAATTATAAATAAAACCACTTTAAAACTTATACTTTTTAAGAACAAAGTGATTGCTTCTAGTGTCCAAGAAATTGTTGGTGGATGCTGAGGAAAATTTAAAATATCCACTTTGAATGAAATAAACAGCAGATTTCTAATAATTTCTGATTAAAACGAAAGCTTCTCTGCTCTTAAAGCAGTTTTATTGCTTTATTTGATTTTGTGTTTGACAAGCACTGGTATCCACTAGTGGTGGAAAGATTAGATAAAACCCATAGTTAAAAACCTTTTGATCCAGCGCATGTTCATATTTTAAATGAACATTAACAATAACTTTGCCGCAAAATATGCGGCGAATCGGTTGCTGCGAATCTGTTTCTAACTTCACACCGGTGCAAAATCTTCATAGCAAGATCATAATAGGATGGTGTAATCTTGCATTTTTCATCTCAAAAATACGTGCAATTGAAGTGGTCCGTTTCTAGCTCTAGATATTCGCTGAATGGTCTATTCTGTTGGATGCACCAATCAGTAGGTGAGAAAAAACAATACAGAATTCGACAGGCAAATTATTTCTTGATACCTGAGAACGGATTTTTGGAAGCCTGTTGAATCCAATCCAATCCAATCTAATCAATCAAAAGATAGGTTAAACTAATGGAAATTACATAATGGGCTCTCAAATCTTTCCCTTTCTTCAAATAAATTATTTTAACCACAAAGATTTTACGCTTTCCTAAACCCTCACGAAACAGATTGAAAATTCTCACGAAACAGATTGAAAAGATAATAAATTAATAAAACTAAATTAACCAAACAAATTATAAAAGTTACAGTGGAAGTGCTGGATTCACATGTTTTTCAGTATAAAAGGACCATCACAATGTAGAGGTTATTTTTTAACACGAAAACTCTCACCTTGAGTACTTCGAGTGGTCTGTTGCTTGTCATTGTTGGGGTTTCCTTGACAGTGTGCGACGCATACTTAACTTGTAACGAACTGAACGAATGTGAGGACGAGGCAAAAGGTGGAATTCTAAGGGCTTCAATACGATTTATACACCCGTGGAGTTCAAATACATTCGGATTGCTAATCATTCGCCGCCATAAGAACGATGTAGCTACTACATAAATCCCCACAGCGACCGTGTGCGCCAACTACGCATCGATTTCAAGCTACGCATGGTACCGCCCGCTTTCTGGTGCTTGTGAACACAGCACGTCAACGGCAACACGGCTACCCATCGCCAGAGTGGGAATTAAATATCACTCAAGTCGAATTGCTCGAAAACTGCCAACACCCCGTGGTTCACCAATTCACAGATTCGTCAGCCCATTGCGATCCTTTTCTGGCGCCACCACCTTGTATGCAGTACTTCACTGAGCCAAAGGGCATCGACAGCTCCTTCAACTTCGACAAAGGACGAGGCTTTTATTTGCCAAAGGACTATGTGATTTGCTTCAAAAAGCCGCATGCATCCGCGGTTCTGCGGTAAGTTTGCCTTGCCATTTCAAGCTCCGTCTAAGAATTCCTCGCTGCCGATACTTATTTCTGTTCGTTGTGCAGACTGAACGTGACTCATTTTAACCTGGCCTATAGGGGCAACCCGCCAACAGAAATTACCTCCAAGTACTGCCCTTTATGTGAGCGGGATTATATGGTCATTTACGGAAAAATCACCGGTGGGACACTGTTGACCAAAATAAGCCCGCAAGAAATGAACGACCATATAAACTATTTCAGTGGACGCATTTTGGAGGGCTCCACATTGGATGGTGAGTGCTGAAAGTAGCAGTGGAGCGCTTTTATTAACTAGTAACTTTACCTCTATCGCCACAGTTTCCAAACAAGGTATGCCCATCCTTCAATTTCAAACCGGTTTTGAGAACACACAGCGTAATTCAGGATTCCAATTTAACTATGAATTTATTTAGGAATAGATTAATGAGACTTCAATAAAAATTCTCAGAAAATTAAACAAAACCGTCCTGCTACCCAATTGCAACCGCTGGGCGATGAGTGGTGGTGGGTGGACGTTTGTCACTGCCGCTGGCTTCTATTTTAACCTTCTGAACTTCAGCCAAGTTTTAAGGCTTTTATTGGCAGGGTGATCTGAGTGCGAACGAGTGGGCGCTGAAGTGAGGCCCCTGGCATTAAAATCGCAGTCAGACTATTTATAGAAGGTCAGTCGAAAGGCTGATATTTAACTGGCGTGAATTTGGCATATGACGAATTCAACTCAGCATACGACGAATTCAAAGCAAACAATGGTATGCAACGGCGAATTCAGAAACAAATTATCTCCCCCCTCAATAGAAACATTGCATACTTTTAGGGATATTATTTTACCTGGTCAAAATCGGCTATAACTGTCGTAAATGTAAATAGTACGTAATAAATATCAAAAAATACGTATAATGACTACATGGACCTTGTAGCCAGAAGTCTGGAGAAGAAACTGATGTATATATCATAGCAATCCTATAGGTGTTTTTTTTCACAAAGCCATCGGATGCTGAGTTTTTATACAATTTTCGTAAAAATGGGATCTCGGCTATAACTGTCGTAAACGAAAATAATACGGGTTCTATCTATATACATCTTGTAGCCAGAAGTCTAGAGAAGCAACAGTGTAAATATTATGGCAATCCTATCTGTGGTTTTTTCACAAAGCCATCATATGCTGAGTTTTTATCCAATTTTCGTAAAAATGGGAAAAAGCTTGCTATGTCCCAAAGGCGATCGCTTAGCGTCGAGCGAAATTGATTTTTTTCCCTTTCCCATAAAAAATCAATAAGTGCTTTTATTTTGTACACATAAATATTTATATATATTTATAACAATTTAATGTAATTTTATTTTAATTATGTTCATGCATTCATGTAGTAAATATATACAACATCCATAAAGTACGAAATTAAGTCCCCATATAACTGTTAATTTTTTAATGTAGAATATAACTCTGTGTTTAACTCTGAGTTATAACTCTGAATTTCTATTTACAAGTATTTACTAATTACGCCAAGCGATCGCCTTTGGGACATAGCAAGCTTTTTCCCATTTTTACGAAAATTGGATAAAAACTCAGCATATGATGGCTTTCTGAAAACACCACAGATAGGATTGCCATAATATTTACACAGTTGCTTCTCTAGACTTCTGGCTACAAGGTGTACATATGTAGTTAGAAACCGTATTATATTCGTTTACGACAGCATATGATGGCTTTGTGAAAAAAACCACAGATAGGATTGCCATAATATTTACACAGTTGCTTCTCTAGACTTCTGGCTACAAGGTGTATATAGTTAGAACCCGTATTATTTTCGTTTACGACAGCATATGATGGCTTTGTGAAAAAACCACAGATAGGATTGCCATAATATTTACATAGGTGCTTCTCTAGACTTCTGGCTAGAAGGTGTATATAGGTAGAATCCGTATTATTTTCGTTTACGACAGTTGTAGCCGATTTCCCATTTTTACGAAAATTGGATAAAAACTCAGCATATGATGGCTTTGTGAAAAAACCACAGATAGGATTGCCATAATATTTACACAGTTGCCTCTCTAGACTTCTGGCTACAAGATGTATACAGCTATAACCCGTATTAATGTCGTTTACGACAGTTATAGCCGATTTCCCATTTTTACGAAAATTGGATAAAAACTCAGCATATGATGGCTTTGTGAAAAAACCACCGATAGGATTGCCATAATATTTACACAGTTGCTTCTCTGGACTTCTGGCTACAAGGTGTATATAGTTACAACCAGTATTATTTTCGTTTACGACAGTTATAGCCGATTTCCCTTTTTAAGTAATAATAATCATTTTCTTCAAATGCGCTCCTAAAAATATGCCCGGTATATTTTTCACGGCGTATAGTAATGATTGGTGTTAAGCCAATTCGCTGTATGCTGAGAATCTATGCTAAGTTCACACCGGTTGATATTTAGTTACAAGGTTATGCATTATTATCATCAAATATGGGGAATTTATAAAAAAAAATTAACAAATTAATCAATTTAAATGAATTTTTAGTGAAATATGTTAAACATTGTTGATCACAGATTATTGAAATTTTAATTCAACTGTTAATTAAACTGAGAAAAATGTTAAGAAAACTTTGTTTAACCAGGTTATTCAATTTGCAATGAAACCAAATAACGGTTATTTCCAGGAAACGGTTTCAATACGAGAAAACTTCTGATCAAACTTGGTTAAAATGCTTCCCGTCCACTTATTGAAATCTGAAAAGAAAATTTCACAAAATAAAATTAACTAACTACCCGACATAATAAAGAATATTTGTGCAAAATCTCGATATCTCTTTCCGTTCATCGCGATATCTCTTCCCGTTCTCCCGTAATCGTGATTTCAACAGTTGGCCTCAGTGCCGCTGGCATTGGCCAAAGTTTCTCGCGCCTCCTCGTCGTTTTGTGACGGAGCCATTTTCGAAAACTCGATCAGATTCCGTCGCATGGCGTAGGCATCTTCTCCATCGGCGTAGTACTTCGGTTCGATTTCCAATATCCTGAACTTCAGCGAGTTCGTGTACAGGTTAAGCGCAGCCCGGTTGCTCTTGCGCACATGCAGCGACACGTACTGCGCGTCGAAGCACTCCACCATGGCCTGCGAGGCTTGATTCATGAGCTTCTGCGCGAGGCCCAGCCGACGGTAGGAGCGCTTCACCGCCAGCGAGGTGATGTGTCCGTGCTTGCTCTCCTCGCCCGGTGCGGGCTCCTCCATCTTGGCCAGCACGTAGCCCACAATGCTGCCCTTGTCGTCCTCGGCTACGTAGCTGAGCTGGGGCCAGGTGAGTCCGTGGTAGAAATAGTACTTCATCTGATACTTCTCGGGCAGACAAAGCAGGTTGCAGTGCTGCATGGTCATGAGATCGTCGGGCTTGGCGCAGCGATTATTCATCCTGTCTTAGTTAAGCTAACTTCTGATTGCTTAGAGGACGGCCTACTGCTGGTGAGTAGGGGAAGAGCGACTGTTCTCCTGATTAATCCATCCTTCTACTTTTTCTCTTGCTGTTACTGCCTTGTTAGATTGCGATTTGCCAAAATCATTAACATCTTCGCCATCATGTGATGTTGTTGCTATTCCAGCCCTCACCAATCACACCATCCGCGAACCTCACCAATCACACCATCCACGTCTTCCTGGTGACATGTTCTTGACTTAGTTGAAACTATAACGTCTTATATCCACCATCGATCCGAGCCACCGTCGATCCGAGGATGAGACCAACCCCTCGGTATAGACTACTGGCTCTCCTTGTGGTGGATCACATCGGTCCTCGACGTTGGTGTCGCCTTTGGGGGGTTGTGGTTGCTTATGCTAGTCGCTTACCTCTCGGTAGAGTCCTCCCATGCAGACCCAAGACCGAACAGGCACTGATTGTTGATCTTGATAATCGTATTCATGTTACAGGTTTTGTTGTAGCATAATAACAAAACATCTAAGGAAGACATGTTGGTGTGGTTGAAGGATCACATCATTTAGTTTTGCCAAAGAAACCACAAGCATGGTGGCATGCCATTATGGGACGACCTATTGTAAGACTGAGCATAATAGGCAGTGCTCATGTAAAGCCGCCCAACTTGTCTTGTCTGCCTTGTGCTTCGCCTGTCGTCATTCCTATCACGCTCCCTCCGCAGTAATTGTAGACATAAAATACTTTATAAATGAAACAAGTGTTGTCTTCCGCCATTCCGAAGTAATACCTGAGTAGTTAAAAAATTATAAATTCGCCCTTTGACAACTTTTGTATAAGTAGGCGGACTACGCGCCTTTTTGGAAAAAATGTTTTTAATGTCTCTAGATACCTCGTGATAAAATTACCTCCAAATATCTTATACCGTTCGTGCGATAGTGACGGCTTTTGTATGAGTGGGCGCACCATGCCCATTTTTTGCAAAAATTTTAGTAATGGTGCTATATGTTTCGGAATAGAATTACACTCCAATATTTCACACGGTATATGAGATATTCACCTTATAACATTTTTTATTTTACGTTTACATTTATCCCGAACGTAAAGTAAGCGTGATTATTAACCGATTTCGCCCAATTTTTGCTGATTTCGTTAGCATTCTTCTTCAGGTCAGATTCAGAGATTTGCAGATGAAATGTCTGGCTGCTCTTAACCGAAAATCGCTAAGCAGCAAAATCATCATAGCAAGATCATAATAGGATGGTTAATGATGTAATCTTGCATTTTTTCATCTCAAAAATACGTGCAATTGAAGTGGTCCATTTCTAGCTCTAGATAATCGCTGAATGGTCTATTCTGATGGATGCACCAATCAGTAGGTGAGAAAAAACAATACAGAATTCAACCGACAAATTATTCCTTGATACCTATTATAACTCATAATTGAATAAATAGCCACACAACCAAAAAAGGTTAAACTAACGGAAACCACATGGAATGGGCTCTCACATCTTGGTAGTCGCTAGATTAAAAGAAATATCTACTCGTGGTTCCGTAGTGTTGGCTTAAGATAGTGTTTTTTATTATTTAATAACATTCCTTCCCTTTCTTCAAATAAAATATTTTAACCACCTTAACTACAAAGATTTTACGCTTTCCTAAACCCTCACGAAACAGATGTAAAATTTTCCACTGCTTTTTGAATATATGCTGGAATATGTATTCAAATATAATAAACGAGACAGAGACGGGTGAAGGGTATAAAAATCTGCTTCAATTTAAGTCAAAAAGGTTTACGGAAGAATTGCTGAAGTTGCTTAAGCTGTTGAGACATTTTATCAATTAATAAAACTAAATTAACCAAACAAACTATAAAAGTTACAGTGGAAGTGCTGCTTTGAAATGTTTGGAGACGTTTACCCCTCATAAGTAGTATAAAAGGACCATCGCAATGCAGAGGTTATTCATTAACACGAAAACTCTCACCATGAGTACTTCGACTGGTCTGTTGCTTGTCATTGTTGGGGTTTCCTTGACAATGTGCGACGCATACTTAATTTGTAACGATCTGAACGAATGTGAGGACGAGGCAAAAGGTGGAATTTTAAGGGCTTCAATACCATGTTATACACCCGTGGAGTTCAAACACATTCGGATTGCTAATCATTCGCCGCCACAAGAACGATGTAGCTACTACATAAATCCCCACAGCGACCGTGTGCGCCAACTACGCATCGATTTCAAGCTACGCATGGTACCGCCCGCTGCTACCAATTGGCTGCAATATATCAGCGGGTCTTCGAGTGTATTACCGTTTAACCGAACAGGGCGGGAGCGGTCGCTGGTAGGAGCCTATTGTCAGGTTGACTTCGTAAAGATCGGAGATTTCCGCTTGTGTGGCCACGAAGACCAGCAGCACTTCTACATTCCTTACGACGGCTCTGTTAAATCCGAATTCCTGGTGTATGTGAACACAGCACATCGACAGCAACACGGCTACCCATCGCCAGAGTGGGAATTAAATATCACTCAGGTCGAATTGCTCGAAAACTGCCAACAACCCTCGGTTTACCAATTCACAGATTCGTCAGCCCATTGCGATCCTTTCCTGGCGCCACCACCTTGTATGCAGTACTTCACTGAGCCAAAGGGTGTCGTCAGCTCCTTCAACTTCGACAAAGGACGAGGCTTTTATTTGCCAAAGGACTATTTGATTTGCTTCAAAAAGCCGCATGCATCCGCGGTTCTGCGGTAAGTTTGTCTTGCCATTTCAAGCTCCGTCTAAGAATTCCTCGCTGCCGGTATTTATTTCTGTCCGTTGTGCAGACTGAACGTGACTCATTTTAAGTTGGCCTATAGGGGCAACCCGCCAACAGAAATTACCTCCAAGTACTGCCCTTTATGTGAGCGGGATTATATGGTCATTTACGGAAAAATCACCGGTGGGACACTGTTGACCAAAATAAGCCCGCAAGAAATGAACGACCATATAAACTATTTCAGTGGACGCATTTTGGAGGGCTCCACATTGGATGGTGAGTGCTGAAAGTAGCAGTGGAGCGCTTTTATTAACTAGTAACTTTACCTCTATCGCCACAGTTTCCAAACAAGGTATGCCCATCCTTCAATTTCAAACCGGTTTTAAGAACACACAGCGTAATTCAGGATTCCAATTTAACTATGAATTTATTTAGGAATAGATTAATGAGACTTCAATAAAAATTCTCAGAAAATTAAACAAAGCGGATGGTTTCTATTTTAACGTTTTTGAACTTCAGCGAAGTGTTAAGACTTTTATTGCCTGGGCTGAGGTGAATCTATCTGTGTGCGAACGAGTGGGCGCTGAAGTGAGGCCTCTGGCATTAAAATCGCAGTCAGACTATATTTAGAAAGTCAGCCGAAGGGCTGATATTTAACTGGCGTGAATTTGGCATATGACGAATTCAACTCAGTACACGACGAATTCAAAGCATCCAATGGTATGCAACGGCGAATTCAGAAACAAATTAACTCCGCCCCCAATAGAAACATTGCATACTTTTAGGGATATTTTTAATTCATTTTATTATTTTACCTGGTCAAAATCGGCTATAACTGTCGTAAATGTAAATAATACGTAATAAATATCAAAAAATACGTATAATGACTACATGGACCTTGTAGCCAGAAGTCTGGAGAAGAAACTGATGTATATATCATAGAAATCCTATAGGTGTTTTTTTTTCACAAAGCCATCGGATGCTGAGTTTTTATACAATTTTCGTAAAAATGGGATCTCGGCTATAACTGTCGTAAACGAAAATAATATGGGTTCTATCTATATACACCTTGTAGCCAGAAGTCTAGAGAAGCAACAGTGTAAATATTATGGCAATCCTATCTGTGGTTTTTTCACAAAGCCATCATATGCTGAGTTTTTATCCAATTTTCGTAAAAATGGGAAAAAGCTTGCTATGTCCCAAAGGCGATCGCTTAGCGTCGAGCGAAAATGATTTTTTCCCTTTCCCATAAAAAATCAATAAGAACTCTTATTTTGTACACATAAATATTTATATATATTTATTACAATTTAATGTAATTTTATTTTAACTATGTTCATGCATTCATGTAGTACATATATATACAACATCCATAAAGTACGAAATTAAGTTCACATATAACTGTTAATTTTTTAATGTAGAATATAACTCTGTGTTTAACTCTGTGTTATAACTCTGAATTTCTATTTACAAGTATTTACTAATTACGCCAAGCGATCGCCTTTGGGACATAGCAAGCTTTTTCCCATTTTTACGAAAATTGGATAAAAACTCAGCATATGATGGCTTTCTGAAAAAACCACAGATAGGATTGCCATAATATTTACACAGCTGTTTCTCTAGACTTCTGGCTACAAGGTGTATATAGTTAGCATCCGTATTATTTTCGTTTACGACAGTTATAGCCGATTTCCCATTTTTACGAAAATTGGATAAAAACTCAGCATATGATGGCTTTGTGAAAAAACCACCGATAGGATTGCCATAATATTTACACAGTTGCTTCTCTAGACTTCTGGCTACAAGATGTATATGTGTAGTTAGAACCCGTATTATTTTCGTTTACGACAGCATATGATGCCTTTGTGAAAAAACCACCGATAGGATTGCCATTATATTTACATAGGTGCTTCTCTAGACTTCTGGCTACGAGGTGTATATAGCTAGAATCCGTATTATTTTCGTTTACGACAGTTATAGCCGATTTCCCATTTTTACGAAAATTGGATAAAAACTCAGCATATGATGGCTTTGTGAAAAAACCACCGATAGGATTGCCATAATATTTACACAGTTGCTTCTCTAGACTTCTGGCTACAAGGTGTATATAGTCAGAACCCGTATTATTTTCGTTTATGACAGTTATATACTTTCGTTTATGACAGAATGTACTTAGCATTCGATGGTTAAGCACCGATAGGATTGCCATGATATAAACATAAATTTCTTCTCCAGACTTCTGGCTACAAGTTGTATATGGTTACAACTAGTATTATTTTCGTTTACGACAGTTATAGCCGATTTCCCTTTTTAAGTAATAATAATCATTTTCTTCAAATGCGCTCCTAAAAATATGCCCGGTATATTTTTCACGGCGTATAGTAATGATTGGTGTTAAGCCAATTCGCCGTATGCTGAGAATCTATGCTAAGTTTACACCGGTTGATATTTAGTTACAAGGTTATGCATTATTATCATCAAATATGGGGAATTTATAAAAAAAATTAACAAATTATTCAATTTAAATGAATTTTTAGTGAAATATGTTAAACATTGTTGTCGTCAATCGGTGTGAACACGCCGATTAGAATTAAGAAATATTATTGTGAATTTGAATTATGAACTATTATGTAAATCGTTTGCTCTCTCTGCTTTGGCTGGCTATGTGTTTATATAATGAAACGAGTTTTGTTTCTTTATGTCCGTTATCCTCCGGCTAACCTTGAACGCTTTGTAAGCGGATCGTTTCAACTTTGTGAAATCGGGTTTGAAGTTTTAGTTGTCGTCAGCCAGCCAGCCGGGAAAGTAAACTGTGAAGTGAGTGCATCGCTTATTAATAATTAATTGCTATATATATAATTCGTAACATTTATAGAAAACCACCCTAAAGCACCTCAAAACTGTTTGTGTGTTTTAATAACAGAGCTCCCAACGGCGACAACAAATTTTTTCACAGATTTTTCACATATTTCACACATTTCACACGTTGGTCGAATTTGTGTGCATAACTGTTGTGATTTGTGTGAAAAATTCTCTCAATTTTGCCTGATATACGTGAGCAGAACATCTCATGTTCGGTCTGCGTCTGAATGAACAACACATTTAAATAGTGTTTTTGGGAAATTTGTACGGTTCAAGCTTGAATCGATTCGATCGGCTTCCAAGATCGTTTGTTAGAGTTAATGGAGAGAACGCCACCTCCAAAGCCGCAGCTAAAACGAAGCGAAAGATTAAAAATCCTTCGAGAAAGCCAGGAAGCAATCAGTGGAGTCTGCCAAACCACTGCGATCGATCTCCAGACGCCGGAGAGCGGGTCAAGCGATATGTTTGCAGCGATATCCACCGCCAGTGAAGCCGTAACAGGTAACGTCGGTTCGGAGCCGTTATTTACTGTTAGCACAGCGCCAACATTAGCACAACGCGCAGCCAGCGCCGACGCAACCATGTTAACAGCACAACGCGCAGCCAGCGCCGACGCAACCATGTTAACAGCACAGCGCGCAGCCAGCGCCGACGCAGCCATGTTAACAGCACAGCGCGCAGCCAGCACTAACACAGCCCCGTTAATAGCAGCTTCGTTAACAGCAGCTCCGTTAACAGAAGTAATAACGGGTATGCAGAGGCAAATTGAAACTTTGCAAAGAGAGCTACGAGAAGCTCAGCAAAGCTTAAGTGCGACAGTCAGTCGCAATACAGTGCCGCCTATAACTGTCTCGTTCTCTACAACGTCATCGTCCTATAGTGCCAGGAACACAATGCCGTTCTCAGTTCAGCCACCAACTCTTGTATCAGCTAACATTATACCCTTCCCAGCCATAGGAGCAAGCGAGACATCAACGGGTTTGCCGTATCAAGCAACAATGCCGTCCTACTCCAGCGCATACCATTCGACGCCAAATGCAGATGCTGCCAGGCCGACGTATACATCACAGATAGCACCAAGGAAATTGGTAGATTTGCCTAGGTTCACGGGAATACCTGAAGACTGGCCTGCATTTTATACAGCCTTCGAGGAAACAACTCTCGCCTACAATTATTCTAACCTCGAGAATAACCAGCGCCTGCAAAAGTGCTTAGCAGGAGAGGCCAGAGAGGCAGTGAAATCCCTGCTGATACACCCGAATAATGTGTTCACTCTAATTGAACAACTCAGGTCTAGATTCGGCCGTCCAGATCAGTTGATACGAAGCCAGCTAAATCAGATACGTGATATACTGCCAATATCAGAGCATGCAATTGGTCGCATAGTGCAATTCGCGACTACTACAAGGAATTTAACTGCGTTTCTTGCCACTGCTGGTGCACAGCAGCACTTAGTGAATCCAACTCTATTAGAGGAGTTGCTTTTAAAACTACCGCTCAGTAAAAGGGTAGAGTGGGCAAGATACGCTGCATGCATTCGACCGTATGCAACCGTCCAACATTTCAGCGATTGGCTGAACGATTTGTCCAATGTCATTTGCACGGTACAAACGGCCGAAATGCGTGAGCCTAAGAAACGTGCAGTTTTATATACAGCTGAGAAACCAGCAGATAATCTCAGTTGCCATATATGTCAAGGTAAGCACGTAACTGCGAAATGTGAACGCCTCACCAGGGCAGCAGTAGCAGACAGGTGGAATACGGTTAAGACGTTAAGACTGTGTTTCACTTGCTTGAAGCCTGGTCATACAACGCGCGAATGTCGGATCCGTGTGCGATGCACCATTGATGGTTGTCAGAGGAGGCACCATATAATTTTACACGAGCGAAAGAAAAGAAATGATTCGGCGCAACAACAGCAGCCGTGTGTAACATCCTCTTCGTCTCAACCCGCCTCGCAAAGCGACGCGGAAGCACAAGAAGCAGTGCTTACTTGCGCGCGACGAACCATCGTAGAGACGAAGTTGCTGTTTAAGGTCTTGCCGGTAACGCTTTATGGGCCAAACAAAAGTGTAAATACGTACGCACTGTTGGATGAGGGATCGTCCATAACACTGATGGACGAGGCGATAGCCAAGGAATTGGGTCTCCAAGGTAAGAAACGTCAGCTAGAAGTCCGATGGATAGGTGGACGCTCTGCCAATGAGCCCTCTACTGTAGTAGATTTACATATAAGCGGTTTAAATATGAGAAAGAGACACAAACTAAAAAACGTATTCAGTGTCCCAAAATTAAATCTGCCCGTGCAAAGCGTGACTGAATCCGAACTAAAAGAAGCCCGCAAGAAAGGCTTGCCACTACATGCTTACAACAACGCCGAGCCCAAACTGTTGATTGGGCTGGACCACTGCCACTTAGGCATGCCTGTTAATATGAAGAGCCAGAATAACAATAGTCCATTTACAATTCAGACACGCCTGGGCTGGATCGTATTTGGATCGTCGTCGGAAGGCGAGAAATCCACCCCAAGATGTTTGCTTTCAAATGTGCAGGCAGACAATTCTCTGCATGAAATGGTGGCCAGCTATTTCAAGATAGGAAACTTTGGCGTTCGACCTTCACCGCCGGTCATAAGTCAAGAAGACGCCAGAGCTAACGATATATTGAAAAGGACCACGATAAGAGTTAATGGAAACTTCCAAACGGGGCTTCTATGGAGGGTAGATAAAGTCGACATGCCAGACTCATACCCTATGGCATTAAATCGGTTGTCACAAATAGAAAGAAAGATGCAACGCAACGAATCTTTCGCCGCCGTATACACTTCAGTTATAGAAGACTACGTCGCCAAAAATTATGCAAGAAAGCTGCAAGCAGCAGAGCTTTCGAACTGTCAGCATAAGAGCTGGTATTTACCTCACTTCGGGGTTTTAAACCCAAATAAGCCATCCAAATTAAGACTGGTCTTCGATGCCGCCGCCGAAACAGAAGGTAAATCTCTTAATTCATTTCTTCTAAAAGGTCCGCAGAGCGGTCGTCAGCTGCCACCAATATTGTTTAATTTCCGAAAGGGTGCCGTAGCTGTGTGCGCCGATATTAGAGAGATGTTTCATCAGGTGATGATTCAACCGAGTGACAGGTGGGCACAACGATTTTTATGGCGTGGAGGTCAAAGCTGGCGCTCCCCAGATGTCTACGAGATGTTGGTCATGACATTTGGAGCAGCTTGCTCGCCATGCTCTGCCGAATATGTAAAGACGTTTAACGCGCTCAATCAGCGTTGCCAACGGAATGAACGAGCTGTGAAAGCAATTTTGAACCATCATTATGTCGACGACTACGTCGATAGTTTCGCCACAGTTGAGCAAGCCATCGAAATTGCTAAAGAAGTACGAGCCATCCATGCAGATGGCGGATTTGAATTAAGAGGATTTGTTTCCAATTTGCCGCCAGTTGTGCAAGCACTGGAAGGTGAAGCCAAGGCGCTACGATTTGGTGATAAAGACAACCCATATTCAGAAAAGGTATTAGGCATGTATTGGCAGCCGCAATTGGATAATTTCAAATACGATCTAAAGTTCGGCCGTGTAAAAGAGGACGTCATCTCTGGCACCAGATATCCAACGAAGAGAGAATTACTCAGTATCGTGATGTCCACCTTCGATCCGTTGGGCTTCCTCAGCCACTTTACCATACAGGCCAAAATATTAATGCAAGAAGTATGGCGCCAGCAAATACGATGGGATGAGCCTGTTCCTCAGCCAGTTTTTGTGTTATGGGACCAGTGGCGCAGAAGACTATCGAGTGTGACTGCCTTCAACGTTCCTCGATGCTATTTTTCAGTTGGAGCTCCAAGTAACCTGCAACTACATGTGTTCGTCGACGCGAGCGAAGTAGCCTTTTCTGCAGTTGCTTATTGGCGATACGAAACTGCAGGGAAAATATGTACGAGTATTATATGTGCGAAGGCGAGATGTGCGCCTTTGAAAAGTGTGACAATTCCGCGGTTAGAGCTCCAGGCAGCAGTGTTGGGCTGCCGTTTAGCAAAAACAGTCTCTGAAGAACACGACTTAAAAGTTGAGGAAACGGTTTTGTGGACTGACTCAACGACAGTAATTAAATGGATCAACAGTGAGCATCGTAGATACAAACCGTTTGTGGCACATCGTATAGCTGAAATCTTGGACTCTACACAACCATCAAACTGGAGATGGCTTCCAACAGCCGAGAACGTAGCAGACGAAGCGACGCGGTCGAATAACAACGCTCAGCTAGATACGCCATCACGTTGGCTTACGGGGCCGTCATTTTTAAAACAAGAGAAATGTATGTGGCCCACGATGAATGATACCTGCCAGCTACTCACCAATGATGAAGAAGAGCTTCGTCGCCAATATGCTCTTTTTTCAGTAAGTAACAACATAATTGATTTTAATCGGTTTTCTAAATTAGACAGACTAGTGAGAACGATCGCCTGGGTGAGCCGATTCGTTGAACGCTGCCGTCGTCGCTGTGAAAGTCCAACGACACGGGAATTAACAGCTCGAGAACTAGATTGTTCTGAAAATCTACTTTGCCGAATTGTTCAACGAGATAAGTTCCATGCTGAGTTAGAAGCCATTGAAAGAGGGAATAACATGAGTCGTGGTAGTTTGCTGTACAATTTAACGCCGTACGTCGACACTGAAGGGCTTTTACGAGTAAACGGGCGCATTGATGCTGCCAGCTGGCTGCCTTATAGTGTAAGGCGTCCAGTTATCTTGCCGCCAGATCATCGTTTCACGGAGCTCTTGGTTGCGCATCATCATTCTCAGTTCAAACATCAGAACACCGAAGCTGTCATCTGTGAAGTTCGCCAAAAATATTGGGTGCCGCGCATTCGTTGCCTACTACGCAAGGTGCAAGCGAGTTGCTGCACCTGCAAGATCACGCGAGCGCAACCACGTCAACCGATTATGGGACCATTGCCAGAAGATAGACTAACGCCTTATATTCGACCGTTCACATATACGGGCCTTGATTACTTTGGTCCTGTTTTAGTGACTGTTGGCCGTCGAAACGAGAAGAGGTGGATAGCCCTATTCACATGCTTAACCGTGCGAGCTATTCACCTTGAGATAGCTCACGATTTGTCGACGGATGCATGTATTATTGTTATACGGAATTTTATTAATCGTCGTGGCGTTCCTCTGAGGATACGATCAGACAACGGGACCAATTTTATAGGAGCTAATAATAAAGCTGCACGGTTTGAAGAAGTGTTTGAGTGTAGACGAATTCAGGATGAGTTGTCTAAAAAGGGCGTCGAATGGTTGTTCAGCTCACCGGCCAATCCCTCGGAAGGAGGTGTGTGGGAACGGATGGTCCAGTCCGTGAAAAGAGTTTTACGTCAAACGCTGAAAGAAGTAGCACCCAAAGAGCATACTTTGCAGTGCTTCATATTAGAAGCCGAAAATGTCGTCAATTCTAGACCGTTGACGCATCTGCCGATACATCCTGAACAAGATGAACCGCTCACACCCCATCATTTCTTGCTGGGTTCAGCGAACACAGCTAGGACGCCGAGTGTACGAGAACCAAGCATTCAACATTGCCGTTTACGCAAGCAGTGGCTCATCGGACGCCAGCTTCGAGATACATTCTGGAAACGATGGGTCATGGAGTATCTTCCGACGCTGACGCGAAGAACTAAATGGTGTCGTCCAGAGAAACCACTAGCCGAAGGTGATCTTGTGTTTGTTTGTGACGTCAATCA
The DNA here is from genome assembly GCA_922984085.1 of Sicus ferrugineus. Lineage (NCBI taxonomy): Eukaryota > Metazoa > Arthropoda > Insecta > Diptera > Conopidae > Sicus > Sicus ferrugineus. Next base: position 29,580,825 of record OV277350.1, on the reverse strand, counting down.
ACCGAGGAACCAATGGAGCCGAGGCAGAGTGGTGCATGTTTATTCTGGGTCAGACGGAGTTGTGCGGAAAGCCGATGTCAGGACTTCTAGGGGAACGATCCGACGTCCTGCTTCGAGGCTCGCCATATTAGATGTTGATGGTGAATCGTAACCGATCCACGGGGGTGGGAGTGTCGTCAATCGGTGTGAACACGCCGATTAGAATTAAGAAATATTATTGTGAATTTGAATTGTGAACTATTATGTAAATCGTTTGCTCTCTCTGCTTTGGCTGGCTATGTGTTTATATAATGAAACGAGTTTTGTTTCTTTATGTCCGTTATCCTCCGGCTAACCTTGAACGCTTTGTAAGCGGATCGTTTCAACTTTGTGAAATCGGGTTTGAAGTTTTAGTTGTCGTCAGCCAGCCAGCCGGGAAAGTAAACTGTGAAGTGAGTGCATCGCTTATTAATAATTAATTGCTATATATATAATTCGTAACATTTATAGAAAACCACCCTAAAGCACCTCAAAACTGTTTGTGTGTTTTAATAACAGAGCTCCCAACGGCGACAATTGTTGAACACAGATTATTGAAATTTTAATTCAACTGTTAATTAAACTGAGAAAAATGTTAAGAAAACTTTGTTTACCCAGGTTATTCAATTTGCAATGAAACCACATAACGGTTATTTCCAGGAAACGGTTTCAATACGAGAAAACTTCAGATCAAACTTGGTTAAAGTGCTTCCCGTCCACTTATTGAAATCTGAAAAGAAAATTTCTCAAAATAAAATTAACTAACTACCCGACATAATAAAGAATATTTGTGCAAAATCTCGATATCTCTTCCCGTTCTCCCGTAATCGTGATTTCAACAGTTGGCCTCAGTGCCGCTGGCATTGGCCAAAGTTTCTCGGGCCTCCTCGTCGTTTTGTGACGGAGCCATTTTCGAAAACTCGATCAGATCCCGTCACATGGCGTAGGCATTTCCTCCATCGGCGTAGTACTTCGGTTCGATTTCCAATATCCTGAACTTCAGCGAGTTCGTGTACAGTCGCTTACCTCTCGGTAGAGTCCTCCCATGCAGACCCAAGACCGAACAGGCTCTGATTGTTGATCTTGATAATCGTATTCATGTTACAGGTTTTGTTGTAGCATAATAACAAAACATCTAAGGAAGACATGTTGGTGTGGTTGAAGGATCACATCATTTAGTTTTGCCAAAGAAACCACAAGCATGGTGGCATGCCATTATGGGACGACCTATTGTAAGACTGAGCATAATAGGCAGTGCTCATGTAAAGCCGCCCAACTTGTCTTGTCTGCCTTGTGCTTCGCCTGTCGTCATTCCTATCACGCTCCCTCCGCAGTAATTGTAGACATAAAATACTTTATAAATGAAACAAGTGTTGTCTTCCGCCAGGCCGAAGTAATACCTGAGTAGTTAAAAAATTATAAATTCGCCCTTTGACAACTTTTGTATAAGTAGGCGGACTACGCGCCTTTTTGGAAAAAATGTTTTTAATGTCTCTAGATACCTCGTGATAAAATTACCTCCAAATATCTTATACCGTTCGTGCGATAGTGACGGCTTTTGTATGAGTGGGCGCACCATGCCCATTTTTTGCAAAAATTTTAGTAATGTTTCGGAATAGAATTACACTCTAATATTTCACACGGTATATGAGATATTCACCTTATAACATTTTTTATTTTACGTTTACGTTTATTCCGAACTTAAAGTAAGCGTGATTATTAACCGATTTCGCCCAATTTTTGCTGATTTCGTTAGCATTCTTCTTCAGGTCAGATTCAGAGATTTGCAGATGAAATGTCTGGCTGCTCTTAACGGAAAATCGCTAAGCAGCAAAATCATCATAGCAAGATCATAATAGGATGGTTAATGATGTAATCTTGCATTTTTTCATCTCAAAAATACGTGCAATTGAAGTGGTCCATTTCTAGCTCTAGATAATCGCTGAATGGTCTATTCTGATGGATGCACCAATCAGTAGGTGAGAAAAAACAATACAGAATTCAACCGACAAATTATTCCTTGATACCTATTATAACTCATAATTGAATAAATAGCCACAAAACCAAAAAAAGGTTAAACTAACGGAAACCACATGGAATGGGCTCTCACATCTTGGTAGTCGCTAGATTAAAAGAAATATCTACTCGTGGTCCCGTAGTGTTGGCTTAAGATAGTGTTTTTTATTATTTAATAACATTCCTTCCCTTTCTTCAAATAAAATATTTTAACCACCTTAACTACAAAGATTTTACGCTTTCCTAAACCCTCACGAAACAGATGTAAAATTTCCCACTGCTTTTTGAATATATGCTGGAATATGTATTCAAATATAATAAACGAGACAGAGACGGGTGAAGGGTATAAAAATCTGCTTCAATTTAAGTCAAAAAGGTTTACGGAAGAATTGCTGAAGTTGCTTAAGCTGTTGAGACATTTTATTAATTAATAAAACGAAATTAACCAAACACACTATAAAAGTTACAGTGGAAGTGCTGCTTTGAAATGTTTGGAGACGTTTACCCCTCATAAGTAGTATAAAAGGACCATCGCAATGCAGAGGTTATTCATTAACACGAAAACTCTCACCATGAGTACTTCGACTGGTCTGTTGCTTGTCATTGTTGGGGTTTCCTTGACAGTGTGCAACGCATCGTTATTTCGTGATGAACTGAACAAATGTGGTGGAATTTCATGGACTTCAATACGATGTTATACAAACGTGGGGTACAAATACATTCGGATTGCTAATGATTCGCCGCCACAAGAACGATGTAGCTACCACATATATCCCCACAGCGACCGTGTGCGCCAACTACGCATCGATTTCAAGCTACGCATGGTACCGCCCGGTGCTACCAATTGGCTGCAATATATCCGCGGGTCTTCGAGTTTATTAACGTCTCTTATGGAGCAGTCTTCGTTTATGGAGCAGTCGCTGGTAGGAGCCCGTTGTCATGTTGACTTCGTCGATATTGGAGATTTCCGCTTGTGTGGCCGCGAAGAACAGCAGCACTTATACATTCCTTACGACGGCTCTGTTAAATCCGACTTCCTGGTGCATGTGAACACAGCACGTCAACGGCAACACGGCTACCCATCGCCAGAGTGGGAATTAAATATCACTCAGGTCGAATTGCTCGAAAACTGCCAACAACCCTCGGTTTACCAATTCACAGATTCGTCAGCCCATTGCGATCCTTTCCTGGCGCCATCACCTTGTATGCAGTACTTCACTGAGCCAAAGGGTGTCGTCAGCTCCTTCAACTTCGACAAAGGACGAGGCTTTTATTTGCCAAAGGACTATTTGATTTGCTTCAAAAAGCCGCATGCATCCGCGGTTCTGCGGTAAGTTTGTCTTGCCATTTCAAGCTCCGTCTAAGAATTCCTCGCTGCCGATACTTATTTCCGTCCGTTGTGCAGGCTGAACGTGACTCATTTTAACCTGGCCTATAAGGGCAACCCGCCAACAGAAATTACCTCCAAGTACTGCCCTTTATGTGAGCGGGATTATATGGTCATTTACGGAAAAATCACCGGTGGGACACTGTTGACCAAAATAAGCCCGCAAGAAATGAACGACCATATAAACTATTTCAGTGGACGCATTTTGGAGGGCTCCACATTGGATGGTGAGTGCTGAAAGTAGCAGTGGAGCGCTTTTATTAACTAGTAACTTTACCTCTATCGCCACAGTTTCCAAACAAGGTATGCCCATCCTTCAATTTCAAACCGGTTTTAAGAACACACAGCGTAATTCAGGATTCCAATTTAACTATGAATTTATTTAGGAATAGATTAATGAGACTTCAATAAAAATTCTCAGAAAATTAAACAAAGCGGATGGTTTCTATTTTAACGTTTTTGAACTTCAGCGAAGTGTTAAGACTTTTATTGCCTGGGCTGAGGTGAATCTATCTGTGTGCGAACGAGTGTGCGCTGAAGTGAGGCCTCTGGCATTAAAATCGCAGTCAGACTATATTTAGAAGGTCAGCCGAAGGGCTGATATTTAACTGGCGTGAATTTGGCATATGACGAATTCAACTCAGTACACGACGAATTCAAAGCATCCAATGGTATGCAACGGCGAAATCAGAAACAAATTAACTCCCCCCCCAATAGAAACATTGCATACTTTTAGCGATTTTTTTAATTCATTTTATTATTTTACCTGGTCAAAATCGGCTATAACTGTCGTAAATGTAAATAATACGTAATAAATATCAAAAAATACGTATAATGACTACATGGACCTTGTAGCCAGAAGTCTGGAGAAGAAACTGATGTATATATCATAGAAATCCTATAGGTGTTTTTTTTTCACAAAGCCATCGGATGCTGAGTTTTTATACAATTTTCGTAAAAATGGGATCTCGGCTATAACTGTCGTAAACGAAAATAATATGGGTTCTATCTATATACACCTTGTAGCCAGAAGTCTAGAGAAGCAACAGTGTAAATATTATGGCAAGCCTATCGGTGGTTTTTTCACAAAGCCATCATATGCTGAGTTTTTATCCAATTTTCATAAAAATGGGAAAAAGCTTGCTATGTCCCAAAGGCGATCGCTTAGCGTCGAGCGAAAATGATTTTTTTCCCTTTCCCATAAAAAATCAATAAGAGCTCTTATTTTGTACACATAAATATTTATATATATTTATTACAATTTAATGTAATTTTATTTTAACTATGTTCATGCATTCATGTAGTAAATATATACAGCATCCATAAAGTACGAAATTAAGTTCACATATAACTGTTAATTTTTTAATGTAGAATATAACTCTGTGTTTAACTCTGTCTTATAACTCTGAATTTCAATTTACAAGTATTTACTAATTACGCCAAGCGATCGCCTTTGGGACATAGCAAGCTTTTTCCCATTTTTACGAAAATTGGATAAAAACTCAGCATATGATGGCATTCTGAAAAAACCACAGATAGGATTGCCATAATATTTACACAGCTGTTTCTCTAGACTTCTGGCTACAAGGTGTATATAGTTAGAATCCGTATTATTTTCGTTTACGACAGTTATAGCCGATTTCCCATTTTTACGAAAATTGGATAAAAACTCAGCATATGATGGCTTTGTGAAAAAACCACCGATAGGATTGCCATAATATTTACACAGTTGCTTCTCTAGACTTCTGGCTACAAAATGTATATGTGTAGTTAGAGCCCGTATTATTTTCGTTTACGACAGCATATGATGGCTTTGTGAAAAAACCACAGATAGGATTGCCATAATATTTACACAGGTGCTTCTCTAGACTTCTGGCTACAAGGTGTATATATGTAGTTAGAACTTGTATTATTTTCGTTTACGACAGTATATGATGGCTTTGTGAAAAAACCACAGATAGGATTGCCATAATATTTACACAGTTGCTTCTCTAGACTTCTGGCTACAAGGTGTATATATGTAGTTAGAACCCGTATTATTTTCGTTTACGACAGCATATGATGGCTTTGTGAAAAAACCACAGATAGGATTGCCATAATATTTACACAGGTGCTTCTCTAGACTTCTGGCTAAAAGGTGTATATATGTAGTTAGAACTTGTATTATTTTCGTTTACGACAGCATATGATGGCTTTGTGAAAAAACCACAGATAGGATTGCCATAATATTTACACAGTTGCTTCTCTAGACTTCTGGCTACAAGGTGTATATATGTAGTTAGAACCCGTATTATATTCGTTTACGACAGCATATGATGGCTTTGTGAAAAAACCACAGATAGGATTGCCATTATTTTTACATAGGTGCTTCTCTAGACTTCTGGCTACAAGGTGTATATAGCTAGAATCCGTATTATTTTCGTTTACGACAGTTATAGCCGATTTCCCATTTTTACGAAAATTGGATTAAAACTCAGCATATGATGGCTTTGTGAAAAAACCACCGATAGGATTGCCATAATATTTACACAGGTGCTTCTCTCGACTTCTGGCTACAAGGTGTATATATGTAGTTAGAACCCGTATTATATTCGTTTACGACAGCATATGATGGCTTTGTGAAAAAACCACAGATAGGATTGCCATAATAGTTACACAGTTGCTTCTCTAGACTTCTGGCTACAAGGTGTATATAGTTAGAACCCGTATTATTTTCGTTTACGACAGCATATGATGGCTTTGTGAAAAAACCACAGATAGGATTGCCACAATATTTACACATCTCCTTCTCTAGACTTCTGGCTACAAGGTGTATATATGTAGTTAGAACCCGTATTATTTTCGTTTACGACAGCATATGATGGCTTTGTGAAAAAACCACAGATAGGATTGCCATAATATTTACACAGTTGCTTCTCTAGACTTCTGGCTACAAGGTGTATATATGTAGTTAGAACCCGTATTATTTTCGTTTACGACAGCATATGATGGCTTTGTGAAAAAACCACAGATAGGATTGCCATAATATTTACACAGTTGCTTCTCTAGACTTCTGGCTACAAGGTGTATATATATAGTTAGAACTCGTATTATTTTCGTTTACGACAGCATATGATGGCTGTGTGAAAAAACCACAGATAGGATTGCCATTATATTTACATAGGTGCTTCTCTAGACTTCTGGCTACAAGGTGTATATAGTTAGAATCCGTATTATTTTCGTTTACGACAGTTATAGCCGATTTTTCATTTTTACGAAAATTGGATAAAAACTCAGCATATGATGGCTTTCTGAAAAAACCACGGATAGGATTGCCATATATTTACACCATTTCTTCTCCAGATTTCTGGCTACAAGGTGTATATAGTCAGAACCCGTATCATTTTCGTTTATGACAGTTATATACTTTCGTTTATGACAGAATGTACTTAGCATTCGATGGTTAAGCACCGATAGGATTGCCATGATATAAACATAAATTTCTTCTCCAGACTTCTGGCTACAAGTTGAATATGGTTACAACTAGTATTATTTTCGTTTACGACAGTTATAGCCGATTTCCCTTTTTAAGTAATAATAATCATTTTCTTCAAATGCGCTCCTAAAAATATGCCCGGTATATTTTTCACGGCGTATAGTAATGATTGGTGTTAAGCCAATTCGCTGTATGCTGAGAATCTATGCTAAGTTTACACCGGTTGATATTTAGTTACAAGGTTATGCATTATTATCATCAAATATGGGGAATTTATAAAAAAAATTAACAAATTATTCAATTTAAATGAATTTTTAGTGAAATATGTTAAACATTGTTGAACACAGATTATTGAAATTTTAATTCAACTGTTAATTAAACTGAGAAAAATGTTAAGAAAACTTTGTTTACCCAGGTTATTCAATTTGCAATGAAACCACATAACGGTTATTTCCAGGAAACGGTTTCAATACGAGAAAACTTCAGATCAAACTTGGTTAAAGTGCTTCCCGTCCACTTATTGAAATCTGAAAAGAAAATTTCTCAAAATAAAATTAACTAACTACCCGACATAATAAAGAATATTTGTGCAAAATCTCGATATCTCTTTCCGTTCATCGCGATATCTCTTCCCGTTCTCCCGTAATCGTGATTTCAACAGTTGGCCTCAGTGCCGCTGGCATTGGCCAAAGTTTCTCGGGCCTCCTCGTCGTTTTGTGACGGAGCCATTTTCGAAAACTCGATCAGATCCCGTCACATGGCGTAGGCATCTCCTCCATCGGCGTAGTACTTCGGTTCGATTTCCAATATCCTGAACTTCAGCGAGTTCGTGTACAGTCGCTTACCTCTCGGTAGAGTCCTCCCATGCAGACCCAAGACCGAACAGGCTCTGATTGTTGATCTTGATAATCGTATTCATGTTACAGGTTTTGTTGTAGCATAATAACAAAACATCTAAGGAAGACATGTTGGTGTGGTTGAAGGATCACATCATTTAGTTTTGCCAAAGAAACCACAAGCATGGTGGCATGCCATTATGGGACGACCTATTGTAAGACTGAGCATAATAGGCAGTGCTCATGTAAAGCCGCCCAACTTGTCTTATCTGCCTTGTGCTTCGCCTGTCGTCATTCCTATCACGCTCCCTCCGCAGTAATTGTAGACATAAAATACTTTATAAATGAAACAAGTGTTGTCTTCCGCCAGGCCGAAGTAATACCTGAGTAGTTAAAAAATTATAAATTCGCCCTTTGACAACTTTTGTATAAGTAGGCGGACTACGCGCCTTTTTGGAAAAAATGTTTTTAATGTCTCTAGATACCTCGTGATAAAATTACCTCCAAATATCTTATACCGTTCGTGCGATAGTGACGGCTTTTGTATGAGTGGGCGCACCATGCCCATTTTTTGCAAAAATTTTAGTAATGTTTCGGAATAGAATTACACTCTAATATTTCACACGGTATATGAGATATTCACCTTATAACATTTTTTATTTTACGTTTACGTTTATTCCGAACTTAAAGTAAGCGTGATTATTAACCGATTTCGCCCAATTTTTGCTGATTTCGTTAGCATTCTTCTTCAGGTCAGATTCAGAGATTTGCAGATGAAATATCTGGCTGCTCTTAACTGAAAATCGCTAAGCAGCAAAATCATCATAGCAAGATCATAATAGGATGGTTAATGATGTAATCTTGCATTTTTTCATCTCAAAAATACGTGCAATTGAAGTGATCCATTTCTAGCTCTAGATAAGCGCTGAATGGTCTATTCTGATGGATGCACCAATCAGTAGGTGAGAAAAAACAATACAGAATTCAACCGATAAATTATTCCTTGATACCTATTATAACTCACAATTGAATAAATAGCCACACAACCAAAAAAGGTTAAACTAACGGAAACCACATGGAATGGGCTCTCACATCTTGGTAGTCGCTAGATTAAAAGAAATATCTACTCGTGGTTCCGTAGTGTTGGCTTAAGATAGTGTTTTTTATTATTTAATAACATTCCTTCCCTTTCTTCAAATAAAATATTTTAACCACCTTAACTACAAAGATTTTACGCTTTCCTAAACCCTCACGAAACAGATGTAAAATTTTCCACTGCTTTTTGAATATATGCTGGAATATGTATTCAAATATAATAAACGAGACAGAGACGGGTGAAGGGTATAAAAATCTGCTTCAATTTAAGTCAAAAAGGTTCACGGAAGAATTGCTGAAGTTGCTTAAGCTGTTGAGACATTTTATCAATTAATAAAACTAAATTAACCAAGCAAACTATAAAAGTTACAGTGGAAGTGCTGCTTTCAAATGTTTGCAGACGTCCTCATAAGTGGTATAAAAGGACCATCGCAATGCAGAGGTTATTCATTAACACGAAAACTCTCACCATGAGTACTTCGACTGGTCTGTTGCTTGTCATTGTTGGGGTTTCCTTGACAATGTGCGACGCATACTTAATTTGTAACGATCTGAACGAATGTGAGGACGAGGCAAAAGGTGGAATTTTAAGGGCTTCAATACCATGTTATACACCCGTGGAGTTCAAACACATTCGGATTGCTAATCATTCGCCGCCACAAGAACGATGTAGCTACTACATAAATCCCCACAGCGACCGTGTGCGCCAACTACGCATCGATTTCAAGCTACGCATGGTACCGCCCGCTGCTACCAATTGGCTGCAATATATCAGCGGGTCTTCGAGTGTATTACGGTTTAACCGAACAGGGCGGGAGCGGTCGCTGGTAGGAGCCTATTGTCAGGATGACTTCGTAAAGATCGGAGATTTCCGCTTGTGTGGCCACGAAGACCAGCAGCACTTCTACATTCCTTACGACGGCTCTGTTAAATCCGAATTCCTGGTGTATGTGAACACAGCACATCGACGGCAACACGGCTACCCATCGCCAGAGTGGGAATTAAATATCACTCAGGTCGAATTGCTCGAAAACTGCCAACAACCCTCGGTTTACCAATTCACAGATTCGTCAGCCCATTGCGATCCTTTTCTAGCGCCACCACCTTGTATGCAGTACTTCACTGAGCCAAAGGGTGTCGTCAGCTCCTTCAACTTCGACAAAGGACGAGGCTTTTATTTGCCAAAGGACTATTTGATTTGCTTCAAAAAGCCGCATGCATCCGCGGTTCTGCGGTAAGTTTGTCTTGCCATTTCAAGCTCCGTCTAAGAATTCCTCGCTGCCGGTATTTATTTCTGTCCGTTGTGCAGACTGAACGTGACTCATTTTAAGTTGGCCTATAGGGGCAACCCGCCAACAGAAATTACCTCCAAGTACTGCCCTTTATGTGAGCGGGATTATATGGTCATTTACGGAAAAATCACCGGTGGGACACTGTTGACCAAAATAAGCCCGCAAGAAATGAACGACCATATAAACTATTTCAGTGGACGCATTTTGGAGGGCTCCACATTGGATGGTGAGTGCTGAAAGTAGCAGTGGAGCGCTTTTATTAACTAGTAACTTTACCTCTATCGCCACAGTTTCCAAACAAGGTATGCCCATCCTTCAATTTCAAACCGGTTTTAAGAACACACAGCGTAATTCAGGATTCCAATTTAACTATGAATTTATTTAGGAATAGATTAATGAGACCAATAAAAATTCTCAGAAATTTAAACAAAGCGGATGGTTTCTATTTTAACGTTTTTGAACTTCAGCGAAGTGTTAAGACTTTTATTGCCTGGGCTGAGGTGAATCTATCTGTGTGCGAACGAGTGTGCGCTGAAGTGAGGCCTCTGGCATTAAAATCGCAGTCAGACTATATTTAGAAGGTCAGCCGAAGGGCTGATATTTAACTGGCGTGAATTTGGCATATGACGAATTCAACTAGGTACACGACGAATTCAAAGCATCCAATGGTATGCAACGGCGAATTCAGAAACAAATTAACTCCCCCCCAATAGAAACATTGCATACTTTTAGCGATTTTTTTAATTCATTTTATTATTTTACCTGGTCAAAATCGGCTATAACTGTCGTAAATTTAAATAATACGTAATAAATATCAAAAAATACGTATAATGACTACATGGACCTTGTAGCCAGAAGTCTGGAGAAGAAACTGATGTATATATCATAGAAATCCTATAGGTGTTTTTTTTTCACAAAGCCATCGGATGCTGAGTTTTTATACAATTTTCGTAAAAATGGGATCTCGGCTATAACTGTCGTAAACGAAAATAATATGGGTTCTATCTATATACACCTTGTAGCCAGAAGTCTAGAGAAGCAACAGTGTAAATATTATGGCAATCCTATCTGTGGTTTTTTCACAAAGCCATCATATGCTGAGTTTTTATCCAATTTTCGTAAAAATGGGAAAAAGCTTGCTATGTCCCAAAGGCGATCGCTTAGCGTCGAGCGAAAATGATTTTTTCCCTTTCCCATAAAAAATCAATAAGAGCTCTTATTTTGTACACATAAATATTTATACATATTTATTACAATTTAATGTAATTTTATTTTAACTATGTTCATGCATTCATGTAGTAAATATATACAACATCCATAAAGTACGAAATTAAGTTCACATATAACTGTTAATTTTTTAATGTAGAATATAACTCTGTGTTTAACTCTGTGTTATAACTCTGAATTTATATTTACAAGTATTTACTAATTACGCCAAGCGATCGCCTTTGGGACATAGCAAGCTTTTTCCCATTTTTACGAAAATTGGATAAAAACTCAGCATATGATGGCTTTCTGAAAAAAACACAGATAGGATTGCCATAATATTTACACAGCTGTTTCTCTAGACTTCTGGCTACAAGGTGTATATAGTTAGAATCCGTATTAGTTTCGTTTACGACAGTTATAGCCGATTTCCCATTTTTACGAAAATTGGATAAAAACTCAGCATATGATGGCTTTGTGAAAAAACCACCGATAGGATTGCCATAATATTTACACAGTTGCTTCTCTAGACTTCTGGCTACAAGATGTATATGTGTAGTTAGAACCCGTATTATTTTCGTTTACGACAGCATATGATGGCTTTGTGAAAAAACCACAGATAGGATTGCCATAATATTTACACAGTTGCTTCTCTAGACTTCTGGCTACAAGGTGTATATATGTAGTTAGAACCCGTATTATTTTCGTTTACGACAGCATATGATGGCTTTGTGAAAAAACCACAGATAGGATTGCCATAATATTTACACAGTTGCTTCTCTAGACTTCTGGCTACAAGGTGTTTATATGTAGTTAGAACCCGTATTATATTCGTTTACGACAGCATATGATGGCTTTGTGAAAAAACCACCGATAGGATTGCCATTATATTTACATAGGTGCTTCTCTAGACTTCTGGCTACAAGGTGTATATAGCTAGAATCCGTATTATTTTCGTTTACGACAGTTATAGCCGATTTCCCATTTTTACGAAAATTGGATAAAAACTCAGCATATGATGGCTTTGTGAAAAAACCACGGATAGGATTGCCATAATATTTACACAGTTGCTTCTCTAGACTTCTGGCTACAAGGTGTATATAGTCAGAACCCGTATTATTTTCGTTTATGACAGTTATATACTTTCGTTTATGACAGAATGTACTTAGCATTCGATGGTTAAGCACCGATAGGATTGCCATGATATAAACATAAATTTCTTCTCCAGACTTCTGGCTACAAGTTGAATATGGTTACAACTAGTATTATTTTCGTTTACGACAGTTATAGCCGATTTCCCTTTTTAAGTAATAATAATCATTTTCTTCAAATGCGCTCCTAAAAATATGCCCGGTATATTTTTCACGGCGTATAGTAATGATTGGTGTTAAGCCAATTCGCTGTATGCTGAGAATCTATGCTAAGTTTACACCGGTTGATATTTAGTTACAAGGTTATGCATTATTATCATCAAATATGGGGAATTTATAAAAAAAATTAACAAATTATTCAATTTAAATGAATTTTTAGTGAAATATGTTAAACATTGTTGAACACAGATTATTGAAATTTTAATTCAACTGTTAATTAAACTGAGAAAAATGTTAAGAAAACTTTGTTTAACCAGGTTATTCAATTTGCAATGAAACCACATAACGGTTATTTCCAGGAAACGGTTTCAATACGAGAAAACTTCAGATCAAACTTGGTTAAAGTGCTTCCCGTCCACTTATTGAAATCTGAAAAGAAAATTTCTCAAAATAAAATTAACTAACTACCCGACATAATAAAGAATATTTGTGCAAAATCTCGATATCTCTTTCCGTTCATCGCGATATCTCTTCCCGTTCTCCCGTAATCGTGATTTCAACAGTTGGCCTCAGTGCCGCTGGCATTGGCCAAAGTTTCTCGGGCCTCCTCGTCGTTTTGTGACGGAGCCATTTTCGAAAACTCGATCAGATCCCGTCGCATGGCGTAGGCATCTCCTCCATCGGCGTAGTACTTCGGTTCGATATCCAATATCCTGAACTTCAGCGAGTTCGTGTACAGGTTAAGCGCAGCCCGGTTGCTCTTTCGCACATGCAGCGACACGTACTGCGCGTCGAAGCACTCCACCATGGCCTGCGAGGCTTGATTCATGAGCTTCTGCGCGAGGCCCAGCCGACGGTAGGAGCGCTTCACCGCCAGCGAGGTGATGTGTCCGTGCTTGCTCTCCTCGCCCGGTGCGGGCTCCTCCATCTTGGCCAGCACGTAGCCCACAATGCTGCCCTTGTCGTCCTCGGCTACGTAGCTGAGCTGGGGCCAGGTGAGTCCGTGGTAGAAATAGTACTTCATCTGATACTTCTCGGGCAGACAAAGCAGGTTGCAGTGCTGCATGGTCATGAGATCGTCGGGCTTGGCGCAGCGATTATTCATCCTGTCTTAGTTAAGCTAACTTCTGATTGCTTAGAGGACGACCTACTGCTGGTGAGTAGGGGAAGAGCGACTGTTCTCCTGATTAATCCATCCTTCTACTTTTTCTCTTGCTGTTACTGCCTTGTTAGATTGCGATTTGCCAAAATCATTAACATCTTCGCCATCATGTGATGTTGTTGCTATTCCAGCCCTCACCAATCACACCATCCGCGAACCTCACCAATCACACCATCCACGTCTTCCTGGTGACATGTTCTTGACTTAGTTGAAACTATAACGTCTTATATCCACCATCGATCCGAGCCACCGTCGATCCGAGGATGAGACCAACCCCTCGGTACAGACTACTGGCTCTTCTTGTGGTGGATCACATCGGTTCTCGTCGTTGGTGTCGCCTTTGGCGGGTTGTGGTTGCTTATGCTAGTCGCTTACCTCTCAGTAGAGTCTGTAATGTGTAATTGGGTGATTCCCACTGAAGTAAGTATTACCTTCACTGATGTTGGGGTCATGGTGTAGCTAAGCTGGGGGCACGTACTGGCAACAGGCTGCGGCTCGTCGGCATTGGGGAGGGGTTGTTGCTTGCTCACCAAGAAATCGATTACATATAAAATTTACTGTTACGTGCCAAATGAGAAAAAAAAAGAAATAGCTATTGAACTAAGCCCACAAAACTCTGAGACTAATTCCAGGACTATGGTTATGCATCCATGTGTGTATAGGATCTGGGTGTACTGATCCTATCCTGCCCTCCCATCCTTGACTTCCGGCTCCTAGACTATGTCACCGAAGTCCCTACATAGGCCATCGTGTACTCAACCGATCAAATTAAAAAGCGTAGACTTAATTCATCGTTTCCATATGGTATTTATTAATTGGAAAAAAACTTTTCAAAATTCATCGTCTAAATTGAACAAAATAAAGTATCAAAGTTTTACACAACCCAAATTTCATGATTTCTATTGATTTAATAACAAGTGTTATTTTACATAATCGCAAATAGTGATTTCAATTTCTCATAAAGGTCGGTTACATTATTATTTTTTCGGTAATTACGTTTCTTAGAGATAAGTACAAGTATTAATGGGATTTTTTTGTTTTTTCTCTTTTCTCGTTACGTTATTTAGTTGTTAAGATAATTGTTCGTAAGTATATGTATATATATATAGTATGTATATATATAGTATGTAATTATATTAAGTATTAAGTATAATTCTTAAGTAAGGTATGTAAGCAAGTATTTAAATGTAATTTGTATGGTAAGGTATCTAAACAATATGTATACATAGTATATATTCTAATATATATATAAGATACACAAGTAGAAAATTTAGTCTTATACATAGCTGTACTAAATATTTATTGTCTGCTAGGTGGAACGGCCTCGTCGTCTTCTTTTCCGGATTTCAGTTTATTCTTCATCTTCCCTTTGATGTTTTACTTCTTTTGTTTCGTTAGGTTTTTTTTTTTTTTTTTTTTTATGGCTTTATGTCAACGATTAATTTTCTTTTAATTTGCCTTTAAAAATCTTTTAAACAATGAACTTTCGTTTTCTTCTATTTTAACGATTCAATTTTTGATGCATTGATAACAAACATAATTTTATAACAAACTTATGTCAATTCTTGAACTTATGTCAATTTTTACTTTAAAATATTGTGATGAATGAATTTATTTCTTTCATTTTCAACGATGAATTTCTTTAATTTGCCCTTTTTTCCAATCGATTTTTGTTTATTTTTAATTTTAAACGAATTTTAATTTTAACGAATTTTGTTTATTTTTAATTTTAAACAACCTTTTAACACGATGAACACTTTTTCTCTTATAGTTTTTTTTTTTTTTTTGAAAATTTTATATTGGATCCATGCACAAGAAAGTTTTGTTGGTCATCCCTCAACCTGTTTGTTTCCTAGGCAAATCTCGACTGACTCTTTTCAAATAGCTACTTCACTTCATTCCAATTTTGTTCTCACTCTCAATTTCAAGGGCATCGCAACTCCTCGCTGCTCATCGGCAAAATACCGCTATTCAAGGCGTAATGCGAAAACATATGCAAAAAAAATGCGAATAATGTCGCGAAAATTTGTTGCGACTATTCAGTGAAGTACAATTCTGTAGGGAAGAGAATTATTACGGCGAGCTACAAAGTCAATTTGCGGTACTATTTCGGTGGCAAAATCACGCCACTCCTAAGTCGCCCGTTACAAGTCCTCCCATGCAGACCCACGACCGAACAGGCACTGATTGTTGATCTTGATAATCGTATTCATGTTACAGGTTTTGTTGTAGCATGATAACTAAACATCTAAGGAAGACATGTTAGTGTGGTTGAAGGATCACATAATTTGGTTTTGCCAAAGAAACCACAAGCATGGTGGCATGCCATTGTGGGACGACCTATTGTAAGGCTGAGCATAATAGGCAGGTGCTCATGTAAAGCCGCCCAACTTGTCTTGTCTGCCTTGTGCTTCGCCTGTCGTCATTCCTATCACGCACCCTCCGCAGTAATTATAGACATAAAATACTTTATAAATGAAACAAGTGTTGTCTTCCGCCAGGCCGAAGTAATACCTGAGTAGTTAAAAAAATTATAAATTTGCCCTTTGACAACTTTTGTATAAGTAGGCGGACTACGCCCCTTTTTGGAAAAAATGTTTTTAATGTCTCTAGATACCTCGTGATAAAATTACCTCCAAATATCTTATACCGTTCGTGCGATAGTGACGACTTTTGTATGAGTGGGCGCACCATGCCCATTTTTTGCAAAAATTTTAGTAATGTTTCGGAATAGAATTACACTCCAATATTTCACACGGTATATGAGATATTCACCTTATAACATTTTTTATTTTACGTTTACATTTATTCCGAACGTAAAGTAAGCGTGATTATTAACCGATTTCGCCCAATTTTTGCTGATTTCGTTAGCATTCTTCTTCAGGTCAGATTCAGAGATTTGCAGATGAAATGTCTGGCTGCTCTTAACGGAAAATCGCTAAGCAGCAAAATCATCATAGCAAGATCATAATAGGATGGTTAATGATGTAATCTTGCATTTTTTCATCTTAAAAATACGTGCAATTGAAGTGGTCCGTTTTTAGCTCTAGATAATCGCTGAATGGTCTATTCTGATGGATCCACCAATCAGTAGGTGAGAAAAAACAATACAGAATTCAACCGATAAATTATTCCTTGATACCTATTATAACTCATAATTGAATAAATAGCCACACAACCAAAAAAAGGTTAAACTAACGGAAACCACATGGAATGGGCTCTCACATCTTGGTAGTCGCTAGATTAAAAGAAATATCTACTCGTGGTCCCGTAGTGTTGGCTTAAGATAGTGTTTTTTATTATTTAATAACATTCCTTCCCTTTCTTCAAATAAAATATTTTAACCACCTTAACTACAAAGATTTTACGCTTTCCTAAACCCTCACGAAACAGATGTAAAATTTTCCACTGCTTTTTGAATATATGCTGGAATATGTATTCAAATATAATAAACGAGACAGAGACGGGTGTAGGGTATAAAAATCTGCTTCAATTTAAGTCAAAAAGGTTTACGGAAGAGTTGCTGAAGTTGCTTAAGCTGTTTAGACATTTTATCAATTAATAAAACTAAATTAACCAAACAAACTATAAAAGTTACAGTGGAAGTGCTGCTTTCAAATGTTTGGTGACGTTTACCCCTCATAAGTAGTATAAAAGGACCATCGCAATGCAGAGGTTATTCATTAACACGAAAACTCTCACCATGAGTACTTCGACTGGTCTGTTGCTTGTCATTGTTGTGGTTTCCTTGACAGTGTGCAACGCATCGTTATTTCGTGATGAACTGAACGAAAGTGATGACGAGGCACAAGGTGGAATTTTAAGGGCTTCAATACGATGTTATACACGCGTGGAGTTCAAATACATTCGGATTGCTAATGATTCGCCGCCAGAAGAACGATGTAGCTACTTCATAAATCCCCACAGCGAGCGTGTGCGCCAACTACGCATCGATTTCAAGCTACGCATGGTACCGCCCGCTGCTGCCAATTTGCTGCAATATATCAGCGGGGCTTCGAGTGTATCGTTTTACCAAGCAGGGCGGGAGCGGTCGCTGGTAGGAGCCAGTTGCCAGCTTGACTACGTAACGATCGGAGATTTCTACTTGTGTGGCCGCGAAGAACAGCAGCACTTCTACATTCCTTACGACGGCTCTGTTAAATCCGAATTCCTGGTGCATGTGAACACAGCAAGTCGACGGCAACACCGCTACCCATTGCCAGAGTGGGAATTAAATATCACTCAAGTCGAATTGCTCGAAAACTGCCAACAACCCTCGGTTGACCAATTCACAGATTCGTCAGCCCATTGCGATCCTTTCCTGGCGCCACCACCTTGTATGCAGTACTTCACGGAGCCAAAGGGTGTCGTCAGCTCCTTCAACTTCGACAAAGGACGAGGCTTTTATTTGCCAAAGGACTATTTGATTTGCTTCAAAAAGCCGCATGCATCCGCGGTTCTGCGGTAAGTTTGTCTTGCCATTTCAAGCTCCGTCTAAGAATTCCTCGCTGCCGATACTTATTTCTGTCCGTTGTGCAGGCTGAACGTGACTCATTTTAACCTGGCCTATAAGGGCAACCAGCCAACAGAAATTACCTCCAAGTACTGCCCTTTATGTGAGCGGGATTATATGGTCATTTACGGAAAAATCACCGGTGGGACACTGTTGACCAAAATAAGCCCGCAAGAAATGAACGACCATATAAACTATTTCAGTGGACGCATTTTGGAGGGCTCCACATTGGATGGTGAGTGCTGAAAGTAGCAGTGGAGCGCTTTTATTAACTAGTAACTTTACCTCTATCGCCACAGTTTCCAAACAAGGTATGCCCATCCTTCAATTTCAAACCGGTTTTAAGAACACACAGCGTAATTCAGGATTCCAATTTAACTATGAATTTATTTAGGAATAGATTAATGAGACTTCAATAAAAATTCTCAGAAAATTAAACAAAGCGGATGGTTTCTATTTTAACGTTTTTGAACTTCAGCGAAGTGTTAAGACTTTTATTGCCTGGGCTGAGGTGAATCTATCTGTGTGCGAACGAGTGGGCGCTGAAGTGAGGCCTCTGGCATTAAAATCGCAGTCAGACTATATTTAGAAAGTCAGCCGAAGGGCTGATATTTAACTGGCGTGAATTTGGCATATGACGAATTCAACTCAGTACACGACGAATTCAAAGCATCCAATGGTATGCAACGGCGAATTCAGAAACGAATTAACTCCGCCCCCAATAGAAACATTGCATACTTTTAGGGATATTTTTAATTCATTTTATTATTTTACCTGGTCAAAATCGGCTATAACTGTCGTAAATGTAAATAATACGTAATAAATATCAAAAAATACGTATAATGACTACATGGACCTTGTAGCCAGAAGTCTGGAGAAGAAACTGATGTATATATCATAGAAATTCTATAGGTGCTTTTTTTTCACAAAGCCATCGGATGCTGAGTTTTTATACAATTTTCGTAAAAATGGGATCTCGGCTATAACTGTCGTAAACGAAAATAATATGGGTTCTATCTATATACACCTTGTAGCCAGAAGTCTAGAGAAGCAACAGTGTAAATATTATGGCAATCCTATCTGTGGTTTTTTCACAAAGCCATCATATGCTGAGTTTTTATCCAATTTTCGTAAAAATGGGAAAAAGCTTGCTATGTCCCAAAGGCGATCGCTTAGCGTCGAGCGAAAATGATTTTTTCCCTTTCCCATAAAAAATCAATAAGAACTCTTATTTTGTACACATAAATATTTATATATATTTATTACAATTTAATGTAATTTTATTTTAACTATGTTCATGCATTCATGTAGTACATATATATACAACATCCATAAAGTACGAAATTAAGTTCACATATAACTGTTAATTTTTTAATGTAGAATATAACTCTGTGTTTAACTCTGTGTTATAACTCTGAATTTATATTTACAAGTATTTACTAATTACGCCAAGCGATCGCCTTTGGGACATAGCAAGCTTTTTCCCATTTTTACGAAAATTGGATAAAAACTCAGCATATGATGGCTTTCTGAAAAAACCACAGATAGGATTGCCATAATATTTACACAGCTGTTTCTCTAGACTTCTGGCTACAAGGTGTATATAGTTAGCATCCGTATTATTTTCGTTTACGACAGTTATAGCCGATTTCCCATTTTTACGAAAATTGGATAAAAACTCAGCATATGATGGCTTTGTGAAAAAACCACCGATAGGATTGCCATAATATTTACACAGTTGCTTCTCTAGACTTCTGGCTACAAGATGTATATATGTAGTTAGAACCCGTATTATATTCGTTTACGACAGCATATGATGGCTTTGTGAAAAAACCACAGATAGGATTGCCATAATATTTACACAGGTGCTTCTCTAGACTTCTGGCTACAAGGTGTATATATGTAGTTAGAACCCGTATTATATTCGTTTACGACAGCATATGATGGCTTTGTGAAAAAGCCACAGATAGGATTGCCATAATATTTACACAGTTGCTTCTCTAGACTTCTGGCTACAAGGTGTATATATGTAGTTAGAACCCGTATTATTTTCGTTTACGACAGCATATGATGGCTTTGTGAAAAAACCACAGATAGGATTGCCATAATATTTACACAGTTGCTTCTCTATACTTCTGGCTACAAGGTGTATATAGCTAGAATCCGTATTATTTTCGTTTACGACAGTTATAGCCGATTTCCCATTTTTACGAAAATTGGATAAAAACTCAGCATATGATGGCTTTGTGAAAAAACCACCGATAGGATTGCCATAATATTTACACAGTTGCTTCTCTAGACTTCTGGCTACAAGGTGTATATAGTCAGAACCCGTATTATTTTCGTTTATGACAGTTATATACTTTCGTTTATGACAGAATGTACTTAGCATTCGATGGTTAAGCACCGATAGGATTGCCATGATATAAACATAAATTTCTTCTCCAGACTTCTGGCTACAAGTTGTATATGGTTACAACTAGTATTATTTTCGTTTACGACAGTTATAGCCGATTTCCCTTTTTAAGTAATAATAATCATTTTCTTCAAATGCGCTCCTAAAAATATGCCCGGTATATTTTTCACGGCGTATAGTAATGATTGGTGTTAAGCCAATTCGCCGTATGCTGAGAATCTATGCTAAGTTTACACCGGTTGATATTTAGTTACAAGGTTATTCATTATTATCATCAAATATGGGGAATTTATAAAAAAAATTAACAAATTATTCAATTTAAATGAATTTTTAGTGAAATATGTTAAACATTGTTGAACACAGATTATTGAAATTTTAATTCAACTGTTAATTAAACTGAGAAAAATGTTAAGAAAACTTTGTTTAACCAGGTTATTCAATTTGCAATGAAACCACATAACGGTTATTTCCAGGAAACGGTTTCAATACGAGAAAACTTCAGATCAAACTTTGTTAAAGTGCTTCCCGTCCACTTATTGAAATCTGAAAAGAAAATTTCTCAAAATAAAATTAACTAACTACCCGACATAATAAAGAATATTTGTGCAAAATCTCGATATCTCTTTCCGTTCATCGCGATATCTCTTCCCGTTCTCCCGTAATCGTGATTTCAACAGTTGGCTTCAGTGCCGCTGGCATTGGCCAAAGTTTCTCGGGCCTCCTCGTCGTTTTGTGACGGAGCCATTTTCGAAAACTCGATCAGATCCCGTCGCATGGCGTAGGCATCTCCTCCATCGGCGTAGTACTTCGGTTCGATATCCAATATCCTGAACTTCAGCGAGTTCGTGTACAGGTTAAGCGCAGCTCGGTTGCTCTTGCGCACATGCAGCGACACGTACTGCGCGTCGAAGCACTCCACCATGGCCTGCGAGGCTTGATTCATGAGCTTCTGCGCGAGGCCCAGCCGACGGTAGGAGCGCTTCACCGCCAGCGAGGTGATGTGTCCGTGCTTGCTCTCCTCGCCCGGTGCGGGCTCCTCCATCTTGGCCAGCACGTAGCCCACAATGCTGCCCTTGTCGTCCTCGGCTACGTAGCTGAGCTGGGGCCAGGTGAGTCCGTGGTAGAAATAGTACTTCATCTGATACTTCTCGGGCAGACAAAGCAGGTTGCAGTGCTGCATGGTCATGAGATCGTCGGGCTTGGCGCAGCGATTATTCATCCTGTCTTAGTTAAGCTAACTTCTGATTGCTTAGAGGACGGCCTAATGCTGGTGAGTAGGGGAAGAGCGACTGTTCTCCTTATTAATCCTTCCTTCTACTTTTTCTCTCGCTGTTACTGCCTTGTTAGATTGCGATATGCCAAAATCATTGACATCTTCGCCATCATGTGATGTTGTTGCTGTTCCAGCCCTCACCAATCACACCATCCGCGAACCTCACCAATCACACCATCCACGTCTTCCTGGTGACATGTTCTTGACTTAGTTGAAACTATAACGTCTTATATCCACCATCGATCCGAGCCACCGTCGATCCGAGGATGAGACCAACCCCTCGGTACAGACTACTGGCTCTTCTTGTGGTGGATCACATCGGTTCTCGTCGTTGGTGTCGCCTTTGGCGGGTTGTGGTTGCTTATGCTAGTCGCTTACCTCTCAGTAGAGTCCTCCCATGCAGACCCACGACCGAACAGGCACTGATTGTTGATCTTGATAATCGTATTCATGTTACAGGTTTTGTTGTAGCATGATAACTAAACATCTAAGGAAGACATGTTGGTGTGGTTGAAGGATCACATAATTTGGTTTTGCCCAAGAAACCACAAGCATGGTGGCATGCCATTGTGGGACGACCTATTGTAAGGCTGAGCATAATAGGCAGGTGCTCATGTAAAGCCGCCCAACTTGTCTTGTCTGCCTTGTGCTTCGCCTGTCGTCATTCCTATCACGCACCCTCCGCAGTAATTATAGACATAAAATACTTTATAAATGAAACAAGTGTTGTCTTCCGCCAGGCCGAAGTAATACCTGAGTAGTTAAAAAAATTATAAATTCGCCCTTTGACAACTTTTGTATAAGTAGGCGGACTACGCCCCTTTTTGGAAAAAATGTTTTTAATGTCTCTAGATACCTCAGATAAAATTACCTCCAAATATCTTATACCGTTCGTGCGATAGTGACGACTTTTGTATGAGTGGGCGCACCATGCCCATTTTTTGCAAAAATTTTAGTAATGTTTCGGAATAGAATTACACTCCAATATTTCACACGGTATATGAGATATTCACCTTATAACATTTTTTATTTTACGTTTACATTTATTCCGAACGTAAAGTAAGCGTGATTATTAACCGATTTCGCCCAATTTTTGCTGATTTCGTTAGCATTCTTCAGGTCAGATTCAGAGATTTGCAGATGAAATGTCTGGCTGCTCTTAACCGAAAATCGCTAAGCAGCAAAATCATCATAGCAAGATCATAATAGGATGGTTAATGATGTAATCTTGCATTTTTTCATCTCAAAAATACGTGCAATTGAAGTGGTCCATTTCTAGCTCTAGATAATCGCTGAATGGTCTATTCTGATGGATGCACCAATCAGTAGGTGAGAAAAAACAATACAGAATTCAACCGACAAATTATTCCTTGATACCTATTATAACTCATAATTGAATAAATAGCCACACAACCAAAAAAAGGTTAAACTAACGGAAACCACATGGAATGGGCTCTCACATCTTGGTAGTCGCTAGATTAAAAGAAATATCTACTCGTGGTCCCGTAGTGTTGGCTTAAGATAGTGTTTTTTATTATTTAATAACATTCCTTCCCTTTCTTCAAATAAAATATTTTAACCACCTTAACTACAAAGATTTTACGCTTTCCTAAACCCTCACGAAACAGATGTAAAATTTTCCACTGCTTTTTGAATATATGCTGGAATATGTATTCAAATATAATAAACGAGACAGAGACGGGTGTAGGGTATAAAAATCTGCCTCAATTTCAGTCAAAAAGGTTTACGGAAGAGTTGCTGAAGTTGCTTAAGCTGTTTAGACATTTTATCAATTAATAAAACTAAATTAACCAAACAAACTATAAAAGTTACAGTGGAAGTGCTGCTTTGAAATGTTTGGAGACGTTTACCCCTCATAAGTAGTATAAAAGGACCATCGCAATGCAGAGGTTATTCATTAACACGAAAACTCTCACCATGAGTACTTCGACTGGTCTGTTGCTTGTCATTGTTGGGGTTTCCTTGACAGTGTGCAACGCATCGTTATTTCGTGATGAACTGAACGAAAGTGATGACGAGGCACAAGGTGGAATTTTAAGGGCTTCAATACGATGTTATACACGCGTGGAGTTCAAATACATTCGGATTGCTAATGATTCGCCGCCACAAGAACGATGTAGCTACTTCATAAATCCCCACAGCGAGCGTGTGCGCCAACTACGCATCGATTTCAAGCTACGCATGGTACCGCCCGGTGCTACCAATTGGCTGCAATATATCCGCGGGTCTTCGAGTGTATTACGGTTTAACCGAACAGGGCGGGAGCGGTCGCTGGTAGGAGCCTATTGTCAGGATGACTTCGTAAAGATCGGAGATTTCCGCTTGTGTGGCCACGAAGACCAGCAGCACTTCTACATTCCTTACGACGGCTCTGTTAAATCCGAATTCCTGGTGTATGTGAACACAGCACATCGACGGCAACACGGCTACCCATCGCCAGAGTGGGAATTAAATATCACTCAGGTCGAATTGCTCGAAAACTGCCAACAACCCTCGGTTTACCAATTCACAGATTCGTCAGCCCATTGCGATCCTTTCCTGGCGCCACCACCTTGTATGCAGTACTTCACTGAGCCAAAGGGTGTCGTCAGCTCCTTCAACTTCGACAAAGGACGAGGCTTTTATTTGCCAAAGGACTATTTGATTTGCTTCAAAAAGCCGCATGCATCCGCGGTTCTGCGGTAAGTTTGTCTTGCCATTTCAAGCTCCGTCTAAGAATTCCTCGCTGCCGGTATTTATTTCTGTCCGTTGTGCAGACTGAACGTGACTCATTTTAAGTTGGCCTATAGGGGCAACCCGCCAACAGAAATTACCTCCAAGTACTGCACTTTATGTGAGCGGGATTATATGGTCATTTACGGAAAAATCACCGGTGGGACACTGTTGACCAAAATAAGCCCGCAAGAAATGAACGACCATATAAACTATTTCAGTGGACGCATTTTGGAGGGCTCCACATTGGATGGTGAGTGCTGAAAGTAGCAGTGGAGCGCTTTTATTAACTAGTAACTTTACCTCTATCGCCACAGTTTCCAAACAAGGTATGCCCATCCTTCAATTTCAAACCGGTTTTAAGAACACACAGCGTAATTCAGGATTCCAATTTAACTATGAATTTATTTAGGAATAGATTAATGAGACTTCAATAAAAATTCTCAGAAAATTAAACAAAGCGGATGGTTTCTATTTTAACGTTTTTGAACTTCAGCGAAGTGTTAAGACTTTTATTGCCTGGGCTGAGGTGAATCTATCTGTGTGCGAACGAGTGGGCGCGGAAGTGAGGCCTCTGGCATTAAAATCGCAGTCAGACTATATTTAGAAGGTCAGCCGAAGGGCTGATATTTAACTGGCGTGAATTTGGCATATGACGAATTCAACTCAGTACACGACGAATTCAAAGCAACCAATGGTATGCAACGGCGAATTCAGAAACAAATTAACCCCCCCCCCCCCCCCCCATAGAAACATTGCATACTTTTAGCGATATTTTTAATTCATTTCATTATTTTACCTGGTCAAAATCGGCTATAACTGTCGTAAATGTAAATAATGCGTAATAAATATCAAAAAATACGTATAATGACTACATGGACCTTGTAGCCAGAAGTCTGGAGAAGAAACTGATGTATATATCATAGAAATCCTATAGGTGTTTTTTTTTCACAAAGCCATCGGATGCTGAGTTTTTATACAATTTTCGTAAAAATGGGATCTCGGCTATAACTGTCGCAAACGAAAATAATACGGGTTCTATCTATATACACCTTGTAGCCAGAAGTCTAGAGAAGCAACAGTGTAAATATTATGGCAATCCTATCTGTGGTTTTTTCACAAAGCCATCTTGGCCAGCACGTAGCCCACAATGCTGCCCTTGTCGTCCTCGGCTACGTAGCTGAGCTGGAGCCAGGTGAGTCCGTGGTAGAAATAGTACTTCATCTGATACTTCTCGGGCAGACAGAGCAGGTTGCAGTGCTGCATGGTCATGAGATGCTCGGGCTTGGCGCAGCAATTATTCATCCTGTCTTAGTTAAGCTAACTTCTGATTGCTTAGAGGACGGCCTACTGCTGGTGAGTAGGGGAAGAGCGACTGTTCTCCTGATTAATCCATCCTTCTACTTTTTCTCTTGCTGTTACTGCCTTGTTAGATTGCGATTTGCCAAAATCATTAACATCTTCGCCATCATGTGATGTTGTTGCTATTCCAGCCCTCACCAATCACACCATCCGCGAACCTCACCAATCACACCATCCACGTCTTCCTGGTGACATGTTCTTGACTTAGTTGAAACTATAACGTCTTATATCCACCATCGATCCGAGCCACCGTCGATCCGAGGATGAGACCAACCCCTCGGTACAGACTAGTGGCTCTCCTTGTGGTGGATCACATCGGTTCTCGTCGTTGGTGTCGCTTTTGGGGGTTGTGGTTGCTTATGCTAGTCGCTTACCTCTCGGTAGAGTCCTCCCATGCAGACCCAAGACCGAACAGGCACTGATTGTTGATCTTGATAATCGTATTCATGTTACAGGTTTTGTTGTAGCATAATAACAAAACATCTAAGGAAGACATGTTGGTGTGGTTGAAGGATCACATCATTTAGTTTTGCCAAAGAAACCACAAGCATGGTGGCATGCCATTATGGGACGACCTATTGTAAGACTGAGCATAATAGGCGGGTGCTCATGTAAAGCAGCCCAACTTGTCTTGTCTGCCTTGTGCTTCGCCTGTCGTCATTCCTATCACGCACCCTCCGCAGTAATTATATATATAAAATACTTTATAAATGAAACAAGTGTTGTCTTCCGCCAGGCCGAAGTAATACCTGAGTAGTTAAAAAAATTATAAATTCGCCCTTTGACAACTTTTGTATAAGTAGGCGGACTACGCACCTTTTTGGAAAAAATGTTTTTAATGTCTCTAGATACCTCGTGATAAAATTACCTCCAAATATCTTATACCGTTCGTGCGATAGTGACGACTTTTGTATGAGTGGGCGCACCATACCCATTTTTTGCAAAAATTTTAGTAATGGTGCTATATGTTTCGGAATAGAATTACACTCCAATATTTCACACGGTATATGAGATATTCACCTTATAACATTTTTTATTTTACGTTTACATTTATCCCGAACGTAAAGTAAGCGTGATTATTAACCGATTTCGCCCAATTTTTGCTGATTTCGTTAGCATTCTTCTTCAGGTCAGATTCAGAGATTTGCAGATGAAATGTCTGGCTGCTCTTAACGGAAAATCGCTAAGCAGCAAAATCATCATAGCAAGATCATAATAGGATGGTTAATGATGTAATCTTGCATTTTTTCATCTTAAAAATACGTGCAATTGAAGTGGTCCGTTTTTAGCTCTAGATAATCGCTGAATGGTCTATTCTGATGGATCCACCAATCAGTAGGTGAGAAAAAACAATACAGAATTCAACCGATAAATTATTCCTTGATACCTATTATAACTCATAATTGAATAAATAGCCACACAACCAAAAAAAGGTTAAACTAACGGAAACCACATGGAATGGGCTCTCACATCTTGGTAGTCGCTAGATTAAAAGAAATATCTACTCGTGGTCCCGTAGTGTTGGCTTAAGATAGTGTTTTTTATTATTTAATAACATTCCTTCCCTTTCTTCAAATAAAATATTTTAACCACCTTAACTACAAAGATTTTACGCTTTCCTAAACCCTCACGAAACAGATGTAAAATTTTCCACTGCTTTTTGAATATATGCTGGAATATGTATTCAAATATAATAAACGAGACAGAGACGGGTGTAGGGTATAAAAATCTGCCTCAATTTCAGTCAAAAAGGTTTACGGAAGAGTTGCTGAAGTTGCTTAAGCTGTTTAGACATTTTATCAATTAATAAAACTAAATTAACCAAACAAACTATAAAAGTTACAGTGGAAGTGCTGCTTTGAAATGTTTGGAGACGTTTACCCCTCATAAGTAGTATAAAAGGACCATCGCAATGCAGAGGTTATTCATTAACACGAAAACTCTCACCATGAGTACTTCGACTGGTCTGTTGCTTGTCATTGTTGGGGTTTCCTTGACAGTGTGCAACGCATCGTTATTTCGTGATGAACTGAACGAAAGTGATGACGAGGCACAAGGTGGAATTTTAAGGGCTTCAATACGATGTTATACACGCGTGGAGTTCAAATACATTCGGATTGCTAATGATTCGCCGCCACAAGAACGATGTAGCTACTTCATAAATCCCCACAGCGAGCGTGTGCGCCAACTACGCATCGATTTCAAGCTACGCATGGTACCGCCCGCTGCTACCAATTGGCTGCAATATATCAGCGGGTCTTCGAGTGTATTACGGTTTAACCGAACAGGGCGGGAGCGGTCGCTGGTAGGAGCCTATTGTCAGGATGACTTCGTAAAGATCGGAGATTTCCGCTTGTGTGGCCACGAAGACCAGCAGCACTTCTACATTCCTTACGACGGCTCTGTTAAATCCGAATTCCTGGTGTATGTGAACACAGCACATCGACGGCAACACGGCTACCCATCGCCAGAGTGGGAATTAAATATCACTCAGGTCGAATTGCTCGAAAACTGCCAACAACCCTCGGTTTACCAATTCACAGATTCGTCAGCCCATTGCGATCCTTTCCTGGCGCCACCACCTTGTATGCAGTACTTCACTGAGCCAAAGGGTGTCGTCAGCTCCTTCAACTTCGACAAAGGACGAGGCTTTTATTTGCCAAAGGACTATTTGATTTGCTTCAAAAAGCCGCATGCATCCGCGGTTCTGCGGTAAGTTTGTCTTGCCATTTCAAGCTCCGTCTAAGAATTCCTCGCTGCCGGTATTTATTTCTGTCCGTTGTGCAGACTGAACGTGACTCATTTTAAGTTGGCCTATAGGGGCAACCCGCCAACAGAAATTACCTCCAAGTACTGCCCTTTATGTGAGCGGGATTATATGGTCATTTACGGAAAAATCACCGGTGGGACACTGTTGACCAAAATAAGCCCGCAAGAAATGAACGACCATATAAACTATTTCAGTGGACGCATTTTGGAGGGCTCCACATTGGATGGTGAGTGCTGAAAGTAGCAGTGGAGCGCTTTTATTAACTAGTAACTTTACCTCTATCGCCACAGTTTCCAAACAAGGTATGCCCATCCTTCAATTTCAAACCGGTTTTAAGAACACACAGCGTAATTCAGGATTCCAATTTAACTATGAATTTATTTAGGAATAGATTAATGAGACTTCAATAAAAATTCTCAGAAAATTAAACAAAGCGGATGGTTTCTATTTTAACGTTTTTGAACTTCAGCGAAGTGTTAAGACTTTTATTGCCTGGGCTGAGGTGAATCTATCTGTGTGCGAACGAGTGGGCGCGGAAGTGAGGCCTCTGGCATTAAAATCGCAGTCAGACTATATTTAGAAGGTCAGCCGAAGGGCTGATATTTAACTGGCGTGAATTTGGCATATGACGAATTCAACTCAGTACACGACGAATTCAAAGCAACCAATGGTATGCAACGGCGAATTCAGAAACAAATTAACTCCCCCCCCCCCATAGAAACATTGCATACTTTTAGCGATATTTTTAATTCATTTCATTATTTTACCTGGTCAAAATCGGCTATAACTGTCGTAAATGTAAATAATGCGTAATAAATATCAAAAAATACGTATAATGACTACATGGACCTTGTAGCCAGAAGTCTGGAGAAGAAACTGATGTATATATCATAGAAATCCTATAGGTGTTTTTTTTTCACAAAGCCATCGGATGCTGAGTTTTTATACAATTTTCGTAAAAATGGGATCTCGGCTATAACTGTCGCAAACGAAAATAATACGGGTTCTATCTATATACACCTTGTAGCCAGAAGTCTAGAGAAGCAACAGTGTAAATATTATGGCAATCCTATCTGTGGTTTTTTCACAAAGCCATCTTGGCCAGCACGTAGCCCACAATGCTGCCCTTGTCGTCCTCGGCTACGTAGCTGAGCTGGAGCCAGGTGAGTCCGTGGTAGAAATAGTACTTCATCTGATACTTCTCGGGCAGACAGAGCAGGTTGCAGTGCTGCATGGTCATGAGATGCTCGGGCTTGGCGCAGCAATTATTCATCCTGTCTTAGTTAAGCTAACTTCTGATTGCTTAGAGGACGGCCTACTGCTGGTGAGTAGGGGAAGAGCGACTGTTCTCCTGATTAATCCATCCTTCTACTTTTTCTCTTGCTGTTACTGCCTTGTTAGATTGCGATTTGCCAAAATCATTAACATCTTCGCCATCATGTGATGTTGTTGCTATTCCAGCCCTCACCAATCACACCATCCGCGAACCTCACCAATCACACCATCCACGTCTTCCTGGTGACATGTTCTTGACTTAGGTGAAACTATAACGTCTTATATCCACCATCGATCCGAGCCACCGTCGATCCGAGGATGAGACCAACCCCTCGGTACAGACTAGTGGCTCTCCTTGTGGTGGATCACATCGGTTCTCGTCGTTGGTGTCGCTTTTGGGGGTTGTGGTTGCTTATGCTAGTCGCTTACCTCTCGGTAGAGTCCTCCCATGCAGACCCAAGACCGAACAGGCACTGATTGTTGATCTTGATAATCGTATTCATGTTACAGGTTTTGTTGTAGCATAATAACAAAACATCTAAGGAAGACATGTTGGTGTGGTTGAAGGATCACATCATTTAGTTTTGCCAAAGAAACCACAAGCATGGTGGCATGCCATTATGGGACGACCTATTGTAAGACTGAGCATAATAGGCGGGTGCTCATGTAAAGCAGCCCAACTTGTCTTGTCTGCCTTGTGCTTCGCCTGTCGTCATTCCTATCACGCACCCTCCGCAGTAATTATAGACATAAAATACTTTATAAATGAAACAAGTGTTGTCTTCCGCCAGGCCGAAGTAATACCTGAGTAGTTAAAAAAATTATAAATTCGCCCTTTGACAACTTTTGTATAAGTAGGCGGACTACGCCCCTTTTTGGAAAAAATGTTTTTAATGTCTCTAGATACCTCGTGATAAAATTACCTCCAAATATCTTATACCGTTCGTGCGATAGTGACGACTTTTGTATGAGTGGGCGCACCATACCCATTTTTTGCAAAAATTTTAGTAATGGTGCTATATGTTTCGGAATAGAATTACACTCCAATATTTCACACGGTATATGAGATATTCACCTTATAACATTTTTTATTTTACGTTTACATTTATTCCGAACGTAAAGTAAGCGTGATTATTAACCGATTTCGCCCAATTTTTGCTGATTTCGTTAGCATTCTTCTTCAGGTCAGATTCAGAGATTTGCAGATGAAATGTCTGGCTGCTCTTAACTGAAAATCGCTAAGCAGCAAAATCATCATAGCAAGATCATAATAGGATGGTTAATGATGTAATCTTGCATTTTTTCATCTTAAAAATACGTGCAATTGAAGTGGTCCGTTTTTAGCTCTAGATAATCGCTGAATGGTCTATTCTGATGGATGCACCAATCAGTAGGTGAGAAAAAACAATACAGAATTCAACAGGCAAATCCTTGATACCTGAGAACGGATTTTTTTATGCCTGTTGAATACCTCCGAATGAAACGTTCTAGAATCCCTAGAAAACGAAATCTTCCAATCTAATCAACCAAAGATAGGGTAAACTAACGGAAACCATGTGGAATGGGCTCTCAAATCTTGGTAGTAGCTAGATTAAAAGAAATATCTACTCGTGGTCCCGTAGTGTTGGCTTACGATAGTGTTTTTATTATTTTATAACATGCCTTCCCTTTCTTCAAATAAAATATTTTAACCAGCTTAACTACAAAGATTTTACGCTTTCCTAAACCCTCACGAAATAGATGTAAAATTTTCCAATGCTTTTTGAATATATGCTGGAATATGTATTCAAATATAATATAATAAACGAGACAGAGGAGCAATGATAAGATGGGGAATGATAAGATGGTTGGATGTTTGCATTATACTGCAAGCGGGATGATGAAATATTTAATATTTAAAAGGAATACGAAAGAAACACGAGATGAAATGGAAGTGTATATCTGAACTAATAACAAGTAAACATGTTGTCTTCGGTCTCAACAAGTTTCGTATAAGTAGGCGGACCGCGCCCATTTTGGGCAAATATTTTTGTAACGTCTCTAGATACTGCGGGATGGAATCACGTATTAATATTTATATTTTGAAACATTTATGGGATATTGACAACTTTTGTATAAGTGGGCATCCATTTTTGGTATAAATACGTCCATTTTTGGTATAAATTTTGGTAATAGCGGTATATGTTCTGGAATAGAATTACGCTTCAATATTTCATACGGTCTATGAGATATTCACATTATATTTTTTTAAACGAAGTGGCTTTATATTCCGTATGTGAAGTAGGCGTGGTTGTTAGCCGATTTCGCCCATTTTCAATCCCAAACTGCCCTACATAACAAATAATATTTGTGCCAAATTTCATTGCGATATCTCTTATCGTTCTCCCGTAATCGTAATCGTAAGACGGTCGGACGCACAGCGCTAAATGGATTCAGGAGGTGACGCTGAGCAAGAATATATATGATCTTCTATATCTATCTCTATATATTCTTCTATATATATTCTTCTATATCTCTTTCTCTGCGTTACAAACAGAAGAACAAAGTGAATATACCGTCTCCCTTCGGGTGTAGGGTATAAAAATCTGCCTCAATTTCAGTCAAAAATTTACGGAAGAGTTGCTGAAGTTGCTTAAGCTGTTTAGACATTTTATCAATTAATAAAACTAAATTAACCAAGCAAACTATTAAAGTTACAGTGGAAGTGCTCCTTTCAAATGTTTGCAGACGTCCTCATAAGTGGTATAAAAGAACCATCGCAATGCAGAGGTTATCCATTAACACGAAAACTCTCACCATGAGTACTTCGACTGGTATGTTGCTTGTCATTGTTGGGGTTTCCTTGACAGTGTGCGACGCATACTTAATTTGTAACGAACTGAACGAATGTGAGGACGATGCAAAAGGTGGAATTTTAAGGGCTTCAATACTATGTTATACACCCGTGGAGTTCAAACACATTCGGATTGCTAATCATTCGCCGCCACAAGAACGATGTAGCTACTACATAAATCCCCACAGCGATCGTGTGCGCCAACTACGCATCGATTTCAAGCTACGCATGGTACGGCCCGGTGCTACCAGTTGGCTGCAATATATCCGCGGGTCTTCGAGTTTATTAACGTTTATGGAGCAGTCGCTGGTAGGAGCCCGTTGTCATGTTGACTTCGTAGATATTGGAGATTTCCGCTTGTGTGGCCGCGAAGAACAGCAGCACTTATACATTCCTTACGACGGCTCTGTTAAATCCGAATTCCTGGTGCATGTGAACACAGCACGTCAACGGCAACACAGCTACCCATCGCCAGAGTGGGAATTAAATATCACTCAAGTCGAATTGCTCGAAAACTGCCAACAAACCTCGGTTGACCAATTCACAGATTCGTCAGCCCATTGCGATCCTTTTCTGGCGCCACCAACTTGTATGCAGTACTTCACTGAGCCAAAGGGCGTCGTCAGCTCCTTCAACTTCGACAAAGGACGAGGCTTTTATTTGCCAAAGGACTACTTGATTTGCTTCAAAAAGCAGAACCGCAGAACCGCATGCATCCGCGGTTTGTCTTGCTATTTCAAGCTCCGTCTAAGAATTCCTCGCTGCCGATACTTATTTCTGTTTGTTGTGCAGACTGAACGTGACTCATTTTAAGTTGGCCTATAGGGGCAACCCGCCAACAGAAATGACCTCCAGTTACTGCCCTTTATGTGAGCGGGATCATATGGTTATTTCCGGCAAAATCACCGGTGGGACATTGTTGACCAAAATAAGCCCGCAAGAACTGAACGACCATATAAACTATTTCAGTGGACGCATTTTGGAGGGCTCCACATTGGATGGTGAGTGGTGAAAGTAGCAGTGGAGCGCTTTTACTAATTAGTAACTTTACCTCTATCGCCACAGTTTCCAAGCAAGGTACGCCCGTCCTTCAATTTCAAACCGGTGGTCAGAACACACAGAATAATTCAGGATTCCAATTCAACTATGAATTTATTTAGGAATAGATTAATGAGACTTTAATAAAAATTCTTCTATTCTCAGAAAATTAAACAAAAATAAAACAAAACCGTCGTGCTACCCAATTGCAACCGCCGGGCGATGAGTGGTGGTGGGTGGACGTTTGTCACTAGGGCTGGTTTCTATTTGAACCTTTTGAACTACAGCGAAGTGTTAAGACTTTTATTGGCAGGGCGGGAAAAACTTCTATACGAACAGCGCCTTAGACGTAGAGTTCTTCAATACCATAAGGGTAGTAAGAACTTTTGGTCATTCGTGGGGAGAGTGAAGACCCAGACGCGATCGTCCATTTCAACTCTCCTCAAGGATGATCAGATCTTCACTCACTCGGTTGATAATGCAAACTTATTAGCCAAAATGTTTGCTGAAAACTGCTCTCTCTCTCTGAGAGTAGCCAACCACTACCCGTGATCGATGGTGTGTCTCATATTATGCCTGAGATGCATTTTCGAACGCGAGCTGTTAAAAGAGTGCTTGCAGACCTCAATGTCAACAAATCCTCGGGACCGGATGGCATTTCAGCCCACGTGTTGAGAAAGTGCGCCTCAATACTGGCTCGCCCATTGCGCAATATCTTTAATTTATCGTTTACTTCAGGAGTTTTTCCTACTTCCTGGAAGATTTCCAATGTGCAGCCAGTTCCCAAAAAAGGTGAGGCTACTAATCCTGCCAATTACCGACCCATAGCAATCTGTTCAATGCTCTCCAAAGTTATAGAGAGCATTATAAATTTTAACTTGATGAGGTATCTGGAGAGCAACCAATTGGTCAGTGATCGCCAGTACGGTTTCCGTGCTCACCGCTCCACAGGCGATTTGATGGCGTTCCTCACTGAGCGGTGGAACAGTTGTGCTCACCAATTCGGTGAGAGTAAGGTTGTTGCTGTGGATATCTCCAAGGCTTTTGACCGAGTGTGGCATAAAGCACTCGTGTCTAAAGACGGTCTCGTGTCTAAATAGACGGCTTTAATTCCGAAGAACACTCTATCAATGCTGGAGTCCCGCAGGGTTCGGTCCTGTCTCCAACTCTTTTCCTCATTTTTATCAATGACCTTCTGTCATTGACATTAAACCACGTCTACTCGTTTGCTGATGACAATGCTGACAATGCTGTTTGTTGACCCACAAACGTCTGGCGGGTGACAACTTCCCACTTATAAATATGGGTGGTGTGGATATTAATGAGTCGGAGGCTCTTGATGTTCTGGGCATGTCAATCCAATGCGATCTTCGCTGGAAGGGTCACATCTTTGACGTGTCGAAAGAAGCAGCCAAGTGCTTAGGCTTTCTTGTGTAAGAAGCTTAGGCTTTCTTGTCTTGCGGTGTAAGAAATACTTCACTCCAACCGATCTTCGTTGTATCTACACCATATATCCGTCCGAATATGGAGTACAATTCGCATATATGGTCGGGAGCTTCGCGAGCATATCTTCAGCTTCTAGACCGTGTCCAATGTCGTGCGTTAAAACTTATAGGGGACAGTAGGGTATCCAGATCTATTGAAACCTTGGAGCTTCGTCGTGATGTAGGGTGTGTATCACCGTTACTTTCATGGTAAATGTTCCTCTGAAGTAGCCGGCCTGATTCCTCCGGTTTAGGTATTTGGGAGAACTACTCGGCTTTCCAGAGGGGTGACCCCTTTTATGTCGCGATTCAGTTCCAACGAACCACGCATTACGTGAGAATTCGTTTTTCGGTCGCGTTATTAGATTGTGGAATAGTCTCCTGCGCATGTCTTCCCGCCCACTTACAGCGTCGAAACCTTTAAGCGAAGTGTAAACCGTCACTACTCCCTCTTTCCCCCTTCCCCTAATCTATCATCCCTTCGGAACCAACAATTGCTTTGCATGGATAGGGGGCATCCCCTGAGCTTGGTTTCATCTGCCATAAAAAAAAAGGTTTTATAGTTAGAATATGACAATGTGTTTCCCGTGGCTAGACAATTAGGTGGCCTAATGTGAAATTCTTATTCAGTTATACCTCATTTCATTGCGGTAGGATAAAATTTACATAAAACAAGTAAGAGTGTTGCCTTCGGCCCGGCCGAAATCTAAATA
Organism: Sicus ferrugineus; assembly: GCA_922984085.1. Taxonomy (NCBI): domain Eukaryota; kingdom Metazoa; phylum Arthropoda; class Insecta; order Diptera; family Conopidae; genus Sicus; species Sicus ferrugineus. The sequence goes on along the minus strand of OV277350.1, from coordinate 29,544,618 downwards.
CCCTACACCCGAGTAACTCAAAAAATTATAATTTCGCCACTTAACAACTTTTGTATAAGTAGGCGGACCACGCCCATTATGTAGATACCTCGTGATAAAATTTCGTATTAATATCTTATACCGCTTACAAGATATTGACAACTTTTGTATGAGTGAGCGTGGCATGCCCATTTTTGGCAGGCTTATTGGTAATTCTTCCGTTCATTAGATATTGCCAACTTTGTTATCAGTGGGCGTGGCACGCCCATTTTTTTCAAACATTTTAGTAATGACGCTATATATTCCGGAATAAAATTACACCTTAAATTCTCACGGTTTATGAAATATTCAGATTTTAACATTTTTTGAAACGAGGTGCCTTTACATTCCGTATGTAAAGTAGGCGTGGCTGTTCAATCCCAAACAGCTCTACATAACAAAGAATATTTTTGTGAAATATCATCGCGGTATCTCTTTTAGTTCTCTCGTAATCGTGATTTCAACAGACAGACAGACAGACGGACGGACAGGGCTAAATCGATTCAGGAGGTGACGCTGAGCAAGAATATATATACTTTTCTATATCGAGCTCGTCCCCTTCTCTGCGTTACAAACGGAAGAACAAAGTGAATATAACCTACTCCCTTCGGGTGTAGGGTATAAATATATACTTACATGCAGATACACCAAATGCAATTTCCAAGGCGGGCTCGGCTTGTACCACAACCACTTGTATAGAACAAAACTGTTGTCTTGAAAACACCATAACACATCAAATTGAGGGACAGAAAGCAAATTTGGTGTGTCAGTCTCCCCAAAAACTTGTCCAACGGTGGCAAAATTTTTCCCGGTGGAAAAAGTAGAATATTCAACCATTGCATTTGCTTCAAGGCAGAGCGAGCACAAACTGGTAAATATTAATTGGCTAAATGTTAAAAGGACACAAGGCCATTTAATGGCCACCGACTATAACTGGAGGGCCGAAATATTTTTAATTTTGCTTTTCCAGGATGATTTTTAAGTATACTTAAAAATTAATGGAATAATTTACCTTTGCATAATTAATTAATTTTGCATAATTTTATTCACATAAGAGATACATAGCAAACCATTGCTCCAATTTCGTTCAAGAAACTTTCAGTTTGCTCGTTATTGAAAAACAGAGACGTAGCATGACTCAAACAGGTGGTGCTCTATATAATGTGGCAATAGATTTACAAGTGTTTCTTGCTGTTTCGTCAATACATTTTGGTAGAGAAACATCGATAAGAAACAGTTGTAAGCGAGCAGTTGTTAAAGAACAGTTGTAAAAAGTTCATGTCTAGGGTAAAAACATCCCCAATTAAATTACAGACGCATCCGCAATCCGCAATTGAATTATATAAGAAGTTACGATCCGGTTGTGATACGTGCTTTCTCGTAGCATTAAAAAACGCAGACATTTCGTCGCAAAATAATAAGAACGAGAGTTAACAGAGCTCTGTCAGTTGAATTCGCAGGATGCTGGGATTTGAATTCGCAGGATGCTGACTTCACACCGGTCTTTACAGTTTATCAACGGGAAATGCTTTTAACGCACAATGCTTAAAACATTGCCAGTGAAGACGATAAAATAGTATTGGTAGATGATTTTGAGATTAGTAAAAACCGTATTACAAAATATAGATAAATATAAAATAACTGTCGCAAAATGTTCTCACAAAATGCATAAAAAGATTTTTTAAGAAAACTGTGTTTTAAAGTATTCAGGAAATTTTGAGAGTAAGGTGTAAAAGATTAAAATTATACTTTTTAAAAACAAAGTGATTGCTTCTAGTGTCCAAGAAATTGTTGGTGGATGCTGAGGAAAATTTAAAATATCCACTTTGAATGAATAAAACACCCGATTTCTAATAATTTCTGCTTAAAACGAAAGCTTCTCTGCTCTTAAAGCAGTTTTGTTGTTTTATTTGATTTTGTGTTTGACAAGCACACTAACAATAACTTCACCGCAAAAAATGCGCCGAATCGGTTGCTGCGAATCTGTTTCTAACTTCACACCCGTGCAAAATCATCATAGCAGGATCATAATAGGATGGTTAATGATGTAATCTTGCATTTTTCATCTCAAAAATACGTGCAATTAAAGTGGTCCGTTTCTAGCTCTAGATAATCGCTGGTCTTTCTGTTGGATGCACCAATCAGTAGGTGAGAAAAAAGAATACAAAATTCGACAGGCAAATTATTTCTTGATACCTCAGAATGGATTTTTGGAAGCCTGTTGAATGCAATCCAATCCAATCTAATCAATCAAAAGATAGGTTAAACTAATGGAAATTACATAATGGGCTCTCAAATCTTTCCCTTTCTTCAAATAAATTATTTTAACCACAAAGATTTTACGCTTTTCCCTCACGAAACAGATTGAAAATTCTCACGAAACAGATTGAAAAGATAATAAATTAATAAAACTAAATTAACCAAACAAATTATAAAAGTTACAGTGAAAGTGCTGCATTCACATGTTTTTCAGACGTCCATATAAGTGGTATAAAAGGACCATCACAATGTAGAGGTTATTTTTTAACACGAAAACTCTCACCATGAGTACTTCGACTGGTCTGTTGCTTGTCATTGTTGGGGTTTCCTTGACAGTGTGCGACGCATACTTAATTTGTAACGAACTGAATGAATGTGAGGACGAGGCAAAAGGTGGAATTTTAAGGGCTTCAATACGATGTTATACACGCGTGGAGTTCAAATACATTCGGATTGCTAATGATTCGCCGCCACAAGAACGATGTAGCTACTACATAAATCCCCACAGCGATCGTGTGCGCCAACTACGCATCGATTTCAAGCTACGCATGGTACGGCCCGGTGCTACCAGTTGGCTGCAATATATCCGCGGGTCTTCGAGTTTATTAACGTTTATGGAGCAGTCGCTGGTAGGAGCCCGTTGTCATGTTGACTTCGTAGATATTGGAGATTTCCGCTTGTGTGGCCGCGAAGAACAGCAGCACTTATACATTCCTTACGACGGCTCTGTTAAATCCGAATTCCTGGTGCATGTGAACACAGCACGTCAACGGCAACACAGCTACCCATCGCCAGAGTGGGAATTAAATATCACTCAAGTCGAATTGCTCGAAAACTGCCAACAACCCTCGGTTGACCAATTCACAGATTCGTCAGCCCATTGCGATCCTTTTCTGGCGCCACCACCTTGTATGCAGTACTTCACTGAGCCAAAGGGCGTCGTCAGCTCTTTCAACTTCGACAAAGGACGAGGCTTTTATTTGCCAAATGACTACTTGATATGCTTCAAAAAGCCGCATGCATCCGCGGTTCTGCGGTAAGCTTGTCTTGCCATTTCAAGCTCCGTCTAAGAATTCCTCGCTGCCGATACTTATTTCTGTTTGTTGTGCAGACTGAACGTGACTCATTTTAAACTAGCTTATAGGGGCAACCCGCCAACAGAAATGACCTCCAAGTACTGCCCTTTATGTGAGCGGGATTATATGGTCATTTACGGCAAAATCACCGGTGGTGCACTGTTGACCAAAATAAGCCCGCAAGAACTGAACGACCATATAAACTATTTCAGTGGACGCATTTTGGAGGGCTCCACATTGGATGGTGAGTGGTGAAAGTAGCAGTGGAGCGCTTTTACTAATTAGTAACTTAACCTCTATCGCCACAGTTTCCAAGCAAGGTACGCCCGTCCTTCAATTTCAAACCGGTGGTCAGAACACACAGCGTAATTCAGGATTCCAATTCAACTATGAATTTATTTAGGAATAGATTAATGAGACTTCAATAAAAATTCTCAGAAAATTAAACAAAACCGTCCTGCTACCCAATTGCAACCGCCGGGCGATGAGTGGTGGTGGGTGGACGTTTGTCACTACGGCTGGTTTCTATTTGAACCTTTTGAACTTCAGCAAAGTGTTAAGACTTTTATTGGCATGGCTGAGGTGAATTGATCTGAGTGCGAACAAGTGGGCGCTGAAGTGAGGCCTTTGGCATTAAAATTGCGGTCAGATTATATATGTAGGTCAGTCGAAAGACTGATATTTAAATACAAGGTCATGAATTATTATCGTCAAATATGGGGAATTTATAAAAAAATTAACAAATTAATCAATTTAAATTAATTTTTAGTGAAACTATGTTAAACATTGTTGAACACAGATTATTGAAATTTTAATTTCAACTGTTAATTAAACTGAGAAAAATTCAAAGACAAAGTTTCTCTTAACATTTTCAATTATTATTTTTTTCAATTTGTAATGAAACCAAATAACGCTGATTAAAAAGAACATAAAATACTTCATTGCTCAGCTATATGAAGTTGATTGCGTCTCCTCCGTTGTGACGTACCTAACAATTCTTCTGAGTATATGCCAGAAGGAATGGTGTTCCCCAAGGGTCGGTTCTGGGCCCTTTATTGTTTTTCCCTCTACATAAATGATATTTTCTCTGTTTGTAATTACTGCTCACTTCATGCCTATGCTGATGATGTGCAGATGTATCTCTCGGGTGAAGCCAACATCTTGGAAGACTTGTCATGCAGAGTAAATGAAGATCTTTCCAGAATCAGTAAATGGGCCACCAATAACAATCTTCAGCTGAACGCCTCAAAGTCATCTGTCTTACCAGTTTCCAAGCACAAGATAATAAATAGTGATATTCCATCATTATTCATAGGGGGTAACAGGTTAAAGGTAGTTAACTGTATTACTAATCTTGGCATCAGAATAAATTCTTCTTTAACATGCACTGGCCATATAAACAGTATTATTGGAAAAGTCTATGGCATATTTCGAAATCTAAGAACAACAGCTGACTTTATGCCCATTGAAACTGAGCGTAAACTTGCCATACACTTCATATTGCCTGTGATTACATACTCTGATCTTGTTTACAGTAAATTGGATTCACGCTCTCAATTAAAATTACAACTGTCATACAATTGTGTAACGAGATATGTGTTTGGTTTTCGAAAGTACGATCACATATCGCAATTTAAGAAAGCCATTATCGGTTGTGATATCACTGAGTATCTTAAAGCAAGGAATTGCGTTTTTCTTCATAAACTTCTACTGACTAAGCAACCCTTTTACTTGTATGAAAAAATACAATCAAAGTATTTTCAAAAATCAAGTAGGAGCACTTAGTTAGTAATTCCAATTTTTCGAACCTTAAACTTCTCAAGATTCTTCTTTATCAATGCGATACGTTTGTGGAACTCGCTGCCACAAGCTCTAAAAAACATTCCACGAAAGGCCAGTTTTAGGGATGCCACACTAAATTACTTCTCCTCTCAATGGAGTTCTCTACAATCCCTCCTCTATTCATCTCCATTTCTTTCTTTACCTTTCACTATCTATAGGCTAATTCAAATCACTCGTGCTATGTAACCACTTGTAATCATGCATTGTACATTAAAAGAACATAAGTTCTTATAGTACTAATATTATTATTAATAAATACAAAATAAATAAATACAAAATAGCATGAGGACAAACAGCAAAGCTGGTCGGATGAAACTGCCACAGCAACAAGAACGACGGCGTCAGTTTGGAACCCATTCCCAGATGACGTGTCGGTCAGTTTTCCCCTTGTGTTGGACGGATTTCGCCACAATTCCCCCGATTGTATAAATGACGGCAGTTCGCCTCATTTTACACTCATCAAACACTTTTTGTCGCAATTAATTTAATTAAATTGCTGCTGAAATGAGGTGGAACTTGTTTCCAATCCAGAATAGCAAGAACAAAAGTGTAAGGCATTTCTAGGAGCGACCCGGTGAGGCCGTACAGGTGTGTGGGAAGATTTCAGTAGTCCTGCGCAACTGAAGGCGACAGGAACGAAATTGAATAAATAAGTTCTGCTTTTTTATAACTCAATTTGTGCTACTCTTTTATTTCTTCCCTTTCTAAATCAAGTCAGTGAGTGGTTTTTCATTATTTCTTAATTCATTAATTTATATCTATGAAGGAATTCCTTAAAGTTTTAAATTTGTAATTAAAGCAAAGGACTTTATTGAAGCTAATTTTTTTCTTTATTCCTTACAAGTTCAATATAACGTAGACTGCTCGAAATGGGGTTTCTCGCAACGCGATTTACAACAAATTGGAGTTTAAAAATTTTCTAAATTCGAACAAAATCAGAAACAAAATAAAATTTTGAGAACATCTCAGGAGGATTTAAAATTATCGTAAAACTGGTAACCATTTTAACAAGATGGCTACGAACTGACTTAATTTTTGAATTTATTGGAAGCTTTCGAAATGTGTAGAGTCGAGTTCCTACATTATTTCTGCCAACACTTTCCACAATTAATTTTCAACTGCTACAAAACGGAGCACCGAAGAATCAAAAACCTAAACCTAAGCGTTCCCACCATTCAGCAACAGTGGCCGTCGTGTCCGCGATGATCGTGCGCCGCACTATTCCTATAACTGATCCTGTTGGCCTCAGAGCCGCTGGCATTGGCCAAAATTTCGCGCGCTTCCTCGTCGTTTTGTGACGGAGTCATTTTCGAAAACTCGCTCAGATCCCGCCGCATGGCGTAAGCATCTTCTCCATCCGCGTAGTACTTCGGTTCGATTTCCAATATCTTGAACTTCAGCGAGTTCGTGTACAGGTTAAGCGCAGCCCGGTTGCTCTTGCGCACATGCAGCGACACGTACTGCGCGTCGAAGCACTCCACCATGGCCTGTGAGGCTTGATTCATGAGCTTCTGCGCGAGGCCCAGCCGACGGTAGGAGCGCTTCACCGCCAGTGAGGTGATGTGTCCATGCTTGCTCTCCTCGCCCGGTTCGGGCTCCTCCATCTTGGCCAGCACATAGCCCACAATGCTGCCCTTGTCGTCCTCGGCTACGTAGCTGAGCTGGGGCCAGGTGAGTCCGTGGTAGAAATAGTACTTCATCTGATAGTTCTCAGGCAGACAGAGCAAGTTGCAGTGCTGCATGGTCATGAGATCCTCGGGCTTGGCGCAGCGAATGTTCATCCTGCCTTAGTTAAGCTAACTTCTGATTGCTTAGACGACTGCTGGCGAGTAGGGGAAGAGCGACTGTTCTCCTGGTTAATCCTTCCGCAATTTCTTCGGTTTTATTTGCGGCTGACGATCAGCTTCGTGAGTGGTTGGTGTTTCTTCACCTCCGTTGCCTTGTCCGAGTAGTTCGCGCACCAGGCGAAACTTTGAAAGAAAAGATTTCCAAATAAGTAACCAGCCTGAAAGAGAAAAATTTTAAATTAAAAGGTCTTTCAGTGAGCGTGCAATTACAAATAATTCAGATAACTACGTTTTAAGGAAATCTTTTCAAATAAGCGCAAACGCGAACTAGCTGACGGTACCCAATCCATTCCGATTTTTAGGCCAAAAAGTAAAAATATTATAAGCCTCTCTATAGCAACAGCAAAACTGTCCTTCTCAATGAGGTCACAATTTTGTACCGAATTTAAGGGAACCAAGTAGAACTATCTAGAGAAACATCAGTAAAAAGATAGTCACCTCAGTGACATGCAACCAAAGCCAAAAGCCAGAAATATTATCGTCTGATTCATCCGATTACGTCGGGCGGAATATATAATAATAAGCTAATCCAGCTACCAGGATACCCCGACTGAGTATTCGATCCATCAGCGCTCTTGGAATCGTGCTGGCCACTCACCCAGTAAAATTATGAATGTGACGACACTGATGGACGCGGCTACGGTTAAAATCAATGCTAAGGTTGTTTGGAACGACATTTACGAAGAATGGTGGAAGCAGATCTTCAAAAATAATGCGTCACTTATAAAATAAACTAAAAAATTACTAAACTCAAGAACAGGCAAAATGTGACAAGCTCATCTCACCAAGTACAAAAAACAGGGAAAAATCACTTCACAAGAGGATAGAGATGTCAACTTTTCTTTTTCTTATAAACGTTGTGGAGTAATTTTAACAATAACAGTTCCAAACAATATTACGGGAACTCAATTGAACTCGCTACTTTACGTAAACCTCGAAAGCTGTTTTTTTCGAATTGATCTCTTCAATTATATGGAAATCTGTTATTTTCGCGTGAATGTGGTAATTTACACATGTCCAACGTTATAAAGGAACGAAGGACGAAAGATCCATCGAAAGTTGCAATTTTAGCGGAGCGAAGCGAGTTTTTACTACATTGGAGGTGTCTATATAAACACAAATACTATAAAGGGAAGTATCTTTTATAAAGACTACCTTGAAATATACTGTTTTTTAAATAGGAAATCAGACTGATCATCTGGTATTTCTAGGAATTAAAGTGCTGAATTTGTATTAAAATTAAAAAAAAATTTCAAATTTCTCTTGTAGCGATTATGCCATTATGCAAAGTTATGCTTAGAAAACAGAAATAAATGGACGTACAACTCCTAAACAAGCCACGATGCGATAGCCACCACAGCAGATTAATTCTTTAGTATAGTAAAATTTTAATGCGAGTTGGCAACTCAATAATTCCATACTACATTTTCCATCCACTCCTAACTTTTTAATAACAATTTTACAATTAAAAGATATTTACCTTAAATTATGTAAATTGGTGTGGTAGTTTCTACTGCTTGTCTGTTAGGAATTTATTGCAAAACCGCCCAGGATTAAAACCATTCACTCCCAGGATCTCTTTGGATGTCAATATAAACTGTCAAATTCTTTATACGTGCGTGCAGGTAGCAAAGAAATTTCGGCAAAGCCTGTCTGTAAACCCACCTGGGGTGGACTAAGGCGGATTGCATATTTCTTTAAGGCCTGTTTTGGCAAAAGTTTTGGGACAAGAATACAGCAAAGTTAAAGCATTCTGGTTGAAAATTACGGAAACGCTGTACACCGTAGAAGTCGATAGCTACCAATAAAAGGTTAAAAAGCAGACCGTGAATAAAATACATTTTAAACTTGGCATTCAGTTTAAATCGAAAAACAAAAACTATGAACAAAGAGAAGATTGAAGATAAAACAAGTAAAAGTGTTGTCTTCGGCCTGGCCGAAGTCTAAATACCCTACACCCGAATAACGAAAAATATTGCAATTTCGCCAATAACAACTTTTGTATAAGTAGGCGGTCCACGTTCATTTTGGGCAAATATTTTTGTAAGGTCTCCAGATACTGCTGGATAGAATCACGTATTAATATTTTGAACCGTGTATGCGATATTGACAACTTTTGTATGTGGGCGGACCACGCCCATTTTTTTTAAATTACGTGTTAATGTCTTATACCGTTTACATGATTTGTGAGAGGGCGTGGCACGCCCATTTTTGGCACGCTTATTGGCAATGTTCATGAGATATTGCCAACTTTGTTATGAGTGGGCATGGCATGCTCATTTTTTACAAAAATTTAAGAATGGCGCCTCCGGAATAAAATAATACCTTAATATCTCTATGTAAAATAGACGTGATTGTTAACCGATCTCGCCCATTTACAATCCCAAACTGCCCTACATAACAAAGAAGAGTTGTGCCAAATTTCATTGCGATCTCCTCTCGTTCTCCCGTAATCGTTATTTCAACAGACAGACGGACGGACGGACAGGGCTAAATCGATTCATGAGCTGACGCTGAGCATATATAAATAAAAGAATATATTAGAATATATATACTTTTCTATATCTATGTCGTCTCCTTATCTGCGTTACAAACCCTTCGGGTGTAGAGTATAAAGAAGCATCAAATGTCAGAAAACGTAAGGAGGAGCAAGTCTATTGAGCCGTCCTACACGTGAACAATTGTGCATACATTAATATGTCGCTTTTTGGCGAGGAAGGTGAAGGTCATGGTAATTCGTGCATTAAAAACGATTTTAATTAGCCTGAGTCTTGAATTTTTAACTTACCCATTGTCAACAACAAAGACAACTGTTGTCTTTGGTCAACAGATCTCTTCCCTAAAAACATGAAAAGCAGGGCCTTTATGGAATATTTTGACGGATCAGCTGTGAACGTTACGTTATGAATTCCTATCTACTTGTTTAGTCGTGCTCGCCTACTACAAAACTAAAATGCAAAAGTTTACTGACGTTTTTTTCGGAATTAACTTCAAATCAGAAGAGCGAAAATACGATGATATTATATTCCATCCTAAATTAATTATTTGGCACTAATGAAAATAATAATGCGCCAGTATGACTCACTCTGTTTGCAATACGAATCATGGAAGTTCTAGCTCGTAATTTGAATATCCAAAACTCGTGAATTATCGAAGTTTTATGAATTGATAAAGTTTCAGGCCGATAATGATTGAGTGTAGTCATATATGTTCAACTGTTCCGGTACAAATAAAGGATAAATTAAATACATTGTTAATTAGAAAACATAATTTTACGGGGATGTCGTTAGTGCTTATTTTGTTCTCTGTTAAAAATACTCTTAAAAAACTTTCTAGTATAAATCCTAATCGTAAATGCGAAATGCATTAGACGCTGTCTACTGCAAATTATCTCCGCTCAGCCTTTAGGTTGGTCCTGGACTGGCTTCCTCGTCCGCCACGTATGTTCTTCCCTATCTGCTGAGTTCCGGTCGTTTGAACGGACTGCTGCGTGCTTCCTGTCTGCAAATTCATCATTTGCGTCTTTGCTGCCGGGTTGCCTCCAACTTGCTGCATACTAGTTGGCTTCCCTGCCAATCCCACCGGCTGCACCACACGTTGCGCCATAGGGTTGTTGTTGTTGCCGTTGTTCGACGCTCCATTCGGAGGCATCTGCGTGCCTGCTCCGGGCACAACGCCGAGGGGAAGCGACGCCAATGGCACTCCAGGAATACCCATGGCGGCACCAGGCATCTGCTGGTCGGGCCGCTTTGGCTCACTCATGTTTACCATCTCGTTGAACGTCATGCAGAACTCGCCGATTTTGAACACCTCGCCATTCTTCCCCGAGTACAGAGTTAGGCAGTGACGCCATATTGAGGCGTATCCTTTCGTCATCTTAATAATGTCGCCAGGCGTTATCAGCTTTCCAGGTTCGTCCCAGATCGAAACGTTAATACACGCTGTATGGTCTCCAACTTTGAAGTTGCGCACCTCGCGGTTTTCCTTGGTCACTGTGGCAGACCCAATCTCGAGAACAATGAATATCACATTTATGTTCTTCAGACCAGGTTTGATGTCCTTTATCGCAATACAGTCTCCGTTGTACATGGTAGTCCTAAACGAAATTCCGTTCTAAAGGGTTTTCAATGGTAATTGAGTGCCAAAAGTAATTGATGCATTCGAGGTTGTGAGGAACAGAAATAATGGCGAGATTCTTTGTGTAGAATCTCACAGCTGTTTTGTTTGTATGATCCAAACACCTGCGTGAACTTAGTAACGACTTTAGCAATGAATTTGTATGTAAACCCACCTTGGTTGGGGCGGTTAGAGTTGTCATATTTTGGTTAAAATAAAAGTATCACCAAAATTAACGAGAAAACTGTAGAAGTTAAAATCATAGCATTAGAGATAAAATTGTTGGCGCGTTTTAAATTAAATTTATTAGTTTCATTTGATGGAAGGGACATTTTGGAAAAACTTTCAGTGCCTTATGTCAGGTACTGCTTCTTGATTCTTTCTTTCTTTAAATCCAAAGGTTTCATATCAACATGGAATACATGGTAATTGCAATTAGAAGTAAGTTCGAATGCGTTTCAGACATGTGTGGTGATGTTACAGTCATAACTTAATAGCCTTATTTTGTATCTGCGGAACGGTAGCGGTGGCTAAGCTCCTGCTTCTATTCCCGTTGCTGTTAAAACCGTATTTTGTAACTCTTACGTTGAGCCCCGTTGAGCGCACTGGGCTTTACGTCTTTTGCGTTCTAGTCAGCTGGTATGGAAAAGTTGTGTATTTGTTGTACACAAAGACGACATTCACACGTCTCTTTCTTTCTTATGATTATATGCATGCAATGAATTTTTTTCTTATACCTGTTTTCTTTTGCCTTGATCAACTTTTGTTTACCAAAGCCAGATGGCAGGCAGTGTGTTTAAAAACGGGAAACAAATCGCAAATCGGTGCCTAGAGCATTTTTTTAATAATAATACAAAATTTTTATTTTGTACTGTATTTTTATAAAGTGAAAATAAAAATGTTCTTCGAGTTAACTCAGACGAGGAAAATGACTGCACGAACATTTCAGCCAGGGTACGCAACACAGCATTGAGAACAATGCATGGATTTTAGATATCACTTCAAAGAAAATTGCCCTTACAGTGTCTTCGAAATGTCCATTATATTATTTTATAATAATTAATTAAATTATTTTATTTAATTTTTTTAATTAAAAAAAAAACCTTAAATAAAAATGAAATGAAAAATGAAAAAATAAAAAGAAATAAAAAATCACTGAACAAAAGACTCCCGCACTCGTCGAGCTCTACCAACATTTTCCAACGTAAGCACGTAAGAAGTATGCAATTGTTGTTGTAAACCCAGCGGTACAGTAGCGCAACAGTAGCGCCAGCGGTGTGTATTCTGTGCACGCATTTGGATCAGCTGTTTTACGAATATAACAAAGAGTAACGTAGAAGACCGGTACCGTTCGCAGATACAAAATACGGCCCTAAAAGTGATAAAATAACGTAATTATTTTTTTGATTATTTCGGAACTAGCAAAAAAGAAAAGCAATTTAATTTTAGACTATGTTAAATTATTTAGATATTACAATGGTGTAGATAGTTGGGTTTGTTTTAAGTTCAGAATTTGTACTGGTACCTTCATAACATATAATTAAGAAAGAGACAGATATGTGCGAGTTCGTGTGTCGCAAATATTGAGACTCATCAGCGTAAATGCCAGTGAGAAACTGAGTAAAAATGAGTTTCGTCGAAAATTCGGAGATTCCTGTTTAAAACTCATCAATGTAAGTTAGTACTCCGGAAAATATAGCATCACTACCAACACGCAAAAAAGGGCGTGGCTCCCGCTTATACAGAATTTGTTAACGGGCGGATTTTTAATTTTTGAATCTTGATTTAAAAAATTGAATCGTAATGCATTCGTATAGTGAGAACTGCATCTTATTTTCACTGTAATTTTGATAGCAGTGCCGCTTTTACCGATTTCCAGACCTATTTGCGAAACTTTTAATTTGTCACTTCAATTTGAAGCTTTCATTGACCATTGGAGGAGTTCTCATGTTTCATTTATTTTTAAAGCGGGTAATATGAATTTTTTGGAGATTACAGATCTATTCTCAAATTATGCTATTGATCCGAAGGTTTTCTTTAGAATTAAAAGTGTTGCTAAATCTGTTATTTTTTACACGGAAGTCTGTACAACTATTTCAAAACAATAATTTGTCGTTAATATTAAGAAATGTTTCCATGTAACTTTCCGCAAGATCCATTTTACGATTCTTGTGACACATTTTTCGATGATTTTCTTTTAAAGTCGGTGAGCGTGATGAACGATTTGATTCTGAGTTTAGTTTTCTGATCATATCAATGGCATTGTTCTCAAATCTTATCGCCTTTTGTCCATGTTAAGCGGAATGTCATTGTCTTCGCGTACTATCAATAGACAAGCAACAAACAACGCCTCATTTTACGCTCAGTGTTTTCAGCGTTTAGACGTACCATGTTCTAGTGTTGGCTGGAGGAAGGAATGGGGAGGATGTATTTCCTCAAATATTTGTATAATTTAATATAACATCGAACGATTATCATTTTCAAAAGAAAAAGTTTGTTGCGAAGTAGACATCGTTGGGAAATAATGAAAGTTGCACAGAAAAGGTTGAATAATTCAAAGGATGAAAGTGATTTAACTTTAATTGACGAATTGAAAAGTTCTTGTTTCTATTTATTTTTAGATATTTTTTTAATTATATAAAATTGAGTGCGTGATGTCGTGGAGAATCAATTGTGCCATCGATAATATCCCTAATACATAGAATATTACCAGATATACATACGTTTATGAGCAAGACTGCTGACATTAGGAAAACGACGGGTAGTATTCATCGGGTGAAACGTTTTTGTACTTTTTAAACTCGATTGATGGATGTCTGGTAGAATGAATACCAGCAATGCTAACATGTTCTAGAAGAGAACTATCCTTAATAAATAGAACTATCCTAGCTAGCATATTCTAGAAGGCATCTTGAAAACTTAAGCATCACTGAAACATCATTAATAAATAATGAGCAATTGGCCTACAAGGCTGACTTGCGGAACACCAGATGTAGCAGCGATAGGCTTCCAAGTCTATAATTATAAACTGAGCCTTACACTTAAAAGTCTATTATACAAATATGATTCAAATCACCTAAGAAGGTAGCAGTGAATACCTAACTTTTCTTAACTCAGATTTTAAGATAAATTCCATGTAAAAACCGACTCAGTAGCAGCTTTTGACCCGCCTTAAAGAGGCTAAATTTTCCTGTTCACCAATCTGAGCCAACTTTGGACTATCAAACGGAGAAATATCATCGCTGAGCACGGATTCGAAAAACAATTCACACAAGTAGTGCGGATTATCCGCCAGTACCCCACCAAGTTCCATAACTCTTGGAAGATAAAATGTTTTCCTCTTTTAATTAAAATATAGCCAAGAAGTTGGAGGATTCCTCTTAATGTCACTTGCAACACAAAAGTTATACTTTTTGTAAAGGAATTTCGAAGAAAATCAAACTCGCGTCTACGCAATATAAAAATTTCGGTATGCTCAGGTGAACCAGATTTCTTATACTTCAAGTGAGTGATTTCTGAGAATGACTAGTCTACGATCGTACCTTGGAAATTTATAATACATGATACGTAAAACTGGAATTGGAAGTTTATAATACGCATACGTAAATAACACCGTAAAAATTTTAATTCATATTCAAAGTTATGTATATTATAAACAAAATACTTGACTTCTTACACTGCGCTTCTATGTAATTCATTGGGTTCGGGTATCCTAATTTCCGGATAGTAAAGATGACGTGGATTTAATCCTTGCGGTAGACAAATTCTGGTTTTTACATATCTAAAATACGGCTCTAAAATACACAGGACACAAGGTGAACACTACAAAACAGGTTACAATTTGTTCCCTGAAATCTTATAAAATAAAAGTTCTTAAATGTAGCAAATTAAAGATTAAGTGCAAATGCAGCAACGGCGATGAAGAAGCTCCCGCACCCTTCCCGGCGCTCAAACCCAGAGCACCATGGAGGAGTCGTCGTTCGAGAGGGTAGAAAAACGCTGCTGGAACCTGTTGGGAGCGCTGCGATACGTCTTCGCCGGCGAGTCCCTACGGTGCTGCATGTCTGGTGCGGCGTTCAGAGGTACGCCCACCTCGTTGGACGGGTGTGTCGGGGTAGAAGGCGGCATGGCTGCGGCCTTCAACGTTGAGTTGCGGCTGTCTACGTTCAAGTCGAGCCCAGGGAACGTGTTGCTGTCCAACGCGGATACTGCACTGGACTCACGAGTGGTCATGACCGCGTTCGCCAGGCTGTCTCGCGGGGATATCATCGTGGAACTCAGAGGCACACCGATGTCCTGGAAGGAGCTGATCGAGCTGAAGCCACTCTCGTCCTCGGTGGTCGAGCCCAGATGGGGGATGGCCGTGGGCGCAGAGTGCGCGTGCGACGACGGCGGCGGCGAGAAGGGCGAGTGCTCCTCGTCGGTTTCCAGCTTCGAGGAGGACGAAGTCGAATGCACCGAACTGTCGGTGGAGCTGCGCAGCGAGAGCCTCGAACCGCGCATGGAGCGCAAGAAGAGCACCTCTGTGGTGGCGGCTGCACTGGCGGCACTGCTGCCCTTCGTTTCTACTCCGTCCAAGGCGGACGAATCAGAGCCGGCGGTTGTCAGGATGGTGGAGCTGAGGAGCGGCTGGTTCAAAGTAGTGATGGACGCCGATGCAGGCGTTTTCTTCAGACGCCCCAGGCCGCCGGCAGCGAACGTGCTGCGGTGCTGCGTCAAGTCGGGCTGCTGCATTGAGGTGTTGAGCAGGTTGCGGATGGTACGCGAAAGTCGGAAGGCCTCTTGGCTGAGCTTCTCCTCGGCATCCGCGTCGCTGCAGAGAGTGTTGTTGCCGCGCAGCTTCCTCGGCGAGCGGCGCCTGCGGGGAAGGGGATTAAAGTCGTGAGTTAGGGGAGGACCGGGCTGGCTTACCAAGTGTAATCCTTGAAATCGGCGTAGTTTCTCGATGGCGCAATGACGTCATACAGGTGATCGTCGATGACGCTGCCCTTCGGTGGTTTGGTTTTCTTGGGCGCCGCCTTTGTTGTGGCCGACGACTGCTTCGCGTCGATGAGGTTCGTACTGCTGCGCGTTCTGAAGCACGCAGCTGCTGGTGGATCGTGTTTGCACTCGTTGAGTTTCTCGTAGCCAACGTTGACGTCGTCGTCGTCCTCGCCTCCTCCACCTTCACCACCTCCACCGTAGACGTGGTGCAAGCTCTTGGAGCGAGTTATTTGCTCCATGCTGCTGCGTTGCAGCAGTTGTTGTTGCCTTTGATTGTGGTACCGGTCGAGGAAGCGGGCGACCTCCTCCATAACTGCGCGGTACATTTCGCAACTGGTCTCCACCTGCGTGAGTGTGAAAGTCAAACCAAAAACCGGAAAAGTTAATGAGAAAAAGTCAATAATGTCTTGTTAGTTGAGGGGACTTCAGTTCAAGGTCAGACAGCAGAGACCTCGAGAGAGAAAATACCTCGCACGGGGTTCGTCGCCATTTTCGAATGTAGTGCGAACATGTTTTCGAAAATAGTGCGATGATTAAAATACGAGTTTCCCGATATACGTTTCTGTAAGGGTGAAATTGTGGATTTGGTTTTTTTTGCAGCCACTGAACCCTACAAAAATGCACACCAACGCACCCGAGAATAATTAATGAATATTCCTGCTACCCTCAACAGCTGCGTTTCGCTGCGCTGCGTCTGATCGAAAAGCTGTTGTTTACTTGGCATTACGTCAAAATAACCAGGGGAGCCTTTTTGCTTTTTTCTGCTTTTCAACAGCAAAACCGAAGAGAAGAAAGCGCACTGCAAGCGATTAGTTAACCGTCAATAAAAAGAAAACTCGAAAATAAAGACTTGAATTCGTCGGGGAAACATAAGCATCTGCAGCGTAACAGTTCGGTATGGCAACGGTAGGCGTCCCGATGCGGTACCATGAAGTTTGATTGAAATGCAAGTACGATATATTGATTCATAATATTCGGCACAAGAACGAAAAAAGACCCAAAAAACCGAACCGAAAAGCCATCAAAAGCACTTGAAAGCAAGTTGTTGGCGGAGCGGAGCGGTATCAAGTGGGGTTCGCAGCATGTCGGAGGGCGTATAAATCTGCGGCAGCAGCCAACCTTAAATGATAATTTACGAGACCTCGCGGATTAATGGCACTACCTGGCAGCTCAAGTACTCCGCACAAGGCGCTGCAAGATCTCAAAGTTGTTCAAAAGCAAAAAAGCGGAGCAGGAGAGGCATTCCTTGCTGAAACGGAGTGAAGTGGGGTGCTATAGAGGTAATTTATGCTGTGTATGAATAACTTGAAGCGAATGAAATGATCACTTTACAATCACATCAAGAACCAGCATTAAAATTATGATCAACACTTTAACGCTGTGATGCCCTTCCTGTTTCGAGCAACGCTTTCGAATGAATGACTTTTAATCACCAATAACAACCGAGTTGGCAACCAGGTCAATGACTCTCCGATTCACTTTGGCTCACATTTAAGCCCTAGCGTGAGCCCTAGGACCGATTTCCATAAAGAAAAATCCCAAACTAACCTCGCTTTAGCCTTCACTTGGAAAAGTTTATTCGGAATATCGAAATTAAAAGGCCGAAATCAACTTAATTTACAATCCAAGGTTTTCCAAGCCGAGGAAGGGCTAAAATTCATTCTTAAGTCGATTATTTTAGTGTTTTTATATAGGAAATCGGCTAAAATATTGTGTTTTAGCAATCTTTTTTGTTTTTTTAGATTGTTTTTTTATTTTTTTTTTTATTTTTTTTTTGTGATTTTTTAATCGAGTCCTTAGAAGTTTAATTAAACGGTTTGTGAAACTCCCGCTATTGTTGGTTAGAAAATAAATTTCTATAATTTCCAATGACTAAAGCGCACTTTTTCTAAAATGTACGCATATACGCTCTCCTGCAAATGAAAACGCTTTCATTAAGCAGTCGCAACAACTTGTTGTTACCGCTGTTATTGCACGCTTTGCTGCTCGAGAGCAATTAATAATCACGTCAAAATTAAACTAGGTAATGAAAACAATTAATTGCCTCAAAACACAAATTTCTATCTACTTTATTCACGATTAGGAACGGCGGATAAAAAACTAAGCCACTCGCCAAGGCGTTCTTCAATTCAAACTCAAACAACGCTACGGAGTCGTTGAATAAAACGGAAGAATTAAGAAACGAACCTGATCGGTAAACACGTTGCCTTCGAGAACGTCTTGAAATAAACAGACTCGCAGATACGCATGCGCAGAAGTAAGAAAGAAAGTTTAAGTTTCGGAAGAATGAGAGGATTTAGTGGAAGATCCGAGATTTTCTATCAAATGACCTGACGCTGTAAATCGAGGGTAGTGAAAATCGGCCAGCAGCATGCGAGAGTCTTCAAAAGATCAGCTTATTCATCTTGAAGCGAAGATGAAGTGGCGACAACAAGGAGAAGTGAGTGATTTTAATAGATTTATTATTTTATTTTTTTTGTTTTATTTTGTTTTATTGCTTTTTTTTTTTTTTATTTTTTTTTATTTTTATTTTTTTTTTAAATTTTTTTTTATTAGCCTGAATTCCATTCGCTTTCGTATTGGCGCTTTTTTTATAATGTTCTGTAGAGAGATGCGTTCGGATTATAAAGTATATATTGAAAAATTGTGCTTTGGCTCATTGAGATCAATTTCTAGATAGAAAAGTTATTATCAGTTTTTTCCGACTGTGAGAAAATGTGTTTGGATATTCGTTTCTTTACAACTTGAGAGCAATTGGACGGGATGGTACTTGGCACGAATGTAAGACATAAACGAGCTAAACGCAGTAATTATTCCACAGAACACATTAATTATTCTTCATAGTAGCTTTCCGAGACTTCACCAGAAGGAGGTGCGGGGTGTAGAGTGTAGATTGTGCAGTTGGTGTAGACGGGGCGTAGTTCGAAAGAGAGGTTCTATTTTGAGTTGATAACAACTTAACTATTAACTATTTTCTGTTATAAACGTTGAAACGTTCATATCAAAACCCAGCCAGGCTAAGTTTTGATTTAACAATCGCAAGACAAGTTCGAGTCAGTGGAAGAGAGTTTACAGACAAAACTGACTGCTTTGCTTTTAACTAGCAATTAAATGCTCATCTTCAGGAGGCCTCATGACGATGGGAGCTAATTAAACGAATTAAAATTCAATTAGAAGGGAGTTCGTTGCGAAACTTAATTTGGAAACCAGCGTACAAACTATTATAAGAAAGACGTCGGTTGGCAAGGAAGTTCAAGGTAACGGGTTCCAGCAAGACACGCAATGGCAATGCAGAGCCAATAACTCGTTCGTTACTTGTGTGCTGACAATAGAAGGGCAACAAGGAACAGTTGTGATCACAAGGAATAGTTGTGATCACGTAGACACTCTTTAACAGCGAAATGTGTGCAGATACATTTATTCTTTGCCGTCATTCAGCGGTTTCAGGTTTCTAATTTGTATGCCGGTCCGCGCAATTAAAGTGTGAGAAAAGAACACAAAAGGAAGACAGCATTTCCCGTTGGAAAACCTCCACAAACACGTTAGAAACACGTCACTGCTGCTATTTAAATCCAAACAAAAGCCTTTCTTGTGCCAGTTTGCCGCTTGTGTCTTTTGTTTCCGCAGTCGAAGGCGTTTGTCGCTTAAATATTTGGTTTCCACTCACCTGTTTTAGTTGCCACTGCAAGGTGTCCACCTGATTTTGCAGCAAAACGGCCTCCACATTGACCGCTTCCTCGTGCGGCTCGAATAACGCTCGCGGCCGCTGATTTGGCGGCCGTTGTTGCTCCGCTGGCAGCGAATAGTCGGCGCCCGTGGAAATGCCAGCCGTCTCCAGATCTGCTGCTGCGTCGTACAGTTCAAAGTCCTGCAATGAAATAAAGGAAGAGTTTACTCAAATTGACTCATTCGATTCACGCTTGCGGTCGGCGGCTAATGAAAACACTTCAGGTTTCATCGAATTGCAAAACATTTTCAGGTTTTGCACTTAACTATGAGTTCCTGGCTGCGCGCACAGAAATGCGGTTGGTTCGGTTCGGCCAAATTGTGGTTGGCATCATTAAGTCCAGCCAAAGCAAGCGCAACCTAACAAGCGGCTCTTCATGCGCTTCTCAGACGCGCATGAAGCGAAAATAGCTTCACGTTGGACGCGCTTGTAATTGCTTTCAACACTCGGTATAAAAGCGTTTTCGTTACGTGCGTTGCAAATGACTGCCGGTTTCTTAAGAAGTTTGAGTCTGTCAGCCGCATCGTACAAGAATTTGAGAGGAAAGTGGATTAACTTTTCCCCAATGAAGTGTCGAATCAGGTTGTTGGCACGACGAGGTCGCTTTTAATTAGTGTCAACAAGTGGAAACGGGTTGTGCATTCGAGGAAGAGAAACAAGTTTCTGGCAAATTGCTGGCAATTGTTAGATTTTATCACTTAAATATTTCAAATTTTTTAGTGCACGTTCCTCACACATAACATGCCAAGCGTTCCACCCGATCTCTTCAACGTGTTACTGGAAATCTACTAATATATACTCGTATATATACTCGTATATCCGCGTATTTTCTATTTGCTCTTCACATATTCACTCAGTTCATCCTTAAATGCTGATATTTTACGAATATAACAAACAACAACGAACGTGGTATCGTTATATGATTCGCTGGTTGAGAAAGGTTTGAACTTGCAACGCTACACTTTTTAAATATCTTTCTGTAATTAAAGTACTTTTTTTATTTAAATCACGTGAAGAAGTAAACAAATGAGTTGTTTTAACTATCTGTGGAGAGATGGAGATGGTCGATGTTAATAAAGAAGACGATGACAGTAAAAATTACCAAATCCACTGAAATCATTTGTATGTCTTAATTTCGTCTTTCCACTTACTGCGTCGTGCCAACCTGTGCAGAAATCGTTTCCAGTTCAACAAGTCAAAAAACAAAAAAAAAAAATAAAAAAAAAATTGGATTTCAATTGACGTAACCGCGCGGCTGCACTTCATGGTACCAAAACCACGTGAGGAATTGGCGGGCACCGGTTGGAAAATTGTCAAAACTCTCATAACTTTTCATAATTTTTTTGTGTGAAGTTATTTCCACGCTGAGTCGGCCATGAGTTGCTTGATGAAAATTCTTAGTGCGTCAAATATTAACGAAACCTGATAAACTCGGAAATTTCGATTGATATCTACAGGAATTAAAATAGTTGAATAGACCGACAGATAGAATGAGACACAAACTCTGAGGGACAACCACGATCGTCCCACCTTCTAGGCAGATTTGTGTGTGTGTGTGTGTGTGTGTACAGTGTACACTGTACTGTACAGTTTTTGCAGACCTACTCACTTCCTGCCGATTACACTATAAAATGTCGTTGTTGTTGCTGTTGTTCTCGTAAACGTTTTCATGATCGTTTTCCACTCAGACACCTCTATTTATCTTATCTGTACCTCGCTACTGTAATCCAAAAACGAGCTCTACTTATCACGTTGTTGTTGTTGATGTCGCTGTTCGTTTCTTGTTCCTCTTTTTCAGACAACTTCCTCAATTTCTTCCCAATAACGACGGCATCACAGCAGCTCGGTAGCGTTGTTCACGTTCAGTAGTACCATCAACAACCAACAACAACTATATTAATACCCTGATAAAGTAGGCGACGAGCCTTTTCTTCAACAAAAGGTTTCAATTCGGTGGTCCACGTAGAATAACAACAAGAACAACAACAGTGAAAATTCACATGTAGAGAAGTGAGTTGTTTGTTGTTTTTCTTAGTGTTTTTTTATGTTCATACACACGTCTATATGTGGTTATTTTGCTATGTGGCAACCCTTCATTACCTGTTTTTCTCTGCTATAAAATGCATTTAATTGTGGCCATTGTATTGCTGTTGTTGCTGTTGTTGTCGTTGTTGTTGCTGTTGTTGTTGTTGTTGTAACGTTAGCCCCATTGTGCCTGTTTGTAGAGCAACAAAATTACTGGAGCGTGCAGCGAGTAGGCATCAAAGTAGGAGGCAGAGGACAGCGCTACCAACTCGCTGACAATAATTGCGCATCCTCAGCGAGTGACATGAATATAGATGGGATTTTCGCATTCGAGTGACAAGTGAGGACGAATTAAGTAATTAGAAAATTGTTAAATCGGATATAAGTAGCGAAACGATATAATTGACATCAGGTTGTTCATGCCATTTGTTTGTTGTTGTAAATTAAATGTTCTCAAAAAATGATCAATAGAAAAAAGCAGTAGGAGTTGGACGAGGAGGAGTGCATTGAAAGTCACCTGAGCGATATTCAGACAGATGAGTAAAGGTCTTCAGATTCGAGCTCTGAAATCAAGGGAAACTTTAGAAATTAGAAAATCAAGTGCAAGTTCAGTTAAATGAGAACAATAAATGTTGTTATAAAGGAAAATAAGTTTTAAATATCAGAATCACATTGCATTTTCAAGTAGCGCAGTGGTTAATCTGCCAATTCTTTTTTAAGAAAATAAGATCTTTCAACACTCAAGGCTACGTTGAGTTTCGAAATGGAAAACAATTAGCAAATACTTAATTATAAAGCAAATTTGTAAGCTCGGTGAGGTCGCTTTCAAGCAAAGTGGCGCAAAATGCCAAAATCATTAAATAGGAAGTTATTAGCAAAGTGTGACCGATTACAGCGTAAGCGAAAATACTGAAAAAGAGTAAAAACTTTGAAGTAGGTAGTTAAATACAACCAAAACGAGGGTCAGACCTTCAGCAGGCCAATTTGCGATAAAATTATGACTATTTAATTACCGCTTTTTGAAAAGCAGTTTATAATTCAATGAGGGATTTTCTTCATCTTTATGTACGCAATTATTTGGGAAATAATTAAATCTGCAGTTGAGGAATTATTTAACAATACTTCAGCCCTAGAAGGCCGACAAAAATACTCCCTAAACGGTGGAGATTAATGCCTTTTAACCTGTTTCGCGGTGGTAATTAATTCCTCTTTTGTTTTCTTTCTTCTCAGAGCCGCCGGTGATTAGATGCCGCCAGTCACGCGTAACGTAATCGATTTCCGACGCCTACGGCTGGCTTCGGCGGAGTTTTAAATGTATTGCTGCCTGGCGGTTTGTCACAGAGCAACAACAATTCATCGCTAAAGCGTTCCAAGCGATTGTTATTCTGGACAGCAACAACAAACGCTGGCTGGCTGGCTGGCCTTCGACAAGCACACACAATGAAACTTCGACCGACTGCGCTGCAGTGCGGCGAACGGAAATGCAACGAACAAAAAACGGAAGGAGGGAACTAACATCGCCCGAACGGACATGCAGCCGCCCACACACCAGCAACGTGAGTGGAGGGCAAGCAGAGGGCAAGCAGAGTGTAACCAAGCGCAAGCCAAGCACTCCGAGCCGGGGATCCGCTATTAAACTTTAGAATCCAAACGCGCTGCACACGCAACAAGTGCACTGCAGGGAAATCGAGGGGAATCGAATGTATTTTCAACTGCAATGCAAAGAAAGGCTTGTGATGACCAGCCAGATGCAGATTTGATGCCACCAATCATGTGTGGCATTTCGATTTTCTCTTATCAAGTTTCTGATAAGATATTATTTTCGCTCAGCTTCATTCTCCGAGAATCCCGGAGGAACGGAGTCAGGAAATACGTTTTAAAATCGAAAATCTCACCGACTATTTTGATATCGATTAATGCGAGTCCAAACGGTATTTCCGAAAAATCGTCTCCACATCGTCTTTGCATAATACCACTTCGAATAATAATGAAAACAAACTTTTTCATTGAAAAAAGTACTAACTTCAAAAAGGTACTAAATACTAAGAGAAAAGTACTTAGTACTTTTTTAATACTTTTTTCTTCAATCCTCTTATGCTTGAATATTCAAAAAGTACTAAATACTAAGTACTAAGTAAATGGTACTTAGTACTTTTTAAGTACTTTTTTCTGCAATTCTCTTATCCTTGAATATTAGCATTCGTGAAGAATTTTTATTCGCCAAAATTCCTGGTATTCCTACAATCTGGATTTTACTTTCTCCACCTCCTGGAGAAAAACCCGCGAAAAGTTGCCACCTCAATCCGATTTTCACGGAAGAGTTCAATATGCGTACAAGTGGTCTACATATTGAGTACTTCAACCGAGCGAGCGGCTTTTCTACTCCAATTTTATCACGTACTTGCCACATTTTGCGGCGCAGTTATTCCGTCACGACAGAGTTGGCCGGAGTCCAGTGGAGCGGAGGGAAAAAGACACACAAATTGATCCCGTGGAATGCCATAAAGTGTCGTTTTATTTGAGTTCAGTCCGCTTCACGCGCCGTTCGATGGGGAGCGGCTGAGCGGCTGAGCGGCTGACGGGCTGACGGGCTGAGCGTCATCGCGGCGAGTGCTGCCCCCATGTTGCCGATACTGCCGCTGTTATTTATGCACATCTTGAATACTAATTCAGCGTGTGAATCGTTCTTTATGATGGCGTTTTTCTTTGCACGCATGGCGCGTTTTTGCCGTTTAAGCTGTTTTCTTCCTCAGATTTTGTGGTTGTGTCATAAGTAACGGTATTTTTTTATTTGGTTCAACGAACTGCGTTTTGCAGAAATTGCGTAATGACGCACGGACAGCAACTTTTTGCGTCCATTATCAGGAAATTCCAATTCGAATACCCGTGATGTTCCAGCAATTGAAAGCCGCGAAATAGTTTAGATTTTAATTTTCTGAGATATGAAGGTTTTTTAAAAATGAGCTTAGATACCCAAATTTATTTGTGTTAAGTGAACTACTACAGCAACACCAACAAGGATTGAGAGTATGTATTTGCAACAGATTGATTTTAAAATTACAAGAACGCCGCGGTATTTCGTGACAGAGAAGCGATATTTGAGGTGTTATAATACCACTCTTCCCCGCCTGTGTGTTGTAAATATTAACGAAGTAACCTTCAAATTGCTCTGATGAACTCTACAAGTTTTTTTTTTTTTTTGCTTTTCGTCAAAAATTAGGAAAGACACCCGTGTCAATCCAGTAAAGCGTTGAGGGGTCTCTGAATATTCTTAGCTGTGACGAGACATCTGCTATCGAGCAAAACGCTTTTTATATTATCTTCCTCTGAATTCAACTGCAGAATCGGAATGATAGAAGAAAAGACGGTAGCAAGTGGAACGATGTAATTAAATATTTCACCGCTCCAGCCGGTGAAGGGCACGTCATTCCGCACTCTGCAGCAAGCGGTACAGGTTGCAGTTGTGTCAGGTTGCAATTCTTCGTCTTGCACAGTTTCAACGGTTATGCCGACGCGCTCTCCGCAAACTTGGAAAAAGAAAACTCTGCCGGTCTCGTTCTGCAGAAAACCGTTCTGTGGAGTCGTCGGTCGTCGGTTGTCGGTCGTCGGTAAGAAGTGGGAAATCGCCAGCCTTTCTTACGCTGTTTTCAGTTCGTTTCTATCCTCTCCCTCTTCTACAATAGATTTCTCCGATATCGCTACAGATGCAGATGGAGGAGACGCAGATGCATCACTTCGCAGAGGCAGCCGCTGGAGGCCACACGTGAGTCTACGAGATGCCAGCCGGGAGGCAGTCGCGTGGAATCAGAACAGCAAGTGCTGCTGCCTGGAACTCAACACTGTTGCCACCCCCATGCAGCCGACCATCCGGCGTTTTTCGATGTGAGTGCAGCGAGATCCGGCCAACCTGCACTCGCAACAATGAAGCCGTCAGCGATGAGGTGGCGAGGTTTTCTGGCCGGGTCGATCTCGTTGTTTTGCTGTGGCTGCACCGCTCGGCAGCTCATTGCAGCGCTTTTTTCCATGTTTTGGCTTTGTTGTCAGTCAGATACTCTAACTGCACTCATTCACAATCTGGTGCGCCTGTGTTTGCGTGTATTTTCTGCTCACAATACACTGCAGCAAACTGATGTAATGCGATGCATTCGCGTACGTTTTTGCATTTCAAAAGCTGGCTCTAAGTTACAAAAGTGAGCAGCGGTAAGGCAGCGAAAATGAATGAAGCCATCAGATGGCTTAGTTTTTGCTCTGAATGCGCGATACAAGTCTCGCGTTACAGATCCTCGTACATTTCAGCAGTGTAAAAGTATCTGCAGCGCGGCGCTGATTGCGTTGCATCGGCTTGTTTGAAAAGATTTGGCTAATGATATCACGGCGACCGTCGATGAAAAGGCGAAATCATTTGTGGAATTCGTATTGAACAGACAGACACAAGTCAGCGTTTGAGAAATCAATTTATCAGTTTGATTCGGTTTTAAGGAATTTTTCTAATTAATAAAAAACACGAAAGCTTTCCGAAAAAAATCGATAGCTGAAAGTTTATATTTATTATCTGATATTGTGTCGAACCAGTATCCCAAAACTGTCGCGGGTTTGTAGATAAAAACGCCAATCAAGGCGGTAAATAACTAAAAAAAAAAGAAAAGAAAACAAAAAAAAAACCGTGATTTGATTTATTTGAAAGCAGCTAAATTATGCCACCTCGGGTCTCTACAGCTCAGTTCAACATTCGATTATTAATTGATTTTGAATTTCAGTTTCTATTGCTTGTCTGATTGGATTTCCTCATGTGGTGCCACCCATTTTTAAAGTCTCTCTGATGCAAGCGTGGGTGGCAAGCGTGTTGGTGGCAAAACTGTTCTAAAAACTGCCGCGGTATCTCGATGGTGGCTCAAAGCTCGTTAAAGGGGCGGGGGGGGGGGGGGGGGGACAGCAGTAAAGGGGGCAGCGACTCTAAGCGATGAAGTCATTAAGGCGGTTGGGGGTACTGGAAACGAACGGAACGCTTTTAAATTAAAGTACAACTTCGCATCCGTTAAATGTGTCTGCAACATTTCAGATCGGGAATGTGTGAAAATAGCATGAGTGCGTCGTTCACTCAGAATTGTGTGTGGAGCGTTCTAAAAATTAAAAATACGCAAAATTAAAAATATTTACTACGTTTTGGTGGCCCTGATATTTTGCACGTCCTCCACTTTCGCCGCTTCACTAGCCTCCCACACCAACAATCAAGACTTCAGTGAAAAATTACGAGTAGAGCAGCACGAAACGCTGAACGCTGAATATGGAGTAAATTCATCTCGACGAGAAAATGGCTTACATATTTCTTCTCTTCTTCTTCTTCTTCTTTCGCTCTTCAAAGCGTTTGCACTCGTAAATCCCCGTTATGTGGGAAGAAGCTAGAAAAACGACTGCTGGTGAGAGTATCGCCGGCCAAGATGGATGCTTGTTGCAGTGAACGTTGCAACGGAACACATTTTTCCCCAAGTTTCCCGACGAGTATCGGCTGCAGGAAGTTTTTCACTAAAGTTCGTCTATCTTTAGAATGGATTTTAATGCAGAAGTAGTGGCGACAAGTGCGAATTTGCTGTGTTTTGGGAACGGAATCCGGAAGAATAAATCCGCCAAGCTATTAAATTCTTAAGGTTTCGCGTTTAAAACTTTTTACGCAATTACAGTTCACTTTTTATTGCTGTATTTTTTAATTATATTCTTCAATTTACGGAGATTTTCATTTGTGTATAAATTTTTATTTATTCTATTTTCGCTTTTCTTTTATTCAGTTTTATCTAGTGTAGTTTTTTTCAGCCAATTTTAGCACTACGCGATTTGTATTTCGAATGTTTTTTGCTTCCTTGGCCTGAACATCTTCTAGTTGCCAAAATATTCGACTTTTCTTTTATAAACATTGAGAATAAATAAAAAATGTGTGTAGAAATGAAATCTGGCAAAATAACAGCCATTCATTTTGATTTGTTTATTTGAACTGTTCTGGAAAGAATTTTATTAAATTTCTCAAATCAGTCTGCGTGAAAGACTCGTATTCGCCTCAAAGTTTGTTGCCCGAATTGAATTTACAGCTAAATTAATGAACAGAAGAAGCGAAATAAAAGCAGAAATAAACAAATAGTGCGAACATTCTTGCTTTTTTCAGAATCTCAATCAACTTTTATTCGTCTCTGAACATCTGGTGATTTTGGCACTTTTGACTGCTTGGAATTCGGGTCAAGTGGCTTCTCTGGATTTGCAGTGTTAACTTTTAACGAATTCAAATGTAAATTCTGAAGGAACTTTTCAGTTATACGATCAGCAGTCTTTTAGTTTTTCGAAGTAGGAGAGCAAAATAGTCTTTGAATGACTTAAATTGTGATTTTCAAGTTTCCAGGAGTTGTTAACCGTCTTTTTATTACTTTATTTTACGCATTCCGAAATAATTCTACCTTCTCAACGAATTTCCATAACAAATAACGCGCCGAAATAGGTTTTTCCCCACAATTTGTGAATTATAGACAGGCGCCATTCTCCATTTTTCAAAGAAGTCGGCCGATTACAGCCTAAATCGGCTTTAATCGGTTATAAGCTGCGCTATAACGATGGAGTAAAATGACTCGGATATCTCGAAGACTTCGAAGACGGTGTGGCAGAGCTATTTTGACATCATTTGCATGGGAATTAAATGCGGAGCGCTATTCAAACCAGCAGTCGCGTTATTCTTGAGAACTTACAACTTTTTTAGCATTTTCTGATAAAGTTTCCAGATAATTTAAATTCAGCAAGCAACCTCAACGGGCAACAAGTGGATTCTTAGCCGACTTGCGCTGAATAACCCGGAGCTCTTGAAGGAAGTCAGCGAACCGTCAAATTTAAAGACCGAATGGAGCAACAGAACTTAAAGTTGTGTTTCGGTGGAAGAAATAAAGACCAAATAATATAAAAAAAATACATTTTCAACGTTCCTCATCAACGAACACCCTCCACATGTTGCGCAGGCGCATGCGTTGCCTGTACCGAGCTGGGCCGAGTGTGTGTGTGTGTGAATGAAGTCACCGCACTTGGCTGGCTGTTGACGGGGTGACTGGCTGGTTGGCCGGTTGGCTGCCCACATGACTAATGTGTGCTTGGTGGACCCGAGGAAATACGTTCGAGCGCTATAAAAACAACCGACGCGTCGGAAACACATTTTATTCAAAAATCACGAAGGTTAAACTGGACATCGAGAAGATGTGGGGGCTGAAGGTGTGGCGAATGTCAGCAGCGATGGGAAAACGAATGGACTTTGGAGGTCTTTCAAGAAAAAAAAAAAAAAAAAAAAAAAAAAAAAAAAAAAATTTTAAAAGAAAAATAATCATGTCCCTCCTTGCCAGCGCCGACTACCTGTTGAGTGGAAGACAAAAGTTGTGTTCGCGGCGCACCAAGCGGAACACTTGTTTCACTTCATTCACAATTCATTCGGAAAACCAAATTAAAGCAGCGCAGCCACTCATACGAATGCGAATTAATATCGGGCTCGTAGCAGCCGAATACCAATGCATAGTTCGAGTAGACTCCGGCAAGAGTGGATGGATGCTCGCTTCTTCCTCAAGCATTTCGAGCGGAACGCGGAACGTTTCTTCTCCTTGTGAAAAGGGAGCAAAAACTATTATCGCGGCAATTACTGCGAAGAAACCCGTGGAGGGATCTGATGATGTTGTTGTTGTTGTTGCTGTTGTTGTTGTTGTTGTTGTTGTTGTTGTTGTTGTTGTCTTGGGCTGGTTGATTTTGTTTCCAAACAATCAAAGCAAATCTCATTTCATTATCAACGTTTGCTTTGATATTTGAAATTATTATTTTACAGAGGAAATCGTTCGTTGAGAGCTAATCTCTTGTCAATTTTTGTTGGTGTAGCTCGAACACCTACATGGAACCCGATAATTATATGGAAACAACAAAGGCGGGCAATATCTCGCCTTGATAAAGAATCACGGAAGTTTAGTGGTGAATTTTTGGTCTTGGATTTGGAGTTTTCGTGCCTGAATGAAACTCTAAGGGTTTCCCTCGTTTCACACAGAATCCACTCAACACCGAACTGCAGTAGCTTCGAAATTGTCATGCATTACGAAGCGATTACGAAGACGCAAGTCAGCGCAGACGAAATTCGCTGTTCGAATTGTTTCACTTATTTAGTTATTTGTCTTGTCTTCTCACACGAGCATCAACTGTGAGAAACTTTCTAAAACTCAAACAAAAGCCTTTGATTGAAACTTATTAAATCCGTGGCGATGTCGTTGGCTCGCTGAGGTCGTTGATCGCACTGAAACCCCACAAACCTCATCGGGTAACTTGCATGGAGCCCCGCAAGTGGAAGAAACGACGACCTCGACTCGTACTCGTATCAGCGTAATTAATCCACATAAAATCGAGAATCTCATTCCCGACACAATTGTGGGAGTGCGTAAGTAAGCGCTTCTCTCAGTCATGCGCTGACTTCGAGCCGCACGAGAGCTCATTAGCCAGCTGGTTAGCCAACCTTAGTTTGGCTGCAACTCAAATATTCAAACAATGGAATCAAGATTTTAATCATCTTCTCCTCTCAATCACAATCCGCCGCAAGCGTTCCAATTTTTTGATCAACAAAACCAGGGAAGAAGCGAATAACTGGGGATTAAATGGCTGAACTTTGACTTAAACTCTGACTGAACTGACAGTTCCGAGTACGCCAGGTTGAATTCCTCCCACTCATGTCCAGTCTCAGTTAGAGAAGTCAGAATACGCCATTTTTAGCGAAAGATAGAACACGCAAAATGAAAAGAGGAAAACCAAATGAGAAAAGTCACATCACACAAAAATCGACACGAGGTCCATTGATAAAAAAGCTACAGAGTTACATTTCGGCCGGCTCCGAAAATGGGTGAGTTACGCCCTGAAAAGTGAGTAGTCGGGCGTGAATGAACTCAATGGTTTGATTCCATTAAAAGCCGATTTTATTTCCGTAGGTGGCTTCGATTTCATGACGAGTGGGTTCGTTAATTTGTTCATTCAACAGCGGAAGAATTTTGGGATGGAAACTGGCAACTATTTAGAATTAGCATTCCGATTGCTAGAATTAGCATTCCGATTTTGAATGTCTGGAATAGAATTTTGAGCAAAAAAGCCATTTCAAGCTCACATTTACAGTTTCCAAATACTAAGAACTCGTCTTCTATTGAGTTTCAAATAAGGCCAGAGTGGTATTTTGATCCATCATTTTAATGGCTCTGTTATGGGATCAGCTATGAAAACAACGCCGCCAACTGATAACATTTAATGAGAGAAAACTGAAAGCCTTTAAAATCTGTATTTTTGGCTTCTTTCCTCTTTACCAACCGGTGGAGATAGTGAGTCGGTCCATAGCTTACCAGAGAACCACAGACCGAATTGAACTTTTATTTCTGCTTAAAAATTTAAGGTTTTGTTTTCATGCTGAGTTTTTCACCAGTGAAAAGAAAATTCAGTATTGAATCACAGAACGAATGAAAGAAGTTGTAGTTGCGCTGTAGAGTGAAACTTTCAGTTTTAGACACGTTGAAACTTCAGTGTTGTGACCACTAGCTTGAAGCAGTCACGAGCTGGTGACAGTAAAATCAAAGGACGCGAAAAAAATAAATTTTTTAAAAATTTAAAGATAAAATAAAAAATTAAATAAAAAAAATCTGAAAAACCTAAAGACGATTCTACGCTGAAGAAAAGCACTTTAGTAAGTTAATCATTAATCATTTGAATCCTTAACTTTCAATATTATCTCTGCGATGGAAAAATATAGAAATCTAAGAAGAAAATAGTGTTTTCTGCACCGTCGGAACTAAAAATGATTGATGAGAACGTGTGAATAATTTGTGATAGTATTTCCTAGTTCATTTTTCATGCAAATCTAAAGATTTACACATTTACAGATTTAAAGATTAACTGCACACAAAGAAGTTCTCATGGACAAGCGTATCTGCTGCAATCCACGTCGATGGCGGCAGACGGCAGACGACCGACAAATACGGAAACCTGAAAGCACTCATTGTTGATGTTTGCCAGCCTACCGTAGCCACGAGTAGTAAAAATATGAACGGAGTGTTTAATCACTTGCAACCGAAATGCTTTCTCTGGCCAAAAAGTGAAAAACGTTACAAGAATGCCGAGAAATACTCCACAACAGCTAACAACAAAACGCGAGTGCAGCGCGGCCCGAGTGATTTTAGAAATACGCGGACTGCTATTGTATTCGGTATCGTTGCGCTGCTCTCGATGTTTTTCGTATCTTGGTAGTTACAATGAAAACTGAAAATAATCACACATCTACTGAAAACAGAAACAATGGGGCGGCTTAAGTAGACGCGAGCCATCAGCAGAAACGACTTTTTAAAAAGGTTTTCAATTTGTTAGGCTATTTCAAACATTACGCCTCATTTTTACTAATTACGGCTTCGATGCACGATTCATTTTCCCGGATAGAGGAATAAATTGAGCTAACATCGTTAAGTCTGAGTAAGAAAGTCGGAAAATGTTGATATAGGAAGAGCTATAGACGTCGCCATAAAAGAGTTATAAGTGGGCTACATATGAACTTAAAATAATTCACTAAAAGGGTTGCAGAAAAGAATTGCGGACTTAGAACTGAAACGGATTCGTCGATGGGGAGTTGAGGAGCCCGAAATTGGCTGCTTTCGGAGCAGATTTTACGTAGAACTATTTCTACCTCTGCAGTACTTTGCAGTATTTTTATTAATGGAGAATGAAGATGCTTTGCGAAATTCAGCTTCTGAAAATGAACCTTGAAACCTAAAAATCTCTAGAGATAAGCTATTCAAAATTAAATTTGACATTTAATTTTCATAAACAAATTACGAGTAAAAATAACTCTGCTAAATAAATCCATGAAATTATTTTCCACTTTGTGAAAAATGTTGCCACACTAGTTGTTATCACGTTCGCGATCGTGCAACATTCAGTAATCGGCTACCATTGTTGCCACATTTGAGGAAATCTTTTTGTAGGTTTGAGCTTTGATAATAACTGTTATATTGGATTGAAACACCGTTACCAATTTTCAATGCAGTGAAGGTGTTTTAATCCATGTGGGATTGTGAATGTGGGATTTCAATTTTTGTGATTTTGTGCTTCTTAGTATCGCATGAATTTTGCCATTTGAAGAAGAGATGAGGGACTTTTCTGCATGTTTTTTCAAGCCTGTAATTTCGTAGAATAAATGTGAGTTTTTGATGGAATAGCTGCGGGAATGTTTTGGGGATTTACTAGTGGGAATTATAATGTGGGAATTCGTGACTTTTTCATGATGAATATTCCTCACAAGAAATGCTAACAACTGAGAAATCCCAACGTGGGGATTTTAAAGTGTCCACGAGAATTAAAGCGTCCACGTGAACGTTTTAATTATTAGAAAAAACAGTGTGGCAACTACACGTCAGTTAACAACTTGTAAGGCTGTTTTACGAGGCAATAAAACTGCGATTGAGCTCCTTGGAAGGAAACTCGACAGAAGTTAAGCAAGTCGACACGGTAAAGCGCGTCAAAAGCAAAGTCTCTCGCCGGGGATGGATTGAGAGTTATTTGCCACAGCAATTGACAGACAGGCGTGCTGGTCCTTCAAGGTGAGCAACGACGAGCTGCCTGCCGGCCGCACCCTCCAGTCGAGCAGCGCCTGCCACTGCTTTTGTGGCTGCTGCATGCTGACTCGAATTATCAGTCAGATCGGTGGTGTTCGCTGCACTTCGCCGGCCAAGTTTGGCGTCGACGCCGATCTGTTGCTCGTTGCTCCGCCTGCACTGCTAAAGTGGGTCAGCTGCCTTAAAGGGATGCGAGTGCACCGACTACGAGCGGGACGGCGAATAAATGAGATGCTTACACGATGCTGCGATCGAATTGTGCGCATTTTAGTGCGACTGCAAGCGATTGCTTATTTCGAGATGACTCGAAATGGATTGCGACTGCATTTCCACTTCCATTTTTGCGTGCAGCAACAAAGTTATGCAAATCGAGTTACCGTGGCCTTCAAATTGCATGAGGGAATCAATGAAAAACAGCAAATCGAACAAAAGAGTTTAAAATTGGATGCTAATTGGATTAGAAAAGCAAAGGATTTGCCAGAATAATATTAAAATATTAATGTTTCAATGAAACTTTATGTGGAAAATTGCAATTATCTTTAATATTCAAGTTTTTAACGACTTTTTCATACCAAAACCAATCGTTATGAAGACAATAATTATGAAATAATAGGACGAAAATTGTCGACAACTGTGGCTTTCACGAAAAAATCCTTCTCTCACTTTGATCAAATTAATCGTCAAAATTTTCGGCAATATTTCAGAGCAACTTTCGTATCTAATTGCTGAAATAAAGAATTTAATAGCTGAAATAAAGAGCTGCTGCTGCTGCCGCCGCGCGAGAGGAAGCAGCAGCAGCAGAGTGCTGGCAACTTCCAACCCAAATAGAAACGAGATTCAGTTGAGAAGGAAAGCTTGACGAACCTGTTCACCGGCAGCGCCTTCTCTGGGCCAAACAGTCTTCCCTCGGTGGTTGTTGTTGTGGTTGTTGTTGCGGTTGTTGTTGCGGTTGTTGTTGCTGCTGCTGCTGGAGCCGCCACTGCTGCAGTGGCCGTTGGCAGCGCGGTGCAGCGGATGGTGCTCGTGCGGCTGCTGCTGCTGCTGCTGCTGCTGATTAATCGTTCTATTAAGACGCGCAGACGCAGCTGCGGCGTGTGAGCTGCTGCTAGCTGCAGCTGGCCTGAATTGTGTCAGCGACACATGTTGTTGTTGTTGTTGTGACTGAGTTCGCGGCAGCTCGGGATTGCAGGCTGCCGCGGACAGACGTCTGGCTGGAATGGCTGGCGGCTTGTTGTTGTCGCTGCTGACCTTGTTGTGCGGAAGAACGTTGCTGCCGCTGTTGCGGCGCTCGTTGTTGCTTTCGTTGGCGTTGGCAGCAGCAGCAGCAGCACTCGCTGCCGGCGTCGCAGAGCGACTTGGTCGCTGCGGCAGAGAGGGGCGTGCGTGGCTCTCATTGCTTCGGCTGCTGCTGCCGCTGCCGCTGCTGCTGCTGCTCTTGCCGCGCACATCGTAATCCAGCGACCTGCAGTGGTTGCTGGCGCTGTTGAGAGAGAGCGAGCGCGCGAAGGAACTCTTGAAGTAGCGGCACGGAATGCTGAAGTCGAAGTCGGGCGGTGACGGGGTGGGCGACGCCGATGCCGGTGTTGTTGCTGCTGCTGCCGTCGCCGCCGCACTCACGTTGATATCCAGAGATTGCATTTTATTTAAATGCAGATTCATCGTAAAATTGCTACTGTTGCTGCTCATCATATGGTTGTTGTTGTTGTTGTTGTTGTTGCTGTTGTTGCTGCTGCAGTTGTTCTTTACGCTTGACATCCTGCGTGTCGCATCCGTCACGCTACGCGCGCTCAAATTGTTTCGTTTTCAAGCAAAAAACGCTGGCGACGCGTGAAGAGTTTCAAATATTCTAAATTCGAAGTGAAGTTTTGACGGGAAAACGTATGTAAAACTAAATAAAACGAATATTTTTAAGCGACGAGTGCTTAAATCCACTTCAGTGGCAGATCAGACCGGTTAAGGTGGCAACGCTGTTTAGTTTATAACTTTGTGCGCGAAGTTCTAGTTTTACATTCTCTGCTTGTCTCTTCTACGATTTTTGGCGGTTCGCAACACAACTTCCGAGACCTCAAAAGAGAGTAAAAAAACACACAAAAACTTGTTCTATTATTTTCCAAACAACTCGATTTTTTGCTGAGTTTTCAACTAAAAAGAGGAAGCACAGACTCACAGCTGCTGCTTGCTCGTGGAATCCACACTCGACACTTTGCGGAAACCAGAGAAACTACAAACAACACACAACCGACCCGCTCAAGCTTCCAATGGCGACTGACGTGCGGCCGCTGTGTTGCTGCCGATCCAAGGCAGCGACGAGAAACCGCCGCCTCGCGTTTGGGTGGCGATCGTCGATCGTGGCTGGAGCAGCCCGTTACCTGCCTGCCGCACTTCCAGCTGAAGTGCGCTCTCGCGCTCTCGCATCTCAGGTGTTGTGTGCGCTTCGACGACTCCTCTCATTTCAACGGGATTTCGGGCGAAAAAGTCTTTCTTGGGGGAAACAGTTCGCGTTAAAGAACAAAATTTTCTAAAAACATTTCATTCACATTCATTCATGCATTCACACCAAGTTTGTCTGAAACTGATTACAACGAACCATGAAAGACTATTTTTGAATTTATGTAAGCTACAAATCTGAATTAATCTTCACAAAACACATATAATTTCGTTATTTTTTAGTTTCTAAAAAATTACGATAACTAATTTGATAATCACTTTATTTTTTCCAGTAGTTTACATCGAAATATTCGCATACATTTATAATTTTACCACTGTAATTTTACCACAGCAGTAACAGAATTCGTAGCAGACTTTCAGGCTGAGCGAAATAAATGAGTTGAGTGGAGACACAAACCACGTGGTGCATTCCTGCCTCGGTCGAATTTCGTGGCATACTTTTCGGCGTTGCTGTCAATGAGAATTACACAAGAAGTAGCAACAAAAGGGTTAACAGAAGCAGCAACAAAAGGGTTAACATTATCAAGGCAAGCATGAGATTTTCGATTATTTAAGCAGGATTTCAGCCAGAATAAAACAGAAAAGTGGAAACCGAAAGTTTCTAATTTAGTTTATTTTATAAAAAAATTTAATTTTTTTAAAATTTTATTTTTTTTTTTCCAAAAGCTTTAGAAACATCAGAATCACAACATTCTGGGCTCCTCGTTCAACCGAAGATTAGCAATAATTTGCAAAAACAGTTAAATTTGTTGCGGTGGATCTTTTAAGTTTTCAGCGGCAGTGGATCTTTAAAGTTTTCTTTGACTCGTTTTTCGAATATTTTTTGAAACCTCAGTTAACTGAGAATTGTGAGCAAGTTTTGGCCTCAAAACTCAAAACACCGACTGACTGAATTCTGAAGGGTGTGTGTGTGCAGGTGTGTGTGCAGGTGTGTGTGTGTGTGCAGGTGTGTGCGTGTGTGCGTCTGTTTGTCAGCTAAAAATCGTCTAATCTGGCCTACGAATTTCCAACTCATTTGTAATCACAGTCGTTATTTATCTGAATTATCTTATCGCTGGAGAAAAAGCAAACAGAAAGACGTATCAGCGCCCTGAATGTTGAGTTTTTATAAAAGACGCGCAATTCTCGAAAACTTCAACTTCCATCGCTGCACACCAAACAGGAAAAAATTGCTCTTCCAAGCAATTTAAAAGTTGCTCTTCACAACAACTTAAAAATTGCTCTTCGCCGCAATTCTTTCACTTTTCGAATGCGTTCTCTACAGAAGGATTGAGCAGCAGCTTCTCCTTCTACACTCGCGCCAAAAATTGCGAGAAGTGCGAACATGAATTTCTGCGAGAAACTTGTAAAAACACTGCGTAATATTTTTTTTTTTGTTGGAAAAATCTTACAAAATACAAATCTACTGCTTGAGTTTGAAGGATTTTCAACAAATTTCTTCATCATTATTTTCTTATAGACTCAAAAAAACATATGAAAACTTTTAAAACACGCATGAAAATTTTCAGTTCGTGTCTGTTTTTTTCCTCTATTTTTCCCTCACTTTTGCCTTGGAAAACCGCAAAATTCCATTCGAAGGATTTCAAACTACTTTAGGAAGGAAAGGCTTTCCTCTGCCTTGCATTCTACCAACATTTCCGTGTGGGTGTTCATTACACTGCGTTATATAATTTTGCGGCGTTACGTAATTCGGGGGCCGACCACCGACCGCGGACCGCCGACCGTTATATCGGCGCTCCAAAGCAGCGCTCACTTCGCTTCGAGTCGTAAACGCGTTACGAGCAACGAAGCGAGTAGCGGCGGACGAGCGAAGAGAATTCTTGTTCTTCGGTCCCCTCGTTCGGCTTCCTTCACTTTGTTCGTTTTTGCTCGGCGGTTGAAGCGAGTGTGCGTCGTCGCTTTAAAACTCACAGCAGGCGAATCAATAGAAAATCGCGCTTTATATAATTCTTGACGTGAGGATTTACGTTTTAGTGCTTATATAACACGCCGAAAATTAGCTCGCGGAGCAATCAATTCGACGGACCTGAAGAAAGCAGCAGCAGCAGCAGCAGCAGCAGCAGTTGAGTGAGTGTGGAGAACGCAGCAGTGACGCGAGCCGCCACACAACACACGATGGAGCGACGAACGCGCACCAGCAAACGAATGGCGTCCGTGGAGCACCGAGTTCACGATTTGTCAATGAAAGGTGAGTGAGTGGGAATTTTTGTGTGTTTTTTGTTCTTGTGGCTGATTAGCGCCTCCGCGCATTCGAATACCGGGTTCGTCATTTGCTTCGGATGATTGAAATTAATGGAAGTCTTGAATTGGTTTGAAGACTTGAAAACTGAAGGTAATGAAAATTTGGAAACTATGAAAATTCGTCAAGGTTTCAGAAGTACTTCTAATTTTTTCAAACGATTCCGCTGAGGAATGGAATGGATTGAGTGAATCACGCCCGCGCTGCACCGCTCTCAGCTTTCGGAAGCTGATCGGAAGTCAAGAGATCAAAATCGCGCGTTTCTGCCGCTCAGTCGTGCTCGCTGGGGAGAGCGAGGCTGCTCTCCACGTCCATCCTCGCATCCCGGACGCGCGCTATAAATGTGATTGTCTGCAAAAATAGAAGAAAAGCCAGCGAAGAAACGCTGCAATTTACGCGAGAATACAATTCGGCGTCACCGTTTGCATTATTTTGCTAGTTTTCATTACTAGCGGCGCCGAGCAACGTAGCTGGAGCTAAAAAAGCTTGAAAAAGCACTCGCTACAAATTAATTTGCTCTCTCTCTCTCTCTCTCTCTGTGTAATCTTCTCGATTTTGGTTTCGTGTGGCCGATTGAAGGTGGCGTCTGCATTTGCACTCCGTGTGTGCTGCGCTCTCCGAAAACGTTTTTCTCCGAGCGAGGCTGACCTCGGCAACAACAGTTTTCCTCTCGATATTCGAAAACAAAAACACGAAGCGAGCTAAAGCGTCACGTCACGTGGTTTGTTTTTGAGAGACGACCGTTTTTTTCCACTCACAGTGTTGTCAACCGACTCGAATGCCGTCCTCGTTCACTCGGAAGACGGTAACGAAATTTAAGGGCGAAAAAATAAAGCAACCTGCAACAAATTCTCCGCATGAGGGTTTCGAAGATGAATTAGCTTTCCACAAAAAAAAAACCACAAATATTTGGCATTGTTTTTTGAAATTTTGAGAGCAGTTTCAGCACTGAGCTGCTCGTCTTCTGTCGTCGGCTGCTGATTAGTTATCAGCTTTGAAGACTGATAAGTTAGTTGGCTCTGAAAGCGAATCAGTGGCAGAGATTCCTAAAAAGAAAAGTGGGAAGATTTCAGTGAGCCAAAATGGGAAATAAAATGCAACGCTGAGCTACGTAAAAGCGCGAAAAACACGAGGGAAACACGAGAAAAACACACAGTCAGCGATGTGTTGTAATTTTCGCTCGTCTGCGTCATTAGACGCGAACTCCTGCGCTCCCCTCCGCTCCCCTCCGCTCCCCTCCGCTCACTTCCACGCCTCTCGAGGCAATAAAACGTTGCAAATATAAATATTATGTCATTCCAGCAACAACTGTGTGCACGACGTAATTTGAAAAGGTAAATAAAACGAGTCGCCTTCAACAACTCAATCAAAAACTCAATTAAGCTGGAGTTAATTCAGCAAGTTAAATTGCAACAAGCGAGTCTTTTTTTTCAGCATTCGTTGGTTTAGAAGAGCGAAGAGAGCGGAGAGTTTTTAGTTGAAGCAACTAAACGGGAGAAAAATTCGAGTGCGTTTCCAGAAACACACATCCAAATTCCTGAAAATTT
The DNA here is from genome assembly GCA_922984085.1 of Sicus ferrugineus. Taxonomy (NCBI): domain Eukaryota; kingdom Metazoa; phylum Arthropoda; class Insecta; order Diptera; family Conopidae; genus Sicus; species Sicus ferrugineus. The sequence goes on along the minus strand of OV277350.1, from coordinate 29,504,861 downwards.
AGCAACGCTGCCACGCTTTCGCTCTCCTTTCCCTCCCCTTTCGCTCACCTTTCGCTCGCCTTGCGCTCACCTTTCTCTCCCATGCAGTCACATTTGGATGATCGAACGGGATCGTCGTCGCAGCCCAGACAAAGCGGTCGGTCGAGAGCGGCGACGTCGAATTCCGTGCCTGCTGTTATCTGCAGCGCGTTATCAGCGCGTGTAAACGCGGGGTTTCGGCTGTCCAGAAAATCCCAGCGCTTCCGTTGATGTGTCGAAAAAAGCCTCACGGTGATCAATTTCACGAGTTCCTCCTAAATCAACAAGCAGCGACAAGCAGCGGGTGGGGGGCTGCGTTTCTCCATTTATACTCAGCGTTAACTTATCGTTGTTTGTTGGCGGATATTTGATGACGGCAGCCAGCAGAACAGAAGCCGCAGAGACACTCACGTGATCGCCAGAGACGGCTGAGCGTCGCCTCGCCTCTCACGGCGCGCCGGCAGTTGTCCTCCTCTCGCTCTCCATTCAGCTGAATACCCGTGCAGTTGTGTGTGTGTGTGTGTGCCTAATTGAGTTGCGGCTGTATGCGCGACGTTATCATGCGCCGTCAGCGCGGCTCGAAGTTCGCACATCGATCAGCGCAGCGCAGGCAGCGCTTGTTTGTTTTTCTAGCCAGTGGCAACTGGAAATGAATGACACGAACAAATTCGAACGCTTTTTGCTCAAGCTGCCGTAGATCAGCCGGCGTTCGGCGGGCGTCTCGTCTCGTCGCCTCTCTTTGCATTCGATGACAATGACCGATTTACATGCGCCAGAAAGCTTATTTCGCTAGAAGTTCTCCGAGTATAGAAAATCGGAAAGGATTTTCCAAGTTTCGAGCTTTGAAACTGAAACTCGTTGAAACTCGAATGGGTCTGCGGAATCCTTGTTTTACTCGTTAATGGGAATTGTTTTACTCGCTAATAATTTTAGCTTAAAAACTCCGAACTTCAGCAGCCAATTTTCGGCGGCAACCTTCGATAATAAATAAAATATAAAATTATTGAATATACTTTGGAATTCCAGAGCGTGAAGTGTCCACACAATCGAAGTTCGTAATCTGCTCAGCCACTCATACGAACGAACGTTGTATTCACACACACGCACACCTTCGCGTTTCTAGACTTTTAATTGACGCAACAATATTTAAAAATAACAATAATCAGTAAAGAAGATCGTTGTGAAATGTTAAATAAATAAAAGCTTCGATATTTCCAATAGTCAGAGCAGAACTTGGAACGGCGAAAGACAGAGAGAGCCAGTCAGCCAATCCACTGAAAACAGAAGAAGAGAGCGAAGACTTTTAATTAAAAAGTCACATGTGAGACAATCTACTCGCAGGACACACACACAACTACGCGCAAGAAATAACTAAAAATGTGCTTCGTGTCAACACGATGCGATTTCATCCCAGCGCGGACTCACCAACTAGTTGCAGGTTGAGTTTACAACTAGTTGAGTATTTAATATCGAACGTCGCTGCAATTGCTTTCAACTAGTTCAACTTTCAACTAGTTCAACTAGTTGGAAACTAGTTGGGGGTCTGTGAGAGCCGACGGAGAGAAGAAGCGAATCGATAGCGAGATCACGTGGAAGATTCGAGAACTGAAGCCATCAGCAGTTTTTTTTCTTTATCGTATTTATTAATAATTATGCTTCCCACCTTGCGAGTTTTACTCTCCATTTCTTTGCCATTCATGTGATTGTCTCTGCATTCGCTGCGCTGACCGACCCATTAAAATCCAGCTGCTCGCTAACTAGTTGGCGAGCCACTCGTAGCGAACAACCAGCTCGCTTCGGTCCCGTGGTGCGGATTTTACATTCCCTTGCTGCCGGTGTTGTTTTTGTGCGTTTATTCCGCCACTTTTAATCCCAAAGCGAATTCAGAGAACGGGGCAAATGAAGAATTTCGTGAAACAAGCTACAAAATATCCGAAGGTAGACGGCGAACTACGAATTTCTATCTCTCGCGGCGCGTCGCGGTGTCCCGCAAGTCGTCTGTTTGCTCGCTGATTAGAATCACTCGGCCAACATCGTGTTTTCGCTGCTGTTTTTATACAAGATTTTGAAAACGCTGAGAACAAATTAAACCTTAACTACAACAACGTAGAGTTGCCACCTCGCTGAAAGGAAATTAAATGATATGAAATACAAAAGAAATGAAGTGGAATGAAAAAAATTAAATAAAATTAAAGGAAATGAAATAAAATTAAATGAAAAGAAATGAAATGGAATGAAATTAAGTGGAATGAGACGAAATAAAATGAAAGGAAACGAAATGAAATGAATTTAAATTAAATGGAATGATTTGGAATGAAACGGAATGGAATGAAATGTAATGGAATGACATGAAATGAAAGGAAATTAAGTGAAATGGAATGAAATGTAATGAAATAAAGTGAAATGAAACAAAATTAAACAAATTTAAATGAAATTAAATTAAATGGAATGGAATGGTATGATGTGGAGTGGAACGGAATGGAATGAAATGAAATGGAATGAAATAAAATGAAAGGTAATGAAGTGAAATGAAATAAAATTAAATAAAATGAAACGAAAGGAGATAAAATGCAATGAAAAGAAATTAAATAAAATGGAATGAAATTACGTGGAATGTAACGAATTAAAATGAAACGAAATGAAAGGAAACGAAATAAAATTAAATTAATTTAAACGAAATAAGAAGGAATTGAATGGAATGGCATGGAATGGAACGGAGTGGAAGGAAATGTAATGAAATGAAATGAAATGTGAAGGAATGAAGTCGAATAAAAATTGAAAACGTCATCAGCTGCGTGGGGGACGCGGCGCCTTCAATTGAATTGAAGAGCGAGAGGTGGCAACCCTGGCCGATTTATATTTACGCGTTCGGACAGACAGACCTGCACACTTCGCACACACGGAGAAGATATTTGTAAACTTGCGCGCGTTTTGCTTTTATTGTTGCTGGGGACGGCCGCTGCCCGAGCACGAGTCTCGCGAGCTCGCTGGCAAGCAATTCCGTTCAGTCGGGTTGTCACACGGTGCGGATTGAGAGCGGCAGCGCGTCACACGGCGCGCGAAGTACAGCATTTCAGGGCAAGGAATCGAACTGAACGCGCTTCTGAAGAAGTAAAGGCGATCGCGAGCCGCCACGCGAACCGGATTACGCGACGCGGCTTCCACTCGACGGGAGCCACATTTTCCCCGTGAATAAAACGCGATAACTGTGCCCTCCGCTCAACTGTGTCAGGGACAACTGAAGCTGAACTCGGCGCAGCGCTGACGGCGTGTCGAGCCTACAACAAAAGCAAGTGTAACACGCAGCGTGAGTGTGTGAGTGTGCGCGTGTGTTGGTGGTCAACGTGGAGGCGGCCACAGTCAGCTGTTCGCCGTCTCGCGTGTCGTTCCGCCGTCCGGTGCGCCTTCCTTGCGCAGCCGAATCGTCTCGACCTTCGCAGCGCCGCCTTCCAGAGCGAGCGTCCGCCAGCGCACCGCACGCACCGCTCGCACCGCTCGCACCGCTCTTCCTCTCGCTGGCTCGCTCGCTGCTTCCGTGGACTCTCTGAGCACGAAGTCGAACCCTACGACGCGTTCGCAGGGCTTTCGTCGAGCTTGCGAGTGCAGCTTTCGCAGTCGGCACGCTTTGCTGCCGACCTCCGCCCGTCTGCGCTCTCCTCTCCGCCACTCTGTCAGCGCCCACTCGACCCACTTGCACTCGCCTGCGCTCAGCTGAGGCGCGCCGGAGAAACTTTCGTCCTGCTGCTGTGCTGCACGAGCACTCGCAACCGCATTCGCGCCACCGCGCTCGCCCGCCGTGGAGCAGCCGTGGAGCAGCCGTGCAGCGTGCAGCGCCTTTGTTATTGTTTTGGGAGCCGAACGGCCGAACGGCCGAACGGCCGAGCGCCCGCACGAACGAACACCCGCACACACACACACCCAACGCGAAATGGAAACGAAGGCAGGTTCAGTGCAACGCAGGCAGCAGCGAAACGCGCAGCGGAGTTCCACACTTGAAAATTCGGTTCGCAAAATACAAATTTGAAGCAATCAAACGGGCAGGACAGCTGAATAAAAAGTCGGCAGCTGCGATGAAAAGCTAATTAAAAACGTAAATTGAAAACGGCTGCAGTTGTTCCCTCCGCGCGTGCTTTCGTCCATCAGCAGCAGCGGATGTCCTAGATTCTCCTGAGGACTCGCGAAGTTGCAAACCTAAAAAGGATTCGCTGAACTTCGAACTTCTTCATCGATTATTTGTTTTCTATACTGTGCGCCTCCCGCTTCCCCTTCTTCGCACCAACTGCACGAGGTCCTCTCTCTCTCTCTCTCTCTCTCTCTCTCTCTCGGAGCGCCACTTTGTCTCATCCTCCCGCTGCTGCTGCTGCCGCTGCTGATGCTGCTGCCGCTGCCACGACAGCGAGGTTCGGCTCCGCTCGGTCGTGCGTAGTAGCGCTCCGCTCTCCACGCCGCTTCGTGCCGCGCCCTCGTGTCCGCCGCAAGCCTGTGTGGGTGCAATATTTACGAAGAGGTCGACAAGCAAAGCGAGCCGAAGAGAGTAGCGATTTTGTTACCTTTTGCCTCGAAAGACGGGAACATTGAAATCCCTGCAACGAGTTCTTCCAAGTCCTGCGAAGCATAAACGCGAAGCGGAGACGGCGACGGAGACGGAGACGGAGAGGCGGCGAAAGCAAAGTTCAGTCTCGCCTTGCTGAGGAGGAAAATAAGGAAGTTGACGGAAGTGCTGCTTACACTTGTTTTCTCGTAGTTGAAAATAGTTTATTAGTAGTTTTTAGTGCTTTACAACGGTACAATAATAGCGTTCAAACGAAAGACTTGATTTTCGAAGCTTTAAAGTGAATATTTGGCAAGAAGTTTGGAGCGCAGCCAGCCATCAAGTTGAAGACTGCAATCTGTGAGCGCAAAAGTAGTTTACAAAATAGTGTAAAACCGAGAACTGCAGTGAAAACCAGTGAAAACGCAGGCAGACAGAGACTCACGCAACAAAAACGCAGGCAACAGAAGCTCCGAAGAAGAACATTTCATACAATTTATATCCTCCAAAAATATCGTCAAAAGAAGTGCAATAAAGAGGCGACAGGAAGTCCTCCACACACACACACACACACACACGCAGGAACCTCGTGAGTTGAGCGGATGGCAGCACCGCCGTAAAATTTAGAGGTTCAGTTAATGAAATCAGAGAAAAGTCATGCAATAAAAGCAAAAGAAAGAGCAAACAAGCAATATTACAGAATTTCTAGTGTGAATTTTATTCGCTAATTATTACAGCGAGAAATAATTGATTGCTGCGACACTGCGAGCACAATAAAAATCAATTAACTCAATAAACTTCCATCAGCGACGCGCGAATATTGAATACACGAAGCCTACGAATTCGCGCTAATCAAACGAAAAGCTGACATAAATCCACGAAATTAGAAAGCGAAAACGCAAGCAATTTAAACCAGGAAGTGTTGTACCTGCAGAGGAGTCGCGCGATTTAATTGTTTCTGTTGTTTCTCTTGCAGTGAGTGAAAAGGACGTTCAATCAAAGCAATAAATAAAAACTTTCCGTCAATCAGGCGAACGTCAAACGAACTGAAATTGGCGTGCGAGCATTTCTTCTGAATTGAAACGGTGGCAGATGGCTAAAAAAAGAACCACCAGATAGAAATCCGAGAAATCCTTCTATCGATCGCCGTTTTTTTGCTTTTTTTGGTGCGCGAAGAGGCTGTTGAGAGAATTTGTGGTGCCTTCGTTTACAGCTTAATAGAATTAATTTAGTTAAGAAACACATTAAACGTAGAAATCAACGTGAAAATTAAGAAAAAACAAAAAGTTCGGCAAGACTCGGCTGCCAAAAGTGACATTCAAACTAAAAAAAGTCGGCTAAAAGTCAAAAGTGTGCTTGAAATCGGTGCTGTGAAAAGCGACTCTGGAACATCTTGCAACAACAACGAATACAGAGAAAGAACAAACAAACAAGAGCAACTCATCGTCCCCCTCTCTTTCTCTCTCTCTCTCTCTCTCTCTCTCTCTCTCTTGTTCGTCGGTGAACATTCACTCGTGCATGAAAAAATGAGTGATCGGGAGCGATCGTCCCCAACACTGATCGAATCTGGCTTAAAGAATCTTATCGGCAGCCGTGACGGAAACTACCCACTAATAAGCGGAATTAACGGTGAGTTTTCAGCACTCTGCATTCGTTATTTTAGAAAAAACCCGACAAGTTGGTGGGCAGGCCGACGTCTCGAGACCCCACTTTCCTGCAAAGTTGAAAACCCTCTGAAGTCGCTGAATGCGCGCGGAGTGATTTTCGTCTTGACATCTCATCGCGTATCCAAAACACACATATTAAAAAAATCCCCGAGCATTTGGCATTGGAATTAGGCGTAGTCGTCCACCGATTACGCCCATTTCCAGTCCCCGACTGCTCTATGCGCATCGCAAAGAATGGTTCTCAAAATTTCGTTCCTTCGACTCTCACTGTGATTTCAACAGGCAGACGGACAGACGACTGGACAGACAGAAGGACGGACAGACGGATCAGGATGGTGGTGGCGCTGAGCAAGCATGTTGCGGATATATAATTGTGTACGTGTGCGAGTACGCGTCTGTAAGAAGTACATAAATAAATCGCACATAGATGCGCGACCACTCATTCTGCAGATACTTGTTTTTTTTTTTTTTTTTTTTTTTTTTTTTTTACTTGGACGTTCCTTGCCAAAAATTAAATTCTTGGGTTTGCAAACACGACGTTTGCACGCTTTAATGCGAATTCGGCAATTAAAAACTACTTGGGCAGAACTTGTACACCACACGTACACGCGAGCAAACCGAATTCGAAAAGTCCTCGAGTTCGAAATCTGCACCAAAGAGAATCAAAATTAGACTCGTCCGCGGACGCGTGGTTCGTGTACTTGCTATATCAGCTGCGGCCGTGCGCTGCGACACGTTGGCGGCCACACTTGCGCGATAGCAATCAGATCTTCCTTCCACGAGCAGCCGCCCGTGCACTTCATGGATTGCATTGTAATTAGTTCGCGGTCAATTAATTAAGACTCGCCGCGAAGGAGAGCGAAGGAGAGCGAAGAGCGCCCGTGCTTTCGCGCCCCACTCTTCGTCGACGCCTTGACGGTGCGCGGCCACGCCGTCCGCTTGTCGGTCTCCGCGTCTGTCGGCAAATTAAGTATGAAATGCTGCTGCTGAATTCGCGTTTGCCGTTTTGACATCTTGCTGCATACAATTTTGCGCGGGTAAGAATGCACAGATGAAAACTATTTTCGTAATTCGGTCAGCAGCGTCCGTCTTCATCGGTGCGTGGACTCCCCGAAATTCCATTCCATAATGGCCTCATAAATCTTAGAAATTCGGATCTTCAGATGCCCAGACACCGACTGTTATCAGTCTCTCGGAACTCAGAAGAGATTGCCGGCTATTAACTCGCCGAACCGCGAATTACGTGTTTCCAGAATGTATTACGCTCTCGCAAATTACGTCGTTGAAACCGCTTAATGAGCGGAGGGAATAAATTCCCCGTCATGTCTGCTTAATTGTACGATCGTTAAAGTGGCGATTAGCAATCACATGCATGCAAGCAACTAAATGCGATTTAATGTGACGAAATCGCAAGTTCAGAATACGTAGAAATACAAGCGAGAGCTGGACGCGTTGGTATCGCCGGCCTTGTCATCTTGAGAAAGTGATATTCTAATGATTACTTGTAAATTCTGTTCAGGAAATGACATATAACACCCATGTCCAGCAAGGAATTCTGACATTCTGCATGTTCGGAATTCAGTGGGGTTTTAGATAATTTTTCAGTAGTGATAAACGCTGGAATATGGATCTCGTGGCCTATTGAACTTCAAGTAGAGGAGAGGGGCATCCGAGCATCGTTGTTCCTCTATCTCTATCTATCTATCTATCTATTTATCTATATGTCTCTATCTATTCCTAGCCAGATCTTTTCGAAAAACTTCAATAACCGCATTTTGCGCAACTTTTTCACCTCAACCATCAGTTAAAGCATCTCAATCATCATTATTATAGTTCGTTTATAATATCGACTGAAGATAGTCGTGAAAATATTAGAGGAATTGAAAATACTGAATCCCAGACGGGCAAAAGAGGCTTCAACAACAGCTCAGATCCAACACTTCGCTTTCCTCCTTGAATCCGTTCTTCGAATTCCCTGTTTATTATTTTCTATTAGGAAAAAATCTCCATACTGTTTAGTTTTCCCGCCATTGTCGTGCGCTCTGTCATCAAGCGATAACGACGCTTAGTTGGAAGGTATTTCGCAGATTCAATTGCGGAATCGCACTTTGCGCTCGCATTCGAACACAACACGTCCTCCTCCCTGACGCACGTACTGTCAAAATACCCCTTCGAATGCAGAGAACCTGTACGCTTCAATGCATACATTGAAATACTATGAGTATCCAGCCAATTTACTCTTGTTGTTGCCACTTAAGACTCCGCGTGAAGGAAGGTTCAGTCGTGAGACGATGGCGGGGATGCGGCAGGCAATGTGCGCAAACACCACCTCCTGCGAGGCCCCGTCGACCGTCGACCTATCGCAACAACCTCACGCTTAGCCCAGTTACAGAAGCGTCTCAGACGCGACGTGCAGATATTCTGCGCTCAATGCGCACCGCCATGAATGGGACGAGAATACGTACGACGTACGCACGGGTGCTGCCAAGAATGGTGGTCAGGGAGCCACACAAATAAATTAAGATGTCATTTACTGTGATTTTTATAGCCATTCTTAAGGGAAGCGTGGTGGACGTTCGGTGAAGAGATTTAAGGGCAGCCACGAATCGAGTTATTGTGAAGAGGAAAGTCTGGGTGGGGCGTCCACTGCAGAGGAACCGTCTAATAAGTAGGGGCAGAGGAGGGGACCGGGTGTTAGAAGCAGATAGGCAGCAGCATTTTTCAATACATTCTATACTGCCTTCGAATTGCGTCCTCACTTAAATGTGAATATGAAACTTAATGAGATGGAAATCACTTCACAGCAATTGCCAGTCTCAGAATAGAAACTCCCCGAGGTGATGTATGTGATGTGGCGAGTTTCGCTATTGTTAGCGAAATGCAAAATAATCTAAAAATTCCCCTCATGAGAGGATCTGTAGGATTTTCCAAGATTTAAAGTCACAAATTCGAATATTAATAAGTTTATTGGAATTGAAAGAAGCGCAGTATCGCTCTGCCATATGAAAACCTTAAGTCATCTGAGACCACACTGGCCAACTGCGATGTCGTATTCACGCATGAACGGCATACCGGTCATCTATTCACTTGTACAACTAATTTAAATCATTACAACGTCATGCGTGCGAAACGAGAAAAAACTCGTTATCATCTCGACCTCGCCTCGAATTCTACACGATAGACACGAGGTCTGTGCGGTTTTTAAAGTAGAAGGAACAAACAATCGAAATCGAGGTGCATCGTATGTGAACCTCTGAGTGATGTGATCGGGGGGAATCATCTGGTGTAACCTACGTGAAGCATCACTTAAAACTTATTGTGACTCATTAATAATCGGTTATTAGTTCTGTGCCAGCTATAAGACTGCAAAGTTATTCTGCGAACCCGTATTAAATTATCCATCGTCCTCTTCACAATTTCATATTCGCAAACGCTTTAGCTGTTCCCATTGAGAGCGTTATTAACCCATATGTGACCCATATAACAACCATAGTTTGCTAAGAGCTGCACTCGCCACTTTCCTGACCGATTATATTTATCGATTTGTGGAATGCTTCTCAGTATTATTTTGCATTCTTCGCAATGTTGGCCGAAGCCATAGCATAATTTGCACATTATATGCACCAGCGCCTACTAAGACGAGTGTACTTTATTTTACGAGATTTGAGTGCCTTTGTCTGGGTTTTCAAGTCTTTTGTTTCTCACTATTCGAAAGCCTTCAAAACAGTTTAAAGAGCTTCAGCGTTTCTCTTCCTGGTTTAGCAACGTTGCATTGTGCGCAGAGATGAAAGTAAGTAATGAATGACTTGCGGAATTATAGCAATTTTGCTCTAATAATAAAGGATCTTAATATGCCTACAATTTCAAGGCACAGAGGATTGATGAATTCTGCACTCCGCACTAGAGGAGCACAGTAAATTTTGTTTTTAAATTTGTAGTCGAAGAGTCTCAGTGTTCTGGTTCAGCATAATATCGACTTTGCCTTTAAATTAAATTTATAAACATATTCATTATTCAAGCGTGTATATCACGCATAATTATAACTAAGTTCTACTATTGGGTACTAGTAATCGTCCGGTCTATCAAAGAAACACTTTTACCACTCAGCCATTTCCGAGTATCCGTATGATCAAATCATCAAAATCAGTTTTGCTTTATGAAAACGCAGCTACTGCAATATTTCTGGCAGTTGAACTTACTACGCACTCAAGTGTAAATTTGTACATCGATAATCGGGAGCAATCAGAGCTATTAAATGAGATCGAATCCATTCATCGATTGTCGAAGAATGTAAAGAGGCAATAGAGTGCTTTGGGAGAGTCAGGAGGGTACACATCTATTGGTTTCCGAATATACGGGCGTTGATGGCGATGATAGAGCAGACGTGATAGCAAAATAGGAGTTAGAAATACCAGGAATTCGACGGCCTATTGACAAGGAAGCAGATGTTCCCGTATCCTTGAATCTGAGCTCGAAGGCCTATGTGAGTCCGAAATGATGAAGGAGGCAGAGAGGAAGTGGACCGGATTTCACAACTGCAGGGCTTCGAAGATAAATTGGAGTCACTAAAACGATAGCGGACACGATACTTGCCATCACCGATGAGGGTTGACTGTAGGCTTAACTTGGGGTTGCTATGAGCCAGCTGACTAAACTGCGGCTTATGCGTCCACAATTTGACGATCAGTTAAGAAGGAGATAGTGAAGCATCTCCCGCTGAAGTCGGAATATGGAGCGGGTGGAGCGGTGCCATTGGAAAGCCTTTTCCGCTTCCCTATAACTGCATTCATATCGCTTCCTTAGTCGCCTGCAACTCGTTGCAGCCGTTGAAATTTGACATTTCTGACATATTTACGTCATATTTGACATTTGCGCTGAAATCACGAGGAGAAGAACTTTCGTCGACGTGCTTGTTTAATTTAATCGTTTAGTTCGCCAGCAGTTGTTTGGCTTGATCGGTCGGTGGGTCTGTCGAGAGACGTCTGCACGTTTTATTTTCGGGCGACTTCGCTGCAACTGTCACAGTCAATTTAATGCCGTCCACTTGCGGCATCGAAGCCGAACACATGATTGTTGTTTTCGCAGCAATTCCACTTGCAACTTTTACTTGCAAGCTGTTCATCCGTTTCGCTTTTCGCTGATTTATTACAGAATTCTGCAATTAAAGGAACACACAAGAAAATTGTTTTATTTTTTTTAATAGCTGCTGAAGAATAGAACTGAATTTACTGTGGATTCTAATAACTTTTAATTATAGTTTTATTTCTTTCTTCCCTCTAGATATTATTAGCTTTTTAAATAGATTTATTTTAATCTCTTGAATTAATTCAGCGAAAGTATTAAAATAGTATTAAAGTAAATTCAAAATTAAATGAAACGCTCGGAACATTTTTGCGTTCAGTTTAGTTTAGATTAAAAAATTTGTTTAATCAATTGCGAGTCTTCGCCGCAATAGCAGGCAACAAATCTTCTTTCGTTCCATTTGTTTTGCTTAATTGTGTTGTTGTTGTTGTTGTTGTTGCTGTTCTGCAGGGCATTAGGCTAAATTTAGGTTACATTATGCGATATGAAGTCGGGCAACGCGAGCAGCGGCAGCAAGGACGCCAGCTGGCTGGAGGCGTTCGTTTCCGCAATTCGAAAAATCGGAAGCGAAGGCTTTTCTTTGTTGTTGTGTGTGTGATTCGTAGAATCGTTAAAGGGGCACCTGGGTGTAGGTGTGTGTGTGTGTGGGTGGGTGTATAAAATTGTTATTGCTGGTGTTGCAGCTACAACAACAATGCCAGTTTGTCTTCCTCGTATCTGAGAGTTCAGCAGGTTCAATCCGAGGGGATACGCAAAAAAACGTGAGAACAGAGCAGCAAAGCGGGTAAGAATAAGAGGAAGAAAACGAAGAAGAAGAAGAAGAAGAATAAAGAAGAAAGATGAAGAAGTAGAAGAAGAAGAGGAAGAGGAAGAAGAAGACCAAAGGCGAGTGGAGAGAAAACATGAGTTCTGCTAACATTAGATGAGAAAAGAAGGAATGCAGAAAAATGGGGAGAAGGAAAACAAAGAAATCGCCATACTTGCCTGTGGAAGCGTAGAATGTCGTCCTCGCCTGAACGTACACGCAACCGAACACTCATACAAGCACACCTGCACAAATACATATAAAAGACACAACAGTGGTAAATAAGGTTGTGATTTTTCTTCTTTTCACTTCCAACTGCAACTTTCGCAATGGCCAAGAAATGCATACATACGCGCGCACACATACGTCACACACACACACACACATACATTCATACACACGAGCTACACACACAGCTACACACGCCATATGGCAGCACAGCAGGTTGACTGCTACTGACAGAATGCAAAGCTCGTCGTCCGCTCGCGAATTTCGGCTGTGGGTGGCTTCCAGTGCTTCTTCTGCTTCGCTCCCTGCGTGCCACCACCTTCGCCACCCTCTCCAGCCACATGCGGCAGCAGCCCTCCACTGGAATTGTTGGCATTCCACGTTCTGTTTGCGCCGTCATGACAGATTTGCAGCACATGCTTGAAATGTCAGAGTGCCAAAACCCGGAATTTCGAGGAAGCTTCGAATCGGAGCACAACAGAGCGCATCACGGAGATAGAGAGAGAGAGAGAGAGAGGGAGAGAGAGAGAGAGAGAGAGAGAGAGAGAGAGAGAGGGAGAGAGAGAGAGAGAGAGAGAGAGAGAGAGAGAGAGTGGAAGCGGGAGAGGATCCTGAAAAGCTCTGGAGCCAGCGAACCAAGAAAGAAGTCAGAAGGGGCGGAGGGGAGAGGGAGGCTCTGAGTGCGAATTTTCAGAGCGCATGTTTCGAACATGATGTTCGAATTGGATTTTGTTTTTACTTTTTTACTCTTACTGCTTTTTCTACTCTTACCGGTGAAAAATTTTATGCCATCTTAAGGTATTTCCTGCGTGTGGATGTGTGGGTAGGTGTGTGCAGATGTGTGGGTTCGTGTGCTTGCGATGGGGTGGCGCAGCAGTGCATTCAGAGTGAAACCGGGTCGCTCCGCGAGGGCAAAGCGGGACAATTGAACCCCCAATATAGAAACACGTTTAACAAATTCTGAAATCCTTTCTGATTTATAATAATCCGTCGTTTTGTTGCTTTATCGGATACTTCGGAAGTTGATTTAATGTTGGCCTCAGATTAGGAAAACCTACAATTTTGCCTAAGCGGGCAAAACAAACACAAGATTTCAACAAAATTCAGACAACAAGCGGCTGGACGTGCGATATTTACAATACTGAGGAAACACAGGGAATCCCTTTAAAAATTACGGACCAAACCTGTCTGCAAAAGCGACCAATTTTACAGGGGAATGCTGGCTTTTGTAGAAATGCCACCATCAACGACATCCAAGATCTCACATACACCAAACTCCTCCATTATTATGGCGAAATGAGAACTAAATCCTAAAATACACACTTTCTAATTACAATCAGAGTACATTTCAAGTACCGTTAAGTCTCGAGGAACCAGTAATCTTTGAGAACTTTCGCAGTACCAGTACTGGATCGTGGTACTTGCATTTCTCTGCTTCAGTATCGTGTACTGCAGCTGGTAATCGGATTTGTAATTTGCCTGAAGTCTCACAGCTCTGTTGTACTCCAGTTTTCATTGCTCTCCTGCAGAGGTGGAAGCTCTCTCGTCCCCTCTCTCCTCGCTCACATGAACTCCGCCGTCCCTGCACTGCAACACGTATCTCGATGCAACCACCAACCACACCATCGCAAACAAAATGAGAACACTCAAGTGTCGTTCTTAATACATTTTTATAAATTTTAAGTTTACTAAAACACTGAGAGCGGTGAAGGAGAATGAAGGGGTCGCCGGTTGAGGGAGACTGCGTGTGAGAGGGGAAAAGAGGTGGGCGCGCGTGCATCTTGGAAAGAAGTAGAAATACAGTGGCGCGCAAAAATTAATGGTAATTAAATTACTTTTTTACAATTCTCAAACTGCATTTTGAGCTGTCGGTTCCAAGATGTCCATCAATTTGCATGCAATTCAGAAATTCGAATTTTAGCAGGTTTTTAGAACTCTTTTCAGATTTCCAAACAGTTTTGAATTTATAAGTTTTTATTTTTTTATTTTTTAGTTTTTTAGTTTTTTTTTTTGTTTGACCAATTAAAGTGAGATAAAGTTTTTCAATTTAGTCTACAACCGCAAACTATTTCGAATAACTATTCGGTTCTACTTGTGCAATATTATTCTGATTATTTTAATTATATTAAATTTTCATCCGCGTGCTTTTAGTTTTATCAGTAAGTTTGTGTGCAAGTTAATCTAATCTACCGATAATTTCAAGGATTCCGTGTATAACATTTTCGACAGCAAATACAAAGTTTTTCATAATGTATGAAGTGGCTTAAAATTGGTATAAATGAGTATTTTCTTCGGAATTTCGAACTTCAGCGCTCCACCGCAAACACGACACAGTTCTGAACTCAGAGGCGACAATTAAAATGGGTGCCTGATACCCCTCCGCACAGCTACAGCTGCATTCAAATCTTTATGATGCAGCTGATAAGCGCAACTTGATCGGTGTGACCGGTGCCCCACTTCAGTGGAGGACCAACCACGAGTACCAACAACCGCCGTCAAGCATTCGTTCGCAGAGTAAAATCCGACGAAAGTTATGAGAAACTCGAACGCAGAAATCGTTAACATTAAAAGAAACGCATTTTCAGCAAAAGTTTCTTGTATTCTCCGAAATGTTTCCTTAAATTTACTGAACTTTTCGCATTTTCCTCTTATAATTGTTTAGTTTTCACGACAAAGCAATGCGAGCAGCATTTTCACCTTCAAAATGCGATTCAGAGTTTACTGACCGCGCCTCTCCGATGCGAATGCAAGTAATTACCGCGAAATTTATTATAATTAAAGAGGCGATACACTTTTGCTTTTATGTGCTCGGCGACGCTGCTCTTGTCTGATAAATGGCACCAAATAGTTTGAAACCATCTTTAATTAATCACTTGCTAGCCGAAATTAAGAATTTCATTTAATCTAATTATATTCGAAGATTGCTGCGCACGGTGAAGTCTGACGAAGGAAAACTTGTTTCTAGTTCAACCGAAGTGTAGTGAAAAGTTTGCTGAGATGAGATCAACAATTGCTGAAACACGAAATCTTTCAAGTTTAATGAAGTGTGCGGTGCTTATGACGCGAGTGTTGATTTTCGCAGGGCGAGCGGGGTGAGCTGCACCTGGCGGGCACCTAATTAATTTCGCATTACGCAGATACAAAATAGCCGCGTGTTGGCGTGATACTCGCCCGCGGTAGAGCTGCCCAGACCAGCAGAAGTAAAATTGCCGCGGAAAGGAATGCCAAAGCTTCTCCCCGTCGAGATGGTACACACGCATCCACGCCCATTTAAGTGGGAGGAGGGCTACGCGCGTAGCTGTCGTAGAGAGTTTCATACCTGAGGAAATGGCGCCTCGCTTCCAAGACGAGATTCGAGAGCCAGAGAGGCTCTTGGAGGTGAGACGACAACCTCATTCAGACAGCCGTCCAGAACCTCGACTTCGAACCTTTTGAACTTCTTGTCTCCACTTTACGCTTTTTCTTTCGAGACGACAGTCGAGATCGACGCAGTCTTCTTATCGCATCGGGTTTACTTGTAAAGCGATAATCGAGATCGAGGCCGTCATTATCAGTCGAAGAGAGAACCAGCTTCTCGCCTCGAATTTGAGGCGATAATCGAGGTCGAGAAGGCGATTTCTTGGAAAGACGAGAATAAGATCGAGCCAGCCGTTTTAAGTCTGGAGGGGAATCGTGACCGAGACAGCCTCTTCAAGTCGAGACGAGAACCGAAAACGAATTTAAGGAGACAATCGAGATTGTAAGACAATCGAGCCGAAAACCGTGATCAAAATGCCTTCCTTTTGGCTCAAATTTGAAGCTTTCAATCGAGGTGGAGACGATAATCGAGAGGTGATGGTCGAGAAGAGAAGCGAAATCGATGTCGGGACAGCCTTTTCCAGTCGAGAAGAGAACTGATAACGAGAAGACGCAGATCTCGATAAGTCATCACGTTCACTGGACGGACAGATCGACGGATACGCGGACGGACGGTGCTAAATCGACTGAGGAGTCGAGTTTTATATATTGAGTGCGCTTTATGTATCGGGGGCACCGTCACCGGAATGGAGTGTAAATATGAATAAATGCACGTCATTCGAAAATAATGACAACTGCCTGCCAACAGGATGCGGCGTCTCTCAGCCGAAGGACTTCCTTTCAGTGGCCGTGGGTTTCGTTGCAATTCCCACCACAATTTCTACCAGCATTGTTATGCTTCCGAATAAAACATGCAGTACCTTTAAAGCGAATTTAAATGCAGCCGGCAACAGAAAACACCGAGCAACAGTGATTTCGCGGCGCTGGCAGGACGCCAGACACAGTCAGTCTAGTTACTCGAGTGAAGTGGCACGAAGCAGTCCCTTCCTGCCTCTCGGTGGAAGCAAACGTACGGATACCGGCGACTCTGGCATTTAATGGGTCGGGAAGTGGACGAGCCAAGTGGGAGGAGGGATGAAAAGGTTGCCAGTTGAGCTGAAAAGCTTGCCAAATGCAACATCTGAAATATAAGCGAAAAATGTCATTTAAGGCTGCGAGGGAGGTGGGGGTTTTGGGAAGGGTGAGTGTGTGAGGGGCGCGAATGCAAATCTAAAATAGTTCGGTCTTCCACACTCTCGCTTTTGTGCGCTTTCGTCCGCTTTCAACGCATGATCGTCCTCCTGCAGGTGCGATTAGTTCGAAATTAGCTGGGTTTACAGTATCATTATTAGTCGGGTTTACAGGAGTTCCGTGTCCCGTGCGAACTCCTGCCGCAACCATCGTGGTTGCGAGCTGTATTTCTGCATTCGAGTTTATTGCGTACGCTTGCGTCTGAGTTCCCTAAATTTAGAACGCTGAAAGGCGTCCCTGACTGAAGATAATGACTTGAAAAAAAGAGTGCAGCGCGTTCTTGGCAAACGCTAAACGCTACTCGTGCTTGGTCCGCCCGCCAGAATGCCTTTCAGCCAGCGTAGTTTTTCCAAAGCTCTCGCTCGCCATTCCTGCCCACCGAGCGTGCAAAATTAATTATAATTTGCGCGAACAACGGATTCGTCTTATCTATCAACGGAATTGCGGAGATGTGCGCGCGTACTTCGACTTGTTTTCCATTTCAATTTCAACAGCTCGCTTTATTTCGCCCGTACGAAACAATTTCATTTGCGTCCGCTGAGCGACAAGCTGTGCGCGCCTTATGAGCGAAAGTGGAAATCACGTGAAACGCTGGCCGCTTGTTTAGAACAAAATAATGCCGACTAATTAGTTTTCGGTTCTTTGAGATTAAAATTCCTGGCAGAAATAAATGCGACGCTTGTGGAAAAATTAGCGCAAGCAGTAAAACTATTTTGGAGGATGCGTGACGGTCGAGCGTGGGGTGGTGGAGGAGGAATTTAAAATAAAATGATTAATTGCCTCAAAATTCGACGAGTTAAAATATTCACTCGAAAGTTTCCACTTTGTTGAGAGGGGTGGCGGCTTTTATGCATCTCTGCAGGAATTTATTTCTTTGTCTTCGTACACAGGCATTAATTTGTCTTCATTTTATATGTTTATCAGCTGCAGTAGTGACACAAAAGTCCTCAGCTCCCCCAAAGAATGGCAATTATTGGAACAACAAAGCGTTCATGAGCATTAAATCGATGCGAACTCATCAATGCTACGCATTCTCGTGCTTTTGTATTACAATACAATCGCTGGAGCGCTGAATTCGAGTTCCCCTCGCATTCCATTTCCGAGTCCTTCGTCGGAAGACATCGCATTCTCGATGCACGAGTCTCGATGCCATCCATCAACGCGCCGCCGATCGCGTCTCTTGGCAACGATCGCCTTGGCTGTTTTTTCTTTATCTACGTGAATGAAGTAAAACGCTGAATCGTATTCGCGCGAAAGCGATGTTTTCTGCAGTCCTACACAGTCTAAAATCTAATTAGCGAAATCACGAGGTTTATTTATTTGCCAGCCACCACGCTGAGTAGCGAAAAAAGCACGAAATTCTAGCACTTCATTATTTCGCACAACTAGAAACATCAAACATTCTCGTTATTTAGTTATTTTTATCTCTGCTTTGCGTTCACTTCATTTCCTCGTTCGCGGAAGATCGGGATGCTGCAGGCCGGCATCGCGATGCTTCAGCAGACAGAGGACGAGCGGCTGTGGCTTCGAATTTCGATAGCTTGTCTGTTGTTCGTCAGGACCTCCAGCTGCCCAGCAACGGCAATCCCTTCGCAAACGCATCTGAAGAATGCCAAACGCCAGCGCTGCTCTCAGACTGCATTTGCGACCCACGATGCGCGATCCAGTGTTGCGACCACAGACACTCGGGTGGGTGTTTCTTGGTGGTTGCGTCCTCACACCTCAGCAAATGACGACCTCGTCGTTGTTTTCGCATCACAAGGCGCACCCATTTTTCGTATCTGGTGGTTTTGCGATGGATTCTGGGCGGACTGGATTTGTGAACATCGCTGTTTTTCCATTAGTTTCCCCCATTAGTTTGCATTCCGAGCACGAGATGTTTTCCGAAGTACTTAAAGTGCCAAACATATCACGCTCCGAATTCAAAAAACTGAACTATTTGAGCCGCAAATTAACGCGGTTGTGAGAAAATCAATGCAGCCTCTGGTTCGAGGGTTCGATCGGTCGATGTGGCTGCCAGCGCGACCAGCATCTCAGACGTGTAAAACAACCGCATCCACCTCGATTTGTGTTAATTGAAAAAGTGGTTCGAATTTACACGCTGAACCGAGCTAAACGGCGGCTCGGCGGCGGCAGTTTTGAAATCTGATATCGTGTAGTTGTTCGTCTCGGCTGCGGTTCGTCTTAATTGAAAGTGCGACCGACTCGTGACGCTGCCATTAAGAAGATCGAACGCTTGCTCTGAAAACTCTTCTACCAGTTGATCGAAATCAACGACGAGGCTGGAATTCATTACGTCGTCTTCGCCACTCCCGCGAGCGGATGAACGCAGTGGATTCGAGTGACTGCTGGCGCTCCAAGATACACTTTTTCGCCAGATTTCGTAAGCGAGAACAGCCTTCAAATTCGTCCCACTTGCTGCTTGAATAGAATAGTTTTTGTTTTTGCCGAAATTTGAATAAATCGAGACATTTTTACATGACTATTTCCAGCCTCAGAGTTTCCTTACACTTGGCAGATTCTCTGAATATTTCAAAGACTTCGAATAACAGAGTTTATGTTAATTAATGCTAATTAAATCATATTTCGAGCCGATCAAATGCAGTAACGACTTCGCCAGACTCCATTAAATGTCCTCCAAAGATGAAATAAAGAACGAAAAAGGCCAAAAGTAATGAAATAAATTACAGAGAGACATGAAATTTATATTCAAATCGCTTGAATTCACATTTGGCTGCCCTTTTACAAGACCAAATCAAAAATATCACAGAATACCAGGAGATTTTTGAAAACAGTTGGCTAAAAATAGCAAAAACTACTGAGCGTTTTGGCCAAGTCAGAGTCTTAACTCGCTACGCCTCACAGGTGAGAGCGAGATAACTTAAAACTCTCTTCTCAGGAGCCCAGAAAGCCATTATAACCGTCGTGGTAGGTGCGCCACGCCTACTTTTGGTGGTTACTATGCAAATATCGTCAGTTACGCCGGAGAAATTCCCGAATTCCGATCTAAATTCCATACTGTGTACAATTTTAGCACTGTTAACAATTTTTTAAAAACGCGCTCTATATTTGTGCATGAAAAGTAGGCGTGGTTATTCTTAACTTCTCCAAATAACAAAGAATGATTGTGTTAGATTCACTCACAATACCTCTACTCGTTCTCATGTATTCGTGAGATGAACAGACAGACGGACAAATGAACAGGTCGCATGGACAGACAGACAGACAGAGAGACTAACAGAAAAACACACACAGAGCGACAGACAGACGGAGAGACAGACGGACATGCGGCCGGCCGGAGCTAAATCGTCGGAGGAGGTGACGCAGAGCAAAAATAAAAATACACGCGTTTCTATGTCTATCTGGCCGCCTTCTCTGCATTACAAGCGAAACAACGAAGTGGCAACCCTTTCCCTTCGCGCGTAGGGCGCAAATATATAAATAGACACATTTTGTGTGTGTTTGTTGTTGCTTTGCGCGTTCTGTATTCGGGCCTCACATCTTGTAGCCGCTCCGTTGCAAGCTCAATCTATCGCCGGTGTCTACAAATAACTAAATCGATTATTTTTGACTTTCTATTTTTGCTTTTATTTGTTTCCTCTAATTTTTAAGGCCATGCTTAAAAAACTTAATTGCCAAATTGCTCACAAATCAAACAACTGTAAGCATACACAACACACACACACACACACACACACACACGCACACACACACACACACACACACACACACACACACACACACACACACACACACACACACACACACACACACACACACACACACACACACACACACACATACTAATTTAATGTAAACCTTCTGGCAACGCCAGAAATATTTCATTGCGCTCAGAATTCTTATCTTCGAATTCGCGCGGATGCTACGGCGAGGACCGCAGTATTTGGCCGGCCCAATTTTGACATTTCAAAGCGTCCGAATATAAGGCTCAGTTACTCGTAATTAAACTTCAGCGAACTGTGAGTGTGTGTGTGTGCAATTAAGTACATAAAACCCCAGCGGGAAAGATCGACTGCGATATTTAAAACCACCATTCGACTGATTACTGATTGATTACTCCACCATTCCACTGATTACTGACCGATTACTCCACCATTCGACTGATTACTGATCGATTACTCCACCATTCCACTGATTACTGATTGATTACTCCACCATTCGACTGATTACTGATTGATTACTCCACCATTCGACTGATGACTGATTGATTACTCCACCATTCCACTGATTACTGATTGATTACTCCACCATTCCACTGATTACTGATCGATTACTCCACCATTCGACTGATTACTGATCGATTACTCCACCATTCGACTGATTTGCCTGAAATACTCGCCGGTTTCCTTCAGCGAGCGATTTCTTGAAATAACGATTGCTTGAGAAACGAATGGAAAGTTCATCGAGTGAAACTATCGAATGACTGTTTCAAGGGTCGAGTCGAGTACCGAGTAATTGAAATAATTAATAATGAATAACAAGTAATGAACAAATTCAAGGAACCCCACAATTGTAGAGTTGTTAATTTAAAAGTTGTATTTTAAATGCTACTTAATAATACTTCCAATACTTATTAAGAAAACCTCAAGGATGTTATTAAACCGAAATTTATTGAGGAGTGTGGAGTCTACTTTCTCCGATGCCGTGGGTTGAAAGTGCCCCCGACTGCCGCGCTTGCCTACTGGGGGACCACGAAACCGCATTCCTGTGCAAGATGGTCACGTATGTGTCCTGAAACACACACGGATGCTTGAATGGTGGCATTTAGTTTTCTGTGCTGTTTGTTGTTTGCAGTTTGGATCGGTTGTTGTCTTAACTTTTAAAAATAGTTGCAATTTGGCAAGCGGTCAAGATGTTGTATGCAAAACGGCTGCCATATGGGCGACTTGCGTTCCGCCCCACCTACCGCTCCCTCCGCCTCTTTGCGGCGACGGGATTTTATGGTCTCGCATGCTGTTTCCAATTATCAGTGAAACTTGGTGCCAGAAGTTAGTAGGTCCCTGAGGGCCTTTCATTTGTGACTCGGAGCAGCACATTAACGGCCGCATTAATTTAAAATGTGGAAAACATAAGGAGGGACTTCTTGGCATTCGGATTGTGGGAGGTTAAAAAGAGGAGAAAAAGGGTTCAAATTGGAACAAACCTACAAACCTAACAAAAAAAAAAAAAAAAAAAAAAAAAAAAAAAAAAAAAAAACCGTCTTATATAGGAATCTTATATAGGATTTATCGCTTTGATCTGCTGTATCGTAAGTCTTCGCAAAACACCAGAAGTCAGAGGTCGTCCCAGCGCACCAGAAACGTGGGGAGGCGTGATGCACTGCGAGTATTTCTGACTGAAAGACTTCTGTCAGGGCAGCGCACGATCTCTCCAATCCAATCTAACTCTGCTAATAATAAAACGAATTTATGAAATTGTTACAGAAAGCTATTAAAACAAAAGTCGTCCCGCAGCTGCCAAAAATTCCTGTGATTTCATTCAGTAGAACTTTCGGTTCTTCTTCGTTTGAATGAAACGCACGCTGCGCATCTGAGCGGGCGGCAATTGGACCGCGAAGCCTCAACTACTTAATTGCGTGTGGATGTCCAAGCGTCGAGACGTGTGTACGCGCGGAGGGCCTCCGATATTTCGGCAGGACGACCACGCTGCGACGAGACGTGTCTATCCGTGAGTGCGTCCACTTGATCATTTGAGCCGCGGGGCTTCCATTCACTGGGCGAAAGCGGGCGGCGGCGCTCACTGAATGTTATTTTTGGGTTGGAATTTCGGGAGGTCCCATCTAACTCGTCGACTCCCTCCATCCTCCCTCCATCGGCAATGAAAAGAGTGAAATGGGCCAAGATGTTCTCTTGTTGCGATACTTCTTCGAATTCGACACTCTGTACCGCTCGAGTTACCAAATATCGTTCCAAAATCGAGTTACCAAATATCGTCCCATCGAAGTCGAAGTTGAAAAACGGAACAATTGGTCTTTCCTTTAAATTGGGTCAGTCTTCGAACAATCTTAGCATTTGTTACCCCAAATTGATAGATAATCTCGAATTCTGTACTTATATTTCGACATTTAAAGCGAATTCCTTCCTGTGCCGATTAAATTCGATAAATGTCAGACTTACAAAATGGACGCCCAACTCGTTATACATTAGAAAAGCCATGAAAGTCTTCGTAACGAGGAGAAAATCTGCATTTAGATTGATCGGATAATCCGATGCGCGGTACGGGACATTTTTAGCGTGGAATGGCAACCTCTTCCCTCCTGTTTTCTCGCGGCATTTCTGGCTTCTCCGCAGCAGCGAATATTTTTCTTGACTTTTTATTCACACCGAAACGCAGTGATGAGTGATTGAATTCGGTCAACGTGAATTGTTGTGTGTGTTTTTCTTGTCAAGACTTCGTTGAATTCTGGAAATTGAAGAAATTAGCCGTGTCCGTCAACGTAGAAACTTGTAAATATTTAAAATCTCTCCAACACAAAATTTTCCAAGTTTTATCTAGCAAGATTATTATCTCGACAAGTCTGAAAATACGAAAAACAAGACAAAATAGAAATAAATGACGAACAAAAACGTATTTTAGTACAACTTTTTCGTTCTGCTAAAACGTATTAAAGTAGCAATTTAATACAACCTGCCAGCATTGGCAACCCTTGCACACGCGTCACTCTTCGAGCTACAGCAGCTCCCTCTATTTTCCGCTAGCGCAAGTCTGCAGCGAAAGCTTTAGCAAAAGCTCGGCAACGTGAAAAGAAACCAAGAAAAAAGCACCCAAAATCAAAGCAAAGCTTGAGCTTCGCCCACAACTGCGCACCTGTTAACGCTGCTCGGCAGCAACAACGTTGTTCGGTAGTTGAAACGACTGCCGGTGTGGAAATGCGGAGAGAACGACATTCTCTAATTTTGCTCTAAAGCTCAGAGTCTAAACACAACAACTATGCCTCTCTTGCTTAAGATTCCAGGCATGAAAAGCATTCCAACTTACTCTCTCCGCAGAAAATACGCAAAGTCATTATTAATCAGTAGTGCGACTGGTTGGTTCAACTAGTAGTTGGAATAGCAATCAGAATGATGGGAAAAATTGAAAATCTGTAGTGTTGCGTGCAGTCATTTGACGATTTTTCACATCGATAATGATTATCGATTCATTATTGAGACATACAAATTTTTGAGGAACTTAAGTTTTCCATAAACTTTGAGAATAAAAATTTGTTATTAGAGTGAATTCTCGATTTTTATTGCCTCAGTTTGGAGAGTAGCAAATTTTTCTGCGTCTCAGAACTTTCTTTCCGATCATTAAAAGCTTTTCAACATTAAGTTAAAAAGTTTTTACATATTTTTGTTGCACTAACTAAATACTGCATTTAAATATTTTTTAATTTAAACCAGAAAGTAGAGTTTTTGCTAGATTTCTTGTATTTTTTCACAATAATAAATATTTTGTGGATTTGCGATTTTTCTTTTAGAAGTTTAAAAACTAGAAAATGCAATATAATTCTTGTTGAGTAAATATTTTGTAGTGTTCATGAAGATCCTCGTGAGTTGAGTTTCTTTTATTTAACACTCAACACGAGACCGGTTTGTGCAACCAATAATTAGTTTCAGTTTTTCGACAGGGCATTCGCGCTCAGTATTAATAGAAATTTCAGTGATATTTCTCCCTCTCTCTCTCTCATGCGAAAACGTCTTAGCGAGTAAATAGCGCGCACCGCTCTCCGCTTCTGCTTGCCTCTCGTTATTTTCTGCATGAAACATGCAATTTATAGCAACGAGCACAGCAAACGAATTACTGTAAAATCTACAAAATCGGTATTTTGAATGGAAATTCATATGAATTTGCATTGAATTAACCAGCGTTAATGAATAAACTCAACGCCACGCAGCTCTGGAACGCCGCAAATCTAATCGCAGTGCAATTAATTTAGAAGTTCTTATCACTGCCGAGGATGACGTCCGCCAACTTCTAGTTCAGCTGACGTCTAGCGATTTCCAGTGCAGCGCTTCTAAGTCGCGTTCGTCAAGGACACTCGAGCAGCACTTGACGTCTGCTGTCGTTCAAATTATCCACTTCAGAAGCGACAATCAGCGCTCAGATATCGCGCGCCAGTCATTTTGCTACGCTTTCCTGCTTTCTTATCGGTATCTCGACTCCGCTGCGGCTGCTTTGTGGCCAAAATGAGGATGTCGGGCAACGGCGACGCGTTCCACTCGCGGCTTTCCAAACTCTTCACGAGCGTGATTAACAAATAAACTCGCAAAATGTCGCCTAATGACGCTCGTAAAGATCAAAACATCGCGAAGATCAAAACAACTGAATTAAAACTCCGCTATTTTGCTTTATCTTCACAACGAAATCATTATCTCTCTGCGTTTCTATCTCACTCTCTCCTCCTCTCTCTACTCCCTCTCCCCCTCTCCCACTCTCCCCCTCTCCCACTCTCCCCCTCTCTCCCTCTCTCACACACACACAAATCCCATCCAAGCAGGGAAATCCAGTCGCGCTTTCTTATCTCGCCGACTGTTTGCTCGCCGCGTCTCCACAAACTTTTCTGTTTGGTTCTCGTTTCATGCGCGCTACGAACGACCTTGAGAACTTAACTAGTTAATCCAGAGCAGCAGGGGCGCCCGCAGAATTCCTCTCTCAAGGGGACGGCGGCGTTTTCACCGAACAGCGTCGCTCTGAAAACTCTTTTGACTGCAGTAGCGAGTGCGGAGTACCAAAATTAGTCATGTTTGTGGCGCGCTAACTCGTTATTTCAACCTACAAATAAATTCATTTCCTCAAATTTTCAATCCCGCTTCGGTCCGAACTTCCCGTTTTTTTGGGCCACAGATTCCCTCGCTCGTCCCCCGCTCACCCACTCGCTCGCCCACAACAACACATCGCACGTCACTCCGTGCAATTCTCGCTGTTCTCGCTGTTCTCGCACTTCTCACTCGGCGGCAGTCGTCGTGCGAATACGAGCACCCGTCGGCTACTCTGCGCGCGCGTTCGAAGCGCTGTTTTTGCTGCAGTTGGCGAGTCTCAAGTCTGCCGTTGTCTGCCCCTCATTTTCCGCCCCTCATTTTCCGCAGTCAGACGCTTCACGAGGCAGCACGTGGTGCCAACACGTGACCACACAACACAAGCAGCGTCAACGAAGCCCTGGGCAGAGTCGTCGACGCTGCTGCGAGTGCTGGCGCAGCGGCTGCTCTCTCTCCATCTCTCTCCATGCTGTTCGCTGTCGAGGCCGCTGATGCCAGGCGTTGAGTTCGCTCGCTCGTTCGGGGTGGCGAGTCGCTGCGAAGCCGTGTGCGTTGCGTGGACGGACGGGAACGCAACGTGAGCGGAACGCAACGTGAGCGCAACACACGCGTGTTTTAACGCGTGCGGCAGGGCGGCCGCTGAGAGGTGCGAAGTGCTGAAATTAATTTGAACTGCGTTAATCAGCTCAGCAGCCGCGATAAACGCGCGACTCCCCGGCCTGACTTCGAATTACCAGTCGCTCATGCGACCTGTTGATCCAGGAAAAACTGACTGAAACCCTCTGGCGGATGTGATTTTTGATCCTCACAAATCAGCACGAAATGGAAACTTTAAACTCTCGACGAAAAAATGCCACCAATTCTTGAAATCAATGGATTTCGTTTTTTTCGTACTTTTAAGAATAACTTGAAATAAATTAATTAAATCAACTTTCAAGTCAAGTTGCTCCATGTGGCAACACTGCCTCTGCCCGCGGACTCCTCTGTGTGGCGCAACACGTGCTTCCAGCGAAGCCGTCGCTGCTCTCTCGCCGCGCGCACGGATCCGCGTGACTCGCGGTGACGGTGTTCGGCGTGTCACAGAAACGTGCTCTGGCAGTCACTGCTGCTGCTGCTGGCGCTGCTGCTGCCGCTGCCGCTGCTCCTGCTAAGAAACTTGAGAGCCGAGCGCTCGCCGTTTATTCGTTTCGTTTCGTTTCAGTTTTTTCCTCTTGCAAAATATAATTAGTGGTTGTTGTTGCATTTCACGCCTCTTCGTTCTCGTCACTCGCAATATTCAGCTCTGCCAATACTAGTGCAGCGTAAATTTGTTCTCACTGTCGTGGTGTTTCTTCTCATTTTTCCGACTTGATTACAGTTGGCGGTTGAGCGTGTGATGCGATGTTGGTGTGTTTGTGGGGAAGAGAGAGAGAGATGAGGGGCGATGACGCTGCCAACGCGCTCCCACTCGTCAAAGTCTCGTCATCCACCTGCAAAAGTTCAACTTGGGATTTTTCGAACCTTTTCAGTTCTCAAAAGCGATTTCAAACTTCGAGAGGCAGCTTGGACATCAAATATTTTGTAGCAAGCATCGCAGTGCAGCCGACTGCGAGGTCTGCGGTCTGCTGCGGTCTGCTTCAGTCTCGCTGCTGCGCTGCGCATCGAAAAAAACGCAGCCGACACACAGCAGCGCGGCGCCGACCAGCAGCAGCAGCAGCAGCAGCAGCTCACGTTTTTCGCTCGGCTCTGCAGTTAGAATTCGAGTGCGATTCCGGCGACGGGCAGCTCGAGCGCGGCATTTGCTCGTCGGGCGTCCAGCGCTGCGCTCACTCGTCGCTGAACCGTTGCACACTCGCCGTGCGGCAGAACATTAGTCGTCGCTCTTCCGTCCGCATCGCGTCTCCCCGAGAGCGTTTTTCGCGTACTTTCGCGAATAACCGTCAAATCCAAGAAGGACCAACTCGCTCTCGCGCGAATTTCACGTGTGATTTCGGTGTTGCAAGTCGAAGTGAACGAGTTTCGATTGCCTGTGAGGATCGAGTTGTGCCAGCGAGTGCTTCCGAACTCTCGTCTCTCGAACGCTCGAGGTGAAAACGAGTGAGAATCTGCAGTTCCAGCGAAGCGCGATGAAGCGACAACGCGAGGGAAATCGCGTGTTTTTTGAGAAAATCAGCGGTTGCGTCGCGATTCGCATCGAGATCGCTGGCGTTCAGTGAATGGCAGCGAGTAGCGGGTGATTTTCACGAAATTCGCTACTCTCTGGAACCGCAAACGAGAGCCACGAATTTGCATAACTCAACACACACACACACACATCTTGCAGAGCACGCTGAAGACGCTCATTTTCGGCCAATTAAAAGAAGAAGAAGAAGAAGAACGGGTTTGCCGAGCAAGAAACAACAACAACAACAACAACAAACACTCGGACGACCGCCATCATTAATATTTACAAGCGGAAATTCAAGCCGAACAA
Organism: Sicus ferrugineus; assembly: GCA_922984085.1. Taxonomy (NCBI): domain Eukaryota; kingdom Metazoa; phylum Arthropoda; class Insecta; order Diptera; family Conopidae; genus Sicus; species Sicus ferrugineus. The sequence continues at coordinate 29,476,732 of OV277350.1, read as the reverse complement.
TTTCTTCATACAAAAATATTATCGGAATAATTTTTTTATGCGAATTTTGATCGAACGAAATTATTGATTCGTGTTGTTTTTCTTGTTTACATAAATTAACATTGAATTTCGTCGAAGGCGGATTTCTATTTTACGACCACACGTGTCACGTTTTATTATTAAAATAGAATTAAAATCCGTTTTAACTATTCGGAGCTGCAGAAACTTTCTAAAACGAACTCGGGATAGAATTGTCGACTCAGTGCGCTCTTCTGTCGCGTTTTGCCAACGAAAGTCGCCTCATTAAAATCGGAGCGATCTCGAACTTTTTCTTGTTGTACTTCATCACTGAAATTACGGAATCGATCAATCACAGCAATCCGGATCCCGACAGCAGCATCAACTTCACCGACATCCACAGCGATACTCGTCGAGGGTCTCACGCGCTCACTCACGCGTCTCACGCGCTCACTCACGCTCACTCACGCGTCTCACGCGCTCACTCACGCTCACTCAAGCGTCTCGCGCGCTCACTCACGCGTCTCGCACGCTCACTCACGCGTAACGCACGCTCACTCACGCGTAACGCGAGCTCACTCACGCTCACTCACGCATCTCGCACGCTCACTCACGCGTCTCGCACGCTCACTCACGCGTCTCGCACGCTCACACACGCGTCTCGCACGCTCACTCACGCTCACTCACGCGTCTCGCGCGCTCACTCATTCAGAGTCGCACGTAAAATGCGCATTTCGCGCGAGAACTACTTGCAGTTATTGTTGTTGCTGAGGGCGTACAGCTGCGGAGAGGGCGTGGTCGTCGACGTCGACACCTAAGCTCGCCGCCCCACTCACGAGTCCGCGAATTTAGTAGAACCGCCAGCGCTGCGAATTTCGGCCCCTTTAAATGTTCAACCGGAAGGCCGCGATGAGCGCCGACGCGACTGCCTGCGCGGGCTTCTTCCAGGAACAGGCGATCAATCAGTACCTGCAGCAGCTGAACTCGAACGCGGCGGCGGCGGCGGCGGCGGCCGCATCCATGGCCAGCGCCAGCTGCGGCAGCAGCAACAGCGGCAGCAGCGTGGACGGCGGCGGCCACGCGGGCGAAAACCAGCGCGGCAGCGGCAGCAGTTCGTCCAAATCGAGTCCCCACAACCACAACCACAACAACAACCACAACAACAGCAGCGGATGGAATGACATGCAGCAGCAGCAACAGCAACAACAGCAGCAACAACAGCAGCAGCAACAACATGCTCATCAACGACAACAGCAACAGCAGCAGCAGCAGCAGCAGCAGCATCATGAACAGCAGCAACAACAACAGCAACAACAGCAACAACAGCAACAACAGCAACAACAACAGCAACAACAACAGCAACACGCCGCCCAGCAACACGCAGCCCAGCAGCAGCAGCAGCAGCAGCAGGAGCAACGAGTCGTCGTCTCGCATCATCAGCCGCCGCTCTCCGCTCTGAGCGGCAACCTGCCGGCCGCCAACACCAACACCAACACCAACACCAACGCGCACTCGATCTTCGGCAGCGGCAGCTTCCACTACAAGAGCAACAACGCGTGGAGCATCCCGGCGCTCTCCTGCTACCAGCGACTCTACAGCGAGCAGAACGGCTACCAGCGCAACTTCGGCGCCGCCGAGAACGCCGGCAGCGGCAGCCACCCGAGCAGCGGCGGCGGCGGCGGCGGCGGCGACAACAGCAGTGGAAACCACAGCAACAACAGCAGCAACCACAACAACGCCGGCCACAGCGGCACCAGCAGCCGCTTCCACAACAGCAGCGGCAGCAGCGGCAGCGGCAGCAGCGGCAGTGGCAGCAGCAGCGGCAGCAGCTACCCATCCGTGCAGCACGTCGCGAACGCCGTGGCCGCCGCCGTCATCGCCAACGAGCAGCACCAGCAGCAGCTGCACAGCTTGAAGTCGCGCTTCCAGCCGCCGAGTTCAGGTGGGTAGAAGAGCGGCGCTCCGAGAGCGAACTCCGTGTCGGCGGCCGCGTCTCAGGGTCACCCTGCAGTGGCCTCGATCGAGAGCGGCCGCAGTTGGTGTTTCGATGTTTCGATGTTTGGATGTTTGGATGTTTTGACGTTTTGATGTTTCGAATTTGCGCAACTGTTTTCCGGAGCGCGACGCTCGCTGAAAACACATACAACGTCCATTCTCAGCGAAAAGCCAACAACAAAACACTTGCGCAAACACACTGACAGTCCGTCGTTTGCTCGGCTGTGCGACGATCGAACTTGAAACGAGAAGTTCAAGGCGAGCTAAACTTCAGCAGAGTTTTTCTGATCCTCAGATTCGGCGATCGACAGCTCCGACATTCTCAATTTTTCATTTCAATTCTCATAACATTCTCAATTTTCCCAAAAAACGGCCGGAGTTTGTGTTGGCTGGCGTTTTTAATGTTCACGGTAAACGAAGCAACTGAATTTCCGCCAAAGCTGGACGTCGCACGCATCTCACGTCCCACGTGGTGCAGACGGGGACGACGACGACTTGAGCGCGAAATCAGGGCAAAATCCCGTTACTGCTCATCACATTAACCTCGTTGCAAAAAAGTCGAGGATTCTCCGCATGCGGCCTCCGTCGCTCTGCAGGTTTTGCGCCGCTTCAATGGCATTTCAATGGCATTTTTCGCGAACCGGCCATCCAATTCAATTTCGAGCTGCTGCAGGTCGCGACGGCCGCCGCCCAGCCGATTCACCTTTGAGTCGTCAAAGGACGCTGCCACCGAGTTAATTTTGCCTCACATGCAGAGATTGAATGCACAGCTGGACCGAAGGGTGGGGGGAAGAGGGGCGGGAAGGGATAACACGTAAAAAGCGCGAGCTAAAGTTTGTCTTTCTGTGCCGCGCGGACTTCGAGTTGGCACTGCAAATTTTTCATACAGACACGAAGATGTCTGATTTTGCTGATGAATTACGGCAGCAGCGAAGACAGCCAAGCGAATTTATGCGAATTATTTGAATAATTTCCAGTTACATGTAATCTTTCGTTCTCAATTATGTGTTGAATTTCAATCTCCTTAATTTCCAAATAACTAGTTTTGCCACCACCTACTGGGCCAACATTTCCAGAATCTCGTTTATCAGAGCCACCGTTACTGTGTTTCATGACGTCTCCGTCCGCCCGTCCGTCCGTCCGTCCGTCCGTCCGTCCGATTTGGACAGATTAATCATCCGTCAAACGCAGGTAACTCGATAGTTCTGATGAAACCCGTGCCGCGTTCGAGCGATTCTGGTTTTCTACGAGTACCTCGCTCGCTGCCAATCTACAACGAGCAACTAACACGAATTAAATATTTCCCGTAGAACAAGTTGACTGATTTACAGCCTTAATAATTCTGCAAAACGAGTCCGAGAATTTCATTATTAAACTCAACCGTGCTTCGAAATGGAGGAGTTTTAATTTTTTTTTTTTTAAATTTTTTTTTTAATTTTTTTTTTTTTTTTTTTTTTTTTTTTTTTTTTTTGTACACTTTTCTGTCAAACGCAGACGAAGAAGTTACGCCCGCTGTTGAGATTACGTCGAGAATAGGCCTATTTTATCTTGCAGCCTGAAGCCAAAGCGAAGGCAGTCTGCTTTCAGAATCCTGGTCATTCTGGTCATCCACTGGTCACACTGGTCAGTGGACCTCGCGCCCAATCTACGGAGTCCGCTGTCACGTCTATTTGCATTACTTTTATTTGCCTTTTCCACTTCTATAAAGTCTATTGAAGCTACGGCAACCTTCAATGGCTTCGCGGCATATAATGGCAGTCTAAATATGTTTCTGGGGACAGCAGAGTATTCCACACAAAATTGAACACGAAAACAACAATTAGCAAAACAGAAAAACACTTAACAAAACATAACTAGTTTTCACAAAAACGAGAATAAATAATAATAAAAATACTGAAGTAAAACGCAAAAAAAAAAATTATATTTTTCAAAAACGAAAGTTAAATTTATTCGAATGTGAAAAGATCGACTTTGTTGTTGCGTCCGTGTTTTCGGCGCTGTTTTTGCTTTTCTTCGTTTTTGTTTTCTTCGAGCAAACAATTTTATATACAACATAATTTCTATTTTTGGCATTTTATAGCCAAAAAAAGAAAAAAAGAAGCAAAACCTGAGCCGGTTTAAGCCACGAAACATCATTTCAGCCGAACGGTACGGAGGGGGCGGGGGGGGCGTAGAAGAGGGGCAGCCAAGTGAAGAAAATTAAGACTCCCAGAAACAAGCAGCAAAAGCCAGCGTACAACATTTACAGCAACAATTTCTCCACCATTACGAAGATCTGAAATTCAACAAGGAAGTCAGCGCTGGCTTCGTATTTCATGCGGCGCTGCGCAGACGCGACCAACAAGAAAGCTGCAACTACAACAACCAACAAATTCAAAAGCCGTCCGTTGGAGCGGATGAAGGGAAGGAGGAGGAGGAGGAGGAGGAGGAGGGTGACGAGGGGAGCAAAAGAAATGCTTTCGATTTCGTTTGCTCGTAATGATCTCGATGCAAAGCTGAGCACGCCGCTCAGCGGTCTCCGCGCGACATCGTGGTCGCGCTCTTTGGGCCAACGAAAGCAAAATAATACCGGTTACCGGCCCCTGCTGTTGTTGTTTCGAAAGTAGAGATGGGAATGATGATCGTCGTCGTCGTCGTCATTACTGACAATCATGATGGTGGCGATGATCATTTTCTCGACTACTGCATTGCTCAACACGACTATATAAAGTCCAAAATACTTATAATTTTATATATATTCCGTCGTTATACTCGTATCTGCCCTTTATATTTCGAAATTCTCTAATGTCCCCGCTGTTGACTGAGTATTTATTAACCCGTGACTTCTTTTGCTTTCATTGCAGGTAAGCTATTGAAAACTCACCTTACAACTGGTCTTGCAACGCCGCATATTGTCATCCCGCGTGAGCTTCTCGCGCCTCCCCCGTAGCTGAGGGTGGTAAGCGTTGCGTTTCTAATATTCAAAAATATGCATTTCATATTGTATCGTTTAAAAAGTCACTCCTTCCAAATGATTCGACTCCGAACCTCCGACTCCACTACTAAACATGCATTTGCGAGCGATATTTCACTACTTTCACGTTTTAGTACTCTTGATTTATTCTGCCGATAGAAATTGTAGGGATAAAATTGAATATTCCCATTATACACTACGTGGATAATGAGCCAGAAATACACTGGGCGGTGACAGTAGTGCGTCACGGGTGGGCCTGTTGTGTAATCTGGCTCTTGTGTGGGAGTGTATGGCTCCAGAGTTCCTCCTGCGGGGACGGTTGCAATGGGTTCCTCCTCCATTTTCCGGCGGAACCTCATTTTCAGCCTGAAAACCCCCGCGCAATTCAACCAGAACATGAACAGAAGTTTTGGGAACAAGAAAACTTCGTTATCATCGTCGACCAGGATGATCAGGCGGCTTTCTCAACAGACTTGGAATGATTGGATGAGCTACACCTTCTGTGGATGTCGGATGACCGAGATGTAGAAGGGAATGACATAACCGATCAGTTGACCAAACGTGGTTTCCAAAATAGTGGACTCACAGCCCAATTAGTGGGTCACGAACCATATTGTGGTATTGCATTGAAGGCGGGGGAACAGAAAGTGCGTGAGAACTTCTGGAACCAAAAGCAAAGCGTAATCTGAACCACAACTAGGATTTCATTGTGGAGGACGTCTCCGGGAATGTATTAAACTCACCGGGGACGACTTCAGGAGAGTAGCAGGGCTTCTAACAGGGCATCATGGACTGTGGAAACATATTCGGGTAATAGAGGGACGTACATCTCTACCCGTCACTTACTCGTAAAAGATCTTGAAACGGTTCTTGCTGGAGAGTTAGTTGGGTAAGGCGCGGACTCTGATCTATTATAGTGAAATTGCGATATAGCAATTGAGTCCCACTGACCTACAGTTCCCTGCAGATCCTTACCGGGACCGCAGACCGGTGTGTCAATATATCACGCAGTTCTGCAGTGTGATTCTTGCCTGCGATTATTATTTGCGTGAGACTGAGATCTGGGAATTCAATGATGTTGTAGAGTTATTTCATTGTCTTGAGATTTGTGTGAGATTTTCCAAATCGTATTTTCATGAGAGGAAATAACAGAACTAAAAGTCAATTTTTTTCCCTTCTAACTTTTTTTTTTCAAATCGTAAAACTGTCAGAAAAAAACCTTAAATGGTCCCAAAAATCTTCAACGTTGGAAAAGAGTGGAAAAATCGTACAAAATTTTAATTATCGGATCGGTTTTCAGGCTACGGAATGCAGAGTTTCGGAATGCGAAGAGAAAGAAACCATAAAAGTCGTAGATTACGCTGTCAAACAACGATATAATATATTAAAAAGTGGCTTTTACACTAAAAAATAGACGAAGATTGCAGCAGATTCGATTTTCATCAGACTAAATTTCTGTAAAAAAGGTCTGTCAAGCCAAATCAAATCCATTCAGACTTTCCTAGCGAGAGCGAACTGCAAGAGAGCGAAAACGTTATTGATCAGGGTTGCAGTGACAGCCGCTCATTTTTCGTAAAAGCTGTCAAAGCCGCTGAGCTCGAAGAGCGAAAGCTTGCCACGGCTGAGAGTTTGAGCGAGTGAGAAGCCACGAAAACAAGCTTCCGTGAAAGCATCCCGGAAGTGTTTTTGCTTGGCTGGCAAGGCGTGAGAAAAGAGATGCGGGAGGGGAGCTGATGAACGTGAAAGAGAGTGAGTGAGAGAGTGAGAGTGAGATTAAGTATACGCTGCGTGGTGCCGCTTTGTGGGCCACGACAGTCGTGCCAGCGTGATCTCGCTCGAAAGCCAGCTGCTGTGAAGCGTTTGCTCGAGTGTTCAGAGAGGCAGAAGAGAAGAAGCGCGAGTGAAGGGAGAGTGAGAAGCGGGAGAGGCCGCTCGACAAAGAAAAAACAAGGCAGTGCGGTGAAGCGAAGCGCAAGCAAAACAAACCGCTCAGTAAATCCGCAGCAAAAGGGACGACGAACGGCTAGCAGCGAACTCGCGGAGGCAGCGAGCGAGCGGAGAAAACTTTCGACTTGGCAGTCGCTCGGCGCCGCAGCACCGCAGCACCGCAGCACCGCAGCACCGCACAGCCAGGTTATTCAAATTTCGACGCTTATTCTGTACTCGCACGGCGACGGCAGCGGTTCGGTTGCGGCAGACACTCGCTCAGCGCGCTCCCCACGTCGACGTTTGTGTCGCGACTGGCCAGCGGGAAACCCTGGCGAACACCAGCTCTCGTCTCATTTGAAAATGTGCTCGATTTCGTCCGCAGACGGCTAAAAATAAAGGCGGCGACACGTTTATTTTAAGTTTTTCCTCAACCGTTTTACACACGCGATAAAACTTGACGTCATTAAACTTGAAAAGTAAACGAAAAACTTAAACGCGGCATAAAAACTGAAGTGCGCGCGCGTTATCGCAGTCGGCCGCAGATCCGAAGTCGGGAAGACGAAATCCATGAATTGGCGAATTTGCAGTCTCAAGAAATTCGAAGTGCAACTAATTGCTCGCCGCTGACGAAATAGTTTTCCATTTCGCCTCACTTGCGTTGATCTCAGTGACGGTTTGTCTGCAGCCGAGTAAAAAGCCAACAGTGTGCGCTGCTCGCGAGTCGCGAGTCGCGAGTGCCGACCACGAAACGCTCAAGCATCTCAATTGCTGTGCAAACAGCAGCCTCACCGCAGCGACGTCCGACGTCCGACGACCGACGTGTCTGCGCTCGCCGCTCCGAAGCGCCGCAAACACCTCCGAGCAGTCGAACGGGCGCACCGCCGCCTCGATTTCTGCCCCGTTGCGTCGCATCTCGAGCCACGTTCAAGGTCGCACTTTCCCGCGCCGCCGCCGCCACCACCGCCGCTCTCACACCCGAAGCGAGAGCGTCACAGAGCGCACAAACTCGCAATCGCAGAATAAGTAGGGCGACGACGAGCGCTCGAGCAGCAGCACGACGAAGGCTTTGCCGCGCGCGACTTGAGCTCCGATTAGAAGTCAAGTTCAATGCAAACTAAACACTCGCACACGTCCAGTACACTGCGTGCACAAGCGAGCGGCCGAACGTGACGACAGAGCGCCCCACTTCCAGCCCGTTCCGCCAGAACTCTGTGCGCTCGGAGAGCTTTGCGCTCATCAGCGGTTCTCAGCTGAAGCGAGAGAGTCGAGAGAGGCGAGAGAGGCGCGACACGCTACACGCGACACTTGGCTCGGTTGCAAGTTCTTCTGTGAGCGGATCACGTGACGTGTGGACGGAGCAGAAAAACAGCTGAAGGTCGCGAGCGTCCTGCCTGCACACCTTCGCGCGACGCCGCTCGCAACTGCTGCACGCTTCATGAACGCCGCGGAATCCCTTCAATGAGGATGGAATATCAACTGCCGCCGCCTCAAGCGCTGCACTTGGGGGCCCCAAACGCGGTCCACAGTGCGGCGGCGCTACAGCAACAAACGCAGCAGCAGCAACAAACGCATCTGCAGCTGCTACAAAACGTGCAGCAGCAACAACAACTGCAGCAGGCGCCGCAGAACCAGCAGCAACCACAACTGCTGAGTCCAATGCAGCCTCCTTCCGCGCTGCCGCCGCTCAGCTCGCTGCCGCTGCAGGTGGTCCACAACCTGCCGCATCTGCTGATGGGCAGCGGCAACTCCTCCGCGAGCAACATCAGCGGCGGCGGCGGCAACACCAGCGCCAGCAACATCATCGCCAACAGCAGCAGCAACGGCAACAGCAATCACAACAACAATCCTCTGCGCCACAGCATGCAGAACATCGTCAACACACAGCAGCAGCAGCAGCAGCAGCAGCAGCAGTTGCAACAGACCATCAGCAGCTTGGGCAGCAACCTGGTGGGCAGCCTGCCGCCCAGCAGCCAACTGCTGCACCACCACCTGCAGCATCTGGCGAGCGTCAACAACGCGGCGGCGGCGGCGGCGGCGGTGGCCGTGGCAGCGAACAACGTTGTCGTCGGCGGCGGCGGCGGCGGCGGCGCCAGCGGTGTCAACCTCATTAATGGCAGCAGCAGCAACAACAACAACCACCCTGGCACGCCGAATAATAATCTCGGTAGCGGTGGTGGCGGCAACAACAACGGCAACAATGGCGTCAATAGCGTTGTTAACGGCTTAATTGGCGCTATTAACAGCAACAACAACGGCAACAACAACAGCAACAACAACACCAGCAACAACACCAGCAATATAGCCAACAACAACAACGGCAGCAACATCATCAACAACAACAACAACACCGCTGTTGACGACAACAGCCGGTGGACGCAATTTCAAGTGCAGCAGCTCTGGAAGCAACACGCCTCGTATTTGAACGGTAATCTGACAGTTAATTTTTTATGTAAGGAAGTTTTCTCTACTTTTCCCTCCTTCTCCCTCCCCTCCCCCCCAACACCCTCTCGCTCACTCCCTCTTCTTCTCTTCGCATTACACTTGAATCCCCAGGAGAAGAAGGAGAATCCCCACGTCGTCCTTCCGTTGTTGAACCAACGGACTCAATAAAGGTCCACATTTTGAAGGGAAACGCGTACGCGGCCATGGAGACCCTTTAGAGACTTTTTAGCCCGGATTTCTTATAGAATCCTCCAGCCCTCCATTCACAGAGGAGCGTGAATATCCGATCTTCACTCTGCGAGTGATGCGTTCCAACAAATGATTGCCGCTTTAATTGTGAATTCAAACATTCCGGACTCACGAATCCGATCTGAATATGAAAGTTCAATTTGGAGAAAGCTGTGAATAGCCAACTGAAACCCTAATCTGAGTCACGGTGGCATGCGTGCTGCTGGGGAGACCTCGAGTAATTTCTTGAATACTGAATATTTCACGATCTTCAATACCGAATGAAAACTTTTTCTCGTGTTCGGTGGAAGGGACGGGTGTTCATATTTTAGCGAAGCATCCTGTACTGGTAGTTTTTCTAAAGTTTGAATAGCAACATTTGCCCGAGTTGATTGGTATAAATAAAAATTCCCTTCCCTCCCCCCAACCCCTCTGTCACCCAACCAAAGAGTAGCTCGTGCTAAATGCATAGGAAAAGAGCAGAGCTTCTCTTAAGGGAGCCACTGTAAAATCTGTTATATATAAAAAAAAAAAAAAAAAAATTTAAAAAAAAATAAAAAAAAATTTTAAAAAAAATTTAAAAAAAAATTTTAAAAAAAAATTTTAAAAAAAAATTAAAAAAAAATTTAAAATAAAATTTAAAAAAAAAATTTAAAAAAATTAAAAAAAAAAAATTTTTAAAAAAATTAAAAAAAAATTTAAAAAAAATTTTTTTAAAAAAATTTAAAAAAAATTTTTCAAAAAAATTAAAGAAAAAGTATCCGCATACCAATGGTACTGAAGGTGCCACTACTGAACTGCACACCCTGTGTGGTCCGTGAAAGTTCGTTGCAAGCTTCTTGTTGGACTTCCTTGCTGCCTCAGACCCACGAGAAACTTCAGAGTATTTCCTCTACTCAACTCCAGTAGCTCCCGGAGACCTCCTCGAACTTGCAGAACTCTGTACAGTTCTCCCGATCTCGAGTCTCGATTGGCACTTCGGATTCGGGGCGAAGTCGGGACTGCAATGGGACTCCTCGGGTCTCGTGAGCATTACAACTTCCCGTAATTTCTCAAATAGTAGAGATATTAACTCTCAATGGGGTTCTTGGCGTTTTCGACGAAACTTTAACTCCACATCGCGCAAAAATTGTATTTTCTCGTTAGCTGTCCCCCTCAACATTTCCAGGAATTACGAAGAATGGGCCTCCCACTCCCTCTTTTATTAGCCGTGTATTCGACGGCTAATAAAATATTCATTAACAGATAACGGAAAAATAGCGCTGGACTGCCTAAAAAGCAACAAAGAAAAAGTGGCTGCGAAATGCCAACTGAAAAGTCTCTCGTTTTAATGTGCGAACACTAAGTTTCGGACTTTCGAGCAAGTTTTCGTTGGCTTTTTTGGGCATTTTTTATCAAGCCGAAAAATGTCGAAAAAGTGAAAGTTTTTATAATCATTCCGGGAGCTCGCTCGCCGCGCTCTGCGCCGAACTCAGCGACGGCCGGCCAGACGTCGTCGCGCAGTGCGTCGTCGCTGCTCAGACGAAAGTAAAACGTGAAATGCTTGACGCTTGTGGTGGGAAGGGAAGGGGGAGAGGGTGAGGGCGGAGGGCGGAGGGTCGCCGAAGGGTGGTCCACACCGATCGGGCAGCGAGGGGGGGTTCGTCCAGCCGAGCGTCGGTCGACGAGCTACCGAAAAACGCCGCGCTGTAGCTCGACCCAACCGAGCTGCGGAGTGTCGACGGCGCCACTAAAAGGATTCGTCGGCGCAGGCGAGAGTTTGCCAAATAAAACTCCTCGCAGCCGAGTAGAAGAGGGCGAGGAAAATCGAAAGTTGCGCCGTTCGTACGGCTCGAGTGCTGGTGGCCCCCGGCGCCTCCTCGCTTCTCTGCCGGCGACGCGCACTTTGCGGTCCCTTAAACGAGGCAGAAGTCGAGAGATCGAGCTGGAATTTGTTTGCGATCGCATGCAGAAGTCAGCAGAAGCTGGCGGAGCGCGTTTCGTGGTCTGCAGACTCGTCGCGCCGACAAACTGCTGATCAGCCGGCTGTCTTCGGCCGACGAGCGACGACCGACCACCGACCACCGGCGACCGACGACCGACGACCGAGAGCGCTGAAATTGGGCTACAAACATTAATTAAAATTTATTGACTTTCCTTCTTTTTTCTGCCGAAACTGTTTATTGTTTCGCGTCCGTCGTGGCTTAGATAAAACGGCTGAAATACAATAAAACAGCTCGCAATATTGGTGTCCGCTATCACCGCACAGATGCCCCGATTTTCTCCTCGCTGAAAGAGGAAGAAATCCATCTACGCGAGGCAAACGCAACACGCACGCGCGACGATTCTGGGCCAACAAAACTCAGACTCAGATTCCCGACCTGCCAGAGTCGGACTCCAGATCTCGTGGGCTCAGTTTTCGAGACCCATTTCGGGGCAAAACTTTCGTAGTCTTCCTAGTTTCGTAGGATTCCGTCCTCGAAACAAACGAAATGAAGGGCGATTCTACGAGGACTTTTCTGAAATTTCCTTAGGCTGCTTCAGTATTTCCAGTGTACCGCCTGCACCAGTCGTCGTGCGGTCACAACAATCGCATCCTCGGTTCGGCAATTTAACAGCCTTTATTTCGAGTGCAACATTTACTAACTCACGAGCTCGTTTTTTTCAACTACAGCTACTCAAAAAGAGGTTTTAATTGAAAATGTCTTCACCCGTCATCGACTTCTGGTTTTGGAATCACAAAACTGCTTATTTTTCAAAAGTTTTCGCTTAAAACGAAGCTTCAGAGTCACAAAATCGACGAAATCATGTTACCGATATTCACGGTGGCCGCTTCGTGTACCAGAATCGGCAAAAATTACATGGAAGCGTGAAAATTGAACACGCGAAGAGGTGCCGTGTAAATCGGAGCAATAAAAAATGCGGAAAGCGTCGATTGTTGGTCGTGCGGGAAGAGGGTAGGCGATCGGTGCAGGTCGGTGCAACACAGTTACCCACAAAAATCGGCTCCAACCACAACAACAACAACGATAACAACAACAACAACACTAACAACAAATAAGCGTAACGATGAAAGTGAGAAAATAAAACGGAAAGCAAAAGTTTTTAATAATAGAAACCATTATGGAGTTGTTGTAGACAACAACAACGACAACGAAATTAATGATCAATATAATTTTAATTACAACAACAACAAGAACAACAACAACAAGAACAACAACAACGACGACGACGACGACGACGAAACGAAGAAGAAGATCAAGAGTCTCATTCATGGATGAATACGACTACAACAACAACAACCTCCAAGAAAGAATAACAACTACAACAGCTCCCAACAACAACAACAAACTACCCGCAACAACAACGAACCGCAACAATAACTCACAACAACAACAACAGCAGCAGCGTCCAAACTTGGATGACAAGCACACCAACTTGTCGGGGGACTTCAAATTAATCAACCAGCATTACTGACGAAGAATGCCAACAACAAGAAGAGAGAGAAGAAGAAGGAGAAGAAGTGACGAATGTGTGTACCTGACCAACTGAGCCAGCGCGCGCTCCGAACACGGATTGAAAACAGCGCGCCGCGCTCAGGTTGCGTAATCAAGCGGCGCGCGGCGTGGCTCGTAAAGCAGAAGAGACGCGCGCGCGACATGCGAAGCCCGAACGCGACATGCGAAGCCCGAACGCGAAGCCCGAACGCGAACGCGAGAAGCGCTGAAGTACGAAGCGAAGCGAGGTAAAAGCGAATTAAGAAATCATAACAATAAAAATCAGTGAAAGTGTTGACGTTATCTTTGCATTCCGCATGCAAAGCCAGGCGATTTTTGCACGCGATCCGCGCTACTCCAGCCACAGCAGAAGCAGAAGTAGCAGCAGAAGCAGAAGCAGCAGCCTCTGCTAACGCTGGGCTGCGTTACCTCATTGCGAGCCGCCAGCAGGCGTTCGGGCGCGATGCCAGTTGCCAGGTGGCCGCGTCTCGGCTTCTTTCCTGGGTCTGTGTTACGATTTCGCGCGATGCGAGCGGCGATCGGCGAGCGGCGAGCGCGCGGCTTCCTTGCTTTCGGTTAATTAGCGCAGCTACGCGCGTGCGGCCTGCCAAGTGGCCGCCGCGATTGCGTGCGGAGCGCTGCACTGAAGTAGGTTGCAAACAGGCGGCTCGGCTTGGCTTCCCTGTCAAGGCGAGCGAAACTGGGCTACGCGCCACTCGCGACCCCACGAAGTCGAATGGTGCACTAAGCGCTGCAAAGAACGAGAGAACGAAAGTCGAGTGATGCGCTGAGCGCTGGAAAGAACGATAGATCGAGAGTCGAGTGATGCGCTGACTGCTGGAAAGAACGAGAGAACGAGAAGGGAAGGATGAGAGCGAGAACGGGTTGCGTTTAACACTCCCACGTCTGCTTGGAAGGAGGGGAGCTTCGATTACTTTAAAATACTTTCATCGTACATCGACACAGATCGCCGCTGGTGCGCTGGAGAGTTTCGCCTCTGACGCACACCACGACGTCGAAGCGGGCGACGGAGACTGAATGCGTGGACGTTGTTTGCGTTTTCCAGCTTGCGCGGAAACTGTGAAGCTCCTCGCAGATTATTCATCAAAAGTCCAAAATAATGCCAACCATGCAGCCCGGAAAAACACGAAGCGCGATAAAAGTGAAAAAAGTAAACAACAACACGACAGCGAGCGTGTTTTGCAGGCAGAGGAAACCTGAAATCACAGCTGAGTAAAAGACGATAACACATAAAACAACAACAACAACATCAATAACAACAACAACAGTAACAACTACGAAGCAGCAGCACAACAGCAGCAGCGAGCGGCAACAACAAGACGCAGCAATAAAATTTATATGAAAAGAAAGTGAGAGTTTTTATGTTTTTTCCCAGCTGAACTGGTTTACGTTCCCCACGAGCGAGCGAACGAAGGAGGAGAGAAGAAGCCAACACAGCAACAGCAACAGCAACAGCAACAACAGTTTGGCCGCTTGGGATCTGCTGAGGAGTGGATAAATTTTGCGGCGTCGCAGCCGCAGCCGCAGTGGCAGCACACATCGTCGTGCATCACGTGCGCGCCGACGCGTTGCACGAAAGCGGAAGAGAAACGCTGAATGTGGAGCAGAGTGAAGCAGAGCGGGGTTCAGCGCCGGTCGTGCGTGTGCGAAATTCCGGCGATGGCTGGCCCAGTAGACTGCCGACGCGTCGCAGCAGTCGTCGTCGGCGACTTCAAATACTCGTCGATCTGGAGAGCTCAGCGTGGACTCGGTTGCGGTGCGCACACACACACACACACCGGTTAACCGTTTCTCTCCACAACACCAGCCAGCGTTCAATGCACTCCGCTGCGTTGACTGCGACTGCGACTGCGAGCCAGAACGGTGCCGCGTTGCACGCTCAACCCCGGCCGCCACTCAAGGCAACATTCAAGGCAGTCGCGTCGCGAGTCGCGGAGGCACTCGTTAGAAACAAACGGCGAGCGGCGAGATAGACATAAAAATCCAGCTCGCTGTTGCTTCTCCTCCTCCTCTTCCCCTCCTCTTATCCGTCTCTCAGCCGTCCACACACACACACAATTTCTTTCGTGCTACGATGCGGCGGTGCAGCCGTTGCGCGTGCGCTCTGCGCGATGCTACGCTCGCGATGCATGCGCACTTGTTACGCAACAACTGCGGCCATTCATTCGTTCGCTGAGTGGAGAGCGCGAACCTGATCAGCCGGCAGCGCGTCGTGTAGACGGCGCTCGTCGCTGTTGCGCAAGAATCCAGCGAGAAAGTGTAACACTTTCGTGCTCGTTTCGCGATTCCTGTTTGCATTTTCCTTGTATTTCGATTGCCTCTGCCTTTGCGGGTTTTAATTCGATTCTCACACACGTATTTTTCAAGCAGGAACTTTTATATCGCACGAACGTAAATCGCACGAACGTAAATCGCACGAACGGCCGACTTCCGAGTACTCGGGGCGGCGACATTTTTCGAGATTCTGTCGTGCTAAATGGAAGAGCGGACAGCGGAGAAGCCGTTATTAGCAGAAGCAACGCGGCGGAGGAGAGTGAAAGTGGGATTCCGCTGCTCTTCGCTTCTGCGCTTCGGTGCTCGCTGATGGTCCAGTGGGGAAATATTTGCCGTGAGAAAACAAAACACTCGCAGCATTGCCATCAATTAGTCCGCCGCATCAATTAGTGTGTGTGGGGGAAAACGCGACTAGTTGCTCGAGTCATTAATTTCGAAACTCATGCATGGAGAAAACTAAACTCCATCTCTAGCGAGGAAAAGAAGAGAGGAAGACTCGCTGGCTGGTGGTCAGTTAGTGGGTTTTGGAGCGGAGAGGCGGGATGTGGGAACGACTAACTGAGAGACGAAAACGACTAACTGAGAGGCGGCTGATTCAGCAAATCGCCGGACTCTCTTCGCTGACTGCTGAACGTCTCTTGATTAGCTGAAACCGCAATTAATTGAACAACTCATTCGAATTAGTTCGCTGCAACGAAGGACGGATGTCATCTGCTTTTCGGCGACGACTCTGTCAACCTGAGCGACGGCGTGCCCTGCGACTCAGTTGGCTCACTCGCGCCTGCTGCAACCGGCGACTTTCTTGCCTGACTCACCGTCGAGTTTCGAGTGCTTTCACTTTCGAGGCACCGTTAATTGCTTGCACGAGTCTTGCATAACAACTGCGGACTTCCGAGTCCCTCTGGGGGAGAAGATTCACGCTCCTCCTCCTCTTTTATTCAGGATAAAAGAATGAAGGAATGCGTTTTCTGTGTTTTTTTGTCAATATTTATTGGGATTTTTCATTTGTTTGTGCGTTTATTCATTTAATTACATGACTAAATATTTTATTCACCGAAAATTACATGCAAAAGTTCAGCAAGTCGTGCGAAAGCTGTGGCTCACTTCGAAGTGAGGGCCAAATTTTGTGTTGAACCTGCAGTTTCTTTTATTTTTACGCTGGCGCAGAAGTTAACTTTCGAAAAACGACACTCAATTCGTTGCGTGTCTTCGCTGCCCTTTGCACTGGAGAGCCGTGCTCGTTGTTGTTGTTTTCTTTTGCAGCCTTAACATGCGTGATTTCCCTCTCACTGATTCCGCTTGCGGTTCCTTATTAACACGCAGCTCTGCTCCGCAGCTCGCTTGTTGCTCCGTAAAAATAAATCCGAACCTCGCTGGAAGTGGCTGGTGGCTGAACGTCGTGCGCCTTCTCGCTCTCGCGCGCATGCTCTCGTTCTGATTCGGTCACTACCGGCTCTCGCTGTCCGGCGCGCTCTTTCCCACGAGACGAAGAGCTGCAGCTTCCGTGCGTATCAACATCAACGACACCTCGCGGTTTTGGCTGCCCCTTCATTTTATTAATTTTAATCGGCCCTCATTTTCGCCAGCTCACGCAACTTTTGATTTATTCTTTGTTTCTTTTCTTGTGCTTTTGAATCAAAACCAAAATTTTCATCACTTCTTATTTTTGCTTTCAGGCAGGAAGTCTCCATTTTTGGGTTTCATTTGCAGGACAAACGGTAAATTACGGCTAAGTTTCGTTTTGTGTTTGCTGAATGTGTTTCCTCGTTCGAAGTTATTTTGCAAACGTGTTTGCTATTGTTTGCGAATTTTTAGTTTTCCACTGCTAACATTTGTTGCATTTTACTTTGTGTTTTTAAATAATCCAAAGATCGAACTCCGCTTGAAGTTAATCGCACTGCATCGGCGTTTTGTGGTTTAACAAGAAATTATAAATAAATTGCAGCTCCAGTTCGTCTGCGCTCTTGCAACGCCTACTGCGACGTTCGCTCTCACTCGAACTCCTTCGCTCTCTTCGTGCTGTCAGCGAGCGCGTTGCGGCGAAACCGTTTCAGGAAGTTGCGTTATTCACTTATTATTTATTTATTATTTAAATTATTGACTGTTTATTATGTATTTAAATTATTATTTATTATTTAAAAGTATTATTTAAAAGTATTATTATGCGTTATTAAAAGTATTTCTTCATGTTATTTCTAACCTCGGGCGAAAACTCAAGCCTAAAAAACTTGCTGAATTGAGAGAAATCATTGAATAGTCAAAAACAATAACAAATTTCCTCGCTGAAAAAGCGGAAACTTGAGTGAGAAATTCAGAGCAGTTTTGAGGTTCAGTTCAGTCTTGAATTAGGATTTTAATTATGAATTCAGTGGTTTTTTGCTGGAATAGCTTTCGTAATTATTACAATTTGAAGTGAATACATTGTGAAGGAGTCTATTTTTCACTACAAACTGCCGATTTCTGACTAAAATGGCTGATAACGTGAAGAGAGGCCGCATCACAAGAGACGAGCGCTGAATATCCGAGTGTCTTTCCTTCTCTTTGCATTCAGCATTTAATTCCCGTTTTCAAATATTTATTTCGGAAATAGCTATACAAAATCCCATCGCGGTCCCTTCTGGTACCCAATTCCTCGACGACGTGAGCAACCTCAAGAAGCCTCAAACGCTGACGAACGCCGCAGAAAAGCAAAAAGTTATTCAATTGCAAATGCAAGATCGGCGCGAGCGGAGGCATTAAATTTCGCAATAGCTGGCGCAGCAGCGAGCGCCTGAAAAGGCTTTCAAATGAAAGTGAGAGTGAATAGCAAAGCAAGCGGAAGCCACCAAGCTGGCCAAGTTGGCTGCCTGTGGCCGTGCAGACATTCGAAACCGCCGCCGCGCCGATACGATCGCCGAACAGTCGCGGGCAGGGCGAGCGGAGAGAGAGCAACACCTGAGCTGGTTGCCAGCTGGGGAAATAAGAAGAGAAAAGCACAGCAGAGGATGAAAACTCACTTCGCCGGAGTTGCTGCGAAGACTACCGCGAGCAGCTTTTTGCTTCAGCGGATGCAAGCTTTCCTGCGGGCCAAAAATTTCAAAGCCGTGCTCTCTCTACCCACCGTTGCGCGCAGAGAGAGCGAGCAAAGTGAGAAGCTGTGGTGGGAAAGCGCTTCGCAGAGAGGAAAGAGCGCGGCTTTCAAGCGAAAGAAAAGAAAGGCCTGACGGATTTCGATCTACCGCCGGATCAGCCGCCATGCAGACTCGCTCTCGCCTCCTGCTCGCCCACCTCCCTCCGTCTCTCCCCCGCAGACGCTACTGCAACTGGTTTTCGCCCAGCGCAGCGCTTCTCTTTCTCTCGCAGACTTTTTCTGGACGCGGAAGTGCTCGCCGTGACTTTTGGACCCGCGACGACTGCTGTTTGCTCTGCTGCTCGCTCGCTTTATCTACACGCGGCCGTCTTCTCCGTGTCACCTTGTGTGCTCGCCGATATGTTGTTGTTGCTGTTGCTGTTGTTACGCGTGTTATTCACATCGCTGCACTGATGTTAGTTTTCCCAGCCAGCTTTTTGTTTGGCCTCAAAATTGCCTGTAATTTTGCTAACATGGCGGCTTCTTAATTATTGCACTGCGTTTATCGGCAATTAACGGCAATCAAAGATGCGGCTTTCAAGACGTCCGGCCGGCGGCTGGATCGGCAGGCAGGGTTCGGCATTCCGAGAGAACTTTAACGACGTAAAGCGAAGAAGTTCAATTACAAGAAGTTGAATTACAATTACAAAAGTCGACGTTCGCCCAGTCGCCTCTACTTTGTCTCCCCCCCCCCCCCCCCGCTAACAACGCAACGTGCATGCGCTGCCCAGTGCAGTTAATCGCTCAGTCGCGGACGTGCTGTTCGCGCACTTCCAGCTCGTTATTATTTATGAGGAGCTCGTTGCAGCAGCAGCAGGGCGGCGAAAGCCAGCGATAACCAGCGCAGCGAGAACTCGCCCTGCTCGGTCACGAGTTCTGACTGCTCGTTATCTCGGCCGCGCGCCCGCTGCCCCCAGAATAACTTAGTTCCACGCAGAATAACTTAGACGGCACTTGGAATCAACTAACCGCTTCTTCCTCCTTCTCTTCTTCTTCCCCGTTTCTCCTGTAGGCAAATCCTCGTCGAACAAGGACATCTGCGGCGATGACAAATACAAGGAGGAGGGCGACCTCTGGAACGTGGAGGCGCAAACGGCCTTCCTGGGCCCGAATCTGTGGGACAAGACGCTGCCCTACGACGCGGATCTCAAGGTAACACAAGTTAGTATCTCGCTCATTCGCCCGCTAGAGGCGGCGGCTCGTGCACGGACAAGATATACACGCACACACCGTTAGCCCTCACATCCACCCCTCCGTGACTTGTCGCGAATGCCCGACTTCGAGAAGATTCGCCCCGCAACGACGGAACACAAATTTATTTGCATTTTTGCCGCCACGTGATGTAGTGGGGCTGAGAATATCGAGGAATCACTCAGCTTTCTCGTAGTCACGAAAGTTTATTGAATAATAGCTCTGCTGTGAGACAATGAGAACTAAGGGACACTTTTGAAAATCCAGCTGTGCAGTGGGGAAACCGCTAACTGCTTTCGGCAGAGGAGGGCCTTCATGACAGGGGGTCAGCTGGGCGTTCAGAACATGGGGCAGTTGAGCCCTCATAACATAGGCTGAGCTTTTGTGGAACTGGGCGATCCATTACGCAGATTTAGGAGTAGATTGGGTTATTTATTCAGATTTATTACTGGGAATTAGCAAGAATCGGTTCGGAAATTAGAAACGAATCCCCCGTGAGGCTTCTCAGGCTCCCCCGGGATACCCGTTTTCAGAGGAGTCAGCAAGTCCTCCCTCTCATTCAATATTCCCTCAGTCCCGTCAACAGTAATGGCGAAAGGAAGGCCGGGAAGAGCCTATTTCTGCAGATCACATCGCAGCTGAATGACGTGATCCTGCTTTAGATTTGATTGTTTAGTAGTTTCTATTTTGTAAATGCAAAAATTGGGAAAATGGTGGGGAAAATGATAGGGAAAATGGTGGGAAAAACATGAGATTAGTGTAGTCTGAGGCCTCATTTTTACGACCTTTTTGACGCAATACCAATCACGACCTCGCACATTATCATTCATTCGAACAAACACACGACGAGTATTCAACGATTGCTTCTGATTCTCTCTCTCTCCCTGAAGTATGCCGACCTAGACGAGTTCCTCTCGGAGAACAACATACCAGACGGCTTGCCCGGAACCCATCTGGGGCACTCGAGTGGCTTGGGACACCGTTCCGATTCGCTGGGACATGCAGCTGGTCTGTCGCTGGGCCTCGGCCACATCACAACCAAGCGGGAACGCTCGCCCTCCCCCTCGGACTGCATCAGTCCGGACACGCTGAACCCACCATCGCCAGCGGAATCGAGTAAGTAGCACCTCGGCAGACCTTCTATCCTCTCGCTGCACTTCCTCCTCAGTCTTTTCTTGCCTTTAATTTCCATTACTTCGAAGCACTTTTCTAATTACAACTCAGAAAGCAACGATCGGTACATTTTTTGGTTCTTACAATAACAACAACAGACACAAAAGCTTAAACGGAATGGAAACACTTTGGCTCAACTCACCTCAGTAAAATTAATATTTAGAATTATCAGAACCTCGTAGTTTATTACAGTAATGGGTAACGGAGAGTATTGTTGCGTCTGGTAACTTTTTTCATGTCGTACGTGATCGCGCTTTCCTAGAATTACTAAATACTAACCACGACAAACCACGATCAACAAGATTTCATTACAATCCTGTTTTAAGGACGGTACACAGGCATTGTAGAGCTGTAGCTCCTCACACAAATCTTGGAAAGTCTTTCAATCTTTCGTCAGGTTGTTCGAAACTCGGCCGTGACTTTGTAAATATGTGGCACAGACTTCAAATTTCCTTTTTTCGAATCATAGTCAGCCAAAGTCTAAGAATCCAAGTATTTGATTGCTATTATGATACCCGCCGCGAAGTTGTATTATGCTGTTGTAATATTAACCGCGTTTGTAGAATGAGGGAGAGTTTTTAATCTTTTAATTTCTCTTAAATTTGACTAATACTTCCACATATCTATCAACACCTGAATCAAATTTTCTGCGTAAGAATTCAGTGAATCTGTCTGTGTCTCGAAATTAAAGCCTCGTTTCGAGAACAGCCTCTCCGGTTGGTTTCGCCCCTTAAAATTGTCGGTCCGAAAGTCCAAGCGCTACTTCGTGTCGACAGTGAACCTGAAATAGAGTAACTGGAACAATTTTGGGGGGGTGGACGATATACGATCATTGGGAGCACGACCACGGATCATGCAGACGCAGTCTATCCTCCTCCAGATGTAAGAATAGATTGCGCGATCAAATTTGCGTGATTCACTAGCAACGTTCTCTACTTTGTCGTCCTCACAATGAAGAAGATTCAGTGAAGACCGATAGACAGACAGATTATATATGTGGAGGTATTTTCAATGAGGATTTTACGCTGGTGTCTGGAAGCTGGGTTTGCCCCAGTGCCGAACTCTACTCTGCGTTCCCTACGAACGTCCTTCCTAACGTTGTCTAACCTATTCTAGTTCTATTAACAATAACTACCTTTAAGATGTAGACACTCCGTAGCGTATTCAATGGTCTTGCTAAAACCTATCAAATGCTAAATGTTAAAAGTAAATCCAACGACTTAAATTTCCGAGAGAAGGTCAAGAGTGGGTGACTCCACACGAGTTGGGCCTCCTCGACGGTGCTCGACTCTCACTGATTCGAGGTACATTTCGGTGAAATGAAAACCGCGAACCGAAGCGTTGTACGCGTGTACCAGATTGCACGAAGATTGTTGGCCAGAAACGAGACAGCAATTGCGGGCCGCTCGCTGTGGAATCACCCGACCAGTCACCCGACCAGTCACCCGACCAGTCACCCGACCAGTCACCCGACCAGTCACCCGAACTCAGTGCCTTCCGAACGTCATCGCAAATGTTTTGCACGGCGCCAAGCGTGTTTCCATTCCGCGTACATCTGAACTTTCAGTCCGTTGGAACGGCCGGCCCACTCGGACGAACGGCTCGGGACCCTCGGGTGGGTCCCAGAACGCCCCGGTCGCCGCGGGTGGAGCCGCTCGGTGCGCGGTGCTCGGTGGCGCTGTTGCTTGCTCGTTGTGATTGTGCTTGATGGTTTTTAGCTGCGGCCAGCGAACAGTTAGTGAAGCATTGTTAACATTTAGTATTTGATGTTGCAGCATTTTCATTCGCGTCGTCGGGGCGGGACTTCGACCCGCGCACCCGCGCCTTCTCCGACGAAGAACTGAAACCGCAACCGATGATCAAAAAGTCACGCAAACAATTCGTTCCAGATGAGCTCAAGGACGACAAGTACTGGGCGCGCCGCCGGAAGAACAACATCGCCGCCAAGCGCTCCCGGGACGCTCGCCGCCAGAAGGAGAACCAGATCGCGATGCGCGCCCGATATCTGGAGAAGGAGGTGAGTGGCAGGGTGGCGGCAGCGCGCGTGCTGGTCGTTCTGTAGTTAATGTCCTTCCTGTTGTTGTTCTCTTCTCTCCCCAGAACGCCACACTGCATCAGGAGGTGGAGCAGCTGAAGCAGGAGAACATGGATCTGCGCGCGCGTCTTTCCAAGTTCCAGGACGTGTAATGTCGGGCCCACCAGCAGCGCCCGCCCGGGCCGCCCGCGCCCACGCCCGCGCCCGGACCCGGGCCGCCACGCCGCCCGAAAACCAGACAGCCACGCAAACACACACTTCCAAGGAAGCCCCCACACACACACTCAAGGAACACACACACTCAAGAGATGCAGCCGAAGAAGGAGAAGATCAAGCAATGAACAGCTAAAGCAGAAATAAAAATAAGGAAATTAAAAGCAAACTAAATTAATGCCGCGCCTGTGTATGTAGGGCGCATATACGTATATTGTCCAGCCACACACACACACACACACACACACACACCACACATTGACACACTTGAGGCAAAGGAGGGCCAGCGAGACCCTCTGCTAGAAACTATTAACTGTAAGGATATCGATTTTTAAAGCAGCAAACATTGTTAATGGTTAACTGAGAAATACTGTTAAACGTAGATATTAAAGCACGACAAAAACAAGAGCAACCCGAGAGAGGCAGACGAGCAGGAATACAGTTTCAGTTGCGTCCCGATCACGTTGCTTCGCGAACACCAGTTAATTTTAAGCAGGCTTATTTCGGCCCGAACAGCGTGCAATGAAGCGCCACAAAACACGCGACACGCGTGCGCGGACACGCTGGTCGCGTAGATTTAAGGCGGGGCAGGGTGGGGAAGGGAAGGGAAGGGTTGGAGCAGCGGATGAGCAGACGGGCGCGCTGTTGCTCCAGAGGCAGGAGCGCTCGAGCGCTGTGTTGTTGCCGTTTTAGTACCTTAGATTCCAGCTGTAGACACCAGACGCTACTAGCAGAGCCTCACGCTGACGTCACGCCAGACACCAAACCAAAAGCAGCAAACCAAATTTCAGACCACGAAACTCACTGTCTGCACTTCACTAGAGTTGAGCTTCGTTTGCCCACGACTTTTTGCTTGGTTCTCCGATTTCTTTATCGAACCTAGCGATGGATTTTCAGTTACTGCACCCGAGTCGCCGACGTTAAGCGCAGGCAGCCCAAAAGTTCCGCAGTGTCAGCCGCCCAGACTTGCGGCGAAGCGCGGAAGCAGTGAAATCAATGAAGGCGTCTTCGCAATCCCTTCGCTGCTGGGCAACTCCTGCCAAGGGTTGGGCGGTTGACGCACTTAAAATGCAAGCATTTTCTCCCTCAACCCACTTAGATTTAACCGAGTTTTTATTTAAGCCTACAAAACAGGGAGTTCTTGAGTATTTCGAGCAATCCATGGAGTCATTGCATTGTAAAAACTATTCTGTCTACTGACGACGCTTCTAAATAAACTAAAACGCATTCTTTGCAATAATTACACTGAGATTTCTCTGGAGTCGAGGTAGTTTTAAGTTTCCCACACTTCTAGTGGTCTTAAAAATGTCTGATGTGGTTACTGAGATTTAGTTGTCATTGCTTAGCATTGCATTTTGATCGTGAATGATGTCACTTAATAATTCAGATGAATATTAACCGATCTTCAGACACGCAAAGAAAAGTCTTTTCAAAGCCTTTTTTGAGGAAGGAATTTTGCAAACTCTAGCTTGTCTCTGGACAATTTTGAATATACTTTGCGACTTTTAAAGGTCACATCATAATTTTCAAGCTACTTTCCTCGGCGAGAAATCGTCACCGTCGCTCGCTTTCGTCCTTCGATGATTACAAGGACACAAGCCATTGAAAGCGTGAGCAGTGAGATGATGAATTTTGCTGAGGGCCGAAGTGTATTGAAAACCACGCTCCTGCAACTAAATTGTAGTTCAGTGATTACTAAATTCATCTCGCTCACGAGAGGAGCAGGAAATCTTCTTTGGTTTTCTAATCTTTTTGCTGTTTCCGAGTTAATTAGTAGCGCAGAATTGAATTGCCTAACGAATCTTATTTCACTGCAATGCTTCCACTTGTTGCACGACATCGGACTCCCTCAGAGTTCCCTTCAGTTTGTTTACGTTGAGAGCTTTTATTTTGGGCTGCCGTTCCCCTCCCTGCGTTCCCCTCCCTGCATCCCTTTTACTGATTTGCACCACATACGCGAATGGCAGAGTCGCTGCTTTACATTTTGCGGAAGACGCTGCATGTTGCAGCGACCGAAGAACAAAGCAAAAACCCAACAAGATAAATTCCCACCTCAAACTTTTTCTAATGAATCCAGACAATTTCGTCGCCGGCTCGTCGACGACGATCGAGCTTCGGAAAAAACGATGTTTGCAGGTTTTGCCTGTAGAAACTAAAGATTGACTTTAATGACGCGTTGTGTGGCACACAAGATGTTTGCTGCAGCGAGCAGAGAAGTCATATATAAACCTCAAGTTACAGTTATTTTTTATATTGCAAAAGAAACCGAAAAGCGAGAGAAGCTCGTCGCTTCTCTGATGTCATTTAAGTGTAGAAAGCCACGTTCACAGAAATTTACGAACGAGTTTAGCGATTGTGAGGACAACGAAGTCCTTCTTGCAAACTCCTGGTGAACTTGTGTGAATGTGACTCGATAGTTTTACGTCCTGAAAAGTATTTGTTCGTTCGAGGAATGCTAATTTACAAGCTGAAAAGTTAGCCAGTTGAGTCGCACTATTAAGTGCGATTCGAAGGAAACCGAGAGCCGGGAGTTTCCTCCATCCGCGCGCTTCGTCAAAGTGAACCCAAGAAACGGCGGCTGCGCGTTAAGCGGGTTTGAATGCTTCAGCCAGCAGCACACGAGCAGATCGCAGCGAGCAGATCGCCCAACGTAGTAACTTGTTATCGAGCTTCTTTCCAATTGCAGCACGAGACTCGCGCCTGTAGATACGTAGATACGTAGATAGCCCTGTTTTGTAGTTTTGTAGTTTTGTAGTTGTAGTTTAACAGTTTACTTAGCTAGACGCAGTTGGTGCGCCATCTGGCGCACGCTTGCTTCTGCACAGCGTTTCGTGACACCCTGCTAGTGATAGTTTGCGCTTGTCGCGTGTGCAGCGCGCGACCGACGGCGCTGGAACGAGTTAACGAGTTGTTTAAGTAGTTTAAGGGTTATTTTAGACGCGTTGTTGCTCACTGCTACCTTGTAATCGTTGCGTAGTTAAACCTACCAGTAGTCGAAGCCTAATTGTAGTTATTTTGTAGTAGCGTTTTAATGTTTTTTATTACTAAATCAATAAAACTCGAGAGGAATTAGCAACGTTTTCTTTTCATTTGCTTTCATATCGTTTCGTTGCCCTGTGAATTCCATAATTAATAAATATTATATGAAAGAGAAATTAATCTGTGCAGCTGCTACAACGGTCGCCTAGAAGTAGGCAATGAAATTTTGCTGAAAATGTCTCGCTTACAAAATGAAGCTGCAGCTGCTACGTCACTCATGCGTTTCCTAATCTGTTAATATTTTTCCCTGCTTACTTACTTTCAAATAGCCATGCAAGTGTATTTTTACTTAAATTGTGTATATTTACATTTCAATTCCTTAGTTTTACTCTTAATTAAGCCTGTTTTACCTGCTTTAATTTCTCTGACTGAGAGTCACAAAACTGTTGCCTACTTTCAGGCTGCCCGTTAAGTTTAAAATTAACTTCCCTGCCTACAAGTAGGCAATACTCGCTGGACTTCTGGTACATTTTTACAGCATCCAGCCAGAAAATTTTCAGAGCAGTAGAAAGTAGGATGTTGAGACGCCCTGTTTAAATGAGTTTCACATGCAAACTGTTTTTCTTATGTTCACCACGTTCAACACGTTTTGGCTTTTTTCTAGTATATTTTGTATAATTTGTAGAACTTTCTGTATAGTTTTGCTTTGCTAGTTCGTCATGTAGTCGCAAACTAAAGCGTATAAAATTGAAATATTAGTTCAAATATTAGCTGTATTTGACTATTTTTCATTATCCAACCAAAAGTCACTGAATAACAGAGAGCAACGAGTGAGGAAAACTAAAATTACGTTTGTTAAAATACGTTTAAATTGAATGTTCCAAGCAGCCAGAGAAGAAATATTAGCAAATAGTTTGAAATTGCGTCAAAAACTAGAGTTAACTACGGAGTTACGGAGAATTTCGGAGATTTAACAGACGCCGCATAGACTGTAGTTGTTGTAGCATGAATTTACACGTACGCATTCTCACTTCCACAGCAGACGGCAGCCAAGGCGGGGCGGCGGACAAGCAGTCGGTGCTCCGGCCGCGGCTTCGGTCGCGTCCAGAGCGCAGTCAGCAGTCAGCGCCGCCGACTAGATTTACAGCGAGCGTAGTTAATATTATACACACCATATTTGAATTATATTATATACAACTAGATATACAGAGCAACTACACTAGATATACACGCCAGCGCAGTTGTTGAGTTATCATTTGAGAGAACAGAGAATTATATTACTCGAGTCGAGTACCGAGCAATGCAACGAGGTACTCGTGCTTACATATTGAGAGTTGAGAGAGAGAGAGAGAGTTGAATGCGAAAACGTAGAGTAAATAAACGAGAGACTTGAAGCTAATAAGTGATTCGAATAATTTATGTTCAGAAATCATTGAAAGAAGGATGGGAATTGAAGTGCAGGGATTTTGAAATGGGGAAATCCGCTTCCTGATGAAAGAAACGCGTGAATACACAGAGAAGATAAACGAAAAATGCCCGAAATACACCTCACTGAGTTCCTTTTTCTCTGCCGCATGGTAATTTCGCACCTCAGCAACGGTTCTGCAAACTCTTCTGTCGAGAGGCTTCCGTTAGCCGTTGGTGCTGCCAACAGGGCCACTCAGAATAATGCGAACGCGGGCGCAGATCGTTCGCGCGGTCAACCGGGTGTCGCCTCGAAAACGCGTTTTACAGCAGAGAAGCACTGACTGGCAATCCTGCGCCGTTTCTTCCCTCTTCAACTGACAGCTCGAGTTCGAGTTGAAAGTTCACTGAAGGTGGGGAGAGGTTAGGTTTCCCCCCTTGTTAGGCAAATAAAGTTAAAAACTCGAGGCACAAGTTGAGTTTTCTTTCTAAAAATGACATTTGTAAAACGAAATACTAATTTAAGCAAAATGAAAATGCAATTAAAATTCAGAGACATGGAAATTAGGAAGCCAAAAGATTTAAATATAAAGTAATAAAATATTATTTGACAAAGTAAATTGTAAAACAAACAAAGTAAATGAAGAATTAGGCGAAAATAAAATTGATTAGCACACAATTAACACGGACAGACAAACAACAATAATTTTAAGAGCAGAAGTAACTGCAAATTGCAACAACAATTAAGAGCTTTATGTGGGTTTTTGGAAAAAACAGTAAATAAAAACCGATATTGTTGAAATGAGAGGGTTAAAAATACAAAAATGCAGGAAGTGAACGCGTAAAAAGGGTTGGGCAGTCAATGAAAAACAAAACTCACCTCAGCAAACAACAGAAAAAGAGAGAAAAGGCAAGAAACACGTAGAGACACCCACACTATGACAACAACATCATCCACACCTCAGTCTGGTTTTGTCGACCACTAAAATCGATTAATCGCAATTTCATTATCAATGGTATGCCACCGCTTTTCAAATCGATTAATCGATTGCGTCGATTATTACGAGTTCTAACTGACTCTGGTGCCGGCAGAGGTGCGAAATATCGGTGCGATTCCAGTTTTTGTAAGCAGACGCGCAGTTTTTCCTGTCCTTGATTTACACTCCCTCCACCAGCCAGCGATTAATTCAAACTGCGAAACAGCAATTGCAAGAAACTAAAAATATAAGCTTCGTAACGCTTAGAAAGCAGAGAGAGCTCGCTGAACAAAAGCTGTGCGGAGTCCAGCACTCAATTAGATCGAGGCAGCCAACTTCTGTAGAACCGCTAGAGAGTTGCGGGACCTTCACAGAATTCACCTCGGCGGCGCCTCTCTTTGCAGTCGAATCAGTTTGTTTAGTTCTAGCGTTTGTTTTTACTTAATTAAGTTTCTGTTTAGCGTTAAGCGTAAGAAAGACGAGAACTCCAGTGAGCGACAAGGAGCACTCAAGTGTTGCATGCATTTGAAGTTGACACACTCAGCAGAAGATACAATAAAGGTTTAGATACAAATTTTGAAATGAAACGAAGTGCGTGTTTTACTTCCTGCTCGTGCTTATTTTTCTAGTTCGCAGGTACCCTGTTTGTGCGTTTGGTGGCAGAGAAACGGGTGGCTCAGATTGCGCGAGAAGTCACGACGTGCTACTGCACGAAAAGATGCGAACCAGTCAGCACTTTTTGCAAGCCAGCAGCAACCAGCGAGAGCCATTCTTACTTCCCTTCCAGTGGTCGGCGTTGTGTGCTGCCTGAATTTAAGCACACATTTTGGTTTTATGAATCACCCTGTGAATGAGAAGCGACGCTGTTTGCAATCACGAGGTGCGTGCGTTTCTCTTGATCGAGCGAGAGCGTAACTGTAAGGGAAACGCAGCTGCTTTGATGCCATTCTGCTGCAATGAAATGGAAAAAGTCAAATTCCCACCGAGATCACTTTTATTGGGTTGGCAAATAAGTTCGTTCGGTTTTTGGTTCAGTGTAAATTTCGTGCGGATTCACTTTTTGTTTTTCGTGCGGATTCACTTTTTGTTTTTCGTGCGGATTCACTTTTGTTTTTCGTGCGGATTCGCGTTTTGTTTTCTCAGCGTTATCGTGCGTTAATTCATGAAAAGATATGCGTGTGATTATCATTTATTCCGACCGCTGCAGAACTCTATGAGCGGGAAAACCTTCGAGGATCAAGAGGACATTAAAAAACCGCTGGATTGGTTTTTCGCCGATAAGAACCACCAGAGTGAGGTGGGAATGAGATGTATTAAGAAGTCGCATTCAGAGGTATTAAGAAGTCAGCGACGATTCCGTTTCCGAACGCGAGGGTCACTCGAATTCTTCATCTCGAACGTGCCTCCTGCAGTTGCTGCCCGAATCCAAAAGCGTTGGCAACGCGAGACGATTGAGACGTCGATTTATCGAATCAGAGACGAAATTCTCCGTCTCTCACACCTGCGAAACGCGAAACAGTTTCGGCGGCGAACGTTACCGTTTGCCAGAAATCATCATCATTGGCTTTTGTGTGTGTGTGTGCAGCTCCAGAAGAGGCCACCGTGCTTTGTCTCCGGCGTCGCCAACATGGCAAACGGCGGAGAATTCACTCTCTATTTTCTCCTCTTGCTCTTCTTCTTCCTTTCGGTTTGTGGTTTCTTCGCAACACACGTAAACCTGATTTGTTGAACTTGAGCTTGAAAGCGAGTCGTCGGTGAGCGGTGAGCGTCGCGTCGTCGTAAAAGAGAAAGAGGAGGAGGAGCAGGAGGAGAGAGTGAACATTGAGAAATGAGTGAGCATGAGTTGCATTGGCATTTTAAAGTTTGTTTCATTGTGCTGTTTGTTGTTGTGCGCTTTGTTCTCGTTATCTCACTGTTGGTGCCTTCAATCGGAAGGTCAACAACGCGCTGAAGTGGGTCACCACGGCGTTTGAGCAGCTAAATTGGCTCTTCTCTGTATTTTTGAGGGCAAATCGATGATAAATAAAAGTGAAGGGAAGCTAAGAAGTCCCCAGAATTCCTGGAAAATCCTTCACCAGAGGTCGTTGGAGAGTGAGTTCCGTTAGAGTTCGTTAGAGTTCGCTGGGGTTCGTCAGAGAGTGACTTCAAAAGTGTGTAAAAATTTACTTCTCCGTTCTTATCCTGCAATCGATTCTGATTATTTATTCGTTTGGAAAGTCTGAACTCTTTATTTCTCCCAACTGGAGGTGAAAGAGACGCGCCAGTTTCTGCATCCGCGAGACACTCGAGCACATTGCGGGCGTGCAAGGCAGCGCCTCGTTAACTTGGCTTAATTTGCCGGCAAGCGTGGGGAGAAACAACTCGAAAATAGAAACGATTGTTTACTGTTTAGCAGCAGAGAGCATTGAAAAGGCGGGCAGAAAAGAGAGGGAGAGCGATGCGAGAAAGGCAGTGTGCAGCGCGGAGAGATTTCGTAAGACCGCGCGACGTAATGCAGCACAAGAGCGCCATCGCATCAACGTTACAAGTCGGCTTTACGCAACACACTTGCGCTGTGACATAACGTTCGCGAGAGGGCGAGAGAGACA
The DNA here is from genome assembly GCA_922984085.1 of Sicus ferrugineus. NCBI lineage: Eukaryota > Metazoa > Arthropoda > Insecta > Diptera > Conopidae > Sicus > Sicus ferrugineus. Next base: position 29,445,748 of record OV277350.1, on the reverse strand, counting down.
GAGCAACGAGAGCGGTTGCTGCTCTGAGAGAACGAGAGTTCAGAGGCAAGCGTCGCTGAGTGTGCGATGTGCGAAGCCCATCTGGTGACATAACCGCGCAGCGAGCAGAGTATCGAGTGAGATACTCCAGCGCGAGTGGCGGCCGAGCGCCTCATTCGCTCACCAGCAGCGACGCTTGAAAGACGTGCGGTTGGCCGCGTAACGCAGAGGCGCGGTCACAGCGAGACACAGCGAGACTCTCGTGAGTCTCAGAACAGAAACAAGAACTCCGGGAATCCGTGTGAAAACGCGGATTTTTAGCGACTTCGCGCGTGTATGTGAAACCAGTTGGTGGAAACTGCGATTGATTGCGCGGCGCAAGTGAGTGCGAGTGCGAGTGCGAGTGTCGAGGGTTACGTGATTGAAAGTAACGCAAGGCAGTTACGTAAAGAAGTGTCTTGTATCTGGCGCAGCAGCAGCTGCAACCAACAACGAGGGGCGCGCTCGTCTAACGCGTCTTGGGCGAGGAATTGATGAGCTCCACATTTCCGCGTCCGTCAGACGACAGAGAGACTCGGCCGAAAAACCGAAAAGTGAGTGCAGGTCGCCGCCAGCGCGGCTCACAAACTACTCGCAGTTACAAAACACAATTTGTGAAGCGTTTTCGCTGAATAGAAAAGCGACGACGTGCCTCGCGTGCTGTTACGACATCAGCGGCGGTCGCAGCGCAGCGCGGCGCAGCACGACGAGTCGCACGACGTAAGCGAACAGGAGTCGCGCTCTCCCAGCGGGTCGACACGAACAGCGTTCGGCCAGGAGAGAGAGAGAGTGAGTGAGTGAGTTGGTGGGGTTGACTCAACGAGAGGCGGGGGTCAGGAATCAAGTGAACGACAGGACGTCGCTCGAAAACCCTCAGTAGGAAAAACGGTTTCAGTCGCTCGCAGAGCGCTGAGCGGCCGCGTCGCTCTTCGTTGTTATGAAGTCGGAAGTTGCGTCGTAAAGCGACGGAATTCATTCGCGATGGCTGATTCTTGTGTTTTCTCCGTCGCGTGGCGTCGCGTCGCGTCTCTTCAGCTCACTTAATTTCAGCTTTGCAATTCGTACCTCAAAGTCTGTTGTAGTACAACAACAACAACAGTCGGCCGCTTTGTTGCGCGCCTCGTTACGTAAGCCGACTTCTGTGCGGAGCGCCGTCGTGCGTCGTCCGTCGTCGCGTACGTGCGGCGTGCGTTGGTGCGGCGGCTGCCTTTGCCACTCCGAACCGAAATGCGAGGTTGAAGTTTTTAGGTGCGAACTTCGTGCCCAAGCGAAAAGTCGGCTTTCATTCGAAGGGCGGCGGGGGCGGCGACTCGCTTTCGCTTTACAATGCTGGCGAAATGAAGTCAAAACAAAGCGCGAGCAGCGAAATTCAGGTTTATAAATAAAATTCAAGAATTATCGCAATCAACGACCACAACAACGACCACAACAACGACCACAACAACAACAGCAACAACAACAACAGCAACAACAACGCTATCAACAGCAGCACTCGCAGCGATTATAGAAAAATCATATTCGCTGCGACCGCCAGGCAGCGCCGACGTAATCGAAAGTGTTACGAAATCAAATTGAGATTCGCAGCCGCAGCAAAGCGCTTCGTACGAGGCAGGAATTGCGAATCGCGACGTCTCGCCCTTGAGCGCTCCGTCGCGGCAGTGGATGCGGCTGCAGCCGCACAGCAGTTCTGCGCGCAGCCGAGAACAACCGCGCGAACCCCGGCAGAGCGACACCTCGCGCTCCCTTCAACGCGAACCCACGAACGCAGAGGCGCGGCGACGCGCACGCCGACGCCGACGCCGACGTTATGTCAGCGGAGGTCGTTAAGTAACGCGGTGCTCTCTACGTACGCCGCGTAACGATGAGGTTACGTAGCCGCGCAGTCGGCGGACCTCGGGGGCGGCGGACCTCGTTGCCGTTGCAATCCGGGTGGGGAAAGCAGGGCAGCGGAAGGTCACTTTCAGTTTCTGACTGCCGAACAGACGAAACGATTCTTGATGTCGTCTTTCCGAGGTGACGAACGACTTTTACAGTCGCGGGAGAACCGAGGACGCGAGGCTGCTTTTTGCCGTTGGGCCGACAGACGACACGAACGAGACGACAGACGACACGAACGAGACGACAGACGACACGAACGAGACGACAGACGACACGAACGAGACGACAGACGACACGAACGTGACGAGAACCGAGACGGACGAGAGCCGACACACCTTCGCGTCCAGACGGAGCCTGAGCTGCCAAGACTCTTGTTTTTCCAGTTGCGTCTTCTGACATTCTGCACAAGCCGCCATTTTCAACTTTTGTTTGACCATACAAGACGCAGAATGACACGAAGAGACCAAAAAATCGGGTACGACTATCAAAAGACGCACGAAGAATCAAAGAGTGCAAAGAGTGCGATCTCGCTCGGCTTCTCTCACTCGAAAGGTAGACCGCCGGCGAACCGGTTCGAGTCGCGACTCGCGAGTGGGGAGCAGAACTCCACTTGGTTGTTGAACCGCCGTCTGCAGCCGGAGCGGTCATCTGGTTCGCCTCTTGATTCGCGATCGGCAGCTCGCGAGAGAGAGGGCGACGTGAGTCACGCGATAGCCGCCGCCGCTCCCAACGGCTTCACTGTGCGTCTACGAGTGCATCTGAGCCACGCATTTGTGGGGCGGCGAACAGTAAAGAACGGCAAGCCGCGCGCGTTTACATAACGGCAACAACTGAGGCCAGCAACGCCGCTTATCAACTGAGTTACGTAAGCGAGAACTGAGTTACGTTCTCGTCGGCACATCTGCGTTGCGTCACTCGTAAAGAAAGACGAGGCAGTCGCACGTCCCGCCCCGAAATTCACTTTCACGCTGCACAGAATCCAGCGCTGGACCGTCGAGAGGCGCGATCTGCACGTCTCAGACGCGTCCAGTGCCGTCCGCAGGGAGGGTTGCGAGGGGTGAGCAGCGCCGGTCCGCGTGAAGTTGGCGTCCCACGACAGCCTCGCTTCAGCGATGCCAGAGAGCGAAGACTGCCGGCGTTGGCGGCTCTGCTCGGGTTTCACGGCGCTTCAAATTTGCAGCTCAGTTCTTCTGCTTCTTTATCAACGCCCCCCTCACCCCCTCCACTTCTTTCAATTCACTGCCCACGCTTCTGTGGTGCTCTTCGCAGTTGTTATGTAAACAAATTTTTGCCGGGCGCGTCGCTCTGCATCTCTGGCGTGATGTGAGAAACTCGCTTCAGGCGGCAGCGTGCGAGAATCGAGTTCGCTTTTCTGTGAGAATTCACAGCGGCAGATGAAAAGAGAGCGACGGCTTCACGTTTGTCGTGCTGAAGAATCCCGACAAAGTTGCTGTTGAAGGTTGTTGTTGTGGTTGTTTGTTGCACACCGCCTGTGGAAGGACGCAGCGGAGCGGACGCTTCGTTATTTTTAATACCTTCTCGGAGAATCCAACTGATTCAATGAAAAAGTTTGCCTTGAACTGAAATACATTACAGATTATTTAATAATTAAATTTTAATTCCACAAATTCGTCCAGTCCTCTCTCTCTCTCCTCTCCCGCTGCTTCTTTTCAAAATACAAAATAAGAGAGCCGCGTCCAGAATTGTGTTACCTAACGCGGTGAGTGCGCGGAACGGAGGATTTCACTCGGCGTCGAACTGCGAACTGAGCAGCAAAGAGCATATATATACTGACAGTATATATATGCTCTTTGTGAGCAGCGCGGTTGAGCGAATGAGCGGAGAGCCGCACAAGCGTAGAGAGCGTAGTAGCAACAACTAGACGAGTGCGAGAGCAAATTTCTGAGTCAGCGGGGAGAGCGCGACAGAGAAGCAAATAAGAAATCCGTCGTGCCTACGAGGCACTTCAGTCAGTCCATTCATCTCAATCAAACGGCTTACAAGCGCGACGTGGACGGCGACTCGTCGTCACTGAAATAACAGCCCGCGTTACGTAAACTCGTCCAAATTTTTCAGCTTCGTGCAAATAAAACCAACAGCGATGCTGGAATCATTCGCGTGAGAACGGAAAGACGAAGTGAAAACCATCTGTGAAGAAGAATCTGTGAAAAACTGTCTGTGAAAAACTGTCTGTGAAGAAAACTGAAAGTGAAAAGATTCCGCGTGTGCTTGTGAAAACTCGTGGAAACACCAACGCGTGCTGTAACAGCAGCAGCAGCAGCAGCAGCAACCGCAGAAGCAGCGAAAATCGAGCCGCTGGTTGCGCTGAATGAGGTGACCGCCGCTCACGCTCGTCCAGCCGGCGCGACTGCGAATTATGTTCAAGAGCGCCAGCGAGCGGCTGCAAATAAGGAAGAAGCGAAAAACCAGCCAGAACCGCCAGCCCTCGCGACCCCTCGATCCGCTGCAAATTGGCGGCAACTGCGGGAGCAGCAGCGGCAAGAGCAGCCAGCAACGCAACGGCAAGCGGCTGCGTGACCGACAGCAGCAACCAGAGTCGGCAGCAATTAAAATGCCGCTCTCACAAGGACGTGCGAACCGCAGCAGCATCGACAGCAGCATCGGCAGCAGCATCGGCAGCAACGGCAGCAACAGCAAGACGGCAGCGTCACTCAGCCACCCCCACCGCTTCCCTGCAGGTGCAGCTTCACCGGCCGCGAACAGCGCCGCACGGAAACTGAGCGGCGAAAACGGCGGCAGCAGCAGCAGCAGCAGCAGCAGCAAGTTGCAGCTCTCGTATCTCCTCGGCGAGTCGCTGGCGCGTTGCGGGCGGCTGCAGGAGGCCTTCGACGTCTACGCACTCATCGCGCAGGACCTCCTCGAGGGATGCGTGCCGCTGGACCGACTCAACGCGCTGGCCACGTGTCTGGTCGACCATCTGCGGCAGCAGCAGCCGCAGCTCCCCGAACAGCGGAGAGCAGCACTCGCGGACGACAGCAAAACCGCGTGGAAGCCGAGTTTCAAAGTGAAGCCCAACAATCACGCCGCCGCCGCCGCCGCCGCAGCACGACGCGGCACGTGGAAAGAAGTCGCCTCGATGGCAGCAGCAGCAGCAGCAGCAGCAGCGATCAGTCCGCCGCCAGCAGCGCGGCAACACGGCGCCTTGGCAGCGCTCGCGCTTGACGCCGGCGACAGCTTCGACCCGCTGCTCTGCCCGCTCTGCCAGGACATCCTGCGCTGCCCGGTGACCACCAACTGCGGCCACACCTTCTGCCGGCAGTGCTGCGAGACCATCACCGCGTGCAACATCTGCGAGGTGAAGTTCGGCGAGGATCACGCGGCGGAGCATCTCAGCGGCGACTTCTGCGCTCCGAGCAGAGTGGCAACATCGACGACGCCTGCATCGCCGTTGTCAGCGTGTTCGCGGTTTGGCGAGCGGCAGCTGCTGGCTGGCGGCACCAGCAACAGCAACAGCGGCAGCAACGCACTCAACGGCCTGAATTTGCTGCCCTCGGCGGCGGCAGTCCACCTGATTGTGACCACGACAACAGTGTCCTCGACCACCGCCACGGCGACGACTACGACTGCCGCCTCGCCGTCGGCGGCGTCCGCGGCACGTTCAGTGGCCGGCGGCAGGGAGCGCGGCGTGCGCTTCATGCCGGACGTGCTGGTGCGCCGCCTGGTGGAGAAGTGGTGGGGCGCCGACCTGCAGGCCGCCAAGATCAGCGAGACGGCGGCGAGCTACATGCATCTCAACCTGCTGGACGACGCGCTCAAGTTCTGCAACGCGAGCCTCGAGAAGTGTAAGTTGATCTTGTTTTCTGACTCCCTTATGAGGCGATTTAAGAATCGCAGTAGCCTTCGAAGCCGTTTGTGTGCTGCAAACCTCAACTAACGACTTGAAGATCTCATTTGCATGCGTCCCGGAATCCATGAAGTGCTCGGGTATCCGCTGCCGTCAGCGATGCGAGCGAGCGAGCGAGCTGAAGATGCTGTCGCAGCAGCCGCCAGATGTCACTCATTTCTGACAGGCGCGCGCTGCACACGCATCCCGCCCCGCGCGGCTCCCCCACCCTCCCTCTGCTCGCGTTGATTGCCCGTACATCTCCGCGAACATCTCGGGTTGGCAGCCCATCCGTCGCGTTGAAATTTTAAATTTAAACCCGCACAACACACCGCGAGATGGCTGCAGATGCAAGACGCGCGGATGCGATGCTTGTCGCAGCGACGCGCGGCCCGCTTATTTTTAGTTTAGTTGTTTTTGTAGCGTATTGACGATTTTGATGGCTGTCAAAGTGGCCGTCGCGCGTTGACGGCGACGACGGTGGGCGGGGACGGACGACGGACGACGGACGCCGAAGCAGCAGACTGACTTTCATTGTTGTGTCGTCTCGCTGTCCGCCGGACGAGTGGGGCGTCTGACGGACACACGGCTGCTCTAGAACGCGATATTTAGTGGTGCCAGCCGGCGATGGAAGACGCGTTGCATTGGCGGCTAATTTGTTGTTAAGTAGCTGGCTGGCTATTGTTGTTCTGTCGTCTTCGCAATCTGAAATTGCTAGTGCAGCGCAAGGACGGATTTTCACATAAACAGACTGCCAGCTCGACAATGTCGCTCGTAGAGATCGCAGCAAATTGCAAGCGTCTGCAGCGCGTTGTTCGCATTCCGATTTGATCTCAGATCTCGCGTGACGACTCGACGACTCTCAGCGCTTGAAGGGACGGCTCTGACCTCCCTCAGTCCTTCCTTCCCTCCTGCCGACCGTCCTTCCTTCCTTTCTTCCTTTCTTCCTTCCTTCCTTCCTTCCTTCCTTCATTCCTTCCCTTCTTCCCTGCTTCCCTCCTTCATTCCTTCCCTGCTTCCCTCCTTCCTTCCCTTCCTCGTCCCTTTTGAAGTCCCTTTCGATTGAAGGCTTTTGTTGCTCATCCTCCCCGTTGCACGAGTAGTCAAGCCTCACGGTAGATATTTTGCAGGCGAATACATCGACAACGCGGATCTCGAGAATCCTTTGGTCGGCGGGCGCCTTCGCCCGGCTGTGATGAGAGTGGAGCGCCGCGTGCACGACGTGTGGCGGCGCCTGTCTTGCCAGCTCTCAACCGAACGGGCGTCAATGGCGCTGCACTTTAATAGTTCGTCCGCTGCACTTTAATAGTTCGTCCGCTGCGCTTTAATAGTTCGTCCGCTGCATGTCGCGATATTTCATTTATGATTCCACTGCAAGGGCCACTAATTTTGTTAATAGCGCGTAGTTGCAGCTGCCGCAGCGCGCTCGGGCGGCAACTTGGGAGGCAACTTGGGAGAATTCGTTGGTCTTTTTTCAACTCACTTTGTCGCAAATTGAATTCGACGTCATTTGGGTGGAGGGCGGGCGGGGGGCGCGTGTGTCGACTGGCCCAAGTTTGTCGTTTGTCGCCGAGTTTATGGATTCTCAACTGCTGCGCGTCCCCCACAGTTCGCACTTTTATGCGTCCGCCTGGTGGGCAGGAGTGCGAATCCACTGGCGACTGGCAACACCGTGACTTCTGCCTTCGCTTCCCCGCGCTGTCGTTCAGCCAGTCATCGAGTTCTCGTGCGGACATCAGGCGACAGCAGGCTGACGTCCTCTCACTGACGTCCTCTCACTGACTGCCTTCAAATGTCGGCACCTCGTCGTGCTTTCGCTCGGGTTGCCTTTTCCCTCGTTCTGTGATCCTGCGGCCACCGACGACTGAGTTGCAAGGTTGTCCTCTCCGTCGGGTCGCCACCGTCATCACTCATTATTTCGCTGTGTAATCAAGGAGCTCCAGCTGCAGCCTCGGCAGTAATTTGTGCGTCCAAACTTTGTGTTCTGGATTTATTTTGTTCTTTTTTTTAATCCCAACACTCAGCGACGTCCTAAAATGCTGTACACGACACACGACACACGTTGTTGTTGTTGCTGTTGTTGCTGTAGCAACGATAAATCCAAAAGCTGAAGCGAAAACAGCAGCCGAAGCAGACACACGAACGACGACCACAACAGACGGCAATGAAAGCTGTTGCACGCCAGGAATTCTGCTGTCGAAATGCTTCGAATGCCAGCGATAAAAACACGAAAGTGGGGGCGGGACGGCGGGGGAGGCGTGCCGTGAATGGCGCCATTTGTTTCCCAGCAAAATAAAATACTTTGTCAATTTATTTACTTAAAATGTATTTTATGTTTGCGCGCCAGCCACGCGCAACTCACAGGAATTCCATCAGAATTTATTCTCCCTACAGCTTTATATTCAGAGGGGCAGCTTAAACTCATTGAAAGGGGCAGCGGACCGGGAGAGGGGGAGGGGAGACTGCCCACCCCGGCAGTCTTGTAGTCGAAAATGTCACTTCTAGGAACCTCGATAGGAAAATAACAAGATGCGCGTAATTAGAGTCGCGCGATTGATTGAATTTTGTAGAAACGGAGCGAGGGATCCCATCTGGAGGGGATCGCTACGCCATCCTACTGAATTTCCGACAATTTCACACGTCACCGGAGTCTTGAGTTCCTGTGGGAGTCCAACGTCGAAGGTCCCGCCTTCGTAGAGCGATCATCGTTCTATCTTCGCTTTTGCTGTACAAAATAAAGCCGTCGAGGGATTGCTGGGAATTCTCCTAACATTGCCACGCCCCTTCTACGGTTACCCCCTGCGGACCACGTGAATCCTTCACTTTATAATTAATTATATCGTCGCGATATTCGCGCCTCCGAGGTGGGAGTTTTCGACGGTGTTGTGGAGTCGAGGATGCCGATGCAAAATCCGCTCATGGCGCTCCCTTCACGTTGTTGTTGGCGCTCTGCTTGCCCCACACACACACACTTTGTTGCATAACACAGCAGACAAATAAATGCGGCAGCAACAACAGTTCAGCGCAACAACAACAACAACGACAGCAACGGTTGCGGCGGCAACTCGGCGAATTGAATTGCAGTAATAATTTTGCGCCAACGCAACACCAACCGCAACAACAACAACAACAATAACAACGACAAGAATAACAACAGAAATTAGCAACAACTGTAATACTAACAACAACAACAACAACAGCAGCAACAGCAACAGCAACCGAAAATGACTGCAAGACGGCATCGCGAGCTGCACCTCAGTCGCTGCTTTGAATCGTCGTTGTCGTTGTTGTTGTTGCTGCTTGGTTATTTCTGATCGCGTTACAGCGGCGCTCGTGGCAGCTGCATGCAGCAGTTGCAGCAGTTGCAGCAATTGCCGGCTGCCCTCGTTTCGTCTACAGAATTTCGCAACGCGCTGCGCGCTGAAAACTGGAGTTGAGCAACGCGTGCGGTGCGTTGTTTTCGTCGCTTCGCTCGGCGTGCGTCATCGGAGAATCGTGAACAGTCAGCTGCGCCTCTCAGTGGGGCGGCGTTCGGTGTTCCGGGCGTCGTTCGGTGTTCCGGCGGCGGAGAGAAGAAGTCCAGCGCCTTCTGCGTCTGATGAGATGATGAGTTTAACAGAACAACAATAACAACTGGAAAAATACAGCAAAAATAATAATAAAATCATCGCAACAACAGAACGAATTTGATGTCGTAAACAAGCAGCACGACACTCGCTATCAGCAACAACAACAACAGCAACGACATTCTCACAAGTACGAGACCCGTTATGCGCTGCCACAGCACGCCTTACGTAATCCTGAAACGTCGCAGTTGTAAGGCGAGCGAACGTCAACCGCGCGAACGAGTGCGCAACATGGCGCGCTCGCTGCTGCGGCGACACCTGCTGGCTTCTTCTGCAACGCGAATTTCTATTGCTTAACAAAGCTTACGAGACGCTGCGACTTCTTGACGCAACGCATTCAAAGCCGAGCGCCCGAGCGTCCGAGCGTCCAGCAATCAGCACCGTAATGATTACGCGAACTCAGCTTCGCTCAGCTTCGTTCAGCTTCGCTCAGCTACTCGCTGCTCAGGAGCGAACACTGTGCTGTGGTTGTTGTTGTTGTCTTCATAACAAAGCCACGTGTTGGCGGGCAAAAAAACGGTCGCCGCAGTCGCAGCTTTCCTGAATCTCCTGGAACACCCTGAAAAATCCCGGCACACTCTGAAAATCCCCGAGCACTGAGTAAATCTCGGGAGACTTGAGTGAGGAAAGTGGGCGTGACTGGGTTTGATAAGCCTTTCGGAACCATGAAATTCGATTAATAAATTTAATGAAAATATGCGGGATTATCGGACGCGACATCACAGTCTTCAATATCAGAATGAGAAACTTTATTTTTTTATTCCGCTTTTCATTATTCCTCAAATTTCGTATCTTTCTTGTTAAAAATTATTCATTATTTTCTCTATTTTGCTGATTAAGCCAAACAGTCGCGGGATTTCCGGGAACTAAAACTCGCGCGGAATCCCGCGACTCGCACCACTTCGCGCTCGTCGCTGCAGATGCGACAACGAGTGCGTAGCGTACTCGCTCGACCGAGGTGTGGCTGGAATTCCATCAGCTGGAACTGTCAGCTGTGCGGTTGTTGTTGGTGGGGGAAAAAGGCGTGTGGCGAGGGGTGAGGGGGGGACTTTGTGGGATGCGGTCCGCCGACTCGCTTCTTCCGAATCCTGCTGTTTATTTATTTGCTTCGTTCGTAACGCAGACACGTAAATTTCGCCCGAATGGCGGGCGGCTAATTAACTGGAATTAGATGGGGAAACACGAGAAGGGTTGCGTGAAGAGCAGCTGCGGAGCCACTAACGCGGTTATATAAAGTTTCAGCCACATTTGGTTTCAGCCAAGTTGAAAACGGCTTGAAATCGCCTGGAATGAGAGTTCGAATTAGTTGAAAAGTAGTCGAAGTAGCTCAGTCACCGGATTTGACTGAAAATAGGCGTTGCCAGGCACTAGACACGCCCACTTAAGGCACTAGACACGCCCACATAAGGAGTCCTCGGATTATCGAACGGTTTCATACTGCTGCCACGCCCTTCGTTTGCTGGGCATCGCAACAACAAGAACGTGCGAACGCGCACGAAATGCCAAAACCAACTGTTGACTCACAACCAACGGCGGCAACAACAACACCAACAACAACAACACCAACAACAACAACAACAACGAAGAACGATACGTATAATAGCTGCAAATCGATTTACGACCCACTCGAAAACCAACAACAACAAGCGATTGCAATCTAACGAGCAACTTCATCAACCGCAAAACCAGCAGACAGCAGGAGGGGGGGGAGGGGGACGAGTGGGTGCTCTCGGCCTCCTGCTGAGGCAGCAGCGTCGATGACTGTATTCGTTGGTGGCGACGGCGACGGCGACGGCGATGGCGACGGCGACTGCTGCTGTCTACTCCGGCTCTGGTCTCGCCGCTCCGTCTTACGTAACAACCGACAACAGCGACTTACATGGCGACGGCGACGGCGACTCGAAGGTATGACGTAGCAACGCAGCGAAAGATGCCGTCCGCGTTTGACTTTGACACACTTTTGCCAATACATGGACGGACAACAACAACACGAAGGCAAAGACTACAGCAACACCGAGCGACAACAACAAGTTACAACATTAAAACGTGCGAAACTTGCTAAAACAGTTGAGCGGCGGCTACTAGAAGAGCGCAACTCATTGGTGAGCAGACGACAGGGGTGGGTGCCGAGAGAGTCATAGAGAGACATCGAGAGACAGAGAGAGAATGAAGAGACGAGACGAAAAACGCGATTGCAGCGATGTGGGGTTACAACAAAGTTTTCGTTGAAACTGTTTTCGTGGAGAAAAATGGTTAGCAAACTCACGATTTTCCTCATTTGCTCTTCCGCTCTCCTCTCTCGCCAAATGGCAAAGCTTCTCTGACATTTAAGCGAGACACGAGACACGAGAAGTGTTGTTGCGAAAGCGGCGGCGGCGGCTGCTGCTGCTGCTGCGTTCGTAGTGATTTCCTCAGCTCATTACGTGCGCGCTGCTGTTACGTTGAGCTCCACATCAACCACAGCAACAACAGCAACAACGGACAAAATAGTTGTACACAAAGTGGGGTTGATTGCGTAAATGAGAGCGAGAGTGGGAGAGCGAGCGAGCGCGGGTGGGCGGCTGTCTCTTGCAGGAGAAGCCGGTTGCTCTCTGCGAAAACGCGCCTGTTGCGTAATCACGGCGAGAACGACAGTCGCAGCCGCAGTTTAGATCAACTTCGAGTTCTTGGGCGGGAGCGTGCGGAGCAGTTAAACTCGCATGTAAACTTTGCTTTACTTATTTCCACTGTTGAGAACGACAGCGAGTCGAAGCGAGGACGAAGCTGAGAAAGACAGCGACAGCGACAGCGAGTCAACAACAACCAGCAGCGGCAGCAGCAACGGCGGCCTTGGCAGTTAAATGGCCGCCATGCAAGTGACGGCCGCGACCGAACTTCGGCTCACTCCGCGCGCTCGCAAAATGACGAAATGGCCAGCAACAACACAACAGCGCATTAAAAATTCATCGAGAAATCCACTCGCTGCTCCGCGAACTAAACTTTAGAGCGAATTTCAGCAGCGAGTGCGTTCAGACTTTTGAAATAACCTCGAGTTCGCTAAATAATCAAGTGGAAGGAGAAATTGAAAGTGTTTTCACCATCAAAGCTTCGCTGGCAGCGGAGGAGAGGATTTCTTCTCAAAGCATTTTGTGCTTCAAAGAACGTCAATGAGTTCTCTGCAGCCTCCAGTGATGCAGTCGTGTTTTCTACTGCTTTTCTGCTACTTTTCCTACTTGCGAAGGCTTCTGATTTTTACTAGTAAATCCTGCTGTCGACGAGTAAAAGTTGGCGGAGTTCGTCGGAATCTGCGAAGGTCGGCGGGAGTCGGCTTGCGTCGGTTACACGCGTCCCGCTGGCAAACAATTCCAAAAATACTAATTAAAAATACGTGTTTGCACTCGTGTTTCGCTCGCCGCTGGAAGTGAAGGTCGGGCGTTTGCACTCGCGGGGGTGCAGCGGAGTCGAGGGGGCGTCGAATCGTCGCAAACCAACTGCTTCGCTAAATCCAGCAGCTGCGAAGCGAGAACAGCAGCACGACTGCGTTATCAGCGGTGAAAACAAACGACTTTCAGCCACCAGCACGAGTTGCTCTGTAAAAGCAAAACGCGTCTCTTGCAAGCCCGAAAAATAAGCAATAAAATGGATTGCACAGTAAATATTGTTTTCGAAGCCAGAGAGTGAAATGAATTACCAGAAATGAGAAAGAAGAACACAAATACCACGGAAAATAAACATTTTACACTGCGAAGAATTCAGTTTGGATGGAAAGAAATGCGCTTCTAGCGGGAGAAAATTGTCGCTCTCCGAATGAATTCAATTTTCCACGTGGAAATCCACTGCGTTCGTCTGTCTGAACATTCAGTTCTCTTCACCGCATTAACTTTTGTTGTCGGCATCAACTTCCACACCGCAGCATCTTCTGCTTTGAGTTTTTTTTCTTTCAGTGTGCAGACGTTTTTGACGTTTTTTTACATTATATTCAGATTCAGATACAGTTCAATATGTAAGAGAGTTGAATTTTCAACAAGTACAGTTTACAGTTTTTACAGTAACTTTACAAGTACAGTTTGCGAATCATACCTGCCAAATGTAAAAAATATACAACAAGACATATTTTTATTCTTGTAGCCTTCGTATTTTTGAATTCGCTTTTTTCAACTTTAATAGTCTTTTACAAGTTTTTTTTTTTGCATTTTCAGCAGCATATTTTTCTGCTAGCCATCTGGAATTTTTTCTAATTAAAATCGTTATCAGGTAATCTAAAATACATTTTCTATGCTCAAAGCAAGCACAATTTTCGCCAAACCAGCTAGAATTAAAAACTTTACTTTGTCTGAGACATTCATCAATAATTTTTTTTTTTAGTTTTTCTTGATGACAAGAATTCTGGAAAATGTTTTTAAAAATTTCGAAATGTTTTTTACATATTTCGAAAAATTCGTCCGTGGGATTTTTCAAAAAAAGGTCAGTGTCACTGTAGTTTTTTATAAAAATTAGTCTTTCAGACTCTACAGAAAGGCTTTCTAATTTTGATAAATCTGCTTCGCAACTGGAGCATTTAAGTTTTGTTGATAGCTGCGCTTTCAAACCATAACCTACATAGTAGCGAGCAGCAGCTTCTTCTGTTGTTGTTAAGGTGTTCAAACCCATGGTTTTTGCCTCTGCTTCTGGTGTTACGTGGAAATCTACTAGATTCGATGGACGATGGATCTGCAGAGTATGTCTCCTCTTGAGGGTCAAAATCCCATTGAAGCATCAGATCATCATCATCTTCGCAATTTTTATTGCGACTATAATGATTTGAGAGTGATTTCATTGATAAAATTCTTGCAGAAAGATACTGCACTTCTCGCACCGATGGATTTGTGTTATTGCCTAATTTGGACCTTAGAACTGAAAAGTAGTTTTCTAAGGAATCCTGATTGAATCTCCCTAACATGACAAATGAAATGCTTGGATCGTCAAACAAATCATCAACCAGGGCAAGCATGGACCTAAGTGTAAATTTTAAACCATCAATGCAATGGTTTCGCTTGTTCACTGGGAGCTTCAATGTGTCCAAGAATGAAATAAAATCTGTAATTTTTGATATTTTATGACTATTTCTAGTCACAGGGTGCTTATTGTAATTTTTATGGCAAAAGGTTTTGCTGTCGCAGTAATCGAAACCATCATTACAATTTTTGATAAAATGATAGGTAGCTTCGGCATTTTCCTTATTTTTTTGGTTTAAAAAGAGATTTTTACTGAAGCAGTATTTAATAACAGATGCTACTGTTGCGCTCAAAGTTTGCACGGCGGCCAGTCCTACCCTCATTTTATCGAAGAGCTTTGGAAAAACATGCTTAATTTTTATCTTCGGCATCATTCTTAAGGCCCCTTTCTTATCGATGTTGTACGCTTCTTCAATTACTTTCCAACTTGCGATTCCATGTTCCGTGGAAATATTGTTGTGTAAGAGAGTGTTGCGCATACTTTTGAATAAATGACAATAGTCGTACATAAAGTAAATTTTATGGTTACAAAAATTCATATAATTTTGGCTATAATTCTTCGTTAAGGTGCTTAAACAACATTTGTTCGAAGAACCTTGGTCAGAAATAATTGCCCTCAAGTTAAATCCACATTCCAAGATGGACAAAACTACATTCAGCAATATATACTGTAAGTTATTAGCTGCAATTAAAAGAATAAGAAATTAATTGCATAATTGCTTACTTATTTCACTAAATACTTTCGAATTTAGAATTTCATTTTTAAAATCTTCCTGTAAATTGTACTTACAATTAATTCCATTAGCAGTACAGTAGAAACTATGCACATACTTCCAGTTTTCAGTAATTCCTTTTACCATGAAAACCAAAATTGATTTCGCCAATATGTTTTGGCGGTTTCCTGCTCCTAAATCCACAAAGCCGTCTATCTGATCTAGGGTCGAATTGTATTCTAGTTCCGATCGAATAATAATTTCGTCGAATAAAAGCACGCAGTTCTTCGCTTGTGGCGACATTTTTAGGGCGAATTGTTTAAAGTGATCGGCTACCTCTTCACTGAAACCCGGTGTTAATACTTTTATGGGGCGCCATCTCCATAGAGAACTTAAACAAGGCATATTAAATCGTAAATCCTCGCGGAGAAATTCATATGCCTTTGATGACTTGAAATAAATCATTTGGAATAAATTCCTTTGATCTGGCGAATATTCCTTGGTGTTTTTTTGAGATGTTATCAGTTGAGCGAATTCATGGGCAGCTGAATTACTTTGACGTTCTAAACCAATCTTCTCTATGTCCTCGTTTTTCTTATTAAGTTCCTCAATTTGGGTTTTCAGTTTGCCAACTTCATTCTCATGCTTGACTTTAAGCTCTTGAAGCTTTACATTTACCTCCACTAATTGTTTTCGGTAATAGTCAGCTTGTTTGCAAAACATTTCGCAGTTTGCACAGCAAGACTCTGCATCTTCTACCACTTCTGAATCTGTAACAACAGCTTCAGAGCATCTTAAATTATATATAGGGAAAGAATTTTTTTTAAATTTTTTTATGCCAATAAATTTTGGGTCAAAATGTTTGCCACAAATTTTTAAATTTTGACTCTCTCCTTTCAAGTCACAAACTTCTATCCAGGCTTGTCTTTCAGCTGGCGTACTCGGGAATGAATAAATTGTGGTATTAGTTGATCGGCTGGTACATCCACTTACGGAACATGCGCGAATCTTATGCTTAGTTCCAAAAGCCGGATATATAAGATTTTCATCATTATGTCCTTTCATAAAATTAAAGCAGACTAAACATTAGGACCTGCTGTTATTATCGAAATTAGTTTAACATATAAAATTAAAACACTAAACTGAATAGCTATATGAATAATAATACTTAAAATTTCGTACACGTAGTAAAATAATATTTAAAAGTTTCTTACCAAGATGAATGGTTGGAATGGCACCAGTTTTAATCTTTTTTGAACCGTAACACGACGGATCAAAATGATCTTTGCAGACTCTAGAATTGGTACCCACATCCGCACTCCTCATTTTTAGGTTTTCACACCAGATGTTTAATAAGTTTCTATCCTTTGGAAAGGTGTTGTTGGATTTGCCATCGTTTCTGCTAGTTATTCCTACCACCCTCAGTCACTTTTGTTTCCAACTCTCTGCTATTAAAAAGTTTATTTGTTGCTTTAATTAGAAGATCAAACAGCGTTGCACAACTGCACTGACTGTTAAATAATTCCAAGTTGGGTTTAATGTTGGTAAAGTTGAGTTGGGTAATTTTCTATTTAAAACCCCCTCCTAAAAGTAGGCAATTGCGGTGAATATCAATAGTGTAATGTATAAATACCGGTATCTATATTGGTGGGTTATAGAAATACCGGTATCTATATTGGTGGGTTATAGTTTTAAAACCCCTCCTGAAAATTGGAAAACACGAACTTCGAACTTGTTGTCTGGAACGTTGTCTGGAATTCCTGTTCTTCAAACTTCATACACTTTCCCCTCTAACATCAAATTGTGTTCGGCTGCGAAGAATTTAGTGCATGGGTGGATGTTGAAGAGAGAGAGTGTGTTTGAAAATCTCGCACGTGCGAGGAGAAGAAAATTATTACATTTATTAGAAGAAATAGAAGTTATTAAAGAAAACTTCGTTCTTGTAATAGTTTTTAATATAAAGATTTGCGTGATTTCAAAAGTTTTTTGCGTTAATTAGCAGCTACAACATCTTTAACGGCAGCAAAAAAAAAAAAGAATTTCGCCTCTATATTTTGAGATAATATATTTCAATTAGCTAAAATCGGACTAATATTATTAGAATATCTTATATTTTTCATAGAACTCACAAGGATAAAATGGATAATGTCGAAAATCATCAACTCTTAATATAATCAACAAGAAATTGACTTGGGTCCTCTATAATCACGAAATAGTTGGTCCGATTTTGATGAAACTACACAATTCTGCAATTCAATACAAAAACCCACAGAAGGGTTTCGAGAATTGAAACAATGGAAAAGTATTTCCTTCAGAGTATTTAAAATTCTTTTAATTATATGCAAACCTATAGAAGAGTTTCGAGATAACGATAACAAGAAAAAAAAGCGTATTTTTTGCCACTGAATTTGTAAGCAAAAAGAAAAAAAAGGAGGGGAAATGAGTTCGAGGAGGAAAAAGTTGTAAAGACTATATCGCTCTCTCTGTCGCATTGCTTTTGAGTTGAATCAGTGGAATCAGTGGAATCAACAACAGATGGCGTTGTAGGATTCTGTTAAGAAACACAAGAAAGTGTCTCTCCCGATACAGTAAATAAGAGAAAGAGAACACTAATTGCGCTAACTTGTCGGAACTCTTACAAGTTCAATAGCATGTCGTTGCTGTTGTTGCACGCATATCAAGTGCAATCCATCCTCACTTACGTCGTTTTTATTACAGTGATTGCTGTGGGATGTCTGTTGTTTTTCTGACTTGCACTCGTATACGCGTGTGCGTGTGAGGGATCCGTCATTCTGTAGGAGAGAATCAGACGTCGGTTCGTTAACCTCGCCTTCATTAAGTGTTGCGAAGAAAAGCGAGAGGAAGAGATTAGCAGCTAGCTAGCAAATATCACTCGCTAAACCTGCTGCTAGTTGCGAGAGTTTCTCAGAAATTTCGTATTCTAACAGTGTTTGAGCTATTCAACAATAGTTTCTCGTGGTTCTGAAGTGTGAGCAAACGGGTTGCACGGAATAGTGAGAGAGAAGCTGCATAGTGAGAGAGAAGCTGCATAGTGTGAGAGAAGCGGATGAAATTCAGCGAGCGACACATGAGTTTTGAGAGTCAAAGTGTGGGTAACGCGGAGGAGTTTTTCACACACTTTTGTTGCTGTTTACAGTGTTTTCACCATTTTCAGTTCACCTTCTTCGGTTGCCTCATTTCGAATATCTGACGATCTTTGCTAATTTGAAATTTGTAGCCAGGATTCCTTCTAATTTTATTTTTATTGCAAACTTCCCAACAAATGCTGGATTATTACTGCTGGCAGTGAGGTGATTTGATTTTTTTTTTCTTGCATTTTCCTAGAATTTTGCAACGCCTCACTCGGTTTTCTTTTTTATCTTTTGCCTCTTTGCGGTTAGAATTTTGCCGGCATGGAAAAATCGTATTAGAAATTCGTTGCCCCTCCATTTAATCATAAACGCCAGCAGTGGCAACAACAACAACAACAACAACGATAAGAACTCCGGCATCCGTTACGAAACACAGAAATTATTTTACCCTGAATGTTGGCAACCAGGATTCCGTGTTTAATAAACACACAAAATCCATAATAACCACAAAAACAACAACAACAACAACAACACAGCTACAACTATACAACATCCACAACTACAACAACAACAACAACAACAAATAGTTCCACATTAACAGCAAAGAAGAACAAAAAGATGAGGCAAAAAAGTGGGAATTTTTTTACAACTTGTGTTGTGTTTCTCTTGTAGTTGTTCTTGCTATTTCAGTTGTTGTTGCTGCTGTTGTTGTTATTGCTGCTGCTGTTGTTGTTATTGCTACTGCTGCTGCTATAGTTGAAGTGGTGGCTGAACTGCATTTAAACGAAGTGAGAATAATAAAACATTTCAATTGAAGCTTCTCTCTGCATTAATCTCGCTCTCGCACGAAGTTTAGCGTCGCGCGACGTTGCGTGGAACGGCAACGTTGATTCTTGTTGATTCCATGACGGGTGTGGCGGAGGGGGGAGGCGAGGTGCAGCAGAGGAAGTCGGAGAATCTGAGCAGAAAGAACAGCAGAAGTGGACAGCAGAAGTGGACAGCAGAAAGAACGAATAAGTTGGCAATTAAATTCGAGGTCCTGTAGGACGAAAATACTTGCACAGCACAACTTTGTAGACTCGCAGAATGCACAGCTGAGGCGACCCAGTTGTCGAGCGTGTTTATGAGCCGCGCAGGCAAGAGGAAAACCGACGGCAATAAAAATATCTAACGCTCATAAATCAGTTTTGCTTATTTATTGGCTGGCATAAAACAGAAAACCAGCGGCCGCTAAACTCGTTAAAATGCGCTTGATTAATTCTGGGAACGTAAAAAGTTTGTTTTTATAATCGCGTCACGAGTTCTCAGCACGCAAGTCGCTCGCGAAAACTGAATATGTAAGTCAAAAATGATTTTGCCCGAAATCTGCTGGATAGCAAAGAAGTTCTGCATCTACTAAAAACCACAACATTTCCCGAGATTCACGAGCCTCCAGTTTTTCTTGCCTTCACCTCGCTGCTGGTCGACGATGCCGAATTTCGCACAAAGTTCGCTAGTGGAAAAAAAATGCGGATTGCAATCCCGCCTCTTCATCGCCCCCCCGCCCCGGCGACTCACTCAGCTCGGGCTGTTCTGTCTGGCTAATAATTCTGTCCGTCGTCTGCGTAGCTAATCACTGTAATTAAACAAATAATTAAATACTTGAAGGCATTTCGGTGCGGCCAACGTTTCGCCAGAAAACTCAAGCGCGTTCTTCGGACGCATCGTTTCAGCCGTGAAGAGCCATCAGAACGCAGCACGACAAACGCAGGCAGGCAGGCAGCTGCAGTTCGTTCTTGCATTCGCACGGAACGGAATCGCATTGAATGACGACTCTCGTCAGCGTGGCTCGCGCGATCCGAACGCCAGCGACAGATGAATCATTTGTTATTTCAATTATTACTACTTCATTGTTATGCTCGAGCTCGAGGTGCACCAAATGCGCGCGGTGCGACGGCCAAAAGTGCAGCGACAACAGAAGTCCTCGCAATTTCAAAGTCTTCCGCGCGATTTCTGCCTCGCAAATCTTTCGTCTTGCTTGCGGTCGCAACGTCAAGTGAGGAAAGCTAATTTGACATCAAAATGCTGGCTGAAATCTTTTAGTTGAGGTTAAATACTTAATTGCATAATTAGAAAATAAACGTCGCGAGTGCAGCGGACTCGGAGGCAAATTCGAATCTCTGCGCGACACCCTGCAGTAGTCGTCGAAAGAGTCGCGGTCGCGTGTCCTCCGAGTCGCTTCGGGCAGAGCAAATCGCGTCACATTTCGTCCTCAGAGTCAGCCAACACAACTCGTCCCGAAAAACCCTCAACGTCAGCGCCATTCAAGCGTGCCACGCATAATTGAAGCGCTGGAAGTTCATTTACCAGTCATCTGCGGACGTCCTCAGTTCAGTCCGTCATTCCGGAGGATTAGAAACGCAGAGGCTCGGGTGCAAGTGGGTGCTTTATTTTTACAAACGTTGGTCGCTCTAATTCAAGAAATACATCGGCTGGGATTTGATTTGGCGCTGCACTTCGTCCTCGATTGCGAACTCATCGTCTGCAGCGGCAGGAGCGGCAAGAATGGACGGCAGCTCTGCGTGCTGAACTGGCGCGAGCGGCTCGTCGGGCTTCGAGCGCCAGCACGAGAAGCACTCATCGACATCAGCGCGCGGTGCGTCACAAACGCTCACAGCCAAGCGCGTCCGGTCGGGCATTCGCAGCCGGCGTCTGTCGCCTCCCAAGCGTTCGGCTGCATAAGCGTCGTCGAGCAGGAAGACCACCGAGTCGCCCTCGTGATGCCAGTGCTCGGCGATGAAGACGTGCGGCGAGACGCTGTTGGCCAGAGCCAGCCACACCTCTTCTCGGGCGTAGCGGGCGCCCAACACGACCGTCACCCGATACCATCCGCACTCCAGGGCAACCGACTTCGAGTGCCTTCCCAGCTGCAGCGTTGGCGCGACGCGACAGATGGGTCTGAAGGTGTGCTTGCGTCGCCTCTTCCACGGCGCGGCATCGACGCGCTCCTCCTGGATTCCCAACGCCGTCACGAGCTTCTGCAGCTTGGTCGGCTCAGTCCATCTCCAGTTGCTGAGGAGTGGCCAAGTGGCTCGTTGGCTTGCGTTGCGGTCCGTGCGGCGATAATCGGGCGCCTCGCTTTGGTCTTCGGGCCACGAGGGAGGCTCCCAGCTGAGATGTCCTCCACTTCGTTTGGGCATTTCGACGGGTTGTGCTACTCGTGGTTTAGCGGATTCCGCGAAAGTAGTCAAATTCCCAGCTTCTTCTGCAAAATGGTTGCCTCTTCCAATTGATGCTGCGGTTGAATTTCAGTCGCTTTTTAATTAATAATTATAACAGACGTAATTACAGCAACGCCAAATGAATTTGACTCCACAATTAAATGAAAACTTTCACAATTAACAAATGGAAAAATTTTCGACGAGAAGAAAATCAGAGCCTCCTTTGTTTCGCAGAAAAGTTTGTGGCGAAGGTGGGCGAGCAAGAAAAACAATTGTTGACATGATTATTTGTTGCTTCTAATTTTGCTTGTAAAAAGCCGTTCTGGTGGTCAAGGGCATCAATATGATGTCGCCATGGTGATTTCTGACAACAATTCGGCCGGACGGAGACATTGAACGTCTCTTTCTGCGATGAGAGACGTTTTGGAGCGAGCGAAAGAGAACGAGAATAACGCGAAAGCAGTGGTAACGAGACGCCAAACTCCGGAAATGTCGAAAATTTACTTGTGTTTGGTTAGTGAATTCCCGCCAAATTCATTACATTAGCAGTTCACGCGTCCGTTTAACCCTTCTGATCGCGGACATTCAACAGGAAAAGCAGTTCGCATCTGCTCAAGAGAAAATATTGATTTCGGCATCTGATTACTGGAGCCGCTTTTCCTGCCTTCTGAGCGAAAAGCTGGCTGGCTGCTTCTACGAATGTAATTCTCCCTGGAATTCTTCTTGAAATACCTTTAACTCGTACAATTTAGATTTAGGAAGAAATTGCACACGTTGTAGAAAGTTTGGAGGCAGATTTCGAAAACATGAAAGTGTGAAAACTCCGACTTCTTTCCGCTTGGAATGAAATGGCGTTTCTTGCATGAAATTGTATATAAAACATCAAATATCTTGATATATCAGCAGAATTTTAAATATTCTGTTAAAAACTCCTTTTTAAATATTGAGTTTTAAGCGTATTTTTTTGGATTTTCGCATTTTGAAGACACCTCCAGGAGCTTTTCGAGTACTGAGAAGCCTTCTGCAGCAAAACCAGATAAGAGCAGCGAATAATCTCTTCACTAATTGGATGAAAACTGCTCTTGCTTAGTTCCCGAATGGTCCTTCTATTCCTCCGCTCCATCCATCGTATTAATTTCGAGCTGGACTTCAGACCTTCAATTGTCGGTAGTTTGTGGCATTAAAACGAATTTATGATTTCGAAGGGAACGTCGTGCCCGTGATATTCTAGGCGTTTGCGATCCAATACAGAACGAGATAAAAAATCGGGGCAAATGAACTATTTTTTGGAACGAATTTCCATTGTTCCTCGCCAATTTTGGGTTCGATGAGACAGCGACGTCGTTGTTTCTTCGACGAGGGACGTCGGCAACTCGTTCCAAAAGCCCTCAAAATCAACTTCCCGAGCACCGTCGACGGAAACAGCAGCGGACACCGTTTCCATTCCACTTGGCCGGGAGTGACGTGGACGATTACTACGTCAAATTAGTTCATTCCGATTATTTTCTGTTAAAAAAATGTTCAAAAAATCTCAACCATAGTTTTGATGCTGAATCCGCATTCAAACTTTCGTATGCGAATGTTTTGCAGATCTGATGCAATTCCGAATTTCAGGCAAATTAATGAATGAATAAATGAAATGAAGAAATCAAATGAAATCGGTGGTCTCGAGTGCGACGCCTGAAAAGTATTTTCGTGCCTCTTCATGCTCTAACTTCGTTGTTTTTGCTTTAGTTTTTGTTTTTGCTTTAGTTTTTGCTTTAGTGAACAAAACAAAAGCGTTCAAGTAGGCAAAAGAAAATTCAACATACTGAAAAAAGTACCTGTGCACTCCTCACACAGAAACGTACTACAAATAGTACGAGAGTGCGGACTTGTGCAACCGTGGTTTCGCATCTCGTTGTCTCTCGATGTCCGTGTTTTCCCAGAGAGTAGAGGGTCTGCTTCCGCTTCCGCTGCCCACTTGGAATGAGAATCCCAACCTCTTGCGCTCTCTTAGCTTTGCTAATCTGAAGAGAGATTTCCGCTGAACTCGCTCTTCGAACTTTGTTTGTTGTCTTAACCCTCAACTGCCCTGAAACTCGACTGCAGTTCTCATTATTGAGAATTGCGTGTATTTTTGCGTGTTTGCATTTGTTTTTGCGAGCAGAAATGAAGGGTAAAAATGAAATTCAGATGGACTACGAAATCGAAGAAATCAATATATTTAAAATGCATTATTACGATAATATTGATCCTATTTTTCGGTTTTCTTTACTGACGCAATCTTTTTCTTGCAGCTCCCACGAATTTCAAGTGTTTGCTGCTGCGCGCCGAAGTGCTTCGTAAGCTGAACCATTTCCAGAGCGCTCTGGCGGACGTGGACAACGCGCTCAAGAGCCGCCACACCTCCGCGAAGGTAGGCACCTCCGTCACGAAGCTCCCCCACCACTAATTAGTCTCTCCATCCCCTCGCAGGCGCACTACGAACGCTCGCTGACGCTGCTCGAGCTCGGACGCCTGGACGAGGCGCTCTACGACAGCTGCTTGGCCATCAGCCTGGACCGCTCGTGCAGCCTGAGTTCGTCCGAGCTGTTTCAGCACGACCTCGCCAAGGTGAGACTCGCCGTGTGTCCCGCGCTGTGCTCTCCCACTAACGCCTCCCCTTCCCACGACAGCTGCTGCAGAAGCTGCTGGCTCAGGGGCCGCCCAGCCGGCCGCCAGCCAGCCACCGCACCTTCGCCACGGCCGCCCCCTACAGCGTCCTGGCCGAGCACCGCCTGCGACGCAAGCAGATCGGCCTGCTGAGCAACGCCAACGGCGACCGCTCCAGCTCGCCGGCGAAACGCTGCGAGGAGCTGGCGGTGGTCGAGGAGCTGGAACGCGCTCTGATGGGCCTCGGCCACCAGCTGAGTCCCTCGGCCGCCATCTACGCCAACGTCGCGCAGGACTGCGAGCTGGCGCTGCACGGCCAGCACATCCGCAAGCACTGTCGCCGGAAATGGGCGACGCGCGACACGGAGCTGCTGCCCCGCGGGCTGCGCTGGGAGCGGCGCTGCAGTGATGCGTTCCGCAGCGCACTGAGCAGGACGCAGCAGGAGGTGCGCCGTCTGACAGGTGAGTTGGATGCGTAGAGCCGCTGCACGGCATTCACGGCATTCCATGTTAACCGCTTTCCGTTTCCCCTTTCAGAGCTGCAGTCTTCGGCAGACGCGCGCCAGCGGCAACTCGTCCCGGTCAGGCCCGGCCTCGTGGACGCCTCCGACTTCGACTGCGTGCTGTGCTGCCGCACCTTCTGGCGGCCGGTGGTGACGCCCTGCGGCCACACCTACTGCTGGGTATGCCTGGACCGCTGCATGGACTACACCTCCTCGTGTCCCTTGTGCATGTCGCCACTCGTGGAGCCACTCGGCCTCACTGCCTGCCCGCCGGGCGCATCCTCACCAGTCCCCTTCGCGCTGGCCAAGCGGCCGGTGACCAAATTCCTCGAAGCCGCCATGAAACGTTTCATTCCAGAGAGCTACGCGCGCCGCCTGCACCAGGAGGTGAACCTGGAGCCCTCGGTGCCGCTCTTCATCTGCACGGCCGCCTTCCCGCACGTGCCGTGCCCGCTGTTCGTGTACGAGCCGCGCTACCGCCTGATGGTGCGGCGCGCCGTCGAGTCCGGCGAGAAGCAGTTCGGCATCGTGCAGCCGCACAACGGGAAGACGCGCTACTTCGACGTGGGCACCGTCTTGGACATCCGCGACTGCGTGTTGCTCGGCGACGGCTGCACCATCCTCAGCACCGTGGGCTGCAAGCGCTTCAAGATCCTGGCGCGCAACGAGAAGGACGGCTACGAGACGGCGAAGGTCGAGTACATCTGCGACGAGGCCATCGCGGGCGAGCAGGTCGCCTCGGTGCGCGTTATGCACGCGGCCGTGCTGCACAAGGCGAACGAGTGGATCGGCAGTCTGAGCGACGAGCTGAAGCAGGAGATCCTGCAGAGCTTCGGCGAAATGCCCGCGCTCGAGGACAACTGGGAGCGCCTGAGCGACGGGCCGGCCTGGGCGTGGTGGATCATCGCCCTCCTGCCGCTGAGCCAGCAGTTGAAGGTGAGGTGGCAGCCTCTGTACGTCCCTCTCTCTCTCTACTCACCTCTTTCGCACTTCAGGTTGACATCCTGGCCACCACTTCGCTGGAGAAGCGCCTGCGCGCCATCGAAAAAACGCTGGACTACATTTCGGGCAACTTTCGGCGCTCGACGCAGCAGGACTGCAGCGTAGTGGTGCGGCAGCAGCAGCAGCACCACCACCACCACCACCAGCAGCACCAGCACCAGCAGCAACAACAACATCAGCAGCACTGCGACAACGACCTGGCAGCCAACTGCCAGGCGCACGGGTGCTGCTTGGCGGCGGCCACGACCGCCGTCCTGGTGACCAACAACGACAGCCGCCGCACGCCCGGCAGCGAGCAGCACACGCAGTTGCTGTTGTAATGCCGCCGCTGTTTCTGCAAAGCGGTCGGCTGCCCCGCGAAGCGACGAGATGATCGGCGAGGTCAACCGCTGAACCAAGAAGTTGATCCGTGTGCGACCAGTAGGCGCGTGAAGCGATGCGTTGGTGTTGCGGGCGACAGCAACCAGGCGGGAAGCAACCACTCATTTCAAGCTTTAAGAAGAACGCGTTCAAGCGAGACCACAACTACTTTTAACTAGTGCGTTAGTAGAAGAAGCATCTGCGGAACTGTGCAACTGCTGGATGCGGACGTCGAGGATGCTTAAGTCCTCAACGTCAAATTTATGTGTATCTAGGGGCCAAAATCCAACTGAAATCGTAGAAAATCGTGCTGCACGCAACTGACGGTCTTTCACGTACCTGCAGTTGCAACACCCGAACAAACGCGGGTACTCGTCACGTACCACGAATCCGAATTCTTCGCAACAAACACAATCAGACAAACCAATCGAAACCCACAGGCGCGGTGGTCCCGGGAGGCCAACTCACTTTGCATTCTGTCTTTAGAGGCGCAGTGGACACTTTGGTGAAAGCAGTCGATGAAATTATCTGTATGTCAGTCGATATAAGTGTCTGTATGTCGTAGTAAGCCAGTTCAAAGCGTTTTAATATAGCGGAATATATTTGTTACCGATTTGGCAATCGTTAGTTTACACTTGTACACGTAGACCGAAGAGATACTGGCATTCAAAGGGTCCACTGAAGCTTGGTTAGCTTTTAGTTTGTGTTTTTTGGTGTCATTTGGAGGAGTTTGTTGGGTCAGAAATATGGACGCACTAATTTTCCAGGATCTTTCGTCGGATTCGGTTTATAGACCAACAAACCTTCAGCTGTACAATCTGTCGCCCATTTCTTCCTCGGCGATCTTCAAGTGGATCTCTTTGGTGTCAGCTAGCAGTTGCTTCGGCTCTCGTGTGCTCGAGGCAAATGAAGTCTTTTAAGATATCTCGGTTTACCCTTTAAGGACCAACGCCACTACCGAAATGGTCCACTTAAATGGTTTCTAGAGCATCATTATCACCAACACTTCGAAATGTTCAAATCTCAAGTAGCAACCTAGCGAACCAAACTTCTTTTTGGTGTCATAGATACTCGTGCGTACGCGTTTTTAGGCGTAGATAGCTAGATACAAATTTATTGTGTAGTTTAAGTGTGTCATACTATTTACAGAACTTTTGATCAAACGACGCGAATGTTCGAAGGCAATTTTGTGACAATCTGTAGCTCGTAGTGAGAACGCGAGGAGGGCGAAGTCCCTACCCATTTATCAATTATCGTTAGTTAGTTCAAGTCCCCGCTACTGTCGAACGCTCTTGTCTGTAGTCCTGTAATCCTGTAATCCTGTAATCCTAGCGAAAAGCCTTTCCAACAACAACTTGCGGAAAGATTTTCCTTTCCTTTGCCCGTATCTGTCAAACTGCAGTCCACATCTCGTTGCAATTAAACTCTAAGATCTCCGCATTCCTATCTTCGATATGTTTTCCAAATCACTTTAAATTACGAGTACTTTACCAGCACAGATAAATGTTATAAAAGCTTTTCAACGGGTAACTCTAATCTATCTTTGCTGTGAATAATTTTTAAGCAATCTTTTTAACCATTTTGTACTTTAAATCTAAACTTTTAAATATCTGGATTAGTCTTAGCTGTAACTGCGTCGAATTAAGTTTGTTCCCTTCAACTAGTAATTAAAAATATACAGAATTGGTATAGAAAAACTTATTGTATTAAGCTGCTTATTTTTAATCGCTTACTTTTCATGTTTGAAATATAATCGCTTCCTTGTAACATAGCAAACTTTTGTACGTCTCTGAAATCTAATAAATCACTGAACTCAAATCTTAAATCAACAACTCAAACACAATCTCTTTCTTTATATGTACCAGCTTTGGTCTCGTGTCGTGGCAAACATTTTTGAGGACGCCGTCAACACGTTTTAACTTATTTAGGTTTGAGCAAAACGCTACGGATGCGCAGGTTGAAGATTTCTCGAGAATACCTTGGTCCTGATTACCATCTCAACTGAAAACGCACTCTCGATCTCAATTATCGTTTCCAATTCGAGACGAATGACATGAAAATTCTTATAATGAAAATCCTATCACCAGTTCGAGCTTTTAGGGGGGAAATAACCACATTTTGTAATAAGAACTCCAATTACTTCTCTACAGGAAAGTTCGCTAGAGCGCTATGTGTACCCATCATACTATTGAGGACATGGGGAAACACCTGTATTAAAATGTAACCTTGTAGAAATTGGTAGCGGTTGTGGCAGTGGCAGAGGAGATGCTTCACTGATCGTCCAATTCTGGCCGCATAAACCACAGTTAACTAATGTCGTGTTACCATCCTTACGAGGAGCCTACAGTCCAACCTTGATAGTTGATAGAGGTAGTATGATGCCTAGGAACTCAAAAGATATGCACCCGCCTATCTCTGCCCATACAATCTATCGCTTCCCTACATTCACGAACGGGTCAATCAAAATTAGTAAACAAGGTTGCCGCCGTTTTTACAGCGAGAGATTGCCTGGAAGATGCCAGAGTCCTCTGGCAACCTGAAAGCTTCCAAGAGATTCAATTATGGACAGAACATCTAAGCACCCACACCGTCCTCTAATTTGGACCCGTCTGTAAAGATGATCAACATCTTTATGCGATGGTCTATGGCCCTCCAGCCACCCCTTTTCCTTAATAGTTTCTCTAGGCTTCTCAGCAATAACAGTCACTTCATTAGCGTAAACCGCTTCCCTGGACCATCCTTCAATGTTTTGAGAAACTGTATGTCTATAGATAAGACTTCCCTGTGGTGCGCATCTACTAGCACCCTCGGTAGTGGAAACCTCTCCCCGCTTGACCGAGATTTCTCTAAGTCTCAACAAATGGATGGGTGAATTTCGAAAAATGCTTCTCATGTAATGATGCAGGGAATACCTCGTCTGGTCCCGCCTACTTCTACGGGCTAAAAGTTTGGATCGCTCATTTTACTCTCTTTTCTGAGATTGCATTACATTGCGCATATCTGGTGCTTATATTTCCGTATTTTTGGAAGCAGCCTCCGCACAGCCAGGAAAGTGAATGGCAGTTTCAACTCCAAGGTTTCCATCTGTGTTCGGTCCACTCAACAAGTTAAATAAGCGTTTGCACTCAACGAGGCTGTACAATTTTGCCATAATGACAATTTCATCTAATTTTGAAGACTTATTTCAGAGTTTGCAGTCCCTAAAGCTTGATAAAGACAGTTCCAGGAAAAGATTATTTCTAATTTTCACTAGATTATATAGCTGGCGTTGCTCAGGTTCATCGTTCTTCGTAGGTTTGAAATCTCGTTTGAATGGGATATTCCAGAATCACTTCTTAGTGGACGCCTAGGCCAGGCAAGGAATCACAGATTTGTAGGTCAGGAAGTTAATGTCATCCGTGAACCACAAAAGGGCAAATTTAAAAAACCTTCTAAATGAAAAGAATTTAATTATCAATTCTAGTTTTTCTCAAGTAGACCAATATAAGATTTAATTGAAGCTTGCAATTGGTTTTATTAAGGAGGTACTAAGGGGGAGAAGAAGAAGAAGAAGAAGAAGAAGAAGAGTTAGTTAAGTTATGCTACACATTTCTGTTTTAATTTGAAATGTGTGTAGTTTTTCCTCAAATGGCGAGACTTAAATACTATAGAGGAATATTAATTGAGAATATAATATTATTATTTAATATATTAATATTAAATTAACATTATATTAAATAGTTTGTTAATAAATGTGTGATAACAGTGAGTTTCCCGTGCCGACTTTATTTTTAACAACGGAAAGCCTCTTCGGCTACCAGGTTGCCAAGTTTCACGGCATGGATTTCATCATTCCTCACCTCCACAGACGCCCGTCTTCAGCGGATTTATGTCATCAACTCGGTAGGGAGCGCATCAAATCACTCGCAACCCACAGCGGAGTCCGCAACGAAGCGCGTATTTGTTCTTCTGTTTCTGCTTCCTTCGGACGGCCGATTTGCAATTGAAAGCGGCACAAATCCAGTATCACGCCATCGCAACCATTCCTGCAGATACTCGTACGTCAATTTTCGCTGAAGTTTCAAAAGCAGGGTTTCAGAAAACTGCATAAATGTGGATATTTCGTTTCGATGGTCGGTCGCCGATCTTTCGTGCGCTTTATTTACGTTTCCCCTTTCCTTCGGAGGAAAGAAACACTTAATCCGCCGCGAGTTGAGTGATTTCCAGACTTCTGCAACAGATCGGTATGCATCCAGGGCTAGCGACGCAAGAATATCTGATGTTCCGACGATACCCGATCAAATAAACATGCAAGTGTGTCATGCGTCTCCCCTCCTCGTTGCAGCTGCGACCGAATTAATCTCGTTTCGCACCTCGCCGTCGAGAGCTTTTTGCGTTTGTAAAAACACCCAATTTAATATTCCACTTCGGTCCAATTTATTCCCCCACCTCTGGAGAACATATGGAGGCATTTCAGTAAAACGTAATTAACTCAGGAACAAAAACTCATTTCAATTCCGTGACGAGAGGAAGGCTGTACCGATCGGTCTAAATTTCGCTAATAACTTGTATTCTGTTCGATTAGTTGGATTCATAAGGGTTGAAGGGTATTCATTCGGTCGGTTAGAGCTTCTCATGAAGTCTTACCTGCAAGCGAAAATGCAATACTTGATATTTGAGTCCCGCAACTTCAAAGTAGAGCTGGGTCACCAGGATATTGGATGGCAATGGGAAATACGTAGGGACTTCAGGCTGAGGCCATTTCTACTCCCCTCGGTGCAGGACTTCATCGTTTTGCAGTACTTCTGTCGCGATTCCGCCCTGGAACGCACTCCTGCACCGTGTTCCTGGTCCTATCCCATGCCCCTTCCTTTCTCTAGGTGCACCGTTACCTAGGGCTATTAATAACTCTTCTGTGAATGGACTCATCACCCAAAACTCAGCAATGGTCAACTACGAGGTCTCTTGCGGTCATCCGAACGTTGTGTTTCCGAATGAATGTATTCGAGAAGAACATCCATGTAGAAGACTATAATCAGGAGTTTTCCGGTGGTGCATCCGCTGCCCCCTTTCCGTTAATACTTTCAGTGTTACAGTACGAAACGGGTCGGGTGGAGTTATAGTTTGTGTCCTCCCGCACGAAGCATCGCAGGTATTTGTGTTCAGTATTTCGCTGAAAACTGCTTCAATCTGGAAAAGGACACGCCCATCTTTTCATGTTTTTGCTGAATTCTCTTGCTGAAAAGGGGCGTAATCTAACAAGCGACACGCCCACTTTTTATGTAACATATATACTCACATGTGGCTAGCGGTACACAGAGAGCACGTTATTGTGTGGAGCATCTCACAGTCTGTAATTTCCATATTCCTTCTAGAAAATGCAGAATACTAGAATATCCGAAAATCGTAGTTACCTGTTTTTCTCATTAATCGAAAAGGCAGACAACCGAACTCGTAAAATACTACCAGCCTCGCCCTCTAGCCCTTCTCCGCCCTCACTCATACATTCATACGGCGCGTGAAGCTCCAGCTGAGCTTTCACGAACGAACTAACGCGGCGCTCTATTAAGTAATCAACGCGAAAGTATCGCGTAGAGATGAGCGCGGCGCGCCGCGGCGTCGTACTGCATTCACAAGATTCATTTACATTTCTGCAGTCTCACGGGCGCAGCAGCGGAATCGAGAATTGCTGATGCAGTCCGCGCCTCAGCTTCCGTCCGCTTCGGTGCAGCTTCACTTAGGTCGGGTTTGAATTCTCCGAAAGGCCACACGGCAGCGCTTGGAGAAAACTTTCGTGTTTCAAAACGCTTCGTTCTGCCAACGCGACCGCCGCGTTTCCGCGAAAACGGCGGCTGGCAAGCGCATTCAGTTCTGTGCGGTTCAGTTCTGCTGGGCGCAGGGATAACCGAGCGCGAACGCGTCCAGTGATTGCAGTCGCGCGGACCCCGAAGCGTGCAGCTTTCTTCTGCTTTGGGATTCGGAAACGCGCGCGACGAGTGAGTTCCGGGAACTGAAGCGCATTCTTTGGCAAACGCAGCTCGGCTGTGAAGTGAATGCAATCAGCGCGGGAAGCTTTAGTGTTATGCAACGAGATGGTGCACGCATTAAGCCAATTAGGTGCGGGCAACAACAGCAATTTGACAGTAATTAACAATCAATCGTTTGATAAATCTGAAAGTCATTCGTCGCCATATCGTTGAAAAATCGCGAAAACCGAAATGCAATCAGTGGGTGAAAACAGTTAAAGAAGTGGAACCAACACGCAGAGCGCGACAAATAAAAAGCTGCAACGAGTTCGCATTCTTAGTTCAAAGCATTCTCAGCTCTGAATTCACTGTCAAAGTCATCTCGTTGCTCGCAGCGGGCTGAAACGTCACTGAGAATGCAGCGTGGAGGGAGCTTTTGCAACAAACACGACAGAATTGTAAACAACTTGTAAAACGCGGAACAAGTTTTCATTATCAGTCTACAAACCGAGTGCCACCTACCCGTCGGTGGGAAAGCAACTCATAGGTACGGAGAGCAGATCGTTAGCTTTCGGCGACAGCGGCTAGTTGCTGCGCCGCCGGCACACCGCGCACCCCGCGCACCCCGCGCACCCGGCGCCCTCAAGGGTTCCGCAATTAAACGAGTAATCTTGTGTACTCGAGTGATTCTTGTAAATAAACTTGTGTTTCTATTCGCATTACATCACAAATTACGATATTTGCTGGAGAATCCGTTGCAGGTGTCAGAGCTGCGGGGCCAAATGAGCAGAAAGTGGAGCGGGGGATGGGAAAAACTAGCACACACACTGAAGAAACAGTAACTCGTGTGTATAAAATCGGTAATAATTTCTTCCGCTGGTTTTGGTGGAAACCTTTTTCAGGGCAGTGAGCTGCTCAGTGCTAAACGACGCATCGCGACGCTGACAAAAGTCAAGGTTGCCACTGCATGAGTGGTCGCACTTATAAACGAGAATGGCGAGAAATGCCATGCAGGCCAATCTTCGATCGATTGAATCGCCTGAATACCCGCCGCCCCTTCGGCCAACTTTCGACGATTTCTTGCAAATAAATGACAGCTTAATCGCAAACATTCAAACCAAGTAAATCTGTATATGTTTGGGTCGAACTCGGCGGGTACTCGGCGGGTACTCGGCTGGAAAGTCGAACTATCTTACAGCGAAGTGCAATCTACAAGAACTCCTTTCAAAAAATGGAACAACCCACCAAGTCTCTGTGTTTCAGCCAATCGTTCTTAACGTGGCTTCATGACGCTCTTTGTTTGACATGAGTGTACGATGGGATGGAACTTGAGACCGCATATAGCGCGAAGGGGACGATACGAGTGAGTTCGGGTCGATCCACGTGGTCCCCTCCACGTAAAACTTCCCTCCCCGAAAATGTCCATTTCATCGCACAGATTTAATAACTTGAAATTAAGGGATGACATCTACTACTGCCACTGCATGTCTATGGGGCCGCGAGAGCCCTCCCAAGTTCGGGAGCTCCACAAACGATGCGATCTCCCCGGGCCAAGGGAGGGCCGCGAACACACGCCTTGTGCAACCCTGACCGAAAGTTCTTCTTTAATTGCTGTTGTCGTTCGCTCGTAGTTTTTTCAAGTTCGCTCAATTAGTTTTTTATTGGCGCAGCTTTCGCGATAACGTGCCGTGCACATGCACGCACACACTGCCGCGATGTTGTAATATAATACGTGCAGGGCGAAGCTCGGCAGTAACTAAAACACAAGCTTAAGCCGTGCAAAATACAAGCTCAAGTGCACTCGCACACTTGGAGTTCAGTCCTCCGCGATCCAGTGTCGCCCTTTTCGCACTACACGCTGCGGCAGCTGGTGCATTCTGGCAGCACGGCGTGGAACGGGGGTCGTATGAGCCACAGAAAGCCGCCTCAAGTCCACTTCCTGCGATTTGTCTGCCGGATTCGGATTCGCATTGTTTGTGGTGCTGATTCGTCGCGCTGATGCACGGTGCTGCCGAATAGAAGTGTCTTTCGCCGGGTATTCTCGGAAATTCGGCAAATAATTGAGGGAACTGACACTGCGCGGCGGTTTAACCCTGAGTTACCTACTACTTGGCTGCTGGAATCCCTAAATCAATTGGTGAAAACGGTTCGGTTTGGGCGGTCTTCGTCTCAGCAAGAAACAAGATCGTCTCAGGAAGAGACTCTTTCGCTCCCTTGAGAACGAAATAGTTCTACGATGCACCGTACTACGATGCATCTGAAGAGCTTTAAATAGGTACGTCGGTCTCGGGCTTTCGGTCTCTCGGGTAGACGCCACTGCGATGTCGATATCCCTACAATTGAGCGATAACTGACGGTCGATGTGGACCTATTTGCATCGAGAAATGGTATCCAGTGGGAGCTTCTTAACGTTTTCCGTACGCTGTTAGCAGAAATGATTTATTTCCGATTCCCAGAACGAGAAACTGCGGCATCACCACTTTCAACTCCGCAGTTACGCTCTCACTAGAGAATCTCATTTCAGGTATGCTTTGGAATGAATATTCTCAGTGTAAATAAGCGCATTAGTTTGCTTAATATAACTGACGCTTTAGTGACTGCGAGCGCGCTGCATTATAAGCTCCGCGTTTCTTCGAGCAAAAGCTCGCGTCCGACTCGCTTATTGCACGCGGTTATGCAATGCGTGCAAAGCCTTACTTAACACTTGGACCGGCAAGGAAAAACAAACGCCGCTGTGGTCAAGTTCAATGCGAAACACACTCGGTTACACCGAGGAAAACCAGAGGTACGAATGCATGAATGAAATGCACTTTTGAACGAGAAGCATTTTAGTCTTCGATCCACTTTACAACAGTTGAGTTTGCAGTTCAATATTTTCACGAACATGGAACGAAGCAGGAGAGAATCAAGATTTTAAATTTGAAAACCTCATAAAGGACAGCAAATCAAGAAATTTTCGAACATCGAGAGAATTTTCTTGAATTCGAGAATATAGTCGAGTTTCAGACCATTCAGTGGAGCCAACCTTTCTCTGGTTTGAAATTCGAGTTCGAGCCAATCCAGCAGATCGAGACGGCTTTCCAGTTTCTCAGTCGAGAATATCATCGAGACTGATAAGATTCTCAAGATAAGACAAGACAAAACGATCGTTAAGGTCGAGAAGTCGAATTGTTCTGGTCGACAATCGTTCATTGAACTTGGCATTGTAGTGGATCGTATCTCACTTTTGTTGGTAGTGCAAAAGTTACTCCAAAAGGTCTCTAGAAAAGATGTTGGCTATATATATCAAAATTGAAATTCCTTTTCAAATGTTTAAAGTAAACAGAGTTGAAACGCATTATGAAACTGAGCTTGCGAACATCTGCAGAAATATTGTTCGAGTTCCACAAGTTAGCAGGAACAAAAAGCCTGTTTGTGGTATGAATTTCCTTTATTTCTCATAAATTCTCTTAGCATTTCAAAGAAAACATGGCGAGAATTTCTTGGATTTCAGTGGAAACTTTGCACTTCTTTGTCGCTGCGATTGAAGTGCGTGCGGACGGGTTGCCGTGGCAACAGAAGGGTTAATTGTGCCACCGTGAGTGTTGGCGTAATTGCGTCACTCACGGGCTTCCCTCAAATTTGCGCCGAGATCCTTCGAGGCTGCAGTACAAGTCGTGCGAACGCCTTAAGGAACGCAAAGTGTGACGGAATATTGACGGAGTCCCTTTAGCGGTACAGGTGCACGAGCAAGAAGGGGGCAGCTGGAAAGATTTGCTGCAGCTTCCCTTGCAGGCGAAACAGCATTTGGAATGCCTTTGACAGCGTATCGATTTAAAGGCCGCTCCGAAAACATGCACCAGTTGAGCAGTTTTAATTAAACGATTGCCATTAAACGGTAGTTAAAACGGTTCAATGCGATTACTCCTGGCCAAACGACAAAAACCGAGCAGGACATCCCGAAAAGCAGCTTGATGTCGAGCGTCAATGGGATTAAGTCGTGGTCATCTTTTGATGTTGTTTGCAGCGCTGTCGGTCGAACGGGGCTGCACGCCCACCTGCAGGCGGCGGCTGGAAGGCGACCGTTTAGCGAACTTTAATTTCCCAGCGGTACAGCGGTCAAGTTTCAGTGTGGAGCCCCCGCAGTGCGGTCGTGTCCAGCCGTGTCGAGGGTGTCAGGTGCTGCCCGCTTAACCTCAAATGAGTGGCGACCGCCAGGTTGCAGCTGCTGCGCGATAATTATAATCCTCCGGCTTGCGTTCGCAGCTTCGAATTCCCAATTAAAATGAAACTCTTCAAACAAACGAAACGGATGACAAGAATCACTCGTCCAACGGGTGCGAATGTGAGGCATACGTGGAGGGGTGGAGTTTGTTTCAGCCAGAAACAAACTGTTTGACTTGTTGATCTGATTCTTCATTTTGCTTGGCACAAATGGCTCAGATGTGATAACATTCTGTGAAACTTTACGTGTATTTCTTCCACAAAATAGCAGTTTTGGAGCCAAGCTTGAAATTGGAACTCTCGATCGAGCATTGAAAGCCCTCGAAATCTGTTTCCGAGATCGGAGGTGCCGCACAAGATGCTTAAAGCGCCATCTTGTGTTTCGGTAC
Source organism: Sicus ferrugineus (assembly GCA_922984085.1). Lineage (NCBI taxonomy): Eukaryota > Metazoa > Arthropoda > Insecta > Diptera > Conopidae > Sicus > Sicus ferrugineus. Next base: position 29,409,368 of record OV277350.1, on the reverse strand, counting down.
TGAACTGAGTATTTGCGCCACAATGCTGCGAGAAAAACACTCACTAAATTTCTCACATTCCGTGCCGCCGCATAAAAAGCCGAACTATCGTCGTAATTCAATAAGCGTTTTGTGTTCACAAGATAAAATTACTTCTTTAAATTGTAGCTGCAGTGACCTCTGTTGGCGCATTTTGGATTTACTTCGGGAAGCTGTGCAAAATATCCAAATGTGTGGTGTTATAATGAAGACTGTAATTTTATTTTTAACTCGAATAGTGTGAAAAAACACGGGGGACTTTTTAAGCTCGACATATTTGCTTTCAGTGATATTCAGTTAAAACTAGTGTTTCCCATTAAAATTAATATATTAGGGGCGGGGCACCTGACATATGAATGAATTCAGCCCCCTTCTGCGGGGGTTTCATTGACTCCCAGTAGCGTGATTAGGAACCTGAAGTCTGCTGACTTGCCGTGAGTATGTTGGCGTGTCAGCGTGCGCAGGGTTCGGACTCGGCTACATTTTCTCTTTATAATTAAAACCTGCTGAAGTGGGTAAATTTATGGAAACCGACCTAAACTATTCGCAAATATCAGGCATCAGAGATGGAATTAAACAATATTGGATGATTTAGAAGGTTTCAGCCAAAACTTATTCGAAAACTGAGGATTTACACAGACGAGAACAGACACCAGTTCGACTTCGTTCAAAAGCGGAAACTGTGAAACGATTGTTTTAGTCAAAAATTCCTTTTGCCTTCCAGAAATTAGCGCGATTAGTTGTTAACTAAATTTCCCTCTGTTTACAAAATTGTGCGTTTCTCAGTTTTTCAGCCAAAAAACAATCTAACTGGTGGAAAATCGTCCTCTTCAGCGCGCTTTTCTTTCTTTTACCTACTTCCAGATACGCTTTTTGAACTCCGAACCCTGTGTGTTGCGGGGGCAAATGATGCAATAATTGCTGTCCGTAAATCGGCTACGAATCAGTTATGATTTACCTTTTTATTGTAATTCCAACGCGACAACAATAGCAACATTTCAGCATCTGCTCCAGCAACGGGGCAGCAACACCCTCGCACGGCAACGACTTGGGGTTGAAAAAGCAAACGGGTGCGCACTCCCGCGAGCCAAGTGGCGGCGACACTCCTCGATTTCCTACTGGGGTCCCCGGAAGGCCACGCAGGAGCTGAGCTTGCGCAGTGTTGCCAACCGTTGTGACATCACAAAACACGCTGTTGCGAGTAAGCGCACGGCGTTGCCAGACTTTGGTTGGGGTGCAGAGCACGAACACAAGCGCACACGGACACCCATGCCAACGGACGCCCCCGCAGGACTTCTAGGAAGAGCGACAAGGAGATCTATGCAATCGGCCAATTTCGCGTTCGTGTGCTACTTCTTGCGTTTGTGTGCGTCGCGATGGTTTCAAATGTTAGCCATGTTGCCGCCAATCCGTGCGATGCCGGTGCTGCACTTGTTGCATTCGCGCGAAAACACGGAAACCGTTAAGAACGCGCAGTCGGAATTCGAACTGATTAATTAGAATTAGAAAAGAATGGATACTTTTTGAGTGAAAACAAAATTAGCAGATACGATTTGCTATCGTAATTTGGAAAAGTAAACGAAATTCTGAAAAAATCTCTTTTGCAAGTTACGCTCAAGATGTGCGTCGGAGGCTGCAAAGTGTTACTGAATAAAGTTAATATAACTTAACTGAAAGAGTAAAAACGTCAGAACCGAACGCGGATGTGAAGGAACCCCCAGTTAAAATCAGTTAAGCGAGTCTCAAGTCGGAAGTTTAGAGTGTCTCGGCTGTTCTTTCTTCTCACCAATAAAATAAAACGAAATCATAATTCACTTTTCTTTTCACACAAAATTTTACTGGTTTCGCGGTGGATTACTTCGTCAGCAGCACGAAAATGGAGGAGGAGAGCGACGACAAGGACGACACGAAAAGGTGGGTCGCGACGACGTTTATTTCACTAACTCATACTAACCGCTGGCTGGTGCATTTCATGGAAAAGTGAAAATCTCCATGTCCTCATCTGAGAATCGCTGAGCGAAGCCCATTTTTGTAGTGTTACCTTCGAACAATTTGGAATTGCGAGAATTGAAGTCTGGACAGGAAAATGCAATTTACTTTCCCGACGGCAAACTTGACGGAAGAAAAGCCTTCGATTTTTTTAGTAAAAGTCTCCAAATAAATATTCTCTGAAGAGCTTTCGTGCTTGACTATATAAAGTACTCGAGTTGTTGGTCCGTTTCTTGAAAGCCTCGCATTTCCTGCCTCAAACTTCTTGTTCAGGATGAAACGCATCTCTTTAGCAAAAATTAGCACTTCGGAACCTATCAAAAATTGGAAACTCCTTACTTATATAGCGCGATTTCCTTGGAGCTTCTGGAAACTGGAGCTGGGACTTTAAGTGGACCGCATATAATTTTAAACGGAAGTGTATTACATATCGTAATGATTAAGTGTACAAAATTCCACATTACAATCCCCATTATTGACCCATTAAAATCCCACGAGCCGGGACGAATACTTTTTTGCGTTCTTGTTTCGGGTGAACTATGAAAACATAAATAAAGTGACAAATATTTTGCAATTCTTAAACTATTTGCGTCAGAAATTAACAATTAAACAAGCAATAACAATAAGCGCGGTCCTTTGACTTTGATTCTTCGTTAGATTTTCTCCCTCTTGTAAAATTTTCAAGACGCAAATCACAAAATATGTGGTTTTCGAGGTGTTGTTTCTCTTTAAGGATGGATATGCACATTAATCTCACCTTAGTTCTACTTAATGCGAAGGTTATTCCTTCGCCCAGAGGCGAAGTGTATCAAATAAATTTTATTAGATCGGGATGGGCCATTAATCCATTAATTTAACTGTTCCGGTCATTAGTTGGTCCATTCCCACTAATTTACTGGGCTTGTGCTTAAAGATTCCCTCAGTTGGATCGGATATGAGAAATATCTTCTACGTGCGGACATGTATTCTGGTGATTTTTTAAATTCTCTGTCTTTCTATGCCCAATATTTTATTTCTTTTGATTTCACTGAGTCATTTTGCAAAATCGCTTAAAATTTCTTCCACTGGCGAAGAAATGGTGAAGTCTTACGCAGGGATCCGGTGACATCACTGGTACGACAAATTCTTTGGTTACCAGGGGATGCGGGTGTAGAGGATTTCTGCAGGTTTTGCAGGAAATAAGGTTCCCGATAATTTGGCAAAGCTGGGTACAACTACCTCACTGAAGGGTCCGAAATACTTCGGTATTCTGGCTAGTGTAATTTCAACGCTTATGAATTAGTGATTATGAAGGGATTATTCGATTCGAAACCTGGGAGAAAAAATTTTTCTGCAGGTTTTGCAGGAGAAAATTCTCATACATGTAGTGGGCTCGTGTTCGGCACACTTGTGTCGACCCGGAAAGAGATTTTCTAGGAGTTCGTCATTGTAGACCAATATCGGAAGCCCTTTAAGCTTATATTGTCAGATATCTTAACGGAGACGGAATGACGAAATGTAGACTCATTAGAAAGAAATCTAAGCGCGATATCTCTATTCGTGCCCTTGTGATCGTGATTTCATGGCCATGCATACAGTTTACGACATGCGGACAAACAGATGATGGATCGGTTTGATGAAGTCGACCCGAGCGGTGAAGCTCAGCTTCTATGTGCATATTTAAATGTCCCCATTATGTTTTTAAACTTAATTTTTTTAAACTTTATGTTTTCAACTTTATTTCTGCTTAGTTCCTATTAAATGTCTGTTATGTCGCCTTCTTTCTTCTCCCTTCGCGTCGTATGTTGTCTTTGGGAGCTTCGAATCCATTTCCCAATGTTATTACTCTATATTTCTCTATTTCCCCAGCCTAACAATAATTGTACTTATCAGCGCAATGATTTGCAGAAAGATTCACATCGTTTTGATTTCATAAGAAGATGAAAAGTTAGAACTAAAGAACAACTTAAATAAAATAATAACAAACCACATCTTTCATCTAATTGATATAAGAAAAACTAGTTAGCTTTGAAACCCTAGAACATGCCGCACTTTATTGATTTGCCCTTAATTAAAAACGAGCGTCCAGATCTCACGTAGGATCAGATTACAAAATGTTGTCGCCTGGAACGCTGACTTAGAAGAATTAGATACGATGAATTTATTACGATTTAATAAGTCGTAGGTTGCCTAAAGGTAGACAATTACAGCATGCACAGACCTTTAGTTCTCCAAATTTCTTTCCAAATAACTGAATTTCATTTAGAGGGCAACACCAGCGTTTGCCACGAGTTTGGGCTTCAGTCATCACAAGCGACATAATAGATGCAAATTTGTAGAATTTGAGAACGAGATCAAGCCTGCGATGCAAAAGGTAGATTTTATCTACATATAGAATTTTCACATCGGATTTCTGGATATGATAATCCATATTTTCAATAGAATCCATAATGTGTTGGAATCGTTGTGAACAACAACCCACCAGCAACATTTTTATTCCATTATACCAGAGAGATTTTCTAAATTCGGCCGAGTTTAAGTGCGCTTTATAAATCGCGTTGTATGCAATAACTTCTGCGCAAGACAACCTCCCGTCGTTAGATTCCATATTTTGGTACGGAGGAAGCCGGTGGTTCAACGCAATCACGACGCAAACCCATCGAAGCATTCAGTCATCCATACACGCTTCTCATACACTCACGTACGAGTGTATTGGTGATTGCTTCTGACACATGATATGTCAAGAAAGTACTGTTATAAATTAAGGATACAGTCCTTCATAGATATCCGTCGGTGAGATAGACAAGGTGTTTTGTTTCAGGATACCATAAAAAGCATTTGCGGAGCATTACCGGCCTTCGATGAAGGTAATAAAGACACGAATTACGATTCTGCTTTCGTACTCGATACCAAAGAAACTATTGCAAAAACTGCACGGAGTAATTTTCAGTTTTCGTATTACTTCGTTATCGCATCCCGCGCTATTTTAATCCTTCATGTGGTACTCGTTGGCGGAAGATTTCTTCCGAATAAGGCTTGAAACGAAAGTTTCCGACTATTTACAGAGAACTGCAAGCCCTGAAGTTCCCCACCTCGCTTCGCCACAGGTAGGATTTCAGAAAACTCAGAGGAACCTCTGAGTGTCTGGGCAACTATAATAATCAATTATTAGAATTAGTTTGCTTGAAATATGTTATACCAATGCTACGTACGAAATAAAGCCGCTGTATCGACAGTTCTCGTCATTTCTGAACACACATACGCAACTAGCAAACCGCGAACAACACGAATCACTCGCTCGGTTGAATTGATGACTGAATAGGTGAGGAGGACCGCCTTCTGAAAACAACATCCCCCGCATGAGTAAATGCGTTTGATTCGCTGATAACTATTCGAGAACATTTCATCGCTTCAGCTTGTAAAGCGAAAGGAAAGCAGGAACTGATGGTTCAGCGCTACATTTACGCTTGTTGGGTGCCGCTGTTCACAGGCTGACCTCATTATCTTCCAAGCATTCCCTTGCAAAGCCGTTCGAGGGTCGAATATACCAAGTGTAGGCCTAGGTTTTTGGTCTCGGAATTACTTCTTACCGTCTCTCAAGGAGGTGGAAATCGTAGCAAATTTGTACCCGCGACGGGGTAAAAACACTTATTCATGTGTCTCCGCTCTTTCCTCAGGAAATCACGCAACCTCAGCGAGAAAAAGCGACGCGACCAGTTCAATTCGCTGGTGAGTGATTTGAGCGCGCTGATCTCGACTTCGAACCGCAAGATGGACAAGTCGACGGTCCTCAAGTCGACCATCACCTTCCTGAAGCACCACAACGGTAAGTGGCCACCCAATTGTCTCGATTTTTCAGGCTGCCACAACTTGCCACCTTGCAGAGGCCGCCAACCGGTCGAAGATGTTCGAGATTCAGCAGGACTGGAAGCCGCCCTTCCTCACCAACGACGAGTTCACACACCTCATGCTGGAGGCCATCGACGGCTTCATATTGGTGTTCGACAGCAGCGGCTCCATCTACTACGTCTCCGATAACGTAACCTCACTCCTGGGCTACCTGCCTGTAAGAAAAGGTATCCGCCAGCCAAGAACGAAGCAAGTCTAACACGCTGCCCTTGTAGAACGATATCCTCAAGATGACCATCTTCGAACTGGTCCACACCACGGAACGCGAGGTCATCTGCAGCGTCTTCCTCAGCCGGACGCCAGCCGTCGAGTCCTTCCAGACGACCATCACGCCGTGCAACCAGGTCACCTTCCACGCCCACGTGAAGAGCGGGAACATCGACAGGATGGACCTCAATGCCTACGAGCTCGTCAAGTTCGTCGGCTACTTCAGTGAGTGGAAGTCGGGCTATGATTAGCTGAGAACTGTTCTGACTTTTGCTTCCAGAAGCCGAGGCGAGTGCGCCCTGTGCATCTGGCGTTAGTAAGGGCAGCCATACCCCACCGACCAACATCCAGTATCAGGGCCAGGGCGCCCCGTCGGCGGACGAGAAACAGCTCGTGTTCGTGGGCACCGGTCGCGTCGTGACGCCCCAGCTGATCCGCGAGATGTCCGCCATCGACCCGGTGCTCAACGAGTTCACCTCGAAGCACAGCTTGGAGTGGAAGTTTCTGTTCCTGGACCACCGCGCGCCGCCCATCATCGGCTACCTGCCGTTCGAGGTGCTCGGCACCTCCGGCTATGACTACTACCACTTCGACGACCTGGACGACATCGTGAGCGACCACGAGGAAGGTACGTGGGTGCTCCCGGCGTCCGGCCTTCTAATCACGAGGTCCTCTCTTTGCAGTGATGCAGAAGGGCGAGGGCAAGTCCTGCTACTACCGCTTCCTCACGAAGGGCCAGCAGTGGATCTGGCTGCAGACCAGCTCCTATGTGTCGTACCACGAGAACAACTCCAGGCCCGACTACGTGGTCTGCACCCACAAGGTGTACAGCAACGCGGACGTCATCAGGCTCAGCAGGACGGAGGACAAGCGCGGCAAGGCGCTCTCTGCGTCATCGGCCACCGTCACGCTGAGGGACTTCGACAGCAACCAGAGTGGCATCTCCGTGGTCGGGCTGCCCTCTGCGAACCAAGGCTGTGGCGCCTCCCCCAGCACTCCCGGAATGCTGGTCGACATCTCGCCGGCCTTCGAGCAAACAAAGGGCTGGCCTGACTTGGCGAAGACCGCAACTGCCCACTCGACGCTGCTCAAGCCCTCGCACTCATCAAGCAGCTTTGCCAAGCCTCCCTCGGAGGACCTCTCGCCGCACGCGAAACGCAAGCGATACACCAGCCAGAACTGCGGCAACGAGTCGGACTCGACCTCGATGTCCGCAGACTCTAAAACCAGCCGATACTCGATGCTGACTCATCTGAGCTCGGTAAGTGCGTCGAACAAGCTTCGAAGACGTTTAGTCTAAACGCTCCCTCCTTCTCGCAGCACATACGACAGCGCAGATCAACGTCGCATCCGCATCAGGTGGCGCAGAAAATGCACGGGCAGCACGAGCAGCAGCCGATGCAGACCCATGTGCAGCCGCACCATCAAGCGGCACTCCATCAGTCGCAGGTGCACACACTGCAGATGAGCCAGTCGCAGACGCAGACGAAGCGGCTACCAATGTTGCAGCAACAGTCCGGCACACCCGACCCGATGATGGCGAACATGAACTGCCAATTCACGCCGCGCGCCTTCCCGTTCCAGAGCACGCCGCTGGTGGGGCCGGCATTCCTGGAGTCGTCGCAGTTCCTCACCGCGATCCCCGTGCAGCCTGTGATAGCACCGTTCCCCCTGACGCCCGCCACCATTTCGCCCCTCACCGTGAGTCTGCCCAACGTGGCCGCCACCCCGAGCGCAGCGTTCCAGACTGCGTGCGCCCCGCGCGAGATGGAGTTGGGGCCGGCTTCGGGTTTCGTCATGACGTCGAACCAGAGCCAACTGCAGGACCAGCTGCAACTCAAGCATGATGAGCTGCAGAAGCTCATCATGCAGCAGCAGGACGAGCTGCGCATTGTGTCGGAGCAGCTGCTGCTGTCGCGCTACAGCCTGCAACAACCGCTTATGCCGTTGAGTTACAACAACGCGTCGGGCGGCAGCACGCGCAACCCGCACTGCGTCAGCAGCGCACTCGGGCAGCACGGGTTCGGTCAGTACGGCGGATTGAACATGACAGAGAGGCACGAGCAGCACCATCCAGCGATGCACCCTCAGCATCCACAACTGCACCCGCAACAACAGCAACAGCAACAGCAGCAGCAGCAGCATCAGCAGCAGCAGCAGCAACAGCAACAGCAACAGCAGCAGCAACAACATCAACCACTACAGCAGCAACAACAACAGCTGCAAACACAGCATGGACAGCAGCAGCAGCAACAACAACTGCAAACCCAGCATCAACATCAGTCACAACAGCAGCAGCAGCAACATCAACTGCAAACGCAGCACCAACATCAATCACAACAAAATCAGCACCATCATCAACATCAGCAACAACATCAACAGCAACAACAACAGCAGCAGCAACAGGAAAGCTTGTTTACACGAAGTGTGGCAGATCTGGAGCAGTTTGGAGAAGAAGAAATCGATGCATTCTTCAACTTGTCGCCGCTGCAATCCCTAGTGAGCCTGCAAACAGCACTCAATCAGAGCGACGATCAGGCCGGCGGTAGCAACAACGACGGCACCATAACCGCCAACGAGAGCAACAAGAGCAGCTCTCTTCAGGCATCGCAGATACACAGCGAGGATCCGTTGCTGTCGTACATACAAATCGGATCGGAGGCAAGCCTCGGAATGAACTTCCAGATGTGTCTTAGAGACGGGGGCTCCGAGACGCCCACGGAGGACACGAAGCTCCTGTACAATCATCTGGATCCACAGCCACACCCACAGCAAAGTAATGACTCGTACTTTCCCGCGGATCCCCGGCAGCCGGTCAGTCAGCCGCTCCGCTCCGTCTCCGCCAATCGTATGCCGAGCGAACTGGACATCCTGCCGTATCAAGTGCTCCGCGAGGAAACACAGGACCTCCTCATCTCACCCCACATGCCGCCTGGTGTCTGAAGCTGTTCAGACTATTCAGAGTTCTTCTAAACAAGTCTAGAATGTATCGAGAAACTGAGGATTGAACCCAACATTCGGGGAAACCATTGGATGGATTCTTAAATGTACAAAATTGCAGAAATCATGTTTGCAACATTATGTGTTGTTCTTCAATTATCAATTTTTGGAACGGTGTATCTTCAGATGTTAAATTTTGACTACCTTCGAGATTTAGCCATGATAGGACTTTCTATGATAGACTCGCCCAATCTGGGCAAACATGATTTCCACAATCTTGCGTTCGCATACAGTTCATGAAGCGCAATTTGACTTCATTTAATAGGATTTCAGAAAACACAGTACGTTTGCTCGAAATTAAATCCATGAGAGATTTGAAAAAATAAGGCTGTTTGAAGCGCCTTTCGGGGATTCTAGTTAACAGAGATGTCGGGTGATGATGAGATAATGGGGACACGATATCAGAACTATCCAAATACTTTTTAAAAGGAGAATTTTTAACGATAGTCTAATTAAAAGGCTAACATTTTTTCAGAAAATATACAAATAGCTTTCATGTTTACGGTGAAGGTGCGGTAATTTGCAGTAAAAGATTTTATTCTACACTAAGTTAGGTGCTAAGGAAGATATACGAATAGTACTTCACGAGATATGTCAGCTATATGCTCCGATATTGTGTCCTGGGTTATCTATACTCCAACTTCTCGCAATATATCGAGATCCTTACTATTTGGTAAGGATTCTACTGCATACATGACTGATGTGTATAGAAAAAGTTGTGCAGTTATTAGCTATTATTTAGATAATCAAATATTAGACAAAATTAGTCGTGAACTAGATTAATTTACCTGCGGGAGGTCGGAGGGAAATCTCAATTTAAGATTGAGGATTTAGAATGGTTTGTGCAATTAACTTTTTTGACGATAACTTATTGCTGTTGTTTTCTCTGTAGTCCAATTTGTTATACAGTCCGTAAGTTATTTAAGTTGGTTACATGTAAACTTATGTATATCATATATATGTAGAAATACTTGTATGTATATAGAATAGTGTCGCACGTTTGTAAATATGTAGTCGAAATGTAGTAGGAACAAATATTTTTTACAACCTGAGCAAAAGAAATAAAAGGAAATGGATCGTGAAAAACGGGAAGGCTGAAATTGTGACTATTGCGAAAGTAGACGCAGTGTTTTGAGATCTCGCAGCTACCAGTTGAGGAACCATTCCAAGTTCTGTCCAAATCGGCTCGGCAGATTCAGTGTTGTTCAACTAACAAACAAAATATTTTATTTACACAACCGCTACAACAATATAATTTCACATTTCACGGAATAATATCTACTTTGAGGATAATATCTAAATTTTTAACTTCTGAACTGCATTCTGCAAGGTCTGAAACTCAGAGTTGATGTTGTTCATGAGGTTGGCGATTTGATGTTTCGAGTCGAGGACTTCAATGCTTTGCGTGTAGGCGTTGTAGCGGACACCGAAGGGGCGGGGTATGGAATTAGCGAATTTTCTAAAAGAGAAACAGGAAGGAAGGGAAAGCAATAAAATACGCGTTTTCCAAGTGTGCAGAAGACGAATTCCCTACATTGTCTTCTCCTTGGCGCTCTCGAAACTGTCGGCCACATAGTAGACCGACTGGAACTGCGTAATCGGATACTTGGTCACGCCTGTGATGTTGGGATCGAAGTCCTTGTGCTCCGGCTTGTCAGTGAGGCAGTATTGCAGCTCGCCGAAGGACGAGAGCAAGCCTGCTCCGTAGGCCTTTAACTCGCCATCCTGGCGACAGAGTCCGAACTCCACCGTGAACCAAAAAATCTGTCGAAATATATATATATGTACTCGTATATCTGCACACATCAGACATCCAGTGGACAACGGAAGTGCCCTCGTGGTTAACGCACCGTAGCCAACTTCTCGATGTAGTCGTCGGGAGCCCCCAACGAGGCCAAGCCGATCTCCTGGCTGAACTGCGCGAAAGCGGGGTCGGCGAAGAGCGGCACGTGACCAAGTAACTCATGGCAGACATCGGGCTCGGGAGTGTACATGGGTTTGCTGGGATGTCGGATGTACTGCGTCGAGTGGAAGACGCGGAAAGCCAGGCCGGCTAAGAAGTCGCGCGATGAGAGTAGTCCTGCCACGGGACGCAGAGTGAATCCAGTGCAATCTGAGGAAGATTCGGAGTGTGAGGCGTCCAACGGCATCATTCCCGAGGAAGGACAAACCTTTCAGAAACTTGGACACGTCCTCCAGCTGGGGAATGTTGTCCTCGCGGAAGCCGCAGTTGTCGACGAGCAGTGGAAACACGTGGTTGTACTCCTTGCAGGCGTGCGTGCTGTACAGCTTCATGAGGTGCCTGAAAATGGTGCCCCACGTGGCGACCTCCTCGGCAGTGTACTCGACTCGCGGCAACGGCTCTCCATGTTTGTAGTTGTACGCAATGTCGGCGAAATATTTTCTAAGCCGGAGAGGGTGAGAAACTGACCCGTTGCGACACCTGTCGGTCTTACCTTCTGGCACGGTATTCCTTGTCGGTGAAGCCCGGGTGGTCCGCGTCCAACTCGGAACCGTAGCTGAGGATCTGATTGGCGAAGCGATCCAGGTCGCGGATTCTGCTCGGAAACCATGGCACAGCGGACTTGTTGTCTTTGTAGTCGCGCGAGATGATGTTGAAGTAGCTGCAAGTCTCCCGCAGATCCTCGATGGCCTTTCCCAGGGCACCTGACTTGCTGTCGCACTCGACGAAGAACTCGTAGCCGGGAACGCGCAGTGAGGAGCGGGACTCGATGTGCAAGAGGTTGACGTTGTGTTTCTTGAAGATCTTCAGGCTTTTGGCCAGGGAGCCGCTGCTCTGTTCTTCCGGCGAGAACAGCAGGCAGGTGTTGCGGGCCTCATGGGCGGAGGTGCCCTCGGCGATGTAGGAGCCTTCGAGACGTGTTGGCTGCAAAAGAGCGAAGGGACATGAGTTTCGATTTGGGTCGCTATGACTACTCATGAGCGAGTTTGAGGACCCTACGTGAGTAGCCATGAGTCTCCTGAGTGCCGCCTAATCAAGGGGTCCTCATGGGTGCAAATGTTTGAGCACTTTTTAGCTCCGTTCGCAGAAAGGTGAGATATTAAACAGTACAACAGATAAATTGCCAAGATGGCGATATACTGCGCATTATTTAATTTCCAGAACACCAGAATAACAATGAATGTATACGAGTAAATATGTAAATAAACACAATCGGGTCGTGCTGTTATACGTCAATCGCGTGAGGAGGGCGACCGCTTATCAGCACAGAAGGAAATCGGTGCAGTTGCATTGTTGCCAAAGGTCGTTTCCGAGTGTCGAAATTCTATCTGTCAACCAAATTTCATATTTTGCTTTTATAAGGCTTGAATACCCCTTCTTCAGGTGGTTTTCGATTAAGGTTCCCGCTCGTTGAAACCTCAATATGCATTTTTCACTACTACGTTTCAGTGTTTTGTATTCCCTCCCGTTTCTGAACGAACCTTTTCGAAGGAGGTCTGACGCTGATACATCGTGCAAGTGGCAACTACTTAAACCAAATTTCACACAGTCCTCAAACCACTTGCTTTCCAGTTGCAACGTCAACTCTATACAACCGATATATCAGTCGGACTAAACTTAATCTCCCGGTTGATTTTTTCCGCTGACAAACCTGCGCAGAGAGCGTTCGATGAAAACTAAAAGCGGTCGGGGCTTGGACTCGCGCTTAAGTAGGTTTCGGAGAACAGCCTGCATCTCCGCAAAGGTTATCGCCAGCGCCAGAGGGCAGAATATCAGACGGCGATACCACACCGCATCACACTGAGTGCAAAATGCAAACGGTTGGCAGTAATTTTAAAACAGCTCTATCTGTGCTTCCAGCTACGAGTAAGACAGCCGTGTTTTGGTCGGCATTTTATTGTGCGTCTTGTTTGTCTCTTTTCCGGTTTCTAAAGATATTCAGCTGCGTACTGAAATAGTTCCATCGTAGTAAACAAAAGCGTGGCGAAAGGAAAACAAGCGTCATAATTAGTTCTGGCATAACCATGTCACTGCCAATTTCGGGCAACTTACGCTCGATTATGCTCATGCAAAGCAAGGCACGCATTTATTATAGTTCAATTAATGAGTTACTTACTGTTTACCATTCACCACTGGTAGTCTGAACGAAACAATTTGTTCAATGAGTGCTCGTGGGACACGCCTACTTTTGGTAGGGAGCTTGCCGGTCCCGGTAGATCTACCGGCTTGAAGCTGCTGTCGTGGCTTGGCTACGACTGCACCGAAGACAATTCGAACAGGTCGGTAATTAAGTCTGGAACTTGTTTTGCTATGATTTGTTGCCGATACCGATTTAATGTTATTGCTTGTTGCTCCGGCTTCGAGCTCGCCAGTAGATCGCTGGCCGTACCAAGGACTGATGGAATCAGAGTTACAGTTATGAATTTCCGTGTTGTTTAGGTGGCTCTGAAGGGTCGCGCATGAGCAAAGAGGGTGGTGCGCAATAAACTCGTGATTATTGCGTTTATTTAGGCTCAGTAAATATTAGTTTTATTTAATTTTAATCCTTAACAAAGCAACTCTCATGCAGTATCAATGGGAAAATTATCACTCTATTTTCGAAATGTAAATATGTCAGAAATTTATATATCATGACCGGGGAAGCTTTATAGAATTTAATATTGTTATTTATTGATTGATTTTGTTAATTAGTTACTCGGGAATAATTTTCAATAACAAAATAATACCAAAAATTGCATTATCTGCGTTAATAGACGTGTTGAATACGAATAAAACACCCCAAACCTGTTTATATATAACAAGAAATAAGATCGAATGCTCGCAGTTCGCGATACTTGTATTCGATAATGATCAGGAATTAGCTAAATAAGTACACTCGGAGGAATGCGCTTCTAATTTTTTCAAATTTTAAGTTATACCTACCGCTACCGAGGATCGCACCACTCAACATCCATTGAAATCAAAGGTTCTGATAAACCTCAAAGTTCTGATGTTTATAAAGGCTTTATTGAAATTAACGATACATGTTGTGATAAATGCAGTGTTTCACTCCTAATCTACGAATATGAACGATACTCAGAATTTCGTGAATGGCTTCCAGAGAGAGCTCAACGTGCGTCCTTGCAAGTGGTGGCGGGACGGGTGGACTCGTACGTTCTTCAGAGTGCAGTCGGCTGGCAGGTTCACCTGAAAAGATGGTGGTACAGAAGAAGCCACTCGTGAGATTCTCTTTTCGGTCAAAGCAAATCTCGGTTGCAAAAGCAGTTTGTAGAAAAGCGAAGCAGTTAAAGCGTTAGCGAATGAATTCGTGAGCCTTCACAAGAAGCCTTCGCACTGAAGCAGTGGCATCGCGTTAGTGGAAGAAGCGACGAGGTGGCGCGTGGTAGCGGATGCGTATCAGCCACTCGGGCCGGAGTTGTCGACTTACAGGCTGCTCGTCGGCTACTCTGATGGCCGCCTGGCCGGGGCAGAATATGTACGACTCGTGGCCGGGCAGCAGACGGGCGCTCTCCCTCGGCACGGTGTACGATTCGGCGTAGTTCGCGTATGGCTGCAAGGTGTGTGTGGTGCGTGAGGCGTGGTCGAAACCGTGGGATGTGTGCGAGGCCTGGTTGAAGCCGCGGGATGTTTCGACCAGCTTGAAACCGTGCGACGCCTGCGAGGACTGGCTGAAGCCGTGGGACGTCTGTGAGGACTGACTGAAGCCGCGCGACGTCTGCACTCCCGCGTGGAAGCCGTGCGCCGTCTGTGTTGCGGGGCTGAAGCCGTGAGTGGTCTGTGCGGAGGAGGGGAGGAACCCGTAACCAACAACGGGGGTCTTCACGGGAGCTAGGAAACGAGAGATTTAAGAGGTAAAATATCTTGAGGCGAAGTGAGAATACCTTTCACGGTGATCTGGAATTCGCAGCGCGCGGTAAGGCCTTCCTCGTTGGTGGCTTCGTAGTAGATGGTGTGAACACCCGCTCCGAAGAGTTCTCCGGGAATCTTTTAATGAGAGGTTAATAATTCATACATTGTTTACGCAGCGATTGTTTCATGGGTTGAGCCTGCATTCAACCGCGAGGCGCGGTAACCTACCCTCGACTTGTACATCTTCTTCAGCCTGCTGCCGAGATCGCCTTCGAAGCGCGGCTCCTTCCAGAACACGGACCGATAGGCCTGGTTCTCCCTCAGAGTCACCTCAAAGGACTCGGGACAGAACTCAACCCTTGGAGCTTCCGCACGCCGCACGTTTATCACCGTCTGGCAGCGCGCACTCCGTCCCGTCGCTGGATCGTGGCCACGGAAGGTGATGACGTATGAGCCCGGGCCCAGGTGCGCTTGCAGGTCTCGCGCCCACGCCGGCTGGGATTCAATGTAGCGGAAGTCCAAGTTGGTGACCGGCCTCTGGAGTATGATGTGTGCCGTCGGCTCACCGCTGCTCAGGAAGACCGTGGTGTTGCGCGGACACTTGATGTACGGGCGTCGAATGCCGATGTCAGTCGGTTGCAGGCCCAGTGGCGGTTGAGTCGGCGCTGGTGTTGTTGTTGCGACAGGCGGAAGGTGGGTGAGGGTTGTGGCGAAGTCGGGTAGCGGCAACGGTTTTCGGTTGTGGGATGCTGGGAGAATCGATGGTGGCTCTGGCAAGGCGGGCGGTGGGGACAGTCGGCGGTTATCGGTGGCGGCGGTCGTGTGCCAGAGACTCGAGTCGCGTGTGCGTACACAGTCGAGCGTAGTGTTCGTCGACCACAGTTGGCTGGCAGTGCAAACGGCCACCGTCTTGCCGATTGGCACATGGCCAGGATGACACCGGAGGCGACAGCGCTCGCCCAAGAACGTCTTGCCTGACGAACAGGTGGCCGGCACGATGACTCCGTTGCTTGGCTGCGGGATGCGTGGACAGACGATTGCTGGAAGAACAGATAGTGGGAGAGTGCAAGGATTTTAATACTTCGTCCAAAGGCAAATCAATGCCGAGGATCTCCCACTCAATGCCAGACCAAGAATGGAACCCGCCTTTAAAAGCGGACTCGCCCTCTTCGCTACTTACGTGTGCACTCATTCTCTTGCGTGTCCCAGATGCCATTGGCGTCGCAGTACCGATGAGTCGGGCCCTGCAGACGGTAACCGCGGTTGCACCACACCTTGCACTTGGTGTTGTAGAAGAGCTCCGTCTTGTGGCGGTATTTAGTGCAGTGGACGTCGCCGTTGGGTGGCGCCGCGAGCTCACTGCACTTGTCGCGGGGCTCGCAAGTGTGCCGATCGGCGCCCAGTATGGAGTCGGCGGGGCAGCGGCACACGTAGCTACCCTCGAGGTTGACGCACTCACCACCATTCCTGCAGCCTCCGTTGTCACTCAGGCACTCGTCGATGTCCTCGCACTCGCGACCGTCTCGCAGTGCGTAACCCGGCGGGCAGATGCACGTGTACGAGCCGTTCAGGTTGAGGCAGCCGAACTGGCAGGTGCCGGGTGTTGCGCACTCGTCGATGTCCTCGCAAACAGTGGCGTCCACGGGACTGTTGCGAAAGCCGAGCGGACACACAGCGGGACAGCTGCGACCATCGGTCAACGGTGCGCCGTCGCGGCAGGCGCACTGGTAGCTTCCAAATGTGTTAACGCAGATGCTTGAGCAGCCCCCGTTGTTCAGCAGGCACTCGTCGACGTCGACACAGGTCCTGTCGTCCACCGCCAGCTCCAGGCCCACGGGACAAGTGCAGCCAAGCACGTCGTCGCAAGTGTGGGAGCAGCCGCCGTTGTTGCTCAGGCAACTGCTGAGTGGCACGCAGCCCTCCCCCGCAACCAGCATTGAGCCGGCGGCGCACTCAGCCGGTGCCGCACTGACTTCCAAGCACATCGCTTTGTCCTCGCCCAGCACGTAACCCTGCGGACACGTGCACTCGTATCCCCCGGCTAAATTGACGCAGTCGTGGGAGCAGCCGTGACTGCCCAGCGCGCACTCATCCGTGTCGATGCAAGTGCGGCGATCGTCGGCCAACCTGAAGCCGGCTTGGCATGCGCACTCGTACGAACCCTCGTAGTTGCGGCACTCTTGTTGGCAGTCGCCGTTGCCGATGCTGCACTCGTCGAAGTCGCGACAGCTTTTTCCGTCCTCGCGCAGCAGAAATCCGTCTCGGCATCCGCAGGTCCCCTGCGCACACAGTTGTTCGCAATCGCCGTTGTTCTCAGCGCAGAGGTCCTCGTAGAAGCAGTTGCGGCCGTCGTCGGCAAGACGCATACCGTTGGGGCAGCCGCAGGTGGCGCCGTGCGACTCACTCATGCACATGTGTGAGCAGCCGCCGTTTTCCTTGGCACAGGGATCTGCAGAAACCACCTCGCAGCGGCCTTGCGAATTCGGGTCACTGCCGTCGGGACAAACGCACATAAAGCCGCCTGGCACGTTCAGGCAGATGAGGTTCCCACAGAGGTTGGTTTGTGACTGGCACTCATCGACGTCCTCGCATTTCTCCGAGCTACCGCCGGAAAGCCTGTAGCCATCCGGGCAGGAGCACTGATAGCCGCCAGCGGAGTTGATGCACACGTGTGAACACGAGTGCGTGCCGCTCGAGCACTCGTCGATGTCGCGGCACGCACTCGCCTCAGCGAAGTAGCCGGGAGGGCAGTTGCAAGTGTAGCTGGTGTTGTCTGCAGTGGAGTTGCAGGTGCCCGGTGCGCAGAGTTCGTAGCCGCCCTTCGTGGCACAGGCGTCATCGACCAACTCACAGCTGCGTGCGTCAGATCCCAGTCTATAGCCGGCGGGACAAGTGCACGCGTAACCGCCGTGCGGCAGGTCTTCACACTGGTAGGCGCACCGCGTCTTCCCGAGCGCCGCGTTGCTTAGGTCGGCGCATGTGTCTGCCACACACGTGCGTCCGTCGTCCAACAGGTGCGCGTCGGCGGCACACGTGCAGTGGAAGGAGCCGGGCGTGTTCTGGCAGCCGTACGCGCACAGTTTGGACGGCCCGACATTCACGTCCTCCTCGACGATTATGTCGCACTCGTTCACATCGATGCAAGTCCGGTCGTCCTCGTCCAACTCGAAGCCAGGCGGGCAGATGCACTCAAAGCCGCCCTCGGTGTTTCTGCAGTGATCGCAGCCACTGACGCCTGTCGCGCATTCATCGATGTCCTCGCATGAGCCTCCCTGCGAGACTCCGAAACCCGGGGGACAAGCTGCGGGCGCAGCTTTCTCCGTGGCACGCTCTCGCTCATCTACGGCTTCGGCTTCCAGTGCGTCCTCCTTACTGTTCAGCGTCTCAATGCATCTGAAGGAGCCGACGGTGTTCTCGCAGCCCTCTGGACAGAGTTGGGAAATCTCAGGCGATTCGCACTCGTTGATATCTGCGAAGTTGAGAACAGCAGAGATACAAAGAGATAGGAAATGCGAATGAGCACTTAATTACGAAGCTTTAAAGGAGTAATGAAACGAATCCGTGCGAAAGAATCAATGGATTCATGAAAAAGTGGACGTGACGGTGATCGGGTTTGAAGAATAAGTAAAATTCCACACCCTCACCAGGCCTCAGAGGCGCCATTGTGTCCTTTCAATTTTGAAGCCATGACAACTTTTCTCCAGATGATTTCCGGAGGGTTGAACTCTTGTAAAATATCTTTTATTAATTTCTTGTCACTGAATCACTAAAATTAACATCGATTGAGGTAAAAAACTGTCAATGCACTGAAATCTCCGTAAAAAACGAAGAGAAATCAAAACGGTATCACTGCCGCCTGATGAAGGGTAATCGGAAGGATTTAATGAGCGCCGCGCTACTCAATTTTAGCAACCCCATCCCTGGCCAGCGACGAACCGAGCTTGTCCTCCAAGCTGCCTACCAGTTGATGCTCCGTTGTCAAGCAACCATCCACTCTACACACCTAAGCAGTTGTTCCCGTCGCTCGACATGCGGTGGCCGCCGGGACACAAGCACAGGACGCGTCCCAGCGACGACGGAAGACAGATGTGCGAGCAGCCGCCATTGGCCGCAGCGCACTCGCCGGCACCTTCGCAGGAGTGATTGTCACGCGCTAATTGAGTGCCGGCCAGACCGTCGCAGGAACACCTGTAGCCGGGCCGCAGGTTGTGGCAAGTGTCCTGGCAGGGTCCGTGGCCGTTCCGCAAGAGACATTCGTTGATGTCTGCGGGGACAAGAGACACGCGCGCGGCGGATGCCGGTCGTGGTGGTGGGATTCACAATGAAATGCATGAATGAATGGAACTCTCGACGGGGAAGGGAGGGGACTTACCAACGCAAGTGTGTCCTGTTAGGGTGTCGATTTGCAGACCCGCCTCACACGCGCACTCAAAGGAACCGGGCAAGTTGTTGCATATCTGCTCGCAGCCGCCGTTGTTGGCCAGACACTCGTCGATATCTGGAGGAAAGTGAGTCATTTAGTCCTTCTATTTGCGCTCGTCTGATCTCCCTTCCTGATGTCAACTTACCGTGACACCTCGCGTAGTCGTACGGATCCAAGCTGAATCCCTCGAAGCAGGAGCACTTCAAACGCGGCTCGTTTTCGCCCGGGAACAGCAGCCGTTCGCACTTGTGCTCGCAGCCGCCGTTCTCGGAGCCGCATTCGTGATCCAGGAGGCGTGGCGTGTAGGGATCTCGTGTGGGTTCGACGACGATGTTGACATCGGTCACTGGCTTCTCCGGGGTTCTTTTCTCCCCGGTGTCCTTTGTTTCTGTAGAGTGTGGAGTGTCTTCGTGAGGTATCGAATTCTCTGCGGTGACTTCGTTGCTCAGCTCCTTCGTTTCAACCTCAGCAGATACGGATTGTACCGGCGGCATGGGTTCGGAAGGCGGGATGGGCTGAGCTGGTTGCGGTGGTACCACATGCGGGTGCTCCTCACCTCCCCCCTCAACCACCTCATATTCTTCGTATTCTGCAAAATACGAAAAAAAAGCACTTAAGGCTGCATGATTCGAGAAACCAGCCAGCACTTGGTCACACCTTCCTCGTCGCCTTCCTCGTATTCGCCCAACGTAATACACGCAGGCAGCTCGCCCACCCACTGCCGTTGGCTGCAGTAGACCTCCGTGATCTCCGGGTCCTCGAACTCGAAGCGGTCGTTGCAGGCGTAGAAGGCCACCAGGTACAGGTGGTCGCCGCTGCGCCGGCGGTCGTAGTTCTGCACAAAGCCGTAGCGTATTTCGGGCGCCTTGACCTTGGCCTGGACACACGACATGTCCAGGGTGGCCGCCATTTGAGGCGAAACTCTGGGATTCTCAGGAACATTTTGCGGCTTCTTTTTGTGTGTTGGTTCGCTGGCACGTTCCGGGTCCACCTCGTTCGAGATCTCCGAGACTAAAGCGGTTCAAATTAGTTGGATTGGGTAAGGATGTCTAAACTCGAGCCAGTCCTCACCGCTCAAACAACTCGGAGGATCTGAGTTCCACTCGTCTGTGTCCAGATTGCAAACCAATTCCGCGATCCCACTCAATTCGTAGCCATCGGCGCAGGTGTAGACGGCGAAAACGCTGTCGTCGTCGTCTGTAGTCTGTACGGAGGCGTGCGGTACAGTGGGTGGCTTCTCGCAGTCCTCGTAAAGTGCACAAGACCCTGAAAATTATGCGGAACTCACAATAATAAGGTCAAATATGGAAGTGGCGTTCGTCGCGGATGCGACGGAGCCACATGATCGAAGCCCGTAAGAATAAATTTGAACGCTATAATGAATTTGAAGAGAACTCATTTCTACCCAACGTGGAATCACTTTATTGGTCTCATGACTCATTGGAGAATTTTGTGCACGCGCCATTTTTTCATCGAGAGCAAAAAATTATTTTCGTAGAGACCTCACGATGACGATTATCACGCGCATCATGGAGGTGTTTATGTGCGTGTGGACGTGGCTACGTATTCTCCGCCAAAGGTTTGGGAAATACTAACCGCTGAACAGGGCAGCCACCAATATGAAAAGATGGCCGTAGTGAGACATTTCGATCCCTTCCTCTGGTGGCCTATTAAGTTGGACCCATAAAAACACTAATAGTTTCAGTTAATGATATATTTGCGCAAATATTTCACTGGCACACACAAGTCGAGAATTTGAAATTTCGAAAAATATACACGTATATCGATTTTTTCAGTTATCCTTTTACATTTCTGCACACCCGGAACAGTCAAGCGAGCCGATTTTGTCCGATTTACCGAAGATTTTCTCTGGAACGACTACTCGGAACGCGTGCCGCAGAAAGACTGAAGTCTTCTGGCTGCTTAAAAATAGCTCCACGCAAGATTCGTCCAAGAAGGTCGCCCCACAGGCCACGGGAAAGTCTACGATTTTCCGTCCAAACACTCCCTGCTGCTGGCGGCGCTCTCATTAGCGCAAGCGGCATGTCGCCGCACTGTGTCGGTGTGTGCGCGGTGCTGCGATCATCAAATGCGATCCGATCTCAGAGGCTTGTTGTTGTCCATGCGACAAACTATTTTTGTGTCAAAGGCGCTGCAGACGGCTTCCGTATGAAAGAATTGCTTCATTGGATTTCCGCCCCCGCGTGTGAACTGAACGCACGGTTGTGCAGTTAGGACCAGCGTGTATGTCGTGCATTGTACGGCGGGCTTTCTTCGTCGTGATTCTGGCGGAGGACCGATGGGATTGTTGGAAATGCAAACTTTGAACAACGTGAACAACTTTCCTCCAAAGAATGAAAGCAATTCATTGCAGTGGAATTGAAGGCGGACATCAAGACTTGATGGACAAAGTGTTTGTCACAGGACAGATGTGATGGAGTCGATCGGTTTACTGCTAAGCACACCGACGATTCCCATTCGCAAGAAGAGTTTCTGTGGACGGCTTTCTATTACAGATGTTCCTGAGCCGGGTTGGACCTCTTCGGAGTTGCGTTCACTTCTCCCACGAAGTTCTCAGTGTCTTCGGACCGAGTTGCCGTCCTCTTTCGTTACGGTGCATGAAATGGCCCACCCAGTATCTCGACTGAGGCTGATACCCATGTAGACCCATTGATTTCTAATCGATCGGCGTAAGTCGATTGCACGTAATTGCCTTCCGGTTGCATTTCGTCAAAATCAAACACGCGGAAACAGCTGTCAGATGTGACAGTCGGAGCTACAATGCACAATCTGTATTGCACTTCAAGCATTCCTTCGTCGTAAGCACCATTATCTCGGCTGGCTTGGCTCTTTTAATATGTCAAGTTGTTCTTTGCATGACATTACATGGCAGAGGTTGTTGTTCCCGTCAAGATATTGGACCTCTATAGACAGACAGATATATTGCACTATCGATGTCTATTCGTCAACAGTGAAGCTCTCCTCAATCCGTTTGCATTTTCCATGAAAGGCTTTCTGTTGCTCGTTACTTCCATTTGATTTTCAAAAATGGTTGTTGCTTTTTACTTGAAATCAGTGGTGGACACTACTGATTGACTTCAGCTATCGGTAGTCGTTAGTGAGTATTTTTTCCATTAAACATTTAAGAATAATAATAGGAATAACAACAACAACAACACAGCAGTTGTATCAGTCACATTCCGATCGTGACAATGAATACCAAACGCAGATAAGCTGGGAAGCTTTCGAAGACTGCAATTGCCAAACACCACCGCCCACCCGCCCTATCAAAACGAGCCGCCCACTTGCCCTATCGAAGCGGTACATCTTTTATACTCGTAGAACTATCATCCGAAACTTATGTTTGTAATTATATGCGCAAATAGAAACAATTTGTGTTGTATTTGTGGCGTTATTGTCTACAGTCTGCTGAAGCGTATTAGAATTTTCCAATTTGTAGATTCTCTTAATTAACAACGCAGCAGAAAACTCTACTTTATTCACAGACAGATCCGTTGTTTCACAGTTGAATTCTGTCTGGCTGTCCGTCTCTCTGTCCGTCTCCCTACCTGCCTGATCATCTGTCTGTCTGTTCGTTGAAAACACAATTACAGGGGAACAAATAGGGACACGAAACACTTTTATTTATGTACAGCAGTGTGTTGTCGAAAATAGGGGAATTCGATTAATAAACACGCCAATATTTTGGGGAAGAGTGAATCTCCCATGAATGGTGTGTGATATTCAGACGAAACTTATTTATTCCGGGGTAAAGGGCGCCATCAGTAAAATATTTGAAAAAATGGCCGCACACTTATCCTTCCTAATTCCATTTCATTGCCCAAACTGCCGCAAACTATTTTGCAAGTTTTTTAGAAACGTATTCCGGCTAAGAAATTACTTTCGCAATAACGTTTCACTTCACAACAAAATATAAACACAACCTTTATTAAACTGCATTAAAAAAAAACAAGTTTCTCGTTAAGTGAATTAACAAAGATTTACACTTAGCAAACTAGTTATCGTGAAACTAATTTTAAACAGAAGTCATTATCTGCGGTGCACAAACGAAGTTTTAAAATATAGTAAACGTTACTAGTTAAGTATTTCATATTCGATATATTCTTTCAGGACATCCGAATATCAACGAAGCGAATGCCTTTCTCAACCGCTTCTTCAAGATGAATCCTTGGTTCGGTCGTCAGTTCTTGATGCTCAAATACGAGGGACCCACTTGACGCACGTACACACTGCGTTCAGTAGAAGACAGCGGCGGGCACTTGATCGTCAGGATACCGTCGGAGGCGAGCTCCGAGCGCACATCGTTCGGATGGTAGCCGCGTGGCAGGACGAAGCGCTTGACGATGTGGCGCCCCACGAAGCTGTCGCCGTCGCGTCGCTTCTCGTGCTTGGCCTCAACCACGACGGTGTCGCTCACGGTCTTCACCGAAATCTCGTACGGCTTGAACTGGTGCACGTCGACGTGTGCCTCGAAGCCGTCCTTGCCGACGACCACGCGGCTCAGGTCCGGCGCGGAGCCGACTCGCGCCAGTCGTTTCCAGTAGGACAAGGGCGGGTCCCAGTCCATGAGGTCCCAGTCATGCCACAGCCGCCGCCGGTAGTCCCAGAAATCCCAGTCGGTTGTGCAGCCGGAGGGCACCAGAGCCATTCTTCACAGGACTCAATCGGATTCGCGGGCAACGAAGGTCGAGTACGGTAAATGCAGTCGGACGCGGCAACGTAGCGAAACCTTCCCGTATCGGTTTGGCGGGCTGTTCGATCCACAGCGTCCGCTCACGATTTCCGCGCAGTGCAAATAAACTGGGCTGAGGTCGCAGCTCCGCTTTTTATATGCTAACGCTGCGAATGGAACGCGCCAGCGTGCAGCGAGTTGTTACGCGATTCTGACGCGTCTGCGATCGCTTGTCGGACGGAGGCTGAATGTAGGTTGGTTGTGTCGCGCTTGGCGCGTTTCAACGGCATGCGGCGGCATTCGTGGAACGGGGCAACCCTGAGACGAATATCCCTTCCGCCCCGGAGATCGCTCGGCCCTCGTGGTCGCGCCTCAAAAGGGGCCTCGCTAGGCGTTCGACGAGAAGGTTTCTGAATGGCGCTGACGGAAGCGCGAATGCTTTTTTCCTCTCTTTATTTGGTGATCAAGTCCGTCCGTTTATTGGCTTCTACAGGTTGTCGCACGAACGCTTGCACTACATCGATTGCAGCAGCGACCGAGCTTGTGTTTCTCTCCAGTCGCACCGATCGGCGTTCATCTCGACGACCTCCATAATGGGCGCGACCTGCCCACAGTAGCTGCGATGGCAACGCGACTGACGACTGACGCACTCGGTTGGCAGTTCGAACTGCGGCTGAGTGTGCAATGAAGTGTTTCAGCCACTTTTTCATTTTGACACAATTAAGTGCTCCGAAGTAGAAATTTAAACAGCGATTTGGAATTTCTTTTCAAATACGGACGCTTTTGATTTCATAAGTTTTCATTCTTTCTTCAGACTCGCGAAGAAACCAATTTTCGCGTTTCACGGTGTCCTCCAAATGTTCAGTTTTGTAGGAAGAAAAGCAATAAATCGCTCATCGTTTGCCGCAACTGCAATTATTTCTGAATCTCATACAGCGGCGCGGCAAACGTAATCAATTGTTTATCGAAGATCAGTGCGAATGTTTCGTTGGCTCGAACTATTAGGTGAACAACAACAGTAACAACAATAACAGCGAACACATTAATTACAAGGCGAGCAATTATCGCAAGGTGTGGGCAGAATAAAATTCCTGATAAGGAATCGCAACTGAATACTGTTTCCGAATTGAATAACAGGGACGGCATTAATGAAGAGACTCGATTGGGGTCAGCTTGAGGGCAGGTAATCAGAGACGACTGAGCCACGACACGTGCAGCTGGACAAGTTCGAGGACCTTCCGTGCGTTTGTCGCCGCACGAACCCGAATGGATTCCTGCGCCTCCTTCGGTGTCCTGACAACAAGCGTGCAAAAGTGGTGCCAACACTTCAGAGGGCCCGAACTGAGCGCTACGAGCCGCCAAATCTGCACACTCACTTGACGGCTGACACGGCGTGTCAAACACTTCAAACCATCCGCTCGGTCGGCAGCGTTCTCTGCGCCAAACGCCGCTTTACTCGTCTCAAATTAGCTGTATTGACAGCAATCCGGCGACTCTGGCAGCCTGCCAACTGCCGACACGCCGCGCACCAACCCGCCGACATCAGTAGCACCAACAACAACAACTGCAATGCCATCTGTGGGAAGATGCCATATTAATGGGTTCGTCCACGACACACATGACAACCGTATTAGTTTGCGAGTCTATTTGCAGATACGGGCTTTTGTAGTTATCTCGGATGGCTGGCTGATAAAGTTGATACGTTTTTAGTTGAGTTGATGTTGTGTTCAGCCGGCAGATCTCATCCGAGAGTCAAAAGCTAAAATTGAACACCAAATGTGACACGTTTAAGTGCGACAAACACGTCGTCGTCGAAGACTTGAAAGCGATTCCTTGTCGAGAAAAGCAATAAAATTCCACTTTATTTCAAGAATTCCACACAAGAAATATTAATGCGAACAATAATTATGTTGAAAGGGATTGGAAAAGCTAAGAATGTGCCTGAAATCCGCCCGCATGGGGCGAATGACATGAATATAATCGGCTGCGATTAACCCGCTGTTAAATAGTATTATATTTGACCCGATTCGGCCACAAGAAAATACGTGGAGTGTGGCCACCGATCCTCGATTCCACACTCATAAATTAACAGTACAGGCACCATTCTAGCTCTACCAGATCCTTGTATGCCTTCTATGTACAAAATGCCTTATATATACTATATACTGAAGTAACTTAGAATGATTTGTTTTGATGATGTCCATTTGTCCATCAGAATTAATAGTTTCAAATTACGCAATTACGAAAGATTTATTTTGTAAGAGTATTTTGTGAGAATATTAGCTCACAAATCAAAATCAAACTTCTAGAACATCTAATACGAATTTGTTCATGATATTTAGGCCGTGGCAACTTCACCATTGACCAAAATGTGATCTCTTTCCATCGCATTAGGAATGATTTACCATTTTCTCCAGTTAAGTTCTTCACTTCGATAGGAAGCGTTGTTTTCCCCTATTTTTGGGGATTCGATATAACTGCGAAATGTATTTGCCATTGGTATCCGATGCTTTTGAGATAGAAAACTCCACAAATTGAGCACAACTGTACTCAATTTTCGCCTGGTTTTCGGTACACACTCATCCTCAGCAGCAACCAAGGAGATCACAGAGGTTTACACAGTAATTATTGATGTTTCTACTCCGAAGTGACACAAATATATGATAATATTATACAACACAAAGCTGTTAATTAATACCTCGCATTTGTTTATTATGGTTTTGAAACAATGCTGTTGATTTCTATAATCTGAAGGTTACAAGAAACCAAGATGTCGTGGCTAACAAAAGTTTCGGTCAACAAGAAAGAGTAAAACAAGAATCACTTTCATGTTGGTCATGTTGTGGCAGTTGCTTTCATTTGAAAGTGGTGAGCTTTTTAAATCAGAGGATTGCATTAACATATGCGATGTCTCTGTGTATGCAAGAGTTTAAATAAATCCTACAAATCCTATGCTTACTTAAAATTACACCGGATTCGTTATTCCAAATGCAAACAGAACTCGGAGGTGCACCTCACTGCCGCACGAACATTCATACTCATTGTGTTCGTCGCAACAGACAACGTTTAAAACGTGCATCTGCTAGCCTGCTGCTGACATGGAGCGCAGCGAGTGCAGCGCTTTCCACAATTCAAATAAATAGTTAGACAGTTCTGCAGGAAGGACGTGGAAACAATGCATCCTGCTCAACGCCACGTTTTGGTGCCTCACACAGATGACACGATGTGTCGGTAGGTGCTGCCGGGCAGGGAGGGAGATGAAGCGCTCACAGCACGTTCGTTCCAGCTCTGCAATCCTTAAAAACATTTGAATTATGTTACAATAAGGACGGAATACTTCCTCTTCAATGCACGTGCAATTTTCAAGTTCAGTATCATTTCCTTTATGTGTTCGTATGACAGTCTAACAAGTGCACGCTGGCAATTTTGTTGACTGCCTTTTTTCAGACGGAAGCCTTTCAGTTCAGAAGTTGTTAGATTCATGGATACCCATCATTGGAAGTCTAAAAATATATATATATTTTTGAATTCCTTGAACGCCACTGGTGTCTTGTTGGGCGCTCCGTTCGCCTTGCCATTCAAATGCGAGCCTTTCATTCTGCAGACATCTGCGTTCTGCAGTTGGTTCTCAGTCAGCGTGGCTCGATTTTGGCTCTTTCCCAAAACAGACCAACTTCCTGACGCCACAGAGTCCAACCTGTTGTTGTTTCTGTGGCGCAGCACGCTTCTTGAAGGCACGTCTATCCCTCGAAGAAGCCGTCGTGCCCTTCCACCCCAAGCAGTCCTTATCTGCTCGCATCGCTGGTATTGGAAGCGTGCCCGTTCGCGCTTCAGTGACTCCTGCAATGCAGTGGCCCAACAGTCGTCAAGGAGCCGCGCTGCTGGACACGGTGCCACCGCAAATCGGTCTCGTTGCCTCATTTGCATTTGCAGTTGCTTGTGGATGCGGCCGCACATCTTCTCGCGCCCCTGAGCCTGCAATAGAAAATTAGTTATTTTCGTACGAGTATGAAAATTGCTACCGTTACTGTTCTGCGTTCGCGCCCACTTCGGCAGCGGTGGTGTGCGCGTGCGATGTGGAACGAGTGTCGGCTCCGAAGGCAACTTCACATTTGTGGGTCAGGAAAGCGAGCGCCGAGGACACACTTGCGATTCAAGTCGAGGACAGCCTCTGCTTGCCACAGAAGTCTGCTCTCCTTGAAGTTCCGCCGAAGGACCTGCTTAAAGCGTTCGTTGCAATAAAAGGAAGGAGCTTATTTCAGTGAAATTTTCTCTTTATTTAAAGTGGTTACATGTCGAGAGCTTCTCTCAATCAACTTCTGTATGCGACTCCTACTAAATGTTCGTTTCATTTCAACTGATGTTACATTAATGCGGTTACTTGGGCGAAATACAACATTTCAACGTTTATTCTTAAGTACGAAAAACTACAAATACCTTCTTTTCTTCGAGCTGCTTTAACGCAGCTAACGATCGGTAATCAAATTGCTAACAATGAGGTTCTTAACGAGGGCAAGACGCCCTTGGTTCTTCAACATCTAACAGATACACTCGATCGTCTTGCAGAGACGTTTTTGTTATAAATTCAAACGGTTGGCAGTTGGGATTTAATGCTTATCGGGATGCTTAATTGCAGCTTAATTAAATTAGATTCGAGTTTTCGCTTGCAGTAGTTTTTTGTGACATAATAAATCAAAACAGAAATGGCAAGTTTTTAATAGTCAACAAACTCTTATTAATAGAAAATATTTTTATCAGGCCGATAATTTTACCTGCTATACAACGCATCCAGTTAACCGGTTTTGTTAGTTCGGATTATAAACACATATATTCGTACATTCTTACAATTTTGAGTTCCTGGTTACCAATTCAGCATCACTGAAATGCTAATTGGAGAGAACGAATTCCCTGCAACAATATTTTCCGACGTTTCGCAACTGGGTCCCGAAATGTTTCCTACTTATGAGGCAAACTTGAGCTGTTTGAACAATGCGTCGGTTAAGGTAGAAAAACCTCAGGAACATTCCAAATTAACACTGAACTTCGGCTTTATTCAGCAAGTGGGTGGGCTGAACTCGGTCACTTGTATCAGTTGTGGTCTCTAACGAAACCAACCCTCGCTGGACCACAGGGACCACTGAAATGCTTACTATCAGCGACGTAGCTGACAAGCAGTTCCTGTGGAGCGGGGGAAATTCCGTTTTTGCTCAAGTAAATTCCGTTCTTGTGTAATTTAAACGTGGTCTGGGGGCTGAAGCTCCCTTTGTCATTTCCCAGCTACGCTACTGCTTACTACGAGTATAAAGCACGAGGTTTTTAAAGCTGTTAACGCTTGATATTCAATTCTATAAGCGGACATAGATATTCTACGTATAAATTGTGCGACTTCTACGTGCTACCGCGTCTCCTGAGGACGCGTTGTTTGCTCACTTCGCAGACGAGGTGCAGTCGTGATGCTAGAAGGCCACTCAAGTGGCGCACCGAATCCGAACGACAACCTGCAGTACGTACAGCACGGCGCACCCAACAACTGTTGCCTCTCGGCTCATCGGCTGTAAATGTGGCTTTCCTAACTCACAGCCTTTCCACCAAAAGCCTCGTCGTTGGGTGTACCGGTGCACGAACGCATTTACAAACATAAAAGTGTCTACCGCGATAAAACGTCAACCGCCGCCCAAGGCGACATTCGTTTCGCTGGATTTGGTTAATATATAATACGTATATATAGTGTATTGTACATGTGTACGCGTGCACGCACCATGTGGGTAACTGTATCTGTACACCAACATTGTATAGCGTCGTGAGTTGCACACCACTTAGACTACAAAAGTGGAACAAGGTCGTCGTCCATTTGCATCCCACCTCCCACGTCCTTCGTCGTCCGTCCACCCCGCCGCTTCTGACATCGCAGGATGTTTACTACTTGGCTATGTCGTCCCGCCTTCCTCACTGCGCCTGTGGCGTGATTGCTTCTCGTATAAAAACCGGTATAAAACGTAGTATAAAAAGTTGGCGTGGGTTCTTCTAACACTATTTTAAATCATATAAATTAAGTTTAATTAAGTATTTGGAGGCTTCATTCGCGTAGCTACGCAGAGAGCAAGTATTTGGGGTAATGAATTCGGGACAGTATGCAAGATTTCCTGCTCGAAATATAAACTTTCGTAGCGAATAAACTTTCTTATGTTACAGAAATGCAGTATTGCAGAAAAAATTGGTAACTTAAACTGTCAGGGAATTTTCGGGTAAATAAATCGTTTCGAAATTGATAGAAAGAAAGAAGTTATAGAATAACTTTCCAAAAAGTCCTGCATTTCCCAACACGTCCCATCTCCAGGATATCCTTCTCGAAACACGGAAAACTCTCCTAATATTTGGACCATAATACTCCCCCGGAAGGGACACAACTTTTTATTGAGTCCAATAATTTAGGCTTGATTGCGCCAAGTAATTCCGGATGTTTCGTTTTTCCTCGAACTTTTCAAATAGATATTTCTTGTAAATCGAAATGCGACAGCCTCGTGCCCCAAGATTGCCACGCGTGTTCGATGTGGTCCGCAGTGACTCAAAATAGGGCAGTCTGGAGATGCTCAAAGTTGCACACATAATATGAGAAACAATACGAGATCGCAGCCACAAAAGGGCTCCGTTGAGACGTTTAACCCCAAACTTACCCCAAATACTCGCTCTGCTGTGTGTTCTGCCTCTTGGAGCAGATTTGCTTGCTCATGAAGCCTCTTTAGTCCGATTAAAAATGTGTTTTAGGCACTCATGCAGTTTGGTTTGAATCGATTAAAAACTCTACACTCTACCACGTTAACAAGTTTTCCTGCCGGTCGCTTAATCTATGAACTGAAGGACTTAACTGCTACTTGGTTGCTTATTTTCTGGTTTGTTTCTCTGTCCCTGCATCCGCGCGACTTCACGTTTCCGCCTCCAACTGCACTACTTCATCGCATCCTTCTACTGTGGCATCCTACCAACGACCGCAACACTTCAGCTCCGGCTCTCCTGCCACTCCATTTCCCTTCTTCGCTCCGGAACTCGCACCCTCGTCTCCGGTACTCGGCCTCTGCCCACCTTCGAACACTCAAAAGCAGTGACTTCGCCGCTTTGCCGCCTTGAGGTCTGCGTTGTTCTACGACTTCTTGCCGCCGCCCTCGCCGCCCGTGTGCTTGGGGGCGCGCGACTTCTTGACGAGAAAGCACGTCAGGAACTCTATCGACGAGGAGGGCGCCTTCTGCAGGCTCTCGTCCGACGAGGAGTTATTGGCGTCCATGCATCTGGCGTGCAGGCGGTAGCCGTCGCCCGCGGCTTTGTCGCCGCCACTGCACGACTTTGCTGCATCGCCGACGCCGTGGCGGTGGTAGTTCTTGCAACACTTCTTCGACAGCTTGTACATCTGCACCGCGTTGTCAATGTTGTCCTCCTCGTTTTTCGAATTGGAATTCAGAGCACTGGTGTACTGCTGTTGGCGGAGGCTGGTCGAGGTGCCGCCGGCACCGCTGCGGTACTTAGCGTCGCCTGAGCGGGTGACGCTTTCGCTGTAGTCGCCGTCGCCGTTATTATCGACCTCCTCGTCCTCGGCTTCGTCGAGGCCTTCCTGGAAGTTGTTCTCCGTCTCGTCGATGAACTTGTGGGTGCGGCAGCGCTGCCGCTCCTGCATCCAGTCCGTGCTCGCGGGCAGCGAGAGCTGTATGGAGGGCGTGCGGTAGTACTGGCGGTGCGGGTGGAAGCCAAGGCCGAAGTCGTCCAAGTAGTTCTGCGAGTTGAGGTTGTCCAGCTCGTCGGCGACACTCAGCAGGAACGGCAGTGTCGACATCGCGATGTTCGTGTCGCTCGCTCTTTACTTTAATGCGGGAACTTGGATTTGTAGATTCAAAGAAGACCGTCACAGCGTGCGCACAGTATACGCAGTGTAAATATTTACTTGTGTGGCTCTCACTTCACCTCTGCGAATAAGTTGGCCGGGTGCTGCGCTGTTCCCGGAACGCTGTACTTTCCGACTCCGTTGCTGGCGACGAACTGAGCTGCAGTCGGTGCGAAACTCCTTCGTGAGCTGGCAACTGAAGCGGATGTCCTTGCAGCAGCAACAACAGCCACATCAGTCACGGAGGCACGAACTACGAACTGCATGCATGCACGCGCCTTCCTCGGCACTCGTTCGTATTTCCCTCTCTGCCGTTACTCAGCGTGAAAACCCGACTACAGCCGAATGCAAGCGCCTGCACATCCTCGCCTGCCTCTCGTCGTGCTGCTGCTGTTGTAGTTTGGCTTTTGTGTAGCAGGACGGCGAAGTTGCTTCGTGCGCGAGGCGCCACCGAGTGCCGAGTGGCCCATATTCGCTCGCTCTCGGCGGTGACCCGTCAAATGCAACGGCATCCCTGTTTCTTTTCTTGCGGCAGGGAATTTCCGCGTACGGTGTGGTGGGGGTGATGGGTGGAGGAGCAACGCTGCACTCGTGGAAAGATCCGCCAAGTAACAGTTACACGTTTTATTGCTCTCCCTTTGAAAATTCGTTCCCGGAGGTGAGAACGTGATTGCCGAGGAGGAGGTTGTGGAATCCGAATCTGATGAAGATGCTAGTGAGAGTATGTGCGTGTGTGTATGTGGACGTATGTAAGTGTACGACATTGGTAAGGGATGGTGCGGGGGTGAGCTTTTCGCTCTTCGCTTTTCTAACACAGAACGGTAGTCAAAGGATTTTCCCAGCGGCAACCCAACAAAAACTCTGTTCCCGTTCTCAGTGTCAGCGCGTAATACGTTCGACTAAAACAGAAATACAACGACCTTCATCATCTGCGAATACAAAGTAGTTTATTTTTTCGAAGAGATGAGTTCCGAACTTCATAGACCAGACAGACCTTCATAGTCTGGTCTATGAATTCCATTAGTTACTTGGCTGGTCTGTGGGTGAATTCTGAGTGTCTGTAGCAGAGAGTAAGTGTAAATTTTACTTGTTCCGTGAATTAAGATGCGATTTCGTATATTAAATACGCATTTCTGTCATAAAATTCAGTTATCCGGCGTTCAGAATCTGTGGTGCGTACAGCAGGAATGCATTACTTAACCAGTAATGGACCAGAAGGACAGACATGACAACTCTTCCAGAACTACAACTGCATTCATAACTGAAGTTTTTATTTTTTCTTTGTTCTTTTTGTCCTCTTCTTTTAACAACTTTCCCAAAATATTGTTTAATATAACTTTTCTTTGCTTCACCAACCGAGTGGGCCAATCAGAAGTCAGTGAGTATACAAGGAGACATCCTTTAGGAGCTCTAAAGCATTTTAGGACCTCGGAAGCCTTCCTTGGGAGCTCGGAAGCCACTTTGGAAGCTCGGAGGTCTTCTTTAGGAGCTCGGAGGCTTTTTAGGCCCTCGGAGATCTTATTTAGGAGCTCGGAGGCCGCTTTAAAAGCTCGGAAGCCTTATTTAGGAGCTTGGAAGCCCTCTTTAGGAGCTCGAATGCGTTTTTTAGAGCGTTTTAGGAGCTCGAAGGCCTTCACAACTGCTCAATAGATTTTATTGAGCAAGAAAAACAGAGCAATAAAAAGAGAAAAGAGTCCTTCTTCTCTACTCTGAGAAAGTCTCCTGAAAGAACTTTCGCAGCAGGACTGCCTCCATGCCTGTAATACATTCTGAAGTCCTTAGCTTTGATCAAAAAGGCTTTTGAAGGGGCCCAGCTTTTGAATAGGAAGAGAGATTTTGGGTGAAATCGTCCTTTTATTAAGCCTCCTGTACCGCGTTGATACTTCATTTCATTGACTAAAGGCAGTAATTCTTGAGCGCAGAAAGAATTCCAGTTTTACGATTTCTCAGGCCGTCAGACACTCCAGCCTGGACCGCACATACCGTCGTTCCGCTCCTGAACTCAAGTCAAGTCATGCAAATCCCCATTAAATTCGCATTCTGTGACACACTTTTGAAAAGTACAAATGTGTGTGTGTGTGTGTGTGTGTGTGTGTGTGTGTGTGTGTGCGTGTGTGCGTGCGTTGTTGTCCTCAGAGGGTTTTGTCTGCTTAAGGGCTCTCGAAGGATGGCATGCACAGTTTGCACTTGTTTCTAGGATTTCGTAGAGAACTCGAGCTGAGATGGACGACACGAATGGTGTTGGCGTGGAGAGGGGAGGCGAGTGTAGAGAAACACGGATGCATGGCCGACTGAGCACCATGAGGGACAGACTGAATTGCAGTCTTAACTGCAGAAATTAAACTTTTACTGTGTACGTCTGGCTGTTTGTCCTTCCTACTTCTGTAGCGGGTGGATCGGGAGGACTTGACGTGTGAAGGATCCTGTTTTTCGCTTGCATTTGCGTCGTATTTGGGTTTATTTCCACTTCTTTCCGGTAGATACTGTATGCGAAGCACACTCGTATTTGTTTGTTGCCAATCAAGTGAAGGTAATCAAGCTCCGCGGCTCCTTGACCTCCTTCGATCACCGAGACAAGCGCGTCATGCGCGATGCTTCGTTGCATGTGCAACGCCAAGGAAACATCAGTCGGCGGTGTTTTTCCTTCTCTTGTCAGCAGAATAGAGAAATTAATTTATAGTGCCATTTAATGGCTTCTGATGAGGGTGTGGCTGCTAAAGGTTTTTGCGAAGACTTGCAGCACGCTGCATTGTCCACCGATTGAAGGTCCACCGGTTGCTGCTGAATGTCATGTCGGGCTACTCTTCTGCTCTGAATACCGCTTCGAAAATTGGCGTAAATTAGCCGGTTGACAGCGAGATATATTGACTAAATGCGGGGACATCTTGAAATGGTTTTGAATGGTTTTTCTCAGAATATAATTCTTCTCGAAAACGTAATTTTCCCTGCATTTAAAAATATGTAATGAAAAGTAAATCCGCACTCTTAAAATGGAAAATTCTTAATTTTGTTGAGTGCAGCAACTCGTAAAATAATTACGGCTTTGATTTTCCCACTCAACCTAATTTGCCGCTGCAACCGCAAACACTTCAGCGACGAGATTAATGGGGTCAAGATTCTCGGCGAAAGTGGAAAATGCAGAGCTATAAAAAGCTGAGGCGGCCGCGTAGCGAGAGCATCTCGACAGCCCCACGCCAGCCACGCCCTCAGCAGCAGCATTCGACGCAAATCCTTGTTCCACATACGCCGCTTGAACTGTCTGCTGGTCTGCCGGAATGGCAGTCTGGCTGCCTTCCGGTCCGCAGGGCCACCCCTTCGTTGTTCGATGAGCACGAAGGGCTCGTCCTGGCGGTTACACACGACGTACACCTCAACCTCACTCTTCACACTCATTCGCTCGACTCAAGACTCAAGTCAGTCCAAGCTGATTTTGTGTGCACTTTATTTCCATCATGCATTTTATTGTTTTTTATTATGTTTGTAAAACGTGGCAGGCATCGTCGGCGGGTGAGTGTCCTGCCGCGAAGATAGAGCGGTGGTAGCGTGGGTTACCGCAGGCAATCGGACGATTTGTCGGACCTGTCCGCGCGGTGCTTTAAGTAGTCGCTCGGCCGGCTGTTGGTGGGAGTGGGAGGGCGACTTCAATTGCAGGCGCAACTGCTGTTGGCAGCGTGCAATCAATTTGAGCAGCATTGCAGCCAAGTTTTATTGCCATGTTCTGCGGGCGGCAACACTGCCAGCTGCCAGGACGGGAGCGAGCTTACATTTAATTTTTCGGGTCACGCCGGAGCCAATGAACTTCCTTCCTGAGGATATTCGTAGCCGATAAATAATCCGCAGCGCTCAAGCAACCGCAAACTTATCAAGTTAAGTATTCGAGCTCCTTTTTGGCTCTGTGATTGTTATCGGTTATGAAGGGGTTTACAGTCTGAGGACGAAGTACAAGCGCGCGGATAATTTGTTCCGTCGTCGGGAACATTTTAAGCGGGGGTGCGTGGTGTGCGAGTATTTAAATGCACGCTGAATGCACGACATGCAAACAACCGACTGCTACTGCATTTTCAGGACGAGGCTAACAATTAAAAGTATCGGGGAATTTCTGTGTCCCAATTACGGTGTCACTTGTCGATGGAATTGCAATTTGCTCAAGGACAATTCGGCAGCAATGTGAGGAATGCACTGAACTCACTGACCTCTTTTTGCGGAAAGAATCACTAATTCGGAAAGAATAACTAACGCGATGGTACGCATTACGAAACACGAACGAATACTTCCACGATCGAATACTGCAGGCAACGAGAAGCGAGAAGCGTTCATTCTTTTCTAGATTAACGTAACTCTGCCACGTTCATGCAAATCAATTGCTTTCAAGGCCACCCCGCAGATACAGTCACTCGTGGCCGAAAGCGGTGCCAACTTCGCAGTGGCCTCTGGCCAAAATACCTGCGCTCAAGCCAACTTCGACCGCCGATCGCGTGTCTTCGGCTCGCACTTGATCGATGCGAGTTGATTTTCAGCTTTGACCCACCTACGGTCAGTGCGGCTCTCGCGCGCTTATTGTCGTGTGGCGGCGATCGGCTGAAGGTCTCTTCGCTCTCTTTTGTGGTGGCTCAATGCACTACCAGAGTAATAAGAAGTGATGGAGAGGAGGAAGAGGAGGAGGAGGAGGAGAGGCAAGAGAGATCGCGTGCCTTACGAACTCTGAGTGTAGAAGCAGAGAGCGTTGAGACCATTTTAAGGGCAGCCAGAAGACAGGCATTTTTGAGATCCCAACGCGAGCTACTTAACGTAGGCGAACTGAGTGGTTGGTACCGACAGCGACGGAAATTTCGAGGTGCACCAGAGTGTGAGCTCCGCTTTGGCCGCTAGTTCAGCATTCAACGCAAATCTAGACGAACGCATTTCTTAGAGCGCCGCGAACGCACGACTCGCAGGTCAAAGTGAATCCGACAGAAACCCACGGGCGCAGCGAATACGTCTGGACGGCGTTTACCAGATAATTAGCGTTCAAGTCAACAATTAATCGCGGGGAATAAGCGTAGTACGGAGATAACACATCGCATTCAAGCCTAATTACAGCAGACACATTTGCGCCAGCGGTCCGAGGCTTCAGGGTGCCGCGCGGTCCAACTTTCGAATCGCGTGTCGCAAATCCACGGCCGCAATAGTGTCGCGTCAGTGCGATTTAATGTAGGTACACGAGGCGTGCATGTTTCCCGCGATACCAATCGGTCGCTGTGAATGTCGAAGCGGGAAGTTTTTCCTCGTTCCGGACGCTGCGGTGAAGGGCAAATAAAAAGCGCCGCAACAGTGTAACGCGGCCCGTGTGGTGCTTTCAAGTTCAAGTCAAGTTCAAAGAAGTGTTGAGAACACAGTCGCCGCGCTCTGTGCTCACAGACGTGTAGTTCTTCTCCAGTGAATCCAGTCGTGTGTTGTGAACTGCGACCTTGCGCGCTTCACCCAAAAGCTTCGCTACAAATTTCCGGTTGGATGAACTTGACTTTTTCGGAACAGGTTTTCCTTCGTCGTGGCGCGATCTCGGTGGAAAAATTCTGTCTTCTTGTCCTCGCCTAATAAAATGCGATATTAAAACTACGGAAGACACACTCGGTGCGACGATCGTGGCAGACGCGTTACTGCAACAATTGCAAACCTCGTTGAAATCACTTTGTTTGAGTTTTCGCGTTCATTGGTTAAAACAATAATAATTCTGCAGATACTCCAGGGTGCATCTGTTGGATTGCACTCTCCTCCCCATGGCAGTGCTTAGCTGCAGCTACAATCAAACAACAGATTCGGTGCAACAGATTTCCCTGCATTATCCGAACTTTCGATAGTTTCTGCGAAGTTTTAGTGTTACTAGCACGTGGAATTTTAGACGTTGTCCAGCGCAATGAAGATGCATACACGTATACACTGGACGGCTATCACTGGCGGCCTCGGCATTCTGGTCTCCCTACTTGGTGCCTACTGCGGCTGGTCTCTGTTCCCCAAGATCGTCGACAAGAAAGTCGAGGAGGTAAGATAGGCACGCAAAATAGTTCTAGAAAACGCTCTCGTGCAACGAAAGTAAGTCCCGATATCCCTCGTGTAATCGTTAAATTCGCTATCGCCTGACAGTTGAAGACAAGAGTTTCGTCAAAGATAATCCAATATTATCCTCAGTTCCATTTACATCTCTCACTCTCGCGAGGGATTACGATACCATTGAGTTGTTCGTAATGGAGGAAAGTTGTAACTTCTCTGGTTATTTAATAGTTTCTGTGGCCACCAGAAGGTATTTCAGAGTATTCCACCGCCGAGCAGCGTAAATGGGAGGGCCAACAATTAAAAGCGCTATTGTTAAAAACTATTGGAACAATTGAAGGCGCTATTGTTAAAAACTATTGGAACAATTGAAGGCGCTATTGTTAAAAACTATTGCATTAATTTTACAAAATTTGTAAAGCAAAACGTCAGTTTTAAGAAATCATTGTCGAGGTTTCAATCCTTGCGTGGGGTTTCGGATCAACTAATCAATCGACTCCGCGCAGATCCGCCGAAAGCAATAAAATGGAAACGTTAATAACTTTTCTCACACAGATCTACCGACCTTCCTCGTTCCAGGGGCACCTCGCATCGCGCCACAGCGTCCCCTGCGTCCACCAAGTCATTTATTGCTGATTTTTGGGCAAACATTTTAGCACTCCACGCGATTGAAAAACTCAAGGTCATTGCACAGTGGTAGCCACGGAGTATCACAGCCGTGATGAATGAAACTACAACAACTGGATGCGGGCTAGCGGCGCATACCAAAATCATGGACTGACACTGGCCCAGAAACCTGAACTCTTTCTAACTAAACGTGGTGCGCGCTGTGAGGCGAGATGGTGCCACTCTGCGACGTGACTGTGCCGAGCGGGGCGTATGCAGGGGGTGTGTGGGGGTGACTCCCCCCTCTAGAAATTCAGAAAGCATTAAACTGCGTATTTCATATGCTCCGTTTTTGCTTCCTTCACTAAATATGTCTGTGAGGACAAATTGGTTCCACTCTTGAAAAATCCCCTTGAAAGAGCAGCGAACGCACCTGGAGCGAGAAGACGTATTTTAGCCAGAAACGAAAATAAAAGCTCAGAAGGCACAGAAGCAGACAATAAATAACATCAGACAATAAACAGCAATAAGAAGCCCAAGTCTGGCGAAATGTTGCGAAACTTCACAAGCGCAAGACAACAGCAACAATAGCGAGACGCCGGACGTGACACCACTTCAAAATGCTTCGGAAATCCATGACCAACGCACGCGCAACCGATGAGGGAAACCGAAGAATCGATTGTTTTGTTCTTCGTTGGTCAACAGATCTCAGTGGCGAACTGCAATTATTCGTCAGAGCCGGTGGCGGCGCCAAAGGGGTTCTGAGAGGCCAATAAACCCCCAGGCGATTTCTGAAAGTGCTCTTGAAAATCTTCTCTCCCACTCCACCGTCCCCACTCCACTCTGACCATCATCAATCACAGAACTCGAAGTTTTTCCGCTCTGCCTCTTCATAAACTAGTTTAAACTCTTTTCGGCTCATTATCGAAGTTCCAGCTAACTTGCGGCGGCTCCGGTTACCCGTTACTGCAGCGTTAATAAGCCGTTCAATCGCTGTTTCATCCTCGCCTTTCGTTCCTTGGAATCCGCTTAAAAGTATTGCGAAACCGTCGCGAGTTGCGTCTGCGTGTTGGATACGTTATTAGTTACTTCTTATTTTATTCAAGTTGAGCATGTGAATTAACATTCATTTGTCGCTCTGCTGACAACTGAAACAACAACAACAGCTCTTGTGCCTCTTTAGCCCGCTGATTTTGATTAAGTTTCAAGTACACTCAACCGATTTGGTACGCATGCTGAATATTTTTCACGGCGACCGCCTCACATTAGTGGAGTCAAGAGTGACGCGAAGTGGGTCACATTCGCCTCCTGCCAAGCTGCCGTCGAACGGCTGCCGAAATATCTACAAATATATCGGATTAATTGATAATTTAGTGTAAAGTCAATTAATTCAGCCGTAATTATGAATAACAAACTGTTTGCTATGAGCGATTCCATTGAACTCCCGGCGAAGAAGTCAAAAAATTCATAAATTTAAATTTAAGAAACGACAAGAAAAAACTGCAGTATTTCACACAATTCTTGTCCGTTTTTTCTGTACTCACGAATTGGCTGCGTTTGTACGAAGTGCAAACCTTGAATTCATTTTTGTGTGTCGCAAAAATACGAGCATCTGCGCGGTTTGTTTACACTTTGGCAGCTGCAAAATATTCAAGCCGGATGATCGATAATAAATCTTTAAAATGAAGTTAAATTTCATAAAAAAAATTAAAAACTTTAAAAATTATAAAAATGTTTAAAAATTTCAAAAAAAAAAAATAAAAAAATATTTAAAATTTTTTAGTAACTTTATTTGTTGTGCGGTATTTCATTATAATCGATTTAGTGTTTTTTATTTTTGTAATAAACAAAATCAAATACTTTGAGCTGCTTTTTGGAACGATTTTACAAGTCAAAAAGTTTCCTCTGTTTATTGCTTAGAATTCCAGTGAGTTTCGTACCTACTGACACCCTATTTTGCTCTTCTCTCGCAGAGTGTCATCATTTCAGAAGGTTCTGAGCAGTACAAACGCTTCGTGCAGCTGCCTCAGCCGCTGCTCTTCAAGGTCTACATCTTCAACGTGACCAATGCGCACAAAGTGCAGCAAGGAGCCCTTCCGGTCGTCCAGGAGATCGGTCCCTACGTGTACAGGTAAGCAGTGAGTAGCCACCCTCAGCCGCCCCTAACCGCGTCCGCCGTCCCGATGCAGGCAGTACCGGCGCAAGAAGGTCAAGCACTTCTCGCGCGACGGTTCCAAGATCAGCTACGTGCAGGAGCAGCTGTTCGAGTTCGACGAGGCGGCGTCCGCGCCCTACACGCAGTCGGACCGCGTCGTGGTGCTCAACATGCACATGAATGTGAGTGACACAAGAGGTCGCTGACCGCAGGTATTTGAATGCAGCGACACCCGAAAACTGACCCCCTCGACATTTCCAGGCCTTCTTGCAAGTCTTCGAGAGGGAAATAACAGATATCTTTCAGGGCTTCGCCAACAGGTTGAACCACAGGCTGAACCACACGCCCGGGGTGCGTGTGCTGAAGCGCCTCATGGATCGCATACGAGGGAAACGTAAAGTAATTTTGTTACATACAGATTACGGAGAAGCTTGCCAGCCAGATTGGCGCCTAACAATACTCGTGTAAATCCGAACTAACAACTACTGGTGACTGGCTTCGGAGTGCCTCTGGTAACCCGTTACCGGAGCGCAAATCGCAAATCGCGGACTTGAACTCAAGCAAAAGGATGTGGGTTGTAATAGCGGCTTTATAACTGTTCATTATTGTACAGTAGTTCGTGCATGCTTACTTCCATCGTAACTAGTTATTATTTCTCTTCTTTCCCTGTTCCGTCCCTAGTAGAAAACGGCACCGTTCAGGTCGGTATAGCCGCAGAAATATAGAGCGAAATGGGTTCTGCCTTCGCTGACAACAGAAACTTCACTACATCTTCTTTCGTTAACCCAAAGAACGTTTCGTTTTCACTCCCGACAACTACAGAGTTCTTGAGACCTGAGTTTTGGCCCCGGTATTACCACTTGACCTGCTGACTTACTGCGCGGCGACTGGCTGATTCCTTAGTCTCGAATTCATTTGTTGTCGTTCCTTGATTAATTGTGGATTCACTTGTGAAGTTCTTCACAGCATTAATAGGTTTTTATGTTGAATTGAACTCTAACACTTCTTTCCGTACCGATTCAGCGCAGTTAGAGATATAAAAACGGCGAGAGGAGAAGAGCCTAGATTGGTAAATAAGGGGACGCGAAGACCGATTGAGGTTGAAAATGATAATATAATTTTTTAATAATTTTGATGGATTGCACCATCAAAATTTCCAGATCTTTTTGTATTGATGGTTTTTAAAGCTTGGAAAAGTTATCAACATTTCGAGTAATTGTTATTTTTGCGTAATTGCTGTTTTTGTAGAACCATTCAAAGGAATTTACAAGATCCTTCTGAGTCTTGTAAGAAGTCTAAAAAAAGTAAGTCTATAAAACGAGGGTAAGAAGTTATTTTTCCCATCATTAGTCCTTTCTTCCGCCTAAGATTTACATCACGAGAACCACAAAAAGACGCGTTATTTTTATATGCAAGCATCATAAATAATTTCCACTACGATTTTGTAAATACTGGCACGACCTGCTATTATCAAACGGCTAATACGATACGCTATAAACTTCTCATTGGCTATATTCTCTCATGAGAAACACTATAATCCATCTGCTATCATTTCCGACACTCGCTCGCATGCCTTCCAAATACTTTAGATGCCTTGTGAATGTTTAGCATGCCTCGTGAATTCGTTACATGCCTTGTAAATACTTGACTTGCCTTGTAAATACAGCTTATAGCATGATACTGACACCGACTGAGTTCCCTTCCGCCGAACTAACAGAGTCTCCTTTTCCAGTCCGTGCTGCAGATCGCCGAGAACGATCCAGGTCTGTCCCTGCTGCTGCTGCATCTGAACGCCAATATTAACGGCGTCTTCAACAACCCGAAGTCGATGTTCCTGACGACCACGGTGCGCGAGTATCTCTTCGACGGCGTGCGTTTCTGCGTCAATCCGACGGGCATCGCGAGTGCCATTTGCAGCCAGATCAAGGACGGCGGCGCCAAAACCATCCGCGAGCTTAGCGATGGCAGCTTGGCCTTCTCCTTCTTCAACCACGTAAGTCGCAGAATCTGCTCTTGAAGAGCCCTGGCGCGATTGTCTCACAATACTTGACCGCTTTTGCAGAAAAACGGCACTGGAAGCGAGGTCTACGAGGTCCACACCGGCAAGGGAGATGCCAGACGTGTACTGGAAATACAGAAACTCGACGACTCACACCACCTGCAAGTCTGGCTGAATAGCAGCGACGGAGAGACGTCGGTGTGCAACCAGATCAACGGCACCGACGCCTCGTCCTACCCGCCCTTCCGCAAGCGTGGTGACTCCATGTACATCTTCAGCGCGGATATCTGTCGCTCGGTGCAGCTCTTCTATCACTCGGAGATACAGTACGAGGGGATCCCCGGCTTTCGTTACTCCATCGGCGAGAACTTCGTCAACGATATCGGGCCAGAGCACGCTAACGAGTGCTTCTGCGTGGACAAGCTGGCTAACGTCATAAAGAGGAAGAACGGCTGCTTGTACGCAGGCGCCTTGGATCTGACAA
This sequence comes from Sicus ferrugineus, assembly GCA_922984085.1. Lineage (NCBI taxonomy): Eukaryota > Metazoa > Arthropoda > Insecta > Diptera > Conopidae > Sicus > Sicus ferrugineus. Next base: position 29,366,197 of record OV277350.1, on the reverse strand, counting down.
CCTGTTTGGGTAAGTTTTCCCCTCATCACGTTCCTCAGACCATCGTACGAGATGGATGAGGTCGCATGTCACTGATTCACCCAACACGAGGTGCTCAAAGAGTGAAGCTAAAATCCTCTCCGAGCGTATTTCCCGAAAGCCCTAAAGAACCCAAACTACTAGACAGTATTTTTAGATACATTGACATTAGACAGAATTAGAAATAATCTTTTGACCTTTTGCGGCCACAAACCTGGAAGCGCGAATAAGATGAAAACTTAATTAATGATTTGGAGAACAAAAAAAAACCCATCGAAGCCAGCAAATTGAAGCAATATATAACTTTAGTTACCAATTCGCATTTATGCGAAGTGTGGCCACTTGATTAGCTGTTATTGACTTCACATACACTCAACTTAAGCCAGAAATTCGCTGGAATTATCGCTGATTTCGTATACAGAAAATCGCTGCGTAAATGACGTTAATGTTAAAAGTCAACAGAACTTAATTTCTTGTTTCGATTTTCAAGCGGTATAATCTTAATTTGAATATTCAAGATGATAGTGATCTCACTAAAATTGTTGTTGTAATAGACGTTAGTTCATCGAGATACTACAATTCAGTATCTTTTCTTTCGCATGCGGCGCACAAATGGTTAGAACGAATTTAAATAGGGATCTAAGTATTCGATATTCGACGGCCAAGATTGTATTAGAAGTTGGTGGAGTTTAATGTTTGCATTGGTTGTAAAATATGAGTGAACAATGGAATGAATACGAAGGCCGCGGTGTACAGAAGAATGTGCCAACATGTGGTCTGTTTTCTCGGAAATTGTTCTTCATGCCTTTAGTAAGAAGTTGGAATTAGTTCTTTATTGCGTTCAAGCTGTGAGCTGGAGGCTGTCAAGGACCCTTTCACTAATTTTAGAAGGCTGCACATTCAATCTCTAGACGACTTGATTACTTAGCATATCAAAATAGCGCTAATCTTTCGGGGAAATGGCTGTATATTTAAAAATATCCTCACACACAACAGTTTCTCCTCGTCTTCTCTATTATAGTAGACTCCTTTTTTAAGACAAAAAATGCCACCCTTCAGCGAAAGAATGCCATATTGTGATGAGTTTCTTTGAGTTTTGATCCCACTAAAGTCGTGTAGCTCCACTTAACATTCGAATATTCTTCCCTCCTGTTGAATATATGGTGGCAATTACTTGCTGATAATCACTTGCCTTAATATTTGTCATCTGATAACATCTTTCATACTCGTATTGAGAGATTGATTATCAAGCTGATACCGAGATAATTTAGATTTACATCTTGTTAAGAACTTTAATTGCGTAAACACCGAATTACAAGTTAACGCGCCTCGACCAATTAACACATCATCATCAATCAACACGCTTAACGTCGTCGTACCTCACGCTGGAAGTACCAGAAAAAATTTGCATGCGCAAACAAAACTACGAGCTACGTGGGGAACAAGTAACTGTAAGATGAACCAGCCGCTCGAGTGAGCAGGAACGCCAAGCGGAAGGAGAAGCAGTCTGCGGTGCAATCAATCAGCATTTAAGCGCAACCGCACCTGAGTAAGAATGACGTTCTGAAGAGCGCTTGTTAAATGAATGCGCTCCTCGGTAGCGCAGTAGGAAATGCGTTCGCCTGCGAATTCCGAGGACGCGGGTTCGAGTCCCGCGTGAGATTTTAAATTAACGCAAATACTCTCTCGATACTTTTCTGGAGTTTTTAAGTGTTTTCGAAGCCTATAAATTGTCCAATTTAAAGTCTCATTGTGTGAAGTTTGCTCGACGACGCGGCACAAAAACGTCGCGCTACTTCAAAGCAAGCTCAGCAGCTCCTTGGGTTCTCATAATTATGCTTGCTGCGCAGCGAATACGTCGGGCTCATCGCTGGGCTTGACCAATGCAGTCCAACCAGTTTTCGCACGAGTCGGAGCCGCAGAGTCCACAACCCGATGCCATATTAAAGCCGAAAACGGCGCGTGTTGAGCAGAGAAACAGTGAGCGCCGCGCAATTCAGTCTTCCAGCAAGCGTGAACTTAAGCACACTTTGAAGTCGGAGAGTTTTGTGAAAAGCATACGAGTTGATTTAAAGAAGAAAGCAAGTGTGCAGCAGCGCGCACGAAATCATCGATCGGTAGTGATCTCAAAGAACAATTAACACAGCTTCACACGCCGCGGTGTTGAGTTTTGAGATCTCCGCGTGTAAATTATAACGGACCGTCGCGTTGCGCGTGCGATCCGACGTGATTGAAACGCACGCGATGTTGCTCGGTCTCGTGCTGGTGTTGAGTGTGGTCAGTGAGGCCAAAGTGTTCGAGCGCTGTGAGCTGGCCACGCTGCTGCGGCACAAGCATCGGCTGACTTTGGCCGAAGTCGCCAACTGGGTCTGCATTGCGCAGCACTCGAGTGGTTTCGACACCGAGGCCTACGGGTCCGGTCTGGAGGGTGGCTCGCACGGCCTGTTTCAAATCAGCGACGTCTACTGGTGCTCGCCGCCGGGCAAGGGTTTCGGCTGCAACGTGGCGTGCGAGCGGCTGCGCGACGCAGATCTGACGGACGACTTGGAGTGCATGCGCGAAATTTACAAGGCACACCAACGCATATCGGGGGACGGATACAATGCGTGGACCGCGTACCAGCAGTTCTGTCAGAACAGAGCGCAAACGTACATCGAAGACTGCTTGCCACAGGCGGCTTCAGCTGCAACAAATACGTTTCAAGACTTCTTGCAGGTAGCAGCAGCCTTTAAACGTCACGCTCAAACAGGACACACGTCGTCTTCCTCTTCCACGACGCACTTAAGAAACGCGTTACCTAAAGACTCTAGCGAAACGGTTAAGCGGCGCGGCAAAGTCTACAGCCGCTGTGAACTGGCGCAGGAACTGCACTACGTCCACAACCTGCCGATGGAAGAGATACCCACGTGGGTGTGCATCGCCCAGCACGAGTCGCAGTTCGACAGCGCGGCCGTAGGGCGTCTGAACGCAGACGGCAGTGCCGATCACGGCCTTTTTCAGATCAGCGACTTGTACTGGTGCTCCACCGACCACCGCGGAAGCGGAAAGGCATGCGGCCTGCCCTGCAGCAAGCTACTGGACGACGACATAAGCGACGACGTGCGCTGCATTCGCCAAATACACCGCGAGCACACGGCGATTTCCGGCGACGGCTTCACCGCGTGGACCGTCTACAACCGCGACTGCCGCAATCAACAGTATGAACACGTCTCAGCTTGTTTCGAGCAGGACGGGCCTTCGAAGTACCGGAACGTATCTTCTGTAAACAGCGCCGCGCACGACACCCGCTTCTCCTCCATCGGCAATCAGATCCACACGCCTACGTTGGAGCAGCCTGCGGGCAAAGTGTACGGCCGCTGCGAGCTGGCGCGAGAGCTTCACGCTGTACACGGATTTTCCATGCAGGACACGGCTACTTGGGTGTGCATCGCTCAGCACGAGTCCAACTACGACACCGCTGCGGTGGGGCGCCTCAATGCCGATGGCAGTGCCGATTACGGTCTCTTTCAGATCAGCGACTTGTTCTGGTGCTCCAGGGATGAGAGGAAAGGGGGAAAAGCTTGCGGTCTGTCCTGCAACAGGCTGCTTGATTCAGACATCGCGGACGACGTCGGCTGCATACGCACAATTCATGCTGAACACACGCGCATCTCCGGCGACGGCTTCACTGCATGGACGGTGTACGAGCCGTACTGCCGCAATCAGAGAAGCCACCACATCAAGGAGTGCTTTGGCGGATCAGACGCCAAAGGGGCTCCAAAAGGAAGGCCGAACGACTTACTAACGAAGAGCAGGACCGCCATTGCTCGCGGTAAGGTCTACAAGCGGTGCGAGCTGGCACAGGAACTCTTCTTCGAGCACAAGATGCCCATGCACGAGATCCCGACGTGGGTGTGCATCGCCCAGCATGAGTCGCGGCTGGACACTGCGGCGGTGGGGCGCCTCAACGCCGACGGCAGTGCGGACCACGGCCTCTTTCAGATAAGCGACCTCTACTGGTGCTCGCACAGCGCTGGCGGCGGCAAAGGGTGCAACCTGGCGTGCAGTCAGCTGCTGGATGCCGACATCGCGGACGACGTGCGCTGTCTCAAAACGATACACGAAGAGCACACCAGGATAGCCGGCGACGGCTTCACGGCGTGGGCGGTTTACAAGCCGCACTGCCGACACCAGCGTATGGAGCAGATAAGTGCCTGCTTCGACAGCGAGGTCATGGTTGAGGCTGTCCGGGCAGCGAATGCTGGTGGGCGAAGTGCGTTTAACACGATAGCAGATGGCGGCAAATCGAACCTACTTGCAGACGCACCACAAAGCCATCTGAAGAGAAATCCCTTCTTGCAGGCGTATCTCAGCCGGGAAACGGCAAACGCAAGCGCCATTCATCACCACGACCCGAAATTTCTGGCCAAAACTTTGCCACATCATGTTGGCCCTGGTGACTGGAGTTTTTCCGCGAATCGAATCATCGGAGATACAAAATTCGAATCTCGTCAGACAACAGCAGACGCATCAGCACAAGTCCCTTCGATCCAGAAGCTTAACTCGAACCCCATTCTGCTTAATCAGGCGCAGATCGCCGATCGGCAAGGACCTTCGAAGACTCGCACATCGCAAAGTCAGCACATCAGCGTCGAAAACCAGAATCCCTTCCTGTCGAAGATAAATAAGCTTGCACGGGATCTCAGTGTGGCATCCTCTACACTTGCACCCAAAGCCACAAGAGTTCCCAGTTCATACCCACCGAAATCTCCGTTGAAGCAGCCAATGCAGTCGACCAAAACGTACATTCAGTCGGAGTCCTTCAGGTCCACGCCGAAGCCAAATACGGCCACAACTAGCACTTGGCGGAGCACCAACCCATCACCGACAACAACTATGAGAACAACAAACTCAAAACTTACAGAAAAATTGCCCGTTGCTTCCACGTGGAGTTGGCAGTATTCAGCAAAAGTTCCAGCCATATCACCACCATTGGCAGCAAAAAAAGGGCAAACAACGTTGCCTGCAACAAAACGGCCTTCAACAGCCGCTACTTGGTGGCCAACACCGCAGAAGACAACTGCAACTAAAACCCCGAAAACTCTCCCCTCAACAACAGCGAAGAAGGCAGCTGCGACAAACTGGAGAGTAAAGGAGGAAACGAGGACCACAACAAAGATGAAAGCAAAAACCTCGCCAGCAACACGTGTCCACCAGCCTGCAACAACGAGCAAGCCAACAACGCGGACGACAACAACACCCAGAATGTGGAAAACAACAACAGAACCAATGAAAGGATCTCCAGCAACACGACGACCCACAACAACGAAAGCAACAAGAACTACATCAACAACGCGAAAGCCTACAACAACGCCATCGAGAGCGAGGCCTACCAAGAGCCTTTCAACAAAATCAACAATGAGAACAACCCGGAAAGATACAACAAGAACAGCTACGACGAAAACAACACTTCAAGGAAGTTAAGGATATCGGTGAAAATCAACGATCGTATCGGAAGAAGTAACGGCTTTTCTCGCAATCGATCCGTTGCCGAATCGATTTGAACATGGTATCAACAACTCTGTGAAACTACAGATGCATCAGTCGAGACCCTCCTGGGAGCGCAGAAAAGCGGAAACAACTTCGCATCAAATCCTGCAACCTGAGTTCAGCCTCTTGAATGCCTGCCAACGAGTGACTGCCTTAGCTTAGTGTTATTTTTCACAAGTGTATATTTGCAAGCATATATCGTTTATAATAGATTGCCGAATGTTTTCTGATTGTGTGAATGAGTCTTTTGTTTTCCCCATAGTTTTCTGCCTTTCCATACTTTGTGAGCATGCATTCATAGAATTAAGCGTCATTGTTAAGTGTAGAGTCGCACTAATAAAAGTACCTCGTTGAAACTTCCAAAGTTTAGTTATTTTATATCCGCTGTTTGCGACGTGCCATCCAGTCGTCCCTTATATCGCAGACCACGGCAACTACGTGGCGGATCCATCGTGTAGAAACACTAGTAAGGACGCTGGACAGTTCTGAGATTCGATTAATATCTGTAGAATGTGTTTATTGACCTTCTCCTTGAAATTAACGCGAAAACACCACACTGTCACGTAAATAGCGGAGTCACGTAAATAGCGAATTCCGGTGCGAATTCTTGCGACTACCAAACACCGTCTAAACTACAGGTGAACACAGATCAACTGACATTTGCCTGCGCACTGCATTTACTACTGAGTTACGGAAACTTCCAATAACAGAATTATCTGAACATAATCACAACCGGTTATCCGATGCTAACCGGAAGAACAATCCGAATCGATGCGAATGCATCGAGTTATCAGAGTACATATAAATAGTGGGAAGCAATGACATCTACAATCCGAGTGCTTGAACGGCTCAGCTATTTGGTCCCAAAATAAGGTATTGTGCGTGTTGAAAAACTAAGTGGGCCAGCAGGAAAGTTTCTCCGAAGGTAGCTTCTTGTAGAAGATGTCAAGATGTTAAGCTCGGGTTACTCTATCACATCGGGATTATATAGGGCGGGATAGAGACGGCCTTTAAAGACTTTTTGCTATCGTGTAAATCGAGACAGAGTTCCTTGCGCCGAAAGTGGTTTTTCTCAGCACCCTGCTTGCTAAATACTTTTTTAACTCATTTTAGAAATACACAAAATTGTAATTTGAAGGCTTTTGTATGCCTTTTTATCGCCATTTCCCCTTCGTATTGCCTTTTCTTACTCAGAAGTTCCGTTACAAGTAAAGGCCGAAGCGAGATAATTTGTTAAGACTTGACTGCACATAAAGTCCAATAATTTATACTTAAAGCCTCGCAAATTGATGGAATTCGATAATTTTATCTCGGAGTTTTAATTATCTGGCTTTAAAAATACTATAAAATGCTGAAAGTAATGTTAATTTAATCGTTTTGTTTATAAAATGCGAAATTTACTTGCTTCGTAGCTTATCAATCCTGAATTAATTTAATTAAATTTGAGCTGCAATTATTTAAATCCTCCTCTGAAACTCGCAGATGCCCCGGTCATCCTTACGCTGCCTCACATGTTGGGCGCCTCCAACGAATACACGAAGACGATACGCGGCCTGAAGCCGGACGCCAAGAAGCACCAGACCTTCGTCGACGTGCAGCACGTAAGCCTGAAGACATTAATTGGTTCCGCGCGCTAAAGTTCCGCCTCACTTCTCGAATTTCACAGCTGACCGGGACTCCCTTGCAGGGCGGCAAGCGGGTGCAGTTCAACATGTTCCTGAAGAGCATCAACCGCATCACCATCACGGAGAACCTGAGCACGGTGCTGATGCCGACCATCTGGGTGGAGGAGGTAAGGCACGCGTCCCTTCTTCGTGCATCTCAAGCAAATCCACCTTCTTCTTTATCCCGCAGGGCATCGAGCTGAACAACGAAATGGTGGCCTTCCTCAAAGCGCGGCTCATCACCAAGCTGAAGATCCTCAACATCGTGCACTGGAGTGCGCTGTGTGGTGGCGTTGTCGCGGTGCTCCTCTCGTTGATTTGCTATTTCGTAATGCATCACAAGCCAGCAGAGGATGCCTCGCTGAAGTGATTTTCGAGTTGATGTGTCGAGTGCGTTGCTGTCCCACTTTCAGTGGTACTAAAATATTTTAACCCATGCGATGTGCATGGTTTGTAAATAACTCTTGTGTGATTTAAATATATTTTGTTGTGATGTAGTTTACCGAAGCTGCACGGGTTTAATCATGAAATTAATTTTTAATTATTCTAAATAAACTATATAACAATGACAACAAAACGCTAAGTAATCATACTCAAATGCAGTTAGAAACGAAATTGTACAGCTCTCTTGAAAACAAATTCAAATTACCTCGAGTACAGTACGAAACAAGAACTGAATATTCCTGAACGAATGAGTTAAATGTTTCAATTCCACATTTCTCAATCTCTCTCTCTCTTTGTACCTTAACCCTTAAGCCATTCTATCTATATTGGTTACAGGCCAGGGACCACAAATTTTTAAATTACTTATGAAGTTAATTTAATACTAGAAACATTATACTAATATACTGAAAAAATTATACTAATAAGCTTCCCCGAGAGGTTGGTAATTTGAATTTTTCCGGGGCGTATTAAGCCCATTAGACGTCCTTGGGATTTAATAGGCTTTATCAGTTTTTGTAATTTTGCAAACCATATTCACAATTTGAACACTTCGTTGTTGCTTTATATTGAGGCGGAGTGAAGATTGATATGAGATACGCAGGCAAAGTATTCGTAATCGTAAAATTCTACCCCAGGTTGGCCAATCCGAGTTAAGTTCAGATGAAGTAGCGAGCCTTAGCGTTTAATTTAAGATTTATTTTTTTAATTTTACGTTTTTGCCTTTGACCGCAACAAATCCTATTAACATGCTTGTATTTTAAAACTACAATAGCGCCATCTAGTTGTGAAGTACTGTGGCGACCTCACATTCACTCAAAGTTGGCACCCGTAAATCCCACATTTAAAGGTATAAAATTACCTTTTTCCGTATAAACTTGTCTAATTAAAAGACGTACTATTATTAGTTATACCCTCAAACTATCCATTGTTATTAAAAAGGTTCACATAATTCCGTATTTATTAGATTAGAGAATTTTTTAAATTATTGATTTAAAATTTTGTTACATTATAAAGTTATGAGAAAATAAAACAAAATTGAAAGGCACTCTTATGCGATATTGTGGTATGAATGAATAATAAATAAATAATTTATTTCCCTCAATATAATTCGTTCTCCTTAAATTTATCATTAATATCCGACTTAGCCGACTACCCGAGTTTCGTTTCGAAAAGCAAAAAAAAATCGTACATTCACCATATCCACTACTTCTAATCTATTTTCTTCCCCATTAATTACTGGTTATTTATGATTATTTCAAATAATATAAGAAAACCTTCGGTTGCTTTTGGATAGTTAGATAATTATTAAAAAATAATCAAAATTTATTATTTGATTGTTTTCTTTTGTTTTTTTTATGGCAGATGAATACAAGCTCAGGGGAAGCCCTCTGTGCATCCATGCACAGCATTTGTTGGTTCCGAAGGGATGATAGGTAAGGGGAAGGGGGAAAGAGGGAGTAGTGACGGTTTACACCTCGCTTAAAGGTTTCGACGCTGTAAGTGGGCGGGAAGACATTCGCAGGGAGACTATTCCACAATCTAATGACGCGACCGAAAAACGAATTCCCACGGTAATGCGCGGTTCGTTGAACGGAATCGCGACATAAAAGGGGTGCACCGCTCTGGAAAGCCGAGTAGTTCTGCTAAATACCTGAACCGGAGGAATCAGGCCGGCTTCTTCAGAGGAACATTTACCATGAAAGTAACGGTAAAATAGTGATACACACCCTACATCACGACGGCGCTCCAAGGTTTCAATAGAGCTGGATACCCTACTGTCCCCTATAAGTTTTATCGCACGACCTTGTATACGGTCCAGAAGCTGAAGATATGTTTTCGAAGCTCACACCCAAATATGCGAACTGTACTCCATTTTCGGACGGATATAGGTGGTGTAGATACAACGAAGATCGGTTGGAGTGAAGTATTTCTTACACCGCTTAAGAAAGCCTAAGCACCTGGCTGCTCCTTTCGACACGTCAAAAATGTGATCGTTTCATTGGATTGACATGCCCAGAACATCAAGAGCCTCCGACTCATTAATATCCACACCACCCACATTTAGAGGTGGAAAATTGTCACCCGCTAAACGCTTGTGTGTCAACAGACAGCATTGGGTTTTACGCGCATTAAAATCGACCCGATTCGCTCGACCCCACTCTTGGATTTTATTGAGGTCAGATTGGAGTGTGTCATTCATAATTCTGCGTTTTTCAATGATCTCCAGAATAGAAGGACGCCTGGAGAATGAATATGAATGACAAATGCTGCTGTCATCAGCAAACGAGTAGACGGGGTTTGATGTCCATGACAGAAGGTCATTGATGAAAATAAGAAAAAGTGTCGGAGACAGGACCGAACCCTGCGGAACTCCAGCATTGATGGAGTGCTCTTCGGAAGCAGAGCCGTCTATCGCAACCCGAATAGAACGGCCGCTGAGGAAACTCGATATCCATAGATTGAATGTATTACCGACACCATAAGCAGCCAGTTTAGACACGAGTGCTTTATGCCACACTCGGTCAAATGCCTTGGAGATATCCAAAGCAACAACCTTACTCTCACCGAATTGGTGAACACAGCTGTTCCACCACTCAGTGAGGAACGCCATCAAATCGCCTGTGGTGAGCACGGAAACCGTACTGGCGATCACTGACCAATTGGTTGCTCTCCAGATACCTCATCAAGTTAAAATTTATAATGCTCTCCATAACTTTGGAAAGCATTGAACAGATTGCTATGGGTCGGTAATTGGCAGGATTCGTAGCCTCACCTTTTTTGGGAACTGGATGCACATTGGCAATCTTCCAGGAAGTAGGAAAAACTCCTGAAGTAAACGATAAATTAAAGAGATTGCGCAATGGGCGAGCCAGTGTTGAGGCGCACTTTCTCAACACGTGGGCTGAAATGCCGTCCGGTCCCGAGGATTTATTTACGTTGAGGCTTACAAGCACTCTTAACAGCCCGCGTTCGAAAGTGCATCTCAGGCATAATATGAGACACACCATCGATCACGGGTACTCTCAGAAAGAGAGTACCCGTGGGTTGGCTACTCTCAGAAAGAGAGCAGTTTTCAGCAAACATTTTGGCTAATAAGTTTGCCTTATCAACCGAGTGATTGCAGATCTGATATCCTTGAGGAGAGTTGGAATAGACGATCGCGTCTGATTCTTCACTCTCCCCACGAACGACCAAAGTTTTAATTGTATATTGATTTATATTTATATTATATTTTATATTGTTTGGCCTCTGATCAGACCAAAGTCTGAGTAATCAATTAATGAAGCATAGAATTTCTCCTCTTCAATAATTTATTACACTCAGCCTAAGGATTATGATTTGGAAAAAGAGTAAACTACATTTCGCGAAGTCCGCAGCATTCTGGTTATATTTTCTTTCCCTGTGTTTCCTTCCATTTTTATTTCTACTCTTTTGCTTTTCACACCTGCCAAATCTTTTCCACCTCTTGTTCTCCTCTTGGCCAGGATTTTTCCGCTTCGAGTTTTCACCACATTTTGCTCCCCACACAATGTTTTAATACCCTACACCCAAAGGGGGAAGTTGTTCTTCCTCTCTGTTCTTCCGTTTGCAACACAGAGAAATAGAAGATAGATACAGGAAAATATATATTCCGGATCAGCGTCACCTCCTGTCGATTTAGCCTTTTCCATCCGTCCGCCTATCCTCCGAAATCACGGAAAACGGTAGGAGATTCCGCGGCGAAATTTCACACAAATATTCTTTGTTATGCAAAGAGAATTTAGAATGTCGCCTGGGACCAGACCGGCTATAACTTGCTTTCTTTCAACGTTGAGTGAAAGAGGAAAATAGGCCTTTAATCGCAGTAGCCCAAATGTCCCGAAAGAGAGACGAAATTTTTCTTTATTTTTGAAACAGCGTACTTATAAGTGCGTATATATAACTTGTATTTTATGCGAATGTACGAATATATAGTATATTCTGTGTAACCGCTAATGTCTTCACTAATTGTCAAAAACATAAACCACTAAAAACTACTTTGCCTTAAAATTACTGTTCGAAATTTGTTTACATGATATTCAAACAATAGTAGCCTGTTTGGGATCTGTTAGAAAAATTTTCAAACATTTTCAGTCAAAAATAATTCATTTAAAGACGTGGAAATATTTCTAAAGAAGAATTTAAGTTAATCAAAAATTGTGGTTAAATTAGACTTTTGATTCATTGTTAGAATGGAGAGTATGGAGCCTGAAACGTCTGTGTCTGCGGCGGCGAAGGATAAGGCGGGAAAACAGGCGTTTTCCACGAGCAGATTCGGACGAAATCCATACATAAATTTTTTACAGGAGTTTAGAAAACGGAATACAGGGCTGTCCTCTAAAGAAAAGGTTATACGCGGGGCGAAGGAGTGGAAATCGCTGCCAACCGCAGTCAAGGACCGTTACAAACGCAAGTACGCATAAAATAATTTTAAACAGGATTTGAAAATTTTTCATTCTCTATTCAAATTCTACTTAAAAAATAATTTTTATGAAATAATAAAATAGAGATGAACTTAATCATCTTAATAATATAATTTACTAGGCAGTTTTAGCCAAAAATAATTGAAAATTGTATTGGAGTTTTATATATAATATTTGTGAGGCGCTCATTGACGAATCTGTTTTATATGTAATATACATGAAACAATGATCAAGTTATGCTCTGCGTAGAAACACAACAGTTTACATTATTTTCAGGAGATCTAAAAGTGCCTTAAATTAATTTTGGTGAAAAAGATTTAGTATGCTTTATTTACGCCAAATTGGGCCTCACTCTATCGTACTCTAAATGCAGTTAGAAACGAAATTTTACAGTTCTCTTGAAAACAAATTCAAATTATCTCGAGTACAGTACGAAACAAGAACTGAATATTCCTGAACGAATGAGTTAAATGTTTCAATTCCACATTTCTCACTCTCTCTCTTTGTACCTTAACCCTTAAGCCATTCTATCTATATTGGTTACAGTCCAGGGACCACAAATTTTTAAATTACTTATGAAGTTAATTTAATACTAGAAACATTATACTAATAAACTGAAAAATTTATACTAATAAGCTTCCCCGAGAGGTTGGTAATTTGAATTTTTCCGGGGCGTATTAAGCCCATTAGACGTCCTTGGGATTTAATAGGCTTTATCAGTTTTTGTAATTTTGCAAACCATATTCACAATTTGAACACTTCGTTGTTGCTTTATATTGAGGCAGAGTGAAGATTGATATGAGATACGCAGCCAAAGTATTCGTAATCGTAAAATTCTACCCCAGGTTGGCCAATCCGAGTTAAGTTCAGATGAAGTAGCGAGCCTTAGCGTTTAATTTAAGATTTATTTTTTTAATTTTACTTTTTTGCCTTTGACCGCAACAAATCCTATTAACATGCTTGTATTTTAAAACTACAATAGCGCCATCTAGTTGTGAAGTACTGTGGCGACCTCACATTCACTCATAGTTGGCACCCGTAAATCCCACATTTAAAGGTATAAAATTACCTTTTTCCGTATAAACTTGTCTAATTAAAAGACGTACTATTATTAGTTATACCCTCAAACTATCCTTTGTTATTAAAAAGGTTCACATAATTCCGTATTTATTAGATTAGAGAATTTTTTAAATTATTGATTTAAAATTTTGTTACATTATAAAGTTATGAGAAAATAAAACAAAATTGAAAGGCACTCTTATGCGATATTGTGGTATGAATGAATAATAAATAAATAATTTATTTCCTTCAATATAATTCGTTCTCCTTAAATTTATCATTAATATCCGACTTAGCCGACTACCCGAGTTTCGTTTCGAAAAGCAAAAAAAAATCGTACATTCACCATATCCACTACTTCTAATCTATTTTCTTCCCCATTAATTACTGGTTATTTATGATTATTTCAAATAATATAAGAAAACCTTCGGTTGCTTTTGGATAGTTAGATAATTATTAAAAAATGATCAAAATTTATTATTTGATTGTTTTCTTTTGTTTTTTTTATGGCAGATGAATACAAGCTCAGGGGAAGCCCTCTGTGCATCCATGCACAGCATTTGTTGGTTCCGAAGGGATGACAGGTTACTGGGAAGGGGGAAAGAGGGAGTAGTGACGGTTTACACCTCGCTTAAAGGTTTCGACGCTGTAAGTGGGCGGGAAGACATTCGCAGGGAGACTATTCCACAATCTAATGACGCGACCGAAAAACGAATTCCCACGGTAATGCGCGGTTCGTTGAACGGAATCGCGACATAAAAGGGGTGCACCGCTCTGGAAAGCCGAGTAGTTCTGCTAAATACCTGAACCGGAGGAATCAGGCCGGCTTCTTCAGAGGAACATTTACCATGAAAGTAACGGTAAAATAGTGATACACACCCTACATCACGACGGCGCTCCAAGGTTTCAATAGAGCTGGATACCCTACTGTCCCCTATAAGTTTTATCGCACGACCTTGTATACGGTCCAGAAGCTGAAGATATGTTTTCGAAGCTCACGCCCAAATATGCGAATTGTACTCCATTTTCGGACGGATATAGGTGGTGTAGATACAACGAAGATCGGTTGGAGTGGCTGGCTGCTCCTTTCGACACGTCACAAAAATGTGATCGTTCCAACGAAGATCGCATTGGATTGACATGCCCAGAACATCAAGAGCCTCCGACTCATTAATATCCACACCACCCACATTTAGAGGTGGAAAATTGTCACCCGCTAAACGCTTGTGTGTCAACAGACAGCATTGGGTTTTACGCGCATTAAAATCGACCCGATTCGCTCGACCCCACTCTTGGATTTTATTGAGGTCAGATTGGAGTGTGTCATTCATAATTCTGCGTTTTTCAATGATCTCCAGAATAGAAGGACGCCTGGAGAATGAATATGAATGACAAATGCTGCTGTCATCAGCAAACGAGTAGACGGGGTTTGATGTCCATGACAGAAGGTCATTGATGAAAATAAGAAAAAGTGTCGGAGACAGGACCGAACCCTGCGGAACTCCAGCATTGATGGAGTGCTCTTCGGAAGCAGAGCCGTCTATCGCAACCCGAATAGAACGGCCGCTGAGGAAACTCGATATCCATAGATTGAATGTATTACCGACACCATAAGCAGCCAGTTTAGACACGAGTGCTTTATGCCACACTCGGTCAAATGCCTTGGAGATATCCAAAGCAACAACCTTACTCTCACCGAATTGGTGAACACAGCTGTTCCACCACTCAGTGAGGAACGCCATCAAATCGCCTGTGGTGAGCACGGAAACCGTACTGGCGATCACTGACCAATTGGTTGCTCTCCAGATACCTCATCAAGTTAAAATTTATAATGCTCTCCATAACTTTGGAAAGCATTGAACAGATTGCTATGGGTCGGTAATTGGCAGGATTCGTAGCCTCACCTTTTTTGGGAACTGGCTGCACATTGGCAATCTTCCAGGAAGTAGGAAAAACTCCTGAAGTAAACGATCAATTAAAGAGATTGCGCAATGGGCGAGCCAGTGTTGAGGCGCACTTTCTCAACACGTGGGCTGAAATGCCGTCCGGTCCCGAGGATTTATTTACGTTGAGGCTTACAAGCACTCTTTTAACAGCCCGCGTTCGAAAGTGCATCTCAGGCATAATATGAGACACACCATCGATCACGGGTAGTGGTTGGCTACTCTCAGAAAGAGAGCAGTTTTCAGCAAACATTTAGGCTAATAAGTTTGCCTTATCAACCGAGTGATTGCAGATCTGATATCCTTAAGGAGAGTTGGAATAGACGATCGCGTCTGATTCTTCACTCTCCCCACGAACGACCAAAGTTTAATTTGTATATTGATTTATATTTATATTATAATTTATATTGTTTGGCCTCTGATCAGGCCAAAGTCTGAGTAATCAATTAATGAAGCATAGAATTTCTCCTCTTCAATAATTTATTACACTCAGCCTAAGGATTATGATTTGGAAAAAGAGTAAACTACATTTCGCGAAGTCCGCAGCATTCTGGTTATATTTTCTTTCCCTGTGTTTCCTTCCATTTTTATTTCTACTCTTTTGCTTTTCACACCTGCCAAATCTTTTCCACCTCTTGTTCTCCTCTTGGCCAGGATTTTTCCGCTTCGAGTTTTCACCACATTTTGCTCCCCACACCATGTTTTAATACCCTACACCCAAAGGGGGAAGTTGTTCTTCCTCTCTGTTCTTCCGTTTGCAACACAGAGAAATAGAAGATAGATACAGGAAAATATATATTCCGGATCAGCGTCACCTCCTGTCGATTTAGCCTTTTCCATCCGTCCGCCTATCCTCCGAAATCACGGAAAACGGTAGGAGATTCCGCGGCGAAATTTCACACAAATATTCTTTGTTATGCAAAGAGAATTTAGAATGTCGCCTGGGACCAGACCGGCTATAACTTGCTTTCTTTCAACGTTGAGTGAAAGAGGAAAATAGGCCTTTAATCGCAGAAGCCCAAATGTCCCGAAAGAGAGACGAAAGATTTCTTTATTTTTGAAACAGCGTACTTATAAGTGCGTATATATAACTTGTATTTTATGCGAATGTACGAATATATAGTATATTCTGTGTAACCGCTAATGTCTTCACTAATTGTCAAAAACATAAACCACTAAAAACTACTTTGCCTTAAAATTACTGTTCGAAATTTGTTTACATGATATTCAAACAATAGTAGCCTGTTTGGGATCTGTTAGAAAAATTTTCAAACATTTTCAGTCAAAAATAATTAATTTAAAGACGTGGAAATATTTCTAAAGAAGAATTTAAGTTAATCAACAATTGTGGTTAAATTAGACTTTTGATTCATTGTTAAAATGGAGAGTATGGAGCCTGAAACGTCTGTGTCTGCGGCGGCGAAGGATAAGGCGGGAAAACAGGCGTTTTCCACGAGCAGATTCGGACGAAATCCATACATAAATTTTTTACAGGAGTTTAGAAAACGGAATACAGGGCTGTCCTCTAAAGAAAAGGTTATACGCGGGGCGAAGGAGTGGAAATCGCTGCCAACCGCAGTCAAGGACCGTTACAAACGCAAGTACGCATAAAATAATTTTAAACAGGATTTGAAAATTTTTCATTCTCTATTCAAATTCTACTTAAAAAATAATTTTTATGAAATAATAAAATAGAGATGAACTTAATCATCTTAATAATATAATTTACTAGGCAGTTTTAGCCAAAAATAATTGAAAATTGTATTGGAGTTTTATATATAATATTTGTGAGGCGCTCATTGACGAATCTGTTTTATATGTAATATACATGAAACAATGATCAAGTTATGCTCTGCGTAGAAACACAACAGTTTACATTATTTTCAGGAGATCTAAAAGTGCCTTAAATTAATTTTGGTGAAAAAGATTTAGTATGCTTTATTTACGCCAAATTGGGCCTCACTCTATCGTACTCTAAATGCAGTTAGAAACGAAATTTTACAGTTCTCTTGAAAACAAATTCAAATTATCTCGAGTACAGTACGAAACAAGAACTGAATATTCCTGAACGAATGAGTTAAATGTTTCAATTCCACATTTCTCACTCTCTCTCTTTGTACCTTAACCCTTAAGATATTCTATCTATATTGGTTACAGTCCAGGGACCACAAATTTTTAAATTACTTATGAAGTTAATTTAATACTAGAAACATTATACTAATAAACTGAAAAATTTATACTAATAAGCTTCCCCGAGAGGTTGGTAATTTGAATTTTTCCGGGGCGTATTAAGCCCATTAGACGTCCTTGGGATTTAATATAGGCTTTATCAGTTTTCGTAAATTTGCAAACCATATTCACAATTTGAACACTTCGTTGTTGCTTTATATTGAGGCAGAGTGAAGATTGATATGAGATACGCAGCCAAAGTATTCGTAATCGTAAAATTCTACCCCAGGTTGGCCAATCCGAGTTAAGTTCAGATGAAGTAGCGAGCCTTAGCGTTTAATTTAAGATTTATTTTTTTAATTTTACTTTTTTGCCTTTGACCGCAACAAATCCAACATGCTTGTATTTTAAAACTACAATAGCGCCATCTAGTTGTGAAGTACTGTGGCGACCTCACATTCACTCATAGTTGGCACCCGTAAATCCCACATTTAAAGGTATAAAATTACCTTTTTCCGTATAAACTTGTCTAATTAAAAGACGTACTATTATTAGTTATACCCTCAAACTATCCATTGTTATTAAAAAGGTTCACATAATTCCGTATTTATTAGATTAGAGAATTTTTTAAATTATTGATTTAAAATTTTGTTACATTATAAAGTTATGAGAAAATAAAACAAAATTGAAAGGCACTCTTATGCGATATTGTGGTATGAATGAATAATAAATAAATAATTTATTTCCTTCAATATAATTCGTTCTCCTTAAATTTATCATTAATATCCGACTTAGCCGACTACCCGAGTTTCGTTTCGAAAAGCAAAAAAAAATCGTACATTCACCATATCCACTACTTCTAATCTATTTTCTTCCCCATTAATTACTGGTTATTTATGATTATTTCAAATAATATAAGAAAACCTTCGGTTGCTTTTGGATAGTGCGATAATTATTAAAAAATAATCAAAATTTATTATTTAGATTGTTTTTTTTTATGGCAGATGAATACAAGCTCAGGGGAAGCCCTCTGTGCATCCATGCATTTGTTGGTTCCGAAGGGATGATAGGTAAGGGGAAGGGGGAAAGAGGGAGTAGTGACGGTTTACACCTCGCTTAAAGGTTTCGACGCTGTAAGTGGGCGGGAAGACATTCGCAGGGAGACTATTCCACAATCTAATGACGCGACCGAAAAACGAATTCCCACGGTAATGCGCGGTTCTTTGGAACGGAATCGCGACATAAAAGAGGTGCACCGCTCTGGAAAGCCGAGTAGTTCTGCTAAATACCTGAACCGGATGAATCAGGCCGGCTTCTTCAGAGGAACATTTACCATGAAAGTAACGGTAAAATAGTGATACACACCCTACATCACGACGGCGCTCCAAGGTTTCAATAGAGCTGGATACCCTACTGTCCCCTATAAGTTTTATCGCACGACCTTGTATACGGTCCAGAAGCTGAAGATATGTTTTCGAAGCTCCCGCCCAAATATGCGAATTGTACTCCATTTTCGGACGGATATAGGTGGTGTAGATACAACGAAGATCGGTTGGAGTGGCTGGCTGCTCCTTTCGACACGTCAAAAATGTGATCGTTCCAACGAAGATCGCATTGGATTGACATGCCCAGAACATCAAGAGCCTCCGACTCATTAATATCCACACCACCCACATTTAGAGGTGGAAAATTGTCACCCGCTAAACGCTTGTGTGTCAACAGACAGCATTGGGTTTTACGCGCATTAAAATCGACCCGATTCGCTCGACCCCACTCTTGGATTTTATTGAGGTCAGATTGGAGTGTGTCATTCATAATTCTGCGTTTTTCAATGATCTCCAGAATAGAAGGACGCCTGGAGAATGAATATGAATGACAAATGCTGCTGTCATCAGCAAACGAGTAGACGGGGTTTGATGTCCATGACAGAAGGTCATTGATGAAAATAAGAAAAAGTGTCGGAGACAGGACCGAACCCTGCGGAACTCCAGCATTGATGGAGTGCTCTTCGGAAGCAGAGCCGTCTATCGCAACCCGAATAGAACGGCCGCTGAGGAAACTCGATATCCATAGATTGAATGTATTACCGACACCATAAGCAGCCAGTTTAGACACGAGTGCTTTATGCCACACTCGGTCAAATGCCTTGGAGATATCCAAAGCAACAACCTTACTCTCACCGAATTGGTGAACACAGCTGTTCCACCACTCAGTGAGGAACGCCATCAAATCGCCTGTGGTGAGCACGGAAACCGTACTGGCGATCACTGACCAATTGGTTGCTCTCCAGATACCTCATCAAGTTAAAATTTATAATGCTCTCCATAACTTTGGAAAGCATTGAACAGATTGCTATGGGTCGGTAATTGGCAGGATTCGTAGCCTCACCTTTTTTGGGAACTGGATGCACATTGGCAATCTTCCAGGAAGTAGGAAAAACTCCTGAAGTAAACGATAAATTAAAGAGATTGCGCAATGGGCGAGCCAGTGTTGAGGCGCACTTTCTCAACACGTGGGCTGAAATGCCGTCCGGTCCCGAGGATTTATTTACGTTGAGGCTCACAAGCACTCTTTTAACAGCCCGCGTTCGAAAGTGCATCTCAGGCATAATATGAGACACACCATCGATCACGGGTAGTGGTTGGCTACTCTCAGAAAGAGCAGTTTTCAGCAAACATTTTGGCTAATAAGTTTGCCTTATCAACCGAGTGATTGCAGATCTGATATCCTTGAGGAGAGTTGGAATAGACGATCGCGTCTGATTCTTCACTCTCCCCACGAACGACCAAAGTTTAATTTGTATATTGACTTATATTTATATTATAATTTATATTGTTTGGCCTCTGATCAGGCCAAAGTCTGAGTAATCAATTAATGAAGGATAGAATTTCTCCTCTTCAATAATTTATTACACTCAGCCTAAGGATTGGGATTAGGAAAAAGAGTAAACTACATTTCGCGAAGTCCGCAGCATTCTGGTTATATTTTCTTTCCCTGTGTTTCCTTCCATTTTTATTTCTACTCTTTTGCTTTTCACACCTGCCAAATCTTTTCCACCTCTTGTTCTCCTCTTGGCCAGGATTTTTCCGCTTCGAGTTTTCACCACATTTTGCTCCCCACACCATGTTTTAATACCCTACACCCAAAGGGGGAAGTTGTTCTTCCTCTCTGTTCTTCCGTTTGCAACACAGAGAAATAGAAGATAGATACAGGAAAATATATATTCCGGATCAGCGTCACCTCCTGTCGATTTAGCCTTTTCCATCCGTCCGCCTATCCTCCGAAATCACGGAAAACGGTAGGAGATTCCGCGGCGAAACTTCACACAAATATTCTTTGTTATGCAAAGAGAATTTAGAATGTCGCCTGGGACCAGACCGGCTATAACTTGCTTTCTTTCAACGTTGAGTGAGAGAGGAAAATAGGCCTCTAATCGCAGAAGCCCAAATGTCCCGAAAGAGAGACGAAATTTTTCTTTATTTTTGAATCAGCGTACTTATAAGTGCGTATATATAACTTGTATTTTATGCGAATGTACGAATATATAGTATATTCTGTGTAACCGCTAATGTCTTCACTAATTGTCAAAAACATAAACCACTAAAAACTACTTTGCCTTAAAATTACTGTTCGAAATTTGTTTACATGATATTCAAACAATAGTAGCCTGTTTGGGATCTGTTAGAAAAATTTTCAAACATTTTCAGTCAAAAATAATTCATTTAAAGACGTGGAAATATTTCTAAAGAAGAATTTAAGTTAATCAAAAATTGTGGTTAAATTAGACTTTTGATTCATTGTTAAAATGGAGAGTATGGAGCCTGAAACGTCTGTGTCTGCGGCGGCGAAGGATAAGGCGGAAAAACAGGCGTTTTCCACGAGCGCACTCGGACGAAATCCATACATAAATTTTTTACGGGAGTTTAGAAAACGGAATACAGGGCTGTCCTCTAAAGAAAAGGTTATACGCGGGGCGAAGGAGTGGAAATCGCTGCCACCCGCTGTCAAGGACCGTTACAAACGCAAGTACGCATAAAATAGTTTTAAACAGGATTTGAAAATTTTTCATTCTCTATTCAAATTCTACTTAAAAAATAATTTTTATGAAATAATAAAATAGAGATGAACTTAATCATCTTAATAATATAATTTACTAGGCAGTTTTAGCCAAAAATAATTGAAAATTGTATTGGAGTTTTATATATAATATTTGTGAGGCGCTCATTGACGAATCTGTTTTATATGTAATATACATGAAACAATGATCAAGTTATGCTCTGCGTAGAAACACAACAGTTTACATTATTTTCAGGAGATCTAAAAGTGCCTTAAATTAATTTTGGTGAAAAAGATTTAGTATGCTTTATTTACGCCAAATTGGGCCTCACTCTATCATACTCTAAATGCAGTTAGAAACGAAATTTTACAGTTCTCTTGAAAACAAATTCAAATTATCTCGAGTACAGTACGAAACAAGAAACTGAATATTCCTGAACGAATGAGTTAAATGTTTCAATTCCACATTTCTCACTCTCTCTCTCTCTCTCTCTTTGTACCTTAACCCTTAAGATATTCTATCTATATTGCTTACAGGCCAGGGACCACAAATTTTTAAATTACTTATGAAGTTAATTTAATACTAGAAACATTATACTAATAAACTGAAAAAATTATACTAATAAGCTTCCCGGAGAGGTTGGTAATTTGAATTTTTCCGGGGCGTATTAAGCCCATTAGACGTCCTTGGGATTTAATAGGCTTTATCAGTTTTTGTAATTTTGCAACCATATTCTCAATTTGAACACTTCGTTGTTGCTTTATATTGAGGCAGAGTGAAGATTGATATGAGATACGCAGCCAAAGTATTCGTAATCGTAAAATTCTACCCCAGGTTGGCCAATCCGATTTAAGTTCAGATGAAGTAGCGAGCCTTAGCGTTTAATTTAAGATTTATTCTTTTAATTTTACTTTTTTGCCTTTGACCGCAACAAATCCTATGAAGATGCTTGTATTTTAAAACTACAATAGCGCCATCTAGTTGTGAAGTACTGTGGCGACCTCACATTCACTCATAGTTGGCATCCGTAAATCCCACATTTAAGGGTATAAAATTACCTTTTTCCGTATAAACTTGTCTAATTAAAAGACGTACTGTTATTAGTTATACCCTCAAACTATCCATTGTTATTAAAAAGGTTCACATAATTTCGTATTTATTAGATTAGAGAATTTTTTAAATTATTGATTTAAAATTTTGTTACATTATAAAGTTATGAGAAAATAAAACAAAATTGAAAGGCACTCTTATGCGATATTGTGGTATGAATGAATAATAAATAAATAATTTATTTGCTTCAATATAATTCGTTCTCCTTAAATTCATCATTAATATCCGACTTAGCCGACTACCCGAGTTTCGTTTCGAAAAGCAAAAAAAATTGTACATTCACCATACATCCACTACTTCTAATCTATTTTCTTCCCCATTAATTACTGGTTATTTACGATTATTTCAAATAATATAAGAAAACCTTCGGTTGCTTTTGGATAGTTAGATAATTATTAAAAAATAATCAAAATTTATTATTTAGATTGTTTTTTTTATGGCAGATGAATACAAGCTCAGGGGAAGCCCCCTATCCATGCACAGCATTTGTTGGTTCCGAAGGGATGACAGGTTACTGGGAAGGGGGAAAGAGGGAGTAGTGACGGTTTACACCTCGCTTAAAGGTTTCGACGCTGTAAGTGGGCGGGAAGACATTCGCAGGGAGACTATTCCACAATCTAATGACGCGACCGAAAAACGAATTCCCACGGTAATGCGCGGTTCGTTGGAACGGAATCGCGACATAAAAGGGGTGCACCGCTCTGGAAAGCCGAGTAGTTCTGCTAAATACCTGAACCGGAGGAATCAGGCCGGCTTCTTCAGAGGAACATTTACCATGAAAGTAACGGTAAAATAGTGATACACACCCTACATCACGACGACGCTCCAAGGTTTCAATAGAGCTGGATACCCTACTGTCCCCTATAAGTTTTATCGCACGACCTTGTATACGGTCCAGAAGCTGAAGATATGTTTTCGAAGCTCCCGCCCAAATATGCGAATTGTACTCCATTTTCGGACGGATATAGGTGGTGTAGATACAACGAAGATCGGTTGGAGTGGCTGGCTGCTCCTTTCGACACGTCAAAAATGTGATCGTTCCAACGAAGATCGCATTGGATTGACATGCCCAGAACATCAAGAGCCTCCGACTCATTAATATCCACACCACCCACATTTAGAGGTGGAAAATTGTCACCCGCTAAACGCTTGTGTGTCAACAGACAGCATTGGGTTTTACGCGCATTAAAATCGACCCGATTCGCTCGACCCCACTCTTGGATTTTATTGAGGTCAGATTGGAGTGTGTCATTCATAATTCTGCGTTTTTCAATGATCTCCAGAATAGAAGGACGCCTGGAGAATGAATATGAATGACAAATGCTGCTGTCATCAGCAAACGAGTAGACGGGGTTTGATGTCCATGACAGAAGGTCATTGATGAAAATAAGAAAAAGTGTCGGAGACAGGACCGAACCCTGCGGAACTCCAGCATTGATGGAGTGCTCTTCGGAAGCAGAGCCGTCTATCGCAACCCGAATAGAACGGCCGCTGAGGAAACTCGATATCCATAGATTGAATGTATTACCGACACCATAAGCAGCCAGTTTAGACACGAGTGCTTTATGCCACACTCGGTCAAATGCCTTGGAGATATCCAAAGCAACAACCTTACTCTCACCGAATTGGTGAACACAGCTGTTCCACCACTCAGTGAGGAACGCCATCAAATCGCCTGTGGTGAGCACGGAAACCGTACTGGCGATCACTGACCAATTGGTTGCTCTCCAGATACCTCATCAAGTTAAAATTTATAATGCTCTCCATAACTTTGGAAAGCATTGAACAGATTGCTATGGGTCGGTAATTGGCAGGATTCGTAGCCTCACCTTTTTTGGGAACTGGATGCACATTGGCAATCTTCCAGGAAGTAGGAAAAACTCCTGAAGTAAACGATAAATTAAAGAGATTGCGCAATGGGCGAGCCAGTGTTGAGGCGCACTTTCTCAACACGTGGGCTGAAATGCCGTCCGGTCCCGAGGATTTATTTACGTTGAGGCTCACAAGCACTCTTTTAACAGCCCGCGTTCGAAAGTGCATCTCAGGCATAATATGAGACACACCATCGATCACGGGTAGTGGTTGGCTACTCTCAGAAAGAGCAGTTTTCAGCAAACATTTTGGCTAATAAGTTTGCCTTATCAACCGAGTGATTGCAGATCTGATATCCTTGAGGAGAGTTGGAATAGACGATCGCGTCTGATTCTTCACTCTCCCCACGAACGACCAAAGTTTTAATTGTATATTGATTTATATTTATATTATATTTTATGTTGTTTGGCCTCTGATCAGGCCAAAGTCTGAGTAATCAATTAATGAAACATAGAAATTCTCCTCTTCAATAATTTATTACACTCAGCCTAAGGATTATGATTTGGAAAAAGAGTAAACTACATTTCGCGAAGTCCGCAGCATTCTGGTTATATTTTCTTTCCCTGTGTTTCCTTCCATTTTTATTTCTACTCTTTTGCTTTTCACACCTGCCAAATCTTTTCCACCTCTTGTTCTCCTCTTGGCCAGGATTTTTCCGCTTCGAGTTTTCACCACATTTTGCTCCCCACACCATGTTTTAATACCCTACACCCAAAGGGGGAAGTTGTTCTTCCTCTCTGTTCTTCCGTTTGCAACACAGAGAAATAGAAGATAGGTACAGGAAAATATATATTCCGGATCAGCGTCACCTCCTGTCGATTTAGCCTTTTCCATCCGTCCGCTTATCCTCCGAAATCACGGAAAACGGTAGGAGATTCCGCGGCGAAATTTCACACAAATATTCTTTGTTATGCAAAGAGAATTTAGAATGTCGCCTGGGACCAGACCGGCTATAACTTGCTTTCTTTCAACGTTGAGTGAAAGAGGAAAATAGGCCTTTAATCGCAGAAGCCCAAATGTCCCGAAAGAGAGACGAAATTTTTCTTTATTTTTGAATCAGCGTACTTATAAGTGCGTATATATAACTTGTATTTTATGCGAATGTACGAATATATAGTATATTCTGTGTAACCGCTAATGTCTTCGCTAATTGTCAAAAACATAAACCACTAAAAACTACTTTGCCTTAAAATTACTGTTCGAAATTTCTTTACATGATATTCAAACAATAGTAGACTGTTTGGGATCTGTTAGAAAAATTTTCAAACATTTTCAGTCAAAAATTAATTTAAAGACGTGGAAATATTTCTAAAGAATTTAAGTTAATCAAAAATTGTGGTTAAATTAGACTTTTGATTCATTTTTAGAATGGAGAGTATGGAGCCTGAAACGTCTGTGTCTGCGGCGGCGAAGGATAAGGCGGGAAAACAGGCGTTTTCCACGAGCAGATTCGGACGAAATCCATACATAAATTTTTTACAGGAGTTTAGAAAACGGAATACAGGGCTGTCCTCTAAAGAAAAGGTTATACGCGGGGCGAAGGAGTGGAAATCGCTGCCAACCGCAGTCAAGGACCGTTACAAACGCAAGTACGCATAAAATAATTTTAAACAGGATTTGAAAATTTTTCATTCTCTATTCAAATTCTACTTAAAAAATAATTTTTATGAAATAATAAAATAGAGATGAACTTAATCATCTTAATAATATAATTTACTAGGCAGTTTTAGCCAAAAATAATTGAAAATTGTATTGGAGTTTTATATATATTTGTGAGGCGCTCATTGACGAATCTGTTTTATATGTAATATACATGAAACAATGATCAAGTTATGCTCTGCGTAGACACAACATTATTTACATTATTTTCAGGAGATCTAAAAGTGCCTTAAATTAATTTTGGTGAAAAAGACTTAGTATGCTTTATTTACGCCAAATTTAGCCTCACGTCAAAATTTAGTAATTAATATCATTCCATTTAAAATCTTTGGTCACTTTGTTGCACAAGTAGATTCTTTGTTGTTAGTGGCAACGCTGTCTTTGTTTTGACAGTTCACGCACACCACTCATGTCGCACTGCATTGCCGGACGTCGCTACACTTCTGGTCTGTTTTGTCGACAGAAATTTTTAGTTTTCTGGATGTAAGAAAAGTGCGGTTCGCTGTGCGGGAATCGTAAACAATTTTGCGAGATTTTGCGGGTAAAATAGCAGGGAAACCAAATTTTATTGTTCGAAAGTGCTCGCAAGTAAACCAGGAACGTGTTGTATAATTAGCGAGAAGCACGGGCAGCATGCTGCGGCATTAAAATGCAATAAATTTCCATACAGCGCATTTCTCTGCCCCGGTACTCCGTCTGTCGTTAAAAACCCGTCGTGTGCAGTCTGAGCAGCACAAAAGTGAATGAAGTGAAAACTGACTGCGTTTGTAGATCCAGTATTTCATAGAAAGGAAGGGTTATATTTCCTCGTTAATTCATTAATCAACACCGGGTGCTTGTGCACAGATTACACTGTGGGATCATAATTCACTCTGCACATGGTCCCTCGCGTATTTCCTGAACCAATTTAGTGCGTCCATTAACATTCGTAGTCCGTCGTTCGTCGTCAACCAGCTTTCGAAAGATTTTCGTCACTCCAGTTGTCGTTCGCAAAATCAATTCTGGCGTTCCACTCGTTCCATTTCAGCCGAATCATCAGCGATGTATATGAAGCCGTAAGCCACTTCTGCCCGCAGCCTGCTTGAGTTGGAATCGTTGCGTGGTGCAGCATAAGTACTATCCTGTGGGGCTTTTTAACGGTGCTGCTGCCCCACCTGACATGGAACAGGATTTGCTGGCTGCACCAAAGGAAAACAAAAAAATAATATTCCAGGAATCTCTGTAAAATCGACGCGGAGTCTAACATTGCTAAGCGAAGCGGTTAGCATCTGAGAAAAAGTAGGTTTGCTTGTATATTTGCCTCTTTCACTCTATAGTGTTTCTTAGCGCCATCGTCATCGTTGTCTCTCTCTCTCTCCCTCGTTTAATAGATGTGCAAAGCTAGCGACGTAGTGGGAAGGTAGTAGAATAAATGTACTTTTATCGCGTTGCCAATTATTGTCCCAGATATTTTTTAGGAATGGGGAAAATAGCTAAAATTTTTTGCTATTGTGTAGAAAATTGGACAATCAAAAAAAATTCTTAATTGCTTATACTTACATTTGTATCAGAAATTATAATATTAACTTCCAAGTATATAAAACTTCAGAAAATTCTATAAAATCGCGTTTAAATAATTGACAATTATGTATTCCTATATTCGGAAATAAAAAAGATTTCTCCATGGCGACTGCATTCTTTTTGTAATGCGCGACGGATTATTTTTCTAGGATGTCCCTTTTATTATTTGCACACACATTCTCTAACTGCAGCCGCGGTTTTTGTATTTTGTTCTCTGTTTACATAAAATTTGATAATTTTGGATGTACTCTTCTTCGTTACCACATATTTTCACCCTAATGTGGATTAAGGCAAACAACACAAACCCTAGGAAGTTAATATATGTCAAGTAATAATCCCAATCGCTAGAATTTTTCTGGGGCTAGAAGTGACATTTCTGGCTTGGTCTCTTGTTTACACATGTCCAATACGGATAGTTAGTACTCTCCTAAACGCAACTGAATTGACAGTGGGGAAGTGCCCGTGAAAAGGTTAGTTTCAGCGTTATCATCAGCCTCTTGTATGGTGAAATGACGTTTTGGTAATGCCAAACTTGACGTTTAACCTCCGCCACGATCTATTACAATTCACGTTTTTACTCCTTTTCTTTTACTTCGTTTTTTGAGAAAATGGCGGCGTCCCCTTCTGCCAAATTTCTTGTACATCAGAATCAAAATAAAGGAAATTCTTCCAGTGCTTCTCCTGTGTTGACCATCTGTAGTGACGTTGTTCACGAGGAGTTTACGGGGTCTCGAACGGGTGTAAATGGGGCAGGAAAACTAGAAAAACACTCGTTTC
Organism: Sicus ferrugineus; assembly: GCA_922984085.1. Taxonomy (NCBI): domain Eukaryota; kingdom Metazoa; phylum Arthropoda; class Insecta; order Diptera; family Conopidae; genus Sicus; species Sicus ferrugineus. The sequence goes on along the minus strand of OV277350.1, from coordinate 29,337,894 downwards.
CTAGTGATAACGAGAAAAATAATGCATTTGGTAACAATTGCAGAAGCAGAAGGTCAGCAGCAAGTGATTTGGAAGAAGAACGGCAGCAGAGGTTTTCACCGTTGCGGCAGGGCCAAGTGGTCTGTAGCGGAGCACCAACAACAGCTACAGCAACAGACGACACGAGTGCAAGCGTAGCACCACTTGCAGCCGGGATTGATATTGAAGAAGCGATCACAAAAACTACCCAGATTCCTCTTGCAAACACAAGTAGAACCAGTGCCGAGGACACAAACGTGCAACCAGGTCATCAAGTTGAGCCTTTGTTCCCAGCAAGCAGAAATAGCAGCTTTTATAACGCCAAAGGTAAGGAAGGCTAAATTACGAGTTAGTTGGATTTGCGGGGCATAGCATTAGTAGTTTCGTAACATCGCTTCAACAATAGCAATTTACACGCCTTAGATTTGCCAGCAACTTTACTTGCACTAATTAATGACTTGTTTTAGTAATCGCTCCGCAAATTGGTCGCCAATCCCAGAAGAGCCATGGATGCGAAGTTCTAAATGATGAGTGTCACTCTCCAGACAATAATGATAAATATCAAGTGAACAAGAATTTATTGGGCCGTACATCGAACAGCACTTATAATGTCGACGTAAACAGCAGGACCATTGAAAAGCGCGACTCCATTAACTACCAGAATCAAGAACAAAGCATTTTGCACCCAGTAGTCGACTCTACCTATCCACCGAGTGCTGTGGACCGCTTCTCTTTATCCCACGCCATGAATTCCAGCCAACAAACGCAGGCAGCCCCGGCCAATCGCATAACGTTCACCAGCCAAACTCTTCCAAATGGCACCATAAATATTGGAGGTGGCCATCCAACGGGATCCACCATCATATCGACTTCACAGCTGCCAAACACCACGACCATCAAGACAATAACCTCAAGTGCAGCTGGCGCAGGCCATCACGCGCTCCCGCAACAGGTACAAGTCCAGCATCACCAAATGCTGCAGTCCCCTCAGACGGCACAGCAACAGCAGCTTGGTGCTCAATCAGTAGGTGCCACACAGACACAAACCTTAGTTATAAAATCTAACCACGCGGTTTCACTGCCGGCGGGCCTTGTCTCAAGTGCACCAGGAATCGTAACTATGACCAAAACCATAAATCAGGTATTATTCGCTCGGAGCGTCTCACGTAGGCGTGTGTGGTCGCTCGGTGGAGCGGCGTTCTTGTCTGTCGAGAGCTTTAAGTAGTTGCTTACAGCTTAGAATTCCAATTGCAACGCACTCTCCCAGAGCTTCCTGCTTTCCCCGATATGACTCTTCCTTCAAAAGCCTTTTATTGTATCGTGATTACGAATTGATTATCCTTTATCCGTTTTTGTTTATCGTGATTATCCTTTATCCGTTTTTGTTTGAATTCTAAATATTTTTTTAAGTACTTCATAAAATTAAAAAAAATCGTGATATCAAGGAATTGAAGGTGGGCTCAGTTCGATTCCATAAAGCTTCCTTTCCACATGAATTCCCCATAAGTGTTTCGTATTTATTTACTCTTCTGTAAGCAGCTTACGTTTTATGCTTTTGATGTTGACTGTAATGATGTTCAGTTATTAAAAATGTATTCTCTGTGTTTCGCAGAACATTGCTTATTTCTAAGATTCCATGAGATCATATAGGATCCGCTGGTTTTAGTGGGGCCTCTAAACTTCCGAGTTATTGAAGAAGGCAACATTTGGTACAGGATAATAATGTGAATGCATACAATTTCTCTTATTCAGAGTCAATTCAAAATTTAGAAAGCCATCGTTCAGTTGTTCCAAGGTTGCGCTCTTGAATTACCTTTTTTAATTAAGAAACTCATCTTTAAAAGCCTTTCAAAGCAATGTTTTTAATTCCCACTTCTGGAAAAGAACACTTTATTTGATTTCTACAAAACACTGCACTTTTATTTGTTTATTTATGCACTTCCTAACAACCTGAAACGCTACACCTTTTAGGATTCACACGCTTAATATTGCAGACTATTGGAACAAAAGCCTTAGGCAATAAAGTTGTCAGTTATCGGCTTAATATCTCGAAGAGAGCAAAATTATCAGTAAGCAGAATAATCTGCAAAAGAGAAATAGTGTCGGATTTGTGTCCATATCGCTTTTAAGTGAATGCGCTTCAGTTTATTACAGCCGAGTTACTAAGAGTTTCAATCCTTACTATTTCCCAAGTAGTGAGCTTGTTGATTTTTTATATATTTTCAGCTTATCACTTCTGGTTTGGAGAAACCCGATTATTTATTTCTTCTTTACGAACTCTATTAGTGTTCTGTCAGCGCATGCTTCCGTTTTGTGCCTTTATTTGCAATGTTAGAGGGGTCCTAAAATGCTTATACTCGCTTCAGTAAATTCAGCTGGAAAACTAGTACCAAGCTGGAGAACTGACTTCAGAATACGAGCGGCAAATAAAATTTTTAGACCTTGCAACTGAATTTACCGCAAGTTGAATGAAGCTTCATTTTATTATCGCTTTATAAATTTTACAAATGTTCTAAAATCTTAAAAACTGTTACTTTTGGGTGAGAAATTATAATTTACATTTCGAATATTATTTTGAATTAGACTTCTTTGTGTGCACTTCTGACTTGTCTCTCTACAAAATCAAAACCACAATTAGTTGCTTTCGAAAACCAACTTGAAATGCCTTGGAATGGTAAACAGCATGCTGTAGTTGTTATTAAGAATCGATTGGATGAAGACGATCGTGCTCCATATATTTCTATTCTGTACTTGTAGAGTTTCCTGCTGAGTTGTCCTTAATCGCTGCTTTTCGCTCTGACTCTCCGCAGGGTAACCAACCGATGATAAACTCAATGATTCCAGCAAGTGTAGTTGTTGGCATGCGCCCGCAGAGCGCGCAAAACCAGCCGAAGAACGTGCAGAGCAACGCCCTGGGACGCGTGGTGATCGGCCCTCACATGGTGGGCTCGCGGCCACAGAGTCCAGCGGTAAGTGGCTCGAAAAAAATTATATTGTACTCGTTTCCCCAAGTCATTCAACTAAAGTATTATCCTCGACTTGTGCGCTGGCACGTAACCGCAATTTAACCGTTAAATCTTGTAGATAACCCTAAGCACTTTAACCCCGGGACAAACGCCTGCCCTGATTCTTAAGACCGAAAACGGATTTCAGTTGTTACGCGTTGGAACTGCCACGTCGGGGCCGGTGACACAAACGATTGGCACCAATTCCACAAATCCAACACAGATACGCTTGCAAACAGTTCCAGCTGCTGTAAGTAGATTTGCAGGGCCACCTATAGCACTACGTAAACCGACTGTAAGATCTTCCACCTCCACCATAAGTACCACCACCACTACCACCCAACAACAGGCAACGATGAAACAGATTAAGCAAAATGTAATTTGATACTCGCAAATCAAGCCAAAAAGAAAAAGCATCCGCTCCATTTATAATAAATTCTCTTTTTCGAATGCTCCTTATTATAGCGTTTCTACACTTATGGTTTTTACTTTATATATCGTTTGTGTCCAATACTCTTGGTCTTTTCGCACATTCGTCTATTAGTTTTCATGACATGTGCAATCTCGTAAGAACAAGAAGCAAGTCCTCATAATATAGAAAACATCCTCCTTATAATGCGATAACGCAAATTATTATACCGAAAAATTTTGACGTTGAAGCTTCATGGAATAAATTCAAAGGTACTCACTTAAAAAAATCATTGGAGTTTTTGAAAACACTAGGTTTTGCCAGCCTTGTCCTTCTGTAGTCCTGATTATATCGTCTACAAGCGAAAAAACATTGTATGCGCATTGTATACACCCTTTGGGTGTAAGTATAATGAAGTTTATATATCGTATGACTCGAGCACGAATAGTCTGCACCATCGAATATTCGTCTGTCAACTTGAAACCGTCTTCCGAACCAATAAAATATGTCGAGATTGCTTTGTCTCTTTGGTTAAGGTTTTCAGTGTTGCATGCCTGTGGAACTATAAATTCAGAAATTTGTATTATTTAAGTAACTAGCGGTTTTAACCCGAGTATCTGTTCATACTCAGGGTATGAATCGTCTCGAAAGCATCACTTCATACAGGTTTAAAATCTGATGCGATATAACAGCAACTGCGAATGTGGTAATAATTAATAAAAAATGTCGATTGTAGATGCAAGGAATTTAATATAAATATGAAAGTGGTAACTTTCCACACATGAGAGCTCACTCCTCTTTCTTCCTCTCTTCTCTCTTTCCTCTTTCTTCCTCTCTTCTCTCTCTCCTCTTTCTTCCTCTCTTCTCTCTCTCCTCTTTCTTCCTCTCCTCTCTCTCTCTTCTCTCTCTCTCTTCTCTCTTCTCTCTCTCTTCTCTCTCTCTCTCCTCTCTTCTCTCTCCTCTCTTCACTCTCTCTCTCCTCTCTTCTCTCTCTCTTCTCTTTCTCTCGTCTCTCCTCTCTTCCCTCTCTCCTCTTTTCACGTGTCTTCTCTCTCTCCTCTCTTCTCTCTCTCTCTCTCTCTCCTCTCTTCTCTTTCTCCTCTCTTCTCTTTCTCCTCTCTTCTCTTTCTCCTCTCTTCTCTCTCTTCTCTCTCTTCTCTTCTCTCTCTCCTCTCTACTCTCTCTTCTCTCTCTCCCCTATCTCTCTCTATCTCTCAATCTCTCTCCCCTCTCAATCTCTCCCGTCTCTCTATCTTTCCCGTCTCTCCCCTATCTTTCCCGTCTCTCCCCTATCTCTCTCTCTCTCCCCTATCTCTCTCCCCCTCTCCCACCCCTCTCTCTCTCTCACTCTCTCTCTCTCTCCCCTCTATATCTCTCCCCCTCTCTCTCTCTCTCTCTCTCCCTCTCTACATGCCCTTCTCTCTCTTGAGAATTGAGTTATTACTCAAATTTTTGGGAGCTATTTAGGGCTTCCCAATTTCACGAAGCAAACAACGCATAATGATTACGGAGCAAGCATACAAATACGGATGTGTGCATGTGTATGTACTCTTCGACAGCTTTTACAGTGAGAGAAAGTAATGGAATGCGACATGCATAACCAGGTTACCCGTGTCATATTTTTGAATTTATGAAGTGTGAAGGCTTTCATTAAATTTTTGGTTCCTTGAAACTTTGTTACATTTTGATTTACTGTTTCTCCCTAACGACCCCTTTCACTATGTAATCTGAAGCACATGGAAAAGATATTCACATAGAAGCTTTTTTATTTTGAAGGAAGTAAGAAATTCTAACGAGTATTTTGGCCAGCATTACTTCCGGATGTGTCTTGTCGAAATTCCAGGACCGAACGAAAGTAATGATGCTCCAAATATTGTACTTCTAGTGCCTGTCTGTAGAACTGGTTTGTTGTGTTTGTTTTAGCTGCCTCTCATTTTAGCCTGATGAGTCTGGATGCAGTTTATTTTGATTTCTGCACTGCTTTCCAATGCAGCCAAGTGAAACACTCGCTTACGGCTTTGCCTGTTTCAATTTTTGACACACATCGTTCTCATCATCAGCACTGAATCTTATTTCTCATACATTCTTTATATGAATTGCAATGAATGTTAGATGAAATTCTAGATTTTTGTAGTTAAAATTGTTTCTGTAAATCCAGTAGAGCTGTAAATTGATTTAGTTGTTCGGTGTTCTTAAATGCGTACTTTTTCGTCCCGCACAGTCGAGCATGGTTACAACATCGTCGAGTAACAATATCGTCAACTCGGTCTCATCAACGAACTCGGCGCCGCACGTTTTATCTTCGCAGGCGAATATTTCGCTCCAGCAGCAACAGCCCGCGCAGTCAACCACTAGCGTTGCCACGATCACTGGCATACAACAGTCATCCCAGCAACCGCAGCAGCAACTGCAGCAACAGCAAATACAGCAGCAGATACAACAACTACACCCGCAGCCCCAAATAACGCAGGTACAAACTATTCCGCCACAGCAGCAGCAACAGCAGCAGCAGCAAGGACAAATGAACGCCATCAGTCAGAACAGCATTAGCAGCGGGCAGAATACAGCAAGTGTTACCACAACGGCTCAGAACGCACAGGTGATAATCGAATCGCAATTTAACTGACGAGCACACCAGAGTAGCCATCCACTATCTTCTCCGCAGGGAAATACCAAAGAAAAGTGTCGGAAGTTCCTAGCGAACCTGATAGACCTGTCCACGCGCGAGCCCAAACCTGTGGAGAAGAATGTGCGCAACCTCATTCAGGAGTTGGTGAACGCAAATGTGGAGCCCGAGGAGTTTTGCGACCGGCTGGAGCGTCTGCTGAATGCGAGTCCACAGCCTTGTCTGATAGGATTCTTAAGAGTACGTAACGCGAAAACTTCTGAGAGACGGTTTGAGACAACCTCTGGTTTGCATCTTAAATTTACAGAAAAGCTTACCACTTCTGCGACAAGCTCTGTTCACGAAAGAACTGGTCATTGAAGGTATCAAGCCTCCGCCACAGCACGTTGTGGGCATGGCGACTTTAGCGCAACAGCTGCCGGTGAGTCAGATTGAAACAAAGTATTTCTTTGCCCGAATGGAGATGGTATATTCACTTCGTTCTCGCGATTATAATGCAGAGCAGGAGACCAGATATATATGTATATATATTTAGAAAAGATATAGATGTATTTTCGCTGAGTGCCATGTCCTGCACCAAATTAGTTCTGTCACAGAAGAGCGAATAGAGATTCTTTGTTATGTGGAGCAGTTTGAAATTTTAAATAGGTGAAATTGGTTAATAACCAATAATCGAATATGCAGGAACAGCTTCATGTGTTTTAAAGTGTATATTTCGTAAACGGTGTAAGATATTAAGGCGACAGTTTATTCCGGAGATGAAATGCCAGTAATGTACCTGAAAAAGCGGTCGTTGTCCGCCCACTTGCACAATAATTGCTAAATGGTATTGTGTTACTCTATTATATAACGTATTCTAATCAAAAGTTAATGCCCAATATATTATACAAATATTAGATATCATATCTGAGCACTTATAAAGCTATGTGTGAAATTCTTGGCGCGATCCACCCATTTATATACACTACACTCGAAGAGCACATACTGATATTGTTCTTCCGTTTATAACGCGAAGAAGGAGGGAAGATATAGAATATATATTCTAGCTCAACCAGAATATATATTATATATCTATAGATTCGTTAATCCAGAGATGTCAAGATGCTAAACATCACACCTTTTTTAGAAAATTCAAGCACAAATCCGTCCTATTAGTCAAAATCAAACCACAACCATTGGACAGACACAAGTGCGTATGATTTCACCCTCGGCGGTCCCAAGGCCGATAGGACACACTACGATCACTAAGCAAACAGGCAGCATCCGCATACAGGGTCCCACCAATGCACCACGGCTGATCAATGCTCAGATCCGCGGTCCAATACCCAGTTCAATCCAACCCATTCAGCAACAACTGCACACAAACGCGCCGCATCTGCAAAATACGCCGACGCAAGCGGTAAGCTATTCCTCTACAAAGGCACTCACGCCACTATTACTACTTCGTCCCCAACATCTCGCAGAACATTGTTCAGATCCGTACTCCCACGTCCGCCACGCCCATCATCAATCGCCCAGCAACCGTGCAGATTCGAGCGGCGAAAGGAAAGACCAACAGCGCGGCTGGAGCGGGCATCACTCACGTCAAAGTCGGCCAGACGCAGATCAAAGCAATATCATCACAAGCAAGCTCAATCCAACCGCCGTCATTGACGTCGATTTCCAACAGTTCATCACTGGCCGCGATGTCGCCATCTTCCTCCGTTCTGTCAACCATTAACTCGGTGGCCAGCAACTCCTTGAATGCCTCCAGCCTCCATCACGCGGGAAGTGGGAACAACGGCGTGCTGAACCTTCCAACGCCCTCGCTGCCCACTGTTCAGCTACCACCGCATCTCGTCACCCACTCGGTGAATTCGACGAGTGACTTCAAAACAGAAATCAAAGTGGAGCCTCTGACGAGAATGTCGGGTATCTCGTCTGCTGCAACGACACCGACGCTTATAGCAAGCAAAACAGCAACAAAAACTGCCTCCAACTCCATCAGCAAGGCTTCGAGTAAAAAGCGCAGGGATCCACAGGACAAGGACAAGGATGACAAACCCATTGTTTCCTCTGCAGCAGCTGCCGCCACGTCCTTCTTTCAGCAACCTTCGATTTCGATGTCGTCCTCGATGTACGGCGACGACGACATTAACGATGTCGCTGCCATGGGAGGCGTGAATTTGGCCGAAGAGTCGCAGCGCATTCTCGGCTGTACTGAAAACATCGGCACACAAATACGATCCTGTAAAGATGAAATGTTTCTGCACCTGCCGAGCTTGCAAGCGCGCATTCGGACGATGATGTTGGAGCGTGGCCTCGAAGAGCCCTCGCAGGACGTGGCGGTGCTTATATCGCACGCATGTCAGGAGCGACTCAAGAATATCGTCGAGAAGTTGGCTGTGATAGCTGAGCACCGCATTGACGTCATTAAGGTTGGAATGAGTCTCCCGAAGCCGCAAGATTACGTAGAAGAAATCAGCTAACCTTCCCTTATTCCCTTCGTAGCTGGATCCCCGATACGAGGTCACCAAAGACGTGCGTGGGCAGATTAAATTCCTCGAAGAACTTGATAAGGCTGAGCAGAAGCGACACGAAGAGCTGGAGCGGGAGATGCTGCTGCGTGCAGCCAAGTCGCGATCGAAGATAGAGGATCCAGAGCAGGCGAAAATGAAGGCGAGGGTATGTGTAACGGCACCGTGTTGATGACTTTTGCCTGAGTTTGTTTTGCTTTTCCTCTGAAGGCAAAGGAGATGCAGAGAGCGGAGATGGAGGAGCTGCGCCAGCGGGATGCAAACATGACGGCACTGCAAGCCATTGGGCCCAGAAAGAAGCTGAAGCTCGACGGGGATGTAGCTGCGGCCGGGGGCTCGGTAAGTTCGAGGAGTCTCGATGCATACCTTAAGCTTACGCCTCTTCTTCCTGCAGACTGGTGGCGCGTCCGGCTCGCTTGGCTCAGGTGGCTCTGCGCCAGCGCCCCTCAGACCGCGCATCAAGCGTGTTAATCTGCGCGACATGCTGTTCTTCATGGAGCAGGAGCGCGAGACGTGTAGAAGCGAAATGCTGTACAAAGCCTATCTCAAGTGATCGATAGTGGGGGGCTGCTGTTTCGTTTTCGTTCGTCTGGCATCAATGACTTCTTTGCACTTTTCGTTTCCTTCTGCTGTTTCTGCAGCATGTGTGCTTGACGCGGTTATACAGTTCAAGTTGGTTTTAGCACATTCGGTTGAAGCTGGTGTAAATTAGTAAAGACATTAAGTTTTCTTCAGGTCTAGTAAAATAATCACTGCAATAACTAAGATCCAATATATTAGTTACATATTAAATTTAAAAGACTTCATGGAACCACGGGTTTGTTTTCTCAACCGCAAAAATCATCCAACGAATTTCTTCTCAATTCTTCAAAACAACTCTTTCGCTTTCTTATGACTGTTTTCGTCTCATTTCCTGAAAGTAAAGTTTATCCATTATTAGATATGGCCTTATAATGTTAGGTGAAGATTATTTTATGTTAGGTTTTCCTTAAGAGAGCCACATTTTGAGATCCAAGCTTAGTTTAAATGCAACTCGTTAAATTTGGTTCAGCTTCTCGCGAGGCGCTGCGCCCGTTTGTGTCTCCGTAGTTAGTTGGGTTGGTTTAGTTTTAGCTGGGACCGTACGCGTTTTCGAACAAATTCAGACCGTGATTTCTTCGGGAGTTAAGTTATATACATTATTCTTGTGCGTTGGCTTAAAGCACACTAAATTTAGACTAAGTAGAATCTTGTTGTAATTTTGCATAAATACGTCGTAGAGTATCTGAAGAGGGAGGGGAGGGGATCCTTCGAAAGAAGCTTTCCTCACCTTGTGTTTATTTTTAGGGTAATTAATAAGCTAGGGGGAATTAATTGCTAATTAAGTTAGATGAGAAGAATTATTGTAGCTCGTTTTTGTTGAAGAAGACATCGTTTTTGTCCAATGATGATTTAGGATTAATTGTACTATATGCGGATTCGCTTCTGTTATACATAAAACACTGTAAAATACCTACTAATACCGGAATGCATGCAGATGCAAAAGCTATACTAACAATTGTACATTTGAAGTATTTTTAAGTAAAGTGTAAGCTTAAAACGAACACAACAGCTGACGAAGCGCAGTACGTGACTACAAGTTGTGTGAACCACAACATGAGCATGCATACTTTCACTAGACAATTACTGAACCATACGAAAATTACTAAACCAAAACGAAGCCCAGCATGTCAAGAGCTTCAGTCAAAACTTCTTTGTTGTCGGAGCGACCCCTTGGGAGCAGAAGCTTCAGCTCGGCCACCGACGGAGTTCTCGTTCACAGAGATGTTTTGTGTCTTCGCGTACAGTAAAGAAATCCAAACAAAAATGCATTCTAATTGGCTCGGTTATTATTCCCGATATTTTAATACGTAACGTACACCCTAATTAGGACACAAGTTTATTATTGTAATATTAGAGCTTAAAATATCTCATCCCTTTAGTTAAAACCCGTTATAATTTTAGCATTATGTAATAAGCCGAAAATTTTTTAAATGTTAAAGATTTCAAACAAACCAAACAAATATAAATATTTTAAACAGAAGCAACATTTTTATTCTGCGTATCCGTGGATTGGGATGTGCAGGGAGCCAGCAGTGTATTTCAAAGTGGATGGTAGATCTCACATCATCTGCACCGACGTCTGAGAACTAAAGTTCTGGGCGACGTTGTTCGGAAGAACAAGACGGCAAATGGCAGTGAGCTGAATTGCCTTGGGATGAGTTGCCGTCCGTTGAATTAGCCGGGCACGGAAATTGTTACTTCATATTCAACAGGGTCAGCAAGTGTAAGTTTAACAAGGACAAAAATAGTTTCTCTAAACACGACTTTATTTTAGTCGTTTTCATTTTATTCTTCAATGATTTTTTAATAAAATACCTAAACAATTTAATAAAAATTTAAAAATATTACCACTATATTGCGTAATTATACAACAAATGTTTCCCCTCAAGCTTTCCTACAAGGAAATGAATTGCAGAAGGTTTAGAATCCTCGAATCGTACAAAATACAGTTTACTACAATAATAAAGCTAAAAGCGTTTCTAAAAAATAGTGAATTTTAAAAACCTCGCCTAGTGTAATTGAACTAATTGATTTAATTATTGTACAAGTGTGAATTGGTATTTCAATTCGCCTACAACCAGCTCTAAATTCCGCGTTGCGTTTCGCTACTTTCGTTAGAAATTAGGTATGTGTGAGTGAATTGCTTTTCGTTGTGTACGGTGCGGTGCAGTCGTTCCATTCTAGACCCCTTCAGGTGTCTGTGCCACAGCGGGTTCGTCCGGCTTGACGATGCTGAAGTACGGTTGAGCGTCATAGCCGAATATTTCGAAATCGTATCTAAAAGACGAGGATTCAGCAGATAAATGAAAATTGCCGGGAGTCACTTGTATGACGGACTTACTTGTAGTACTCGTAGAGGCCTTCTAACTCCTTGCGGGTCAACTCCGAGTAGAACGTCTGCAGCAGCTGCTGCGTGTTCTTGCCCTTGCCCACGTTCTTCCACTCGGGGGCGATGATGTGCTTCAGCCCGGTCCTTTCGATCAGGTACAACTGGTCCTGATCGAGCGATTCGAACTTGATGATCACGTCGAAGTTGATTAGGCACGGAGTGCAGAACCTCGAGGCTGCCACGAAGTGCATGTCGAGGAAGTTTCCGCGCGTTATTTGATCCAGGAGCCAGCGCACGAACTCGGGAAATGTGGGGTACTTGGGCAGTCGGCGGCCCAGACTCTGCATTTGAGGAAGAATTTACTATTTTAATGAGTGTTCAGTAAGAGGACGTTTTGTTGCTTTAACTCAATTGTGAACTTATTTGGGATGCGGGTGGTAAAAGATGAGAATGTGGATATGCCAGGAACTTGACCGAGGTGTGAATATAGCATGCTGAGTGTGTATGTAGTTTCGTTCACCGGATAAAATCCAACAAATCAGGGAATTCAAACCAATGAGGAGTAAATGAAGGGCCTTCATACGTGCGGATACACTGCAGACCTCACCTTCTTGCGGTAGGAGCGGACTATTTTATTGCCCAGCTTGTCATGCAACGAATGTGGTATCGCAAACATGAACTTATCGCGGTATGCGCTCAAGAGCCTCTCGAACGGGTGTCGAGCTATGATGAATGTAACCGAATCGTTTTGTGCCGCACGCAGCTGCAAGCAGAACGCAAAAAGCTGGGGTAAGAGATCGCACATTAACTCGAGTCACTCAGATGCGATGTACCTCTGCTATTGACACACGAGGGTAACGATTTCTGGCCAGGCTGAGAGGAACTTCCTTCGTCTTGCGTAGGAATTCGGGCGAGTAGCCTGCCAGTATGTTAAAGTTGTACATCCACGAGGAGGAGGCAGCCTTGAATACGTTGCACCTGAGGCAGTGGAATAAGAAATACGAAATTCAGTAGTCAGTCCGGAGAAAGGAGCCGATAAAACGCGTTACCATATCAGGTGGTGCTTCCTGTTAATTAGAAACTCCCAAGGATTGGGCTTGTGCCACGAGTCGTTTCCTGCGATTGCAAAAAAAAAACCCGGTATCAGTAAGACGTTCGTGCGAGAATTCCACCTGCAAATGCATACCTACGACATCCAGACCGTGCTCCGCACACTTCTCGGTCAGCAGCTTCCGCCGGCGCTCCATACGCTTCTCCACCTGGAGCATTTCGGACGCAGAGAGCGTCTGAATGGCATCCTCCGGTATGAGCGGCAGATGTGTCTCGTTGATGTACTGGAATGGAGTGAAGAATGCGATTTAAAACTGTCTAAACATGTATACTGGATGCATGGGAGAATTCTACATCAGGCGCTAATGATGCGGGATAAGAAAATCATATTTATCTAAATAATTGAAACATTTCCGCAAAATTAGGAAGTGACACGGGGTTTATTTCTATAACGATTAACTAGGAAGTAGCAGGTTATTCACATGAAACAGGTTCTTATGCAGATTGCAATGAGAATTCCTATAGATGGGATCGACACAGTTTAAGAAATAAGGGTAATTTTAGCCTCTTACCGCTTAAGTTGGCTGTAACCCATTTCTTACTGCTGTAGTCTGTGTAAATCCGCTAATTAGATAAAACCACAAAATCTTTAAAACTTCGAATGTTTTGGAAATGTGATATCTTTTGACAAATTGAAAGTAACTCATCAGTTGCCCGCATAGTTTTACGCAGATTCGTTAATAAGTGTTAACTTCAGCCCTTCATTTTCCCAACCCAGCTGAATAAACATAAAAAATCACAATTATTGAGAATAGTAATTGTGACTTTTAATTATTATCCTCAATATAACGCTTCGTTTCACTAAATAAAGCCACGAATTTGGAATTCGAAAGTGTTAAAAGCATCGGGATCAATTGGACAAGATAAAAAGCTGGGATGTTGACTTCGAATTGCTTCTAACATCCACTAAATGTCGACTACTTATAATTGGCAATGACAGTGATCAATGAACGAAACTGAAAACTGGGGATTCTTAGCCAAGTTAATTACTTTATCATATTTGGACAACTTTTTCCTGGAGCTTCCGGTCGCAGCTATTTCGAGTTGTTTATTTTTCCCAAGTAGCAACACAGGGTAACGGAAGCTCTGAGCGGAAAATAACGTATTCATTCTATGCGCCTGGAAGTATATATTTGAAATTAATCAATTTCATGCAAATATCGCTCCGTCTAGAAGCGATTTCCTGTTTACAGTAAACTCAGCAAACTAAATAAATTTCTTTTACTTCATTTTCGGTAATCTACATAAAACGAAATCGAGTGCCAACTCCCGATTATATCATTTCGTTAAAAAGTCAATAATTCGCAGGGATTTCATTGCTCTCTATTAGTTATTTGAATAGATAACTTTCAAGTGGTTATTTCAAAACGTTTTGGCTATTTCTGCAGCTCGACTTAGTTGCCGCAGGGTTTTTCCATTTCTTCCTTCCCATTCGACTTAAATATTAATTAGTGGTTTTTAATTGAAGGTTTATTAATTATAGGTAATTAATTATAGTTCTGCTAGAGAAAGCAAGTCATGTAGAACTGGCATTTGCCATTGAAATTAATATTGTATAAGCCGGGAAGGCAAAAGGTCCTGTGCAACACTGCTAGAAAAAGTTCCACAACACTCTGCACATGGAGCGCTTACATGATAAATGCTCACCTCTGGAGCATCAGTACATCATTATTCGCAACAACTTGGGGCGGAACTTGCAGCCGCCTTATAATGAAACGAAATTAGCGGAGCTCCCACTACAGGTTGCTTTTACAATATTGTGGTCTTGATTTTCCTGAGAAGAACGAGGCAAAACTTATCACAGAATGGGTGTGCGATGGACCAGAGCAACTATAGGCGAACTTTCTCAGAACAATGGAAATGAGACAAACAGAACTACAATTAAAATCAATAAGATCTCTTAAAGTTATTGGCACCTTTAAGGTTGTTTATAGGTCACGCTAGTTATATAGTAGTACACGCGACCTCGCCCGAGAATCCTTTCTGTGAATAGTGCCAAGAATCCATACCCAAGCACAAAAAATCTCCTGGTTGCTCCTAACATAGTTTTGAAGCGACAGGATTTCAATTCTCGTCTTGCCCATTTCTTGCGCTTAGGGGTGGGATATCCCAAAATCTGTTCCTAGTGCGCACATAAGGTATGGAGGGAGTCGTGCTAAATATCAAGACTCTACGACACATGGTTCCCCAGATATGACGCTTCTCCACCAACCCCGCACCACCACCATCGCCGCTCACACCCTGTTAGTATTTTTTCAATAATCGTGCCGAGTTTGGTTGAAATCGATTCTGTAGTTTAGAAGAAAATGTGGTGCAAATCCACATACAACACCTTTTGTTAAGGTGATAAGCTCTGGATTCCCGATTAAAAAGATGAATTCAAAGACTGCACACGGCTAAGGAGAGAGTCGTTCTTCAGGAAATACTCATGGTCATTCAGTCATTTTCTTGCGTACTACCAATTGTTCAAGCGCCGGAGGAAGCTGAAGAGGCAATAAATAGGGAGAATAAAGAAATCGCTATTCACATGGAAGACAATAGCTTCCTCATTCCTACGAGTGTCCACATTCTTACAACCAACCTGTTCATTATGACTGAAAATACTTCCGTTCAAGACTCACCTCGAATCCTTTGATTTTGTAGATCTGTTCATTTCTCACCAGGTAAACGAGGACCAGCGGCAGGAGGGCGATTGCTATAAATATCACGAAGTACCGTCGCACGGCGCGCCAGTGGCTGTTGCTTAGTCTCATCTGTGGTCAATGGAACCAAATTGTTGCGCATCGAAATATTCATTGGCAATCGCCGCGAAACGCTACGATTTTATTCCATATGTATGAACGCACACCTGAAACAAAACTTCAATTCATCTTGTGTGTTTTGTAGCCTTAATAGCGAAAACATGTTAATAGTTTGCAATAATTTGCACCAAACTGGAAAAATGATTGAATAAGTTGTGAAAAAAAACTATTTTAACGTGCGAGGTATTTAGAATATTTTGCATATTTTTTCCTTATTCGTTAACGTATTAAAAATCTCATGAACCCGTGCCGCGTTTAGTGTGAATAATAAAGAATCCATTATTTTGAACTCTTTGTACCTCAGTGGCAACCGAAAGGTTGAGACGACTAATCTTCACAAACATATTCATTGAAAATTGTAATCATTATCATTGAAAATTGTAATCTAGATGTAACCGCTTAATTCCGAAAAGCTTTGCTATTAAACACACTGAAAATATTTGTGTGTCGACATTGCTATTGCTCCTCCTTCACTTGTCTCGCCCGCGAGATGTCAACTGCACACAAAATCTAAGCAATTAAAAAGTAACACAGAAGTCTTGACCACTCGGCTGCAATTCCACTTTCAAAGCACTGGGGACACCGTGCACCGTGCATTCGGTGACCAAGAACTTTGCGAATTCAGGTCATGAAACTGTTTCCAATTAAGAGTGTGCGACGAAAAAGTCCCGCTCAGACTCTGATTAGCTGCTGGCAACACCTACGCACGCACGCGATTCTTAAGTAGTTAAGATTTAATTAATTTAAGAGAAGCGCAGAAGCCTGTAAGACGATTTCACACTATTTGAAGTGATGCGAGAAAATGGGTTTCAGACGTTATTTCTATATAAAATGACCTTCAAAATGTTTGGCCTTCATGTTTTGAGAAAAGCTTTCAAATTATACAACTTCTATTGAATGGTTGTTCGTGTAACATGAGGTCGCATCTGAACTGCTTCATCGACTCTACTGGAGTGTCCATCCGTGTGAATGGCTTCCGGAGTGAGAACGGCTATTTAAAGTTTCCAAAATCTACACCAAAAAGAAGCGGTACACCATTTTCCGTCACGAAAACGCACAACTTTACCACGGGAACACATTTTTTTAATGCAGTTCACTCTTCTGACTTGCAATTGTAGTTAGTAGAGTTTTTTAGATAGAAATTATGCTTTTTGAAATGTCTAAATTCCGCCACTGGATGGCGCTGTCGTGTCCTTCTCTTGGCAACATCAAGAGGCATTTAATTTCTCGATTGCGTGTAAGACATGGAATGAATTCGGCTTTCAGCGTTAAGTTGCAAATATCTATCTGTCGGAATGACTTCACAGCGGATGGACCGATTTGAAAGCGATTTTTAGCTCGAACAAATTTTTATACCAAAATAAAATTACGTGTACCACCTTCAGTCTGGCGAGATGACCTAACAAAGGGATGTCCACAGTTGCTAATACGTTTCCCACGATATGAATTCTATAAATCACAAGAGACAAAGGATCAAATATCTCTGCTAATATTATATAACTGACACTATATATGTACTGGATTTTTAATTGCACATAATCGCAATATATCTGACCACTGTGCCACTTTTTTCCGTAACGATATCCTTAACAAATAAAGCAAAACATGCAATTCCGATTAACGTCGTGTCCTTACGTAAATGCGAATATTTCATTTCTTGTCTTCACTGTAAGCGTCTCCCTCAAGCTTTCTTCATGTTGAAGAATATCATTATTTTATCGAGTCCTTTTCGATTCTGGGTTCACAATCAGAATTTCAGCCACAATTCAAATGTCCCGAAGAAAAATAATTCTAAATTCGCCTAAGTAGTTCGTTCGCTCGTGCAGCGGAATTAACCGCACTAATTTTAACCACTCTTCTTGGAAGCAAACAATGAATTGTTCGCCGAGTGATTTTACTGCTTCCGACCGAAGCTGCTGACCCATTTATGGCGACTGCATCGCACACACACTGCAGCGGAATCGCTCAGTCGGAGCCGAAGCTGGTCGCCCATCACCACGCGCTCAGCACGAGTGAACACGAACTGAATCTCCGCTTTTATCCTTTCCGCTTGTTGGCCAACTCAAGAGCCCAGCTTTGCCAACGGCACACAAAAACACGCACACACACACACACACACACACACACACACACAGCCGTGGCGGGACGGAAACGGAAATAAGCACGCACACGGGCGCGTTATGCAAGCCAAGTGGAAAGAATTAGGCATTTCATTGATTTTATTCTCGCAGAAGCGTAGAAGGAAAAAGTCAAGGTCTGCCTTCGCTAACCTTCGACCTCGACTCGTCATTATTTCAAATGTTTACAAACGCATGAGAGCTGATAACACTGCAAAAACAACAAGAGAGCCGTTCTAACTCCGTCAACCGAATTCAAGCAAAACGTTCGCCGCATTCTTTGACTTTGATTCTTCGACGTCAAAATAGATTCTGGGAGCGTAATAATTGATTGTCGCAGTGTAAATTTAGCAGAAGTGTAGCTGGCTCACTTTTTATTTTGGATTTCGACTGCATGATGAACGAAAACGCATTTTTGCTTTGTTTATTTTTTAGCGAATTTTCGTGTTTCGCATTGACGGCATTCGTTTTTCTTTCGCTCGCGCTACATGTTTTCAAAATGATTTCTTTTATAGTTTAATTGGACTTCAGCGAATCCATTGGAATTGAAGTGCTCGGCAGCAACAACGACACCTAATCAATAAAATGCACTTTATTGTTGAGAGCTTCCTTCTGTCGCGTCGCGCACCAGCGCGTTCAACGATTCGCACGGATTGAACTGAACTGAAGAAATGGTTCTCCGTTGAAAATCTGTTGTGTGCCGGGACGTGCACGGTGCTCACCAGTGTTGCCAACGCGGAGTTCCAGTGTTAAGGGTGGGAGTCGAGAAAACAACAACAAAACTTATTTTTCCATTTAGTTGACTAATATTAACATTTAGGAATAATTTTACTTTATTAATATTAAACCAGATAAAAAAATTAAAAATGGAATTTTGTGATTACTTTCAGTTTGGTTAAAAAAACATTTTTTATTCAGTTTACTGAATTTACTTCCTCCCTCGTCCTCGTAGTTTTATTTAATAGAAAATCTTTTGCCGAAGCTCGCCATTTCAGTGTTCCTTCCCATTCTGCGCCTTCTGTAAAGAGTCCGATTTTCTATATTTGCCGCGATATCTGTTGCCGAAACAACGTCGTATTGAGACTTGGGCAACAAACCGAAAGCTCTTCTTCATCCCTTAAATAAAATAAAGCCACGGAAATGCGTTCCCACGCACTCTCCGCTGCTCGAAAGCTCTTCGTTGCTTTGTAAACAACTAATTTCAGTGTTCGAAAACCAGCGAATTTATGAGAAAAATGGACGAAAGTGTGGATGGAAGAGTTTTCTTTCGGTTGGCTCTGGCAGACTTTCATCAGGATCCCTACTTTGTTGGCTGATGTCAACGTGAGTGTTTTGGGAACGCAAACTGTTTCTAGGTGTAACCAACTGCTAAGCAACGGTACTCCATGCACTCAACAGGCACAGCAAGTGGTATGCGTGCTCGTATTTGCAAAGAATACAAATTTTGAAGGACAAAATCATAACTAAATCGTTCGCTGGCGAAATGAAAGAATGAATCACGCGAGTGCGACGAATTTACAAATGCAGTGGAAGCGTAGGAATAGCTGAAAAAAATAGAAAATCCATGTTATTTTAATTAAAACGAGTATTTTAGCGTTTCTAAGCCAATAGAAAATTAGACCAAAGTTAACCTGCTTTTAACTAATCGGTAAACCAAAAACTCCCCATGCATGTTTAGCATTTTCGCTTTTTCATAAACGTCTTAATTTTTGAGCGTTTGTGAATAACTCAGTGAGTATAAAAGATATTCTTAAATTACAATATCCTGTGTTTAAATCTCATCATCCAAATTAACAGATTATCGTGTTCGCAAAATTTTAATCCAAATAGTGAAAACTTTTACAGAGTTTAATGAATGTGATAACATAAGTGAGGATTTTTATAATTGATTTACACAGAGATTTCCTCGATTATGCATTCTAATTTGTGCATGTGGAAGAAACTTACTTTCGAGAAACTAGTTGTCTTCGTAGCCTCTTACAAAAATGTCTATAGTTACTTCTTTACACGAGTTCCAGCTTAATTAAGCTGATGTGTATTTTTTCTATTCCTGCTTAATGTTAGATAAACTTCGATTTACAACTGTACACGAATACGTGGTTTTGCGCGTGAATACACAGAAAACCCTGCGAATGCTTGGAAGTGCTTGTGTTCGGCGATCAGTACTTGATCAGGGAATGTACGGGGCAGTCGAGTTTGCCGCGGCCCTGCAAGGATTCCAACTCTATCACAGCCAGTGCTTCGACGACACCGACCGCCTTACGCACCAAGGCCATGGCAGCCTGCAGCGAGCCTCCAGTGGCCAGCAGATCGTCCACCAAGAGCACCTTCTGTCCCGGCTTGACGGCGGATTTCTGCATCTCGAAGGTGTCCTGAAATGAGTTGAAGAGAGTCTTAGCTGTGTTTGCTGCGAAGGTGCAGACGTAAAGCTATAGACGCGTACGGAGCCGTATTCCAGCGTGTATTCCACGGACACACACTCGCCGGGCAGCTTGCCCTTCTTCCTGATGGGTGCGCAGCCGACGCCCAGTTCCGCTGCGATGAGCAGGTTGAAGAGGAAGCCGCGCGACTCCAAGCCCACAATCAGGTCCACGTCGGGGTGGTGCTGCCTCACGTGGTCCACCAGCAGCTCCTTCAGGTGGGTGCAGACCTGGCCGTTGGAAAGGGAGGTAAAGAGGTCACTGCGTGGATTGGGACGGTTTAATCGCACAACTCAGACACGCACTTCACTTCTTCCCATTGCAAACTTACCGAAATAAAATGCCCTCCTTGGGAAAATCGGGGAACTCGCCGATGTGCTGCTTGATGAATTCCAGCTTCTTCTGGGCATCCATGACTGCGCGAAGAACGAGATGCTGTTGTTACTGCCTCGTGTTCGAAGAAGCAGACTTTTCAGCTCCGGAAACGATTTCTTGCTGAGGTAGTATTTTGAACACTAAAATTCAGTATTAAAATAATTCTTTTGCTGTCGAAAGTAGCAACCTACAGGATAAATTTTCAGAAGGGCGCCTGAAAACACTACTGCGTGAGGTTGGTTCGCGGACGTCGTCCAGTGCTATTTAGCAGCGTGCTGACAGCGGCTAACAGCTGATTGCACTCACGTTGAAGTGCTCTAGTCTTCTCGAAGTTGTTGTTGTTCGCCATAGTCTACTGTCAAAGTTCAATCGTCCCAGTAAAATGCTTGTCAGCTGTAATCATCGCGTGTCGTGTTGGGTGTTGGCTGGTTTCTTCTGTTTGTTGAAGAAGTACAGTCAGAACACGGCAAACAAAAAGAGACGAAAGCGTACACACGAAAAGAACACCCAGTAGTAAATTCCCGCAACTGTGCATAACCTCTGAAATCTTAGCAATGCTTGGTTTGTGAATCAGAGCTGCAGACTTAATATGGCGTGCGATTACTCGGTATTTGTAATCGTACCCGAAGTTATCGCAACTTTTGGATTATTACTGACCATTAATAATAATCGATTATTTCACAATATTTTTGATTATTTGACCAATCCTAAAATATAGTACAACTTTTATGAATAGAAGAAGTAATTAAAAAATTAACTTATTATTTCTCAAGTAAGCCAAAAATGTTTAAACTTTAAAGTGACATAAATATAGTTCTCAATCGTGTTTTTCTCCTTTTCAAATGAAGAATCTCATTTTCAATTGTTCTTTTCTCTTCTTCAAGTGGAAAATCTCAATTTCAGTTCATATTTTCTCATTTTCAGATGAGAAATCGCATCTTCAATTGTTCCTTCTGTACGATTGAAATTGGTGTAGATATCTGGTGTTATTGTGTAATTTAATTCTCAGCGAAGAAAAGCTATATCGAGATTATGATAAAGTAGATTGTAGTGTGAACGTGCGTACAGGATATGTAGGGCTATCCTTTGCGTATTTACAAGGATTGCATTGGCAGGTAGATAGCAGAAAAAAAATTTTAGGTTTTAAGGAGTAAACCGAACAAATTGAATGTCCAAGTTAAATTGAAGAGATTGAAAACTAGAATGAAACAGAATAATTTAGCTTCACCTGGAACAGAGAAATTGTGAGAAATTCCTTGAGAGAAGATGAACTGAATTGAGCGAAGATTGCATTGGAATCCAATGATTGGATTGACTCGATTTTAGTCACTCTACTCCGTGAGATATAAATGATAATATGAGTGTGATACACTCGTAAGAGATGAAGAGAACGAGCATAAATAGAATTCTATTTTCTATTCTATTCTATTTATGCTCGTTGGTGCTTTTAATGAAGTTCTCAACTTTTTGTGAGTCGCAATAAATTAGAAAATAAACTCAGATTAACAGACGTGTGGTACTGCAAGGAACACATTTGTAGTGAAGATTTTGCTAAACGCGTTAAACAAATAAATTTTCAGTGATTCAGCAGCTTTGTAAACCACTTTTAACTTCTTGTTAGCGCAGCAGTTTTATTGAACGCTCTGTTTCCACTCGTGTCGCTCATGCGCCGGCCTCTCAGTGGAATGTTTACCTGGCCGATCGGCGATCGGTGAGTGATTTCGAGTTGGAAGTAAAGGAGCTCGAAACAGGTCTTATCTTCCAAGCTCTCTCGGCGCGGAGTTGGTAGTTATTGCTGCTGCTGCTGAACTCAACTTTCAGTCTCACGGATATTTTAGAGTATTGCGGACGTGTTCAGTTGCAGGTGTACGAGCCGAGTGCATCAGAAGAGTCTTATAAGTGGACTTTCTGTTCAAAAGTGTCCATCTTGCATATACTTCGGTATTTGCCTACAAAGCGACTCGAACGGAATGTCGACGAGATAAATAAGGTGCGAATCCGTTCGAAAACAGGACTTATTTTGACTTATATGTGTGGCAGTGTGTGCCTGTGTGCTTCGGGTGCGTGTGTGTGTTGTGACTTTTTAAATGCCACTGGTTGTTTTGGCATTAAAGTGGTCCGATATCAGCGCGAGGTGGATAAGAAGGCGCAGAACTCGAAAACCCGGTTTCAGGGCCCGGAAGGGAATCGAAACGTGAGCCTGCAGACGCCCACTGATGTTCTTGCAAGGGATGACGGAGAAAATCAGCAGTGGCAGCGAACTGAACGAGCAACCAGAACAACTTTTCCACTGAACCTGGTTTACATAGGACGCCCAGCGGAAGAAACTCTGGTTTTCGCTTTATTTAATTTCTACCGAGCCTCTGCAAACATGGGAATCGTGATCTCATTTAATCCACGATCGTGAGGTTTGTCGCTCTTGTCGTTCTGATGCAGTATTAAAATGCAGCGTGAAACAGAATGAAGTTAGAATTGAAATCGAAAAGAATTCAAATTAAAAAAGAACGCGTTCATCGGATTGCTCAGATTCGCTGAATTGTGTTGCTTTTAATATTGCGAAATTGCGGCTTCTCAAGCGAGAGCTAGACGGGTCAAAAGAAAGTCAAACACACGAATCCCACAGGTTTTGCCAGTTTCGCGATTCAATGCGCTGCGCGACCGCCAACCTTCCGACTCAGGAACGGCGATCGTTGAAAACAAGCCGCGTCGTCAGAAGCGCTAAAGCAGAATCTTGTCTGCGGGCCACGCAGACTGTGAAGAGACATCTCGGCGAGTGAATCCAGATCCGCGCTCGCAGAGTTGGCCAACGCGTCGATCAGCATGTTGCAGTGGGTTGTAAGAAGCGATAAACAAGTTTTATAGTTTCCTCTTGTTGCCTCGGC
The DNA here is from genome assembly GCA_922984085.1 of Sicus ferrugineus. Taxonomy (NCBI): domain Eukaryota; kingdom Metazoa; phylum Arthropoda; class Insecta; order Diptera; family Conopidae; genus Sicus; species Sicus ferrugineus. Next base: position 29,314,704 of record OV277350.1, on the reverse strand, counting down.
GGCGTTGTAAGTTCGTAATTCGAAAAGCGCCTCGGAGGGCTCGTCAAAGTGGCTCGTCTGCGTTCTGTTTCGGAGAACGAAGAACGAAGGGTTTTCTCTCTACGCTAATTAAGTGCTGTCATTAACGCGGCTTACAGTTTAGTAACGGAAGTCGGCGCGATGGCGCATTCACACGCTTAGCGTCGCTAACTGTTCGCGCAGCCTTTGTTTTCCATCTGCTGTGGAGCTCTTGCTTGACGACCTACTAAAGGGCGAGGGACGCAGAGCGGATCCAGCGGCTCAAAAGGCTTCAAAAGAATGAACAGCCGTCAGGTTATGATTTGAAGAGCTCAGATCGGACGTATGAAGTCCTCAAACGCCCAGATGTGAGGGTTTTCGCTGCTGAATCCCAAAAACGAACCTCGGTTTACTTTATGATGACCAAATCTTTCAGTTCCACTTAACCGCACAGTCGACAAAAGACGTCTTTTGAGTTGACATCCGTCCTCCTGTCTGCCGGCGGTCTTTCCGTCTGTCCAGGTGTCTGTTTGCCTGAATACAAACTGCGGGAGAACGAATGCAATATCACGCTGAAATTTGGCACAAATATACTCTACAAAATGGTACAGATATACTAGAGCGGGCTTTAGAAGATAGTCATGAAGTCTAGAATTTCCTATAACAATTATAAGTTTTGGGAGTTTTGAGGAGTCTTCAGATAACACGGGTGAGCCCGCGGATCGAGTGATTGTCAACGAAATACGCTCATTATCCTCAAATTGCTCTAGTAAGCAGAGAATATTTGCGCCAATTTTCAACCTGATTCTGTGAGGAATTCCTCTCGATTTAGGTCACACATTTTGACGTGGACCGCAGGTAGTTATATGAATCTAATGAAAGGTTCAGTTGGTACAACCGAAAAGGTTCCACGATAAATTAATGGTACGGTGGGCGTGATGAAGTCGTTCTTTTTTATGGGTTTTTGTGTTCGTGTCGTCCACTAAAATTGCACTCGTGTGTTTGATGTTTCCATTCAACTCCGCTGTCTTGATACGTTTTTCTGCTAATGAATTCGCCGTCGCTTTCCACACTTTTACTTTTCGAGATCGTAAAAATCTTTTATTAAGTTTTCCAATGCACCTCTGGACTGTCAGATGACGTCTTTTAAACGAAAGCGCTGGTGCAACAAACGCTTTTCACTTTGCAATCCCTCAAATGTTATGCTGAATTTGTGCGCATCAGAGTTGAAAAGTTTCATTAGAGTTGAACAAAATTCAGTGGGAAAAAACACGCGACTCTATGAGAAGACCTTTGAAAAGTAAAGTTTGTTGCAAAGGATTCTCTTGAAAAGCGAAAAGGGAAAAGGGAACTCCAACTTCATTCTGATTACTGAAACTTCTTTGAAGAAGCGGTTCCTGATGCTTTGTTCCGCATGGTATTCCTAATATTTATTGATTTTAACTCCAAATGAAGAAAGGAAACAATTTGTGACGGTGATGATCAGTGATTCGATCATCAATCATTGTTCTTGTAATTGCGTGAACTCAATTAAACTGGGCTTACTGACCACCAAGTAAAAGTCGATACTCGGAGTTCGATCCGAAATGGCGCACACACACACACAAACACACACACACACAAAACACCGCAGACGAGACGCGAAGAATTCCTTTTCGTGGCTCGTTTTATACAATTTCACTTCTCTCGTTGCGCTACAAACAATTTACAACGTGTAAATTCAGCATCAGGCGAGGCAGCGGCCGAGATTATGTGCGCGCCGCGTATCTCGGCGGAATCCAGTGGAAATCCGTGCTGGCTACGACGACGCCGCCAATGATGATCGAAATACAGGCTACGGCGATGGCGACGGCGACGGCGATCACTTCGCAGTCAGCCGCGCATCAAGACAAGCGGCAGTCAGTAGAAAGTCAGTCGCCTGCAGCCTCCGTGATGCAGCGAAAACGACAGCAGAAATGAGTTCCGCCTCATCCAGCCGACCGACACCAGCGCGGTGCACCGCCGCGATCACCGATCTGACAGACCTGCACCGATCTGACAGACAAACACCATCTTTTTTTCTTTTTTCTTTTAATTTACACTTCAATGGAAACGAAATAAGAAGAAACGAAATGAGGGAAATCGTGAGGAGCTGAAGTTGCGTAAAAATGCGGTCATTTAGCGAATGCATTTTGTGCAAATCTGGCAACTCTGTAAGCACGCTGTTCGTGGAATGTGCGATACTTTAGCGGTGCTTTTGCGGCTAAAAGTATTCGCTTTTCTATTCTTCCAACCTCAAAGAGAAAATCTCACAATTAAAATCACAGAATTACTTACTCAGAACTGTGAAGGATGAGCGAGATTCTGATGCGAATAGAAAGCAAACTTGATTTCGAGTCATATGTCGGCTGTCGTCTCCCTATTGTGTCGGGAGACACAAAAGGTCTTCCATTCACATGTTTCCAGACTCAACTACAACTGTTTTGAAGCTCTTGTTGCTCTTGAAGCTCTTGTTGCTTTCGTGAAGAACTCAATGGAAGCAACGGAACCGTTTGCTGAATGGTTTCGTTTACAAACGAAACAGTTGTTGCGGGTTATTAACTAATAATAATAAAAGTGCTTCTCAATACAAAGCGGTCAGCGAGAGAGCAGCAGCAGCAGCAGCAACCTGTTGCTAACAACCAAGATATGAAAGTGTGGCTAAAACTGTTGTTGCCACTCATTGCTGCTGCCAATGCATCTCCGAACCCCGAGTCCAGGTAGCAATTATTGGTCTGCCAGTCTGTAAAAATACTCGTATCACTCTGCGAGAACTGAACCGCAAGACTGCCGAAGCCTGTTTGCCGTTGTTGTTGCTGCGTCTGAGGCAAAAGTGTTCAGATTAATACCTGATTAAATCGAGATCAACTCGAAAGCGGCTTCAAAGTGGTTCTCCTTCAGCTCCGATTCACAGATCCGGCGAAGCGAGGGTCTGCTTTGCCTGCATGCGTCACACGCGATTGCCATTCGAACGGCGAAACGGCGAAACGGCGAGCGAGACGGAAAACCTGTGTGAATGGAAGAGCACGTGTGAGCAAACTGGTAACTGAAAAAGTTCTGCGGCTTCTTCTCGCATTGACTTGAGTTTCTCGTTTGCTGCAGATTTCATGTAATTTTTAATTTTCTTCGTGCTTTTTGTTAAATCTTAAGCGGCCTTCTGAAGTCGCGATTCTCAATAAAATCTCATCTTCGCTCTTCGCTCAGCACTCGGTAAACAAAACGAGATTATTTTGCTGTGAAAACAATTGAAAAGAAAGTGTTAGGGACGCTCAAGAGAGCCTTCAATAAAAATCAGCATCTCCTGCTTGAATCTTTATAATTTAGAGTGATTTTTGAAACTTGCCAAGATGGAGTTACACTTAAAAATAGAAATAAAAGCTTGGAACTCTTTGCCCTCATAAAAGTATTGGTTGCACTTCGTATATTTCGAGCAAAACCGACTTCTGGGCAGATTAAAACCACAGAAAACCACTTCGATTGCGTGGGCGTCATAAGGAGGGCGTCTTCCAGTTGTTGTTGGAAGTTTTCAGCGCCGTGTCGTACATCTACTGGCAAAAATGGGTCAACCTGAAAGCTATCCGCGGAACAAACCTCGTTACTGAAACCCTTGCATGCAAAACAGCTTTTTTAGAGTGTATTAAAGCTGCCAAAAATATGTAAACAGAGGGGATTCTCTTGTTTCTTGTGTAATCCTTACTTCAGTTACAGAAACTTACTTGTATTTCGCGTTTTGGAATAACTAAAACCTACGCGATTCCGATCTTTGCAGACAACCACCGAAATGGGCACCAAAATCGAGTACGTTGACACGACGCATCTCTATGCGACCAAATATATGCGAAACTCCAAAGCCATCGCTGTGCTCTGGGCGATATTTACGATATGTTACGCGATTATCGGCATCGTGGCCTTCGTGACACCAGGTGAGTCCGAGATGCCTTCACTGGAATTCCGCGAGAAATTCCTCGTTTTCCATTTTACTTTCAGAGTGGGTCGGAGACCCGGACAATGAGAGTGCGGGTCGTTTGGGTCTCTGGCAAACCTGCCAGAAGGATGAGATTTTCGACAGCTGCGGGAGACGCTGGGAGAGCATGTTCACGGTGCCGACATTCTCATTCCAGGTACGGAGACTCACGCTGCTGCGGGGTTTCGAGATGGCGTGCCAGTCGGGAGACTCGACTGCTAACTGTGCTGATTTTCCGCTTGTTTTTTGCAGCTGGCAACTTTCTTCATGGCCGGCGCCGTTATTTTGGCCTTGCTGACGATCTGCTTTTTAATATTTGTGATCTTTATGAAGTCCACGAAGGTGTTTCATGTGTGCGGTTGGATGCAAATCATTTCAGGTACGGGAAAACACTTTCTATTAATTCATTTATGTGAGAAACAAGTCGGCAACTCGTTCACTCGTTGAGCTGTAATTTAGTTGCTTCCCTTCCTCGCCGCTTTAATTCGTCGAAGCCAACACGTTCTTGCACACTCAAGCAAGAATTTTGTGACTCGCTATACAAAGTTTACGATTTCGTAACCGTTTTTTGCTCTGAAATTCAATGGAAATAAACTTGGTTAACTCGGCCGCTTCTTAACCTAATTTTCATTGCACTTTTTTGCTTGAAAAGTGGTTGAGAAAATGGTTGCACTTTTCCTGACAGTATGATTTCATCATCCTCTTGCAACTGTCAATTAATTACATGCATTTCAACTAACTAATTGTTAATTAGTTGGTGGAAACAGTTAACTAGTCACCACTAAGTATCATCCGATTTCAGCCCTTTGCATGATTGTCGCTTGCGTTGCCTTTCCCTTCGGCTGGAACTCGGACGAATTCCGGAAAATCTGCGGCCCCGATGCCAACCGGTTCGAACTGGGGCTCTGCGGCATACGTTGGGCGTACCCTCTGGCCGCCATCGGCTGCATCGACGGCCTGGTCCTGGCCACCTTAGCCTTCATTCTGGCCACACGCCACGTGCGCCTGCAGCCGGACCCGCTCTACCAGAACTCGCTGTACAAAGGTAAGCCGACCCAGCTAAGCACGCAAAAAAAAAAATTTAAAAAAAAATTTAAAAAAAAAATTAAAAAAAAAAAATTAAAAAAAAAAATTCAAAAAAAAATTCAAAAAAAAAATTAAAAAAAAAAAAAAATTAAAAAAAAAAATTAAAAAAAAAATTTAAAAAAAAATTTAAAAAAAAATTAAAAAAAAAATTAAAAAAAAAAATTAAAAAAAAATTACAAAAAAAATTAAAAAAAAAATTAAAAAAAATTATTTTTTTTTGTTTTTAAATTTGACAAATTTAACAGCCAGAAAATACTCGCTAACAGGTGACATCAACAACGCTTACATTACAGACGCCAGTTTAGCAGGTTCCCGCAAATCGCTGAATCTGCAGTTGTTGTTGGTGACGCCACCCAACGGCGACGACACGATTTCGCAGTTTTCCAGCCGAACGCCAAACCAGCGCTACAACCGACCCGAGTACCACAACCATCACTTCTGAGTCGCGCGACACGAGATGGCGCGCTGCTTTTCCGTAGCATACTTTCAGGCAGCTGTGAAAAAGACGCGAGACGATTGCTTGACTGGACGAACGAACACCCTGTTGTGCACTTTTTTGCGGACACAGGGTGTTGCATAAATTCTGTACAGTTAATTTTAATTAATTTTAGATTTTAAAATTTTAAGAAAGTATTAAATGTACGTTTAAATTATCGCAATAAAAATTGAACTGAAATTCGTGAGATTTTCTCGTGCTTCCTTTAAATTAAAACATGGAAATGAATCACATCAAATAATACTAAAATTCTTGCAGTCGACTTGAAGAAGTTTTCATTTAATATGAAAATGATTAATTTAGCGTCTTTTCGCTTCTCAGTATCGGCGCCAATCAGCTGTCATTCAGTTTAATCGTTTTATTCACTTACGATTCTCATTTGCAGAAACCAAAATGATTCCCTAATTTGTTATTGCTGCGCCCGAAGTTTTGGGGGCCAACGTCTGGCGGCGGCCGTACTAAATGAAGGAAAACTTCGCCGAAATCACTTCACAGCTTCGCCAATAAAAACTCAATTCGATCCATGGCGAAATGGGGTGCGGCTATACCGAGACAGCTCAATTGAACGCACATTGAGCGGCCGGCGGATGGCGGACGGACCAGCTGTCTTCGAGGAACGCCTCGCACTCTTCACCCCCGGCGAACTAAGATGAGCCTAAAGTTGAGACACATTACGTGGAACAGATTGAAACGTGTTCAGCGCGCACAAGACACGAGGGAAATATTATTGCCAACCAACAAGGCTCACGCGCCACTCGGAGAAGGACTCGCCCGAAATGACTGTCTTCCCGGTTGTCTTCCGCGTCCTCCGCCACCACCACCCACCGGAGGTCTCGCTTTAATATTCGTGTATAATTCATAAGGCATTCACTCCATCCTCGCTCGGCGATGCGTTGAAACACTAAGTGGCCGACAAGCTGACGCGCTCGATGTCGGATTATGTGCAGCGCCTGAAGCCTCGGCAGCCCCGTGCCCGCCCGCCCGCAAGGCCGTGAGCACGCTGCGAAGGCCGCTCCCTCCACATCCTCGCTGTTTACTCGCGCGCTCTTCTTCCATCGACCCAATAAGGATCTGATCGCATTTCGTAGAGCGTTAGAAGCGCACTCGCTATGGAGTGTCGGCAGTTGAGTTGAGTGGCTGTTGGTCGACACGACGATGACGCTGGTGGGATGGCGGCTGGCCGGCTGTTGCCGCAGCATATTGCAAGAATGGGCGAGCTATTTGCCGACTCGATAGCAAACGAATCGCCCTTCGAAGACGTTTCTGTTGTTGTTGCTGGAGAGGTTTCTCGGCTGGCAGCCGCTGTCGTTCCTTCGGCTTGAATATGAAGACTTCTTCCTTGTGATTATTTGAGGGGGTTGGCGGGGGAGGGGAACCGAAGAGAGAACCATTCGGACGTCTAATATTATTATTGCATTTTATAGCATTCATAAACGAATTTTGACTCCGACTTTATTGCTTGCCGAATGTTCGGATGCTCGATTCCGTGGGACGTTTATGGCGAATTAATGTGGACGGTAATCCTCGAGCACGTGGTGCCCAGCGAGGTTCGAGTGACTGGCTGGATGTGGACGGTGTGATGTGGCAGCCGAGTTTGCTTTTCAATATCGTAATTAGTTACATCGTTTGAAGGATTGCTAGATTGTGTCCTTTGCAAATCAAAAGGAATTGAAAAACGAGTATTGAATCTGAAGAAACTCGCAGATTCAACGAGTGTTTTATATATCTGAGATGCTCAGTGGTACTCAGAGCTCTTTAAATTGATTAGATATGTCAATAAATTCATACAAAAACCCTTTCTATCAAATTCCGTTAGAAGAACTCAACTGGTGAGTCTCGTTAAAGTCATCAAAATCCGAAAATTCAGAAAAGTAATTATAATTAAAAGCATTTTCGTTTATTTTCTGAACAAAGTCTCGTTCACATCAAAAATCTCCTTCTGTTTTTATATAGAAAACTCGATAACAATAAATGTTTCGTATTAAATGAAACACTTTGCCGGGAAAGCTTTCCCTCAATAAATTTCGTAGCTATTGAGCCGCCGAGAGCTTCATTAATTTTTGACTTCAACAATCAAATCGTCGTAATTCTCCTTGATTTGCGTCACCACTTCTGCTCGCCGTCAGAAGAGGACGCCAGCAAATTCTTAAAAAAGTAAAATTAAAAGGCAATAAAAGCCGAGCTTTCCATTTTAACTTCTTTCTATTTTCCAAGAAGCGAAATAAAGGACCCTCAAAGCTGTTTTCAATTATTTTCCGGTCTGCTATTCGCTCTCGGCCACAGCTTGCCGTCTTCATTCACTTCACTTCGCCATTCTTTCCACTTTTTGTCTTGGAGGAGGAAACAATTTTTTAGTGCTTCCTGCGCTGAAGGGCCGGCAGTCGTGGATGGCTGGGTGGAGTGGGCAGGAGTGAGAACACCCCGCTAGTCCTCGGGTGTTCTCACTCCTGCTGCCATTCTTTCCATTTTCTTCCGAGCAGCCGCCATTTCTCGTTTCGAGCGACTTATTTTATTCAAGTTTGAAATATGATTTACGGATTTTTTACTTTCGACAGCCCGTTCATTTCTTCGCTTGAAAAGCACGAACTTCGAGTGGTTGCGGCTCTTGACCGGATTTGTTGGTTCTGACCGGAGCGCATACTGTGCGCACACTGAAAGAAATCTGAACACTTTAAGCATCCCGGCTGTCATATCAACAGTTGGAGTTGTTGAACGTTAACTTGACGAGTACGTTTTCAGTGTGATGAACGCCTTTCGTCAACCTTTACTTTGGCAACCGATTTCATCGACGTAAACATCGCGATTATCTCAGTATGAAGACCGCGTTCCTCAGCTCGATTGTCGATGCAGCTGTAGTACGACAGCTGCGAGTGTCAACTGTGAAAACTTGCATCGTCTTGCCGAACATTGGCAGACGCGGTTGTGGACTCCGAAATTACAATCTTCACTAAATGTGGCGTTGATGAAGTTGTTCACATGGACGCCTCTTTTCCTTCAGTGCAGATATGTGGGGGTGTATGGGAGTGTGTGTGTGTGTATGTGTGCTTTGCAATGTCCTTCATGTGGAGTTCATTGTGTGAAACTATAATTTAGAAGGACTCTAAAATGCTTTCGCAGCTTGATTGACATGTTTTTGATGTTTCTGCAAATTTTTCATCATTTTTTCTGCTCTACGAACTACAAGAATCCAATAAATTGTGAGCTGTTGCCGGCTGTTGTTCTTGTTGTTGTTCTCAGTGCAGGCCGCTGGGTTCTGAAAAAGACATTCCGGCAATAAAAAGCGAAATTATTGTGGTGAAGAATTTTTAACAAGGTGTAGCCAGGAAAAATTCGGAGGGGTGCTTAGAACAAAATGTATCTGTAAAAAGAAAACAAGCTTACTGGTGAAGTACAAGGGCGTACGCAGGATACTTCCGAGGGGAGATTATATCACGGCAAGAAAGCGATGAAGAAAAGTCTCGCTTCTTTCACCGAAGAACTTTTATACTCGCATCTCGCTTTTTAAAACAGATATTATGAAAACGATTTTAGAGGCAACATGAAGCTTCTCTCGTTGCCACGCCCATCTCAAGCGCCAGAGGTCGCCTCAAGATTCACCAGTGTAGTGGGAGCTCCACTTCAAGTCCAGAATCCGTGTTATTGTAGCGCTCTTGAGGATTCGCAAGAAAGTTAGTTCGTTCTCCGCGCTGAAGGTGAATAAAAATATTCTTGAAAAATTATGGGGGCCTTCGCACCCTTCTCACTCCCTGGCTACGGCTCTGATTTCTAACTCTGAATTTAAAGCCGTTTAATGGGGATTAAGAGTTCGAAACTATCAAGAATTTTAGGGATTTGTAAAATTTAAGAAATTCGCGGATTTCAGATGTTCAGGTGATTTCAAAATTTGGGGAATCGGACCACAATCAAGAACGCGAAATTTGGGGTAAGGCAGCTATAAAAACTCAATAAAATTCTAAAAAAAACAAGAAGAAAGAAAAGAAAGCACAAGAAATAACTCTAAAAAACAAAAAATCTAACTGAACTCTTCAGTTACTTCCAGATGTGATTTTTAGATAATCTGAGGAGGGAATTCAGTGCCGAAGAGGAAAAGTTTTTTAGGTTTTGTGAGGCATTTCCTAATCGGTCACGGCAACGAGAACCCCACTCACTTAACTGCTTCCCATCGCCGTCCCTCCTTTCCGAATTAACGAATTAAAAGTTACAGCAGCCGGCGCAGCTCAACGAAAGTCATCGGAACAAAAATACAAACGATAAATTCCCCGTTCTCATGGCAATTTCTGTTTCTGACACTCAGTTAAGCGAAACCTTCAAGGCGGATTCGTTTCTCCAACCAGCCACGGAGCGCTTTGCAGGCGGCTGGCTAACAACATCAGGAACAACTGGCTTCCACACAACGTTGCAGCCGAGTATAGAAATTGCAAATTTTAAAAACGGAAAATAATTTTTCATTTTTATTTCTACGTAATAACTGTGTAACTTCAGCCCACGTTTTCGCTCGCAATTTTAATCCTTTCGCTTCCTCTAATCCTGACAGGTACTACCACGGAAAAATGCGGCTGATGGAATGCAGAGATGCTCTGTGCTGGGTCGGAACTAACCCTAGTTAAATTCTTTTCGGGGTACCTTTCATAACTGGAGACTTTGAAGGTCGGTATACAAGTGAGCGTGGCAATAGATGTCCCACTTCCGCGAAGACTTCGACTGTAATCTTCATGCGGTAGCTTGCAAATATAAATACAAAAACTGCATTGGTTTTCTTCTTTAATTAACTTGGATTAAATTCCTGGTTTCAGTCCGTTCGTAGTTTGTAATTTCGAGTCTAAATACAATAAGCTGATGTACACAACTTGGCAAATATATTGACTAAATTGAAGGAAGATCTATTTTTACAATTAATTGCGTTCCTTTTCTATCTATTGGGGGATCCTTAGTGGCAACTATAATACACATTTAACAGATAACTTATTGCAATACGTCTACGTATCTACGTGCGTAAGTAGTTATTAATACAAGATACTTTCATTTTCATTATAAAAATGACTAGTGGATACGATGTGTTTTTACTCGTGTGTTTACTGCACGCGGCCTCCCAGTGCTTTCCTGAGGAACACCGGGCTGTACGCACAGTGCATTCGAATAAAATGGCTTAATCTACAGCTATGACTATCTAGATCCGAATGGCTCAGTTGGGGGACGAAGCGAGGCCGACATTGGTCGGGACAAACACGGACCCGTAACCCATCCAGCTGGATCTCTAGATATGCGGGGAAGTATTTGATTTGGCTTGTGAGAAGAGATTTGGAGAGGCGATTGCATAGACTTCAAACGCAGATGGAGAGCTTTTTGCATGCGAACCCTGGAACTGGGTGCAACCGCAATGTTGGACCCGGCGAAAACTCGTCTCCACATCGAGTTGAATTGCAAATGCAGCCTGCTGCACCTTTCATCACTGCGGCCATGAGATGATCCTGTTTCGAGAGCAGCTCGTCCTGTGGCCCACTTTTCCGCCACCATCGCATGTGGCCTCCATAATGACGCTCCACATCTAATCACTTATCATCATGGCTCAGCGCTGTTAGAAGCTGCCAGGCCTGTACTTGAAAACCTCCTGAGCAGCCTACGATATTCCTAACCTGAGTTCAAGGCACTCACATTCGCACGCACACACTGATTCACAGAAACATCTAGCCAAGATCACATTTCGTCCTCTGCTAAACTAACAAACAAACAAATGCTTTCAAATCATATCCGACTCGGCGACATACGAGGGTACGCGGGAATACTATGAGTCTATGATGGGCAGCGCGTCTTCCCGCGGGTCCTTCGGGGGCCCCGAGATGGTTCTCAGCAGAGTGTAGCTCTCGCGGTGCATCAGCCTGAGCTGGTGGTGGGCTATGAAGCTGCTGCCACGCCTCAGAGAACGCCGTCCCATTTCCAGGATGTCCAGGGTGGGGTTGCGGGCGAACACGTAGCTCTGGTAGGCTCGCACAAAGCTGAAGGCGATGATGCAGGTGCCGGTGATGATCAACAGGTACGAGACGATCGGAATGGCCACCGGGGCGAAAACAGTGGCCAGGTATATCCAGCGACGTATGGCAGGCGTCAGCTCTGAGATACCCTGGAAGGACGAATGAGGACTAAGCACAATTCTGTTCTGGAGCAGGACTCAGCAGCGCAACTACGAACCTCCTCCAGCCACATAATTGGAAACACGAAGTCCCGAAAATCGCTCACGGGCTGGATGTACTTGGCATGAGTCACCTTCAGATTGAGCTGAATGCGTACCTTGCCCTCCAAAGGCACGCCCAGGGTCTGAAAGAGCGCAAGTGCTCACGACATAACTACAGAGGACGTCAGTGTTTATCTCACCGGCTGTATCTTGAAGAAGGTCTCGTGCAGACTCTTGTTTGGTCGCAGACCGTCCACTGCGTCCAGGAGCCTGGGGTCGGCTTGGTAGAAGTGCGGGTTGGATATGAAAACCGGCGCACCGTACTGGCAGGGGCTGATGTTCTGCAGACCCCTCGTGGGTGCGTAGTTATTCATGTCGAAGCACTGGTTCTCTGGATTGTTCTTCGAGTCGCCGTACGAGTTCCCCGGCAGGGAGTACAGGTCCGCGTCGATGCCTGGGTCGTGATAAGCAGACAGTCAAGCAGTCCTTGCCTTCCTGTAAACACTCACCATCCTTCTCCACACGCTTGCGGTATTTCAAAGGTATGACGCGACACAAATCCTTGTCGTACAGGTACAGCGTATCGGCCTCTGTGATGTCCCGCGGCGGGAAGAACGAGCCCTCCGATCCCGTGATGCTGGTGCAGGGCGGGTGGTTCCAGTGGGGCAAATGGTCGAGCCCATTCAGACGGTCCATATAGCCGAACTCATTCATGCCCGCGTGGCCTGTTTTGATTGTAGAGATCTCTGTCAGAGTACCATTGCGCTGTGAGGAAAGAAGAAAGAAAAATGTGACCACTTCAGATCTTGTCCCAGCATTTCGCTCACCCCAAGCAGTAACCCCATTCTGGCCATGGGACGTATATGCCGCGGATAGAACGTGTGCGCCAAACTGACCAGAGGGTCGTCGTATCCGAAGGCCAGTTGATCAGCCGTCACGTTAATGAAGGGCTTGAATTTGGCGACGTTCGACAGCAAGGATATCGCCTTCGATATCCAGTAGCCCAATTTTGTGCTCTGGCTTGTAAGAGTCTGCGAAATTTCAAGTGAAAATTGATTAATCATCTCCAACGTACGCAGTCAGCCCAGCAACTTACCAGGAGTGGGATGTTGGGCGTGATAATGGGCGTGTCCTTGTCTACACTCAGTTCAGGAACAAACTGCAGAATCTTCTTATGCTGATATGACACCGTAAAGTTGTCATAAAATTGCACATTCACTTTCTGCATATCCTCTCTGGAAATGGAAAGCAGAGGTGTTAAAATCTGGGCGACTGAGGACTTCAAAGGGTCTCCAATAAATAAATATGAATTCAAAAGGAGTGAAGAATGTTCTGCCGTTTGATTTACGCGTTGGGTTCGGTTTTATGTTTGAGTTCGAGTTGCTGGAGAGAAAAGAAAGTTCTAAATCTCATTTTGAGGTATTACCAGATAACCGTGACATAGCGTATAACGCGGAAAGTTGTTGTCACATCATGTGTTCACATGAATTGGATCTCCTCTCGGCCATTCTAATGTTCTAGGTAACACTAAATTTACTTTTATCACAGTATCAGTACTGCCAGTTTGATTTTTCGTAGGAAGTTTAGGCAACAAATCAAGTTTTCTGGCACGAAGGGTTTCAAAGGTTTTCTGGCCGTCACCTGATTTGATCGCGTTTACCAAAGAAAACGCCAAACGTCGCCAGCTTCTGAACTCAAACCGTGGAACCGCGCTTCAGTGTCAAATTCAGGCCGGTGGTTTTTTAACTCGGAGTGTGTCTGGTGTGTGTCTACAACTGCATCGCGAGACCAACGTGAGACGGTTCCGTTGTGTCTAATTTATTTCGACGTTTATTTGCTTGCGTTTTCTGCACTCGCGCCTTCGGTGTTTTTATTGCAGGCGTCGAACGAACGACTGCGAGTGCGGTGTTGTGGCAGCGCTTAAATCAGCGCAACTTGCCTCGCCTCCCGAATGACGTCGAGATCCCTTGGTGTCAAACGTTCAGTGGGTCTCCCGCACTTCCTTGCATCGCAACCGGCGCGCCTGTAGAGGTTGGAGGCACTTCAGGAGCCGCTTTTTAATTGCTGCTCTCTCTGCTGAATGCGCCTAAATGCGGTTCAATGCGGTAACTATAAATTGGCGAGTGTGTACGGAGCGACACTTATTGCCGACTTGTCTCGATTAATCTTGTTTACGATGCGGTACTCGGCGGTGTGGCTTGAATCGAACACTCAACACGGAACCAAGAAAGTACAAAAGTCTTCATGAAATGATTTCATAGGGATTTCGGCTTCTTCACTTCGAACTCCGTTTAGCTTCAATTAAGGCGAGTGGAAAGCAATATAATTGCTACAATTAATTATGAATGATAGATATAAGGGAACACCAATTAAAATGCATGAGTGGCGCGAAATATCCTGTCATGACTGTCATGAATTTGATTGATCGCTTTGTTTGGCAAATAGAATTGCAACGATTAGATGAATGGAATAAATAAACTGCTAAGTCTCAAATACGTAGAAAGCTTGAGTATCTCGATCGCGGTCCTCGCCTTCTGACTGAGAGATCCTCGATCTCGATTGTCGTCTTAACAGTGCGACTGCTGGCGCGATAGTCGTCTTGATGTCGGATGGGTCCAGAAGTGTACACCACGGTGTTCTCACTCCAGGTACCTCTTCCTCAAATCCGGACAATCAGTTTACGTGGAATAATTAATGTAATATATAACAACCTTAGTTCGTTTTTATTTATTAGAAGATCGCTATCGGGCTGCTCATGGGGAAATAATGCTAATTACGTACAGATTATTTATATTGCCGTCGTCGGAGTGCTAAATTGTCGGCAATAAATTAACACCTCTAAATTAAACGAATGCCGATTAAACGATTTGTCGGCGAGCTCAATGAAGTGAGGAATCGGCCTTATAATCCCCAAAACCCTTGCATTTTCTCCATTTTTGAGGGACTTTCGATTTAATTGCCTCTTTTCGAAGAAGTGGACCTGCTTACCTGTACACGAACGGCCCAACCTCTTGCAGTTTGGGCTTCTCGCCCATTAGAAAGCCATCCGGATTCGTGACGTTGTAGATGTAAACTCTGGTCAGACGTATCACCTCCGGCCGCTGCCAGTAGTGAAAACTTAACGTGTCGTTCCACAGCCGCAAGTTCTGGAAAAATCGTAGTGAATGACACGGTGAGAAATGGCAACGCGTTGCGTGCTCAAAGCAGGCGGAAACTTACCTGCAAAATGAAGTAATTGAGCCAGGGAATGGCTGTTAATAGTACGCCTAAAACTAATGTTACCACACCGATAACTATCACAGCTAGTCTACCTGAAAACAGCAGGTCGAAGCGGTTAGAAAAGCTCTGGACAAGCAGTAGATGCAGTTTAATACGAGCGGAAACTAATTGTGCGTGATAAATGGGACGAAAGTCAGGTTAAATTGTTGTTTGCTGTGGAGAAACAGTTAATTCTCGCAGATATTGTGTAATTCTCGCAAATATTGTGATATCAGCTTCAGTTCAATGACAGGCAAATGAATAGCAAATTAAATTGATTCTGAAAGCTTCTGTGATTCTGTTCATTCCGTTCACTGCGCCAGAAGCGGAACAGAGAACTTCGTAGGATCCAGAGAACAGAGAACTTCGTAGTTTCCCGATCGCTGTGCCACTTGATTTACTGGCAGCGAGCACGTCGTCGATCTTAAGTGCGGAATTAATTGATTAGCAGGATTGATCGGCACGCGCGGTGAATGCGAAATGAGTGTTCTTCGGGTGTCAGAATACTAGCGGCGTCTAAGTAGCGAACACGCCTCGAGAATTCGGGAGCAGCAGAGAAGTTTCCTCGGTTTTTCGCAGAGGTGGTGCCACTCAGTGGTGGTGCCACTCAGTGGTGGTGCCACTCAGTTGCAAACGAAGCGTTTAACATTTAAAACAATAAAAACCGCGAGTTTCCATCGACGAGATCGAGTACCGAATCGGCGCTATTTTGCAGCCGCGATATTCGCTCGATTATGAAGTTTATTGGCGCACTTGGCCGCAGCTGGAAGTGGATGGAGTGGAAATGAAATAATAATATCTGCGCGCATAATTGGTAACAACGGCCTCAGCGCGCTCGCGGCCGCAATCACTACAGCAGCACTTGGAAGTGATTAATTAAGCGTTGCACAATTTAAAGCAGCTTAATGAAATGTTTGACGGCATTGCCAGACGCAATAAAATGAAACGCTCGCGCTCGCAACGCGGGCCGAGCAAGGACATGCGAGGAAACACGAGCGAGCCATGTGAACGCAGTGATAATTGCGACGAGACTTCCCATGTCGCACAATAAGCGGCTGCAATTAAATTTCGAGACGCTAACGATTTGCGCGTTTAGTGGTGCGAGATGTGTTACTGCGGAGCGCGAGGGAAACACATAATTGAGTCAGCAAAGAAGGCGTCTGAGGCAACGACGACACTCACAATAAAACTGAAACAACTTAAATGCATTTAAATTGTAGCGCTCCGCAGTAATATGGCAAGAAGAAGAAGAAGAAGAAGAAGAGGCAAAGCAGGCGACGCTAAGTAGGAAAGAGCAAGACAATCGAATATGTAAATTCGACGACTGCACGCCTCCCGCTCAACTCGTGCCGCTCTCTTCTCGCGCAGATGACCCTGATTGCGACAGGAATCTGCCTGCGAAACAATAACTCATTCCTTTTCAATCTGTTTTCAATCTGTGTGCAGTGACGGCAACAATAAAGTTATGCAAAGCATCAATAAAATCGGCAACGCAACGCAACGCAACGCAACGGAGTCACAGCCAGCCACAGCGGACGCCTCCACTTCAAGGTCAAGGAAGTTACATAAACGTGTGCAACAAAGAAACCCATTCAGCGGCACCCACAGCCGCTGGAGTCGCCGCGGGCGCTGTTGTGGTTGCCACACGTCGGTTTTCTGCATCCACTCAACTCGCTCCTCTCGCAAGCCACGCATTACTGAGGCCTGCTTAAGCAAGAGCTGCGGCCACTGCGAGTGGATGTGGTGTGCGTGCGCCATCGAAAGCTGGCCATCGAAAGCTGGCTGTCGGGGCGCCCCACCACGTCGTCCGCTCTACGCGCGATTGGCTGGCCGACTTGTTGCCTCATCGGCTGACTCGTTAAGTGGCCAAAACGTTATGCCTGCTGAGCATCTAGGACGCGATGATACTCCGCGCCAGCCAGAGACGGCAGGCGGTGCGCGCTGCCTTCAGCGACTCGGGTTGGAGGTGCGCGTTGCAGCAAAGTAGCAGGCAGCTCTGGCAACTCTGCGCGAACTCCGCTCACACTGAGCGAATTCGTTCCGAGTCAATCTGTTTGGATGCATTTCTTCCTGCCAACGTCCACAGCCAGATCTTCCGGTCTGCTGAAATCTCGTCACCATCAGATGAAACAACCAGAGTATCACGTTAAGATTCTTGAGGAACAAATAAAAGCTTCCAGCTCAGCTGAAATAACTCTGAAAACTGTGAAAAATACTTATTTTTACTAATGCAAATTTGTGCAAAATAGTTCCATCTGTGTTGAATTCCGCTGACTTTTCAGTTCCAAAAGTTTCATCGACTCGAAATAGAAGAAAAAGTTTTCCGACTCATTTAGATGAATTGAAATGAAATCGTGTGTGTAATTTGTTTTTGCAAAAAAGACCTTCATGGGCGCCATTTGCGAAAATTGTTTTTGGAAAGAATCGAACATGATTGCCATGTATTCGAAAGTAAATCCAGTGGGGCAAAGTTTGGTAGAAAGTTAAAAAGAATGAAAAACAATTGAAATTATAAGTTGGCGAGGCTTCAAACGGGTGCGACGTAATTCCAAGTAATTCCGCCGACGGCTGGAGGTCGAAATCGGTCAGTTGTTTCCTTCAGTGGCCAAAATATCGTCTGATATGAGGTAACGATATCTTGCTCTGGCGATCGTTGTAACGGGAAGGCATTTAGCAGTTTAGTAGGTTAAGAAGCGGAAGCAGGAAGTTTTCCCCACTTGAATTCGAATGTTTTATTGCAGAAAATAACAAAGCAAGTTGCAACTTGCAGGCAAAAGGAGAAACAAAAGAGTTTATTCAGCGCCAAGAACACAGAGCTGACAATCTGTTTATTTCCGCCGCATTTCCATTTCGAGTCCCATTGTTGAAGTCGTTCAAAGCGCTTTTCTTTCGGTGTGCAATCTGCATATTGTGAGGAATGTCCGTCTGAAGCGTCGCCAGCTTTCAAGTTAACGAGAGAATCTCGGCGCGGGCGGTGACAATGGAAAAAAAGAAGAACGTGCCGCGGACGGACGCTTGGCGTGCACGTCTCCATGTCATCCATTGATCTCAAGCAGCTGTCAACTCCACACAAATGACGTTTCTGAAAGGCAAAATGACAACAACTATTCGGACCGATTCACGCAATAATAGTTTTGCTTACAAAAGCTCAATCATCGCCAATCTTAAGAGATTCAGAGGAAGATTACAGCGAACTGAAGAGGCAAGCGGAGCAGAGAGAGAGAGAGAGAGTGGGAGAGAGGGAGAGAGAGGGAGAGTGAGGGAGATCTTAATTCGAGAGCTAAAAATTAACAAAGAAGCTCGCGTTGAGGAGCAAATGAAAGGCGGGTTTTTACTCGCAGCGAACTCCGAGTCGCAGCAGCAGCTGGCTTCGGATTCTGCTTTCTGGTTGCGTTGATCAGAAATCCTTCTTTGATTCCGCTGCAAGGTGAGCCGAGTCGTAAACAAGGAAATCCCTGCGAACAGGAAGCCATCGAGGTGACCACAAGGTTTCTCACAGCCTTTGCGAGTCTTGGATGGATTTAATTAAAGTCGTGCGGCGGGGTCAACCGAACTGGTTTCGCTGCAGACTCATTTGAGTCTGAAATATGAAGTAAACTCCAAATTCACTGCGTCGCCAAGAGATTGTGGGTGACGGGGGGGGAAGTTTAATTAACTCGACGATTCCTTCGGCAGAAGTAGCGGAAAGTCCCGCAAGGCTGCTGAGCGTACCCGGAAATTCCACGCTGTCGCACGCACGCAGTTCCGTCTTTGAAGGTCGTGCAGTTTTCGCATGCGGTAAATTAATTTAATTGACTCTGCATGTCAGTCGGCTGAGTGAGTAACAGTGAAAAACGGACGGCAAAAACCTCACCAACGGGAAGAACGAAGATGAGACTCTGCTTCGCCCGAATTTCGACTCTGCGAAAGCAAATTGCATTCCTTAAGTCGAATATTAAGCAACTTTTAGGTGTTCCCGATAAGCAGAAACATTCGCGATTCTCAAGTTTTAATGTAATTTTCTATAAAATGTAAACGAGCCGAGTTGAAGTTTGGCCGCGGGGCCTCAGCAGTACCGCACACCTATTAGCGGAATCTAGCGAGGATCGCGCATTCCCGAGTCCAAGCAGCGTCACCAACTCATCCACAGCACTAGCAATTCATTCGCGTACAGCATTTTTGCTCCTCTTGTATCTTGTGAGCCTCAGAACGCTTTTGCTCATCTGCGCTGCTCATCTGCGCTGCTCATCTGCGCTGCTCATCTGCGCGGTTGCCGTGAAGGGGCGGCGGCGGGCGGTCGGAGGAGCCACTTTTAAACGTGTTAATTTATACGCTGCAACGACGGCGATGGCGTGAAGTTTCGTTTCGCAAGACTGCATGTTTGCTTCATTGGCCAATTCGTGGTGGTGATTGTGCAGCTTGCAGCTCACTACGACCGGCAGGTTTTGAAATGATTTGGCTTGAATGCACACTGGACAGTCAACGCAATTGGAAAATATGGAAAGTAAGTGCAAATCTGCTCAATTCTATGGATAGCGACGGATATAAGGAACCATCATGCCTCGGTTTCACATCCATGAAGAACCTGAAGCAGAGCAATTGGACCACCGATTGGAAGACCGATTGAAAGATCGATTGGAAGACCAATTGAAAGATCGATTGGAAGACCGATTGAAAGAAGAACCTGTTGGAAGACCTATTTTCAACCACCTACTGTAAGAAGAGAGAAGGAAAGAGACGTGGAGACTGAGAGGGAGAGGGAGAAAGAGGGAGAGAAGCTGAGAGAAGGAGAGGATTTCGTTTTCCAAAGAGAGAAATGCAATGTTACTCCCTTCACAGGCGGCATACTGTGCCTCCTGCAAAAGAGGTCTACAGTTCCGTATATAATCCGACTTTGTTAGACTTGATGGTGGAGCCCACTTTTGAGGTTTCCAGATATAGCTCTGCAGTATGGAACTCGCCGAGAACGTCTCCCGCACCGGCATCGGAGAGGCGCTTCTTCAGTCCTGTGAAAAACCCCACTATTTCTCCCTTTGAACTTTTAACCGATTCAGTCTTTTGCAGGTGGAACTTAAGGTGGGACATTTAAGCAGTCAACGTGAACTCTTTATAGGGCAAAGAAACATCTAAGGCGACGCTGAGCAAAACGTATTTCACGATTTAGTTTGTTGTCATATTTGAAGGGAATTCGTCTGCAAAGAGGACGATAGCGAGGACTACAACTCCGAACTACAACTCTGAACTACAACTCTGAACTACAACTCTGAAGTACAGTGGGCACGAGCACTGAATACTCTTTGAGCGACGACAGCAGACATCGCCATTCTGAACAGCAGTGTGTCGAACAGCATTGATTGCTGTGGCGATAAATTGTTTCCGTCTTCTTGCTGCCCTCGTTGGTCGGGTTGTTGTTTTCATCGCATTGCAATACCACGCTATTGTTGTTCGAGCCGTTGTTGTTGTGCCGTTTCCATCAAAGTTTCCATCAAAGCTTCGTGTGTTTCTCCTTGATTTCACTTCTGCCGTCGAAATACGGTAGCAGTGAGCCGTGTAAAGCCGTGGAAATCGCAAAGTGGACTCAACAAAGGCAGGCTTACTCGCGAGCACACACACACAACTGCACGAGAACAAACACAGAGACGTGCTCATTTATTCTCAGTTACTTCACGTGCCGAAAATTCTTTTGGCGGGTTTTCCGCTGAACGGGTTTTTCTCGTTGCTGGCTTTTTCGATGGTGCAAAATCCACCATCGATCACGCTTAAATGAACACCGGCTTTGGAAATGTGCGTTGTTGTTGTTGCCGTTGTTGTTGTTGCTTTGTTCATAGCCAACTTGATGGAAGCGTGCAATTAAGTCAGCGCCGAAAAGCCACGAATCAACTGGCTAAAACTGTTAACAACGCTTGCAATTTTTGCACGGAGGAAAATAAATCAAAAGTCCACACCATCGCTACGCATTTGGCTGCAATCGGCGTCAACCAGGAGCGGCGCGATGTAGCAGAAGCGTGGAGCGTGATGAACACGAAGGATTGACTTGCCTATTTCGCTTTATAAAGGGTGGGCCATCGGTTAGTTTCTTTTTGAACCGCCTGTTATTTCGACGCCGTCAACACGAACACGAACAATTGATAGGACTTCGGTTATAACATCTTTTAAAAGCCAAAATAAATGCTTCATCTGTTCGAATTCACTAGTTTGCAGAATTTCTGAGTATTTCTTCAGCTGCCACACAAGTAGAATGGCGCGCTGATCTCGAAAATATTGTCGAAAAAATCATCTCTCATGCCGGTCTCGAAATATCAACGCGTAAAGAGTTTTATTTATCGCAAAATTCTAAGTGTCATCGATCGGGTTACAGCAGGCCTAGATAAAAAAAAACTATCCATCGATAACACAATGAAAATCATACGGATGGTAATACGAAATTGTTATCCTCTAGATAATAAAAATGTTTATTTATCGCACCTTCTTGCTGAGACCATCTTACGATGCCCCCGTGTTCAGCTGTAAAAGATACTCACGCGAATTCGTTCACAAGCTAAAGTTGAAATTATCCAAAATATCACTAAATATATCAATCAGTGCAATAGGATTTCATTGCACAGCTTTCGAAATATCTATTGTTTAGATAAAAATATGATAGAAGAATGAAAGCCGCATATTTTCACTCTCCAAGGAAGGCTACATCATTTTCAATAGCGATGAAATGGCGCTTCTAGAATCGATTATTACGCGATATACTGATTCCAGAAACGAGTACGTGGTGCGTCAACGAAGTGCGAACTCCCGGAGGAGAGAGACGCGCTAAGGACTCGCCTTGGTGAGGATGCGGCGTTCATCCTCTCGGCTCCCTGGACGTTAACTCACTACTATCGATTCGGACTCCTTGTGATATCAGCATCGACAGCGGTGTCGGACGATGATTTGGTATGGTTGTGCTCGCCGCTGCGCCTCCCCCCGTCTTGGCGGCGTCGCTGGAGGCACCGCTGCGCCCTCGGCCGACCCAGCCGAGCAGGTGGTCCCTCGCGGAGCGGCCGTAGCGAAGGTAGTGCTTCTGGAGTCCCATGGTTCAGAACTGAAAGCGGAGAGAAGTAAAGTTATCCAGCTGCAACGTGTGGATGAAGTGGAGTGCGGATGATTTTAATGAACAAATTCATGAAATGAAATAGATTAAATAAAAACTAAATAGATTAAATAAAAACAAAAGCCGGCATTTTGCGTGAAGAACACATGGAAAACTAGACGCTCGTAATTTATAAATTTCCCAACAGCTGTTCGAATGCAAGACGGGATTTCCCAGTAAGCAAGAGTGACTTTCAATTTAATGGGATTTTTATAGTTTCGTCCTTAATGCGAGCTGCTAATTGGCGTGCATTTGTCAGTACGGGTTTTCGTTTGCCGTTGCACTTCTACACAACCGCAGAATCCGGTCGAGTTGATCTGCATACCTGACGTTGCCGGCGATTTCAGGCGAGACGCGAGGCAAGTAAACAAATTGAAAGCTGATTGCAGTGCGTAGGGTTGAGCGGAAGCGAATGTCTATTTACGAACCCGATTTCCTCAGTGAAAGCAATCCAAAACTTGCAGTTTGAAGTTTAATCAAGAATCGAAAAGGTTTCACAGCGGAGAATCCCACGATATCGGAGAATCCCACGATATCGGAGAATCCCACGATATTTGGTGTTTCTTTTGCAGATTCCTCGAGTCTTCTTTCAAACGATTTCAATCCACTGAGATATTTCTGCGAAACGAATGTGGAAAAAGGATTCGCGGCTCTCGTTTCATTCGAACGTGGAAAGTTCCATCCTGAAAATCCCGCGTTGCTTTTCCCGAGCGAGTTGAAAGTGCCGCGAATGCTCACTTGAGCCGTGAAAACGCGGAATGCGAATGTCAATGAATGGTAAATTTGGCAGTGGATGGGAAAGCGCGTGCGAGGAGGACATCGAGCGCTCCTTCCACGATGCCCACTCAACTGAGGCTCACTCGTGACTCCGTCCAGCTACTCGACGCTCGATGCAGATGTGGTCACCGTGCCGCGGAAGGTCGTTGCGGCGGGAATGTTCTGCCGCGGCCTTCGCCAGCCGGTTTAAACATTTCGGCGTCTTAATTAAACACACGGCGGCGGCTCTATGTTGTCGCACTCCTGCCACACTGACCTCCTGACCTCCGGGTAAACTGCAATAATTAAAACTCAACGAAGACGTCAAGAAGTGCGAGCTGCCAACCCGAAATTCCGTGTCTGTGGAGCGAATAGTGAAGCCGAACTGCAAACGTGCGCACTTCGCTGCACGGCCAAGCAGCGCGTGGATTGTATTTTTGTTAGCACTCATTGTGCACTCCGGCCCACTGTGCGCAGCTTCGAAATATCGGCCGCTGCAGCCTCAGCAATTTTGAGGCTGCTTTAACTTTAAAAAGGTTCACAAGTCTGACCTTAGCGTCGGCTAAGCGTCGCGTTGAGTTAACAAACGCTTGCCAGCACGAAAAAGGTCGTCCGGCAACAACAGCGACTGCCAGCGGGTGACCTTTGACTGCAACGCTCAGCCAAAACTTGCAACCAGTCGGCCGACCACCGGCAAAAACCAACACGTCAAACTTTGACCTCCCCAGCAGGTGCGCAGCTCAGTTTTTTCTCAAAACCGTCGACCGCGCAAACCGTCGACCGACGACCGTCGAACGTCGAGATCGTCGACCGTCGACGTGGTTCGCTTTTGTTTCACTACGCCAGTCGAGGGCTTCGGCAGCGAGAACTGAAACTGCGCACGACTTCTGTTGCCTCAATTAGCTGTGCGTTTCAAGTTTACAGCTCAATCGGCACAGAATTTCACGCCCGAGTGGACGACGGAGGATCGCAGGTGACGCGTGCGCGTTGCCTCCACCGACGGCTGCAATCGCAGCGGATTCCTGGTTCTGGCAGCAGCACTGCAGCGTTAAAATCGGCAAATAAAAGCGCTGCAGTCGCTCTGCGAATGCAAACAAAAGCGTTGCGAAGTGCTAACGTTTGCAACTCGACGGCGAAGTGGACGCTGTGAGGGGCGGGGAGGGGGTGAGCGGGTGAGCGGGTGAGCGGGCGAGGTGGGTGCGTCTGTTGTCGGACGTCGTCAAATATTTGCCACCAAATTTGCGACGGCTGCTGCGAGTCCGCTGGAGTCCGCTGGAGTGCGATGACGCTCTCCCTCGCTGGGTTTTCCTCTTGCTGACGCGAGATCGCATTGTTTGCCTGCCTGTTTTCCGTGTTGGCTTTTCCGTGATGGATCCGCATGACTTGCAGATCCCTCGCAGTTGCTGGAGGTCCGTCTGGCGCAATCAAAGCGCAAACAAGCGCTCGCTGAGAACTCCTCTGCCGCGTCCGCAGTCGCTGCTGCCACGAGGCGTCCATCGCGCCAGAGGCAGCGAGAATCGAAATCAGTTCACCGCTTCAGACGGCAGCATTTCAGCGCGGCTGGAATTTCAACGTAAATGCTGCGAATTTTTCATCTCTGCTTTTAATCACTTGCGCTGCATCAGCGCGGCGTCACCGCATCAGCGCGCTTCTGCCGCGCGCCGCGTTGTTGTTGCGGCGGCCGAAACACGTTTTTACATTTTTGCAGCTTTACTTCATCTCCACTGTTATGTAATGCAAGGCAAGTCGAGGTTTTTATTCGCCAAATAAGATTTTCTGGTTTGTGTTGGTTTTCGCGTTCGTGTTCGTGTTTCGCGCTGAACGGCCGCCTGCCTCGGCACAGCGGACGCCGCCGCCGCAGGCTCGCTGCAACATGCCGCGCTGCCGCGCTGCCCGACATACAAACACAGCTGCGCCCGACGAGATTCCGACGAGATTCTCACCCATACAGCGGCCGCTCGGTCGACTCGTTTGCATTGGGAACCGGGCGCGCGCGCAGCTGAAGCTGTTGAGAGCGAGAGATCTGCAGCGAAAAATTCCCCACTCTGCAGGAACCAGCGAAGCTAGCAGCGCAGAAGACTTAAGACACGAACTAGAAAGCAAACAAACCTTTAAAAACTTAAGAAACGAACTAGCGAGTCGGCGCAGCGAGAGACTTAAGACACAAACTAGCGCGACGCGATACGTGCGAATTCGACTCGCAGAAATTATTTCAGTTGATCCTCGCCAACAGCGGGGACTCACGGCGACCCAGTTTGCGATTTTGCACAACAACTAGAAGCGCCACTGGCATGTGCAACATTGCAGCAACAACAACTGCACTGCCGGCGCGCGAGCGTCGCTTTCTTGCCTACTTTCGCGTGCCGCGCTCGGTGAATGGAAACCGTAAGCGGCGCGCGCAGCGAGCACTCGAGCAGCCACCGCAACCACCGCGCCAAAATGTGACCGGCTGCAGCCGCCGCAGCCGCCGCAGCCGCCGCAGCCGCCGCAGCCGCCGCAACAGCACGAGCCACCCAGCGCTGCGCCGCGTTACGTCTGCACTTTCGGTTTCGGCTTCGGTGTCGCGCTGACCGACTGCGAGACCTGCTGGACCAGCGACTCGGCGAGCAGCGACGGCGGCGGCGGCGACGGCGGCGGCCGAAAGTAGGTTGGTAGGTGAACGGCTTCAGCTGGCTGCGAGTGCAGCCGTGGTATTTGCGCTGCCACCTGTCGAGCTGCCGCAGCTGGTGCGCGGAGTGCTGCACAGCTTCGGCCAGCGCGGCGCGTCGCTGCTGCAGCTGCTCAGCTTCTGCAGCTTCTGCAGCTTCTGCAGCTTCTTCAGCTTCTTCAGCGCGCCGAAGGCAAACAAACAGCGATCAGCGCGGCCAGCAACAACAGCAAGCGGCAGCCCCACTGTTGTTGTTGTTGTTTGCACGCATGTGCCGCGCTTTCGGCGGAAAGATAAACATGAAGCGGGAATTCGACGCTTTACGAGCGCCGATGTGACGCGTTTGACTCACAACTGCGAGCTGCGGTGCCGCGGGGCGCTCGGAGAGGCACGGGCAACAACAACACAGCTCGTCGGCGCGGAGAGGCGGCGCGGGAGTGGCGTGGCTGTGCTTCGATTCACGTTGATTAACATCAGCAGACGCTGATGAAGGTCAGCCGCTGCATTTTTTGCTTCCATCACCGCGACGCGCTGCGGGTTTCTCGTGTTGTTGCTGCTGCGGCTGGCGTCGTCGGTGCAGCGTCGTCTTCGCCTCCCCTCGTCGTCGCCTCTCCTCGTCATCGCTCTCGTGTGGCGTCTCACTTTCTGTTTGCTTCGCCGGAATGCAGAGCAGATTCGCTGCATCGAGTTGCTCGCTGCTTTTGCCGCTCTTCTCGACTCGATTGCGTCACGAGTGGCAGCAGAAGACTGAAGAAACGAACGCGATCGACTCTTCTAAAGCGCTGCAGCGCGTTGCAAGCGGAGTTCATTGCCGCGCCTTGAACTGAACGCGTACTCGGATCCAGTGAATGCTGCGCACGACGAGGCGAGTGTGACGCAACAGGCGAAATCTGAATTATTTCCCCAGAAATTTGCGACCGATTAAAACGCTTCCGAGCCGAGCAAGCAGCTGCAGCTCACGGCAGCGGCAGCGGCAGCGGCAGCCTTGAAGCAGAAGCGGATCGCCGTCATTTGCATGCAGATCGTTGGCGTGCTTTGGAAATCGCGATCTCCGCTTATGGAAAAATTGCCAAATCTGCGGAACGCGACCGCGGCGAGGCTCACATTAATTTGAAGACCCACACATTTTTCGAAGACCCACAATTTGAAGAGCGAAGCAGTTTTTCCTCGCTCTGCTGTGCTGCGTGCGGTGGATTTATGAGCGATGAAAGCTGAAACTTTTATTGCTCTTCGTCGATTCTTCAGTCGGCCAGCGTTCTTGCAGAATTCGCAGCGGCGGCGGCCGTTTTTCGAGTTCAGTTTCCACTTTCGATCGAAGAACTCCAATTAAAGTTTGTGTCTTAAGTCCTCTGGTTGTCTGGCCGGGTTTGTGGCTTGAGTCTTTTCTTCGAGTCTTTTTTCGAGTTCAGTTTCCACTTTCGATTGAAGAACTCCAAGTAAAGTTTGTGTCTTAAGTCCTCTGTTGCGTCTGGCCAGGTTTGTGTCTTGAGTCTTACTTAGCTCCCGCTACTAGCGAGCAATTGACACCAACAAAACTGAGTGAGTGAGAAACGAACGAACGAACGAACGAACGAGTTAATTTCTCTGCAGTTCGCTTCGTTATTCTCATTGAGCGACAACAGTTAGTTCGACGTCTCTCGCTGTCAGCCGTCGGGTTGAGAGTTTGTGGAGAGAAAGGATCTCCAGCGAGAGAAACTAGAAGCGTCTCGACTTCTGCGGACTGCGACGACGACACACTTGTGGTCGAGCTGGGCAGCCTTCACTTCGGCCGATTCAGCGCCTGTGTGGTCAGCTGAAGCGAGCGTCTTGAACTCAGCAACTCGGCCGTCGCGACGTCAGTTGCCGCTTCTCCGAATGCATCATTCAAGGCCGTCGTCGCTGAGCAGGCAACTCAATTACAGTTAATAATCACTTGAGCGCTGTTTTACGGCGCCCGTTTTACTACCCCTTAAAAGCCGCCGAGTCGCTGTCTGCAGAAGCAACAACAGCTCTGGATGGCCGAAAGTGCTACAGTGACCGCCTGCCGCCGCCGTCCGTCCGCTCGCTTGCTCAACGTCGTCTTCCTCCTCGCCGGCACTTTGAATTTCGGTGTAAATTTCAAGCACTTTCGGCTTCAATTTGCGGCGCGCAATAAAAGTTTCACGACGAACTCATTCGTTGTTTCGCAAATAGTCAGCCTCGCTGCGACTCGCCCGCCAGAGAATGCAGGGTTTGCGTCTTCAGTCTTTGGTACTCGTTGTTCACCTTGCTCGTTGCGGGGAAATCGTTGCCGTCCAACGAAAACTTTCTACCGAATTGCGACATCGAAGCTGCAGCTCTTCTGAAATCCTCGCCTCGAGGTCGCTGGAGTTTCAATTGACAGCCGTTAATGCGGCGGCGCTCCACGCATCGCGAAGGCGCGCCGCGGATTGGCGACTCGTTGCGATGACGGATCACTTGAACGGCGACCTGACACGCTCGTCGCTCGACGTCTGCTGCTCCAGGCAGGCCGACGTCTGCTGCTCCAGGCACGCCGACGTCAAGCGGGTGTCGTTCAGTCGTTGCCAGCGGCTGCAAATTCAGGTGAATTAAGACGGCGAAGCCTGATATCAGCGTTGTTGGCATCGATGTGAGCTGCAGGCGGAGGCAGAAATACGCGTGCAGCGAAAAGCTGACTGGAAAGTTCCGAATTTGAAAGAAAGGAATTGTTTTGGACAGCAAAACCGACGGAGTTCCGAAGAAAAAAGACTTTTTATTGTTTCCGCACGAAGAAGGTTGCGTGCAGAGCGATGAGAGTTGCAAAATGTGAGCGTGGGTTGCGAGAGTCACGACGTGAAGAGACTCTCAACAGCCGCAGAAGGAACGAAATCACGCGAGCAACGAAAATTGCGCTGGTTTGTTGTAGTTGCCACCGCGCCGGGAGAACCGCTCGCAAATCCCACCGAGTGTCTCAGTCCTCGCAGCCGAATTGAAATCGAGACGCTCTCGCGAACGTCACGATTATTCCCGACTCGCCGACGTCACTGCGGCGCAGTTATTTGCACGCCGTTCGATTACCGAACGCAGCGGGGCGTCGAGCACAACAACAGCAACAACAACAACAACAACAACAACTATTAACGGCGAGTTCCGTTAATTGAGGTGAGAGGTGAGCGATAAAACGCGACCTCTGCGAAGCCGACCGCCGACCGCCGCCGTCGCTGCAGCCGGCGAAGATGAGAGAAGAGCGGCGCTGCTCGGGAAGCAATTAAAGTTTTCCATCGAAATTCGAAATGAGTCGCAGTTGTCGCCACCTCATCGCGCAATTATTTGGTCAGCGAGCACACGCGCGGTTGCATTTATGAAAAGCTTTTGCAAGCGAAAAAACGCACTCAACCCTTCGATATTACAAAAAAAAAAATCGTCGAGTGAAGGAAAGTCAAAGTAAGTCAATGCCAAGCAAGAGAGACGAAAGAGGCGAACGTGAGCGCAACACCAGCAACAAAATTGCACTGAGCGCTCGGCGAGAAGGAGCGTGAATGTGACAGCAACAGAAGCCGAGAAAGAGAAGCAACAACACTCGTCAAATTTTGTGCACTCTCTGCGTAAAAATTCAACTCGCCCTTTCTGCTCGCTGTGCAGTAATTGAATTCTACTCGCTGCGCTCCTCCCCTCCCCTCCCTCGCCCACCGCATATTTCAACTGAATCAGCTGGAATTTTCAACGATTTTTAACAATTTTCAACAATTTTCTTAACTCGAAGCTGCGTTTTGCTGCGACAATAATTTCGCTGACTGACTTTTTCTGGCTTCAAAAATATCGACACAAGAAAAATAAGAAGTTCTTCTCGTTGCCACCACGCAGCGAGCAACTGCAAACACAGCAACGAATAGCGACGAATCAGCTTACGAGTGCCAGCGAATTCAACAAAGAGGTCGAAAACCGATTTGCAATCGATGAAATTTATGCAGACTCGACAGAGATGAATGCGAAAATGGAAAAGAAATGCATGTGCAAGCAAGAGACACCACAACAGCAACAGCAACAGCAACAACAACCTCGAAGCGAACAACATCAGCAAAAAGCAGAACAACAACAACAATCAATCGGCAGTAAAATAAGCGGCGGCAATAAATAAATTAAAATCTAAATACGAAAACCGCTAATCGAAACAAACTCAGCAGCAACAAGCAACAGCAACAAAAGCAGCAACAAAAGCAGCAACAAAAGCAGCAACAGTAGCCGCCATGACGAATGCAATAGCAACAACAGCCACTACAAAAGCAACAACAACAGCACAACAGCATTAGCAGCAGCAGCAGCAGCAGAGTAGCAGCGACAACAACAACAACAACAACAACGTAATCGCCGCTACTGCGAGAGAGCGGAGAGATAAAACCAGACGAAACTATTTACGATCAGATAAATAAATTAACAGCGACAACAACAGCAATAACAGCAGCACCAACATTAACAACAACAACAACAACAACAATAACAACATGAACAACTTGATGCAAAATTGGCCAAAATTGGGCGAATCGATTTACAAATCGAGGGAATCGTAAGCTGGTTCGCTTCTCGGCGCGAGGAACGAAATCGCTCGCCAAGCGTGGAGAGCTGCTGCCGCCGTCACCGTTGTTGTTGTTGCTGTTGCTGTTGTTGTTGTTGCTGTTGTTGTTGCTGCTGTTGTTGTTGCTGTTTCGGCATCCACTTCACACATCTGTCGCGATTACAATTCTTCTGGCCGCCGCTGCGCGCGCGCGACATTTTCGCATTTTTATCTCATTTCGTAGTTGATTTTTTTAAATTTTACTTTCGATTGCGAAATATATAAAATATTTGAAGCCAAATACGCGTTTTGGTAGGCGCGATATAACATCGTGGATGCAAAACTACGAATTTTCATGTATTGCATGTGGAGTGTTTTTTTTTTTTATTTTTTTTTTTTTTTTTTTAATTACTTCCAATAACGATGAGCTTTCGAATTCGGATTCTAGTTCGAAGTCAGTTCTTTGCTAGAATCGCAGAAACAGTCGGTAGACGACAAAAACAAAAAATTTATGTTATCCTGTGCATCCTGGGTTATCCTGCGCCCATCATGGCTAAAAATTCGCTACTATAAAAATAGCATTCGTAGAAATCGCGTTTCGAGAAACGTCTTCAATGCAAATCTACGAGTGTCTGTTTTTTTAATTGCATCTAATTAATTTAAATTAATAACGCCACCAATATCAACATCAGTCACCGAATGTGGAGGCGGATTTGAAGAGGGTGTCGAGTGTAATAATTTTACGGTCAAAACCTTCTATCAGTCAGATTGACAAACGTCTTTTATTAATTTAAAGGATCATCGTAATTCTGACGATATTTTTCTGCAAAGTTTCTTTCGCGAAATTCCGTGAAATTGAATAAAGTTCCGTCAAATTGAATAAAATTCCGTCAGATTGAATAAAATTCCGTCAAATTGAATAAAATTCCCTCAAATTGAATAAAATTCCGTCAAATTGAATAAAATTCCGTCAAACTCAATAAAATTCCATTAAATTTAATAAAATTCCATCAAATTGAATAAAATTCCGTCAAATTGAATAAAATTCCGTCAAATTGAATAAAATTCCCTCAAATTGAATAAACTTCCGCCAAATTGAATTAAATTCCTTCAAACTCAATAAAATTCCGTCAAATGGAATTAAATTCCGTCAAATTGAATAAAATTCCGTCAAATTGAATAAAATTCCCTCAAATTGAATAAAATTCCGTCAAATTGAATAAAATTCCGTCAAACTCAATAAAATTCCGTTAAATTTAATAAAATTCTATCAAATTGAATAAAATTCCGTCAAATTGAATAAAATTCCGTCAAATTAAATAAAATTCCGTCAAATTGAATAAAATTCCTTTGGATTGAGAAGTAACTGTTCAATTTAACTAACTGCGTTCTTCAATCTAACAAAATATTTCTCAGTTTGACGGCAGATTTCTTCGAATTTAGATTCCTTCGGTCGAATCAAGTTAGAAATATGAAAAACAGCTAAAAGTTGTTCACTTGATAGTCATATTTTGGTGATAAAAATGATTATTATGATGATTGTTTTATGTTTAACCATAAAATGATTGTTTTGCGTTCCACATAAAAAAAATCTAAGCAATCCAAGAGGTGGAAGATTATTGAATTGAAAATGGACACCGAGGAAAAACCGAAATGCAATCAGCAATTTAATTTATAACAATTATTTCAATTTTTCAATTAATATCACTTGAACTCCACTAGAGACGCCTACGAAAACTTTCAGAAAACTTTCCACAGCCTCCACTTTGTCCACCGAAGCGGCACAGAGCTGCCCAGAAAGTCCTTAACAAGGATCACTTCGGTCCTTGACGACGAATCACGTCGATCCACAGCAGGTGGATGTCAACTTACGCTTTTGAAGTCGGCTTCGCCTGCAGAGTCGCTCACAAGCCAGCAGAAAATACGATCAGCAACCACTAGACGCGCTTCATGTTCTCAGTTCGATCGCGGTTCGCCTCGCAGGACCTCTTCTTGTTTTTCTTTCTTCAATTCAGAAACTTATACGTATTTTCACGGACACTCCGCGCCAACTCGCAATCGCTTTGCAAGATTTGAAGTCCAACCAGAGCGCTTTTTTCTCAGACGACAGAGTTTTCGAAAATGCGTTTCAACACTTTTTACACGGATCGCCAACAGCCGCGCGAGTTCTGCTCTAAGAATGTCCTTGCAGCATCCTCGTGGAATGTCCTTGCAGCATCCAACTTGGAACGCTGCGAGGAGACTTGCAACCGCAAAGCTTTTCAGCGACTCCTGCGAAACCCTCTGCTGCCAGTGGAAGGACTCTCGTGTAACTGAGTCTGGCACGCGGTAACTCGGTTTGCTCGGTAACTCGGTAACTCAGTTTGCTCGGTTCGCTTGACGGCGTGACTTCGTTCGTGCGGCGCGCGCGAATGTCTGACGTTCTGAAGTGATCGCGACGGAATGAAAAGCTCGCTTGAATGGACCGCGCGAGTCGCAAGATGGTTTTGTATTGAAAACTCCACTTCAACTCAGGCTCGGCCAAGTCGAGCCGCTGAGCTGGTGGCGACGCAGCCGAAGTCGCAGTCGCGCCGCGCCGTGCCGCTCTGTCGTTGTGTGCGTGGCGCAGCTTACAACGCCGCTGAGAGCGCTGAGAGCGCGCGCAGCTCACTTTTGGCCAGCCCAGCGCGATCTGACGTAGCGCGACTGGGCTTCGAGTCGTTGCGGCAGCTGCTGCGCTGATCAGCGGCGTCCAGCTCGCTTCTCTGCTTCATCTTTATTTTATTTTCACAACAATCCTGCGCTTTTAAGCTTCTGCTGTGAGCAAAGTGAAGCATTCGCAGGGTGTTCTTGTGCGTGTATTGTTGCTGCTGTCTGTGTGGTGAGTCTTCGAAGTGTAGTCACTGTAAATTAATCGTTGCTGTGGTTGTGGAAGCTCGAGAAGCTCGAGTCAAGTGTTGCTGTCGCGTCGTTGCTGGCAGTCACCGTCGACGCGCAGACGCAGTTCGCGCACCGTCGGGTTCTGCTTGCATGGACACCCTGAATTCGGTCTTCTTGCCAAAAAGAAAACGCGGTCGAGAGTAGGGAATTCCACAGGAATTCTTCGGAGTCTTCATTGTCGAAGTGCAGACTCGGTCAAGAGGCGGAGATCTACAGCAGAGCACCGCACGTTTGAGGGTCTCACTTCTCGTTTTTAACCCCGACCATTCTTACACTGAGAAAGACTTCAAGAGTATTGTAAATCCCAAAAAAACCCACTAATTAAAAGATTGCTGCCTCGAGCAAACACATTTCAGCGGTCATTTATTTCATTTTTAATAATTCGCACGCCGTGGTTCCACAGCAATTTGTTGTTGTAAGAGGTCGTTGCTGTGGCTTGGCAGGCGAAGCTTCTAGAAAAAACCCTTCAGCAAAAACGCTCGGTGTGTGAAGTCGTTGGAAGATTTTATTCTTCATTAGGCAGCCAATTAAACGAAATCCGTCTCCCTTCTCGTGTCGCGATTCAGTCGCGCTTAATCACTCGCGTTGTTTTAAATGGTTTTGTGTAACTCCAAAACTCCAACCAAAACGTTGACCTCAGCATGAACCTGCGAGAAACTTCTCTCACTCCTCTGGATGGTTGGGTTTTTTTTTTTTTTTCAAACTTTTTTATATCAGTAGCCCTTCAACGCCTTTCACTCCTCTGGATAGTTGGGTTTTTTTTTTTTTTTTTTTTTTTTTTTTTTTTTTTTTTTTTTTTTTTTTTTTTTTTGAAGACAACAAGTTGGGATTCTACTCTTCCCAGCCACGTTTCTGTAACTGAGACAAGTACATGGGGTCAGGGAGGCATCTGCGGACCGCTTTTCCACGCGCTTCTCGTGTCCCAGTCTGACAGACGTGCGTCGCTACCGTTCAACGCTACGTTTGTCGTGTTCCAGTGCCACAGACTTGCGTCGCTGCCGTCTTCACTGTGCACTGGAGGTGCGCATTCAGCACTCCGCGTTCACACGTCACAAGGCGTCAAGGAGGTGGCGGGAGTTCCCGGGAGGGAGCTCGTGTTTGCCTTTGCCGGAACAACACGTGAGCACGACGTGCCTTCGCGTCGTTCGGTGCGTCTCAGTTCACTCTAATAACGGGTATTAAGAGCTCACAAATGAAAGCGACTGCAAAGCGTTCTCTCAGCGCGTCTAGTAATCAAGTCGTCAAGTCGTCAAGTCGTCAAGTCTTCCCGTCCACGTAGTTCCGACTCTGATCTCTACACCCTGCTAATTGTGCGGCTTTTGCTGCCGATCGCCTCTTCGGCTTCCTGTTGTCGGCGGCGGCGAAACGGC
This sequence comes from Sicus ferrugineus, assembly GCA_922984085.1. Taxonomy (NCBI): domain Eukaryota; kingdom Metazoa; phylum Arthropoda; class Insecta; order Diptera; family Conopidae; genus Sicus; species Sicus ferrugineus. Next base: position 29,280,412 of record OV277350.1, on the reverse strand, counting down.
CGGCTAATCAGTCCAGTTAGGTGAGTCCGGCCGGACGGGTTCCGCAGCGACGACTGCATCGCCGAGCTGCCCCTCTGACGCTTGACTTCGCATTGCAAGTCGACTTCCGATCAGCTCACTGTTGGCTTCAGCGGAAAGTTTGAAGTTTACGGAAAATCGGGTTGATTGATACGGAAAAAAATGATTGCTCGCGATTATTCTCGTTCTAGCGATCGATCGCATCTTTCGATTACGTGTGTTCGCTCATCAGCGTGATTGGGTAATTTTCCAAATTCTTTCCAAGACTTTGCTCTGATTTAGTAAGCTGCCATTCACATTTTTATAGAACTCTCTGAAGATCCTGCAGGAGTCCTCTTTCAGGTGGCGTATCATCTTCTTCACTGTGTCCTCGCTGCTTGAATTTCAGCCTTAGAATCTGTTGTCTTCATATTTAATGTCCTGTCCGTCTGGACGACTGGTTGAATATTTTACTTACTTACCATTCACTTACCATTTTCATTATTATTCATACGCTATTATTATGTTTTATATATAAATTAAAGCCGCACCGTTTATTGTCTTCGCAGAAGTTGGCCTACTTGGGGAGGCAACTGTAACGCATTTTCTCGATTTCATGCCAAACAAGTTTCTTTAGAGAAACTAACGTCAATTTAGTTCCACGTGAATTAACAGTCGCCTCCGATAGGTCTGAATTTTCATTGCTGTCGTAATAATTAGTTAATTACAACTGAGTTACAGATTACACGGCACCGAAATGTTGTGCAGTGTAAAGAAGAAACATACGAGTCGTTTTGAAGTCGATAAAGTTGTTCGTAATGGCTGTCAATTATCGCGCATGAAAACAAGTTTCAAGTTCAATGTTGTTCAGTCGTTTTCATTTCTATTAATAAGCGCGGTAACGGCAATTTTCACCAGCAACTAACGTGAATCTGAATGAAAGACAGCAGTGATTATTTATCGACTGAATTAATAGACCCACTTAGCCGATCTCAGCTGTTGATGCCCTCGCATTGGATTTCCTTCTCCTGCTGAAATCGATGATGGCAAAGAGCCATCAGAGAACTTTGTCGAAATTTGAAAGTGTAGAGGGAGAACCCGACCTCTTTCAATTTTCTTCTCTTATTTCTAGCAATCTTTCCCATATTTCTATCTCACTTTTATTTAAACTAGCCTGATGTATCACGTTAGGAACTCGCGAGTGTATCCTGGCGACATCAGGAGGACGCAGACATCCAGCAAATTGTCGCCTGATGAAGCCGTAATAGCTCTGCACTTGGAATTATCAGCAACAACGCTGCCATATCGATATGAGACACAACACTGAATCCCAGGAAGGGATTCAGCGACATTTTATTTGAAGAAGTTTCTCAGTTGAAACGCTATTCGAAGCCTCGTGAAGCCGTCGTGTCTATTTAAATACTGTCAACCGGATAAGCAAAATCTTGGACTAATTTTGCTCCACTCTTCGGCAAGTTCAAGGCCGGGTTTGCTCGAGGTTTAGTTTGCTCAACCGGTTTTTGGCTTTCAGTCCTAAGGCTGAGAAACTTCTCGCAGCTCGCAGCTCGCTTAGATCGCGACATTTCGGAATTCCAAAAGTCTGTATCTTCAGCAACAATTGCAGACATTCGAAAGAACAGACGAAATATAGAATGTTTCTTTATGCTTCAGCGATGTGAACGCGCAAATTTATAATCGTCAGCGCCGATTAAAAGCGAACCAAGACGAAGACGGCTAGAGCGGCTGACACTTTCGACGGCTAAGTGGCAGAGTGGCTGCATAGCCAACGCAGTGCCACGCGACCGGCAGTCGTGTTTGGACGAAAGCGTCACATAAACTGCAACTCAGTCCGTTGCTATTTCTGCTGCGTTGCTATGCCGCTGTTGCTGTCTGGCTGTCTTACAGCGCCGACAACAAAACGCTGGAATTATTGCTGCTGTGCTGAGTAAGCCGGCTGAGTTGCGTTGCAGGCTGCTGTGAAGCGTTTCGTCAACTATTACGACCCTGCAAGCAGAGGAATGTTGCCCGCTGTTGCTGTTGCTGTTGCTGTTGCTGTTACGCCGTCATTAAGTGTAGCTTTGGCTGCCTGCTCATTAAAACTGAAATTCATTAATTTGGTTGTTTTCTTCTAATTGCCGTGATACGCGATTCATTGTGGAAATTAAACGCGAGACCTTTTCTAGTGGTGAGCGAAGGGAAAGGAGGAGAAGTTCTTGTAAGCAGAAAACATCTTTATTGATAGAGGATTTCATAGAGAATGAAAGGTTTCGGGGATTTTAACACGATAGCCTTCATTATCACCTCAACTCCTCCATTGCAGCAGACAGCATTTTAGCCAAAAGTAATGAGATGTTGAAGGTTTGAAGGCTTCCATCCGCTGGGTTTTCAGGCCGAGCCAACTGCGGTATTTGCAGCGAATCACAAGACTTTAAAGAATGCGAGGTATGAACGCCAGACTCACTTACTTGCCGGCAGTTTGTGCCGAATTTATTGCACTTGTAGACTCAGAGGCTGACCACGGAATCGATCGTTCACTTTGTGGCGACGAATTGCTGCTTGAGACCCGAGAGTCAGCAAGCTATTCTGCAATTTTGAACCGCAACAATGCAAAGATGGATCGACAGACGCGGCGCTGTCAACGTTTTTTGCAGAGACGGAGACGAGAATGTGTGGCCAACGCATGACTTACGATCGTCATTTGTGGCTGACGAACGTGAGAAAACGTTGCGGCTCGAGAGCAAAACGATCTTCCTGATCAGTGTAAAGATTTCAAAAATTCTGCTGAGTTTAACTAGACGCTTTGCTGAGCTTTTCTCAAGTTAGCGGAGAGAAGAACGCCGAACCTTCGAAAACTTGCATTTGAATACATTGAAAATGTGAGTTTCGTGATTTGCGTTCTTCGCCTTCTTTCAATTTTATCTCAAAGTTAACAACATCTCAATCTCTTTCTCTGCGTCTTGATTGACAGACTTCGCTTTCCTCCTGCGGCTGCGGCGACACACCTTCGGATGAATTCCACCATCCAGCCGTCCGCGCAGCATCAGCAGACTGCGGCAGCAAACCGCTTCCAGCGACCCACCATCGAGCGCTCGTTGCTCCCAGCCGGGCAGCGCCATCTGACGTGAGTTCGTGCGTTAGCGAACGACAGGCGTTCCACTTCAGGCCACCAATTGTAACCTCAAAAACTAGATATCAAAACCTTGAGTTCACGACAACCTTTGTCTCGGAGCTTGCGAGTGCTTCTTACAGGCAACCCGACAAGCCTCTGCATCGCCGCAGCGTCGCAGCACCTGAAGACAGATGGCTTTCGTGGATGACAGATAATGTTGGCGAAACGAAAGCGTTGTCGCTGCCCTTGTTGGTGTCCCTTAACCTGCGTTCACATCTCTGCAGTGTACGTGACGGTAAAGAAGCCGCGGCGCGACCTGGCGAAACACGTTTTTTATTTACTCAAACAGTCATTTTTTTATTCATATTGCAATCATCCGCGGTACCCATGGAACAAAATAGCGCACCCCGCGTATTGACAACTTTTGAAATCTCTGCTTAACCGACCAACTTAGAAGTCTTGCGAGCTTCTCGATCTCGAGAACTCTTAAACTGAAACTTAGGGAGTCTCGCAAGTGCACTGACTGCACCAATAACCCTTGGGCACCAGTAACCCTTGGGCACCAGTAACCCTTCTGAACGAAAACCCTTCCTATTTCAACTCCAGCCTCAACTATTATTGACATCTGACTCCTTTTTTCTCACAGTGCAGTGCTATGATAAATGAGGTATTCTGCGAGTCTACTGACAATGACAACACCCCCTTCCCCTCCCCCACCACAACCCCCCAACCCCAAAAAAGCAGAATCGACTCCAAAAATATGATGACATACAGAGTTTTCATTCCGCTCCACACTCAAGCCTCCCTCGAAGGAAGGAAGTGAGGAGTGAATGAGGGACAAATAGACGCACCCGTATCTCCCTCTATTCTGGTCTTTTTTTCAATTCCTACATAAGGACGCATCGAGGTGGAAGTAATATCTTGCAGATGCCGAAGTTCGCTCATTAAAAGCTTTTTTAACTTTTCCATTCTTTTATCTGCAACTCATTTATTCATTTTGTTAATTAAAAAACGCCAAAAATGTGTACTGTTGAAATTAAAAAAAATCGCTTATATAATGTAATCTCCACTTTTTTTTATAGGTTCTCGATATAACCGTGAAAGTGAGGTAATTGCGGATTTACGCTGTGACGTACCACGAGCATGCATACTAATTAAGAAAAATATTAATTTTTTATATGTATTTCATTAGTTCTGTGAAGCGATTTGGTGCCAGGAGACACAGGAGATGGTGGTAGCGTCTCAGAAGAGGGCGACATTCCTCCGTATGTCGTCCCTAAACTGGTGGAATATTGCCAGGAGAGGCAGCTGACCTCACACCTCACATTCGTGATACGAGACTAATAAAAGAGTGGACAGCGGCGTGGATCCTGCTAATGCTTAAATCTGAGGGGGTTTCTAGTACCCCTACTGTGGAACATTGCAGTGGACGAACTGCTGTGGAGACTGACGGATAAGATTGTTGATTGATTGTAAATTGATTGTTGATTGATTGAGAGGAAGGTTTCGAAGCATGCAGACTCAAATAATCTCTAATTTGAACTACATAAAATCGGTTTTACAGCTAAACAGATTTTAAAAGCCATGATGTGGCTACGAACGGGATTCTTTTAAAAATTTTAGCTACTTGAACTTTTAAAATGAAACGTTTACTTTAAAATTAAGCGTTTAACTCTCGTATGCAGTAAAAGAAACTCTTTTGAAGGTAAAAAATTGACATTTGACATCAGCTTTGCAGCATCCTCAAGAGAGCTGCTGGAGCTCCGCTAAAGTTGCCATCTCTAGAAAACACAAGCGATGCAACATCAGATAAAGAGCTAGAAATGTAATTTGGGTTGCCATACACTCGGGAAAATCTGTAGAAGTTTTGTAACTGTCAAATTTTGCAGTATTTATCAGAGAAATTACATTTTTGGTCAAACGTTGACCGGACAAGGACTGAGGAAGCCAATTATTGATTTAAAGATGTTGCTCAACTTGCATTTGCTTAAATACAGTCTACTCATCTAGGACGTGTGTTAGAATTATCATCTCGTGATACTTAAAGCGAGGAAACATGAGTGTTTTGTTTCAGTATCGTTTTACACGATTTGTTTTCTAAACAGCGTTTTTTTTCTCTGATCGTCGCTTCAAAAACACGTTACCTCGAAAAATTGCCTACTTTTAGGCTTCGAATTCAATTGTCCAATTAGTCTGTAAACAGAAAACTGCTATTTATACTCTATTAATTTAATATGACTTGAGTTCCTCATATTTTTCGCCAGTACACTTGTTTTCGAACAGACAGACCTGCGCTTTCTTGAATGCATTCTTTTGAATTCCCCGAAAATGCAGTAAAGCCCTGTGAAGGCGATATTTCGGTCTCTTTTGTATGCATTTTTGGGACTTGGATTTGAAGAAGTAGCCCTTCTTTTAAGGCTTTTAGAGAATTCTAGAGAAATGGGAACTCCAAACGACTTCCTGAGCGACAAGGATTCGAAAGGAGCGAATTCCTTTGAAAAAATCTTAATATATCTAATGTTATCCAAGTCTACTAGTAAATGTCTTAGTACTTCAAACGTTGTTTTATTATTACAATTGTTCTTCACCAATTTGTGTGACAAATTTTGTTCGAAATAATGGCTAGTTATTTGATCAATGAAGAGATTGAATCAATAACAAATGAAGAATCCGAAAACAAAGAAGATTTTTCATCGCGAAGTGACGATGAATACTAACTTGACAGATGATGGAGATTCCGATAAAAATGAGGAAGAAACGATCAATGAATGATTTTATCGATGTGGATTCCCTATTTGTCGTCTCGAAAGTTGCTACTGTTTGTGGAACGCTTCGATTATCTAGAGAACCGTCGACAAAAACGGTCTCTGGATAAATTTGCACCGATCCGAAATCTCTGCGATTACTGGACCGAATTGCGGCCAATGTATTTCAACCCATCGGAATGTGCGAGGGTAGATGAGCAGCTATGTGGGCTCCATGGTCGTCGTTCATTCCGGCAATCTGTGCCCTCCAAACCAGAGAGGATGGTTTGAAATTCCGGATGCTTGTGTGTTGATAATCGCGTTAATTGTTCGCAGAGAAGCAAAGAAATAGCAAGCGTAGATTGTTCTTGCGTGAACTTGGACCAGATCTGTGGTTAAATTGATATTCTATTAATTGCTGATTGCATGTCAAAACGAGGTACAGAACGGCGAATCAAGTGGTTATTAAAGGCAACTCAACTGTAATTGAGAGTAGCTGACTGCAATGGGGTAGCTGGTGGCAACCTATATAACTTGTTGGGCGATGACTGCACCCGATTTTCGGCCCGACAGTTAAATGCTCCGTAGACCAGACCTAGTAGAATCTCTGATACTTCTTTAGTTTACAAATAACTCTTTAGAATATCTCAATTCATCTGAATCCCTCTCATTATGTGTTGGTCGTCGCTTCAGTGGAATTCACTTGGCTGCCCCACTGCCGCGTCCCTCTTATCCGACTACAAACTACGCAGTCATCAGTGCCAGCAACGTGCGGCAATTAATCAAATTAATAGCAATTAAACTATCTTCGGTGTTTCCCCTTTTAATGGAATCGTTCACAGCAAGTAATATTTTATATCCAACAGCTATAATAACTAATAATCGAGTGTTGTAAGCGTGTGTTTAATATTAACTTTCAACGCGTCACACCTGACAATTGCGGTCGTATTTCGTGAATGGAAGCCACATAAATTCTGGCGAGTTGCTGATCCCACTGCGAGGGGCAGCTTCAGTGAGCACATGAAACGTGAACAAAAGCTATTGTTGAAATGTGAACCAAAGCAACCTTTTATTTGAATATTCCGATAAATTTAATTATGTTTTGAGTGGCAGGTTGGCTTTAGCATCCTCGTGGCAGGTTGGTTTTAACCTGATGAGGCGGTTTTCCACTGAAAACGAGACATAAAAATTCCAGTTGCGAGGAGGACTTGAACTCCAAAACCCTCCTTAATATGCAAAATGGTACGAGCAAAATGGTACGAGCAAAATGGTACGAGCAAAATGGTACGAGCAAAATGGTACGAGCAAAATGGTACTTTCAGTGTGTTTAGAAATGCGGATAAAAAAGCGCGACTGCCAGTTGTGCTTACGAGTCTCGGAATGTCATTCGGAGTCGTTAATGTTGAAGAAGCTTACCGGCCTGAAATATAATCGCACTCGGGACTCAGACCACCACGCACTGGGACAGGTGACCCGATATGTGGCCAGTAAGTCGGCCATTATTAACCGCCTCGGAAACGTCTACAGTCACATCTGTAGATTTGGTCGTCTGAACGTCCATAGCTGGCCATTGGTCATCTGTACCGATTATTCCTCAAATTCAGATCGTCACTTCCAGGATTATTGGGACGAAAGGGATTATTTACACTCCTTGAAATCTCTACTTGGGAACCTTTTAACCGCTCCAAAACTTGCGCACGCAACACCGAAGTCTCAGTAAGACTGGAGGCGAGAGGCGTCTTATTGTCAAATCGCTCCATTGGTGCTGGGAATGCTGGGAAATCGTGGCACAGGGGCGCTCCGATCACTGCACCTCCGTCCGTTTGATGGCCACTCACTGGTTTCACACAAGTCAACAATACTGAGCGCGTCCGTGTCGTCGTCAGTGTCGTCGTCAGTGTCCGTTGTTTCGAAGAAGAAACTTCAAATCTCACGAGTTCTCCACTATAAATGAAACTCAGATGGATTTATTTAACTGTGTACTTGCAACAAGTGGCATCCCTACCGGGGCGCGAGTATTCATCACTCACTTCTTGCGCGGAACGCTCGCTTTTTCCTCCAATTGAACTCTGATGAACTTCTGCGTGGCTTGATTTTTCTACGCAGAACTCAATGGGTTCGATTACAACAACACCGTTCGTCTAAATTCCACTTTTCTGCGCTGCCCGTGGAACAACACAGTGGATTGTGAAAGTGGAACACGAGATATTTTCATACTTCGGAGTTTTACGAGACCAACGTTTACGCTTTTTGAACGCAACGTAGTTCTATAAAAATACTATTTTCACTTAAAAAGTAGTAGATCGTCGAGTTTAAAAAGCGTAATCGGGTTCTCCAGCTGTTATAATTTCTTCTTCTTCCCGTGGAACGCACGGTTAATGCGCTTCGCTCAATTCAATTTAATCAAAATAGCTGTTCAAACAATCAGCCTCTCGTTCGAGTCTTTAAAACACAATTAGAAATTCAATTTCGTAGGCACAACCAGCCAATTTGGTCACCACAAGAACGAAAACAAATACAATTACGGAGCAAATAAAATGCAAGCCAACCCTTTCAGAGAATTGCATACATGAAAATGTCAAAACGATGATATGCAAAACGTCACACGTCAGTCTGTTTGAGGAGTCGGAAATGTAAACACTGCGGATGCCAATGGGAAAACTGCAGCAACCCAGATGAGGCCAGAAACAACAACATTCAGCGCCGCACATTCCTCTCCGCAGCGAGGAGGCGCGCGAAGCGGAAATGCAAATCGAAATGTCGAAATTGTAAATTAGGTTTCGAAAACAGCTTTTCAGCCGAGAGCAAAGACCTCCGCTTCGCAGAGACAACAGATTTCGAGAGAGACGAGAGAGGGGCTTCCGAGTCGGCAGAGAGATACGCTGAACATTTTGACAGCTGAAGAGTCTGAGTTCTGAGAGTCTGAGTTCTGAGAGTCTGAGTTCTGAGAGTCTGAGAGCGCAGCTACCGAGTTCTGATGTAAAAATAAAGCGCAGACTGCAAATTAGCATTTTATTAAAACTCTCTTTTTTTCAATATAAAAGCAATAAAAATCCTTTTTAGATGATATTGGCATGAATTTTAATGCGTCATGCTGTCCGACTAAGCTGAGTTTTGAAAACTGGCAGTAATTAAGGGACAGCGACTGACGTATCGTCCTGATTTGGAAACCGCATCGAATGCCGGCGAGTCATAAATGAATTTAAATAAACTACGAGAGAAACTAAGAAGCACACAGGACGACGCGTATAAATTATAAACCCGATTTGCGTGATCGCGGCCACGTGACCAGAACTGATTTGTTTTCATTGATAACAATGCACGGCTGCTCTCGCCGCCTGCGCGCGTTCCTGAGCGCTGAGCGCTGAGCGCTCCAGATGCTGCTCACCATTCGCGGCGCTCTGCAACGGCATTAACGGCGTCTCGCCGGGCAGCGACGCCAGCTTTTGCATACCACTGTCAGAGCGCAATCTGTTGTTTGTTGCCTCTAACTGAGCGTAAAATTAGGGCACGACGTAAATTAGGCGATGACAAATCCTGCCACGCTCTTCAGCCGGCGTTCACTGCACTCAGCGTCGCCGGTCGTCGGTCGCCGGTCGTCGGTGTGCGTGGCTGTGAGGTGAGAGTGTTTGCGAGAAGAGTTGCTAATGAGAGCGTAGCGGCGGCTGCGTCACTCCTTGCGGTGGGAATTCAGCGGTTGTCTCAGCAAGCCTCTGACGCCATAAATAAAGAAATAATTAAACAAAATTAATGCTCAAGTGTTTTCTAAAAATTCTAAACGCATTTTAAATGAATTCAGTTTTGCGTTGCTGAGATATTTTCAGTCATACAAACTTCAGTCTAAACAGTTGTAATCTACAGCAAGATTTCTTGCTTAAAACAAGTTTTCGAGAGCATTTTTAAGAACGAATTCTATTGAGAGACGCGCATTAATAGGTAGCCGTCACCGAAAATTTAAAGTCAAAGTTGATTTCTTGACATTTTTTAGGCAAAATTCAGTCGCAAAGTCGATTTTTTCTACTAGTTTTTTCTATATTTCAATTGTTTGGAGGACAACAATAGCAAGCAAAACTCTGTTCTTCGCTCCTTATCAATCCAAGTTGGGGATTTCGTGCCTGCGAATTTCGATTAGATTTTCCATCTCATCACTAATGACGCCTCCGTGTACTCCGACCTCGCAACGGCAATAAATTGTCAACTTATTAACACTCGAATTGCTCGCAATTAGTCAAAACTCTCAAGTTTCCAAATTAGCGAGAGATTAATTGAACTTGTTCGCTCCACGGAACTTCGCGCCAGCGTCTTCTTCACTCTCTTCTCGTCATCTTCTCGCAGCGTTTTCTTCACTCGACCTCTGGCGCGCCGAAGCAACAACAACGACAACAGCAGACACAGCAGCAGCAGCAACAACACTTAAAAGTGCCGCAACCAAATTGTTCACACGTCGAACTGCGAACTGCGAACTGCGAAGTCTGACGATTGTGTCCTCGCAGCCGAGGTGGCAGGCAGGCAGCATGCAACAGACGTTCCGCGTTCCGCTCTCTTCCTCCGTGTTTCTGCTGCGATTGTTCCGTTCTCATTACCGAACTCTGAACGCAACCCTCAACACTCGCAACCATCCACTGCGCCGCGGCTAACGAGGACAGCGCGGCTAACGAGGACAGCGCGGCATCAGCGGCAGTCGGGGTTGCCTCACCCCTTTGCAGTTGCTGGCAGCTTGTTTTTGTTTATATGTGTCAGGACAGCATTGTTCGCTCGCCTTTTCGTACTCGTGATTTTATTAATCACAACATCAGGACGTCAATGGCTGCTGAGGGTCGTCGCAGTCTCGGCCGCCTGCAAGACGGAGGCCCGCGACGAGCCCTCCACGAGTCGCGTTTCTCGTAATTCGGTTGTATTTTTCTAGTTGCTGAAATTGAAATTGCAAAATTTATTAGCTTCTTGCGAGAACATTTATTGCGATTACTGAAAATAATTCGCAAATTAAACCCATTTTAATTACACAATAAGTGATTTTTAGCGGTTCTGGAAACGAAAACCTGCAGTTAATTTAAATTTGCACCCCCTGCCCCTTCTTGATCGGCCAATTTTAACCGTTTTGATTATTTGTTATTTTACGCTGCGGCAAAAACACACCGAAATTTACACTCGAGTTGCTTTGCGTCATGAAGCGGAAGTCCGAGCGCAGCCATGACAGTAAATAACATGCGAAAATTAAAAATGGCCATTCAACGAATGCACCGAAGGGTTGTTTTAACCACTCAAACGAAGCAAAAAATTCCCTTTGGAGTTTTTATTTCGTAATTGTGGAGCGAACGAACGAACGAACGAATTCTGTTGCTCTTTTTTTTAAGCGGCTTGTTATTTAAACACACTCGATCACATTGTTGGCAGCAGGAGCGCGCTTACGAGGGTTTTTTCGGGTTCATGGCACCCCAGACAATGAGATTGGAGTGCGTATTCGTCGCAGTAAAATGTTTGCTTTGAAGCGAAGCTCCAAATAGCTGGTGATCTCTAGAGATTCTCACAGTGAAACTTTTAATAGTCAGTGTAGATCTTTTCATGGGGAAATCGGGCAAAAGTAGGGATTATTCTACGAAGAGAATGAAGTTTTCCCGTCCTTCTATTGATTGTAACGTTAGTTGGAAAATAATATCTCCAGAATTCCCAGGAAGAATCACGATTAAATGGTCTTCTGGTCCGTTTAAAGTGTCTTCACAAACGTTTAAAGTGTCCGTTCACGAGAGGACTTCGGTGCGATAGGCGACCAAAGTCTCTCAATCAATGACCAGTCGTGGACTCGGGTGGGGGGATGACTATTTGAGCCGATTGAGTGCCACGAAGCCCACAAACACTTGGACTCTTCGTTGGACCCTCGCGGCGAGCGGGTAAAACTTGTCAAACTGAAGTCACAACTAGTGAGAGTCTCGGATCAAAACGATCGGCCAGTTTTGTGATTTGATGGAGGACAGGGCTTCCGTGGCCTCAAACTTCTCGATAATGATACCGATATTAGATTTCCATAGATTTTTGGTGTGGTCACGCGTCTACGGCGACTCTACAACTCCTAACACGGCGACCTCTTCGCCGTCTCATTCGATCTTCGGGTCCGTGTTGCCCGAAGACTCCTCGAAACTCCCGAAACTCCCGAAACTCCTGAAACTTATCAAAAGTCTCTCAGTCTGCGCCCATTCTGTTGAAGTGGGCGAGCCACGCCCAAAGGCGAATTGCGAGCTCGCATTGATTCCACCGGAAATAAATGTTAATTCATCGAGAGCGGAGATCGCGTGGGACGCATCACTGTGTGGGCGCGTTGGTGGGTGCGGCCTTCAGACGCATTATTGATGACGCCAATTAACCACAAGCAATAACTTAATTAATTTGCAATAAAATCAGCGCAATAATAATTCGTGCGGTTTGTTTGTGCGCGTGTAATGAACGCTAATTAACAGGAAAAACCGACACATGAACGCAGTGCAGTGGTCGCTGTTGCACTCGCGGTCGTCGCTTGCGTGGCCGCAATTTCGCACGCAGTGTTGAGCAGCAAATTAGTGTTTGCAACTCACGAATTCATGTTCATCTGCAATCGAGTAAAAAGTATGTAAAACACGGCCAGCGTAGTTTTATTTGAATTCACTTAACGTCGGACTTCGAGCGCTGCAAGCAGGTGGTTCGGCTTTTACGGTGCGGTGGAGCTCCAGCGCTCGCTTGGCTTCGGTTGGACTTCGGCTCGTAAATCACACAACTCGCACTCGCTTGCTCAACACATGGCAATGAATAGCACGCGGCAATTAATAAACACTTTCAGAGCCGGGATGACAAAGGCATTTCATTCCAATTGCTGCCTCGACACGTCGCCACCAACGCTTCCAGCCAGCAGCTCCTGGAGCGCCAGCGGATGCAGGGACTTCCGGGCGCGCTGGAGTCGTCGCACACAGAATCTGCGGCAAGCGGGCGGTGGGCGGTGGCAGGAGCGGGCAGGAGCGGGCAGGAGCAGCGCCGTGCGGCATAAAACAATCGTCCTGTAATAAAGATGAACATTTTATTAAAGGATGTCCAAAACAGATGTCGCGCGCACCCCACGCGCGCAGCTTCGGCCCGAGCGGCCCAGCTGTCACCCGCCGGCGACGCGCTCACACGCGCTCCTCACGGCGGACGGACGCTTTATAATCTTTTATCGCATTTTCCTCCTCGCCGCACAGAGTGCACTCGTCGGTATTTATGGAGTCGCAATTTGTGATTCCTTGCCAGCAGCCCTCCTCGCAGCGCAGAGCGCGACGCGAGCGCGAGCAACTCCCACCCGCCAGACGCGACTGCCGCGCTGGAAATCGATACGCAACAGAATCGCAAACGGATCGGCAATGAATCGCCGCCGAATGCCCCGGCTGTCAATTCGTTACAAGTTGCTGCTGCTGCCGGAACTCCTCCTGCCCAGAGTCGCCGTAAGTGACGCATTTGGTCCTCGGAATGCGCTGTTGGCGGGTTGTATTCGTTCACGGAAATTCCGGCCTGTTTGTGTGCTGAGACGCTTCAGGTTTGCGTTCATTGTTGCCGCTGCTGCTGCTGCTTGCGTGCTCGCAGATAATGATGCCGCCTCCACACACCGTACAGTCGGCAATAATGATACCCTGTCAGGGACACAAGGCGACTGTGACGAGAGTTGTAAAGAAACGCGACGCGACAGCAGCGACATCGATATTTTACGAGTTTCGCAGACGCAGGAATTCTCCGCGCACAACAGAATGCCGACTCCATGCGTGGAAACAAATTTATTGCAGTGGAGAGGGGAGGGGGAGCGGAGGCAGGAAGAAAGCCAGACATTTTCCCTAATTTCCCACTCGCAAATGTAGTCAAATAAATTAAATATGAATTAAGTGTCAATATGATTTCGTTTCAAAGCTTTGCTGACTTGAATAAAGTTGTTTCGAGGCAGATATCAATTTTGGGCGGATGTTGTTGGTTCCCAGGACAATTACTGGACGAAGGAGTCCAGATGTTGGCCCATTTATAACGCCTGTTTACGGAATCCGGTGCAACTGTACGGAATCAGCTGAGGTTTCACGGTTCCTCAGACATCCGCGGGCAAACTTCTGCTCTTCGCTAAGAAGGCGTTGATGTCCCCTGCTGACGAATCGCGTTCCCATTCATGGATTCTAATGAGTTTTCCCTCAGTGTGCCGAAAACATAATCAATTTTGTGCGTAAAGAAGTGACGCTCTTGAAAATCATATTCTACATTATTTTCCTCCTTTTTTCGATTACTCCCGGTCGTCCTGCAGTCAATCTGAGGAGAAATTCAATGCCTTGTTGTTCTCCTGCTCCTCTCGATCGCGTACTGAATCGTTTAATCATTTGAATTAGCGGACGTCATCGCTGTTGTACTCGGAAATCCCTCATAATTGCTAGGGGATTTTCGTGTTTCCACTTAATGAGCATCGTACAAGAAAAAAAATCCCTCATTCCCCGCTCGTTTATCCTCACCACAGCGACATCCTTTCCATAAATGGAAGGAAAACTTTGATGGGGAGTTTAATCGGGGTTATTATCACATATTTATACGCTTCCACGAGCGCGCTTTATGTACTGCCGTCCTGCACAGCCTCGTGACGTCCGGGAGTCGAACGGGAGTCGCAGACGCACAACGCAGACGCGAGGGCTGGGGGCGAGTTTAAGTTTCCGTGCGACGGCGACGTTAAGCGGATTGAATTAACATGATAGCAGCCGGTTGTGTGTGGCGGCCGCAAATAGCAGGCGACTTGAAGGACTTCCTCGGCAAGCGCTGCACAAACAAATGGAAGCAAGCGGCGGCCACACCGACACACAAGTCATCCAATTTTACTTCTACGAGCAATAAAAGGTCACATTCAGACACACACACATACATACACACGCACACACACACTCAGCCTCTCTTCTGGACTCCTTCATTGTTGTTGCTGAAGTTGCTGCTGTCCTGCCGGTTCACGTTTCACGAAGCCACGCCTTCGCGCTGCACACAAAGGCAGCAGCAGCAGCAGCAGCAACAACAACCACCGACTTGCACTTTTCGTTGCCGGGAGTGGAAACAACAACAACAACCACTACCACCACAATTCCAACAACAAGGGTTGCTTTTCAGCCAATTGCGACGGGAGTGTGAAGAACGCAGAACGCGAGGAAATAAAAAGGACATTCGAGCAGCAGATCGGACAAACAAACGGGCGGACAGACGAAAAGCTCTCGCAGCGAGGCAATAAATAGTGAGAAGGCCAGGCAGCGGAGGAAGCAGAAGACGTGGGAGTAAATAAATGCTGCTTACAACTCAATTTGTGGCAGTGAAACGAGTTGAGAGCCACTTGAAGATCGCGATCCGTGCATCCGGCTGCCGGATTCAGGGGATTCATTGGCGTGCCGGGAGGGCCACTCGTTTCAAGGCTCGCTTATTGGGGTCACCAGATTATAAATCAGAAAGCATTGAATGACACTACAATTAAAACAAATTAAAGTGAACTGAAGTCAACAATAAAATGCCGACTGAAGTGGGGATTCAAACCAAAACAAAGTTGAAATTTAATTTAAATCACTTCAAATATTGTAATCAGAGCGAAGTTGAAGCTAAATCGAAGTTAATTTTATTGAAAAATTATTAGAATTAGAAAGGAAATTAAATTTATTTGCAATTAACGCGTACTTCGATTTTGTTTCCCTGTTCCTGCTAAATTAGATGAGTTTTTGAGCTCCTCCACTCGAGTGTACCAGTTTCACGGGCGTAGATAGAGGGGGAGACAGGGCTGCAGCCCCCCTCCCCCGACTCAACATCTTTTAGAGACCCACCGAATAACGTTCAAGAGAATCCCGCTTTATATTCGCACTTTTTGCAGAGTTTCCTTCCCTGGCCGCCGACGAAGGCTGACCTACTGCGACGTCGGCGCCCGTTTACAGCGCCACACCAGCAGCCGACTTTACTACGCCACTGTGCTGCTCCACTCTGCTGTCGCCAAGATTCCCTGCAACAACACGACAACACAAACCCGTCGCCGACCCTCTGCATGCCAGGACTCTCAACTTTTATTGTTTTCACACAAATAAAATGGAGTAAAAACTGCAGAAAATCAACACAACAAAAATGCTTCATCCAGCGAAGGGGGCAGCGGGAGGGAGTCAGAAATAAACAAGCTAAAAAACACACATGCAACTGCCTCACACAGTGACACACACACTCACACTCGCACTCACACTCATGCGTTATACAGCGCGATGATGATGATGATGTTGTTGTACATAACAACGTCATCATCATCGCCAAGGCCGCGTGTGAAAAAAACGCGAGTCCTGGCAGGAGAAGCAGAAGCAGGCCAACCATCGCCGAGCATCCCTTAACGAAGCTCTTCGAGGCGCACACCTCTGCCGCGGCCTGCTTCCGCTGCTGCCGGCGGCGCGACCGAGCCGCAGCACCAGCCAACGCGGCTCAGTTCAACTCTAGTCCTCGCCGCGTTCGCACAGGCCGACGCAAGGCCGGCGCACTGGCAATCGCAGGATTTCGCAGCGAACACAAAGCCCGACGCACACCGGGAGTGAGATCGCGTGGATCGTCGTCGCATGAGTGCCTCCGGTCGGCCATGTCCAGCGCGTTCCTCGTGAACAACCTACTGAACGCCACAAACTGCGGCGCGAGTGCCCCGCCCTCGGACTCCGACTCCCAGTACAGCAGCTCGGAGGCCCCCTGCGATCTCGAACTCGACGCGCTGCAGCGCCCACCGCGTGCGCGCATGTTGCTCAGCCGCAACTCATCGGTTTCATCGCACGACGACGGCTTCGGTGCCGCGGACGAGCAGCAGTACGATCGCGTGTCCATGGGCGGCGTCAGCGCGGGCGGCCGTGTGGGCGAGCGCGTCGAGTTGTGTTGCAACGCGTGCGGCAACTTCTGCCAAACAGTGAACACGCGCAATTTCACGAATGACGAAATGGTGCGGCGTGAGAGTGAGTTCAGGTGTGATAAATGCTGCCTCCGCGTGGGCGGCGAGGTCGCGCGCGGTGTCGACGACGAGGACGACGAAGACGAGGACGAGGACGCGGAGATCGGCGTGGATGACGACTCGTACGACCAGGACATCGACGTCGATCAGGACGCCAGCATGCGGGAAAGCGCGATCCGGCTGCCGGGAGTCGTGGAGCCCCGAGAAACCACCATCCTGAAGGACACCAACACGAAGCCGATCCTGAAGTTCAGCGTCTCCGCGATCCTGGGCGACACGCGCGAAGGCAGTGTGCGCGTGCGAAACGGTAAGACGAACGGGAGCAGAGTTCCTGCTCTCCGGCGGAGGCCGCCTCTCCTTCCTGCATTGCAGAGAATTTATAGAAGAGGTTTTCTCTGAACAAACTGTTCCACTACAAACTGCTTTTTTGCGAAACTGGATCGCTGAAGCTCAATAGCTGTTAACTGCCCTGTTATGCACACAATTTCGTCATATAATAAAAATCTTCCTTTGTTCGACTGCACTCATTGTCAGCCCAATAGAGAAAAGAAACACGCGACGTCTTAATACCGAATATGGTCGCCTTATCTCAATCCGACGACTTAGATCGACGCAAATACACGAAACACCCAAATTTGGTGGCTGTCTAAATCTGATCTAAATCTGACGCCTCATTATGACTTCTTAAAATGCACAATTTTGGTTGCATGAAATTGGTGCGGAAATAGGCGTGTCCATTGTACGATTGATCTCATTTTTGATGGTAAATTTTTCTACCGCATTCTCAAATTATCATGTAAACGAGAAGAGACGGATGGGCAGACAGTCAGACCGATGAACGGACCGACATTCTGAAAGTGATTCCGGTGATTCCGGAGGTGACAATGAACAATAGTAACTTCGAAGAGTACCTTTGAAGAGTAACTTTGAAGAGTACCTTCGAAGAGTAACTTCGAAGAGTAAACTTTTCAATCCTAATTCGCCTCCCTATAAGAGATCCACGCACTGCTCACAGAAAATTAATAATCTCCACTGTGTAGTGAATGCAATCCTGCAATTAAGTATTTCCTCGCAAGAAAAGCAAACACTTTCGAGCGAATACTGTACTGAAAAGTCAAAACCTTGTTTGTGAACACGAAGGTTCATATTCTGGGGCGTATGGAGCCTTTTCGGCCCATTTATAGCCCAAACGTTTTGCAAAGACTTCAGAAAATGAATTTTATTTTTAACCCCATTTCGTGGGGATATAAAAAGGACGACTGATTGTGATATAATCGCTATATAGTACATCACTTCTGATGTGTAGTGATTGTACTACATGGATAAATTCACGAACGAAATACCCCCAACTCTTCGAAATGTGTTATTTCTCGTAAAACCGACAGTTTCTTCCTATTGAAATGAACGATTTAGTGCTTCGAGTGTTTTCAAAATAACACAAGGACTTTGGCACTTTCCGAACTCACGAGCGATTTAGAAAAGCTAAACATTTTACATTGCAACGCTTTGTGATGGTTACACTGTTAGTGGGTCCTATTCTTGACCACTCAATATATTCACTTGATTATTCCTGTATATCCTTTATGTTGTGGAATCATTTATCCTTTGTTTATTTCTTAATTCCTTCTATGCTGTGGAATACTTTATCCTTTATGCTTCTGGAGCTTGTATGAACTATTCATGGAACTCATATAAGTTGTGGAACTTTCGTCGCGACTTCCACTCACGTTTCTTTGTCACAACGCTGAGTAGTTGGACAATCCGACCCTGAGTAACTGGACAATCCGACCTCGACTGACTCATTTCTTTCGTTAATGCAAATCGGATAAAATTTCCACGAGAACTTCGTAATTTGCACGGTAGTGTCTTTGAATCTTAACAGGCTTTTTTAAGGTTACTCGAGTCTGTGTAACTTTCTTTGTTTCTATGAAAATGTTATTGAAATCTGACTGAAAGACTTTCATGAGCTGATCTCATTGATTTTATGAGAAACCTTTGACGATTTACGGAAACTCGGAAGGAATGAACGTTACAGTTTTCGCAAAATAGCTCCACTGTTCGCTAGATAGCTCTACTGATGTTCTCGTGTGTCCTTTAGGTTTGATAATTTCGTATTCTAGATATAGACAAATTTAAAATGTTTGGTCGGAAAGACAAAGAAAAAACAAGAGAGTTTTTGTTGCACTTACGTAGACAGCCTTTTTAGAAGGAAGTATGGAACCTGTTATCGATCTTCGCTGTGTGAGGCTTGCTGCGATCAATTCAGACTTCTTAAGTGGCTCTCAACGCGTATCTCCAGTGCGTAGAATCCTATAAAAGTAAGAATTGACGAATGTGTTTGAATATTCGAGTGTTTGCGTGTTTGTTACTTTATAACTCGAGAACGGTTGGATCGATTTGTATGGGATTTGACAGACATATTGCTACATAAACCAGATTAACATAAAATTACAGAAGAGATTTGACAACTGACGAGAAGGACTCGTTTCACGCATGTAAGCTTCACTTTTACTTACATCTTTGGAACGCGAGGTACGACTTTGATGGGGAACTTTCAGTGTTTGTTGGGGAACTTAAACCCGCGAAAGACTTTCCGTAGCAAACGAAACTTTCGTGATGAAAGTAGACCGGGGCATTCGGTGCACTTAAAATCCGTTGGCTGGTTTTCTAGAAAGGGACGACCTATTTGCCTGCAGTTTTCAGCATTCATATGAAAATGAAATGAAGTCTTGGTGTTGCTCGCCTCGTAAAAAAGTCGAGAACTAAACAAAAAGGGGCAACCAAAAGGAGGCAACAGAAGGGGCAACAGAAGAGGGCAACAGAAGGGGCAACAGAAGGGGGCAACAGAAGGGGGTCACAGAAGGAGGCAAACGAACTGGAGCGACAAATTGCAGCTATTATTCTGATAAACGCTACACAAGCACCTTGAAAAGCGCTGCCCAGCTACGCCACTGCACGCGGGTGACACCACGTCGCTGGTTCGATCGCGTCTGGCGTGGGCGTGTCGCTTCCCATATTGTCGTTGAGGGCGATTAAAGCTCCTCGCAGGTCCGCAGCATCTGTTCGGGCGGCACGTGACCTCCGCCAGGAGTGGAAATCAATAAAAAACGCAATGAAAGGCAATCATTGGCGACAATAACAATAAAGAAACAAAGCGAAACCCATAAAATGCACACAATAGCGAGCAGTACAGCGCGTTCCACCCCCACCCTCGGACGATCGACGATGTTCGTTCTCCGCAATAAAAATCGCAATCACGGCAGAAAGTAAAAAACCGAGTTGCAGCGGCAACTGTTGGCTGGACGAGGAGACAGAAAGCCAATTCGCACGCCTCTTTTGTTGGCCGCCGGAGAGCGAGCAACGAGGTCGAGTCGCCTCGAAGCGGCGACGGAGACTCGACGCTGGCCTTTGTGTCTCGTCCGGGTGGCATCCGAGGCGAGTCCGCGCCGTGCGCTGGCAGGCCGGTCGGCCGCATTCGCTCCGGTTGCTCCGGTTGCTCGCTTGCAGTCGGCGCGCTGGCGCGGATGCGCTCTGATCCTGCAATAATTTAAGCGCGATTAGGAGTTGATGTTTTTACAGCCTCCCTCCCGAAGGCTTAGAAAACAGCGCGCCCGTAATCAGGACAACAAAGCCGGCGCGAGTTGTTGATCCCGAAACCAAAACGAAAGCGCCGCACTGCAGCCGCCAGCGATACGCAGGCGCAGCCGGATTTATTTCTTGGCTGGATTTGTAACCGACTACAGTTGCTCACTGAGATTGCCGGCAGAAGGACTCGTCGTGAGCATCCTGTTCGATGTGCGGTGTCTGTGCACGCAAAGGAATTCAACGAGAGGCCGCAAACATTGTTTCGGATTTGCTGCGTGCAATCCTGCAAATGTTTGTTTAGGGTCGCAGTTCAGAGTTCAAAAGCCGAGGCTGACGTCCTCGATTGTTCAGCTTCTCGATTAGCAGCGCGTTGAAAGGATTTCTTTCGATTCAGAGGCGAAGAGCAGTCATTGCATCGAGTGAATTCGTGTAGCGATTCCTGGAAACAAATTTGTTAAGTTGATTTGATGTTGTAGTTCGCCCGCGGCGAGAGAATTCAGCGGATGAACTCACTACACCAAACTCATAGCGAAATGAAGGAAAAACTCGAGCCTCGTTAGAGGATTACAAATGGGATCCTCCCTGTAGTGCACCGAATGCCCCCATTTGCATGGGTATCCCCTCACCAGTCCCTTCCGCCTGCTCATTAATTCGTTCTACTTAAATAATCGCAATAACTAAACTCGTTTTCTCATTAGCGAACAAACGTGCGGAGTCTGGGAAGGACTGGGAAGGAGAGGAGTTCAGAGTTCACGGTTTCCCACACCGCACACACACATGATTCTTGAATGATGATTGCGGAACAGCTAAACAGTCGCAACACACACACACAACTGCACTCTGTGTAGCGGAAACGTCGACACAAAGGAATTAACGTGGCGTAAAATAATTTCGCACACTAAAATGCAGCTCCAGCCGACATCAACGCATACGTCTAACTACCCACACTAACACACGCACACTCACGTACACACACACTAACATGCACACACGCACACACGTACCCTCAGGCGTGCAAGTACAACAGACGGCATCTCTAAAGAGGCGTTAATTCGTTAATTGTTTCTGTCTAATCGAATTAAAATCACATCCAGCAGCGCTGCGGTGTGCGTGGGGCGGCACACGCTAGTGTGTGTGTGTGAGACTTGTTTCCTTCCTTACGCGCGCGTATGTGTGTGTGTGTGGGTGCGCTGTCGCTGCTGCCTCTTCACGCGCTTAATTGCGAAACTGCGAAGGCTTTGTGGAAAGTTTTCTTACCAAGACGCCTGCGAAGGTGTGCGCTTCCGCCGCGAGCAGCTTCATCTGCAGGTTTCTTTAAATAAGCATTCGTGTATGCGCATGTGTGTGTGTGTGTGTGTGTTAGTGTGTGTGTGTGTGTGTGTTAGTGTGTGTATGTGCGTATGCGGTGGAGGACACGATTGTTTCTGATGTGTAAACGAAGGTGCAGATTTTGTTGCTGTCTTTTATGTGGTTGTTGAGTCTCAGTCTCTCGCTCAGTCTCTCTCTCTCGTCGAAGCGACACTTTAAAGCTCTTCTTCCGAGAGAGGGAGAGCGAGAGAGAGGCGGGCGGCAGTGGGTTTCCATCAAGAGATTGAGAAAATTGAAGCACAGCAGTGGGAGAAACCAGCGAAGGCTTGCATTCCGCTGATATGTTTGCGATTTTTATTTGCAGCAACTGTTAATTCCCAATAACTCCCCACACTTCGCCACCTGCCGGCGAAATCAATTCCCACTCTCTGCCTCTCCCTCTCGCAACTACTCTGCCCGCTGTCTACGCAGTTTGTTGCCGTCATTGAACGTTCCGCTTCTGTTTCGCCCGCAGAGTTCATGCAACCGCAACACATTTGGCCGTATCTGCAGCACAACTTCATCCACCACCACGCCCACGCCCACGCGCACGCCCACTTCCCGCACCCGGCCTTCCTGGCGAGTGTCAACGGCAATAGTTGTCAGCCGCAGACCGCAGCGTCCTCGTCACCTGGCAGCGCGATTAGCGACTGCGACAGTCACTGCAACAACAACCACAGCAGCAGCGGAGACGGCCGCGCGTGCGATGGCGTCCTGCACGCCGGCGGCGGCGGCGGCGGCGGCGGCACCGTCGAGGACGGCAACCCACGAAGGCTGCCCCTGCCGCCGGGTCAAGAGAAGCACCAGCAGCAGCAGCAGCAGCAAGTGATAGCCAAGCCGATGCCGAGTCGACCGACGCCCTTCCTCCCGCACGCACTCAATCATCCGCATCTGCACTCGCTGCTGGCGCACTGCAGGAATCCCTACATGAGTGGTAAGTGTGTGTGTGTGTGTGTGTGTGTGTGTGTGTGTGAGTGTGTGAGGGCGTGCAATACTGCAGCGCGTTTTAATCGCAACTTCTAGTTGTTTTAATTGCTGCTGCACCATCTAATGCGCTGCAAGTGCAGCAGCAATCAAACGCAGCCACACGCACACTCCCACACGTGTTCGAATGCACACCAACACGTGTTTCCCACGCATTTCCGTTTCCGCTTTGTTGCAGTTGGAGCGCAAGTGTTCCCCCTCCCGCCCGGACAGGGATTCCCGTGGGCGCACTCGACGCGTGGGAAGCCACGGCGCGGAATGATGCGACGAGCGGTGTTTTCGGGTGAGTCGTTGTTGTTGTGTTAGTTGACCTTAGCCGTTGTTGCTTTGGTTTGTTGTGGCGCCACAATTCAAACTCTAAACGTTCCAGATTCGCAGCGCAAGGGACTGGAGAAGCGATTTCAACAGCAGAAATACATCAGCAAACCGGATCGGAAGAAGCTGGCGGAGCGCTTGGGTCTGAAGGACTCTCAGGTAAAGCGGCACCTCGTGTCCAGCACCAGCGGGAACGGAGGGCCTCAGGAGGGGGGGGGGGGGTGACCGAAGTAGTATCCACGCCTCCGTAATTCTCTGATTCACAAAGCTTTTCAGGTCGCAAACGAGAAATATTAATTTATATATTGTAATTTATTTGCTTTTACTTATTTCATTTAATTTATTTTCACTACATTTTCTTTCTTTATTAATTGCATTTTCTGTTTTAATTTATTCTAATTTAGTTTTACTTATTTGATTTTAATTTATTTGGTTCTTAAATCCGAAGGCTTTAAGAATTCGATAAAACGCGAAGTTTAGGCGGAGTTTTAGCCGCGGAAAATCCATAATACGCATTAAAATTATAATGTGCTGCATAATATATTCAAATGACGGCCCATCGCTTCCCAGCGCCGAGATCCTCACCCTCTTCCGAGGCTTCGGAGGAAGCGAATGAATTGAAAAACGCTGTCGCGAGCAAACAAAAAGCAACCCGAATTATGTACGCCGAGTTATAGTGGAAAATCTGCACTGAAGCTCCGCCCATGAGTGCTACATAAATCGGGCAGCACTAAACACAGACGAGCTGTCTGTGCCAGGGTTGCCAGATGGGCAGAACAAAGACTTGACACTTTAAACTGGAATTGGGAAATCCCTGACCCTCATTAAAGACCACCGAAGTCTGGCACTCGAATGCCAACTGCGTCGTACAATCTGAACTCTTAAAAACTACAAGAAATTAAGTACATCAAATATAAAGGGATTTTAAAACACCAAAATCCCCTTCCTGGTGAGATTGCTTAGCGATTTTGTAAAAGTTCGGCGACAATCTGAACCGCAGCTTGGATCTCCACACAAATATTGAAATCGCGTCGTTCTTTCGTTCTCGAAGTTTTTACTATCTCGCCGCAAACCACACATCTGGCAACTCTGTCGGGGGTGCGCTAGCGAAGGGACTCCATTACGCGGCTCTAGCAGTCCCCCCTCCCCCTCCTGCTCTGCATTGCTGCTGCGGAGTGGTTGCCACCCAATCTTAAATGCGCAACCGCTTTTCTTTGCTCTCACTCGCGCTCTCTCGGGGAGGTACACGTGTAAGCGGGTGTGTGTGTGTGTGTACACACGTATGCGTGCAAGTGCCAGTGTGTGCGTTACTTTCGCATCCTTAAGCCTTTTGTTGTTATCCTGTTAATGTAGTCCTTCAGAGCCACATTAAGGACAAGAGAGGGATTTTCTCGCCGCGTTTGTGAGCAGCCGTCGCATCTCATAAAGCAATGAAAGCGTGAAAAAACGAAACCCGCTCAGCCGTTGAGCGCAGTTTTTCTGTTGCTCACCCCAGTTGCCCCGCCAGCAGCATTTGAGTGCCCGGCAACCAATAAACGGGCGTCTGTTGTTAAATAAAATCCGCGTCTTAACCAACTTCAATGAATGAATTACATGTGGCGTCCCCATCGTCCTGGCGACGAATTTAAAAATCCATCTGGAGACAGAAGTGGAAAATCGATGGCTGCCAGTCGCCGAGTAGCAGGCGAAACTTTTTCAATTAACGCCATCGTCACACAGGAAGATGATTTCATTATCACTCCTCTGTTCGTCGTGCAATTTCAGTGCTCTGAGAATTTTACGCATTTTGAAGCGAAATTTGCGTAACATCGAATCGCTCTCCGCTGTCACAATGCAATCGATCATTTCAGAATCATTTCAGAACATCTGATGATGACGCTTCTCTGCGATTCACACAATCAGAGTTTCACGCCTCTCATTGCGACGAGCGATTGATTTTTGTGTCGCCTTCGTTGTCGTGTCGCTACTGTCGTCGCGTTATTGTTGTCGCGTTATTGTTGTCGCTGACAACCATGTTATGGTCAAATTAGAGACGAATTCATCAAAATCCTGTGATTTGGCAACAGAAACTGGAACGAATTTCGCGTAGCGGTCGTCGGCGCAAGTGATCGATCAAGTTTTACTAATGATGTCGTGACGTGCTAACTACCGCCGCAAAGAGCCGACGATGAATTCCGGGAATGTGTTTCAGCGGATTACATCCGTGGAAAAAGGTGAAACTCATTTCAGTTGCCATTCTGTTGCCCGGTATTGCTCTGAAATTGCTCAATGAACGCGTTGTAGGGTTGAAATTTAGACAGAGAGTCTATTTCATGTTTGACTCTGCATTCTCACGATCTTGTGAGGGAACTTGTGAGGGAACTTGTGAGGGAAGACTGAGACTTCGATCATAATGAGGCCTCCGTCACTTCCACGGCTGGATGATGTGGCAATAATTGATATCGCTGCGTTTCCAAGATATTAATTTGCTGAAATATCATGTAATGAGCTGTAATTTGCTCGAGCTTTGAGTTGAGTTCGAGTTCAGTGACTTCATTGCTTCGTTCTTCATTTCCTCATCTTCCTCCAGCTTCGTACAGAAAATCTTCCAATGATAAATCGATTCATGGCCTCCAGCACGCAATGAAATATTCTCGCCTTCAGCGTTCAATCGAAATACACTTTTTAGTTGCGTTCATAGATGGCCGCTTCCATCAGCCCACTTTTTTCAGCGGCCAGATATTTTTTAGCAATCAATTCCTACAACAGACATTCCTGCAACATCCTTGCAAATGCAGAAATGATGGTCCATTCACAGTGGACTCAATGGGTTTTGTCTACGATGTCAACGACAAAACTCCGAAAAACAGTAAAGAAAAAGACCTCCATGAAGTCCCTCGCCCTTCCTGCCCCCACCCACCCCATCCACCGCGTGGCGGATGACACTGACCGAAAGACAAAAGCCAACAACAACAACAACAAACGAGAGAAAAGTGTCAGAAAAATCCGAAATCACGCGGCACCAATTTGACCGCAGCGGGTGACAAGTTTTTTACTGCTGTGGCTGCTGCAGACGCCCCCGAGCTCCATTAACGCCAAGGGACCTCCGTGTTTCGGACCGAGTGGCGCACTTCACACTGCCCCCAGGACCCCCCAGCCGCCCTGTTCAAGCCGCGAACCCCAGATAATGAAATATCGTACGAGTCCAGCAGGGTTGGCCTGCCGTCGGGAGGCGCGGAGCGGGAGCTGCGGACGGCCTTCTGTGCGCGGCTGTGAAAGAGCTGACGGCTCTTCGGTGGACACCACAAACGGCTTGAAAGCCACGAATAAAAAGTAGACCGTCGAGTGCGGAGGAGGAGGGCATTCGCTGAGCGCTGAGGACAACAGGCAGCAGAAGGGACCGAAGGCCGCCCGAATGCCCGGTGCGCACACAGATGCGCACACAGCGAGTGTAGGGGGGCCAGAATTTCGCATGCATTTGGCATGCAACGACGCTGGCATGCAACGACGTTTGCCGATCAGTGCTTCGGTTGTGTTGTGCTTCCGATGCGAGGACCGGGTGCAGCACTTCGCAGTTCGTAGGGCTGCAATAAATCGCCGCCGAGAGACTCACACTGCGTGACGGCAATTGCAAGGACGAATAAATGTCGCGGCGCCTGGACTGCTGCTACCGGTTGCTGCTACCTTCGTGAGTCCCAGTGTGAGTCTTTCGGTGGCTGGGGAGCTGCATTGTGGTCAGCGGTGCAGCACGCGAGGAGCACACCGGCGCCGCGAGTGCGTGTGTGCGGCGTGCGGCGTGCGGCGTGCGGCGGTTGTTTTGACAAACGGCTGCAGCTCAGGTGATTCATCATTTCAAGTGTTTGATTGCAACGTTTATTGCAGCGGCGATGACATCTCTACAAACGCACTTCACAGGAATGAACAACGAACGCTCATTGAATGAGGAACGTTCATTCCTGTGCTTGGAACGGGTTGTGCGGTTGCGGTTGGCCTTTTGCGTGGGAAACAAAGGCATTCCCACTTCTACGATATCTGATGATAGCTAGGATCGCCCTACAAGATGAACGCAGGGATGTGCGAGTCGCTTCAAGTTGCTAACTAGAATCGTTCTGTGTTCGCATCATTATAATTGTTAACTCAATAATTAAGTGCCACGATTCGCAAGCCCAACTAACCAGCTGACACTTGAATTATTTAAGTTGGTTTCTTCAGAAGACCATTTAAATTGTCCTCAATAGTATTCGGTTACATCTTCACGGTTCATCTTTCCGCAAGTTGAACGTATTTGCGACTGTGAGGAGGCATGGAAACGAGCGTTTCATGGCTGTGGATTTAATGGCATCCTTCGCGTTCATTCCAGTCGCTTCATTCACATTAATGACGGACAACAACTTGATAATCTGGTCCATCGAATGACGAACCAACCGCCGAGGATAGCATTTCGCACTAACTTCGCAACTAACTGCTAATTCACTGCTGTGAGAACGCAATCAAAATAACAGCTGAGGAGCGTTTCGGCTCCGCTAGAATCACGCGGCGGGCAGCTCACTAAATCCTCATTCTTCGTGGTCCGGAGCATGTAACGCTGTAACATATTTTCGTGACGTGCCCCTGCTCTGCGCCCCTCGTTACTTCAGGCGTATTTTCTGTTCTGTCGAAACCAATTTGTCTCAACGAAAACGAGAGCAATCACAGCAACAACACAGAACATCCCTTGCGAAACTGACTTCTTGCCTTGTTAGGGGGGACGGGGGGAAGGAGGGTGAGCCACAGCGCTGAGGGCCGTCCGTAGTTGAGGGTTATAATGTGGAAACACATGTTTTCTAATGACAAGACGTCTTCCTCATCTGCGCACTGACGAACGACTACTCGGAACGCGGGACGGCCGGCGAACTCCGAACTCCACGGCATTTAGTGCGGGACGGACATTCGATACCCTAATAGCGCACTAAGTAGTCTGGCAGCGTCGCGCGGGGGAAACTAAACTCGTGCGTGGAGTGGAGGCGCGTGGGCGGCAAGTTGCTCTTCCGCGATGCTCTTGCTCGGAGAAGATGACGCACCCGCAGCGTGGCTCAGAGCTGCGCTAATGAAAGAGCAAATAAAGGCACGACGACTACAGGGATGCATTTCGCGAGCAAATATGGGTTGAGTGATCTCTAGTTGCTGCTAATTGCATCGCAGACTTGCAAAGCGGCGACTGCGGGTCTCGCTGAGATTGAGTGTCTCCACTAAAATAATTTAAATTCGCAATTGACGAATTCAGGAAAGTGTGATAAGATGCTTTCTGCGTGTATCGCAGCCGATTTCAATTCAATTTTGTCGTATCCTTGAAATTAATCTTCTCAATTTGTGTCTCTAGTTATTCAGTGTAGTAGCTGCACCGGTAAATCCACATTAGTGTGTGTGTGTGTGTGTGTGTGTGTGTGTGTGTGTCAGCTTAGTCAACCCCTTTTTCAAATCCTTCCGTAATCCAACCACAAAAAGGCAATCTGCAGTGTAATGGCGGACAACAACAACGATTACAACCTCGGGCGGCGAATAAATATTTAAAAGAATCTGCAATAAACACAATTGAGAAAAGCTGAGCAAACAACGAACAAAGAAACCGCAGCGGAGCGAGCTGGCGATAATCGAATTTCCAGAATAACTCACTTGCAGACTCATTTAGCGCGTAACAACATCATAAAAAGGGGAATCAGTTGGCTCGGCGACGGCGAGGGTGTTAAGAGGCTTGGCACGCGCTGCCTCATCAAATAAAAACTCTTGTCGGAGCGAAAAACATTTACAAATCCATTACAAATGCAGCTGAGATGCTGGAGAGACTCGCCGCCGAACACCCTCGGGTGACAAACGAAACGTCATCGCCAACGCTTATCAGCGCCGCTCAATTCAATATCCGCCGCCCCTCGAGCGTCGAACGGCGAGCGGCGGCGAGTCGCCTACTCCCTGCTGGCAGAATTCAAATCGACGCTGAGCCGTGCACGGCCGAGTATGAATAAAATAGCGCTGGAGTCCCGCCCGCCCAGAGTTTGTTGATTTATTTAGCATGTCTTTCATGCTTTTTCGGCAAATCAAAAACAGACGGTTCTTGTTTTCGACGTGAGCACTTGAACGGCCGCCTGCGGGGCGAGAACTCATTCAGGTTCGCAGAGGCTGCCGCCACGAAGAGGTCGCGCCGAACCCTGCTCGGCAATTGAATTTGCTGGCTTTTGATGACACGCGGCTTTGAGGCGATAAAAGCGATTTCCGTCGTCTTGAGCTCGACGAGCGGCGGCGAGGGCTTTTGCAGTTCCCACCGGCTCGAGTTGATCGAATATTCAAACAGCCTGCAGATTAAGCATGGAATGCTTGTAGTTTTAGCTGGGTGGGTGACTATCCGGGTGTCTGGAAGCGTTCACATTAACAGAGGAGCAAATTAATTAGCGAATTACAATAGCGATTGCGGTCGTGGATTGAGGAAGCCTTTGTGGGACTCGTGATTTCCACTGCTAGGGCGTCTGCATGGCGTCAACTAATGAAATTATACAAGCGAACTTAACAAATTAATCACATTGGAAGTCTAGCAGGTCCGGAATACGAAACATGGGGCCTCGAAGACCCCGGCGAAGGACTACAGCTTCGGAGGCCTATTTCCGAACACTGCTGGTGGTACAATTTCGAGGTTTGAGAATGTAATCAAGTCCACCAAGTAACTCATCGCCTTTGAAGCATTCAAACTTCTTCTTCCAACCCTCAAAGAGGTTGAGATTTCATTCGTTTCGTATTTTCAACAATCACTGCCGCGTTTACACAACAATTTGCTTTGTTAATACAGTCGGATGCCGCTGAATGCGTCATCTAAACGCGCCTCCAACGCTTTTCTTTCACTTTCCTTGCCTTGAAAAGCTTCGTCTGATGTAAATAGCAAATTCAATTTAGAAACGATTAACTACGACCTGATAAATCGCAATCGAATCGAATCGAATTCAGCAGCCAGTTGTAGTTTCCGACTCAATATTCACTGGAAACTTAAGCGCGACTAAAGTGTTGCACCAATTTCGGGTTTCCACGGCAAATTATTTTAAAGTTCATTAATGATTTACTGATTTCGTGCAAATTAAAAACCAGTTAAGTGAAATTAAGTCTGCGGGGATTTTTAAGTGGCGTTCACGGGCTAATAAATTCACTAATGATATGAGGAGTCGATTTTAGTGCGGAGTAATCTTCGCCACCGTGAGAGGTAATGAAATACCAAAAGATTGCCCACCCCTGGCCACCCGGAAAATGGCCAGGAAGACAAGAAAATAATGAAATCTCATTGCAAGTGTTACATCGTACAACGCCATCGCGCGGAAAACAAGCGAATCTGCGTTTAAGTGAGGCGCAGGTTGAGCGGCTCCGAGTTGCACGATTGTAATTAATTTCCATCAAGAACAGACACCAGCAGCCAGCAGCTCCTGCCG
Source organism: Sicus ferrugineus (assembly GCA_922984085.1). Taxonomy (NCBI): domain Eukaryota; kingdom Metazoa; phylum Arthropoda; class Insecta; order Diptera; family Conopidae; genus Sicus; species Sicus ferrugineus. Next base: position 29,249,956 of record OV277350.1, on the reverse strand, counting down.
GGAACCGGGCAGCGCAGACTCGCACTCATTAATCTAATCGCCGCCTCGGCTTGCGGAGTCCTTCCTCGCCAGCGTCGAGCACCAGCCGCCGCCGCCGCGGCCGCCGCCTCCCCTGCAGGGCAAGAGCAAGCAAGCGAATCACTGACCGGAATAAATCCAGCGATGGGCGGGGGTGGGGAATCGCATGGGCGGCACGTGCAGTGGTGACCCGCCCGCGCTCTCCACAGCTGCGGTTGCACGGGTTTGCGAGTTCAGTGAGTGATTGGAATGCCGCACAAATTCTCAGCGACCTGACTGTTTATTATTTTGTATTTCCTGCGAATAGCGAGAGAAAGGGAAAAAGTAGAGGAATTTCAGTAGTTCAAGTTGACAATTTAAAAACTTCGCATTAAATATAAATAAATTAATATAAAAACTCGGTTCTAAAAAAGTCTCGTAAGCAAATATTTTACTTTACTTTCACCACGAAAGCTTGAACTTCAAGGTTCGTCCGTCCCCACACACTAAAATGCACGGAGTGTGTATACGCGTCGGTATTTCGGGCAGAATTGCACACCCACATTCACACAGCCGGCCGGCAATAATTCAAAAACACTTTCAATCCAAGTTGCCGCCTTTCCTCGTAGCTGTCAGACGCAGAGCTGAAGATTATTTAAGCACGCGTGCGAGAACACCAAATCGCAGCACTTCTTCCGACCCGCAGACCTCCAGACCATCCGCGGGCGGGGAATCGCAGGGCGAACGTGGGCATCCCGGTCGTCCAGGACCGCCATCACCATTCGCAGCTCCACCAGGTTGGCGAAAGTTTGCCGACCCGCTTCTCCACCGCGGCAACCAAACTTTGTTGCACAAACCGAGCTGGAGCGGAACGTGTGTGCTGTTTGCGTGCCGTGTCCTTCGCAACACTGGCCCGCTGCCCCCAACTCCAAGCAGGACGAGACTCCTTCTAATTTACATTCATTATTTGCAAGTTCCTGCGTGTGGCAGGAACTCCTCACCCGGAGTTGCTGCCATGAAATGTTGCCACTTGCGCCACGTTGTCGAGGCTGGACGACCGCTGGACGCCGCCGCTGCATGCAGCACCAGAAACTCAGCACTGAACTGGACACTTTCGAGTCAAAGTAGCCGCTGCCAACTGGAATGCCAGCCGGGACTGCTCGTGTCCTCCGCAGACACTTCGTAGCCGTGCACGTCGTGCGTGCGAAACTTTCGCTATACCTTCATCAATCAGCAGTCAAATGAGACTTTCAGAGTCCGGAGAACTTTGCAAAATTAATTAACGATTACTGATTATGACTGATATTTCCGATGAAGCCCCCCGAGTTCCCTTTAGACCCCTCGAACCCGGCCGTTGATGGCAACCCTAATGCGTTTCTTCCTCCGTTTCTTGCAGGTGAAAATTTGGTTTCAAAACCGCCGCATGAAGTGGCGCAACTCCAAGGAACGCGAGCTGCTCGCCAGCGGCGGCTCGCGCGACCAAACGCTGCCCAACAAGAACAACCCGAACCCCGATCTGTCCGACGCCAAGTGCGATCGCCCGATGACGCCGCTCACGCCGGATCCGACCGCGACGAGCGACTCGCAGAACGCCAAGGACGAGACCGCATCCTCGTCGTCCACGCCCCAGACGGCAGCAACGAAGCAGCGCTCAGCCAGCGCCACGCCCACTCTTCAATCACCGCCTCTGCTGCAGATTCCCGCCGGCGTCACCACCCCGTATGCAACGCACAGCGTGCACGAGATGTCCTCGCCGCCTCCGCTGCTGTCCAGCGCGAAGCTGAGCTCGTCAGCCGCCGCCGATCAATCATCAGCCTCCTCGACAGCCTCCTCGCCTCCGCTCAGCAGCGGTGGCGCGTCCGCGGGGCTCGGCAGCAGCAACAGCAGCGGCTTGCAGCAGCTGAGCACCGTCGACTTTCAGGCCAAAATCAACGCCGAGATGCAGAAGCATCTCGCTGCTGCCGACCTGAAATTCAAGCTCGAATCCACGCTCATCGAAGTGAAGCAGCGGCGCCTCCAGCTGCTGGGCGGCGAGCAGCACGCGATGCAAATGCATGCGTTGCATCAGCAGCAGCAGCAGCAGCAGCAGCATCACCCGAACAGCATCTTCTGCAACGCTGGCGGAGCAGGCGGGCCAGTCGGAGAGGCTCTCAGCGGCGCCCCACACCTGCACCTGCAGCTGCCGCAGCCTCAGCCACAGGCGGCGCGCTTCCAGCGGATGTACTACGACGACTACGACGACTCGAATTCGGACAGCGACGAGGAGATCAGCGTAACGTGACCGCACTAAGGAGCTGCGCCAGTCCGCGCCAAGGACGAGGAAAAATCAAAAAACCAAAAAAATCTGTGTATATAAATATCTAAACTAAGAATATTTAGTTTTTATTAGTTTCCGGGGGAAAATGTAAATTGCTATGTTAACGGAGAAGGTGTTCGGTTCTCTCTAGGAGCGTTAAGATTGTGAGATGGCACCGCGATGGCGTGGCCCATCCCACCATAATTAATTTAACCGAATTTAATTGATCAAAATAAACGGCACTTAAATTAATGACGGCTGGGCGATTCAATTTTTGCACAAACTTGCGCAAATACAAAAATAATTTGAGCGTGGAACTGCGCATTAGGGACGCAACTTGCGACATTTTCCGAATTATTACGTGTTTCCTTGCTACAACAGGAAATGTTGTCGAACATTGGATTCGTTTCTGAAAACAGGCCACACGCAAACTTCCCACTTCAAAGAGGGTTTCATTGCATACTTTTAGGCTCGTAGTAATAAAAGGTTCGTCGGCTCTTTGCACGCATGAGAACTCGAAACATAGTGAATAAATATCTGAAATACTTACGTATATAAGAAGATCTACCTGCGATATAAAAGAATTGTAAGCGAAAAAGAGGAAATGGTAATTCTAAGGAGGGAATACCTCTGGCAGCAAGTCCAGGGCCCAGGGTACCTCTAACGGCACCCAACATAACAAAATAATATGGTTATCGAAAGTCGTGCAACTCAACACGACAGATTGTATTTTCTCGGTCATATTTTTAATGTCTTTTATTAATTAGTTATTAGTTATGACTGCAATAATATGCTACACTACGGTTCTTAGATTAGTTGTATGATATAAATATTCTTAAGTGGAGAAGGTGAGTTACAGTAGGTATGTTTCGGTGAGGCGTCTTTTCATCCCACAGGGAAATACTGACAGGAACGTAGTACAGAGAATAGAACTAGAGGGGCTGCGGTTGCCGGGGCGGCAGCCCAGGTAGAGTAACTGTATAGCGTTGCTTTGTGTATCACTTCCTACTTTTTAAGGCTAAAGGAATCGTTAGCGCACTGCATGCAGCAAAGCCTGGCTTGGCTGCAGGTCACCGTCCAGGAGGTGCCATTAGTTTGTACTTAGGTTAACAGTGTGTTGTGATGAGTTAGAATGAAGTGGTTCGTTCCAGAGTTCGAGTTCGTTCGTGGTTCACTCATCGTCCAAACGGGCGGCATGGTTCACATGGCCCACGTCTGGGGCGGTCTGGCTAACTGCGGAGGGCGTGGTGGGTGCTTTGGTCTCGATGATATACAACGTTGTCATCTGTTCCGGCTTCCACTTGGTGTCGGCAGCTCGCGTTGCTTTCGAGGAGTTGATCTTGAGCACTTTGTTCCTCTGCACGAAATTAATGACTACAGAGATGGCAAGACCAAGAAATACGGTGAGCAGCGTGCCGATCATGGAGTACCACATGTAGCTGAGCTTGAAGATCGGCCAGGACCTGCGGAAAGCCATGATACGTTACCACAGTTCGAGCTTGACCTTTATATACTCAAACTCACGTGAATCCAGTATCTGCTGCCGAAGTGTTCACCACATCCGCAGCCAGAGGCTGTGTGGTGTTCACAGCACAGTCGCAATGGTCCACCGAGAGTGGAAGCGGGTCCGGAGCCACGTTGGCCACCTGTGCGACGACGCCAACGAACACGACGACTGCGAGCGAAATGAGGGCCCCGTAGAAGGCGCCCTGTAAGTGAAGAGAACAGACATGTTACAGAAAAAAGCTGGCATAGATACGAGTATGTAATCCCTTCCTACCCTGGTATTGGCCCATTTGAATCCCATGCCCAGCACAAAGAGCCCCAGCGTAACGCCGCCAATTAACCCGTTCAGAGTCAAGGTCGCCTGCAGAACCCCTCCCAGGTGCTCCACGATGAACACCAGGCCGAACGACAGAGCTCCGAACCCGAGCGACATCCACTTGGCGTAGAAGGCGCCCTTCTCGGGCGTGATCTTGATGTTCAGGCCGTCCGACAGCAGGTCCTCACAGGTGACGGCCGAGAGCGAGTTCAAAGCAGAGGCAACCGTTCTGCAAGTAGAATGGGACTTTGGAATTCCTCCCCCGAACTCTCCCGAAGCGGCTTAACTTACCCCAGACTAGCGGCAAAGATACCAGCCACGAAGATACCGGCTACCGTGTAAATGTGTTCGTAGGTGCTTATTATGTAATACGGCAAGAGCTGATCGGAGGCGGTGATGCGGCCCGCCAACAGGGGGTCGCACTCCGAGTAGTGGTTGTGGACCATCAGCCCTGTGTAGAAATTCAGCAGGAACACGACCACCAGGCTGATTATGGCCAGTGAGAGCGCCAGCCTGGCCGGCTTCAAGGCCTTCAAGGACATGCATTTCTGAACGGACGCTTGGTTGGTGCAGAACAGCGACGTCCAATAGAAGAACCCGCCAATGACAACTGAGAACACTGAGTGACGCGTGGTGGGATCTAAACTGAGACTGCAGAGAATGGAGGAAAATATTCGAATCACAAGGTCTGATCGTCTTGCTCGAACACCCCGCCATGCGGGACTTACTTGAGGATCTCCAAGCGGTCCCGCGCAGCAGCCTTCCGGAAGATTTCCGCAGGTCCACCGCTGTAGAAGCTGCCCAAGATGACTACCAACACCAGAGAAAATGCCAGCACAGCTGCCTGGAACGTGTCCGCTATGACGACCGCCTTCATACCGCCCTGGGAAGAGTAGAAGATGCACACGACGTAGATGAGGGCCACGGCGATCTTGGTGTCTATTCCAGTGACCTTGGACAGCGCTATGGCTGGGGCCAGCACAGCCACAGAGGTGTAGAAGCACATCTGCAAAGAAGCGAGAGGAGAGTGGGCGTGGTTCGAAAGAGTTGAGCGGGGCACCAAACCAACCTGCACGATATACAAGAGCGCACCGAGCACGCGGATCTCCTTGCCGAACCGTATGCCCAGATACTCGTAGCAGCTAGTCAGCTGCATTTTGAAGTAGACGGGGTAAAATATCTTGCAGGCCACCGGAATTACCACGACCATGGGGACAACTGCAAGCATTTGAAGCAGAAGATTAGTAGATGCCGCTTCAGATCACACTGCGTCTACGCACCGATCAGCACGAACTGTGTACCCTGGTAGTACATCTCGGCGGGATTGCCCAGCAGTTCAATGGCGGTTATAAAGCTGGTGGCCAGGCTGAGCGTCACGGGCAAGATAGTCATTCCAGAGCCCAGCAGAAAATCGTCCGACGAATTGCCGGACTTCTTGAAGAAGCCGTAGAAGACGCCGATGCCCAGGGATATAACCAGCATGACCCCGAGCACCGCATAGTCGTAGCCGGAGAAGGCGGCCTTGTGGGAGGGGTCGTTGCACTCTTCGAGGCCTTCGTCCATTCGCTGGAGCATCGAGTTGGAATGCTCTGTTCCAGCAGGCGGCTGGTGTAGGTCGTCGTGTTCAACAGCCCCTTCCAGCGTGACCCTTGGGTGGGTTTTCCCAGCAGGAATACCAGCGGTGGGCTTCGACGGCGTTGATGGTGGATCCGTGGCCGTTTCAAAGGATTCTGTTATGCTAATCTGCAGCGGAACAGACAGGCAGCAAGCACAGTGCGCCAAGGTGCACAGGGCCAGGAGCCGCAATATGTTGGCTTTTGAAATCGACATCTTGGTTCTCCAAAATGTGCCTTCGAAGGTATGAATATTCCAGTACAATATTCTTCCACCTTGTCGTGATCGTCGGTATTATCTATCCAGAAAGCTATTAGATGGTGTTTTCGTATTCGGGGGCGAATAATTCACATTCCCGTGAGGGGATAGTGCAGTGAAATCAGTTGGCAACCTGAAATTGCAGTCATTAATGATCACACAAACCGCATGCTGAGTACTGAGAGGAGAAACAACTTCTCGAAACCGATCTGGAAGGGAGATCAGCATCGAGGCCGTTTATCCATTTCAATCGCCGCAGAGCAATTAATCAATTAGGAATGTTATTACGAGTCAAGTGCAAGTATTGCTTCCTCGTATAAAATTCGTCGTAGTGCTTAATAAAAGCCAATTGAAAAGTAATAATGTTAATTAAGATGTTGCAGCACACGTATATATGTTTAGAAAAAATTTGGAGAGACTTATGACTATTTATATATCATGGTGCGGATCACAGTGTTCCACGACAAGTGGAATGTCGAAATACAGTGTGAAAAGCAGCGGGACAAAGCGCACAACGAACCAAATTTCGCACTTCGCATATAAGATTGTATCTCAAAATATGAGATACATTATTCCCTCAGCTATACTGCATTTCTCTCCGATATATTGCTTAGTTTTTCTAAATATTTATGTTATGTTACAAAAATTGTAAAATGTAGAACTTTAATTGGTAAAACAAAATCAAAACTATTTCTTATGTTATTCAAATAATATTGTGTATCATTTTAAATCCCTCCCGTTATCTCGGTAAAGCCATTCTAAAAATGTTCTCACACGGAATACCGACGGCCGGGAAATCCTATAGGATTAAATATTTATCACCAATTAATGAGTATTTATTTATTTATTACCCGACTCACTATCAAAGGGCACTAAAGAGTCAGAAATTATGAAACAACTTGTCGGAATATTTGCTCACAACTACGACACGTTAATCTATGCAAATCTTATAAAAAGTTGGTGAGAATACAAGCAGCGAAGAGGGAATGAAGAACAGTTCTGTATATAATTAACTATAGCGAGCGAAAATTATTGATTTTTAACGCTTTTTATAAATAATTACTTGTAGCGTCGAGATTTTTTATGGATTTTTTTATGGAAATTTAAATTTCTGTGCAGACGTCAACACTCAACTAGAAAAGTCGCAATTGACTTGGTAAAATCCTACTTTTCACACAAAAACTACGATGTATGAGTAATGTCAAGAAATCTGTGTTCAATATGATGGCAAGGAAGGCTTGTGTTTTATTAACACCTGCGATATTCAGGTTGAAGGACGCCGTTACCTTCTTGGGAAGCGTGATCTTGGAATTGATGAATACGGGGTCCGGTCTTCAATGAGATCCGCACATCGTACTGAACTATTTTCAGTTCATATTGAGAAATGTCGCATTGACAAATGTCGCGTTGAGCATTGACATCACACTGAACCCATCAGTACGAGAGAACACAACCATCAGTACGAGAGAACACAACCATCAGTGCGAGAGACATCAACCGTCAGTACGAGAGAATACAACCGTCAGTACGAGAGACATCAACCGTCAGTACGGGAGAAAACAACCATCAGTACCAGAGAATACAACCGTCAGTAAGAGAGAAAACAACCATCAGTACGAGAGAATACAACCGTCAGTACGAGAGACATCAACCGTCAGTACGAGAGAAAACAACCGACTTTTTCAGTGAATCGTTAACTAATACGCTTGGATTTGAAGTAATCGAATGTAAGATTTCTGATATTCATTGAGTTTGCTGTCTAATTTGCATGTTCTGATGATACGCATCACGGATCCTCATCGCAGCAAAACCGCCCGCAGACAGCTGATCCTGCTTGTGAGCGATTAGATTTCATCGGTAGCTGTGACAAGCTGCGTTTGTCATGCATTCCAGCGTTCTCGCCACTAATTCTTCAAGAACAAAAGTGCGGAGAAAAATGCTCCACTCAACCGTTACACGCGGCTGCCAAGAGGTGGCTGGCAGACTATTAATTGTAAAAGCAGCGACTGGAGGAGACTCGCCTCCAATCAAGTGACAATTTAATGACGCTGCTGCTGCTGTTGTTGTTGTGTTCGCCGTTGTTGCTGCCTTCTATTGGCTTCTTGTTTGGCAAGGCAAAACCGCGCCAAGTGGATACGAGGCGAATTTATCCAGTTTCGATCAGATTGCGCTGGACATACCGGCACGAGCCGGTTCGCGCTAGGTAAGCGGCGAAATCTCTCCGACACACTCTCTCGCCGTAACTTACATGCTCTTCGTTAGCCAGCTCTACACGTGCGAGCCGCGATCTGCGAGCCGCGAGCCGGTCTTTCAGTGCGCCGCTCGCAAACCGTCACCCGTCGCGCAGACGCTCCGCTCCGAAGGTTCGAAAGCATTTCACGTAAGCAGAACGAAGATCTTTTGCTTCAGCTCGTCGGGCGCTGGAGAGGACGGGGGATGGGGAGGCGCCAATCAATTCCGGGTCTTCGCCGCGAACGCAGCTCGTGGCTGCTGGAGGAGACCGAGATCCTCCTGACTGGCAGCTGGCAGACCCATTAAGACGATTTGTTCGCGCGACAGCGGAGTTGTTGCGCAGCAGACGAAACTGGCAATTAAGATCGTTCGGAACGACACCACTCGTCATTGAAGTGTGACAAAACATCGCGACGTTCTCATCAACGCTCATCAATGCGAAGGTCTTCTCCACTTCGATGTAGTTTTCGCTTCATATGGCGTGAAGAATTCTCTGCATTTTCCCGGTAACTTGCGTGCGTTTCCAGCTTTCAAGTAGTTTAAGTTTTCCAAAGTGAACAACGTTTCAGCGATTCTTTTCGATTGCAGGTAGAAGATCTCTTAATCCTCTCGCGTGAAGCGCTGGAAGGGACGCGGGACAAGCAGTTCTGGTTCCCCAGTCCAAGGTTCCCCATTCCCAACTGTGTTTGCTTTTCTCTCCATTGTAATATAAAGCAATTTGAATATATATTCGTCATAGATTACTGCAATTTCGAATGATTTCACACGTAGTTTCCGATTTGATTAGCACGACACACATCAGAAATGACAAGATATCCGCATTTCTTCTCCAGACTTCTTGACAAAAGAAGTGCGAATTATTCAGTGAGTAGCAGCTGCCAAGTGGAATTAGCGGCCACTGGTTGGCAGTGGCAGTTGACTCTAATCGAATGGCGTCAAATACAGGTGCGAACATTCGAATTAAAACGCCGATTATGTGCGTCAATGCAGAACACGAAATTCCTAACAGTCAACAACGTCACCCATCTGTTCTCCTCAGGCGTTTGTTGTTGCAATCCACAACTGAACAAATTGAAATCTGAAGACAACTTCAGGCGTTTTAGTTTTTACGGTATCGCGTACTTGGTTCTCAACCTTGTGGTGTGCGACTACCCGAGATAAACAGAAGTGTCAGCAACTTCAAATTCAAACTGTTTGCGAGTATTTCTTGCCACTTTTGGTTTTTGTTTTCTTTACAATTGTTTCACTCTAATTTAGTTTGTTCTTTAGTCTGGTTTTCTCTTCGCGGGACCTCAATATCTTATTATATATTGTATTATCTATATAATCTATATATGATTTCGTTTAGCTTCCTTTAATTGCTTTTTATTTGAATTGCTTTTAAAATCTTGAAATCTTTAAATTTTAGATTTTCTTTTACTTTGTTTTATTTTATTTAATGTGGATTTACAGTCCTTCACGCTTTTCCAGTTCTAGTTTACTGCATAAATGCAAGTTAAAGGGAATCAAATATTACAAGTTAGCCCTCGTTTTGTATTTTACAGCTGAATTGCGTTTATCTGCCGAAACCAAGAGTCACTTTTTCTTCCGTTTTGTACACGTAAAGAACGAAACTTTATAATTTTTATAAAATCTCAAAGCTGCATAATCACTAAAAAAAAATCTAGATCTGCAATTTCAAAGATGCTGAAACACGAGCATTTCAGCGACTCGCAAAACTGCAAATTTAGCAAAAACCGAAATCCCTTCTTACGACGATTCGCTGCCGCCATCGCAATGCTTACCGTTGAGGGCTTGTTGTAGTTGTAGCGCTGGATGTTCCTACTGCTCCGCTCTAAATCCCGCGCAACAGGAAAGTCCTGAATTGTATCTGGAGTATCGTTCCGCGATGGGTTCTGTATTTCATTAACACAAGCAAGTGACCGTGATGATCGTTTATTTGGCGGCAGTCAAAGACCGCGTTTGAGCCGCCACTACTGGCGCCACTACTGAAGTCCTTAAAATTCAATTCATTCACTCTTCCCCACTGTCGTTCGCACTCTCTTCGTCGCTTTGCACTTGACACTGAAATCCTTTTCGTTGAAGTCTCCTCGCTTCAAAAACTATTCCGTGCACGACCTCCTTCGCCAAAGGCTTCCCACCAATCTGCCGTCTTCGCAGATCGCGCTGCTCTTTATATGCGCGATCCTCAGCGCGCCAGTCAACTTCATCTTAGAAGAAATAAAGGCTAACGATCTTCTCCGCCAGCCGTTCACACGGCGCTCTCGCGGTCTCACTGCTCTCTCGCGGTCTCACTGCGCTCTCGCGGTCTCACTGCTCTCTCGCTCGACTCCCGCCCCCCCCCCTGCGTGTGGCCAGTTGCCGCTCAAAGGTTCGCTTGGCCCAGAGAGGCGATGGCGGCAGCGCTACTGAGTGAACCCCGCTGGCGCTTGAGTGGCTGTAATCGAGCGTGGAAAAACACTGTTTCGCGCTGGCTTCTTGATGGCGTTGGTCGCGGCGAGCGTAGCTGAAGCTAATGCCAGTTGACTTGATATGTTTCGGAAGTAATTGGCGGGTGCGTGCGTTCCCGCGCGAGCCGGAATAGTTGCGACGGAGGTTGAGGTGCCAATCTAAAAAGTTGTGTAAACAGTTTAATCAGCGAGGCGTCGGAAAGTTCTTTAATCTAATCTTTAGGGTTCTTCGTGACAAATAATATCGCCTCTTGACTACAACATATTTCGAGTGCGAACCGACTTCTGCTAGAAAAAATCGTGATGTCATTACTCGCCTTTGAGAGGCAGGGCGGCGGCGGCGAGAAGTTGCGACCCAACTTTTCTTATGTGTGCGAAAATGCTCATGTTTCTCATTATTCAGGAAAACACAGCGTAATTCAGAGAGCCGTTGATCCACGATACTGAAGCACTCGTGTGTTTTAACTACAACTGCACCTCAAAGGAGAGACGAGAGTCACGGCCTCTCTGCAGGACCGCTCAGTGCGTCCACGGAGGCCGGACTCGTAGAAGTTGCTTCTTCCTCTTAGATTTCCTAAATCTAGTTGCTCTCACAGACTGTGTTAGAAATGAGAGCTGAGAGTAGCTTTGAAGAACAACGTTACCCGCTGCAAATCGCCTCTTCCACCGGTGTTCTCACTTTAAACGCGGATAAATACAATAAAAGCTCCTCACGTACCGTTTTCCGTTCCTCTTTATTGTTCCGATGTATTTTAATTGATCGAAGACGCGGCATGTTTTTGATGTTCGTGTGACTTGCGACGCCTTAAAAACGAGGATTTTGTTTGTTTCTCGAAGCTCATCGAAGCGAAAAGTGACGAATCAAACACGTCAATCAAATCCGTTATTAATCGACTGATTTTGCTGCGTCCCTTCGTGGCTTTGTTAGTATGTGTGGAGATAATTTATATGTAACATTTTCACTTGCACCGCTCTCTCGCTTCTCCTCGGGAAGAAATTGAACGTCAAGTTTTTTGCAATCTATATTTTGTGATAAATATAAAACAAAATTAAAAACAGAACTTTTGACTATTGCAAGATTTTCCCATAAAAATAGAAATCTACTCAAACAACGTCATCGTTGAACCATGAAAAGCAAAGGCGTCGCAAACATTTTCGGAGAACTGTAAACGTTGGCACGTGTCGACTCCTCATCAATTCCGCCGAAAACAGCCGCCGCTCACGAGAACTGACATCATCTCTCCACTTCCAGGCAATTTACAGGTCTCACATCCGTAATAATTCGTCGTTCCTTGAAGACTTCTAACGGCGTGCAAAAGTTGCCGAGGTCAAGAGGAACTTCACAGCCACAGCGGCCGACGAGAGTCGAAATATTCCGAGCCGATGTGTCGTCGCCGCCCACAGTTAATAATAATTAAAATCAATTGCGAACTTCTTTCAAATACTGCAAAGTTTCTCCCTTCTTTTTGCTCTTTTGTAATCGAGCTGCGTCAATTGGCAACAACAACAACAACAACAACAACAACGTTCAAACCACACGACTTTGGATTCATCCGCATTCAACTGATCCAGTGCGTTACTCGATAATTTAATTAGCATCCCGCCACGACGACGGTCAAATTAATCGAGGCTGAATTAAAACAAAAGTCGCCAAAATCTCATGCGAATGGAATTTCATTCCATTATGCAAAATATGAAATTTATTTTAATGTTAAAATAAAATTTGTAGAACGCACTCTCAGTCCATCTGCAATCCAACAAAAGAGTCTCGCCACCTCCTTCAAATGAAGCCTTCAAGGGCCGCAAAGGTTTCCGCGAGGAAAGCGTTAAAATCCCAACAAAATCGATTAATAGCCACGCCTACTTTTCATACCGAACACATGGTATCGATTTCAGCTGTAGATTTTCGCCCGAATTGCATCAAGGCAGACATTCATTGACGCCCCTCGACGTCGACAGGCGCCACCGACTTGCCGTCATCCTTCATTCGTAGAATTTTGTAATAAAAATGTCATCAAAGGCGTCGTCAATTTAATGCTCCAGCTTCAGTAGAGGCTTGCAACTCAAATCAAACGCTAGTTTTAATTAATATTTATTAAGAATTAAAATTATCTATTATTAGTTGTTTTCACCAAATATTGACAAATCATTATTTTGATTTTCTGAATCAAGTTCTTGCATCCCATTTCAATCAGATCAGGAATTCTGCGTAGGAATTCTGAGCCAAAATTGAACCGCTTTTTGGCAGTTCGAGTTGGTTTCAGCCGACTCGCGCTCTGTGGAAATTGCCAACCACGCCAACTGAGCTCAGCATGTTCACGCACTCTTCACGCTGAGAATCATCAGTAGTAAAACGTATAACGAGTTTCTTCGTAAGCCTGTTTAACTCTTCTCCCGCTTACAGGTTGGAAGCTGCTTGCGATGGAGCAACTAGCGCAGCAGGAGAGCAACTGCGTGGAGCAGCTGAGTTTGTTTACATTACAATTCTCTCGGCGCGATTAAGAGAAGAAAGAGGTGAGAGTGCGTGAGTTTTTGCTGAGCATACGCTTCCGACTGATCGTAAATCGGCGTGAAAAGATCGGCTTGCATGCTCGAGCAGCCCTTGATATTTGTTGTTGCTTCAGTATGGCTAATTGTAAATAGGAAGAATTAAACAAAAAATGCGTATACGGCATGTTGAACATTTAAACTAAACGAGTTGCGGTGTATTTTCCAGCCCAGCGACGCGCTCTTTCTAAAAATCTGAAAATGGTAAATAAAAAATTAACTTTTACAAGAATTCAATCAAAACAGCGAACTGAAAATAATTTTTGGTCGGTTTGTTTGCGAAGTTCGCCTATTTTCGCCAACGACGACCGACGACCGACGACACACGAGGTGTCATTTGAATCGTTTGGCCTTCGTTCGTTCGTTTAGCACTTTTCTGTACGCTTACTTTTTAAGCAATTTTCTTACTCGTTAAGCACTTTTCTAATGATATAATATTTGTTGTAGCAAAATAGATTTTTTAACTTTTTAAGAGAATACTAAAGAGCCAAATTAAAAGAGGAATTTTTCTTAATACTTGTTGCTCTGATTTTCTTAATACTTGTTGGGAATTTTAACTTTCAAAGCTAAAGTTTAAAAGAGACTTCCATTATTTTTAGGACTTTACCACACCTTTTTTAACTAGAGTTTGTGAAACTTGACCTAAAAGTAATTTTGTGAAAATAAATTAATGAAAACTTAAAAATATGAAAACAAACAAATGAGAAAATAGAAAAATAATTGTGTTGACCTGTTTTTAAATTCAAAGCTATAGAAATGTTGATTGGACAAGGAATCTTGTAAACCAAGTAACTGGTGTTTTTGAATTAAGACGAAGTTGCAATAATCCGAGTTGCATAAAAGGTAACCATTGTAAAAAAGGCATAAATTCAAATAGTACGTAACGTACTAGTGCTGATATTTTATTACAACATTGAAATTTAAATGTTAGCGAGTGCAGCACTTTTATGTTAAAAATATTACTAATGGGAATTCCTAAAAACGTGAGAATTTCCAAGATTATTTCCAAAAAGTATATTTGCCGTCGTATAGTTCCGAACAAGGGACCCAAGATTCTGTTTAACTGGAACACGGATACCTTTCATGTCCAAATAAAGAGGACCATTTTCAAATTTATTTAAAACACATGCAAACACTGGTCACCGCTACCCTCTCCTCATCACCTTGACATTTCCTTATAAAATGCCCCACTATTTGATCTGAATGTAAATATATTTTATGAAATAAAATAAGTTGACATTTAGTGAATTTCAATCAATTTATTTTATTCGTAAATCTTTATATCTATAAAGGTCAAAATGGGTCGCCCTGGTATTAACAGCGGTATTCCAAGAGTCACGGTGAATCGTTAAACAATTGTGAATAAATGAAAACATTATAAAATTATTTTTTTCTTGCGAAATCAGGTTTATAAACGCCGCTAAAATATAGAAAAAACTTAGCAAATTATATCTAGAATAATATTAGTGTTATTCCACATTATATCGTCACATTCTTGTTCGAATTTCACGTTTTTAGAACCAAAAATAGGAGCACCTCTGGCGTGATTCATTTTTTCTTTCCTGTACCAGAAATTCAAATTGAGCAGATGTTGTATGTAAAACTGTTCAAATAAAACAACATACACAACAAATTAAACAAAATTGTTTCAACATTTTATTATTTTACCTTTTTGTTTGTGACTCCGTCGTTCAATAGAAACGAATTTTTTTATTTATATTTTAAGAGTTACTTTTACGAATTCGAGTTTCTAAAGAAAAGGGAACAAAACAGAAAAAACGTTTCGCAAAAAAAAAGAGATAGCAACCATACTAATTTATTAATGCCTGCCTACACATTCATCTTTATTTCTTAATATCTCTTTTATAAATATAAATAGAAAAAATTACTATATAATTAATAACTAATAACTATAAAAGAGAAATAAAATACAATTTATAACAAGATTTTGAATTGAACTCCTGCATTTTTATTAGAAGACGACAACTAAGTGGCAATCGTCTTTTTTGGGTCGAGAAACCCAATGCTATCGTCTCTCAGATTGCTGAAAGACAATACGAAACTACATAATGAACGATTAGATCAACTATATCGTCTCTTGGATTACCAAAAGACGATACCGTTACGTGAACAGCTGTTTTTCGGAAGGATTGCAAACGTCCGTGACTCTTGGAATGCCGCTGTAAATCACATTATCATCATTGCGGACGCCCTGTGTCGCAAGTGTTTCAATTCAATGCGTTCTGATTTTTGACAGCTTTTGTATTGCTTCATCTGGTAGGAAGGCGAAACCAAATAATAGCGGAGGAATTAAATAAGTTTTATTTATTAATTTAGTTTACTATCTGAATCAATATGAGCCTTCCTGCAACAGTAGTCGGTATTCAGTGCACCGCCGGTGCTGTGCCGGTACGCAATGAGAAGGGTAAGAAAATAATGTTCAATGCGAGGATCTTGCTTCAATAAGGCTTCGCCTACTCTTCCCAGGTGAAATATCAATGCAGAAAGTCAAAGTGCAGCGGTACATCTCAGGCAAGCGACCGGATTATGCACGCAGTGACTCCAGTTCGGAGGAGAGCGACCTAGAGGATTTTATCGACCATCGTAAGCGTGCAGCGGCCGCTGCTCCTGGACAACACGAACACGGTCATCGCGCAGAACGTACGCGAACAAGAGGCGAGGTAGATAATGCTGACGACGGAGATGTGGACGATGAAGAGGTGGATGACCCACGTCTGCGGCGGCTGAAAGCCCGCCCAGTTGACCATGAGGAGTTGGAGCGTGAACGTCGCGAGAGGCACAGACACATCCACGAGCCTGAACTGATCAACACAGACTCCGAAGAGGAGGAGAGCGACAAGGAACAAACACGCAGTGTCGAGCGTGCAACCAATAAAATAACGCTGGCATCAGATTCCGAATCGGATGCAGAGATGAGCGAGACCGAGTTGGAGAAGCGGCGCCAGAAACTTCGGCAACGAATGTTGCAGCAGCAAAGAGAGGAGGAGGTAAGCCCTCGCCATTTTTCTGACATTCTGAACTGTGCTTTCCTTGTAGATACTGCAAAAAGAAGAAGAGAGGCAATCGGAATCCTCGGAGAGTGAAAGCTCCGAGTATGACGAGGAGACGGAAACTGAAGAGGAAAATGAACCACGCCTGAAACCACTGTTTGTACGCAAGCGCGATAGAGCCACAATTCAGGAGAAGGAGCGTGAGGCACAGAAGCAGAAGCAGCTGGAAGCAGAGGCCAAGCGAGCGGCGAAGGAGAGGCGTCGTAACACACTGCGCATGGTCGAGCAGAGCATTAAAAAGGATTTGGAGAAGGCCAAGCCCGAAACGGCGGAGGCCAGCATTGAAGATGTGTGTACTGACGACGAAAACGACGAGGTTGAGTACGAGGCATGGAAACTGCGCGAGTTGAAGAGGATGAAGCGCGATCGCGAAGAGCGAGAGAAGTAAGTGCGGACGAAATTACCAAAGGGATAGCTTAACTAACCTCTTTCCCTATTGAACTAGTGCTGAACTCGAGAAACTAGAAATCGAGAGGATGCGCAATATGACTGAAGAGGAACGACGGCAGGAATTGCGCCAAAACCCCAAGATCATTACAAACAAGGCCACCAAAGGCAAATACAAGTTCCTGCAGAAGTACTATCATCGTGGTGCCTTCTATCTGGACGAGGAAAACGAGGTGTTGAAGCGTGACTTTGCACAGGCCACTTTGGAGGACCACTTCGACAAGACCATTCTTCCCAAGGTGATGCAAGTGAAGAATTTTGGCCGCTGTGGTCGCACCAAATACACCCACTTGGTGGATCAGGACACGACAAAGTTCGATTCACCGTGGTACGCTGACACCACCAACAATATCAAATTCCACAACGAGCGCTCGGGCGGCATGAAGCAAGTCTTCGAACGCCCGTCGTTAGCCAAACGAAAGAAAATGGAGTAGTGCGAACTTCGAAAGTTGCAGTCTGGCTTAAACTGAAAATTTTATTGAAATTAAGTCTTAGAATTAGATCATTTAGCAGGTAGGAGCTAAGCAGGCACAGCTAAGTGCATATTGATACTATTAAACATTTCAATTTCCCAAAAATGGCTTATTTAAAATATCACCCCCAAATACTCCCTGGGAATTGGGTGCTCAGTGTGATACTGCTTGAACTTACAAGCGTATTTATTGCGCTCGTCGCGGTCGCCGATCTCATCGAAGGTGCGTGCCAAGTAGGTATACACATCCAACACTTTCGCGTGCGCTTCAAGCTTCTTAAAGAACTTCTCGGCTCGCGCGAGAATATCCAACGACTCCGTAAGGTATTCCAGTTTCTGTGCACTATCCTTGCCCGTCGCGACCAAGCAGCGCACGAATACGAAATCCGCGCGCGCTCGATCGTAGATGCCTCCATTAGTCAGAATCTTATCCATGCTATTCTTTAGCGCTTCCAGCGCCTTCTGCGGCAACTGCATGTTCAGCAGCACATGAGCGAATATCATGTCCGTGATTGCAGACTCGTACTCCATATAGGTTGCCTGAGCTATCCTCGAAGCTTTCAGCAACACACTTATAGCTTCCGACTTAACGGAATCGGCCGAGATCATCGTGTAGGCTAGCAACATAAGAGCGCGCACCTGCGTCAAACAGTCGATGTCCTTGCTATCAAGCAATCTTTTGATCATGTGACGCGCTTTATGCAAATAGCGCTTTGCAATGTAAACAGAAGCGCGCTGCAGGATACTAGCGTTTCTGTCGAGAATATACAGTTGGCAGCAAGCTTCCAACGCTGCCTGCCAGCGGCAGCGATAAATCGCTTGTTGTACAGTGATGTGACATTGGCAAATCATCCAGTTGCTGGCAAAAGGATAGCGTGGAAAACGCTCGCGTGCGTGCTGCAGCACTGCGGCACTCATTGTGAGCTCGCCCTGGACGCTGAGCCACAGCGCAAGGCTACAGATCACTTTGCAGACGCTCTCAGAGTTGCCCACGTCGCCGAACACCCAGGTCTTCTTTAGTTTCAGCAGTAGTTGCGCGTAGAGCGACGACTGCTCGTGACGGCCGTAGAGGCACCAGAGAGACGACCGCAAGGCCAGCGAATCGGAGAAATGCTCCATTATTGAGCTTTTGCAGTTTAGCTCATCGCTTTTCATGAGCAACTCAAATAGATCGATTGGCATATATCCACGCTGGGCCCCGAACTTCACTATGAATTGGACTGCTAGAGAAAAAGACTGTATGAGTCCAGGATCTTGTAAATCCGGCAGACTCTTTTCGAAGGGATCCATCGTGTTGGAGTTGAGAATATAATACCAGGAGTTGGCCAAATCCAGACAGCGCTTGTCGCCACATTCCTGGGCCAACATGATGCACTCTCGTAAAGATTCCATAGCTTCCTTGCGATGATTGAAATTCGCATGAAGGACTGCAAGATTAACGCTAAAATATTGAAAACCCTACAGAAATAATTCAGATGTGTAAAAACGGAAAGCCATAAATGCTGACATTATGCAACCTTCTGCTCGTAGTGAGTCATCATTTGCATGGGACTGCGGTCGAAGGAGCGGTGCAGTGCATCCATCGCGCTGAAGAAATCACGCAGGCGCAATTGATTCATGTAACCCAAGAAGTAAGCCTGCGAATGCAGAGGATTGTCTTTGATGATTTCGGCCACTTTAGTCTGCAGTTCAATCGGCGGCAGAGCGCGCAGTTCGTTATTCTCCAGCAAGCTGCACTGCTGGGTTACGAACAGGTCAGCCTGCTTCGCGGACCACTTGCTGTGTACATTGCGGTCCTGGTGCACAATTTCCGTGTCCAGCGCCGACTCCTCCATACCAGTGTTATACGTTCCTCCCTTTTTTTCTTCGATGGTCTCCGCTGTGATTTCCTGAGTCATACACACATCCGGGCTGTCCGCCCCACGGTCGAGGGTGCTGTCAGAAGCCGCTGCTTTCTTCGACACCATGGCAAGAGTGAGTAATCCTGGAAAAAAGTATATGAGTGAATTTTCGAAAAGGGAAATGCAATCTGCATTAAATAGGTGGTAACTTGGTTCGACGAGCGGATCATGTTGCAAATGTACTATTTTGCCCTGCTTCTGATTTCTTCCAGCCATACCTTTTTCATAGTATAAGCAGATGTTTTTATACAACGCCATCATCTCCGGAAACGACATGCGCTCCAATATCACACCAACCCTGCGTATATATAATCCGACGATGCTGAACTGACTCACGCCTATAGATTCGGATAACATCTTCTCTATGTTTTCCAACTCCGCGAAATCAAACAAATTCTCTATTCCCTTGGAGGTCAGGTCGGCCATGGCCTTCTCGAAGCCCTCCATGTGCCCACTGTCTATTTTGTACCTGGGTGTGGTAAGCAGAGTGTGGAGATCTCTGTAGGTCATATCTGGGTACTGGATCAGTTTCAGCAGCAACATGCAAAAACGTTGGCGCGACCGTGCTGGATAGCTGACTCCCACATCGGCAGCCGCTTGCTTCGCCTGGACGAGCAGATTTAATAAAGTGGCTGAGATACTTTCATCCACTCACCTTCAAGTACTGCTGCACCAGCATAAGGACGGCGAACTTATGAGGTGTCGGCGTTTCGATCCTGGAGGGGACGTACGACGTGTTGCGCGGATCCAATGCATTTAATTCTTCAAAGTGATTCATTTTCACTTATATAGAGGATCACTTAATTACGAGTAATTATTTGAGAACCAAACTTGCTTAACATTTGTTTTTGTTTATTGTGCCGGCTATCTAAATTTACTAAAAAATCTCGCAGCCGAAATATAGCTTCACGCCGTCACTGTATACAACCGTCCTATAACCCATTGAAAAACCTTTGAAGTCATCCATAACAGCTTTAATACTACTATTAATTAACAAAGGTCTATCTGATGAGCGCTTTAAAAGAAGCATAATAAAACAGGAAAACAATGTATTAGCTTCGTAGTTGCCACCATATTTATTGGGGCATTAATATTTTTTTATTTAAACATCATAAATATTTACAAAAACAATCATGATAGAGATAAAATATATTTGATTTGCAAGTAATTGTAATCTAAAAGACATATAAATATTATACTAATAGTTTTGTTTTTTTTTTTTTTGTTTTTTTTTTCTCTTTTTTGGTTTTGTATTAATTTTTTATTATTTTTTTTTTTCTTTATTTTCCTTTTCTTAGAGCACTAAGTTAGCATTAAGTTAGCATTAAGATCTAATCTAGGTTAAGTGATCTATATATCTCAATCCATGTCAGCTCCGGGAGCAAGAGCGTTTAATGTTCATGTTATTGTTTTCTTCAATGTTCTCTTCTTATTAATAAGTTTGATACTGCTGTACATATATGTTTTTTAGGTAATACATTATAGTCTTTAATTTTTATCCACAATTGTAATTTGAATTTTTGTAAACTTATAATGTTGTTGAAAAAAAGGCTCAATAAAATTTCAATTCAATTCAATTCAATTTTGATGTGTTAAAAAATAAAGATGTATAAATATTTAAAAAACTTTTCTTTATTATGTTGGTAAGTATCAGTAATTTTGCTAAGAACTCAGAACCTTTCAGACATTAAATTATATATCAGAAGAATGGTAATTGAATTACTTTTCCACCGATATATATCACACGCTTGCAGAGGACTGCGGACCAATTGATTTTATCCTTCCTTTGCAGAGAAGAATGTATGAAATTCTAATAAGTCCACATATTATGTTGAATTTAGACAAATTTTGGCACACTTTATGTTGAATTTTCACAAATGTCAAAACCTTTCACATTTTAATTTTGTGTTATAAATCAGATGAAATGATGTGTTATACACATCTTATTGTGTTATACATCAGATGAAAGATAATTCAACTACCTTTCCACCGGTATATATCACGCGCTGGCAGAGGGCTTCGGATTAATTTTAATTGTTGAATTCTTTTATTCAATTAAGTACCAGATGTGTTTACATTTATTTTCTAGGTTTACTTGTATCATCAGTTTTAATTTTGGATGCTGTTAGCATATAATATAAATTAGCATTTATAACTTTGAAACGTTTGTGGACCGTAAGTAAAGCTAGTCCCACATTATGTCTGAAGCTCATAACAGATCAAAGAAAAATTTATGTTAACTTTACAAGTTCTTACTTATTTTTCGATAAATTTACAAGTTCTTACTTATTTTGCACTTATGTTAAATTATTAATTTTTATTATTTTTTTATATTAATGATAACATGTAATTTATATTAATAAAAACTTTTACTTCTCATTAATTTATTTAGTTTACCTGCAGCTTGCAGAATTGCTCTATTTGTTCTGGTTAAATTCACATTTCAAGAAACTACCATCCTTTTCCTTTTCTAGTACGAAAAATACTTTTAAAAATCACTTAATTACGACGAGCATGAAGTTATCCATAACAAAAAACATTAACAGAAATAGAAGATGTTAAAATGGGTGCAAAGCATTTAACAAATATGGAATGTAATAAACAGAAGAGCCCAGAGAAAATTATTAGTCATAAAAATTGTTAATACATAAGAAAAACGAACTTTAATTAAATTATCAATTAAAGTTATTACCTTTAATGTATATAATTATGTATGACAAAATATATATCACAACAATTTTAGTAATTATTGTTATATCGTGCAGTATATAATTGATAAGTATATGAAATATTAAAATTTTATCGATTTCTTTGAAGGAAGATAATACAAAACTTTGGGCCTTTCAGAAATTGTGTTGTGAAGCTAGAGCCACACTACATCATCTGAAGCTCATAACAAATCAAACAAAAGCTTACAACATAAAATAGATAGCTTTACAAGTTCTTATTTTTTATACCTTACTCCCGAAGGGAGTAGGCGTTAGCTATCTGCTTGCCAAAAGTGGGCGTGGCACGCCCACTCATACAAAAGTTGTCATTATCTCTCAAACGGAGCAAAATAATCATAAATGATTTTATCCCGAGGTACGTAGAGACATTAGCAAAATGTTTGCAGATGGGCAAAATGGGCGTGGTCGGCCTACTTATACAAAAGTTGCTAACTGGCGAAATTATTTTTTTAGCTACTCGAGTGTAGGGTACTTTGACTTCGGCCTGGCCGAAGACAACATATCTACTTGTTTTTATTTCTGATATATACTAAATACTATATTTTTATACTAAATATTTGCATACGGAATGTAAAGGCACCCTGTTTTACAATATATTACAAGGTGAATATCTCATAAAATGTGCGAGATGTTGAGATGTAATTCTATAACGGAACACATAGCGCCATTATTATTGGCGTGATCCGCCCACTCATAAAAAAGTTGTCAATATCTATGAACGGCATAAGATATGAAGACGTAATTTTATCGCGAAGTATCTGGAGGCATTGCCAATTTGTTTGTAAAAAACGCCTACTCATAAAAAACTTGTCAAAATCTCATAAACCATGCAAAATATTAATACAATGCTTGCCAAAAACGAACACACTTGGGTAAGGACTGAAATTAAAACTAAATAGTTAAGACCATACAAAATAACAAACAAATTTAACCACTTAACTGTTTATGACGAGTATACTCTTAAAAAAAATTTCAAAATGTTGTGGTATGACGAGAATAGTCGTCACGAGTAATAAGTAGTAACAATTTGCATTTTAAATTGCAAATTTAGTGAGAATTAAAACATAATCGTAAACTTCAAGATGTTTTATCCTGATATTTAGTATCCTTATTCTATCGTTAATCCTGTGTTAATCTTGTATAATTCTTCACAGCACCCGGTCCACCTATCCAATAAAAAGCAAAATTAAATTAGTTGTGAAATCATAGATATTAGTTGTGAACTCATTTTGAGGAATTCTAAAGAAACCATTTTTATATTGTTACAATTCTACGTACACATTAGCAGATGAAACCAAGTGAGACCGTTTAACGTTAACTTAAATTGCTTTACGTTAATATGTTCGTTTCTTTCTCTTCAAACTCTTTTTACTGAAAGAATGAAAAACTGCGGAAACTCTTTCATTTTCGCAAAGGAAATTTCATCTACTATAAGTGTGACAATTGACAAACGAAATGGGACGGATGATGACAAAATTTTTTTGCAAGTATTTCTTTAAGTTTATTTGACCTGAAACGAGTTTACGAAACGGAAAGTTAGGAAAAATTTTTAGAGGATTTCAAAAAATGTAGGCATATATAGTATATAAATGAAAAAATTCAAAATATTATCATTTATATAAGCTTTACAAGCCCTTAACAAGGTGATGAGGCGTCTACGAATAACTATTTCCGTGAACATGCAATAAAATCTTCTTGTATGTTGGGAGATTACAAATGCGGAAACGAAAGCAGTACTATACAGCTATACTGACTACAGTCAGCGATTGGTTGGATTCAAGTTCTCAACGGCATTTGGTTTAAAGACATTGGCAGCGCTGAACGATAAGCATAAAGAAGCGATTCTTTCTTGCTTCCTCGGAGTAAAAAATGAAGCATTGAAACTTAAAATTCTCTCTAAAAAATCGATTCAGGAGGTGACGCTGAGCAAGAATATATATTCTTTTCTATATTTATCTCGTCTCTTTGCGTTACGAATAGAAGAAAAAAGTGAATATACCCTCCCTTCGGGTGTAGATTTTGAATTTTTGTCCAAATAACATTGTTGCTACCAAAAAATAATCTGCATCCATTTAGCGGCGAATTTTCGAAGCCCTAATCAGAGTGTATTTTGCAATAAAAGTAAAATCGCACCGGCCAACACCAAAATTGAACCGCCGTTTAAGCGTGCTCCCATCTTCAGCGATGGTAACTGGCTACGGGAAGCTCAGACCTAAACTCTTATGGTCTGCTTATGGTCGCTTGACATGGTTTGGCTTGGCATAGTAGAAATGAAGAGCGAGAAGAAATCAGTGAGCTGAAGTCTACGTCGTGCTATGCCACACTAGGCCTGTCGCATACACGCAAAGCTCCTATGTATATACTGCCGCTGACCTATGCAACAAATTATGTAATTCAACTAGAGGGAGACTGATGATCACGTAGAACATAAAAATAACAAAAGTGTAGAATGAAGCGACTCAGTTGCTGGACGAACCATTCTTACTCTCTTCTCACCATAACTAAAAGTACTAAATTGTATGTTGCACACTCAAAAGGTTGCATGGGTTGTTGATATTTTAGTGTTATTTTTCTTTTGCAACTTTCCGCAATGCAAATGGATGAAATCTTTTGAAAGTGGAAACTCGGCATATGGAATAAAAAATTTCAATGTGTTTGCAAAGGATGTAAATAACTTCATATGTGATTTTTTGGGTAGTAAGTAAATCCTCATTTACACTTTAAAAAATTCATTCCTACACGCAAGATTTTTAAATACTTGTGAAAATTTTAATGAAATCCTTATAGAAAAGATTTTTAATAGTAATTGTAAGGAAACATTAGATTTTTCATGAGTAAAAGTTAAAAATTTTACTGGCCACCTTGCCTACATGTCGGGTGCTCAAAGCATTAGTTGCAAGTTGAAGGCAACAATCAAACCGACCAACACACTAGGCCAACAAACAAAATGTTATGTAATTTTCCTTCCTGATTTTTATTATTGATATAACCCTTCATAAACTCTTACATATAATTCCAGTAACCAGTTTTTAAATGAATTTGGAAATATCTCAATTACGGGAACTGATTAACCAGTTTTTTAAACAAGTGACTTAGCAGTTCATTTCGCTCGTAGCACTTCGGCATGCAGCTATTACACTAGGTCGCCATATCTTAAATGCTACACTTCCTACAACCTACGACGTTCAATACGACTCACACAGAAGAGAAATCAAGTGAGCATACCCATAAATACGGATATGCACGTTTAAAGTATGAATGGAATGATGGCGCGACGACCCTTTGGGTACTCCTTGAACTCCTTCTTGTAGTTACGATGCTTGCCAAGAGCCCATACAGTCATTTGGTAAGCGCCGGCTATGGCAAACAGCATGGCCGGCAAGCAAGAAGTCATCAGCGAAAACGCGACCCAGGAACCGATTTCATAAGTGTAATTGGGACAGGAAACCAAACTGAAATGGAAAGCAATAAAATTCACAATTCGATTATTTAGCCGGAAAACGTACTTGAAGAGCTTAGTGAAGGGGTTGCCGTCTGCCACTGGAATCTTGCGAACCTTACTGCCGGGCGGACGCAGGTTACGCAGCGCAATGTGCACCGAAAAGTTGCCGACTTCACAAAACTGAGGTAGATCAAGATGCATTATTTTCAGCCATGCAGAAGGTATTTGACACAGTTCTGAACTTACCACAAAAGCAGCCAGGGCAGTCCAAACCTGATACATGCAGCGGGGACTGGTAAAAAGCGGATGGTTCACGTGGTATGAAACGTAGGCGGTGAATCCCCAGTAGTAAGCGCAGTTTTTAAACAGATTCCGGATAGGCATCGTGGAGTGAGAAAACCTGTGCACAAAAATAGTCTCCAACAAGCGCTTCACATAGTGGACGACATAGCAACCAGCCGCAATGCTGAAATAATCGGAGCTATTAATGATATGCAATTAATAATGAATACAGTGCTGCTAGCAAAAGCTTCGAATGCCGATAAAACGACAGGGAACTCAGTTCTGCCGCTAGCAACCTACACAGGGGTCAAGGAGAGTGACATCGCGACTCAACACTGCGGTATTCAGAAAGGCAGTTTGCACGAAAGGGGGCAGCGAGGTCTAAAACTTACTGTGCTGTTAGTGAAACGGGTGTTTCGGCTGACTGTCCGTAGATAAGCGAGGGCCGGGCGTAGAAGGCGAGATATACTACGAGTGGACCGGCGTACTCCGCAAGAAATACGGTCCTCCAACCGATTTGAGGTCCCAAATCCTTGATGTAAATTTTATCGCCACTCTTTACATTGAGTGTTTCTAAGGTGTCGGAATCCTTCAGCGACTTTCCACGCGGCTCCAAACGAAGGGACTGGCGCTCAGGAGTAGGGGTGGCCTTTAATTGCTTGTGGATCAGGGAGGGCAATTGGCCAATGTGGCTGCCGACAGGGACGTGGATGCAACCATACGATTTGCTAGTTTTCGCACTGAGAATTTCAAGCTGCAAAAGTGAATTATGGAGCTGCTAAATTCATAGAATAAGTAAGCCCGGTATTTACCTCCATAATAACACTGATATCAGTTCCTGCACTAACGAGAGTCACTTCTGCGCTCCGTAAACTTTTTCCACAGACAAATTTCAAAGTTCACGAAAGACTACTTTTTCTTTAAAGTACACCAGTGTGGTCGTTTTGGCAAATTTGTAAACGAAAAAAAACTGGCAAGTATCAGCTGATAGGAAAAAAATATATTTTTTAGATTCTTTTTCTAGTTAACTTTTATTCCATTACCTATGGATGATGTCTATGCGCATCATTTAAATGGGTAAAATATATGAACTTATTTCATATGATATAAGCGTTATCGGAAAAGGAACTAAGGAACTCTGTCATGCTGGAGACATTTATCTTCTTGCCTTATATTAATTAATTTATTTATAAAACCTTGCCTATACACTAAATTGTGTAGAAAAATAATTCACTGTATTTCCAATGTGCGCTAAGTGGCATTCGAAATAGATAATGCTATGCGTACCTTTTTTAACAAATGTAAATACATTTCTGAATTATGATTAACAATAGTTCTATTTGAATTTTCAATAATTTCTGCACTCGTTTTCTGTCTAGAAATGCAATCAAACATTTGAAAATTTTTATAAGAAGATATGCCATCTTTGGGAACAATTACGGTATTCATGACATGTTATTATTGTAGAGCAGTTTTTTTATTGCTAATAAGAAAACTACTTTACACGTATTCGCTAATGAGATACAAACTTTTGGGAGATGTTTTGCTTGTTTGCGAAAACAAGCTTTTGTTTTGTTTTTTTCTTGTTTTTCTTTTGCTTACAACATTTTGTGCCCGATTATATGAACATTCTCCAAACTTCGTTGTCTTCTCGAAAGCGTACTTTTAACCGCTTTTCGTACTCTTTATTGAAATAATAGTTCGGTCCTATAAAATTTCGTGCAACCATGCTATGGAGTATTTGAAAAGTATGGTTAACTGGAAGTATAACATCGATAGCGGGGAATTCGGTTCTATTTTCGTGTCCCTAATAGGAGCGAAGTAAACATTCTGGCAGATATTGGAGACAATCGTTATAAGCTTAGGTCGGCGGAGTTTTGGAGAGTAATCCTTTGTACTCAACACGTGAGCTCAACGTGAAACCCACAACTCGGTCTGTGATGGCAGACAGCGGTGATGAGGTGCGGATGCAAAACTTCTAAGGCCAATTGCAAATTTCTATAAGAGTTTTTTCAGATTACGGTTCGTCAGAAGGTCGAACCACATGCGCTGGTGGAGGCGGTCAGGTCTCAGGCGGTAGTCAAGTATTCAGTGGTACAGGTGCCAGTGAAGTTCAACAGATTGGAATGCAATACGAATCTAAATTTGCCGCCATCCAACTGGCTGACCACATCCGAAAGCAGCTACGGATTGCATCAAGCGATTTATCAGTCCTCAGGTTTTGAGAGGTAAGATTAGCTGAATACGTGACGTGCAAAACCAACAATCTGTCAATATGTCCTTGAGTAGCTTTCGGATGGCTCACATGTTTCCCGACTGCGTGGGCGATGTGGATGTTGTGTCCGATGCAGAGAACATAAAGAAGCTACTGAAGCTACCGTACACGGCGAAGGGCGCCATCAGCATGATTGTACATAAGGTGGGAAAAACGCTGCTGCTGGATGAGTTCGATATCCAAAAGTATTTATTGCGGAGGGCAGACGACGACTGGAAATGGCTGCGCACCTTTATTCTCGAGCAGATCCTGTCTTACAGTGGCAAGAACCAGAACTTCTGCCTCAAGGACAAGTCTCGTGAAGCCATTCAAACAAAAAATTTGCTCTCGAAGTTCCTTTACTATAGTTTAAAACAGTCATCCGGCGATTCGCCGCAGGTCTGCGACTACAAACTGGTTGGTAGCAAGCGGCCTCTGTCCATCACGGGACCGGTATTGCCGGAACCAAAAATCGATGAGAATGTGCCGGATCCCAAATCGAGTCACGTGTTCAACCGAAACGTTGTGTGGACGTTCGAGGACATACGCATGTTAATCGGCACGGATATGCCCATCTTCGGAGGACCCAATCGCCCGTGCATCAGCCTACGCTTGCGCGATATGTCGAAGCCTATCAACGTGCTGACCGGCATCGACTATTGGCTAGACAACCTCATGTGCAACGTGCCGGAAGTTTTGATGTGCTATCACTTGGACGGCATCGTCCAGAAATACGAAATCATAAAGACGGAAGACCTGCCCTACCTCGAGAACTCACAGTTCTCACCACAAGTGGTGCGCAATGTGGCTCAGAATATTTTGGCATTCCTCAAAGCGAACGCCACGAAGGCGGGCCACACTTACTGGCTGTTCAAAGGGCGCAACGACGACGTCGTTAAGTTGTACGATCTGACGACACTGTGCGAGAACCAGACAAGCTGTGATGACAAACACGAGAATCCCTTCACAGTACCCGTCGCTATGTTGCTATACAGCGTTGCCAGAAATATGAAAGGCACGGCAACGCGAATAACACCCAAGACAGCAGGCAACATCCGTGCGCTGCTCGACAATTGCATCAAGCTACTGTCGAAGGAAAAGTATCCACAAATCGTAACCTCCTCGCACTACATTCTATCTGATCTGCACGTTCCTGCAGGCATCGATCCGAAGTCGCCGAAATTCGACAACTCGGACTTGGATTCCGACACGCAATCGGTTTACGATGATGACGACTTCGGCGGCAGTGAAAGTGAGGACGACTTCAACAGCAGCGACTTCAGCAGAAACGAGAGTTTAAGTTGCGATAACTTTGCTGTGAAGAACATCTGCGACACGCTAAAGTTTAGCCTGGAGCAGCAGCAAAACGGTAAACAAAGGAGGCGCGGCCCCCGCCCGCCTTCGCCGCTGCAAGCCAGCACCGAAGAACGCTGCCGCATATCGCTGGAGCACATCAGCGAGGGGATTTCGTGTCTGCAGTACTTTAACAACAACCAGGAGCAGTTTATAAAAGAAAGCGAGGAGCTCGCTAAAGGAGAAGAGAAGCGCCGTATTTTGCATGAGGAACAGCATCCTAACATGGCCAAACCCTGCAAGCCGATTCCGTTGCCCTACGTGTCGCTAAATAGTCGCCAGCCCACTGTGGACGATGAGACCGTTGCTGTGGTTCAAACGGATTGTGAAGTGGCGGAGGGCGAAAGAACACTGGAGCGAAAGCGCAAAGGTAAGAAGCACAGGGCTAGGGAAAGCACAGCGCAGGAGGTGTCGGAATGTACCAAAGTGGAGCCTAACGCTGAGTCCAAACAGCTAGCCGTTAACTTCAACACGAAGCTCTTCGGCTCCTGGAATATGCACCTCAAGTTGTTGCTCCTGGAAAAAGCTTGCTTGACATACGCCACCTTCGCCGAGCTCAACTACGTTGGGCAGAAGTTCGGTGTCTGCCTGAAGGCCATCTATATGGCGATCCGTTGCCAACAGGTTGTGATCAAACATATGTCGACAATGCATTCGCAGAAGAGCTGTCTGTTGGGACGCGCCGGCGATTGCTTCTTTCAAATGACCAAAAATTGGCAGGACATAGATAATTATATAAGGGAGTACCAAGATGAGAGTGAAGTCGAACGAAATATCTGTCAGGAGCTGGAAAAGGACCTGAGCGAAAGTAGCTGATTTCGAGTTGATTCGTTCTTTTGGAGTTGATTGTTTTTTCCTCTTGTGTTTTTAAGACGATTCTTCCGACCTCATTGAGCCTCAAAAGAATATCGAACACCTGATGGTCTCCAGTTGCAAATGCTACGAGATTGCTTTGGAATGCGCTGCAGACGTGGACTCCGACGAGGAAGCCACATACGAATTGCTTCGTCGCTTGGGAAACGTGCGAAACGAGTTGGGATTGAAGTACATGTATTGGGCGCAGGGTAGGAGCTGGCCTTTCTGTCAATAAGCTCCGAGACTAATTCAAGCTTCTTCAATAGAGGAGTATTCAAAGGTAATGGAAGCCAATGCGAATGAAGATAGCGCAGAGCGGGAAGTCGGCAAAAATGAGCTGAGCAAAGTGGCTGACAGTTCATCCAAGCCTGAACCGATTTTCCTCAGCCTAGCTCTGAAGTCGTACGATTCGCTGATGCGTGGCATTGCCGCCTTCTCAGAGGTGAAGGACAGTGTAAACCTGGCCTTCTTGTACTGCAACATGGGTAGGTTTATGCGTTTCCGTGCTCACCTGCAGCTGCCTGAGGAAAAGTAAGGGGAGTAAAAGTAAGCGTAGAAGACGTTATTACACTTGCTTTTATTGAACTTGCAGTGGCGATACAGTTCGGACGCAGAAAAAGTTCTACAAGGAAGCATTTGTCTACTACGAGAAAGCTAAAGATGTCCTGGGCTCGCGCAAGAGCAACGCGGAGCTGTGGGACTTGGTCAACTGGGAGTTGTCCACAGCGACTTTCACGTTGGCGAAGCAGCTGCAGGATTTCAGCTCATCAACAGAGGTAAGTACGTTCAAATAAATGTACTTCAAATGTGTCAAAGTGGTCCAAGTGAGCAAGAATAATTCAAATTATGGTCTATTTCTCTGCATAGTTTCAGACGACGAATTTAGCAGGAAAATTGAGAGCCTATTTTGAAAATCAACAAAATTAAGCTCTAAATAATTACACTAAATTTAAAAACTAAATTAAACTTAGTACTTCCCATATGTTCGTGGACATTTTCGGCTAAATATCGTCTATTTTAGGCTACACATGAACTGGAAAAAGAAGTCATGGAACTCCTACAGAAGTCACTGAAGCTTTGTGACGTTGAACACGCTGGCTCGCGGCAAGTTCTCTACACCTATCGTTCTGGATTGATCCATAAGAGGTAAGTAAATCGTAATTCAGTATTATTCTGCGCTTGAGAATGTCTTCTTTTTCGCAGGATCGCATCCTTCCATCACAGTCAACTGCGTAGTAACCACGTAGATGCTGCTACGATACCAAAGACAACGCTGCAGCTCTGCAGGCTGCATTACGACAAAGCCGCCAGTATTCTGGACAGTCTTAAGGAGAGCCTTGATTACCTAGCAGTCCAGCTGGAACGCATCTCCTTGCACGAATTTCTCGCAGAAAGTATACCAGTGTAGTTTATTTTCCTTGAGTTTGTAAGACGCCAACACTTTTATGCTCACTTTAGTCACCGCGAATAACGCGAAGAAAGTTAAATACATGCAAGTCGTTCTGGAGATCTGCCTCAAGTCGAAACCACTCTTCGAATCCGTCCTAGCCGCGCACACCTCGACTGACGAAGACACGAAATGCACCGCTGCTCAAGCCAGCAACGAAAAATTTCTGAATTACATGTTTCTGTTCGAAGGGCGCCTTCAAAATGCGCTGAAAATGCTGATTAAACTGCTGCTCACAGGCAAGGATCCCAAAAATTTAGCTGCAGTGTATAAACGGATGTATATGGAGACACTGAAATCGAGGAAATCAGAAGAGAGCCCAAACGATCTAACACAGGCTAAACGATGCTTTGATGTTTTGGAGAAATTGCAACAAATCGAATACTCGCTGCATAGCAACATCAATAATGCTGAATAGTAGTAGTAGAATAATTTATTTGTTGTTTTAAGTATTATTGTTAGGAATATCACTAATTTTTTAATGAGAAACTTGGTAAACTGATATGAGGGAAATAAAAAACCGAATTTTAAACAAAGTGGACACGAAATTCTCAAATGTTTGATTCTTGAGGC
Organism: Sicus ferrugineus; assembly: GCA_922984085.1. Lineage (NCBI taxonomy): Eukaryota > Metazoa > Arthropoda > Insecta > Diptera > Conopidae > Sicus > Sicus ferrugineus. The sequence goes on along the minus strand of OV277350.1, from coordinate 29,217,914 downwards.
TCGAGAAACCTTGGTCACGAAATCACAATACATACACGGAAACGACGGAAGCCGCTTGCCACATTTTATGTCTTAGCCTTCAGATAGAAAATCGGGGCTCCGTGGTATTACGAATGGATCGTAAGTCGCACTGCTCCATTTCACAACCGAACTCTGGAGATTACTTAGAGGGAAGTGCATAATTAGCATAAATTAGCAGTCCTTTTTGAATAATTAAAGGATTTCCGAGCGAGCGAATACTGAGTGCATTTTCGAGTGAGCGACTGACGAGGTTGCTTATGATGAGAAATACGCAGCGTCAAGTTTTCCTAGTGTGGTTTTAAAATCTTATTTTTAATGAGAAAGATTATTATAACAAGTTCAAATCACAGTATTGTGTTTTTCGTGACTGAAGCTCTAAAATTTATTGAAGATAACTGAATTTAGCAATTCACTTAAGAACATCAAATTATTTTAATAATATTTAATTATTTATTTGTTGCGTTATTTGAATAAAGCAATAGTGTATTGAAAGCCATTTATCAGCTCGTTCACGTGACCATTGCAGAAAAATAATTCCGAAGCAACGAATTGTCCAGCTAATCTCTCCCTGCAATTGTCGACACAGATGTATGCACCACGCATGGATCACGTAACCTGGATAATTTGACGAACATGCGGAAGCTGCTTGGTTGCATACTTGTATAAAAGCATGAAAAACTTCGGTGTCAATTGTAGTACACCGTGGACCTTCTTAACTTGGAAACGTAGTCCAAAGGACCAAACACAACATGAACAAATTCATCGTAAGTACGCAACTATCGCAAGTAGTTCTAAGAGTTCTTGAAAATGTGTATTCGACAGTTTGCTGCACTCGTCATCTTGACCACCCTTTATGTCAACGCTTACGCTGGAGGACATACTATTAATCCTGGCCACACCTCCGTATTTTTGCCCTCTATATTTCCTGTCGCAGCGTCCTCAAAAGCCATCGCTACGGCATCGGCAACTTCAGGCTCCGCTCTTTTAAGTCCCGGTATTTACTCCAGAATGGTCGTTCCTTCCTACGAAATCCTCTCATTGGATTCTGGAGAAATTGTACAACACGAGAGGATTTGATCTGCAGCCTGTGAGCTGAATATGAAGGAGAAATAGAAAATTTTTCCTTAGAAATACTTAAAAATACTTTATTATTGTGAATACCTTGCTTGGATGATGTCGGAATATGAATTTTAGCTCTGAAGTTAGTGAATAAAAATACATTTTTTAAAACATTTTGCCATTTCTTATTTTTTGTTTTTTATTTATTTTAAATTGATACATTTTTATTATATTTGCTACGTAGAATACTACGGATTTAGGTTAAGTCGTAGGTTAAGTCGACAATAGAAGTCATATTAGACGAAAATTATTCTAGTATTTCCAGCAATACATACTGAATTAAAGACAATTTTGTCCACCAAAAATGTGGAGTACTCGTACACTAATTTTGTGTGAATAGGGAATTCAATTTTCAGAAGGAGTCGATTTAGGTGTATAAAAGTTCGTATATTCTTGATCAGCGTGTCCTCCGGAATCAATTTCCAAGTGATCGGAATCAATTTTAAAGTGATATTAAACTCTGACATTTCATATTCGGCGTGGTGTCGTTATTTGATGTGGTGACGATTTGGTGTGACGAAAGGTCAATTCTCTCTTCCAAATAAAGATTTTGTCACGTCCGAAACTCATCACGTCTGAAGCTCATCAGCATTTCGTTCGGTATAAAAAGAAAAGAGCCTCCAATATTTCTTTAATTTGAGTTAGTTCCATTCAGTTCAGCAGAATAACGACAAACGTTTTATCTAAACAAACGGCAGAAAAAATGCTGAACAAATTAATGGTATAAAGACCGAGGACCTCTCCTCACCTAGAAAGAAAGAAAAATTTTAAGTTTTTCTCCTTCATTTACAGATTATTACAACTGTCACTGTAGCCTGTTTTGGTCCTGCGCACGGAACCCCAGCCTACGACCTTCGATCTGAACCACTGTTTCGAAAAGTTGGTTTATATAATTTAGCTGGTTTGCCCGATATGGAGTCTCATATTGCTGGCCACCGGGACACTGCAGCACCCTTTTCGAAGTTCCAGACTCCAGCGTATGGCAACGACCCAGTAGAACTTCTTGCTGGTCCACCTGCTTCTCAACCCTTATCTGTGTTATACTCGGCGCAACACCCTCCTGGCCACGCTGCTGCTACGAGATATACTGCCCAACCCGCATTTGCCACCCAGATATGTCCCGGTCCGCAGAAGTACAAAGTGTACCAGCTTCCAGCAACACACAGCAAAGTCGCTTTGCCGGTAGTGCCTTCGGAGCCTGTGGCCAGATTGCTTGTGCAACAGGGAGCTGCGTACGGCATTCCAAGTTCTGTTGCTTCAAGCGACTACGTACACTTAAACGGCTATGGGGAACCCCAGTACCAATAACACCAACGATGGACGCATCAGTAGCGGAACCAAGGAAGAATTCCAGAAAATTTATTTTTATTTAAAAGACCAATTATGTTCAGTACGTTGTACATTATTGTATTCATATCTATCCTGTACGTGTAATTATTACGGACAATTAAAACATCGCAGTTAATGCAGTACATACAATCCACTCAAATTTGTGTTTATTGAGAAGTTATCGTCAAGGGAGAAATAAGGTTGGTACCTACACGTGGAATGAGTGATATTCCACTCGAGTTTGAACTAAATTTATCTCATCTATAAGTCCTGAACGTTAGTTCAGTGACTTTTGCCGTGTAACAATTATTTAAGTACTACTTAAGTTATTTCATTCGTTTAATAATTAAGAAACGTCCATCTCATACAATCATTGTACATTTACACAATAGCCTCATGTCGTAGATCGCGGGTTATATTTAGTTCCGGCGATAAAAACCCTACAAAACCTCAAGTTCTAAGTTTTTCGCCCGAAGTCTTAGTTTTTCACCCTTGTGTACATGTTTTGACTTCCTATTTTGTTGGTTAATATTATTGTGAGTGTTTAATGCAGATTGTTTGAAGCAAACTTGGAGCAGCAAATGGGGAATCACCAAATATTTGATTTATCAGCCTAAAGTGAGAAGTACTTCGCGATGCAGTAATATTGCGGAAGCAATCTTGGGTTGAGTTTCCACAGATCGTGATTAGCAAACCATGATCTCTGGTGTTGAATTGGGACTCTGATCGGATCGACAGCGCCGATAACTTGCCACCAGCGCAACGGGGACAATTGCAGAGTCGCAATTGCGCTAAAACATCCCAGAAACCGGAGCGCATTTATTAAAAGTTGATCCAAACAGTTTCATACGTGCGGAAGAAATTGCAAATGACAACAAAGGCGTGGATGCTAATGTCATACCACTTATTTCTCATTCTAAAGTAATGTAATGAAAGCGTCAGCAGTGTAATGAATTGGTGTAAAAATATTGGAGTCAAATATTTGAACCAAGCTCTCGTCTAATCTTTGGACTCTCCGAAATGATGTGGTGTCACACTTGAAGGAGAGGAAAACACACCAGTATTACTGATTATAATATGACCGACATAGTTAACGTTAGTTAAGTTAGACTTTTTGGCATATAATTGGTAATACTGCTAGATTTTTTGCTTTAAATGAGATTAAATGATATCAATTAAAATAAATTTCTTATAAGTTGATGATAATCTCAAAAGATGACTACATCATTTAAATTGTGAGCCACGCGTTGTACTATACGTGTGTGTTTGGAACAATTCCTTGCAACGTGATATTTAGAACGGAAACGTGTTCTTTGAATAACATTCTTGGACGTACGCAGAAATTATGTTTAAATATCCCACAATTCGATTGGTGTTCATCATCCCCGAAAGCACCCAATATATGCATCCAAATAGCGGTCACTATAGTCTGATGTCGGTTTTCTGCCAGAACTGGTGGCAAATGCCATTAAAGCCGAAAGATAAATTTCAAAAAAATTTACTAATTAAAATTTCTTGTTTTGTCACGTAGTACGAAATGCAACTTGATGTATCTACAAAAACTGAGATATCGAAGCTGCTTTGGTGTATAAAAGCGATGTGGACGAGGGTCCACGACGTAAGTTTCACAGTTGCTTGATTAGAATGCGTTTCTTGGGCAAAATCGGGAATATGTTCCATGTCCAGATCGTCGGTGTTGCACTTGCTTGCTTACTTACTGCTGTTTTTGCTGCCCGGTACGCGCCTGCCGACGCCGTCAACTACATCCGTCTGCCTGGCAGGGGCGAAGCTAAGGCTGGAGCCCTGACAGATGCAGCGGGTGCGCATGCCGCGGCTGCTAAAATGGACGTTAACTGGGCCGAGCTGAACCGATATGGCCGCGAGATCGGGGAGCCGCTACTGGTCGAGCAATACGGTCACCTCACCGACTTGTATGCTGCAGCTCTACCACCTCGCAGTTTCGTCGGAAAAACCGATTCAGGTACTTGGAGTAGGAATACGATTACAGTAGCAAAGATTATACCTTCTTAATCCACTTTATTTCATATTTATTTGATTCGTGTGGTATTTTTGCAGCTTTCGTTCAAAACCCCTACGGAAAGATTCGATATATCGGCCCAAGTGCGATCGGAGTAGCTGTGATTTGAAGTATTAATGAATTCCAAAGTCCAAAATCAAAGCAGGCGAGTAGAAACGACGTGAGGACCGCGACGGCATAAATTGACTCAATTTGAAAAGGTTAACTATTGACATTCTGGTCTGCAGATTTGGACACCCGTATTTTCGTTTGGCGGTTGTGGGAATTTATGTCACGATTACGTGTATTCGAATTCTGTAATAAAAACTCATTTGATGTGTATTTCCATTGCCTCACTATTTGATTATAAAGTTGTTGTCTCCTCCTTGTCGAAGTCCTGTGCACGCCATCGAATGCGTTTGTAGGTCTCTCGGTAAAAGCAACTCAGTGGTAAGTTTTTTCTCATTATTTTATTTAAATAGAAGCAATTTAAGTGCAAATTACTTACTAGTTACAAATCCAGTAAAGTAATCAAATGCCTGTTGAGTAATTTTCGCATATAAACTAATAGAATAAAGACAAATGTTTCTGTAAGGATTATGCGTTACTTGTTCATAGCTAAAGTAGATGTAAACAAATCTAAGACACGAATTCGGCGTTGAAGGACTCGTGACAGGCTTTATAAAAGAGGTTAAATGTGTGATTTCAGCTGGATCTGGATGCTAAACCTATTAAGGCGACATTATTTTCCCTTTAGTCTTCGGCGAAAAACAAGAACAACGTTAGGATCGACTTTCTTAAGCCTCCGATATTCTCTCAAACTCTCTCAGATGGTTTAGGATAAATTTTATTGCAGTATATCGTATTATAAAGTGATTTTAACAATTGGCAGAACGACTTCTTAAATGAACACAAAATATTTTCTTGAGTTTGAATAAATATGGCGCTGTTTGCTTATAGCTTTATGCTCCCTCTCTCTCACTCTCTCTCTCTCCCTCTCTGGCTCCTTTCTCGCTCCTCTCTTCTCCTCCGTTAGTCCGATTTAGGTTTCGTTACGTGTGTTAAGTTACATTTTAAACCAGAAATAAAGTTAAGTTTATTTTAGTTTTTATTTGTGGCTCGTTTTTGGCTTAAAATACATGAACTTCAGATTAAAAGATCACCCGCTGCGTCTCTCGCTCCTGTTGCGGCGACGCGTCTCTTTCTGGGCGGATGAAGGTGGTCTCTGGTACGCAGATTTGATCTGTTTTTCGCATGTTTGACTTGAAGTTTTGGTTAAAAGTAAAAAGATTTGATGCCGACTGTGGTCAGCGGTGCTTATTCGGTGATCGTCCTTGTTGTCTCCTGAATGTAGACCTGCGAGCCGGGCACGGTGGAGGTGGTGACGAACGTGCGGTGCTTGGCGCGGATCATGTTCAAGTTGGTCTCGGCGCACTCGGCACGGTCCTCGGCGGCTTCGAGTTCGCGCTGGAAACGGCGTACGCGCGTCACGGACTGCTGAGACATGCCCTCCTGCGGAAGAGTGATTAACGGTTACTACGGTGGCAACGGACTCGCCCGTCTTCGACTTACGTGCTCGGACAGCTGGCGCTTGTACATGTTGACCTTGGCCACGGACTTGTCCAGAGCCTCCTGCAACAAGATGATGTTCTTCTGGTCCTCTTCGCACTGCACCATGACCTCCTTGACGGTGCGCTCCTTCTTCCTCAGGATCTTGATGGTCTCGGCGTGTCTCCTCTTCTCCTCCTCGAGCTCCAACTCCAAGTCGCGGATGCGGGCTTCGAGTTTGCTGATGATGCGCTTGCTGCCGGCAACAGCGTTCAACTCGACCTCTTCCAGGCGGACGGAAAGATTCTGAAAAGCGAGAATTCGGTTAGTGGGGTGCCGCTGTAGAGGTGCGGGACACTTGAACGCACCTTCACTTCGACTTCCAAGGACTTCTTGATGGTCTCCAACTTGACGATGCGCTCGTGCTCCTCGTGGACTTGTTCGATGGTGTGTTTCAGCTCGACCTGCAATAGACGTTGTGAGACTGCACCTCCCTCTCAACCGGCGGCACCAGGGCAGCACCCGTACTTACCGAGACCTTCTGGTAGCGTTCGTCGCTGATGCGCAGCTCCTTCGTGACTTCCTCGTAGTCCGAGGTCACCACGGACAGCTCCTGCTCCAACCTTGACTTTATGGAGACCAGGTTAACGTTGACCGAGCTCAGTTCGTTGATGCGCGTCTGAGCCTCCTCGTACTGCAGCTCGACGGTGCGCTTGGCGCGGCTGGCGCTCTCCAGTTGCGAACGCGCCTCCTCCAGCTCGCCGTTCATCGATGCGAGGCGGCGCTGGGCGACGCCGTACTGGTCGAGTGTCTGCTGCAACTGGCGCTGGATGTCCTCATAGTGGGCCTGGATTTCGGTCAGCTGCAACGACTGCTTCTTGATGACCTTCTGCAAGTCGATGTTGGACTTGTTGGCCACGTCCAGCGACATCTCCAGCTCGGTAATCTGGATCTGCAGCTTCTTCTTGATGCGCTGCACCTCGGTCTTCAAACGGGTTTCGGCCTCAACGACGCGAGCGTTGAGCTGCTCGATTTCGATCGAAGTTTGCTTGCTGGTTTCGGAATGTTTGCGGGAGCGCGAGTGAGAAGGGGCGGCACACGTAGACGGTAGAGAAGGAAAGTGAGCATTCAAGAAGTTATTGAACAAAGCAAAAGCTAGCTAACATGCAAAATGATTTGGAGTTCTGGTCAATTCTGGAGTTCGTTCTCTCGCTTTACCTGAATATTGCGCCGCTCTAAATTATGAAAGGCAGCATTTGATCGACTCTGCGAATCTCCTCGCTGGAGAGAAAAGCACATCCCGAGCTTCTCGTTTTCTCCACATTTTATTGCCATTTTTTGCCTCTTATTGTTTTTCTTTTTTTCCGAAATTTATTTTTAGTAATTAATTTTACTTTTGAAATTAAAAAAAAGCACAAACTTTCGCTTTGATTCATTCGTTTGAAATTCTGCAGGAATTACGTTGTAAAACCCAAAAACTAAATAAAAATGAGCACTCAGCACGGCCGTCCATCTTAATGGGGGTTGTGGGGATGCAAACCCTCCGAAAGTTACTCCGAAAATCACTCTTTTGTGAGCAAAGCGTAAATTTCGCCACGGCCTTGGCGCGCGGCCACAGGAAACCCATTAAACTCAATTGTTTCTTCTGCCAGTTTTTCGCGTAAGAAGTCTAAAAATAAACCCGTGCTCTGCAACTTAAGAAATTACACATTTTTCGATTACAAATTTCGAAACAATGCAAATAAAAACAATCCGTGTACGAATGAATTGCGTTTGACGCCTTTTAATGACGATGCATTCTTCGGAATGCTAAAAATTCGAATTGCGCATTTGATTTTAAAGTTCTCTTCTCCTCTAGAGGCCTTATATAACCGTGTTAAAATAGCAACAACTTGCTTCACTACGGATTCTTTCAGCCGCCAGCAGGAACTTTCACGAAATTAATTATTGATTTTATATCGGGGATTTTGAAGCGTGTAGATGAATAAATCAACAACAGTAGTGGGTGCGAAGGGAATCAGGGAAATACAACAATACAAGGGCTATTCCATCTCTGTATTATTCGCGAAGGTCTGCTACATTTATACGTTCAGTATGTTCCGCAAAATTGTATCATATTGCAGAACCATTCTCAAGCAATCCGGACCCACTCCAGCCATCCAACAATTTGTCTTGAAATTCCCCATTCGCGAATTGAATTGAAGACAACAATTTGTCTGGAGTCTCCCCGCACGCGAATTGAAATTAGCAATGTTTACCGATTACGTAAAACTAACTCGGAAACAGAAAAGCAGAGCCATACGACTTCCTTACTTTTGTTTCCGAAAATGAAGGCGGTACGAAAGTATTTGTTGAAAATACAAAACCATTAAGAAACCATTTAAATTTAGATTGTATGATTTAGTTGGTATTCATTGTCATTTCGCAATGCGACGCGATCTAACAAGTGATTTATGTAACGTAGTTCTGGCCTGCTGCAATTGTTTGCGTCGGTTACTTAATCGTTGAGGTTTTCGAGTTTTTCACGGTGACGGCGGACGACGCTTTCGAGCAGAGGTGCTGCCAGAGCTTTTTCACAGCGGCATTCTGGTCCCGCACCGCGTCCGGCGCAGCAACGGAGCGATTGTCTTCGTACCTAGCAGATAATTAAATTTCGTTGAGGGTTGTTTGGTGCGCTTCTGGTTTCGCTTCGATTGTTCTTTAATTTGTATCTTGCGGATCCGAAGGGCAAGTAAACGGTCGCAAGCTGCAGGAAATTCGTGCTTCTCGGACACAGACAGCTCGAAATCGGTACACATTCTCAAGGAAATATGATAGCGCCTTCGTTGGCATCGGCATCGGCATCGGCATCGGCTCTGCGCAGGGGCTCGGGTGGTCTTGGTCCGCTTGCTTTGCGTCGGTTCCCGTTGGGTTCTCCTTGTACGCGTATCTCGAACACATGGCTGTCTGCACATTTTTAGAATGATAGACAGATTGTTGGACGGACGACAGGTTCGTCCGAAGTTTTGTTGGTCTTAAAATAAATGCCCACGCATGCCGAATGGGCCGTTACTATATATGAACCTTGTGTGCGATTCAATTGATTTCTAGCATTCGAAGTTAGATTCGAAATTCACTTGGCGAATGTTGCATTGCGTTTAGGAAATATCAAGTGATATTTTCAGAAGGGGTTGCGGCGGTGAGGGGCTTACGAAAATGAGGACGATGATGACGTAGAATTAGATTTGGTTGGATAAAGCGACTGATTGTGCGGAAGGGGGGAAGAATAGTAATAGAAATAAGTAACCCCACAACATTCCACACTTTCTAGTTTCCGTTTGACGCCATTGGGGAAGGAAAGGGGAAAATCGAACTGAAATATTGAGAATTGTCTTCATTTTCAACCTCCAGTAAGCTGAGAGGAATTCCCCGTTGACTGTCATTGCAAGAAGGACCGAAAGACTACTAAGAATGCGATTTCACTACCACGATTCTGAGATAATCTGCGTCACTATCGAGATCATTTAATGACCTGCTTGCATCTGAAGAATCTCTGGTCGCAGTTGCTATTAAAACTCAATAAATTGAATGCCGTCATGGTAACAGCGCTCGACTTCGGTCTTTTTATTGCTACGGGGTTGGTTTTCCGCACTCATAGCAGGTTCTTCTGGTAGAGGAGAACTTTTCGGCTGCCAGCAGCGCAGACTGCTTCTGGCACGCAATCGTGTGGACGAAAACCACACGGATTTAAAAATAAGTTGCCAAGAATCGCTGTTCAGCATTTATTTCGATTCGTGCAAAAGGTGGGCACATCATGGCATCCATCGCCTCGACAAGAGCGGCACAAGTTTTCGCGACTCCGTGATCCTCTGGTACGCATAGGGAAAGCCTGTGGCTGTGCGCGTGTGTGTGGTGTGTGTGTGCCTAAAATGTGTGATTGATTCCATAGGGATCGCGTGGAATACCCCCGAGCACCACGCCCCCACTCACGACTACCTCCCGACCCGCCCTCCTTCACCGTCGCTCGACTCAGAAGGTGTAGTAAATGTATCGGTAGTCGTGGAGCCGGGGGTGGGTCATCATCACCTTGCGGCAAAGCCAACACTTGTCCGTTATACCGCACCTGGAATCCGCGTAGAACTCCACCGTCTTCTGGTTGAGCGTCGACAGCTGCCGCTTCACGTTGGTCAGCGACGAGGACACCCTGTGGTCGAGTTTGTCCACCATGCGGTCGTCCATGAACTCCATGTGGGTGGTGTGGCAGGTGATGTGGCCCTCCGGAGAACCCGAACGCGCGCGGCTGCAGGCGCGGCTGCAAGCGCGGCTCGCCCTGGCCATAGTCTGCGCGATGAAGTCCTCCTCCTCCTTCTTGGCGCCCTTGATGTTGCGCTCCGACTCGGCGAGCAGCGCCTGGGCGATGGCCGTGGCCGACTTGCCGCGTATGGAGCGCTTGAACTCCTTCGACATCTGGCAGTCGTTGTCTAGCTCCATCTTGTGTATGCGCTGCAGTATGCGTATCGTGTCCCGGCGTATGATATCCTCGAGTTCTTCCTGACGTTTGCGACGACGTTCGTTCGATCGTTCGACTACCGAATCCGGCTCAATATGCTTGGTAACACGCGCTGCGTCGGCGAGTTTTTTCACACTGAATGGCGATCGCTTCTGCACGCGAAAGTTTAGCAAGATCTCGTCAGCTCGGTTGGCGGCGGCACGCGACAGGCGCAGAATTTCGTCGGCCGTGTACTTGCGCACGGGCACGGAGGGGCGGTACTGCTTCAAGCCGCGTTCGCTGGTCCACGGCAGGTGCGGGGGATCCACCTGCAGACTCTCCGTCTTGGCGTCCAAGTAGTCGAGCATCGGCTGGTAGAAATTCATGGTGTAGCCGTAGTTGTCCTCGTAGGTCGAATTCATCATGTGCCGCACGCGGGGGGAGCGCGTGTGGTAAGTGAGGGCCATGTTGGGAGAGTATTAGTCGATCTGCAGATGAGTGTGTATATGTGTGTGTGTGTGTGTGTGTTTTCTGTGTGGATCACTTGTGCCGATCACTTGCGGGCGAGGATGCAAAGATGCTTTTCTCAATACAATTTTTCTTCACTAAAGCTAAAGATACAAATTCGTGAGTTCGGAATTCAATTGTTGTACTCGATTCGGCTGAGCAGCTGCTTTGTGGTCGCTGCCGCTGCTGCTGTCACTGGCGGTGGCGGCGGCTGACGTCTTCGGTGATCGTGGATGTGTTGGTGGGCCGCACTGGCGGCTGGCAGAGTGGACTTGTGAGGAGGTAGAAATATTTTATCCGCTTTTATGTTCGCCTTTAGCTGAAAACGAAGCGAAGGCAAAGTCAGCGTTCGACTTTGATCGATCGCCTCAAACTTTGCGCGAAGATGTCACAAGAAGAGGGTGGGCGAGCCTCGCTGGACGGACGAACTATGCGAACCCATCTTTCCAGCATGTTGATCAAGTTCAAAACCAATAAAAACAATGCATTTTATTAACTTTCTTGCGTTCTTTGTATAGTTTTTAGCAAACTCTAAAGTTGGAAAGTGGAAATTACATTCCCAACACAAATGGGATCCCAATTGAGGACATTTTGGGTGGAATCTACTTTTTACTTTAGTACAGTGTTAGTATTACTACGGCTTTTAGCATTAACAATTCAAAATATTGTATTGTACAGGTCACCAAATGCAACCATTACAAAATTGCCAAAATATCGCACATTTGAAATATTTGCATTAACTCTTCTGTGACATTTTCAGCAAGTTTCCGACGGAAACGACGTGAAAACCACGCAAATACCTTGTATCAACCTGCCGCATTCAAATGCCTTCCAAACCGCAGCAGTTCGTGCCTCAGGACAGTTTCTTCTCTTTCTTCGCTCGATCTAAAAGCGCTCTATTGCGTAACCCGTGAAATGCACGTTCTGTCGAAAGCAAGCAACGTTTTAGCTCCAAAATAGCGGACGATTACTTGAGCGCACTCACTTCGCGGTGTATCCAGACACCTGATTTCCCAGTCGTATTTACAAAAAACTATTCTCTCTGCATTTACACTTTTTTCCAGAAAGAAAAACGTGTCTTGAGCGAGCAATTATTAAAATCGTACTAACGCAAGAAGCGCTCTGGTGAATCTGTGATGAGAACTTCTTTGTTTCGCGGTCAGTTAGAATGCAAACGCCAAACCAGAAGTAAATCAAGTGATTTTCAGCAGACTTTGTTTCGAGGTGATCAATTGATTGACCTTCAAATGCCAATTTGAACAGAGGAGCTTCTGCAGCGCAGAGGTGTTCAGTGTTGGCGTTTCAAATTTTGAGGTGATTTACTTCTCAGCAGACCATTCGACAGCCAAGTAACTTTTTGCAACAAAAACGTATGTTTTCGAGAAGTAAATGTCTGTGGTAGCCAGTTAAGAATTCTCGGGAGGAAGTTATTTTTAAGCCAACCCAATATATGTGTGATTTATATGGCAAAAGTCGTTAAAAAATGCCGAGTTTATGACATTCACACCCCAAAATTTCCGATTATTTGTGGGGTACCAGATGTATACACCAGCGTTTTCAGGTTCATGTGCTTCTATTTTTATACCGTTATTCTCTATATTCGTCTCCGGAACTTCAACAATATCACCTGTTGAAATTCCTAGGGTGAAGAACGGCTTGAGGAGAAATACCGAAAATGTAGACGAAAATGAAGCCCGAAATGGAAAGTAAAATCGGATCTCGAACAACCGATATTTTCGCCAAATCACTGAACGATCTACAGTTAATCGAGAGAGTAAGACGTAATGTAGCAAATCCCTAAACTCCAAATCATTTTCCTGCCTCCAATCAGTTTATCATTTTATGATTGCTATTTCTTTTCAATTCCCAGAATAAAAGTTCTGAGTTTCCCGATGTTCAATAGCGAACTAATTAGCATTTCTGAATATGTAAAACTCACCGGATGGCTTCGATCTCTTCGTCCTTCTCTGCTAGACGGCGTTCGGCATCATGTCGGTACTGTCCGTACTCCGAAGACAAGCGTTGAGAGCGTTGCTCTTCAGCCTTGCGTCCCTGAAAAAGCAAGAACGTTCCTTGAGTCCCTTGAGCCCCGCATCCATATCCATCTGTACACTTACAGCTTCAGCCTCCTTGTAGGCGGCGGTCAACTCATCACGCTCGTTCTCCAAACGGCGCAGCTCCAGTTCCATCTCGTGCATGCGGCGGCTCATCTCGTTCAGGGTAGCCCTGGCTTCATGGAGATCATCTGCAATGCGGCAGGTCATCGGAATCAATCCTCAACTGCGAACGTTCGCGTTACGCCCCACTTACCTCCCATTTTCTTGTTTTCTCGAGCCAATTGGCCGTTGGCATCCTTGACCTTCTCCAGTTCGTGGATAGTGCGCTGCAAATCCGCCTGCTTGTTCTTCAAGTCGCGCTGGCTGTTCTCGTACAAGATGATCGTCTCCTCCAGACGGCTCTTCAGCTCCACGTTGTGCTTCTCCAAGGTGTTGACGGACTTCTGCAGCTCGCGGCAGGTGTTGTTGGACTTCTCCAAGTCGATGATGAGCACCTCGACCTCGCTGGCCAGGCGGGTCTTCTGCTTCTCCAGGTTGTTGATCTTCACGATCAGCGTCTCGATGTGCTCCTCCATTTCGGTGATGCGCACCTGATACTTGCGACGGATCTCCTCGCACTCCTCGACGCGAGCTGCTGCTTCGGCGGTGTACTTATTCTGCCAAGAAGCAGCATCGCCATTGGCCTTGACCAGCTGACGTTCCAAGTCAATGCGCGCTTCCGACTCTTCTTCGAGTTGGACACGAATCGACTCCAATTCGGTTTCAACTTGATGAAGAGAAGACTCCAACATAGAGCGGCGACGGTCTTCATCTTCCAGGCGCCGGCGCGCATCCTCCAGCTGGGAGATGGCCTGGCTGCGCGAATATGAGACTGAGTCCACCTGCGACTTGAGATCTTGGACGTCCTTGATCAACTCAATGTTCTCCTGCGAGAGGCGAGTCTTGTGCGACGTGATGTCGATCACGGTGCGGTTCAGCTCCTCGATCTTGATGTTCAGCTCGCTGATAGAGACCTCCAGTCGCTCGATGTGTTTGCTGGCCACGATCTTTTCTTTGTTGTACGACTCGATCTGGCTGAGATACTCGTAGATTTCGGCTTGGAACTTGGACTTTTCTTTTTCAGCCCTGGGGAAAGAGAGCGAGTTTAGTCAGGGGAACCACGGCAGGCATGCGTATGAATCTGTTTTCGTAGTATACTTAGAGGCGCGGGAGCTTTAAGTGGTTCATTTGTGCAAGCCAGTATGTCGAGCGGCGCTTTTGCGGCAAGCTAACTTAAGCCTAGAAGAAAGCTAAGCTTGTGAGTTATGAGTTAGTTGAAAAATGGTCTGTTCAGGTGATCCGAGCCGAGCTCAGGTCACGTTCCACCAGTCGAGCGAATGTGAGCTGAGGTCGGGTTTTCTAGCTTACGGTTTTGCACCGTATCGGGTGAACCACGAAAGCTCTTTTGTGTGTTTTCTGCTGGCATTAGCAGATTCAACTCTGAGGTATCACAGGGTCATGACCGAATTATGTTTAGGTGATACAGGCCCAGCTCTTCGTGCCCACGGAAGCCCACGTTTCCCGTCAAAATTAGCTGTCTTGTGAACAAAGAAAGCTTTTAGTTTGACGGATTCGTGGTAAGCCGTTGGCTGTCAAATACCCAGACCACATTTAAAGCGTCACCATGCACACGTCAGGCAGACTGACTGAAGAAGTCGGCTGCTTGCTGTGCGAAGATACACAAAAGAGCTTCTATAGTTCTGCCGGTTACGTTCAGTTACGACAGATAACAGATAGTATGACGAATGGACAAAAGGTCTGTTTATTGGAATGACCCCTTCATCACATTAACTCCCTTCAAGAAATATTCCTTCCTGCGTTTCGTCGCGATTCGTTCTACAAAATGTATTTGCCGAAGTGACAGCAACATTTCCGAGAATATTTCATTGCATAATTTCAGGCTGGCTGCAATCATTACACGATCCCAGAATTTTATGTCGTTGCCACGACACTAAACACGTTTAAACACAATCAGGAAAAGCTCACATCGCAATTACGGAAAAGCTTTTTAAAGAATTCATTTCGCTATCTGAACTAGTGAAATTAAACGGCAGCCTAAAAGTATGCAATGAAATTATCACAAAAATATCTCAGGTCATTTTCTCAGAAAACAGACTTTTGTTATTGAGAATTTTGGCATCTAGATTTGTGATTGTTGTTTTGAATTTGTTAATAAATTAACGTATCCATTTTTGACAATTCTTATGTCGTGTAGCTTTCGTTCCTTCACCAGACCTTCACGTAGTTCTCAGTCAAGTGTTTCCGTACACGTTCAGTGCAATCGAGATTTGTTTACGTTTCTCTTTGACATTTTTTGTTTTTATATGTAATCGTTTTCTAGTATTGCGTACGGCACACGTGACACGTTTTGCGTTTCATCGCAAAAGGTCGCGGTATGCTATGACTTCTATGATTTCTTACAAAATTTAGAAAGCAAACTAATTTATTAGTTTAACACAAAAGTATTTGAATTCATCTCAACAAGGAGTATCATATTTCCACGAAAGTGGTTGAAAAGAGATGGAAACAACTGCCACAACTGCCTCGAACCATTGGAACTTGAGGTTAAAGTGTGTGAAAGAGAGACAGAGAGATATCTGACAAGGAAAATATTAATAAGAATAATCAGATCATGAGTAAAAATTGCAACGAAGCTTTTCCTGCTAAAAATAAAGCGTTTCATCACGAAACAGAGCGTTTTTGAAAACTTTCGGTAGAAGAGCGCAACGGAAGATATTCTCAGCGGAAAGCTTTCGAGAATTAGGCACAGAAAAGAGTGAGAAAACTGGTGTTTCCTGGTTTCTAAGAGCGGAAGTTGTTAGTGTGCTGCTAGTAGAGGAGAGCCTAAAAGCCTAAAGTTCTCAATGTGAGGTGGCAAACTAAATAAAATACTGATTTCCGCCTTGAACAGTAACGGAAAAAGTATTTCTGAAAGTTTTTAATTATGAAAACGCAGATGTTAGTGTTTAACACCGCTTCTAGACGTCACTTATAATTAATTATTAGTTCTCAACTCAAAACTAGTTTCTGTGCTTCAGGAATCTTTTCTTCTCCTTTTCGAAAAAATACTACAAACTCAAGCTACGGAACTTGGAAAATACACTCAAATAGATTTCATGTTGCCATCTGGTTTTTGTTTTACCGACGCCTGCGCATCTCAAAATCTCATCAAAATATATTCCCGGTTGCTCTTTTGCTACGTTTGACCTTGAATTTCTTCTTGTTCTTGGTGTTTTGAAAAATATACATGTCTATTTTCAGCTTTCGAAAACCTGATATTCTGCGAGAAATGTATTCGGAATCGTAGAGCTGACTGCAGGTCACTTCGTCATGCAATCCTTTCGAATCGCAAGATTACTGCATTCTTTCAACGCGATTTCGAATAATTGACGCCTACACATTGTTTTTCAGGTTGAATTTTTTCAGAAAATACTTGTGTGGACTGCGTAAATGAAGTCAGCCTTCTGTAAATACTGACGCGGTCCGCGTTATGAGTATCAACATCGGCTGAAAATCTAAATTTGGATCCCTTATTGGCGATATTTTAGTGCTTTGCGTCCATTTTGAACTTGCTAACGAACGACTTGCAGCATGGAGAGAATTAATAAGAGCGAGAATTAATAACTAGTTATTCGGTTAGTGCACGTGACCTAGTTGCGGAGTAGCGAAGGTGAATTAAATTTCCCTTTTTCGGAACTTGCGACGTGGCGGTTCTGTCGTCTAATTTGTCGACTTCAAGTGAGTTGAAATATCGTTTTACTGAACATCAAATTGTCAAATTGTCAAATTGTCAAATTGTCAAATTGTCAAAAGCGAACGCCGTACGTCGTTTGCAGTTGCGTTTTACAATTGCAATTACAATTTCCTAAAACAGTGCGAACCGTAAGTTTCTCTCATTTTCCCCGAATTTCACATTAGTATCGCGATTTTTTCTACAGTGTGAGGAGTCACGAGGTCGCATCAACACACTTTAGCTGTCGAGGTGCAGTTTGAAGCAGGAAGCCGGCGAGATATAGAGCGGACTTGGTCATTGGGGAACGGGTGCCATACCTAGCCTTGGATTTCGTTAGGATTTCGATTTGTTCCTGGAAGTCTGTGATTATTTCGTTGTGTTTCTTCTTCAAGAGCATCGCGGTCTCCTCGGACTCAAGATGCACGTCCTCCAGCATCTTGCGTAGTTTCAGCAGCTCGGCATCACGCTTGCGATTTGCCTCAAACTAATTGGGGAAACAAGGGCAGCGGCGTTATAAAAGCACGCGAATTGGAAGCACCTGGCCACGTACCTGATGTTCGGCACCTCCTTCGGCTTCCTCGAGGCGTTCCGACATCTGGATGACCTGCACGCTGAGGTCAGCTTTCTCGCGTTCGATCTGGCGAAACAGAGAGTAAAAACCAAAATTAAGAACGCCATCAAATTTCAAAGGTCAGCGAAGAAAACAAGTGAAATCTGCACTTGAAAAGTGAACTTGGACCACTTTCAGGCTTCTTTCGCAGTTTCAGAAGTACGAGAGGGACTTCAGAATTTCGGAAATTAGCTCTGTGGAACTGCTCTTCAAATACAATACAACAACGTTGGCCTTGAACGCATAAACTAAATTCGGTAGCAACAAAACATCGATTTAAAGGGATTGATTTCGTGCTAGTTTTTGTACGGTTGATGCAATTTAAGGGACTGCATTGTGTTGTATGAAGGGGCAGCTCAACAGTCACAACTTTAAGTGGCTCTCTCGGAGTCTGACTGGCAGTTGCGAGGAACAGAACCGCCGTAGAGTATCATTAATCGACGATCGATCGATCGATTGGAATGCAAAAACGTTGCATAATTCCAAAGCCTGAGTATTTCATCGAATGTTTGTGAGATCTTAGACAGACTTTTACAATATCCATTGCAGTGATTTCCCTACCTGCGAGTCTTAAAAATAAAGCGCTGCATTCCTGCTGATGTGGTGCGGAAAAAATTGGCAATAAATCCACGACTAGTAGTTCGAAAGTTATTAAATGTTGAGCGCTGCGCTGCAGAGATGGCGGCAGCTTGCCAAGAGCTAATAATATTTGTTCTGAGCGAGGTAAATAATTCTACGTGGTCCACATGCCGGCCGCCAACGGCTGCGGATTCAACTGCAGCGGCCACAAGATGCTTTGCGAGAGCGATTCATGAAACAAATTTTGTTTTCACTCTCCAAAACATTAGTTTCCACACCTCGCATTTATTTCGGATATTAAAGTTGAAAATCAAATGAAATCATGAGAGTGACCCAATTTGATGAAGTGAATAGGGTGCAATGAATATGTATGGCGTGTATTTATAGCTGTATCTGTGTGTGTGTGTGTACGTGTGTGTGTGTGTTTGTGTGTGTGTGTGTGAGCGCTTTGTGTGAAGTGTTGCAGAGTGTGCAACTGAAGAGCACCAGCAGCAGCACCAAAGAGGTGGCAACGGCAAGTAAAAATCGAAATATCGGCCAAAATGCGTGAAAACGCTTCACAGCTTCGTGTGGATGCAGAGCGATGCAGATGCAAATGCTGGCGCGATGGGCGAATTGCAGTTTTCAGCTGCGGAAGAGGCTTTGTGAAGACAGACGACGCACCGAAAATGACGTGGTTGCGGCGGAGGGGTTGCTGTGCATGCTGCTCCGTCAACATTTATTCGGCTTTTTAATCAACAACATTTGATTCTGCGCTCAAAAATAAACAAGACACACGAAAATAGGTGACACTGCTGTACCTGCCTGAAGAAATATTATGTGAGAAATATGGAAAGCCGCTCTAGCGTGGTTGGACTTCGCGGCGTGTCGTGGGTGTTGATTGGCAGGGAGCTACGTGGCGTCAACATGGAGGGGCGGCAAGAACTTTCTGTATTGTGCCATTGCATAGTTTCGGAAGATTTTCTAATCTACACGTCAGCGGTGCAGCGCGCGTTAGTGGAAGCGAGTGGCATTTCTGTCTAATCGGCCTGACAATCCAAATAACTCATTGCAGACCCACGGATTGTCTACATTTGTAGGATGGATTACTGGAAGGAGCTACAAAGATTACCCGACATCCCTTCCCTCTCTTTGTTTACTATCACGTCCTGTTCTGATGTGTGTTTGTAGCACCTGTGATTTCTCAGGAAAATGCAGAAATCAAGAGATTTTCTCATTGAAATATCAAGTCTGATATTATGTCAATATCATAATCGAGATATCGAGATCATGTTGCATGTGTGATCACGATGTTACGAGTTTTTACAAGTATATTAAAACGTATGCATTTTACATTAACAATAGAATAATTCTGTGTCATTCTGTCTCAAACTGATACGAGTATTTCTGGGTGTAACTTTAATGTTGTGATACTGCAGTGTAAAACAGTTTTAATACTTTTAATATGAACATAAACACCTACAATCTGATATTCGCTTACTATTGGAATGACAACTTTCATAGTAAATCAATAATTTTTGTTCTGAGGTTGGAATTGACAAGTCGAAAGTATGAAATTAACATGGTGTTTTCTCGTGTGGACTCTCTAGTTGGATAGATTGTAAACACCTTGAAAAGTCTTGCGAGGGTTTCATCATGTGTAGGCAATCATTAAGGAAGCTTGGGGAGTGAAGCGAAAGAGATTTTACAAGGAGGTGCGGTACACCGAAGCCCACCGCTTTAATTACCCGCGATACGCAGAGGGATGTGGGGTTGTTATGTTGCGTGTCGTAGATATGAGGAAGGAGTCTGATAATTCTGGACCCTCTTAATGTCCACTATTAGTGTAAGACGTACAAGTTACCGCAAAGAAGGCTTATAAATACAATATATAGCAGGGGCGTATTCCGGTGCGGATTATATAAAATTGATGTGCTTTCCCGCCTCGTTTCAGCGTTGTGCGAAAGTCTACACGGATTATTGGATATTCGGGATGTAGGTTGCTCCTGCTAGTGAGCGAATGTAGGACGCATACGAAGTGTTGAACCCTGAAGAGCGGAAGCTACATCTCAGATCCGAACCTCCTGAGGATTTGTTGTCCACGCATGACACAGTTGGGTTTGTGTACAGATGGCTTTGTACGGGGCAGACCAATCAGATAACTTATCGACACTTCTGAAATCTTGCGAACAATATGCAGTGGAAAGATTATGATGTCGGTGAAAGACTTCAAAGATACGGCTGCTCGGGATGACTAAGAATCTGTTTGGGTGTGAGTGCGCGTGTGTTGTAGCCAGCAGCCAATAATCCCCACTTCTCTTCGTGCTCTCCTGCCAAGAGTTTCATGAGTTCTTGTGAGAGCAGCATTTTCAGATATTTCTTTTCCAACACACACGTTTGCACACGGGTCTCCGCGCCAGCGTGTGCTTATCTCGTCATATTTTCTTGCTGGCGGTTCTGTAAGACGAATCATTGTATTGAATGTCGCTGCTAAATTTAGCAAATGCTCCATATCATAAATTGCTCGTGTATTTCGGCCTCTTCAAACACTCGTGTTCTGTATTTTTAACTCGTGGCGGACAGTCGTTTGGAAGAAATTCGCAGCCGCCGCTGCGGACGGCTTCGGATGCACGCAGCTCGCCCACAGTGGGCGCGGGCGTGTACCAGTTAATCCAGCCGCGCGTATTTTCAATTTTCATGCGGTGACAGTCGTTGCTACAACAAACCGCCGAGAATTCGCGCCTCTGCCGCGCGCGACGCATATGCATTCCTTGGATGAGTTTGACGGTTTTCTAGCCCAGGCCACGGCGGTTTTCTAATTTTGTACCTCATCACCGCGTCTGCCTCCACTCGGCGGCGCTGCGTGCTGAGTCGGATGCGCTCGGCGTTTGCATTCCGCCGCCGAGATGCCTATCTGTGGACGCTCGCGCGTAGACGCGAGTTATTTGTAGCTCCGCGTACGTATTTCGGAAAGAAGAACCCGCAGATACCTAATTATTTCGTGCGCACCTCATCGATGGCCGAAGCGCACGCTTATTTATCGGCGATTGCCTTGCGTCCACTGCCGCATCTGCGTGTGCACCGTTCGCACCCGTTATGTAAATTTGAAGTTCAATGCACATCGTTATCTAGCGCGGCCGGGATCGAACGCAAGGGTAATTTTAAAATTAGCCGCCTTCCTCTTGTTTTTCCGGCTCTACTTTGCAGCTTTCTTTGCGTCTTTTGACATTTGGACCAGCAATTTCGCACACCCGAACGCTTGAAGCCGCAAACCGAAATAATGAGCGGGGAGCGGTTATATACGGACTCTCAATAGCCGACAGAGGAAATGACCCTCTAAACGGTACTCAGAAGTCGGTGTTAGCAACGACCAAAACCTGATGGAATATTTCTCTTGGGTTGCTGCAGATCTACGGCTTCCTCGATATCAAATACCTCTCAGAAATCCCCTGATCTGTACCATTTACCTTAGAATGTTCCTAGGCGATGTGAGGGATTTCTAAAGAAAACTCTCATCTGCACGATAAGGGGATTCGGTGCTATTCAAGTGGCCCTCTAACGAATGTTAGCGTCAAAGTCATTAAGAAAAGCGAAAGTTTGGTTAAATGTTCCCGCGGCTGGGGCGTCAATACACTCTGGAATCTTCGAATAATTGTAGGCATTATAGGCCTACTTTTCACAGGTAGAAGTGAGGATGGTTTTGTCTCCACTTGAAGGCTTGCCATGGGAGCAGAAAATTATCCTCTTTTGAGTCTGAGGCTTTTTTAGTAGGCATGGATCACAGAAAGGTCACATCTTTTCTTGGGAAATCGTGAGAGAGTTCACAGTCCCGAGGCTTAAATATGTTCAACGGGTCGCTTAAAAATCTGAAGTGAAGTTTTGTGTAAATGTGTCTACGCTTTAATAAATCCCGATCCATTAAGAAGCTTCACCCATTAAGTTTAGAAGGGTGAATCTTCTTAATGGATCGGGGGAAGACTCTAACCACTCTTCAGGACTTTCCAAATATGTCTCGTTATCCAAGCACATAATAAGTAAACAGAAGCCATTGCTACTCAGAGCCCTAAATTGACGATTACTCAATCGTTCCCATTGCAAATAATGTGCTTCGATATATGGGTCCTAAAAGCTCGATAAGACGGCCACAACCACAGGCCTCTGAATCCACCGAAAGCTCCGCAAGATTGCTCGAGTATCCGCCTGGAACACATCTAGAGTGAGTCATTCGGCCACGCCAAAAATAAAACCTAAACTTTCGCTCGTCGGATCAGATGGTTGTGAAGGCAAATTTTATGAAGCGAAGAATGTATAGAGTATCCAAAACTTTGCTATAGAAACCCTGAAAAGTGCAAATTTCACTGTTGCTTTGTGGGGATCCTTCCGGAGTCCTCAGACTTACCCTTTGGCGCAGCTCACGTTCCACTTCAAGATCATCTTGGAGCAAACGGATTTTGTCCTGCAATGAAGAATGCGAGTTGGCATTAGAAGGAGGCAGAAAAAGGACATTTCAGAGTCCCTAAACACTACAGCACTACGATAGAGACAATAATTCACTGTTCCGCAGGACAAAATGTCCTTCTTAAGAGCACATTTTGCTTCATCCACAATCGAGTTCCACTTTCGGGTTCTGTTTTTCTGTTACATAATATTGGAAGTCGTTTCCATACTTTCAAACTGGTTCGAATATTTCGGACAGAAATCTGTCCGGATTTCACACTTTAGCTCTCTTCGGTGGTCTCTAGTTTGTTTATCCATTTCGTAGAACTCTTTTCTTCGTAGTTCGCACTTTTGGGGCGCCATTTTTCGGGGGTCTTTTAGCGCATTCAGTCCATTGCCTCGTTTCTAGACCTCGGCTCTTACCTCCAGACGCGAGAGGGCGCTCAAGTCGGCGACGTACTCGATGTTGATGTCGGCTCCTGCGGGTCCTGTCGAGGTGGCCCTGTAGGAATACTTAGACGTACGCATAGCTTGGGACGAAGACATTCTGTCGGCTGCCGCTTCGCAAGCTTCCACTTCACGATCGAAACACAGATCAGTAAGAGTTTTTCACTGGGAGAAGCTCGTTCGCGCCCGCGATCCTGCACACGACCACTGAGTGGGGCACACAATACCAAATTCTGACCGAAAGATCTTGTGACTGAAAACTGAGTTCCTCGCGCTTCGCACCACTGAGGTTGTCACCGAGTCACCGAATGATTCGTAGTAAACGTCGGCGTGCGGCTGGTGATCTACTGAACAAGAGATCCCGGTGTCGTTCGAATTAAGAGTATCTCGTGAAATTGTCCGAGCTGCGAGCTTCCTCGTCTATTTCAATCAAATCCGTGACCACTCAGCGCGCCTCGTCGTTGCTATTCGTTGAGTGAGAATGCGAGCGAGTGCGATGATGGCGCCGACTCGATTTCGCTCGGCCACCGACTGGCGATCGCTGCGGCCCGCGTGGCCGGCATCCGTTCGCTGGGGTCGTTCGCTCAGATTCTCTCGCCGCGCCGCCACGACTTCCGCTCACCGCGCCCGTAAAAACTCTCCTGGTTGAGTGTGGAAAGCGACTCGTTTGGAAAAGTTGAGTGCTTTACCTGTGCTTCCGCCGCAAGCGCTTTTCCGGCGCGTGTATGTGTTTGCGTGTGTGTGTGTGTGTGTGTGTGTGCGGAGAGGAGTGATTTTCATTCTCCGAGTTTTATTCTTCTGCAATGTTTTGCTTTTATTTCGCTTTGGAGCCACTTTTTATTTTTAGCAGCACGAATTCGTACGAATTCTACGTTGATGCTGTTAATGAGCAACAAATTTTGTCCGAAATTTTCTCACTAATAATTTTAAATTCCTTCGAGACGTGAAATAACACCAGGTTACAATTCTTGAGAAATTTTCCTGCTAAAAAACTAAAATTACCATTCGAAACTGAAAGTGGAATTCGAAATTAAAATGAGTAAAATACGTTTGGCATCTTTTCGGAACAATTTTTTGTTCCATCCATACGAAAACAAACAAAACTACAGAGAAAACATACGAACAGAATTTCTTTCTTTTCCTTAATTTCTTGTGAACACATCAGCCGTAGATACGCCAAAACGTTCCGAAATTTCCGTTCTTTTCCACAATAAATTCTCCCAAAATAACTGAAATCCTTAATTTGCTTCTTTAATCGTTCCACTTACTGAGCGTCTGCTCGTGAAAAGCGGCCATCGGGGTTTAAAAAGTGTCAAGATGGACCGAAAACAGTGTGAATTTGACGGATTCTATTTTAACCCTTCGCGAGTTAAGGGTCATCTGAGCTATTTCTCCACTGATCTGGACGACTTTTTGCAGGAAGATCAAGCCAAGTATTCTGGAAACCACAAAACGCGGCTTTTCTAACGATGCATCTGAAGCACTTTTCGTTTTTGAGGATTAGGTTCCCTAAAACATTTTTATGTTGGAACGTATTTTGTAATCTCCTTGCTTTCCTGTCAAGTAGTGTAGTCTTGAGAATACGTCTTCAAGAATACGTGTATATTTTACACTATGTAGAGCTATTCTACTCGAATTTATAAGAAAATAACTAGGCTGTTAGTTTTGTGTATAACTTGCCTTAAAAGTACTGGACATCCCTACTTTGAAGTACTCCTACCTTAAAAGTAATGGATTACCTCACTTTGAAGTACTCCTACACTACTTTTAAATACTGGATTGCCTATTTTTATACACCCGAAGGTAGTAAGGTATATTAATTTTGTTCTACCGTTTATAACGTAGAGATAGTCGAGATAGATATAGAAAAGTGTATACATTCTTGCTCAGCGTCACCTCCTGAATCGATTTAGCTCTGTCCGTCCGTCTGCCTGTCTGTCTGTTGAAATCATGATTACGGGAGAACGAAGAGAGACATCGCAATGAAATTTGTCACAAATATTCTTTGTTATGTAGGGCAATTTGGAATTTAAAATGGACGAAATCGGTTAATAACCACGCCTACTTTACAAACGGAATGTAAAGGCATCTCGTTTTAAAAAATATTATGAGGTGAATATCTCATAAACCGAGATATTGATGTATAATTCCATTCCGGAATGTATAGCGCCATTAATAAAATTTCTGCAAAAAATGGTAGTAGTCCGCCCACTCATGCAAAAGTTGGCAATATCTCATGAACGGTTTAAGATATTAAGACGTAATTTTATCACGAGCTATTTGACGGCATTACCAGTCTGCTCATCAAAAATGGGCGTGGCTCGGTCACTTATACAAAAGTTCTCAATATCTCATAAACAGTATGGGCGTCTTCGTGCTTGCCAGTGCCGGACATTGGAAAATAACCTGTACCGACGTGTCGTCCTGCTCTAGACGTAGCCTACAGACACATTCCTCAAAATATCAATCGTATTGAGGTGGTATCTGAAGTTGCCATGTCCAGTGGCTATAGCTGTTAGCCAGCTTAGGGTCTTCCTTAGAAGTTGTATTACCCACTTCGCTGGACCGCTCATAGGCCTGCGTGAAACAGTCCTCGGATGTCTGCAGGTGGTTAGTTCCCTCCACCTTTCCAGACGGTAGGATTCCATCCTTTAGGGCGCACAACTGTACCAGTTTTCAATCCACAAATGTCCGTTCCATGCGCCTATTCACTGACTGGTTGTGCAGTGCAGTCAAATCCGCCTCTCACTGGATTACCTTACTATAAGTTACTCCTACGTTAAAGGTACTGGATTACCTTACTTGAAAGTACTCCTACCTCAAAAGCACTGGATTACCTTACTCTAAAGTGCTCCTACACTACTTTAAAGTACTGGATTACCCTACTTTACAGTACTCCTACCCTAAAAGTACTGGATTACCTTACTATAAGTTACTCCTACCTTAAAGGTACTGGATTACCTTACTTGAAAGTACTCCTACCTCAAAAGCATTGGATTACCTTACTCTAAAGTGCTCCTACACTACTTTAAAGTACTGGATTACCCTACTTTACAGTACTCCTACCCTAAAAGTACTGGATTACCTTACTATAAAGTACCCCTACCTTAAAAGTAATGGATTACCTTACTTTAAAGTACTCCTACTATACAAGTACTTGATCAAACTATACGAAACTAATTTTGCAGAGACGTGATCCTTAAAAAGAATCGTTTTTTGTATTCTTTAATTCTCAGAATCTAATTCCATCTCTACTTCCTTACAATCACGAGGAAATTGTGATCAGTTTGTCACTGATTTCTTCGAAGACTCTTGAAATTTAATTGCAATTTGAAGCACGTGAATTTGATTTAAAGGTAGCAAAAGGAGGGCGTGGCTTGATATACAGTGAGGTACTTCATACAAAAGTTTTTCGCCCTTCATTTTTTCGTGGTTCCTAAATCGTAGTAACGAAATCATCTACTATTTTGCGGATTCCAATGCGCAATTTCAATTAATTGCCTTTGTTTCTATATCATTTCCCACTTATTAGAAGTGATTCTTCTTCAGAAAAAGTTCAGGCCGAGTGTTTACAGTGCATAAAAAGTCTTCCGTTCGACGTGCGTGGAAAAGGAAGGACGTGAGAAAGATATCGAAAATAAAGTGAGCGCTTCTCGAGCGTTCCCAAAAATTTTAATGATAAAATTGGCCAACGGACGGCGCAAAACACAGCTAAAAAACGAAAAACGCCACACGTACGCACCAACTTATATACGTACATGACGTTCCTACGTATGTGCGCGTGTGTGTGAGCAAAATAATCGCCTGCAAAGTGATCTAAAAATATATGAAAAGTCATAAAGTCATATAGTATAAAATCTTAATTGGCGTGTTTATTCGGTAATTTTTTGTGTGCAGGCGAAATAATGGTTAACATTCAATTGCACTCAATTCGCCGCCACACGTACTCACACAAGCGCAGCTTCCATTTTGCCGATTGCGAACTCGGGTGGAAGTTGTATCTGTGAGCGCGCGTTCACCTGTGTTGGCCACAGCTGGCGGATCTGAACGTCCACACACGCACACAGTAGCACACACTCAGTATTTTTAGCCAAAAATTCGGATTCTGAATAATAATTTTCCACACTTCACCTGAGCGCGATCTTGCGTGCAGCCGCCAGCGGGGTCCGCTGATCCACACAGATCTACACATGTTCCTCAGATCTTCCTCATGCTGCCCGATTGTATCTCGAAGATCTGCTTAGCCGAAATGTTTCTTCAATTCTTGTTCTGTTTTGCTTTTATTGTCGCGTCCGTTTTGCTGTTTGAAAATTTCGCCGACATCTTTTGCGCGCAGAAAGCACGAAATCAAATTTGTAACGCGCTAAAAATACCCGCATCGCAGAGATATTCAGGCATTCGTGTGACGAATTTGATTGCTGTGGAATGCATCCCAATCTGTTTTGAGTTGCACGGTGTTTTGAATTCCTCGCGAATTTCGATGGACGCTTAAAATACGAAAAGCGAAACAAGTTCTCATTCTTGTCCAGTTTTGTATTCTCTACGCGGGAATCCCAGACAACAAATCATTTCCGAAGCGGTTTCCTTTTTGAGATGCATATTAAACGCGCTCGCTCCAGAGCAGAGAATAATTCTGTATTCTCGCTTCGTCCAGAACGTTCTACGTTCATTGAGGAGAGAGAGAGGAACTACAAATACTGACCTTTGCGCCATTACGCCAATATTCCCCATTATACGACGCCTAACTCGCAAACTGGTCGGCGTACCTCGACTTGTCTACTCTTTGTGATCTTGTAGAAGGTAGTCTTTTGCTATTTAAAAAGTGGGTGTGGCAGGACACCTCCATTTTCTACCCAATATTCAATGCAAACACATGACGCCTGACTGACAAACTCAGTCCTTGCATCTCATTCCGATGATATATCTGACAATTTTGATATAAAATATGGCCACACATCTGATTCCTCTTGTTTTTTGGTAAATTATCTTTCCCTAGCAAGTCGCAAAAGTGTGCCATTCGGTAACAATCTCAGTGGCTACATCGCAGTCAGTTGCCTTACAGGGACATTGCAAGATTCTCCATCAAAACCCGTGTCTGGGCATGCAGAGTGGGAGCTCCATTTGAAGTCCTGCATCGTTGCTATCGAGAAGTCAGTTCCACTGTACTGGAGGAGAGAACTCAGTTCAACTTCGTCCGCGGGGAGGTGAGCGGCAGTCACACCTTCAGGAGAGATTTCAGAAGCACGAGGTCGCTGTTAGAAGCTCGTTATTAGAGAAATTAAATCATAATAAATTGATTACGCAATCTTCCTTGTTTTATGAGTAGAGGAGTTGGAAGTTCCTAATCGATGGTGGTATTTTGCGTCTTGATCAACTCTTTATTCGATGCCAAGCCCAAAATGGGGTCACTCTTGTCACGATCGCTCATGTGTGGAGACATTTTCACAGCAGCGAGAGTCACGCATGCATTGTAGCGCAATTTACGAAGTGCGCGCAGCCGTCGGTTCATCTGTTTTGCATAAAAGTGACGAGGTCGGTGGACCACAAGCTGCTTCGGCCAGGAAAGGCGGGTCCGGCCAGGAGCGGACTCAGGAGCGACCCAGCATCGAAGATAATTTCTTTTGTTAGAGGAAAAATTCAAATCACTACGTTTGCGTTCATTGTTTTGCATTTCCGCAAACATTCTGGCTGGGGGGGGGGGGCAATAAAAACAGTAATGGGGCAGTCGCCCCTGGGTCGGTCCGTGGATCGGACCGCTTGGAACAGCAGCAGCACCCGCTATACTCTCCGATTTTGCGCCCGTGTACGAGCGGCTGCGGCAAAGACGCTCGGCGCTACTGCAGGGTTTCGTGGGCATGTGAGAAAAAGGAGGATTCCGAAATTCCATTGCTAAAAATATTGTGCGGGGGGAACGTGGCAGCAACACCTACTCTCACGTTGTGTTTGTGGCGCGCAACCGGACGGCGATGAGCAGGCGACGCAGCCACGCGATGTTACAACTTTCTGAAACGAGCCGAAGACGTTTTTTATGGACTTCAGCTGTAGCTTCGAGCTAAAATAAACAATGATTTCCCGAGAATGTCGTGCGCTCGCCCCCGCTCCCCGCAGACGACATCTAAGGGGCTTCAGAACTATTTGAAGACACGCCATAATATTCATTTGCATCTTCATCTCTACGCTGAGTAGTAAAACCAGAGGCGTAAATTTAATGCTTACAACTGAGAATTTTGCTTTGATTTCAGAAAGACATTCGGTTTCCCGCTTGTTTGCAACGCTCATTAGTCGAGTTTTTCCTTGTAAAGTTGTTGGGAAAGATTGCAATTCCTACGCATGCTGACCTTAGATAAGTTTTTCGGCCTACTGAACTCCAAAGCACTTCTCAGAAAAGCTACTCATTATTTGCTGGATGCACAAACGGCTGGATGCCGTAGCAGACGGCGACTCTCAGCAAAGAACAGAGCGTGAAATCGGGAAGCAGAACCGGGTTACTTGGAACTTTTAGTGGAGTTTAAGTGCCGGTATTGTGGAACTAGGAGCCATCTGTGAACCTGCAGGACGTGCAAATGCCAGGCTAGAAACGGTCACTTCACGCCCACAGGTCACGTTGGAGACGGACACGCGAGTTAACTCCCAATGAAGGGACTCTAAAGATGGCAAGGATTACTTTGAAGAGACTCTAGTTTCATCTGGAATATCGTACAGCCAAGAACAGCCCGATCGCATTAAATTCCACTATATAATCGAGATCAAGTCTCTCTCGCAGGCGAGGATTACAATTGAGGTAAACTCGTCGGGTGAAATAATGACTCATGCCACTCGATCGCCAGCTCATAATCTCCACAACGATCTTCTTCGTGCGAATAGACGGAGACATCTTCGAACAGAATACAGTGTCGGTGTTGGCCGAACGCGAAGCGACGTCTGGGCAAACAGCGAACAGATTAATCACCACATATTCTTGGCACATGACGGGGTCCGAAGAGACTTCATTCATCGTCACGCTGCGGAGGACAGCAAGTAGACTGAAAGGCAGGCGGGGTGGGAAGGCCTACATCGAAACTAAAGCAAAAATGAGACATAATTGTACAGATATTGAATGTTGCAGACTTTTCACGAAACAAAAATATTACATAATCAGTTAATTATGAATTATTTTGTCTCATAATTAGCTCCTAAAAGTGCCCTCGTGCTCCGAATCTTCCCCCCAAGGCGTGACTCACACTCACCTCTCCCCGGACAAAGTTGAACTGAGTTATCTCCTCCAGTACAGTTGAACTGACTTCTCAATAGGAACGATAAAGGACTTCAAGTGGAGCTCCCACTCCCAGGAGCCAACCAGTGGAGGTTGAAGAGCCCTCTTGTGTTCGAATTTCGATTTAGGAGCTACGCAAAAATGTCGCGATGAACTCATCTCTCAAAACCACAGGGCGCCGGCCAGCTTCTACGGCCCATGTCAACTTCAAGAGGGGAGATTCTTCCCCAAGTGTGGACGGAGTGCCCTCTGGTGGCCCATTTCGGAACAACTGAGTGTCCTCTAGCACTTTTAGGTGAACAAATGTTTCTCTTGTGCGGATTCATCCTTGCAACCTGCACTCTAACGCGCAATTGCCGCTCTCCACAAAAATGAGGAAAGTTCGTCATGGGACGCCTTGTCGCACTTTCGGCTTTATTGCCACAATAAATTTTTACGACGTTCCCGGGGTTTCTTTCGAACACGCAGCCTTTACTTTTTCGTTATTTCTAGAGTAATAAATATTCAGAACAAATTGCGGTTATTTAAATTTGCATTAAAATTCGTGTATTTCTCAGGGATACACAATGGAAAATGCGTAAAATTCCTGAATGTTCTCTTCTAGTGCAACGCAAATCGACGCATAACTGAATCGAATACTGATTCGCAAACCGAATATTTAAAACGTTTCTGTCTTCTGTAATAACTTAAGAAAATATATGTAAATTTTTGTGCGACGATGCGATTTGTGTTCACGTTCTACTCGCCTTGATAGTGAGAATCTTACGCTTTCAGCGCTATCTACTTCAAATTTTTAACAAACTAATTCGTCGGTCAGCACACTGATATGACGCGCTCAACTACGCTGTGGTGGCGCCCTCCGATCACGACCACTTGCAGTGAAAATTGATGTCGTAACAACTACGAAATTCATACACGCGAATAACTAACAATGCATTGAAAAAAATGTCGTTTTATACGACCTCCACTGTTGAGTACTCGTTAATTACAGTGCTTCTTACGACCTCCACTGTTGAGTACTCGTGAATTACAGTGCTTCTTACGACCTCCACTGAAGCGTAATCGAGAATTACAGTGCTTCTTACGACCTCCACTGATGAGTACTCGTGAATTACAGTGCTTCTTACGCCAGAATCATTTATACCGGTCAAGAACCACATAATGCACAGCTACCCACTTTCAGTGCTTTCCAAGCTGTGCTACAGTAGCTCTGGGAAGCACTGTAACTGCTTTCATGTTCGCTCGCACTGAGAGGCACTGCATGTGCTTCGCACTGAGAGTCACTGCATGAGCTTCGCATTGAGAGTCTCTGCTAAACGCCACGCAAGTCGAGATTCAAACCACTGCTGAAACTCACAGTGGCGTGATAAAAACGCGTCACTTTAAATTTACCTAAAGCAAGGACAACATTTGGTTTGACTAAATTTGAAAGTGTTTCTTTATTCGTTTCTTACAGACGTTTAAGTCAACAGGTATTCAAACAAATTGGAGACGCGATGTGCGGCCGCGTAGTTCACCAGCACCAGGTAGGCGTAGCCGGCGTAAACGAACGCCCACCACTGGAAGTGCAGCTGCTTGGTCCACGAGTGCTTGCCTCCGTTCAGCCGCTGCAAGTGCGCGGACCGCGACTCGGTCAGCACGCGTCGCAAGAAAGCGCCGCTCAGGTAGACGATGCTCATCAGCAAGATGAGGCGTCGCAGGTGGACCAACAGTATCGCCATCTTCCGGCCCGAAGCGTTCTCTCTGCTAGGCAACGGAGGGAAATAGGAATTTCTGAATTTCTGCTCTTACTGAAAGCTTTGGCGTCTTCGTTCTCGTTTCGTTTGATTTTCTATTCACTTCTCTGCCGCTGCTTCCGTCTGCTGCCGACGTCCTCGAGCTCTGCGGTTCCGTAAACAACGCGAAGCGACGCCGTCACCTCTGCCGTCAGCCGCGTGCCGAAGTGAACTGATTGCGAGAAATTTGGCAACACTCGCCGTCCACGTCGCTCGAGAGAAGCGCTCGTGCGGTCCTCGGAATGCGTTGGCTCGGCAACGAAACTCTTTCCGTTCTTCGCAATTTGCTTGTACTTTTTTTCACTCAACGCTTTCCAAATACTTTTCGCTGCTAGATCGAGTAGAGTGACCAGATGTGACCACTGAAAACCTCAATCGGAAAAACGATTTTAAGGACTTCGAAGTAATCAATCAGCTAAAAATTGAGAGGCAATTGAATGACTTTAGCGGAACTTCAACGAGTGATTATTTCTTGAGTGTCGAATAATGCGATTTCACCAAAAATCGCTTCATTTCGAGAGAAATCTACAAATTCCCCGACCAATTTTTAATTTCGCATAAATATTTTGAGTGCTCACACATCTTAAACGTAGAAAAACTATTAAAAAACTTTATAAAAAAACTAAAAATGCCTTGAAAGAAATTTAATTTCTTTATACTTCAGATTCTTCAAACACTTTTAGAAGAATTTCTGCGCCAACGCGGTCCGCCCTTCAGCGCCCTTCACGTCGTGGATTCATTAAAAGCCGCTTGCAGTGAGTTTGTCAGCCTTCCGCAACACAGAACTTGTTGCGTTTGTCCCGTTGCACGGGCGCGCCGAGCGTCCTGCTCGTACTTCGCGCTCAAGTGCTGTCAGCGATGCTATTTTCGTGCTGAACCCTTCATCTCAGAAGCACTTCTGCAGTTCCTTCCACGCCACTGAAATCCGTGCGGATTTATTTATAGTCAGCAAATCCGGCGGAGACTTTGTTTGACAGCGCAGCGCAGCGCAGCGCCGAGCAGCGTCAGCATCGGCAGCAGCAGAAGTAACGCATTCCTAGCGGATTCAGAAATGCGTGCTGCGTGTGTGCGCGTCTGTGAGTGAGGCGCGCGTCTGTGAGTGAGGCGCGCGTCTGTGAGTGAGGCGCGCTCTTCTGCGCCTCTGAAGAGGAGAGCGAGCGAAAGCTGAACTGAATGGTTGAGCGAGAGAGAGAGAGAGAGAGAGAGAGAGAGAGAGAGAGAGAAGCACATTTTGATGAGGAACACGAAGCATGAGCGGAGTCTGCTGCGAGCGGCTTTAATTTTTCATAACTTCACGTCATATTGTCGACTTTTGTGTGGTGATAAATTATTACAAATGCCACACACGCAAGGAAACACTCACACGCGCATACACATACGCACACACACACTCACATTCGCATGCACTTTGAGAGAAGCTTCAGCCCACGCGACACGCTTCGGTGCGGCTCTGCGTGCCGCGGGTCCACACGACGTATGAGCGACCGGACGCGCGACAGCGTGTAATCCGTCGCGACGGATCGGATCGGATCGGGCCAACGGGCGGAACGGGCCAACGGGCGGAACGGGCGGAACGGGCACGCCGAGACCCCACTAATTCGCGGTGTTTGCAACAATTTCGCGCTTCTGTTACGCGCTTCTGAGTGCGCGGCGACGTTGCAACGCCACCGCGCGACGTGCAGCTTCGGACGCTGCAGGCGATTTGGTCGCGTGTCAGTCCGCCGATTGGATTCGCTTCCGCCGCCGCCGCCGAGCGTTGCACGCGTGTCCAACTTGCTGCCATCGCATTACGAGCGGGCAGCGCAGACAAATTTGTTCCGATCCGAGCTGGAAGCGCTAAAAATAGCGCACTGAAGCACCTCGTCGCTCCCTCGCAGAGTGCGTCGTGAAGTTGCGCCCCGCTCGGCTGTCTGTCTGCCCGCCTGCCGCGTGCTGCAGCTTCTCCGCGGATGCTTAATTTAGATGCCTCCGCACGATCGCTAGCGCTGCGATGGCTTTGCTTCTGCTTAAGCTGTGCAACGGACGCACGACGATGACGACGACGCCGTCGCGATGCGTTCGCCGTTTGTCAAAAACTGTAATTCGTCGTTATTTTTAAAAAGCCGAGTGTGCTCAAGTGCGCGTTCGACTCGCTAAACGCGGCGCGTCGCAGACAAGTTGAGTTATCGTTCGCGACCCGATGCTGCGTCGCTGAAGTGATCATCATTCGGTCCGCAGCTGAAGTGATCGGGAACAAAAAAGTGGAGACAATCAATTGTGAATTTTTTTACTTGTAAATAATCCGAAAATTCATTCGCTGTCTTGTTGCTCGCAACCCCTGGAACGAGTAAAATTTCCGGCACTCGTTGGAAATCCGAGCAGCGAAAGTGGAGCGCATTTGTTGTGAAATGATTGCCGAAAATTCAAGACGTGACACGAGCTGCTGACGAATGTGCCGGCCAACCACCGACCCGAGAGGCGCCGCGTTTCCGAGCACAGGCGTCGCGCGAAACAACACCGAAATCAGCAAGCAAATCATTAATAAGCGAACAAGAAAGCGCACGCACGGCATCCGCGGCGCGCGGGGGCGCCGAATTCACTAATTTATTGCAATTTAGCGCAATCAGCTCACTTGGTCGGGAGTCGGGAGCGGCATCTGCGTTCGCTGCCCCGATTGAGAGAGTCGCAGCGACGCGATCGGCAATCGTAGCGCCCGAAAAAAGTCGAGAGTCTACGAAACGCGAGCTGTGTGTGTGTGTGTGCGTGCTGAAATCTCTCCGCTTTCTGCTGCGTGCGGGGCGCGCGTGTGTGTGCTGGTGAGCGCGGCGAACACGGAAAACTGAAAACTCAGCAAACTGAGCAAACCAGCGTCGGAAAATTTCGGATCCCGCCGTTGCGGACGCCAGCAGTATTCTTCTGGCAGCAGAGCCGCGCTGAACGCACGAACGACGGATCGCGCGCACGCCACGCCATTCGAGTTACCGAATTCTGAAGAAGTATTTTGCGGCTTCCCGGCCAAGTTCGCAGTGAGACGGTTGAGCGGCCGCGTGAAGTGGTGGGACGGAGGCAGCAGATTCCACGACGCGCTGATACGCGCCGCTCGTCCTTCGTCGCGTCGCGAGTTGCTTCCTTGCGAGTTGCGGCAGATACGCGTAGAGTTGCAGCGCCGCTTACGTAAACACGCTCGCCAGGAATACGCGCGCCGCATGGGCCGAACTGCCAGAACCAGAACTGTCTTGTGTTTGTGTTCGTGCGCGCGTGCCAACACGCTTAGAAGCGAAGATATCGGCGCGCTCGCGGATCAACCAGAGCCGTCAAACCGCAGCAAACCGCGGTCGCAGCGGCACGCGGCGACATCAACGACCGCCGCACGCGTCCCTCGCGCTGATTAATTGCAACGCATGCACACGCGGCGCGCCGCACGCATGTCGCGTCCGCGTCAATACGCAGTTCGTTGAAACGCGTCGAGTGTGAGGCCAGAATTTCCCAATCAATTAAGCGTGCGAGTTTGAAGAACGTGAATTCGTGCTGAAGGGATTCCGGCGCCGCGATCAACCAACTGACGCACTGCCAAACCAGCGGTGTGGCCAGCAACGCAGCGAGAAACGCAAGTGAAACAAAAAAGACCGCGAAATCACTGAAAGACAGCATTTGCGCGACGAGCACCCGCAAGCGGAGGAACGCATTTTGGGGACGAAAACCCACGCATCCCGCCGCAGCCGGCCGCAGACGAGATGTCTTCTTATCGCAGTTATGTAAGTCGAGACGAGACGAGACGAGACGAGGCGAGGCGAGGCGAGGCGACTCGACACCGACAAGCGGTGGCTCGAGTTCCACCTGCGTTGCCGCCACTCCGCACCCGCAGTTCTGCTGTGGCTGCCACTCCATCTACTCTCGACTCGCCGCCGCACCGAATCCGCTGCTGCTTGCGCAATTTTATTTAGTGGCACGAGCACGAGAGTGCCTGTAAAAATAACTCCAACATCTCTCGCCCCAATTTCCGAACGCGGCTGCTGTTGTTGTTGCGTTGCTTTGTTTACATCTCGTTTATTTACAAGTGAACTCGTGTGAAATTCAGTTACGTCGGATTCAAGGTTTCGTCGGACTTCTATTCGATTTCTTTCATTGTGCATCGATTAAGTTTTCCGATCAGATTCTCGCATTGCTGGTCTGTAGTTTTGGCAACTTTAGCGAGGAAGGAATTCCGTCCTTCTTATTCTTCCCCTTTAAGTGGATATAAAGCATCTCGAGCATCTCGAGAATGCATCACCGAACTCGGGCGAAAGATTTTGGTGTAGCAGAAGTAAACAGCAGACATTCACGACATCTTCAAATTCCTCTCGTAGCTGGATTACTGAGATGCTTTTTCGATGATTTTCTAAAATTAGATCCGAACTGATTTTGGGGATTTAAATTAACAATCTTTAAATTAATTAATCTGTAGGTTTCACGCTTTCAACAGGGAAGCCAATGTGAAGTCACTTTCAACTCTTTATATCTGGTGAAAATCGAGACTTGATAGGCTTTTTTCGACCAGGTTTTGCATGCAGACGGTAGTTTTTTCTTATGTACTTCAGTGTGCTGAATTCTTGTCAAGAAATCTTCATCAATTCTTCGAGGTATTCGGAGGATTGTAGTGTCGGCAAAATTCTCTTGTCGCTTCTGCATTCAGCACACTGAAATACCACAGAAATCTATCAATATCCGATAAAAATCAGTAGAGAGCAGAATACGCAGTCTTGTGTAAAAGATTCACTGTGAATTCTTGATTAATTTTTGTTATGTTTCAATAATCTAACTAAAGACAAACCTGCATAAGTCGGCATTAACGAGAGATAGGTTTTTCATATATAATCCCCTGCTGGAAACCCTCTCATCTTCCCATACAATGCAATCTTAGAAGCGTTCGTTCCCTGGCTTGAAATTTAAAGTTGCACCATTCTCAACACCACAATGGGAATCCGTCCTCATCCAGTGGGTATTTCAGTAAACTTGTATAGCCTCAGTTCACTCTATACTTCGGTGCCCTGTTATCATTGTCGTTCAAAGATTTGATCGTTCAAAGATTTGATTCAACGCTTCTATAGAGTTAAAAAAATCTTCACAGTCTGTGCGTTTTAAATGATTAAAAATGTTTGTCGTATAGAATCTCATGTGTGGGTGGAAGGAAACCCATTTAATACAACCCACTAATAGTTTCTGTTTTAATTACAAAATGAATATATATTTTGTTCGCTATTTGCTCCACATCTTTTAGCAAAAAACGAATAAATTATAAACACCAACATCTGGCTGTGGATCCATTTGGTGATACGGTGGGTTAGTTCACCGAATTTTCCATTCTAACCACCTACAATCGGTCCATTTCTGCAATGAGGTCACGCGCCACATGACTGAAATAATCCTTCGCGTGGCATCAAACATCTCGGGCGCATCTGTTTACACAGCGAGTTCGGTGATGCTTTGAACAAACGCGGCTAAACTATTCAGAACACATGGCAGTTAATGTTTTTAGGTTCGAGAACTTCAGGAATCATTTTCCTCTCTCTACGTAAATTCTGTCAATCATCTGCGAACTTTGCGTATTAATTAAAATTGCTTTTAAACTCCACACAGCAGTTTTTGCTCCGCGATCTGAAGGCAGATTTGGGTCGCCTTCTCTTGACTATGAAAACAAATCACAAATGGAATTTTCTGATCACACATCACAGCAAATGCGCTCTGTAGCCGAATGTACGAGTATTTTAAATGGGAATACAAAGAAAAATGTGCTCAGGGTTTGAGGAAATGTGGGTCAAAAAGCTCGCGACTGCATGCGATATTTTAAGATTGGACAGATGCAATAAATTTTGATGAAGACGCCTCAGACGCCTCAATCGTGTGCGGCACATGTTGTGTGTTCGCACGCATTACGATATGAAAAGCGATGCATTATCAAGCAGAGATTTCATGCGGAATTAACAGATTTAGTTCGTGAACAAGTCACATCTAACTAAACGCATGCTAATAAGCAATTCAAGACGAAATTGGGTTGAATGGCACATCGATGGCGACGATTTTGTGTACAGAGACGCTGACGGCGTGTTTATGACGACAAATGAAATTCGTAAAACGCTCAACCGAACACACAACTTATTTCTACTTCATTCCGAATTTCGAAGACTTTCGCAATTTTGAAATATTATATTTGCGTTACAGTATCATAATCTAGGAAATTGTGAGGAGCAAAAAGTGTCCACGTTGTGTAAATGCCAGCAAAACAATCTTAAAAGTCGAGTCAAGTACTTAATTTCGTGGCAATAGAAAAGCATGTTGAGATAAACGCAGCTGTTAGCAATTCGGTTGAGTGTGAACACAGCACGCGACAGTTTTCGTCGCCCAACTCACAACTGTGACGGAATCGAGAAGGCAAACAAACAAAAGACCAGAGAAACAAAAGACGAGAGAAACAAAAGACGAGAGAAGCAAACAGACACGCGATTATTTATGAACAAGCAAGATGCACGTGCTTTTGTCGAAAAATCTTATCAGGGTTTCGAGCAGACGAAGTGATGGAAACGCACTGGAAGCGGAGCCGCCATATGTTACACGTTAGCTGACGGGATGCCAAGTGCCCGGGTAGCTCAGTCGGTAGAGCATTGGACTTTTAATCCAAGGGTCCAGGGTTCAAGTCCCTGCTCGGGCGGGCGAATCTTTTGCTTGGTTTTTTTAGTTTTATGCTTGGATTTGCTCTCATTCCGATTTCCGTTCTGTGAGTTAAGCTCATTCATTGAAAATGAAATCGGCGAACTAATCAAATTAACTTTTCTGCGGTCTGCAGTTTATTTTCGAAATAACTATATAAACGCGCCGTTGTTCGGCGCTACAATTTCGGGTGAATGATTTCCCACGTACCAGAGAAGGATTACCAAATATCAATATTCTACGACAAACGGTTCCCCAGATATGACGTTTTTATATGGGGATGTCACGCCCTCTCAAACATTCCCGCGCACAACCTGTCAGTATTTTTCCTCAGTTAGTCAGTAGTGCTAAGTTTGGGTCACATCAGCCCTGTTTTATCAGGGTTTCACTTATAATGACTTCTATTTATTTAAAGATTTATGACCAAAGAACTTGTGGACCAAAAATAGGATTATATGACGCGCAATAGACATGACAATACCTCAGTTGACAAATATGTGAATGACAAGAAAAGGAATAAAAAAGAAAGAATATCATTCTTGAAAGCTGAAATGAATTAGATTTTCGGAAAATCTCACGCCCCGCTGGAAAGCATAAGAGGGAAATGGCAATCTCATTGACGAAGACGAAACTTCTGATTAAAGTTTTGAGGTCTTCATTGCGGTCGCTTTTAGAAACTTTTTCCTGCGATATTCAGACGTTTTAAACATTCCGCAACTTTTAAAAGTCTCGTAGATGCTTTCGATTTCTCGTTTCCCCACGACTCGTGATATGTTTATGTAGTCCATCAACACGGAAACCGCATTATGAGGCCTGCAGCAGTCGAGCACGCCCACTTATGGAGGCGCAGTCGTGTACGCCAGCATTAAGACGTCCGCAGAAGTCGCGTCGATGTTGAAATAATCGAAATGAATCTGTTTTCACCTCGCAGCCGACTGAGCGAGTTCCGCGCGAGCGAGCAGATGAGAAAATGAATGTGTCCGCTGAGGCAGCGTCCTCCAGAGATATGAATGATGATGACGAAGAGTCGAGGGTCCCAACAGCGGGAGGCAGTGAATTCCTAAGTGGGCCTCTCGATGGGCACTGATCGTGCCGCCGCATCATAAACCGGCGTCTGGCGCGTGTTGAAGAGCAGACAGATGTAGCGATTGCGGCACTTGGGGTGTTGAAAGATGCACCCCATGCTTTCCCCACACATCGTTTCTCCCACACCGACTGACGGTGTGAAGAAATCGTCTTGAGAAGTTCGGAGCCACTTGATAGTTGAGTGGCCATGAAAATCTTACTCGGTGCAAACAGAAAGCAATTTCTGCTGAAATACTAATGGAATTCAGAATCTTAATGCTACAAAACACCTCACGAACTCATTAATTCGACCCGCTTTGGAAGAGATCTTGTGAAAGTTCGGTAAAATAGATTTGTGTTCTCGCATTTTATTAGGTTTGTTTTCTCTAAAGGACTTGAGCAACATTTTTTTAAGTTTAATTCCTGATTTACAGCCTGATTCTCAAACACGTAGCAAATGTCTGATACTGGGAGCGGCAATAGGCGGGGATCGGTATTGTCAACGGCTTGAAGAACATTTCCGCTATTTCCAAAACTCGCCTACATAATTTTAACTACTCGCTTTATTCTATTCACCGCAATATCCTCCATCCTCTTCACGGCTGCGAGAAATTCTGTCTACATAGCTGAAATAACAAATTTATTTCGATCTAACGTTCCCCCACTCATAACGCAACGAGTTCTAAATCAGTTCTTCTCAATTCCATTTGCAGACCCCGTGGAAGTCCAGCTTACCATCCTACAAAACAGGGTCAGCGGGTGCCGTAAGTATTTGCTTGCACCACAGAAATTCGCACCTCTTTTAATCGAAACCCTTTGTTCGCACAGTACTCGTCCCGTGACGACATCAGCTCCGCGCGGTTCGGATCCTTAGCAGCCCCGAGCACATACCGACCATCTTTTTCGGGCGGCACGTACCGCGTTAAGCGCGATCCTGCGCCCTCCACCACGCTGCCATCGTACACAAGTCGCTACGCCTCCGTTACAACGACCAAAGACGAGAAAGCAAACGACTCTCCGAGTGTCAGGGCGACCTCCGCGTCGAAGTACGGCTCGGCGACCACAAGTGCCGCCGTTAAGGATGGCGGACACATTAAACGCTATGCTACCACCAGCAGTAACGTGCCGAAGTACGGACGCTCCCGCGAACCCAGTCCGGTGGCACTGGAGTCGGGTCCGCCCACTCGGATGTTGCGAGGCAAGTCTCGCGATCCGAGTCCAGCGGTAGAGCCGAAGAGTAAACTCGGTTACGGCGCCGTCAACTCCTATCGCATGCCATCGACCGCAAGAGGCTCTACAACGGTGTTCAGCTCCAGATATGGCTGCACCACAGGCGGTCCCAAAGCGCTCTCGGTCGTGCCGGACAAATCGATTTCGTATCTATCGGCCAGCGACTTCCGTGCTCGGTCAGTGAGTCGTGCACGCGAGTTCAGGAGCCGAAAATCGCATGAAGAGGAACCACAAGACATCTCCACCGAAACCGCAGCAGAAAACCACATCGAGTCCGAAAAGGACGCCGCTGAAGAGGAATCGGACGGCAGCGAATCGGACAGTTCAGTGGAGGAAATATTTGAATCTGTGACGGTGGTGACGCGCGCCACGTCGCCGACGCCGCCTGGCGCCACCACCGTGCAGCGCACTCGACGGTTCGATATCGCGAAGACTATCGAGAAGACGATTCAGCGCTCGACGAAGGACAAGAAGACGCTTGAGAAGGAGATACAATCGGACCGACTGGACGACCCCACGCGTTATTCGCGCTTCGGACTTAGCAGTCGGGTTTCGTCTTACAGTCCGCACAGCGAAGGCCGCTACGCGTCCAGCAGCCCGCGTTACAGCATCAGCCCGCTCTCGACAACCTCGAAGCCCAGCAGCAGTAGCAACGAGCCCAAGAAGGACGAACCAACGAAGCGTCTCGGCGGCTGTGAAGTCAGGGCGGGAAAATCCAAGCTCTCCCCACCTAAGGCCGGGCGCGCGGGCTCGCGGCAGTCTTCCGTTGAGAACCTGGCCGCTGCGAACACCATCAAGACGCTCCCTCCGACTGCGCCTAAAGCGGACTCGTCCACCAAGAGCGCTTCGTCGGGCTCAACGTCGCCCGTAAAAGTGCTCAACAAGGACTTCAGGAAGTCGGCGCTCAACGTGGGCCCCACGGACCGACCCCGAAAGTCGCGCACGCCGAGCACGGGCACGGAGTCGGACGGAGCCGCGCCGCCTACCGCCCCACAGGGCGCCTCATCGCTTATGCCACGCCCAGAACGCTCGCCCAGCTCGTGTTCCGAGGTCAGCAACGTCTCCGCGTGCAATGGCAAGAAGAGCGCTGAGAGTAAGATACGGCAACGTTGCCACCCGAAAACCGGACCCGCGCCAGCACTCACTCGGCACAACAGCAACGCGAACCTGAAGTCCAACGCCCACCGGTCCTGCCACCCCGCGATGCCCGTATCGACGTCTACCTCAGCCTCGAGTGGGGCGGAGAGTGCGGGCGAAGTCGGCAGAACGGGCAAGCAAAAGAAGAGCATCGCCAAGAAAAAACACCCTGGCAGCCACAGAACCACCGACAGCAACACCGATTCAAGTAATTCGTTGAATGCGGAAAAAGCAGGTGGAACTGATGATGTGTCGTCGGCGGTGGCTACCAAAATTATACGCCAAAATAGCCACAGCTTGCAACCACCAGTTGCCACTGCCTCTGACGAGCTGCGAATACCTCGCGCAGTCCACAGCAGCCAAAGAGAGCCGATTGTCGAAGATGCAGATGACCGAGCGACTCACGCTGATTCATCACATTCAAAATCGCACTCGAAATCTTCCGCAGTTATCGCGCAAGCCATTCAGCTCGAGAAGATCTCTTGCCAACTGCAGAAGCTGTCAATCACTCCGAATTTATACGCCGCACGTCGCAACAACACAAACAGCGAGCCAACGATTTGCACCGAGAGCTCCGAGAGCCCTGTGGAACTGAACGCGAATGTCTCGATGAGAGGCGGCAGTCTTAAAAAAGATTTCGAATCGAACACCTCGCCAGCGAAGAAAGCGAACGAATATACGATCGTCACGACGACAGCGAACCACGTAGCAACGACGCCATTCATTAAGGATATCGCGAGTCCCTCTTCGGATAATTCTAAGTCAAGCGGGGATTTTCATTTACAACCCGAGAGTTCCGCAGAACGCTCCGCCAGCAAGCCGATTTCCGACACACACGAAACAACCAGCAGCTCGAAAGGACGAAGTAAGTCGAAGAGTTCCGATCCACCATCCGAGACCTCGTCTTTGCGGGTGTTCAACACGGAGATGCGGACAGAAACTGGCACGGCGATCTCAACCAGCACAGAGCAGGAGGAACCTAGCTGGTGCCAGGACACCAGTCAGCAAATCAACACCGACTCCGCACTCGGCTTCAGCTGCACGGACGACATGCGTTATCGTCTGCGGCACATCGACTCGGGCGAAGTGGGCTGGTGGTTGCACAACGACGAGGATGACACGTTGGCCGACGACGACATAAAGGCGCTGAACCAGGCGGAGGAGGACGCCAGCGAAGCTACCGATCGCGAGCAGCCGCCTTACACCGCGCAAAGCGGGGGAGGCGAGATCGGAGAGGATGCACACGGGGCGAAAAACAGGTGGTGGACGAACGACGTCAACGATGAGAGCCTCACTCGTGAGGACAATGTAAACGTGGACGGATCCGAGGAGACTGGAAATGGAGGCAATGGGAGCGACCACAAACGAGGAGGCAACACCACGGATGCCCACTGCTCGGGGGTTTCCGAAGAATGGGGCGTAAATCGGAGGATTGCACGAAGTCGACTCTCACCCGAAGCGCAGTGGTGGGAGGAAGAGTCCAGCAACAAGGCCAACTCGCCTGCGAAGGCGACATCAGAGGACGATCACGCGACAAAGCAGGACGGCAGCATTCAACTGAAGATCTGTCGCGTCGAGTCCGGTGAGCGTGCTTGGTGGTTGGACGACACGAGCGAGCATGATCCGGATGCTGCAGCTGAGGATGCCACCACGGTGCCGACCGAAGACTGCCAGAGTTTTCCGAACACCGAAGACCACGACTCGGTCGACGCGCCGTCAGGTGCCAGCAATCACCTGAGTGATGCCAACCACTGGTGGATGTCGGGACCCACGAAGAAGCTCTTCAATATCACACGCGTGGAATCGGGCGAAAAAGTAGCTTGGTGGCAAGACGCAGACGAAAAGATCCCGCAGGAGACGAAACAGTCTCCGTCTTTACGAGCGACTGACGCCGAGAGACGAAACTATTCCGGGGAGAGAGACTGGTGGTTGCAGAACGACGGGGGTGGCACAGCAGTGCAGCAGAATCTGCCGTGCGACAACAGAGCCCCTGC
The DNA here is from genome assembly GCA_922984085.1 of Sicus ferrugineus. Lineage (NCBI taxonomy): Eukaryota > Metazoa > Arthropoda > Insecta > Diptera > Conopidae > Sicus > Sicus ferrugineus. The sequence continues at coordinate 29,173,908 of OV277350.1, read as the reverse complement.
ACCGCTAAAGATCCGAGAATCCGCGGACGATGAAGAGGACGAGGAGAAGGGCGACGTCGAGGTGCAGCGAATAATCAATTGCCGTCGCAGCGACAACGACGCCCGGCGCAAAATTGGCTCGTACTCAAATTCCGATTCGACTTCTCACTTGAAAGAGCCACTGAACTTCGAGTACGCCGAGCGCCCGCCACCCCTCGGCCACCGCGCCAGCCCCGATGGCCTTGAGGACCCCACGCGGCATCGGAAGTCGCCCTACGATAACATTCCACCGTCAGAAGGTCCGCTTCAAGCTCATCTCGACCACCAGCATCAGCGACCACGATCGCAGAGCCACGACCACCGCCACAACAAGCGACCGCGCGAGAAGCTTTTCATCTCACGTCACAAAAACATCGATGAGCTGCTGGGCGGGTCGTGCCGCCCCCTCAGTCCTCTCTTCTTCGAAGGCAACTGCTTCTCGCCGGGCCCGTCCGGACGCGGTGTCTTCGCCGAGGAAATCACGCCCGATCAGGTGCGCATTCACGATAGCACGCCGCAGATGCCCGTCATACAACGTGTGGAGATGTGAGTTCCAGCAACGAATTCCAGTTTCTGCTGCTTGAGCGGGGAAAGTTCGATGGCAAGTAACTTTTCTCTCTTCTTCTTGCAGGGATGAGTGGGACTATAATGCCGCGAAGGGGCCCGCCGACAAGACTGTGCCGATTTCTGCAAAACAAGCGGTGAGTTTGGGTTGAAGTCATTTAATCAAATTGAAACTAAAGAACTTATAGGAAATTTTAAATATCAGGTAGGGATTCCCATTAACACTTCGTTTGTAACCCTAAGAAGGAGAAGACAGATAGAAACGTATTTATATTCTTGCCCAGCGTCACCTCGTGAGTCGATTTAGCCGTGTCCACTCGTCCGTCCGTGTGTCTGTCAATCTGTCCGTTCAAATCCGCAATTACGGGAGAACGCAAAGAGATATTGCGATGAAATTCAACGCAACTATTCCTTGTTATGTAGAGGAGTTCGGGATTAAAAATTGGCGAAATCGGTGAAGAACCACGTGTATTTTTCATACAAAATATAAAACGGGACCACTTGTTCAGAAATGTTAAAAAGTCAATAATTAAATGGAATGAGATGTAAAGACGAAATGTTATCTATTCCATATAGCATATAGCGATATTGCCAAAATATATGGCCAAAATGGGCGCGACCGCTTATACAAAAGTTGTCAAATGGGAATTTCTAATCGAAAATTTGATTCTTAATGAATTCGTATGGTGAGAACAGAACGTTTTATATCAGAGCAATTTTAGGTTGTAATTCTATGTTCACAAATAGGCGTGTCCCACGAAGGGAATGTAAGTGCATACCTTGGACTTGTGGACTTACTTAAAACTTTACTGCAATCCGTCTCGTTATATGTATTTCTTTTTTGCTGTCTATATTCTGGAAGTGCTAGACGGGCAGTACTTCCAAAATTTGTCTACAGGAGGCGCTGCGCTTCAGCACTTCTGTCTTTTAAAAATAAAATAGGCGTACAATGACCGCGGAAAATCATATTTCGATGCGGTTTTCTGTGCTTGAGTGTCAATTTATATCACTTCATTTCGTATCTGCCAAACAACCCAGAATTGCACTTTAAGCTCCTTGATTTTCAGTTTGAGACGATTACGAGGAAAGAAAATCTATGTTACCGATTCCATAACTCGCTTCATACACACTCGTCAGTGTCGCACTCGCCAGTGTCGCACTCGCCAGTGTCTCACGCGTCAGTGTCGCACTCGCCAGTGTCGCACTCGCCAGTGTCGCACCCGCCAGTGTCGTATTCGCCAGTGTCGCACTCGTCAGTGTCGCACTCGCCAGTGTCGCACTCGCCAGTGTCGCACTCGCCAGTGTCTCACGCGTGAGTGTCGCACTCGCCAGTGTCGCACTCGCTAGTGTCGCATTCGCTAGTGTCGCACTCGTCATTGTCGCACTCGCCAGTGTCGCACTCGCCAGTGTCGCACTCGCCAGTGTCGCACTCGCCAGTGTCTCACGCGTCAGTGTCGCACTCGCTAGTGTCGCACTCGCCAGTGTCGCACTCGCCGGTGTCGCACTCGCCAGTGTCGCACTCGCCAGTGTCGCACTCGTAAGTGTCACACTCGCCAGTGTCAAACTCGCCAGTGTCGCACTCGCCAGTGTAGCACTCGCCAGTGTCGCACTCGCCAGTGTCGCACCCGTCAGTGTCGCACTCGCCAGTGTCTCACGCGTCAGTGTCGCACTCGCCAGTGTCTCACGCGTCAGTGTCGCACTCGCCAGTGTCGCAGTCGCCAGTGTCGCACTCGCCAGTGTCACACTCGCCAGTGTCACACTCGCCAGTGTCGCATTCGCCAGTGTCTCACTCGCCAGTGTCGCACTCGCCAGTGTCGCACTCGCCAGTGTCGCACTCGCGAGTGTCGCATTCGCGAGTGTCGCACCCGTCAGTGTCGCATTCGCCAGTGTCACGCGTCAGTGTCGCACTCGCCAGTGTCGCACTCGCCAGTGTCGCACTCGCCAGTGTCACACTCGTAAGTGTCGCACGCGTCAGTGTCACACTCGCCAGTGTCGCACTCGCCAGTGTCACACTCGCCAGTGTCACACTCGCCAGTGTCGCATTCGCCAGTGTCTCACTCGCCAGTGTCGCACTCGCCAGTGTCGCACTCGCCAGTGTCGCACTCGCGAGTGTCGCATTCGCGAGTGTCGCACCCGTCAGTGTCGCATTCGCCAGTGTCACGCGTCAGTGTCGCACTCGCCAGTGTCGCACTCGCCAGTGTCGCACTCGCCAGTGTCACACTCGTAAGTGTCGCACGCGTCAGTGTCACACTCGCCAGTGTCGCACTCGCCAGTGTAGCACTCGCCAGTGTCGGGAAAAAGTAGATCACTTCAAAACGGAATCGTATTACAAGTGATTCAATTCAACTCAGCTCATTAATTTCTAGCAGCTTCAACACGCGGCGATGCCGAATTCACATCTGAAAGAGTGCCAATTTTTTTCGCGGGTGGTGGAAAACAAGAAAAATGTAAAAATATCGCACAAACTCCTGCTAAATCGTGAAAACAAAAAATGCTTGCATAGTTTTAGGCGCCGCCGAAATCAATTCACAGTGTTAAGATTTCTGATTTCTTAAGCTTCAGAATTGTGATGAAATCTGGTGATGTTACTGTAAATCTTTATTTCACCGATATTGAACAGTTAACAGTACATTTTCTGGACTTTTTTGATGAGGTGCAGAAACAAAAAAAATGTTCATGGCAAAAAATACAAACGAGATCCTTGAAATACCAAGGAATTTATTAGCCAAATGGGATGCGTAATTTTATCTAAAGCCTTGAAAACTAAAGGCTGCGGCGACCAAAAAGTCTGCAGCTGTGAATGAAGAACAACACACGCTGACTAATTCGCGTTCCGCTTCCCGGGCGGAATTTCAAGTTAAAATTCAAGTGAACTCGACGCACGTGAAAACACTTGCGGTCGAGAATCATCAGTCATTCAAGAACTATTTGCGCGACTATTTAAATGTGCGATTTAAATGTGCGGCCGAGAGCGCTACAGCAGGTATTAAAAGAATTCTGTGACTACGTGCGACGGCTTCGGTCATTCGTTGAAATCGAAGGTGGAAGCAACCGAAGGAAGCAAAATTTCCTGTGATTTTGATTGAAGTCTCGATTATCGTCTGAACTTTCACGAGCTCCTCCGTCCATCGCGAAATTCGGCTGGAGTTTCAGACGAAAGAAGGTTGAGTCGTCATTTTAGTTGTTACTTCGACGCAAAAGACGACTCGGTCTCGATTATCTTCTCGAATCGCGACTGGATCGAGACCACTGCAAGTCGCAGCTTATTTCGTTTACAATTGATGTCGTCCTGTTTAGCGCGGGTTCACGAAAACTTCACGTGAACCCTTTCGGGGAACAACAAGACTTAAATTTAAACGTTTTCTGAAATCACAAGCCAAATATCGAGGTTAACGAATCGCTTGCAGTTGAACGACACGGCTGCGTTGCAAGTAAAGAAGCCGCCGATCAGGAAGATCAAAGGAGTTTCGATGGCTTCGCGCAAAAGTTTCGAATAAATAATCGAAAATAAACAAGCAGATTTCTTGATTAAGTCATTAAAAGAGTCTCTCGACAGACACGTCCGACACTGAAGCAAGTAAACCACTAAAACACACAACAACAACGCGCTACAGTAGTCACTCGACTACTTAGGTGCCGAATTAAGAATCGTAAGTACAGCAAGAACTCGCAGAAGCCATTAATCATCGACTGCCTGGTCGCCGACGCATCGGCGATCGCTGACGGGCGTTGGAAGGCGTGCGCGATGGAAGTGCTGCGAGTTGCGAGTTGCGAGCTCAATCGCGCGAGCAGCGATCGATCTCGACTGCGACACAAATGTGGATTTGGCGCTCAGATGGCGCAGAGCACGCTCACCATTTCCACCAAGCGGTCGCTCGCTCCCAAGGCCATCGAGAGGGCAGAAAAGCAGCTGCAGCTGATTCCGCGCAGTCCGCTCCCGCGACTCTCGACGCTCGACGCTCGACGCCTGAAGAGGCGCCGCTGAGCGCGGTGCACAACTTGCTCTCTGGCGCTCTGACTAACTGCTGACGGAGTTCTGAGTTCTGAGTCAGACTTCTTCGCCGCTGCCGCTGGCTTCTGCTTGCTAGCAACCACACGCGGCCTCGCACTCGGCGTTTGATTTCGTCGTAGGCTGCCGGCTGCCTTTCGAATACCAAAACCGACAGGTGGGCGAATCAGGTGGCTCGCGGCAGTCGCGTCGAGGTGCCAACAGACGGAGACGCGAAATGCAAACGGTTACGTAACGTGAAAACCAGCTGAAAGCGAATTCAAGGCCATCCTGGATGAGATCGATTACAAGTTTTACCAATTTTCCGTTCTATTAAAATTTCTCAAATTTATTACTCTCATTTTATGCAGTCTTGTTCTCTATTCTCAGCTTCATGACAACGGAGATCAGTTGCGATTAGAGAGAGAGAGAGAGAATTCCATCAAATGGGAGTGATTTACTCGATTTTGATCCAATCGAAACGAAAACCGAGACCAAGAAGACTCGTTTCTAGTCGAGAAGACTTTTTTAGTCAAGTCGAGGCATTCGAGGCGATAGTCGAGATCGAGAAAATCCCTCCCGAGAGAAACCGATTGCTTCGCTTAACTGAAATTTTGCGAACCGCTCTCTACTCGTCGCTTGCTCTCCACTTCAGTTCTCGCTCACCACTTCAGTTCTCGCTCACCACTTCAGTTCTCGCTCGCCACTTCAGTTCTCGCTCACCACTTCAGTTCTCGCTCATCACTTCAGTTCTCGCTCACCACTTCAGTTCTCGCTCTCCCTTTAAGCGATTCATGGGTTCGTCTCTCGCTCGAGATGTGCTCTCAATGCCGACCCTTTGTCAGTGTTAGACGCAACAACAGCAAGAACCGCAACAAGTGCGACAACAACAACAAGAACAACTCTGCGACTGCTATTTTAAATGCACAAAGTGTGAGAAAAGTTTGTGAAGCTCAGCCAAACCGTCAAAGCGGCAACCTGTGCATCACCTATTTATTTTTAGCGCTTCTTCCACATGCGCTTCCGCTAAGAATCTGCAGTGGCGTAGCGAGGGAGTTACCTTCCACGAAATTAGAGAAAGACAAAGGAAACCACAAGAGCCGCGCACAAGAAAATATGTCGATCTTTGTATACATGAATATAGTAAATTATCTCGGACAGCCGCCTTCTCGAACTTCTTTCTAGCTACGCCAATGCAAACCTGGCTAGAGTTACGGCCTACAGCTGAGTGAAGGATGTGGCTTGAGCTTCTCTTAAGAAGCTCGTACACGAGCGTAGCGCTCTTTAGTGCGTCAGGGTTTACAGCTCAGCTGTGGAAATAAGTTCCACGAAAAGTTGTGAAGGAGTGGAACGTCGTGGGAGCGGGAAACAAACCGAAACAAACCAACGGGCGAAGCTGCAGAAACCAGCCAAGAAATGCTCTGACGGTAATATCAGTCACAGCTGCGAAGAAAAGAAGAGAAGGTTAGACGTTACAAAACAAATCGAGCAAGTCTAGCGCTCCAAACCGGCCCCGAAGACCCCAGAGCCGAGAGCCGAGAGCCGAGAGAGCACCCAAAGCTTTGAGCGTCGCCGTCGTCGTCGTCTGTGCGACGTCGTGCGCGCACTACAAGAACACAAAGAAGAGCAACAACAACAGCGACGAAGAAACCCGGGTAGAGATTTTTGTTGTTCTGCTGCATATTAATTTTTACTTATTTGCCTGCTTCTTGCTTGCTTCTACCTGCGCGGCTTGTTCGTGCTTTGGCTCTGGTAAAGTTTTCCTTCTTCGTGCATTTTTACCTTCGCAGCGCTGTGCAGCGCCGCATCGAAGAGTGGAGCAGCGCCAGACGTTTAACTAACCTAATCGAGATCCACAACTTTAGTTGGTTTCTGACTGCGCTGAAGTGTTGGCCGTGCTGTGGGGCTGACGTGTCGCGAATACGTGTAATTTTTACCGTGCTTTTTTTTAGTTACATATATCGAGCAGCTCTGATATTTGAGAAACAAATTAATAAGTGCAAACGAAGATTTGTGAGTGCGAATACATAGTTGGCTGCAGGCGAAATAATTCAATTAGAATAATCTTGGCCGCGTTGTTGCGCGATTGTTACCTCCTTCACATTGTCAGCCGTAACAACAACCACCACAACAGCAACAGCAACAGCAACAACAACTACAAATTACAGTACCGCTCAGTTTTGTTTGCCGTCGTCGTTCCATTTGAAACCACGAAACGGGTTCACGGCAAGAAGAAATAGCAAATTTAGTTCGTATTTTCTGACCGCTTTTTCCATTCGTGGTGAAATAAATTATTTTGTGTTGATAAACCTACGAAAAGCTGGAATTCGTGTCAAGTTAATTAAACACGCAAACAAACCCACACAAACACACGTAGCAACGCCACAGCTGCAAGTGATTTTTTTTTTTTACTTACCTTCTTCTCCTCCTCCTCCACACATCCTCTTCGGCGCTAACTGTCGTCCAGTTGATATTTTAGTAGCTTCACATTAAACTTCCTCACCTCCCATCGCAGCAATTCGATTAATGCAAAACTTTTTTAAAATTCTATAAAATTTGTGCTTGTGTGCGAATGCGTGAGTGTGTTTCCTTGCTCTGCGGCGTCGCATGCGAGCATGAAAGGACTTTCCTTCGGAGAGGGAAACCAACGCTTGTAGCAAAGCATTTTTAAGTGTTTTAATTCGGCAGTAACTCGAATGACACGGCTACTTGCAGCAAGTCTGCTCGTCGCCATGTTTTGAGCAGAAACCGGTATCCGCCACCACCGACAGCAGTTCGGCCGAGAAAGAAAATCAAGCAAAACCACAAGAAACTCAGAAAAAACTGAGAAAAAACAAGAGCAGAAGGAAAGCAGATCGAGAACCATGCTAGAGTGCAGAACAACTTCTTGCCTCGACTCTGCCTAATTATTTGTGGAAAGTGAAAAAGGTGAGAACGCCTGCCGCGACGTGTTGACTCGCTTCAGCGCGCCTCGAGCCGTCTTCTGGTCCTAATTGTTGCCACATTGCAGTCCCGCGGAACAACTTCCACCAATTCTGGTACTTTAAGACCCTCAATTGGGAAGCAATTGTGTCCCGTGTTGCCTGTAACTCTGCAAAAACGCAGAGAAGAGTTTCACGCGTATTTATAGATGGTGACACAGGACGGTTCGCGATATCGTTTCGAAATCGGACCGAGCGGCGGCCTTTAAAACGATATGAGTCGAGAATGGGGGTCCAGAGAGCCCGCTTCATTCAAGATAAGACTCAAGATCCAGAGTTGCATAGAGAGGAGAATCGCGTTGAGGAGAATCGCGTTGAGAGGAGTGTCGCGTTGAGAAGAGTGTCGCGTCGAGATGAGGTTCGCGTCGAGATGAGAATCGAGACGACAGTCGCGATGAGACGACAGTCGCGATGAGACGAGAGTCGCGATGAGACGAGAGTCGCGATGAGACGAGAGTCGCGATGAGACGAGAGTCGCGATGAGACGAGAGTCGCGATGAGACGAGAGTCGCGATGAGACGAGAGTCGCGATGAGACGAGAGTCGCGATGAGACGAGAATAACGTCGAAGCGAGAAATATTTCTCAAATGAGGCATCAAATCAGGTCGGGCCTGCCATTTGTAAATGAAAAGAGGGCTCAAATCGATACTGGCATTTTACAGGATCGAGAGAGTCAGGGCGTGTAGCTCCCGATCTAATTGTATTCTGGACGATTCCGCAAAAATTTATGTTCATGTTCCTGGTTTTGCCTTTGAATCCGAAACTAGAATCGAGATTAAGAAGCCCTTTTTAGACGAATCGAGAACCGAGACTGAGATAGTGATTTTCATGCAGGACGAACACCGAGATCAATACAGCCTCGTCTCTTGTCGTCTTGGATTTGAGGCGATAATCGAGAAAACAGAATGGCCTTTCTAGACGATTTCTTATTCTGTCACCTGGATATTGCGATCACCTGCTACATTTTGATCATATGAAAGTCTCTTCTTCTGTTGTTATATAGTAGAGTAATGAATTCTAGGTATTTGGCAGCCGCACTCAGCAGACTCTCGTATTCCCTGTTGGCCGCACACACATACTGACTGGCTTTCATTATCGCTCTGAGTTGATATTCGCTTTTTAATTCGTTTGCGCACAGTTCGTAGTTATGGCCAGTTAACTTTTCTATCCAGCTATCCTGTGTCTCTTAACTGGTTTCTTGACTTCTTATTCCATTAAAGCCAATGTGAACTGCAAGCTTTCACCTCCTCAGGCGTACTGCAGATGTGACAGATTACGTATAACGTCTATAAAATGGGCCTATTTGGACAGAATTAGCGATTAAGGTTCTTCAAAGCCTTCATTACAAGCGAGGTTGCAATATATATCTGGTATCGCTCGACTGCAGTTGATGGTCCAATCTTCTAGTTCTATATTTCTAATTCTATAGTTCTATAGTTCTATAGTTCTGTAGTTCTATAGTTCTATAGTTCTATAGTTCTATAGTTCTGTAGTTCTATAGTTCTATAGTTCTGTAGTTCTATAGTTCTATAGTTCTATAGTTCTGTAGTTCTATAGTTCTATAGTTCTATAGTTCTATAGTTCTATAGTTCTGTAGTTCTATAGTTCTATAGTTCTGTAGTTCTATAGTTCTATAGTTCTATAGTTCTATAGTTCTATAGTTCTATAGTTCTATAGTTCTATAGTTCTATAGTTCTGTAGTTCTATAGTTCTATAGTTCTATAGTAGTATAGTAACAGCACGAACAGAATTCCAGAGGACTCTCCGCCTCCTTCAGACTCTTGGCGCTTAGAAGAAAAGTGAGTGAAGTAAGGGTTTCCAGTAGATGCGCCCAACAATGTAGTTAAAACAGATGTAAATGGCACTGAGTGCGGAATGTGCAGCAATGAAACCGTTTTATTGAGGTCACCTTTTATTGCAACAAATAGAACGCTTTGGAGAAGTAAAGTCGTACGTCGAGCTGCGGTGGCATCCGCGTTCGAGAAGTGCAGGCGAAATCGATTTCCTTTGCGGTAATCAGCTCGTTGTTATATCATGTCGGCGTTTTATGGTTTGTTGGTCTTGTGCGCCACTCATTCATTCGCGCAGCCAACAGCACTCATAAGCGGCAACAATTAGTTCACGTGCACCAGCATTGAAAGGCGAGAGTTTTCCACTGCGCCGCAAAAATAGCCGTCGTTCCGTTTTCTTTTGCTATGCTATGTTTTCGGTATTTGGGTTAAAAGCCATTTAACTGCTTCCCTTGAAGTGCCCCCCGTGTTCACCGCTGTGACCTTTAAAACGTGGCATTATCTCGTAATTATCGTGGTTCGGAACAAAGACGAATACGCGCTTGGCGTTGTCAGATTGTAATTTCGCCTTAAATCGTTTATTACAATCGTAAATTGATTCCGCGACATGCATGTTGAAGCAATCGCGTAATATGTGAGATGCAATATAATGGTGAGCATTTTCTTTGGAAAGCTTCGATGACATATTTTAAAATGTCTTTATTGGCTTATTGCGAAACAAGCAAAAATTGATAATATTTTCTTTCTCGTAGAATAACACAAATTTGCATATTTTCCAACATAAATGTATGAAAAGTCTCGCAGTCTCTGAATTTGAATGCCTTTTACACGAAATAATAATTAAATCCTCGATCTCTGCAGAAACACGTTTCACGTTTATAGAGGCTTGTAAATAATTTCTCGAATGTTAAGAAAAACTTCATATGTTCAAGAAGAAGTTCTCTCTCTCCCGGAATAAATGCGACAAAAGAAAGTCGAAACTAGCAAATGCTTCGACATTTAGTGTGAAATTGCCAGCAGTTCTGAATTAATTGTTATAATTTTCGCACGATAGATATAAACATGAATTTCGCACCATTATTTTCTCTCGTTTCGCTGGCACGCCATTAACACTGCCATCGATGGCGCTGGCAGCTGAATTTCTAGAATTATCAAACAAGAGATTTGAATTCGAAAGAAGTCGAGCCACGGCTACTTACAGGTCTCAGCTACTGCAGCTATTTTTAGGCCTATTTGACACCGCTGTCCGTTTAGGAAAGCGTCGTGGTCGGGCCCGCTATGTCGTGGGCCAGATGACTAATAGTTGTTTTTATGCAACGCTTAATGACACACATACACTGCGCTATAAATAGACGCATGTGGGCATAAAACCACCGAGTTGTCGTATGCCGGGTAAATGACCCACTTTTCGCTTGCGATTCGACCGTTCAGAAATTCGGCCGCATTTCTGAGGTTCACGTTTGCAGAGACTGTCAAATTTTGTGAACATTTTCGCCGCCACATTTACTCACTCTCGGTGGGTACTTCGATCTGGCGCATCATATTTCCGAATTCTCTAGCTGGTGTTGAGGTTGCTGCGGGAGACATTCCGAGAAAACAATTAACAATGAATGGAAACTTATCGTATATCGTATATTTTAGTACCCAAGATATTTTAGACTGTGGACACACTGTGCATATTTCGAATTCCTTTTCGGTACATCTTCCTGTATTGCGTGCTATAGCTGAGGCTTTTCCTGAACCATCCAGCCATCCAGTTTTCTTAGACGTGCCCGTATTATTTGGAAGCTCGAATTGGTGAAACAAGTTTTATGTAATCCAGCAGTTTTGGAACTGAGTAGCGCAAGAAGCAATCTGGTCGTGATGATGAAAGTTACGGCAAATTGTTACTTGCTTGCGTCATAACTTTCATCTGCGATGCGCACCAAACAAACATTAATAAAACTTTGACAGCAGCTTACGAGCAGCTTATTTGTAGATGTTTTCCAGCCAATATCAATATCAGATAATTAATTTTTATATATCACCGGCACATTTAATTAATTTTGGATACGTCTGGAATGGTGGGAACTACATTCGAATGAAGTCGTTCGACTTCATCGAATCGATAGCGAAAATTATCAATGTCGTGTGTTTTCCTGTATTACGCGCTCGGTGGTCTGCTATTTGTTGTTCGGCAAATCGTTCGTCCAATTCAGTCCACGCGTAGTTCGCACAGCACATTCAATTAGTCGTTTTAACGCGTCTGCTTGATCTGACAAATGCTTGACTAATTTTATGAGTAAGAAAACTCATAGTCGGTCCAACAAAATTAGTAGAAGCAGCAATCTTCTGGTGTTGGCCTGAAGTTCCACTACTTGGAAGTGCCTTTCACTCCATAGTTGGTGAAGAAATGACGTCCACGTACCGTCCCTCCGGTTACGAACGCCTTCGCATTTCCGCTCAGCTGCTTATTGTCTGAAAATCTTGTTTGAATTACTGATTACTGATTGATTATGTTGGTCGTTTTCATTCGAAAGCCTGTCATTGAATTGTCAATTTCCATTTCTCTGTCTTCAGCTCGCGGCGCGCATTTCGCTAACACGTCTGCATTTCAGCCATAAGTTCGACTAAACTTACGCATTTTACCATTAATAAATGCAGCTCACCTCGTGCTGCATACCAAATGCACTCAAAATGTCCACGTAAGTGGTCAACGGTGGACTCTGGCGCTCTGCTACGCTTTGGAATGCCTTCAACTTGGTAGAGACCGGCTTTTCATTCCGCATGCGTCATGCGTGGCAACCGCGGCGCAGACATTCCAAAAGTTGTGATTTATTATTAAATTTTATTAAGTTTTTATGAGTTCGAAGTAAAATCTCTGATAACAAGCCAAAAATTACTTGCCAGCATGAGGAAAGCGGAAAACATCAACAGAATTGAAACTCTTTGAAGAAAAGTGGAACACATTAACAACCCGCAAAACTAATGAGTCCACAAAATTTTTAGTATCACTCGGGCTTCTCTATTTCAATCATATTTGTGTACTTTCGCTTCTATAGTACTTGCGAAATATTGTATCCCCGGAATGTTGAAATGTAAATACCACGAATACCAATTCAAAAATTCAATCCAGTGCATGCACGTAAAAATACCCATGCAAACTCGTCGAAATGCATCGCTATCAAGGTCGATTCAATTGCCAGTGCATAGAAAGATGCAATTGCGGACGTCAGCCACCAATTGATTCATTCTATGAATCGCCGTTGCCCTCGAACTGCGACGTATGATGCACAGAATCGGTCATAAACGCGGCGGTTATTTAAAGAACCCATATTTGGGTGAACCCCCTGAAACCTGCACCGCTATTTTGATGTGCAACACACAACATTTTGTCATAATCGCACAAACCTCTCAAATTCGTCACACATTTCTAATCCGTTCACTTACATTGCAATTGTTGTAAAGTTACGTTTTACATGTAAACCGTTCGCCGATCTTCCCCTTCTTCGCAGTTATTGGGCCGCAGAAATAGTTTTTTCAAGTTGTATAATGAAGCGCACTTTGAATGCAACTCGAATCTTGCTTGTGGAATTTTCGGGGAAAGCCGGGAATAAATCGCTGGAGAGAATGTCATGTCCGTGGTGTCGCACGCTCGCATGATGGATTGATTATTTCTTAAGCGTGCCATACAGCCGGAACTCACTTTCGTCGCATTCCTTGCGCACCACAAAGCGTTTGAGGGACCCGCCACGAGACCCGCGTTGGTCTCAAAGGTATTTTTGGGAACACAGCAAACGCGAGCATAACATTCAAGCAACGTTCATCTAACGAGAATGTAAAGCCACATCAAGACCCCATCAACTCAGTCTGCTACAGACAATCAACACAACCGGTCATCTTCTTATTTGTTCTTGTACTTCCCCCCTTTCCTTCTGCCCCGACCACTTCGAAGTATTTGTATGCCGAATATTGCATTCCCGCAGTGTATCCCACTCGTGAAGAGTGTCAACTCAGTACGATATTTTCCAGCCAGTTGCGTTATAATAGTTGAGGAGTGCCATGGAGCTGGAAATACCTCTTTACTTGTAGGACATTCTTTGGCGGTCTGTAGCTAACCAGGAGCTCTATAGAGATCTAACACGTCCAGACGGTACCTCATTCGATTCCCACACTTAGATAGCGCAGCCCGAGGTAGGACTTCACCTTGCAAACTAGTGTTGGCGGGTAATTCCTCAAAGTCGAGGTCCCGTCCCAGGACGAATCGATGGCTACCCCGGCAGATGCGGCTGATTTCATCCAGAGCTCAAAGTTTCGATGACTGGTAGTTATGGTGGTTCAATGACTGGTAGTTATGGTGGTTCATAAATAACCGATTTCCATACGAGCGTCAGCTGGCACGAGCACCCACTCTGTGCTTCGATTCAAACTGACTGCTCGACCACCGCCAAAGTCGCATCCTTGGTGCAACAAGCACAACTACGGGTCGCGCGGCAAGAAAGCCAACTGCGAAAGTGAAAGTTCAGACTGCCGGCCAGGCCGAGCCAGAGGCGGGATGGCATTTCGGCCGGCCATCGACAATTTCGTACGTTTTCGGAGCTGCTGTAAGCCGCGAAATGAAATCGGCATTTATGTCGAGATCGGTGGCTGCTTCGACAGCAATTATTTGCTAGTTGCTGCGAGCACAAAGAGCGTGCAGTGCTCGAATATCTGCGCAAATAAATTCGCTCTTTAATTGCTGCCTGTTGCTGCCAGCGCGGAGGAGGACAAATTACGGCTACGGAGTCGACAGCAACGGCTTTCTATCCAACTTATTTACTATCGCACGAATATATAAAGTTTTTTGCCAATAACTCTCTGAATGCAGTTGATTTGAATGCAAATTCTGGAAACGTCAAATATGTGGGTTTCCGCCCTGAAGTGTTTTTTTTTCGGAAGGTTGCTTAATTTATGCAACTGTAATCGAAGTACAGAATCGGTAATTCTAATAATCACACACTTAAATGCAGAAGTATTGCAGTATTTTGCATTTTGTATAAATATTTCTTACATGGAATTTACGGTATTTTGTGCTTAAAAGAGAGTTTTTAAGTGGGTAGAACGGTATTGTTAACTTACTCCACTCGCTTCCGTTACCATGCAGTCCACTTCGCTCTTTGTGATGAGCTGGCGAGCGTATTGTGTGTCTCACTGAAAGAGCAAAACTGAAGAACGCGAGAATGGGTTCTGCAAAAAGTATGTGTGTGTGTGTGTGTGTGTGTAAAGACATGGCTGTCTACCTCCAGAATAAAAGTAACACCTGTTCAGTCAGCAGCTGGCCGTCTGTACATTCGTCTCTGCTCTCTCCGCCGTTTTGTATATTTCTACCCTACACTGGAATGGGGAATCCATGTTGAACGTTGCTTCCAGCCTTTTACACCGGGTATACATGTATGTGTGTTGTATTTACATATATGTATACACAAATTCCATGTGTATGTTTGCAGTGATCGTGGATTATCTGGGGCTTCTTATAGCCTCGTGATCGTGAATTGTGGAGGAACGACATTGCCATGAAATTGAATCCAATGTTTCTGGTATGAAAACACTGAGCGGGAGTAAACTGGACCAGTTAGATTTTCGGTTAAATTTACTTAAACGATTGCAGGATTTCACGAAGTTTCGCTCTATCTTGCGGCGCAGCTAAATATTTACCAAGCTGAGACACTCCAACCATCGACATTTCGTGTCACTCAAACGAAACAGTAATAATTAATACGTACTCTTTGTTCTCTCTTGTCTCCTCTCTTCTCCTCGCGCTCTTCTTCATACTTCTCAAATTTATTCTTAATGAACCAACTTTTCTACCTTCTCGCTGTCTCGACTGCGCTCACCCCGATTCTTCCCTCCTGTTCTCGCCTTCCTCTTGAACGCCCTGTTTTGGAAGAGTTCACGCGTGTGTTTGGTATGGACGACGAGAACACAGAAGCTGAACGGTATTTCCTTTCCCACGCAAAGCACAAAAATGCAGCAACACTTGTGTGCAGCCTTGTTTGTGTGTGAAAATGAATTACTGCGATTTAACGGCCTTCTTTTCGAAGCCTAATGGCGTCGCGACGCGAAAACCCAACGCGAAGAGTTTTCGATAATCGTACTCGTCGTCGTTCAAATTCAGCGGCGGTTCAACTGCAGGAAACCATTTCGCAAGCTCTGCTTTATTTTTCTACCTTTAATTTATAGCTTAACTAACTTTTGGTTTTAATTTATTCTACACTGCACGCCATTTTATTGTATTGCATGTGCTGAAATGTAAAATTGTTCCTGCAAATGCTGCTGGTTTTCCAGTATCAGCTAGAACGACTTAAGTAACGAATTCTCAGCGGTTGTTTTTTTTTTTAGACTTGAAAGACTTCCTCCATTTCAGTACTCAGTAATTTCTGCAACGGGCTGGAATTCCGCTGAGGGGCAGATCGCAGCTTCCTCTTCCAATTCCTTCCTTCCTGGAGAGTTCTTCACTCCCCCTCCCTCCCCCCTCTTCTGATCGATGTATTCGTTCTGGTTGTGTTGAGTGCGATCCCACTTCTTAATTTCTTGTCCACACACAAAGAACGCGCTGAAGAACTCTCACCTTGAACAATTCGGAGAAACAAGCAAAATGTTGCTCTCAAAAGCTGAGTTAGCACTCGCCACGGTAGCCACTCGTCGTGGTAGCCACTCGTCGCGGTAGTCACTCGCCGCGGTAACCACTCGTCGCGGTAACCACTCGTCGCGGTAGTCACTCGCCGTATTCCACTTACCGTTGTAAGTCAGTCAGCAGCACTTCGCAGTCGGTCCTCTTCAGCCGCCCGAATAAACGAATGCGCGGCAGCCAGAGAGACTTTGTGATGAATCGTAATTAAAACTTAACTCGGGCGTGTGTGGAGACTTCAGTTCGTCGTATTCGTCACAATCGCCTCTGAGCTGACTGCCAATTCGAGTCATTTCCACTTCGGCGTGCTGCAAGCAGTTGTTACGCAACAAAACAGCCGAATGAATTATTCATGAATTATTCATAAACTAGAGTTTGCCCACTCGAAGTTCACTGCTCGGCATAATGAGAAATAATAACTTCTGGGAACTCGCTAGAGTTTGGAAATGAACGAGTGATCAAAGCGTGATGAGTTTTCAGTTGTTGGACTCAACGAGAGGAGAAACGAGTAGCTGCACAACAACTACTCGTGTCTCAAGTGATAGAGAGAGAGAGAGAGAGAGAGTTGAGTGTCTCCTAGCTTCCCTTTCTCTCGTAAACGGCAAGCAATGTGGCGGCAACAACAGGACCGCATGTCCTGAGCACGTGGCACCCCTGAGTTAATCCTAACTTCCGTGAACCGTTTTAGCTAGAACGACAGATGTCCTCCGCCGCCAACATCCCTCCCAGTGATCGGAAGTAAGAGTAGCAAAATGTAAGTGATTGAGCGACCAGTGAAGAAGCAAACAATCGCCGCGGTGATAAAGTAAACGTGGACAGCAGTGCGAGGAGTGGAAGTGCAGGCAGTCAGAATGATCGTGAAAATGGATCCGGACGAGCTGATTACCCTGCGGATTCAGTATCTGATCGATACCGAGCCGCTTAATTGTGCATCGCTGTACCCGATTCCGACGCGAGCGCCGACGTACGCCTTCGCCAGCACGATGCCGCTGGCCACGCAACTCGGCTCGATACTGCGCAAATTAGGAGCGCCGCAGAGGGTGAGATGAACGCAATTCTTTTCTTTACTTTTTACTCTCACAAACTCCCGCAGCAAGCAGCTTGATTGCGAGTTGGAGAAAAATTGTAACGAATTCATTTTAACTCAAAAGCACACAGAGAGAAATCTGCGCACTCCCACCTCCCAGTGCGCTGACACGCAACTCTTCACATTTCTCATTTCCACTAACAAATTGTGCGCTCTTCTCGCTAAAAACGATCGTGAAGCAGGGAGAGTAGCAGAGGCTGGTGGTGAGAGTAGGTCATGCGACGTGGAAGGGAGAGAAGGGATTAACTATTGAAAATTGAACATTTTAAAGTGACGCTACGAATAGTTCACGTGAACCAACTACGAATAGTTCACGTGAACTAACTACGAATAGTTCAGCAGTCCCTCTTTCACGCTGACATAACTCGTTACTCTTGGCTCGAATTAAATATAAATTGTAAATAATTTATGCGTGCAGGTATCTCTGCTGAAAATCTCTGTTTGTTTAGAAGTCATAGAGACGCGTTTTCTCCCTGCCACCAGCTTACGTAACACGATCTCATGGCTTGAAAGAACATCTCTGTGAAAATGCTTGCCTTTGACTGGAGAGAAAATTGAAATCTTATCTAATATTATCTCCTCGCAGCTGATAACGTAAACATGAAAAGCGCAAACGTACTCATTAAAAATATCTAGCGAATGAATAGACTGGAAGCCGCTTTTCAAGGTTGTTCCAATTTTACGATTTACTTGAAGCGCTGCTGATCTTTGCTTTCGTAAACTTTTGTGTAAATTATCATTAAATTTCGTTTCGTGCACAGCAATTCCTTGCTCCTCGACGTCAACGAAAAACTGCGTCATTCTTTCGAAAGCCAAGTCGGTGGTATTGAAGTTTATGATCGCGTTTTGGCCGAGTTTTAAACGTGTTTTGTGCTCACAGCGGGCTGATCGTCTTTCATTCGTCGGTCATTGGCACGCTGAGAATTCATTCACAAAACACAGCATTTAAATGTCGTAAATAACACTAATTTTGGGCATTTCTGATTGCCAATCTAATCGTTCGTTTTACCCGTACGGTCCAGAAAATCCATTATTTACTGATAGCAACAGAGTCAGCATATTCCTGGCTCATTAATTTGACTGGGGGAGGAGGAGGGACGAGCTTCGTTTGCTCCATGCAAGGCACGGAAACCCATCTAGACTCGGATAGAAAGTCATTGTCATTTCTTGAAAGAATGAAGCCACAGAGTCGCCAAATAGTTTCGCAACAGAGCGCAATAAATCCGCAAGCATGGCGAACGAATCCCGACCGACTGCAAAACGCTCCCTAGCATCCTGCGCGTCCTCGCAACGGCCAGTCGCCCGTTTGGCGTTTCCTGTGCCGTGGAGCTGCGATCCGACTCCATGTCTGGCTGCGGCCCCCAGTGCCTGCGACTCGTGGCTCGCCTGCTCAATGCAAATACTAACGATTGCGCTGAATTTATTGCCCCAGCCCAAGATTTACGTATCCTTCGAGGGCTTGCGGGCAGGCAGGTGGTGTGGTGCGCCGAGCGAGCTGCCCTCGGAGCGCTCTTGTCGGTCGTCGTAGGGGAAGCAGAAATTGTGCATTGTCAATGCCAGAATGACAGATTGCGGCGGATGAGATAAATTAGCCGGCTAACTGGCCGCACCGAGAGACGGCCGCTGCCTCGGCTGGGCCTGCAGACGCAGCTGCAGCCTCTCCGTGGCGGCTGAGCTGGCCTGGTGCATGTGGCGGCCGTGTAAATACATCATTTACGCAAATAAATTTAGCGAAATGTTAACAATAAAAGCGATAAATCCAGCCATCCGCGCACGGACCCGTATTTGGCAGGAAAGCCAGGAAAGCCAGGAAAGCCAGGAGAGCCAGGAAAGCCAGGAGAGCCAGGAAAGCCCCGCAGCCAGGCGGCCGGTGGACTTCTATCGCACGAGCGCATCGCTCGCACTCGGCTTGATCGCCCGGCTTGATCGCCCGGCTTGCCGTCGAACGCACGCTCGCTGGCGTCTCTGTTGCATTGTGATGCAGTTCATGCAAGGGTTCTTCTGCTCGGCGCTCGTGTGCTGCACACACTGCTTGGGCGCATCTAAGGTTACCACTAGTCGACGGTGCGCTCCCAGCCTTAGACGACCGACCAAAGCGCGGAGAAACAGTCGGCCCAGATCGGCAATCAGATGGACCTGCGTACACATGTAGGCAGGCACCTCGTTCTGTCAGCGCTTTCCACGGCGAAGGAGTGGCCTTGCGTCTCAATATATCTCTCATCTGTGATGCTTTCGGTCCGTTCCGAAAATATTGTCTTTCGTGCACCGAAGATGTTGCGCACCAATGCTGCAAAATTCAACATTAAAAAGCCAATTTAGGATTTATTGCTCCTTGACTATCGCTGTGTTTTCCGATTCTGAATTCTCTATGAATTCTTCTCTATGAATTCTGTTAAATTATGTGAACCGCTCAACGAAGTTTTTTCGCATGGATGTTATTTCGCATTCTTATCGTTTCGACAGAGCGATTTATAAACATCGGATAATGTCTACATCTTTTATGATTAGCATTCAAATTAGAATTGGAATTAGAATTAGAAAAGGAAATCCTGCTTCTGCGATGAAATTGTCCAATCCAAATCCAATTTCATTCCAGAGGAAATAGTTTCAGTTCCCAAATACAGCGTCTTGGAATGGAATTGGCTTTCGAACGTGATTGCATTACAGAGGAATTACACAATTATTTAGTTGGGTTTCAATCTAATTCTCAATTGCAATTACTTGGAACTGGTGAGGAATTTAATTTCTAAAATATCATTACCTCCCAGCTTATGCGTTCCAATAAATCAGAATTTTATAACGCCATAATTTTGCGAGTAAAATTTAAAATTCTATCCAACACTCCAGCCGGTATCTGAATTCCGATCTTCTCTCGCATCGAAAGGAAGAAATATGAGAAATATGAGCAACAATGGCAGTAAAAATTCATACATTTATTTGCATGAATTAAACTTTGTTCGGAAATTTGAATTCCTTTCCAGAAGTCTGACATGAGTCACATTAGACTTCTAAACTGTGTGCTGTAGACTTGGTGTCATTGACCAGTTAGCCAGAACAACACTTCAATTATGAATTCGTGATGTTTTAGTGCCAACTATCAGTCTTGAAAGAACTTCGAAGCCAAACGGCCGAATGAAATTGAAGTCCGAAAGCTGTAAAGTTGCCGGAATTGCAAGTGGCACGCAAAGATGGGGCGTCGCTTTCCTAGAGTAGATGTTAAGATAGACGCGTTGGTCTCTTGGTCTTCGGCTTTCCTTTTGCGCCCTCTCAGCATTCTGGCAGGTCTCAGCTTACCGTGTGCTGGCGTAGCCGCGCGGCGACAGGCGGCGGCAGCGAAGGTGCGGCGTCCATGGCTGAGCCTGCCCAGAACTTCCTTATTGAAGGGTTCACTCTGCGCTCTGTGGCGCAGTTGTGAGTTATTCCCGCACCCAAGCGGAGGAGCTGTCATTTATAGCCGCAGAGGCTATCGTCGTAGCCAGCGCGAGCACGTTTGCAGAAATGGGAGTGCTGAGACCGGTTGTGGACCGCGGCGGGAACGCGCTCTGCCGAACCACAAGCGAGGCGATTTCAGTTGTGATGAGTGGGGAAATAAACGCTGTGGCGGAACTCGCACCCGGACGCCGTTCCCACATTAGCGCACACATGGTTCCAAGAATCGTAATTGCTCCAGAAACGTCGGCCACCACACGCCGGTACGCAACATTTTTGCAATGAAAGCAACGCAGTTACTTTCATCGCGCAGCAAGTGGCGGCAACTGGTTGGCGAGAGAAGGAAATATTAGACGCTTGAAGAATGCCGCGGTCCCACGGCAGAACCGACTGGCAGCTACCTGCGCAGCTTCGCACATTTGTGAGGCAAGTAGCAGAGGCCGCCACAGTTGCTCCGAAAGTAGGACTCGCATCAGTGTTGGTCACTGTGTGGAACGGCCAGTCGCGTTCATAGCATGGTTCCATTCCTCCACATGTCCGCAGTGATTGTTGTGGCCCTTCGGCTGGTCCAGTTTGGCATGCACACACCACGAATCAATACTTTCAGTCCAAGAACTCCGATTGCATTTGTAGGATATACGAATTCCCATGTGGATCAAGAGATTGCCGAACTAACACTGGATAACGCAATTTCAGCTCTTCCTTCTTTTTATAGGAATTCGGGACAACTAAATTTTTGCGATACTTTTCGGTTTCGGTGAAACTGATGAGTTAATATAATTTATCTTAATTAAAAACATTTCAGCTAGTCTTTATATATAGGATTTAGGATATAGCCTATCTTATCTTGGATTGTGAACCAGCGAAAACCCGTGAAATTCACTACAATCATGACTTTTCTCTTCCTCATTGCAGCTTGACGACGCAGCTATACAGGTTTACAAGGACGGCGACTATGGCGCCTATTTGGATCTGGAATCCTCCCTAGCCGAACAGTCCGAGGAAATCGAAGGCCTCTTATCTAGGTAAGTTTTACTCAGCTCCACATATTTCGCTCTAATAGATTCCGGGGTTCGTTAATTTAAACCAAAATAAAATAAAACGCCGTTTTGCATCGCTGCCATTTTTGGCAGGGAAAATTATCAAAAGTAACCATCGAGTACCTCAAGTAGATATGACGTCACAACATTTTAAAAAAGTCGTTCCAGCGAAGTCGCACCTTGTAGCGAACATCAAAACACCGAGAGTCCGAATACGAAGGAACCGACAGCCCCTTCTAGGCTGACAGGTTTACAAAAGGAGAGCCACGCCCATTCGGACTGAAGATTCGTATGTCCTACGAACGCATAGTTTCACAGTTTCCAAAATTTCGAAAAGAATCTTTCAGGATTTGATACTAAAAGTTGTTCCGGTCATGAATCGCGTTCCGAGATGTTTGTTCCCAAACTGCTCTACGAAACCAGGAAGTTTGCTTGGCGAAAATGGAGGCCATGTGGCCTCCATTCTTCTGCAATCATTCAACGAACAAATCATCACTCCGACTCATCGCTGTTAGTGATTCTCAATTCGCGCTTACTCGGTTTTATCGAGAGGCGCGTGTGACTTATAAAATCCGCAATAGAGCTGTTATAGCATTTTTCTACTAAACTCTCCATCAAATCCAAAAAAGTAGGTTAAAAATTGCCTGAAAATCTGAGGCGAGAATCAGATTCATCAAACTTACGGCCGTCGCGTGCGACATCCGCCAAACAGAAACCAGAAACCCGCTCTTCGCTGAAGGCCAAGAAGGAGCAAAGATTGCAGAAGAATGAGCGTCTGTGGCGCGTTGCAGGTTTCACTTTTCGACGTTATTCTTGCGAACGTCGCTGTTAATTTTTCCTCGCAGCCTTTTATCAACCGAAGAATTGGGGAAATCGAGTTTTTGCCTTGCCGTGCTGCACAGTTTGTTGCTGGCCAAGCGGTCCAAATAAATAGCCTGCCTGCCTCTGGACCAGACACCAACCTGACTTGGTGGACGCAGTAGACAGTTGACGCGGTGACTGCTGTGTTTTCACTGGGTTTCTGGGGCACATCAAGCGCAAGCGGCCTTCCTGCTGGCGCGTCCGCAGACCGGCATCGCATTGCGTAGCAGTGAATGGCGGCGAGTGGGTGTCCGTTTCTCCAGCATGGCATAGCGAGCCGAACAATAGATGTGTCGTCGCCCGGCACAGGCCGCCGATAAGGTGTTCGGCGCCTTTCACTTACAAATTTATTGCGGTTTGCAACGCGGTTGACAGAACACCACGGAGAATGAAGCGTACGTTGCTACGTGAAGCTCTTCTCTAAATAGCCGTTGCGATTATTACACTAGTCGACATACGCGGAAGTGACCGGCGACCGGTGACCGGCTGTGATGAATGGAGGATCAAGTTTGAACTCGCTTTATTTAGTTCACGTCTCTTCACGCCAACTTCACATCTCGACGTTGCCACTGGTTGTCTGATGACGCCAAATATCTTCCCGGAAATCGAAAGAGGGCTGTAAACGCTTGCAAAGTGCAGTTTTCGGTCACATTTGGCCTCAGTTAATGAGGTTCTGATCTCGACCGCAAGCGCTCTGTGCGTGCCAACGAGTTAGACACGTCTGTGGATATTGAGCCCGTCCGGCGATCCGCCAGATCAGTGAAGACGTTTCGCTTTGCAAAACACGAAGAAACTCTTAATTTCGTCCGGTGCAAGAAACAAAAACACATTTTTATGCTGGGTGAGCATCGGCGCGTGCAGGCCAGAGACACTCGTATGCAAAACCGTTGCAGGCAAACGTAATCTCATGGAAACTGAGCGGTGAGGAGGAGACGTGAGCCGCCGGCGAAGAGTTTGCCACTCGCCTGCAGTCTTTTCCTTGGCCCAAGCGCACTCCGGGCTCTGCAATTAAACTCGCCTGGCCACTGCTGGATGCCGTGGACGCTGCTTACCGGTGCAGACATGCAAATTACACACTTCCACAGCGTCAGCGCTCTCGATGTGTCTCTGCTGGTGCTCCGCTCCCGGCGATGCAATCGCGCCGCACGTCTTCATAAAGCTGGTGACCCAAAGATACGACTACCCACAGCTCGCGTCGGAGCCACGGATGCCCCAACAAGCACGCTCAGCTGGTGTCAGGAGTGGCTCGCCGGCATCGCGTAGCTCGATTTTGCCCTTCGCTTCGCTGATGATCGCCGCTCTTGCAATTATTCTAGTTCGACGTACTCGAATTATTATGTGCCATTCAACGATCGGAGTTCCGCGTTGGTCAACAACCTCTGGTCGAACGTGGCCAGCGCGTTGCCAATGAAGAGTGCAACTAGTTTTTCAATGCAGAATGCCTCCGATATTATTACTCCGTTTATTACTCCCTGCGTACGGTTGCATTGGTTATTTCGGCTCCTATTCAGCACCTTCCGCAATCAGCAGGGAGAATCAAGGAGCACAAGCAACTCGCTCAAGGTCGGAAGTAATCAGTGCGTGTGAAAACTTAAAATTGAAAACTACCACTGAGAACAGCGAAATAGCGTGTTTAATTTTTTAAACGCCTATTTCTTGGTTTTAGAGGTGGAAGCAAACTGTGGAGGGAGGCGTACCAAATATCAGAACTCTACGACAAATAGTCCCCCCTATATTTTCTTAAAGCTACTGCTTATGTGTGGGGTGCCACGCCCTCCTAACCCATCCCGTCCACCCCTTGCCAGTATTCTCTCCCAGTTAGTAAGTAGTAATCATGCCAAGTTTGGCTGGAAAAACAAAGAAATCTACAGAGAGACACACAATCTTTTCACTTGTTTACGTTGAGGGTGGAAATGCAAGGAAAATAGAAAACAAGAGAATAACAAGGAGCTTTCTGTCAGCTTTAGGATTTATTAAAATTCAAAAATCGATCTGGCAGCGAAGAAGTCTCGTCTCGTATTTATCTAAAGCAAGCAATCTTTGAACATCATGGATCCCGGCCATCCCTCCGCTTCATCATCACGTTCACGCAGAACTGACGTTGGTAGTGGACGAAAGAAGTCTGCGCCTAAATTTGAGTTCTCCGACAACCAAAAATCTGACATGAAGGAAGTGTTCGATCTGTTCGACACCGAATGCAGAGGCTCCATCGACACCAAGGAGGTGAAGGTCGGCCTTAGTGCTCTGGGCTGCGTGCCGAAGAAGGGGGGATTCAAGCGCATGATAGATGCAGTCGACAAGGAACGCTCCACTTCATCATCACGTTCACGCAGAACTGACGTTGGTAATGGACGAAAGAAGTCTGCGCCTAAATTTGAGTTCTCCGACAACCAAAAATCTGACATGAAGGAAGTGTTCGATCTGTTCGACACCGAATGCAGAGGCTCCATCGACACCAAGGAGGTGAAGGTCGCCCTTAGTGCTCTGGGCTGCGTGCCAAAGAAGGGGGAATTCAAGCGCATGATAGATGCAGTCGACAAGGAACGCACCGGACGCATTTCCTTCAACGACTTCGTTCAGCTGATGACCATGAAGATGAGGGAGAAGGATAGCACGGAGGAGATGCTCAACGCCTTTCGTCTCTTCGACGCTGATGGCACGGGCAAGATTTCGTTCGGGGATCTGAAGCGCGTGGCAAGCGATCTGGGTGAGCTTCTGACGGACGAGGAGTTGCATGAAATGCTTGATGTAGCTGACGTGGACAACGACGGGGAGGTCAGCCAGGATGACTTTATGTGCCTCATGAAGAAGTTGAGCTTATAGAGGACGAAAGCTGATTTTAGAGCGGTTGGATAGAAGAGCTGATAGAAGCTGATAGACTTATATTTTGAATAATTTTCTCAGGATTCCAAATCGTTACAGTTTATTGTCAGATGTAATTTGTAGTATGTAACTGAGGTTGTAATCTTATACTTAATTCAAACCCAAAAAATTTTGAGACTGCTGTGACTCCTTAAATGCAATGTAACAAAATTCTTATGGAAACCATAAGAAGTTCAGAAAAAAATTTTAAATGTAATATTTTAAATGTAAAATTTTAATGTAGCCAAATAAAATTGTTAAATATGCAAATAACATCCATATAACAACACAATATGAGCACAAAATATGGCACGCTGAACTATACAATAGTCAGCGGTGAGACCCTAATAGGGAAATAATGTTTAATATTTGGTGGGAATAGTATCCTCTATTTCCAAATACACAGTTCGCCCGTCAGTCTGTCTATCTGTCCCTTTGTGTCTATCTGTCTGCCCGTTTGAGTATGGATTTCGGGAAAAGTAGGGATATCGCCGAGATTGATCCCAAAGCATTTCAATTCTTCTGAAAGCCTTCGAAGATATTTTTAAACTTTGTGGCTGTTGGGTTTTCAGGATTTGCCAACCTGCCTTCTTATTTTTATACACTTTCTAATTTCCCATTGGCTTCTCTTCTTTCAGTCGCAGAAATTCTTTGGTTGTGCGAACACAGCTCAGCGTGCGCGTTCACGCCATCATCGGTAAGTTTAGCAAATAACTTTGAATGTTTATCTCGGGTTGTTTCGAGGAAATATTAGCATGTTTACTTTAGCAAAACATATTATTTCGGAAGAATTTATTTCGCTTTGCATGCCATAAAAATCAAAGTGAACTGCAGAAACAATAAATCTGTAATCAGTATCAAATGTTGAAGTATTAAATGTAAATATTGCAAATCGCCCGCGATGTGTGCAATCATATCAAATAAATCGCTAGAGAGCAAAGTTTTCATAGTAAAATAAACAATTACAATTCTAGAACTTCGAGAAAAGCCTCAACTTAACCAAAAAGGTCCATTTGACAAAAATATTTGTAGAAATCTTACACAATATTGAGACTTGAAAGAAGTTTCAGTCCAATTTAACAATTTTCCCGAACTTGACAATTATTTTACAGCAATTCAAATTAAACAGCAATATTTCCGCACTTGAGAAATTATTAGCTTGTATTCGTTATGTTTGTAAAATTGAAAATTCTGAAAACAACCTGACACTTCCAGAAAAACTGCTGTCCGCAGAAGGCAGCGATCTGCGGCGTGCGTTATTCTCGCTGAAGCAGGTGTTCCAGGAAGACAAGGATCTGGTGCATGCATTCGTGGCGCTCGGTGGTCTCAACTGCCTGGTGCGAGTGGGCAATGGGGCCGATCAGAACTACCAGAATTACATACTGCGGGCCTTGGGTCAGGTAAGCTGAAAGGATCAGTGGTGCGATGGAGGTTCTCTAGGTTCTCATGTGACTTGTTGTCCGCAGGTGATGCTCTACGTTGACGGCATGAATGGCGTCATGAAACACGAGCCGACCATGCAATGGCTGTACTCGTTGATAGCTTCCAAGTACCGATCAGTGGTGAAAACCGCTCTCAAGCTCCTGCTCGTCTTCGTCGAGTACGTGGACACGAACTGCTACTTGCTAGTGAGTGCCATACACGCCGTGGATAAGGCGCAGGGAGCCCTGCCGTGGTCGAATATTATGAGGTGAGCGATAAGTTTGAGGCGCGTTTGCGTGCGCCTATTTTATAGTATCGTGTTTTTGAAACATTTTGCCATCCATTTCAGACTGCTGAAGGATTACGATAACGCGGATGCTGAGTTGGTTATCTACGCCACATCCTTGATCAACAAAACTCTGGCTGGCCTTCCGGATCAGGACAGCTTCTACGATGAAAGCGACCTACTGGAGCAGCAGGGAATGGAAAGTGTGATCAACCGCTACATGTCGAAGCCGGGTACCGACTTGGATCTGCTAGACCAGCTGCAACTCTACGAAGCAGTATTGAAGTAGGATCACAGTCACCAATTTAATTGTCTGGCGCCGATCTAAGTAATGGTATCCGTTGCAGATTTGAGGACGGCGAGGCGGACGGCATTCGGCTGCCGAACAACTCGGTGCGCAAAACACAGAGATGCCGTCAGAACGGCAGTGACACCGTCGAGAGGCGCAAGTCACGACGCCACAGCACGGGCGCCAGTCCGGCCGCCACAGTGATCAACCGAGTGATACCGTCGCCAAAGAGGAGCGCGCCCATGCACGCTGTGCTGGACGAGGACAGTTCAGGTTCGGCCAATTCGAATGAGTTCGGCAACGGGGTGATACAAGAGCACAAGAGTGAGTGTGCGTTGGCATCCTGCCGGCTGCCGGGCTGAAGGACTAATTATCTGTAATCCTTTTCTGAATTTCTCCGGAACAGCTAACAGCACTGGCGTGACGCCAAGTCTGAGGCGTAGACGTGAACGCGCTGAGCGCCACAAGAGCTTCCTGAAGGAGCAGCAGGAAGCAGCGGCCAACGGGTTCTTCACAACGTTCGAGAAAAGAGAAGAGATGGGTGAGTAGCTTCTGGTTTGTCAAGAACTTTTGTGTTTGTGTCCCATCTAACTCGCCGCGTTTATTTGCTTCTGATTACTGAATCTCGTTGCTTTCATATCCTACACCCGGAAGGAGGGAGTAACTTTGTTCTCGGCATTTGTAGCGGGGACAGAGTAGAAAACGGAACGAAGTAGATATAGAAAAGTACAAATGTTCTTGCTCAGCGTCACCTCCCGAGTCCATTTAGCCCCGTCCGTCCGTCCGCCTCTCCACCTGTCTGTCTGTCCGTTGCAATCACGATTACAAGAAGACGAGTAGAGACAACACGACGAAATTCGACACAAATATTCTTCGTTATGTAGAGCAGCTGGAAAATGGGGGAACTCGGTTATTAACCACACCTACTTTTTATATTAAATGTACAGACTTGTAATCTTCAATACTGTCTAAAATTGTACATTTTGTATCAAATATTAAGACGAATCATCAAGCGTTACAAGCAAGATATCCTCGAAAATAGTTGTACGGAGGATAACGAAGCCTTGAAGTGCTGGCTGAGGCCTATTTCTCAACTTTGCGGGTGTAGGGTACTTAGACTTAGTTCTTAGTTAGAGAGCCACAGACAGCCCTCTTACTAGTCTAATTTATTTTCTTTTACGTGCAATTAACAAACTGTCCAACCTGAACATCCGCCACCGGCCTTGATTACACATATTGCAAAAACCGCCCATTATAACTGTGATGCGCCATCGCATTGACTACTAAAATGTCGCCCACACATTCGTCTGCTTCTTTCTCGTGCTTAAAAAACGCTAAATCAGGGCAACTGGTGACCGCCATACCAGCGACGGTGAAAAATGGCTCCAGCGAGAGTCCCCCGGAGTCATTCGTGTTCGTAGCTAATGACGCTAACGTCAACAACAACAACAACACCAACACCGTCGTGGTCACGCCCGCCAACTTCGCTGCATCCGCAACATCGCCCACCCACGTCGCCTCCATGAACGCTGCTAACACGGCCACCAGCAACAATCTGCTGAGCCCCACGTCCAAACTCCTGCTCGGCAGCAACACGATATCCATCATCAACAACAGCTTCGACAAGGCTCACTGCCTCAGCAACAACAACAACAGCAAAGCGCAGAACGCGCCCGAGTTCCTTACCAAGAAGAATCTGTTGATCGAACGCAATGCGACCGTGATGAACGGCATGCGAAAGAACATCCAGCGCGGCAGTGACTCCGACAACATTATGCTCCACAACAACAACAGCGGCAATGCGTACAAAAAGTTCGAGAGCGATGCCAACCGCCTAAACAGCTTTTATAGTCAGCTAAGTTCACCAAAGAATAACCAAAACTTACAGACGGCTCAAGAGGCTCTGGCGGCCGTCCTAAGTCCGAAGAAGACCCTGAATGGCTTCGACTTCACCCAGTCGATACCAGCAGCTAAGGCATCCACACCTCTCAGTCCGAGTCGCAGTGTAAGTGGCAGTTATCAGCCGTTAAGGCCAGCTGCAACCCCCGAGTCACCCATAAGTACACCTGAAAGTCCCTTGCAAGACGACGAAGTTTTTGAGTTGACGCCACCAAAATGGGCAACCAAAAATCCGGAGTCTGTCGCAAGTGGTGCAGTAACGATCGCGCCACCACCACCTCCTCCACCGCCACCGCCACCGCCGCCGCCGCCGGACTGGCTTGGTCTTCGCTACGGTAATTGCGGAAAGCATCAGCCTATTGAGCCACCGCCCAAACATAACGGTTTGCTGCAAATCACGGGTGAGTATTCTCCGCCGAAGGCTGTGTAACGCTTCCCTTATCGTTTTATAACACCGTCCTTCCATCGTGTTACTTCTAACTGTTTGATAAGTCTTCCCGAAGCAACATTCGTTAGCTTTAGTTTTCCATGTAAATTCCTGAACGTTCCATACTCCACTAACGAGAGCCTTCTCCCCCCCCCACTCTGGACAGAATCGGAACTCGAGAAAGAGAACAAGAAGTTGCTCATCCAGCTGCAGCGCGATCACACGGTCAAGGACCTGACTCAAAAGCTCAGCAACATCCCCAACAGCCCCACGCACGCCGAGGCACAGCCGAGTCGCATAGTGGGCGATATGTCTGGTCTCATCTCGAAAGCCAAAGAAGGACTCGCGAAGAGCAAAAGCAAAGGCGAAATATCGCGGTAAGTTGAAAGCACCTGAGAGGCGAACTACTGTGTGGTGCATCCCTGAAGCCAAAGTAGTGCAACACGCAGACTCCGATTTTTGGATCTGCACGATTGAATCTGAGAAATCGGAGCGCACAATCAAACTTTGGATCACACAGTCCAGATGACTTAACCTAACTTGATTCTTTCACCAATTAAGCTCTTCCAGTGTTGATCAAGAATTAAAGAAGCCCGAACCAAAAAAATCCGAGAACGAGCTGCACTGGGAAGAACTCGTGCGCAATATGGTGCGTCCCCTCAACCTCTGCGATCTCGATTTCACCGATCTGAACTCCGAAGACGAGAAGGATGTGTTGGCACCACGCGGTTTGGGTGTTGGCGTTCCGCCGCCACCGCCGCCCATTGGCGTCCCACCACTGATGTTAT
Source organism: Sicus ferrugineus (assembly GCA_922984085.1). Lineage (NCBI taxonomy): Eukaryota > Metazoa > Arthropoda > Insecta > Diptera > Conopidae > Sicus > Sicus ferrugineus. The sequence goes on along the minus strand of OV277350.1, from coordinate 29,143,531 downwards.
CGACCCACAACGTTGGACCGTCATCCATGACCCAAATGCCGTCGGGTATGTTGCCGCCGTCCGTGTTTAGCTACAGCGGCCAAGGTCCGTCCAGCCTGACCAACAGCCTGAACAGTTCGATCAACGGAGATGCCGGGAACACATCGACGATTAGGAAAAATAAGAAAACTGTATGCTGAGAACAGCGAGTCCTAGTCTTTCCGCTAACACTAAATTGCTTTCTTTAAATGCAGGTAAAGTTGTTCTGGAAGGAGGTGCGCGAGGATATGATTGCAGTTGCAGTGGGCAAAACTATCTGGGACGAGCTGCCCCCCGCCAATGTGGACACGCAGAAGCTGGAGCATCTGTTTGAGTCCAGAGCAAAGGACTTGATGACCAAAGTGAGTAGGACGGCACAGTGTTCCTGAAATAAAAGAGCCACAAAACCAGGATACCCTCGAAAGGGTGCCTTGCATGTCTGAAAACGCAATAACAAGGACTTAAACGTATTAAGCTTTCTCATTATTTAAGTTGGAAAGGGTTCCAGAATAATCACAGCATCCGCTCTTCGCGTCAATTAATTTCTGGATTAATGCTGAATACTAAATTCCTCTTCTTATATTTTGTATATTTTTTCTATGTTATATGTGCAACAACTAAACAACTACTACATTTCTACTACGGAATTTTAATGCGGACCTCTTGTAAAACGCTGTTTGAAACAAAACAACTATGATATCTCAATTTAAAACACGACAAAACTATAACGAAACTGTAGGAGGTGAGTCTAGTACGATTTCCATATGCACACACTTGGAATGGTATTTGAAAGTCTCTCTGTTCTCCTTCTGTATGGCATTTTGCACATGAATGTACTTCCACATTGTCTCTCCTCACACGTTCCATCTCTCTGTAGCACCCTTTTATGACTAGAACGCACCAAACACCGCACAAAGTTGGCCAAAAGTGGCAGCCACAGAAACAACACGCCCAACTCTCTGCAAAGCCACGTGGTGGCGGTAGTGTTTAGAAGTATTATTAGACTAGAAGTACGCACACATCTTGTTCGTAAATTACACTGTCTTTCTACATACAATGTACTCGAAAATACCACGCCATGCTCAGACACAGTGTAGTTGCTTTGAGCTTCTAGGAATCCAGTGTTAATTTCGGTCGTGATAATCTTACTCAGGGAATGGGTTTTGCAGTATCTACCAAAAACTATCGTAGAACACACATCCGCAAACAGAAATGGGCGGTCAATCATGTCGAGCTGTTTATAATCTCAATTTATACGAGGACTTAATTATTAATTACGTTATATTCCTTAATTATTAAATACTCTATATTCCTCTAAATCTAATTTACTTAAATGCAGGTGCTGGAAAGTATTTTTACTAACACTTAATGCTTAAACTTTTTTGATTCTGTTCGCATAAACGCTTCACGCTGAAACCAAAACAGAACGAAGATCGTTCATTTAACAGGTCGTTCGATCAGTAGAGTCGATGAGTAATTACAAGAGAAGGAATTGCTGCAAGCAGTAACAGAAAACTCATTTATTACTCGTAATTCCAACGAATACGAATATACCGACTGTACTCATCGGCGAATGTGTTTCACGAGTCACATATTTTTACCTTAAACAACGTAAAATACACTCTACTTTTAAACATCCAGATACCTTGAGTACATTTACTTGTTCTTCAAACAATTAACACGAGGGTGCTTGTCGTTACGATCCCACCGAATTACTTATCGCATCAAGATGAGAACGTAACACTTGACTTTCCTCGCAATTCTTGCAGAAGCAACAAGAACTGAACAAGAGCAAGGAAGTGATTGTGTTGGATCACAAGCGTTCGAATGCGATCAACATTGCAATGACGAAGTTGCCGCCGCCGCGTGCAATCAAGGCCGCCATTTTGAAGATGGACGCCACCGTGGTGACGCGCGAGGGCATTGACAAGCTGCTGAACATGCTGCCTACTGATGAGGAACGCGGCAAGATTCAGGAAGCTCAGGTAGGCGGTAGCGTGGAAATAGGCAAAATTAATCCACCTCTCACGATTTCATTTGCATTTCCAGATGGCTAATCCCGAATTACCGCTCGGCAGTGCCGAACAATTCCTGCTAACGCTGGCTTCAATCTCAGAACTCGCTGCTCGTTTGAAGCTCTGGGCGTTCCGTTTGGACTTCGACAACAGCGAGGTACGATGTGGACGGTTTTCCAAGAGCCACTTAGATTTGCGTCCTTGTTGTTTTACAGAAAGAAATCGCCGAGCCTTTAATGGACCTCAAGCAAGGCATCGAGATTCTCCGCAGTAACGGCACCTTCAAATGCATTCTCTCGACCCTCTTGTCGGTGGGAATATTTTTGAATGGAGCGCCCGTGAAAGGCTTCCAGATCGAATATTTGGCGAAGGTGAGTGCTGGTGATGGCTTTGAAAATGACAAAATGCTCCAGCATGGCTTTCGCTGACAGGTACCTGAGGTCAAGGACACGGTCCACAAACACTCTTTGTTGCATCACCTGTGTCACATGGTCATGGAATCGAACAAGGACACAACCGACTTGTACTCCGAAATCGGTCCGATCACGCGCGCGTCCAAGGCTGACTTCGCCGACTTGGCGCACAACTTGAATCTCCTGGAGACCGAATGCAAGGCATCCTGGGACAGGCTGAAGCTGATTGCGAAGCACGATTGCCCGCCCCAACTTAAGCAGAAGCTCGTGGACTTCCTCGCCGACTGTGCGGAGAGAATCATAATTTTACAGATCGTGCACAGGCGCGTGATCAACAGGTGCGCCTAAAATAAGTCGCACGAATGCGAAAATCGATTTAATTTCTGCTTCGAATAACTCTTCCAATTGCTGCAGATATCGAAAGTTCCTGCTCTGGCTTGGCGTTCCACAGCACAGTGTCGCGGAATCCAAGCCCAACGAGTTCTGCCGCATCCTGTCCGAGTTTGCGCTGGAGTACCGAACCACCCGCGAGCGCGTGCAGCAACAGCTCGAGAAGAAAGCCAATCACCGCGAACGCAACAAGACGCGAGGCAAGATGATCATAGACGTCGGAAAGTTCAAGACCAAAGAAGATCGGGCGGACGCCGAGTTGAAGTACGTCCGAAAGTCGCATGGAAATCGCATTCTATTTCTCTAGCTTCTCCCACTTCTGCAGGGAACTACTCGGCACACCCAGTCCCGGCACGGTAGACGGCACGTTGACGTGGCGTCGTCGACGAGCCGAGCAACTGCGCTCGCCCACGGCCCGTCACAGCGAAGAGAACTTCACCGATGGCGACGACGAGATCCTGGAATCGCTAGTGAAGACGGCCACCAAGGCACCAGGGACCCGCACGACTCCGCGCGAGCGGAAGCGCACACGCCATGCGGACCGGAAATCATGTGAGTGATAAGCAGTATGAGAGCAAAGCTTGACGTTAGGCGTAACTTAATTGAGGACACGATCACTGAACGGGACGAGCGCGAGTCACGCCATCTCCTCGAAGCTACCGTAGCCAAGTAGAAACCACACGCGCGCCGCCTCACACAGCACACTTTTCACCACCATCCACACTTACTCAGACAATTCGTAGAACTAGCAGAGTCCTGCGACACTTAGAAATTAGAAACCTTGCCCGAAATTAATGGTGCTGGTCCACTCTCGCTTAGCTAAGCGTTGTATTTAGAACGTAACACTTTGGTTTTTTAGGCTTAAAGTTTTAACGTTAATGCTACTGCAGCCCACAGACTCCGTGTCTTGTTATTTAATCTTCTCCTTCCATTTTAATGTTTTCTATACACCACTCGTGACAAATTGGCCGCTTGCCCCGTTGAATGCCCACCCGTTTACTTGTATCCAATGTCCTGTTGCATTCTAAAACACTGAATCAATCACCACTCAATCGTGTTGAACTCAAATGAAATAATCAAAATTACGTTCGTCTCACTCGCCTTTCTCAAAGTGAAGAGGTCTCGCACCAGGGAAGGAGTCCCGATTGAAAGGGCGCCGTCGCAGTAGTTGCACAGGGTAACGAAATTGGTTAGTCATGCACCAAAGTCTCAGTTTGATTGCCGGTTTTACGACTGAATTTGTCCAGAATGAGAGTTTATCGTTCATGTGTTTACCTAACAAGCATGTTTCCCTCTCAGTACTAATAAAACCTTGGAAATTTAAGCCATTACTGATAATGTGAGTTGCTTTGCAATCAGTGCATTAAATATTCGATATATTATGCCTTAACCTAGAATGCCTTGAGCTTAGAATTTCTTTTTTCTTAATCGTCTATGAGTGTTTAATTATTACGAGATGAGCGGGGAGTTTTGAATGTAATAGCCTTCCCTTAAAATGCACTAACCATGGCGCTGTGAAACAGGGAAACATGTTTACAAAGCCATTTATAACGCTGCTTGAAACAACTCGAAAGTCGATTCTTTGCGGCAACCGAAACGTGCCAATAATTGCGGCAGCTTCGCTATAATTACTTGTTCAAAATTCTAATTCAACAGCAGCTAATTGCGCGAAGAAGGCAACTGTATTGTAGGATTTTATTGCTTGAAACTAATCTTATCTGTTTTCTATTCCTCCTGCGCTACATGAAGGCTTCATCACTAACCTCCATCACTAACTCACTCCATTTATTGAAAATAAACTGTCCGCATCCAGCGAATTGCGACCAACTGCATTTGAAGCTATCCATGCCCGACGTTACCCTTCCACTCCACCCCCGTTCTCATGCTTTAAATACGAAATAACGTGATTTCCACAATGTGTGTTGCAGTGCGTCGTACCCTCAAGAACGGCTTGAGCGAGGAGGAAAAGCAACACGTTGCAGCCCTGATCAATACATGTTAGTAGTTAGTCGGAGTCCGAAACAGACTGAGAGGGCGAAGAGTACCCCGACACCCTGAAGGCTTTATTTCCCGAGACTTCCAGGACGATCTCATACGAAAGCCGCGAAGCAGCACGCGAGGCGAGGTGGTGCAGTAACACGTGCAGCTCGCAGCCTAACGAGGACTCGCCGCGCAGAGCGAGTCTGAAACCAACTACTAATTCACAACGAACATTTTAAGAGTACCTAATTGTCAGGAGAATCCAACGACAGCCTTCGATGAGGTGGAGTATACTGAGCACCTTCGCGCTCCGTATCGCGAATGTTTGCAATTTGAGATTTTTAGTTATCTTTGTAAAGTATTATCCGCTTAGATTGCGACTGCAACTGCTAGTTTTAGAGCGAGAATTGTATTTCAACCGAATGCGGCGCACAAGCCGCCCTTAATTTTTACCATTGTTTTGTTAATTTGTTCTGCGTAAACTTAAGTTATTGTCTAGTTGCTATTTTCAAATGTTTGGAGGAGCTACGCGAAACTTAGATGAGTAATTTTAAATGTTGCATATCTGATATTCATCCGTGAAATTTACCTACTGTCCGCGAACGACTATTTAAACTCTTGTAGACTTGCGGCGGAACTCATCATGATAATGTTTAATAAATAACCTAATGACGCTTCGAGATCTTGTTGAACGTGTTTTTATTCTGGGTCGTCGCACTGGCCACCGCCGGCTTGGATTTCTGATCCCAAACTAGTAGCCGTTTGTGCACGGTTGCTGCACGTAATCCAGGCAGAAGCCGCGGTTGTCGATGTCGACTGGAGCCTCGATGCCGTCGGTGTGGAAGAACAGGCGAAAGGGACGCACACTCGCTGCACGAATTTGAAGCAGAAAGCAAGATTAGGTCAGGGGTCGTCTTCGTGGTGCTGCGACAACTCACTCTGCACAGTTTTCTGCATGGCGCTGACTTCCGCATTGAAGGTCCCGCCACAAACGCGATCCTCGCAGGCGGTCGCGGCTGGCACGCGATCTGCTGTTCGAATGCAGCCGATGAGCAGCCAGTCGTTCGGGCACGTGTTCGGCTGACCTTGGCTGCCACTGCCCACCATGGCCATGGTGGGATTGTTCGAGTTTCCGGAGAGAGTAAAGGCACGGGAGCGATTGTTCTCTGCGAGAGTAAGAACATTGAGAACCGGTGCGCTTCATTCAGAAGTGGAGACCTTGATCGGGGCATGCGGTGTATTGAATGCCGCAGAAGTTGCGCTCCGTCCTGATGCAGACGCTGTAGTCCTGGTTGGAGAGCTGCCTTCCAGACACGGTGTTGAAATTGAAGCTGCGCACACGTCCACTGATGCCCGTGTGGTACTGCAGGCAGCCCTGGTCGGCACGATTCACGCTGCCGCAGTGGATTTGGGTGACGCGTATGCGCCAGAGCCGCGGAAATGCGCCGCTGGTAATGAGAGAAATGACGATCGGGTTGCTCTGACCGAGGCCGGCGTCGATGTACACTGAAATCGCCAGAAGGTTAGATCACCAAACGACACACAGCTGGGCTGCCCTACTGTGGTCACCCGAAGAGGATCCGCAGATGACAGGCGTTGGACTGCCGCCAGACACCAAGAGCTGATCCTGATTGCAGATGTGGTTGGCTGGCTCCGGCTGCGCGATCGAAAACATGTCCAAGTCCAGTCTGAAATCAACAGGTTCCTGCGTGAGAAAGACGCCCGTGCTGGAGGGATGCCGCGCTCACCTTAGCTGACAAATGTCTGGATGCACTTTGTGCACCGTCACCTGACAGCTGCCGGTGCCATCATAGACATCAGGATGGTTTTGGTTGACAAAGTAGGTAGAGTTCTCACGTATAATTCCTCCACAAGTTCGCAAGTCTGGAAAACAACGTCAGAGTTCATATGGTCGTCGGGGACGCGCACCTGATTGCGTTGATGCTTACAAACACAGCAGAGACCGTAGCCTCCCGCACAAGGACCTGCCGGAATGCCGCCTCTCGCTACGCAATCCTTGCTGTGGACACAGCTGCCAATTTCGCCAGACGGCGCTGTGCACGTTCCAGGGCCCGCTTGCACCGTGAAAATGGGAAGAACTGAAAAATTAAGAAGCGGACGAGTGAGGGACTGCAAGGGTTTCATTGCATAATTTTAGGCTGCCGTGGTATTCAGTCACTACTTACTACAGCTACAGCTGCATTTTCGATGACAGCTTAATCTGATTTATGCAAACTAACTTTTTAAAATTTGAATTTGAAAATAAATTACGAGAAAGGAATTGAATTTGGCGTAATGAAAAGCAAGCATAATTTTAAAATTCATTTAATCCAATTAATTTATTTAATTTAGTAATTTAGAAGGCCTTGACAGAGGTAGGTTTTTGTAATCAATTTTTCATAAAAACATTTATGCACAAACTAATCTTTAGGTGAAGAAAAAATCCTTCGTCTGAATCGTTCAGGACACATTGATTTCTTTGAGCTTCATTATTTGGCTTAAGCTGTTGAATTCTTTATAAATATAATTTAAAATTCGCTTTCAAAACCTTTTTCGCCGCTTAAAATTCACATTTAAACTTCCCCATTCCTCATAAAAATTGTAACAAATCCCCCATCGTGATTACTTGTCTCGTACACTTTGCATCGCGTGCTGCTTGCGGATTCCACTGATTGCCGAAGAGCACGTCCTTCCAATAGCTGATCTGGTTGTTCACCTTGCAACCGGAAGGTAGGATTTCGGCTAACACGACCAGCACAATCACCTTACAGGACATCCTCGAAGCAAAATGCGTTACAGTCGACTTCTCAGTTTGCGCGAACACAAGTCGGCGACGCATCCACAGCCGCGTGGTCTACTCAAAGCACTGCTGCGCATGCGTGACCAGCGGCGCTTTTATTCCGAAATCAGTGATGTGAAATTCGGCGGCTCGACGTAGCAGAGTAACGACCGCAGAGAGTTCAAGCACTAAATCGCAGGCAATTAAATCTCGGCGTTTGTCGCTCGCTCTCGCCTGCAAGCAGATGATGAGTTTTACACCTTGCTTGGAATTGACTGGGTTTCATAAAAAGTGCGGACGCGGGCGACAGCGAAGGCGTCGTAAGCCCATTAGATGCGCCTGGTGGAGCAACATGCGCTCGGCTTGAGGGACAAGTCAACCGTGAGGACTCGCTGAGTGCACACAGTTTGTTTCCACAAGCAAGACTCGAGTGACATTCCTTCGTTATATCGAACATATTCAAAATAATTCATGAAGCCAATTGTTTGCAAAACAAGAAAATTAATATTTAAAATCAAGAAATATACTTAAAATCAAGAATTCACATAAATAATAGTTATTACATGAACATTGCCATTTGAGATACGGAACCAGACAAATGTATGACATCGTAGACAGAGTTGAAATCAGAGCAGGCATTCCAAAGCGAAGAGTGGATTGGCGTAAACTTCAATGAAGGAATTAGTGTGTCCTTCTGAGGAGACGAGGGCCGTTTGAGATGAGTGTCACTTAGCCAGTGCGGACTGACGAAAATCGAGTTCAGGATTTTCCTACAAATTTGCAAAGATTGCGTGAACCCAAGAAGCAGAAGAAAATATGAAATGTTGCAGTTTTTTTACTCATTTGAATATATAGGAAAATCAGACATTTTCTGAATAAAGTAATAATCTCGGTATATAATTCAGTAATCCCGCGCGTTGTGGCGTGCAGTGGGGTTATAACTCTTCCGCACAGTAAACAAGCTTCTTAATTTAAGGGTTTCCGTGCGATCTTGGGTGTCTAGAACAGATGTAATCTAATTCTGTCTTTATATGGAGGATATATACAAAAATGATTTCAACTGATAAAGCTTCACATTCAAACATACTCTTCAAAGTTATTAGAGAAACTTGAAAAAAAAACTGGAGTTAAACAACACTTAATCGTTATCAATGTAGCCACCTCCTTCCTTTATTTGGAAATTTTAATAGGAATTTTTCGATTTTACCAGATTAAACAATCTGAATAAAATCAGATTGTAGATCGAATTAAAGAAAACTTAATTCAGTAAATGTAATTTACAGTAGCGTATTCAAAGCTTCATCTTCTGAATCGCATTCTTGTCTGTGGCTTCTTAGATCCCGTTCGTGCACGCAGATCTGCCCTCCGCTCGACTGACAAAACGTGCCCTCGGGACACCTTCCTGTGACGTTGCTCCCGCACTGGGCAAACGTGGACCGGCCGGTGCACGTGAACACCTTCGACCCATCGCACTCCCCACATTTTGGAGGCACCCCACAAGCAGGCTTCGCGGTGCCCCTGACCGCACATCTCAGTGAGCCCTGCGTACAAATCTTTCCATGAGGACAGGTGAATATTTGTGTCGTATCGGGAGAATCTTCGGGAGAGATAAGTTAGCGGGAAAGTCCACTAGTCACCAACTAGTCGCCGGAACTCTTACATACCCAAGATGCACGGGTGGAAGGACGTCTCGTTGATGCATGCGACGCTGTTGAGTTCACAGGACCCGCACAAACCGTGTGTTTCCTCAACAACGGTAATGGCCAAACAGAAAAGTATCTGAAACACAAATTCGGAAAGTTGCTCTACGAAAGCTCTGACTTCGCCGAAAACCCACCAGAACCACACAGGTATCGCAGTCGCGCATTTTAGCCTCACGGCAGATGCTGAAGTAGGAACTGAATAGAAACTCGTGGCCGCAATTATTTATATTGCAGTAGATATACTTACCAGAGCTACGAAATCATCCTCTTATCATAATAGCGCTACAGATAAACAGATTTCGAAATTTTTTCGGCTTACTTTCGCTGCGATAAATGTGGCAGCCATAAAAACTCCTTGGTGAAGAAGCATTTCAGCGCATTCAGGGTGTATTAAGAGTGCTACGCGAAGAGGACTTGAGGTTTATTTAGCTGAACCGAACCGAAAAAGCTGACCAATTGGAAAACAAGTTTGTCGATTGACGGTGTCCGACGGAAATTCGGTCAGTGCAGCTAAATGCGTTTGCCAATTGATTGGCTCTTTGAGTGCGGTATTTTATCGTACCATATAGTTGCTCGACTCGTCCTTCAAAGCGTCTTTCAATTCCTTAAACTCGACACCGTCTCTCTGCAATGTGAGCTGGATTCGAATGTCACTATAAGACATTCGGTCAGCGCCAGAAATTAGCAGCGGCACGAGTAACTCCGTGCCGCCAACTCCTTCGCTCTCTGAATGTACAATCTCTGATTGTCTATTCTAATAAAAATTATTCGTGCATACAGACAGGTACGAGTACAGTATTTCGGGTGCCATTTCTTTGCTATTCTGTTTCTCTAACGTCTTTCATTGCTACGCTCGAATTTACGCAAGCGGTGCTTCAAATTAGTCTGTTTAAATTTTCATGCGCGCTTGTTATTTCGCAACTAAACAAGATTAAGTCGAATTTTATCTTTATAACCTCGGATGTTATCAGAAGGTGTTATTTGCTTCCAAGGTGTTACTTGCTTTCCATCGGTTGAGTGTATAAAACCGCTGGCTCGCAGAGGAATAGGTATTTGCTCTGAAGATATATCGACGAACGTGCCTCAGCTGCAGACAGGGACATCAAGTACTGAAAATGTGGACGTCTGTTGTAAGCTGTGAAGACGAACTTGCTTGGCTTTTCCCTAATCCGCTTTTCTAAACCTGCAGCTAATCACGGTTGGCGCCATCCTGTGCTTGGAGTCGTTGGCGGAGGCTTCGTGCGGCACCTGCAATGCCAACGCAGTGGCCTGCGTCAGCAAGAATGAGTTCCAGATGTGCTTCGGTAAACCCTTCAAGTACTTTGCCTCCAGTTTTAAAACGAATACTCATTCCGCTCATCCTTCTCACACCCCTTCACACACACAGGAAACGTTCCTAATTCCAACCAGACATTCAAATGTCCCAAGGCCACGCAGGTCTGCACCAAGTTCGGCATAATTTGCATGGATACTGCACAGGCCCCTTACGTGAAGCCTGCCTGTGGCGACACCTCCAAGTGCGGCTCCTGCTCCGGTGTGCAGGACGGCGGCTTTACTTGCACCAGTCGCCACACTTTCACGATGTGTGCCGACGAAAAGCTCTCCGAGCAGAGGAGCCATTGTCCCGAGGGCTATCTCTGCGATCCCAGGAACAATGCGGCTCCATGTGTCGAGCGATGCGCAGTCGATGAGGCTGCTCTTTGCGACTTGGACACGCCGATTGATGAACCGGTGAGTTTACCTCAGAGCACGATAACAACAGCCTCCGCCACAGTGTCAGACATCACAGAAGAGTCAACGCTGCCAACTACGAGCTCAGTCACACGAACCACCGTCACGCCGACACAAAAACCTCTACAAACCGCCTGTTATTCGTCCGGACGTTTTCCATACGGCGACGAGACGGACTGCTCGGGGTAAGCGAGTTATTGACGTGTTTGCCTTTATAATTTTTCGTCTCTGAAACTCCACTCAGCTACGTTCGCTGCTTCTGGAAATCGGGGACTCTGCACTCAACCATCCTGCCCTGCCCTGGAGGGCGCTACTTTAATAAAAACAGCGCCACGTGCGAGACGGTGAAACCCAGCTGGTGCCAGTAATGCGCTTTAAATTTTATTAGCACTATTGCAATAATTACACGTTGATGTCAATCTATGCATGTCATTTTATAAACATTTACGAAATTAAAAGTAAGGACGATCCACTTTGTTCCTTCGTTTGTAACGTAGAGTCGACAGATGTGGAAAAGTACGAGGGTCGTGTGAACACCGCGATATTCACATACATACTGCACAAACCCCAACGTACGGATTTTGATGCTATTTACCCAGTGCTGGTATTTAGCTTCCACACTGCTTATATTAACACTGCAGTTGTATATTAAAGATTTAACATTCGCGCCTAAAAGTATGCTACAGATTTTTTCAACTTGAATTGCTGTATTGATCGTTTGCTGCGAATCGGTTTGTAACTTCACTGCAGTGTTCTTCAGAGGGGTATTCACATTTAAAACACCGGTAAAATAAAGATACAGCAGCGTATATTGACACGCATTGAACAGGAATAAAAGGCTCGAAATTAACATTAACTAAAGTAAAGCAGAATATTTTGATTAAACCTTTTTCACTTGGCTGTTTCTTTCGATACATCAACAATGTGGTCATTCCAACGGAGATCACAGTGAATTGTGGTGCCCAAAAGACCAAGAGCTACCGACCCATTATTAGCACCCATATTTGCATCGCTGGGTTTTCCGCGCTTTGAAGTCGAGCCTTTCGTTAGCTGCTAAACAGATGAATTAAATTTGGAATTTCAATCCTATTGGTAAGAAGGTAGGCGTAGGCAAAAAATAGAAAATAAACTTAAATTTCTAATACAAACCGGCTTCAGTTTTTTAAAGAGAGAGAGTGAGAGAAAAATCTGTTTTTTAATCGAATGTTTACACCTGAAATTATGAACAAAAATGTTTCTTTATTTTGATTTAGAAACAAACTTCTTGCACAAATGAATGCTGAGCCATTTCTATTTCTACCTTTCGCCTTCCTTCGCGTCACAAATGGAAGATCAAAGTGATTCCATGAAGACACAGAAATTCAACTCGATGTGTAATTAACACCTCTTTCGGTGTTGGGAGTGTTCTTGACCAGAACACTACGCACAACTGTGGAAGCCGCATTCACTTTTCGGCCAGCATTTTCAACTCTTCCCCGAATGCCGTCGAACTGAGCTGATGAGGCAGCACGAGCACGGTCACTAAAAACACAAATTAGCACCCACGGCCCACGGTTGGTGGCCCGTGTAGACGGAAAGAAAGCGTAGAAAAAGAGGGATGACTAAATATTTCGAATGCCATTTGAATTAAAACCAAGTTTGCGAGGCTGCTCCGACAGTCCGTGGACGACGCTGAGATCGTGAAGAACCCCTGAAGGGCTAGATAAGCAGAAGCATAGAATCCACGCCATGGCACCCGAGGCAGAGCATTTTTGTTTTCGGAACGTACGTGCAAATAAAATTAATCTCCCTGAACAGTGATTGAATTATAACCAGAATAACTTGAAGAGCACCCTGAAGATAACTTTGGAGAACACTTACTTTTTCAGTTATAAAACGTCATCTCAACGAATACTTAGTTTAGAATAGAAGTAGAAAAATAAACACCGGGGAAGGAATGCGTGGAAGTGTGCAAATAATCGAGTACTACGATTTTCAGAAAAATCTCCTGATACGTGTACCGCTTTTATAAAACCTCGACAATAACCTTAACCACTTTATAACACCACATGGAAGAGATGAGAGAGACGCAGTGTTACAGATCATTGAAGAAACGAGTCAATTTTGGGGCAACTTCCAGAATCCACGGCTGATTAGTCGGTTGTCATTGTAAAGATATGATTTCCTGGTGAAAACCCGTCCCTTGGCCGTGATGTCTGAAGGGTCCTGCCTTTCGATGGCCCAGATCCGAATATTTGTAATACATGACATGATACTGAAGTCCCACCGTGTGTCCCACGCGTTACAAACGTCCAAGAACACGTTGTAATGTGTATTTTTATAGGATTCGAGATAATTTCCAGATAATTTTATTTGTCTTCACAGCTGTTCGAGGAAACTTCTTTAATTTGAGTTTAATTTTTGTTTTTTCTTTATTTCGTTTTATTTCATTCCAATTTACGCATTGTATCTCGTTGTTGTATTTTATTTTTAAGGCCTTCCTTTTATTCTAAAGTTGTGAGATTAGCCTGCAATTAACGTCTGCTTTCCAACAGATTTGCTTCGTGGTCCTGCTGTGTTTGGCCTCCGCAAACGCCGCGTGCAACGTGTGTCAGCAGAACCAAGCAGCCTGCATAAACACGACTTCCTTCTACCTCTGCTTTGGTGGTAAGTAACTGTACACCAACATATATGTGTATGTGCGATGCACGCCACTGGTCGCTACGCGTTGTCGGGCCTGTGTTCGAAATCGAGACAGCCTCCCTCGGTCGAGAGGAGAGTAGAGATCGAGACAGTCGCAGCCTCGACGGATTTCGGTCGTGCACGTCGCTGTTTCTGTCCTCCTGCATCTCGGCGCTCACACTTTCACCCTTTCAGAAGGTGAACCCAACACCGAGGCGCTGTACCACTGCAAGGATGGCTTCGACTGCACCGACTTTAAGGCCATTTGCGTGCAGTCCAATAAGGCGCGAAAGCCCAGTTGCGGCGACACTTCGCAGTGCGGCCTCTGCAGCGCCCACCGCAACAACTTGTTCGCCTGCACGAGCCGCACCACTTTCAGGATGTGCTACGGAGCCCCTCATCCCAGCAGCCAGGTCGGCCTCTGTCCCGAGGGCTCCGTTTGCGACGCGAACAGTGACGCCATTTGCGTCAGCACAGCGCAGCCGCATGAAGTAACCTGTGACAGCTTGCGGCACCCGGACACCACAACCTCATCCACGACACGAACAGAGCTCGCAACCACGGCAGCAACAATGGCTTCGGTGACACCGACAGCCGATGCCACCCGAGCTCCGCCCACGCGGCCGTTGACGCCGAACGAAGTCTGCGCGACTGCCAGCCAAGTCGGCTTGTTTCCCACTGTGCCGAGTGACCCGCGTTGTTTAAGGTGAGTCGCAACTTGTAAATGGCAGGATTTCGAACATATCACGCCGGCGATTGTTCTGAAATTGACACCCAATTCTATCCTCGAATGGCGATGACACGGATGCAACGATATCGGAATTGAGTGCAGAATTGAGTGCATTATTGGGATGACCGTATTCGATTCCACAAATCCGCTTTCCATTGGATTCGATGATATGTCTGGGGTGTTACTTTCAATAAAATCCCGTGCTAAACTTCGCCAGTTTGCCTGTTCAGTAGACACCCTTGCAATTGAGGACCGCCTACGCTCGATTCCAGGTACATCTACTGCGAGTTCAGGAACGGCAGGATGAGGGGCACCGAAAACACCTGCCCCCCCGGAACCTACTACAGCGCTGAGAGGGAGCAATGCACCTTCGAGCGACCAATCAATTGTGTTTAGGCCAGCAGACCAGCTTCGAAATCGGAGATGTTAGCAGCGACGAGACTTAGTTATCCAAATACACTGAAAACATTGCAACTGAAATTGTTAAAACCGCATTTTCGTCTTTATCGCAATTAATCTTAAATCCTTTCGTATCCGCTGATTATTCCATGTTTAATTTAGATGTTTGACAACTTAGAGATGTCAGAAATCTTTGGCAAGAAGCTGAGGGGTGGGTGCATCGACGAAGGTATTTCGAATTATCAGCGAATGTAGCGTTTAAGCAGCCGAAGTAGAAAGACAATTGTAATAAAACTATAAATTAATAAACTGAATTGCAGTCAGCAAGATTGCACTCGCACCGCAAACAATGAGTTGGCACCAGCGAGTTGCTGAACTAAGTTGCTGCTTCGGTCAGCCAATCGCTCAGTTGCACTTGGGTTCGGCACGATTGCAGCATCTGCGCCGGCACACTAGGACCCAAATATGGCACTCAGCGCATCCGTCACCCGTCTGCTGGCATCCTTGACCGTAAGCTGGTTCATTTCCCCTTTCCCGCAACCTGATCGGGCGTTCTTTTAGTTACTTCATGTTGCGGTGCTAACTGTGCACTGGACGCCGCTGGCCGCAGGTGAGTGCAACGTGTGCTCGGCGGTCTTGGGAATGGCCTGCGTCTCGAGGGTCAAGTTTGCGGTTTGCGCCAACGGACGCCCTGCGGGCCAAACGTACGACTGCCCAGCCGGGCAGGTTTGCTCCACCGTGGGCAACGTCATCTGCCAGCCGAATGCCACCGAGACGGTGGTCGCCTGTCGCGAGTGCGGTATCTGTGATGCCACGCACACCTTTGCGTGCACCAGCACCACCACTTTCGCGCTCTGCCTTGGCAGCGACCAGCTGTCGCCCTACACAGGCAGCTGCCTGCCGGACTCGGTGTGCAGCATCAACTACCCTTACATTTGCGGCCGCAGCAACGATCCAGGCAGCGGGGTAGAAAGCAGTCCGCTTCTGCGCGTGGAGACGAAGGACTCATCGCTCTTGCGTATTTACAGGTTGCTGCGACGTGCTCAGTGTTCGACGATGACGAACCGGCCCCCACCACAATAACCACTACGACGACCACATCAACTGCCGCACCCTCCACCACGACCGCCGCACCAGTCACACCGTCAGTCAGCAACCCGTCGCCGTATTGCCAGATTATAAAGCAGTCGGGTCGCTTCCCGGTGGGCTCGAATCCGTCCACGACCTGCAGACAGTTTGTCCCACTATTTACTTTGTCTTCCGCTCTTGTATCGCGGCTCATTTCCAGGTACGTCCACTGCTTCCTGCACTGCGGCACCTGGCTGGGTGCCTCCTACACGTGCCCCGGCTACACCTTCTTCAACAGCTCGTCCCAACTGTGCGGCCGCGAAATGCCTGCGCGTTGCGGCGACGCGATTCAGAGCTTCTCGCTGTCGGACTTTGAGCTTCTGTGAAAAGCCGAACGAAGCCCTTTCATTCCTGGGCGACAAATTACGCAAAGCCAACATAATTTCTTCGTAAGGCGGTGGATGTTTTCTGCAAGTATATGTGTACACTTAGCAAAATATCCGTTTACAGTTCTAATCTCGAGTGTAAAGTAATAAAAATATATAAAACTTTCAAAATTTAACGAACTTTTTTATTGTCTGCGTAGACTGTATGGTTTTCGCCAAGATAAAATCTCCGTCAATATGCTTAAAAAAGTTTATTTCTTAGAAACCTTCTTTGGCCGTGTATACGAGCAATCAAAGAATTTAAGTCCCGCATGATAAAGATTTGCGCTTCTATTAGATTGCAAAGAAAGCCCGCTAGAAAATGCACTTTTTGTTAGATAAGTTTGCGGTCACTGCTGCTCCAGTCTCTGGTGAATGCAACGTCTGTTCCGTGTGCAGCGGACTGGCGTGCGATTCCGGCACTCATTCCGAGTGTGCGCAGCAGGTTGTGCGTAGGGTGCCGTTACTTCCTTCCCACGGTGTGCTCTACAGTGGGCGCTGGAGTTTGCTAAACGTCAGGACGCAACACGGTGCAAGCGTGCGAGAACTAGAACCTGCACGCCGAACCAACCTCGTGTGCAACTCTAAGACGGAGACTCTGAACGTAATTCCGACAGCATTTTGTCGAGCTGCAGGACAAAATAGGCGCTTTCCAACGGACTCGACGACGACGAGCTGTAGGCGAGAATTTGCAGCAAATTTCAAAATTGTTTGCTTCTTGCTGCACTCGCGAATTCTCGTATTTCTTACTTTTAACTTTAAAACCCTCACTCAGTAAAGTCTCGCTCTTCTTCTTGTTCTTGCAGCGCATTTCTAGTATTGTTCTTGCAAAATACGAGAACAGGACAAGAACGGAAGAACGCCACTAACACAAGGAAAAGCATTTCGCCAGACAGTTTTGCTCACCACTAATGATTTTCAAACAGGGTTCGATATCTGCATTTCAGGTACGTTTACTGCTTTCAACGTAACGCTGTCTGGAGTGGCCAGATATACCAATTCCTCGTGCATTGGCTGCAGCTGTTTTGAAGATTCCACAAGTTTGTGGCACAGAAAATGCATGGACATAACGACTACCTGATTCACTTACATGTACTATATGTCCTCGTGTCCTTAAACTTCGAAAAGTATTATAGGATATCGGGATGACAAATACATAGGAGTTCAATAAAATACTTCTATGGACCAACATGACGGCAATATTTTCCCCCTTAATCTGGTGGGTTTTGAAGTTAAGGGTTGAAGACTTTTGCCAGAAACGTTTATGATTTTTTAAGAATCTTCCAATTGTTACCTTTGTATTTATTTTGCTTCGATTCTCTAAAACTAATTATTTTTTAATTCGACGATTAATTCCAGTATTTCGATGGTTTTGCATTCTTCTATTTCCTTATGCCGAAATTTATTAGGGCGGTCACACCGCATTGTTTTTGGTTGTCAGCTAATTATCAAATTTTTAAAATATTTCGAGAAATTATGCACAATACTCGAAGGAATAAAATTTTTTAATTCTTCCAGTTCAATTTAAAAATAGCTTTTTTTTATTATAAATTTTAAACCGTCTAAACTTTTAAACAGGAAGCTTGCGTTGGGTTACGCGAATTATTATGTTTTCAAGAATTCGAATCTGTCTTTAAAATGCTGGACTGCAATCAGTCAAAATCTTACATTAGGGCTTTCAATTAATTAATTGATTGTACAATTATAAATAGTTTTTCATATATAACTACTTGTGACACTAAACACTCTTCACACTAGGATTCTTTAACAAACTTCTAAACCAATCCAGTTACCCTGTGCACAAACCACATTGTAGACTACAGCGACAGTTTTTCCCTAGTGCTTCAGTAATCAACTATTTTTTGTTGAAGCGCAGCCAACTTCTGACTGAACTTTATTTAGCGTTTCTTGCAACTCTCTCACTCACTCTCACACAACAAATTTCAAAATGGTCGCCGTCCGCCTGTTTTGCTGAATTCGTTGTGTGCAAGCAGAATTTTTCTTGGATTTTAGAAGAGTGAAATTTACGGTTAAATATTACTAAATTAATTTAAAATTACGCGAAAACGTTGTGGAAATCATGTACTTTAATAGCTAATGAAATTTGTGTTGAAGAACGAATCGAAAATCCACAAAATCGTTTTCAAAAACCTCACAATGACGCGCCGTCGATGAGGCTTCAAGTGGGCTTCGAAGAAAAACTATTATCCTTGAATTTGGTGCACCAACGAAGGACCAAAAGCTATCGGACTTCACAGCCATAGGGGCAAGAATTTTGTTTTAATCCTGGGCGTACCAGGTGCACGCAAAATTTTGCTTCCCCCAATCGTACGAAGTCTCGTACATCGCAGACGCTTGCTTGGATTCTTTTGGTGATACGTGACAAAGAAGGATCTCAAGCAAAGGGTGCACTTGAGCTATACCACTGCCGCCATCTCACCGTAGGAACGATGGATGAATAGCAACTGCTGCTCCTCTGCTTTGCTGTAAAGTGGAAGCATAAGTGAAGGCCGTAGAGCCCCAGAGCAAATGTGTCGTGCGGTTCCCCAGTGTGCAACATGTACACTTGATTCCATCAATCCCGTAATCCCCTGCCTTAAGTCCCTTAACCCGCAACAACGTGAACAACGTTCTTCCTCGTGCAATATTTGTCCTTCTCCAGCCGCTGTAACCAACACAAGCAACAACTATTGCGCCCTCTACCAAACAAACGCTCGTACCCACTCTGCACTCGTACAGAAAATCGAAGCCTGTGTGCACTAAGCCCCGTCTCCCCACGGCAGACATCGGAGGAACACGCTTCCACGCAGCAAAGCGAAAAGTCAATTGCTAGGCAGAGGACTAGCTGCCCTCTCAGTCGGGCTGCACTCGATTTATTAACACTGATGGTGAGTATTGCTTGATACCTAATTGCCGAGATGTCATGTCATGGTATATTTGGGGAACCTTTAAATCGATACGGCGCTCAACATTTAATCCATTACATGAATTAACAGGTATTAAGCTTCTCGTCTTTTCAATATCCACTTTTTATCTTCTCAATATCCACTCGATTTTGAGCGAATTCTCATTCACGTAGGATTTTTCATTGATATGCAAAGGGGATCTTTTAACCAGTCCTGGTGGGGTTTTTTTATAAATTTCCTAAAAAGTGGAAATCACTTTGGCATTTTTAATTTAGCGTCCTGTCCTTATCCTTTTTCATAACTTGTGGCCTGAGACACGTCCGCCTGTGACTCACCCTGAGTTTACAAAATAAGGCTGTTAAATAAATATAATAAACGAGCCTATTTGTGAATTAGTCACTATAATGACAGGATTTATTTTTAAATCAGCGCTGTTATGAATTAACATTAATATGTAGAATTTATATAACATACGCATGTAGTCTGCAAACTTCTAACGTTGGAATCCAAAACTACATAACAGCAGAAACAGTTGTTTTCACTAATCGGTTTCTTATCGACGACGGCTTCGTTTTGCAGACTTCTGTTTTTAAAGCCACTGGCTTTCGATCAAGCCTTAAGTTTATTTGTTTTTACAATACTGAACAAATACATACACACGGAAGTCCTTATAAATGAAATTAACCAAGCTGAACTTGGCAAAAAAATATTCATTATTTATAAAGTTCTCCCTCTCACTGAAATTAATGCGATTTGCGGCCAGGACAGAACGACAAGAAGCTGGTTTGTCGTGAGGAACGCATTACGACAACAACTGATCTATGAAAGGTAATGTTTAAGAAATTAACAGCGTTACAGTTTGGTTAAATTGCAGCCAAATTCACACCTTCAACGTTTCAGCAAAATAACGATAAATCGGTTATCAATATTTTTTATAAACTTGTGCAGTTCAAGTTTTTCCCGTTAAAATGAAGGAACTGACTTGAAGCGTATACGTTAATTTTATTCATATTAATTAATTAATACAAAATTATCGAGGATTTGGGTTGTCTTAATGGCCTCTTGGGATTACGTGTTGAGCTACAACTAGTTACTTTCGTAATAAAAAGTGAAGTTTATTTACGATTTAAATTGGTTTGTTGAATTTAATCATGGTTGTTACTCTGAAGTCGACGTGAGATTGATTTTAATCGAGACATATATTATTCGGTAGAATTCTTTTCGGCTAGAATTCTCTCGAGATGCGGCTACAGACGACCGAAGGCCGCCTTATTCAGGACACTAGGTACAGAAAATATCTTTAATTCCTCTAAGCTGGTAACAAACAGAGTATCCATTCACATAAAGTAGCTTTTCTTTTTCCCTTCGTTTAACCAAAGGTCGATGTTGCCAATACTAAAGGAAGTAGTAGTGGATGAGAACTGTAAAAACAGATAATTGTGTCCACAGTTGGCAGCTAGTTGATAATTTGTCAGAGCGCAAGCTATTTTAAGTGATGCAACAGTATTGTGTGCACATTCTGTCAGTTTGTCCACCCTGCTCACGCTGCTGCAAACGCGCATAATTGCAAATTCTGCCTAATTTTTTTAGGTTGAATTGAGTCCGCTTCAAATAACAAAATCCTTTCATAATCTTCTGTAAGGTTGGGTTCACAAAGTGAGCTATTTGTACAACACCATAAGTACACTAAACCAATCCGAGCCACTTCACGAGTCCCAGTGGATTACCGACCGACACAGAAACACGTACAGCGAACGACGAGAGCGTCGGGTGAAACGACGAAGGGGACAAGACGCGAGCATCGTTTGTTTATTTTTGTTCGTATTCTCTATCCATGATGCTTGGATTTTATTATTTCTCCGATTTGTTCCGACGCTATTCAGCTTAGCTCATTCATTAGGCAGTGAGTCGTTAAATGGTGCGCTTGGTTGTTCGTACCTCAGATAAACTCTGGCATGCAGGACAAATGTACTCAATGTGGAAATAATGCACGGTCTTGCTTCTCGGCGGTTTATTTATGAGGTTTTATTGCTATGGCATTTTTATTAATTCGCTGGTGAAACGCTGAACAAATGACTTGTTAATTTGTGCCAAATGATTCATTTTAAGAGATGTTATTAGTGTTAGCTAAAAACGTCGGGTAGACATCAGGTAGCTTGTATCCAGCATATTGCAGTGGTTGCCAAATTTGCAAAAAATCGTTGAGTCGCCGGATTCGGGCATGCAGGAGGTTAATGGAATGCTTGACGTTTTAAATTAGTAAAGCTTAGCAAAAGGCGAGGACCAAAGCATGCCACACGTTCTGTTTCGGTTTGCATTTTTTCTTTTCATTTCAAGAAACCAGCAAACTGAAAAAATTACTATTGCAAATAATTTTACCGTATAATTAGCTACTGTTTGCTTCACTGTGACTTTAAATCTGAAATCCATGTTATATAAAAATGCCACGGGTATCTCAAAAATGCTACTGGCCCTTCACTCTCAGGCTAAGAATTGCCTTCTCACGTTTATTATCCTTTCTCTTTCTTTCTTCCTGCAACACTGCGTGAAACGGCGGTGGTGGTTGGTGGTGGCAGTAGCGACGACGGGCACCATGTTTAGTGTAATTTTGATACTGCTAATGCTACTGCCGCCGGTGGTGGAAAACTTAGCAAATATAATTTGGGGTAATAATGGTTTTCTGCCATCGCCTACTTGAATTCACTCGGCGTGAAGTGTAAGGCTGTAGATTTCATCACCGTAAGCCAGATATTAGTGCAACTACGTTTCCGTGTAGCACACTGCGTTTAAGTGTTTCTGTAGCAGTGAAATCTGTTGCCACTATGAAACAATATAAATCAGCCGCAAGTACGGATATTAACTGGATGTTTAGCTTGCGTTGTGTGTCCCACATAGCAGTTGAATTAGTCACGTATTAGTAGAGCACAGTTTTCACGCTTCTTTTTACTGCATTTTTAAGAACATCCACGCTTTTTGAATTTTTTCCAAATATTGTGTAATGCCTGAAATATCTGGAAATAGTTAAAATTCGATATACTTACTCTTAAATGCTGCATACCCGTCTATACAAAAATATATAGATATTGGCTGTTGAATAATTGCAACGTATTATTTTCAATAAATGATAGTTGCAATGTTCTTCTCCAGAATTCCGACGTTCTCGGAACAAAGTTGAAAATGTCACAATAATTCTATACGACTTCCTTAATGATTTTTATATGCATTTCTGTAGTTTCGATTTCTCTTTATGAAAGACACGCAAAGTAGAATTCATCAGTAAAGAAAAGAATTTTCCAAAAAGTAAGAAGTAATATATCTCTATTAAGATTGAAATATACCCGGGAATTGTGTAGCATTTAAATTAAAACGCATAATGGAAGTGTATATGGTCTCAAAGCACACGATAACACTGCTCATGCATAAATTACCACCACCAGTGGGTAGTCTTCGCACCCTCTGTTTATTTGTTATTCTTCCACGATATTTATCAATGTACGTCATGAGTAATTTTACTTACACTTCCCTAGTAATGATCTCTCATAGTCTTCTCCAGCTTCGAATATATGGAATTTTCCTTTTAAGTGTTATCATGTTTAAGCTAAATTTAGGATTCGAAATCCACTTCGCGGTTTTTTCAAACATTGTTATGATTGCGCAGTGATGGCTCGTTTTGATTTTGTAACGATGGTAGTTGCGATTTCGTAACGCTGTGTTGTTACAATTCCGCAACGGTCGCTCCATCATAATCTAATCAGCTGTTTAACATTTTGCAGATCTGGCGTTGTAAATTAAACTTGCTAGCAGTTTAATGAGCACCAGTCTCTAGTTCACAGCGGGGTATTTAACGATAGTTGTGAATTAGCTACTGTGTTCCGGTCTTCAAAAGATTCGTGCTAAATCATAGATACAGAAGATTCGTGCTAAATCGTGACTACACTAAATTTAATTCTACTTTGAACTAATTGATATGTTGATATTGTAAATCGATACCTTTAAATTATGCCGGGAATCGATTACTTTTAATTAGCTAGGAGATTCTTGATACTATTCAGCTGAGATTATTGATACTATTCAGCTGAATTTTTGTCAGAAAGTGTTCACTATAAGTTCTATTGTGGATTTTATACTAGAAAAGAAGTTTTAACTCATATATATAGCAAGGATTATACTACCCAATAGTTTACGATCTTAAGGCCTTGCAACGTCAAAATAGGGCAATAATAATTCACTGTCGTGCTACAACGAAAATTCTTAAATGAGCTTCTATTTGTCTACTCTGAAAACGATCTCACCTATCTGTCTCATGCCATTTACAAAAATTGTAGTCTATATTGTACTTTAAAACCAACACAATCCGTCACAAACACATTTTGACTTCAGCACATCCAAATCCAAAGAGCGACGCGGTAAGAAAGACGGAAAAGGATGCAAACATGGGCACAGACCAAATTTCTACGTAGAAATTTTTGTATTCCGATAAAGAACTCTTTGCCTTCTCTTCACTTGGCTTACGTATGCATATTCTTGTATTTAAGTCAGCGTTTTTAATAATTCCGAATCCTTGTTACTACTAAATAATATTTTCCTTTGCAGGTATATTTTTCTAAATTGATAGAGTGCATCAAAAGGCTTAACACTGGACTGGAGAAGTGTTTTTAGAGGGTAATGGCGGCCTCCACTCAAGGAGAAATACGAGTGGGTCCCGGCCACCAGGTAAACGATGTCTATGTACGTACATAACTCACAAATATCACGGTAACAAATCTGTTTCTTCAAATTCAAAATTTTTAACCAGCAACGAAAAATTCCCACACTCCGGTTTTCTGTTAAACTTGTATTCGATTTTTGTTATTTTCATTTATAATCTAATGGAACCATTTTAAAGGTAATTGCAATTATTGTGAAAAAATTCAGTGAGTGATCACAATTGCTTCTCGAACCGCAACTTACTTCATAAATGTTTTCATTTTAAAACTCTAGCTGTGGAAAATTGGCAAAGTAATTGGTAATTAAATTCACATTTGGGTCAGTTTTAAAAGAATTTTGTAGTTGTTCCAAGTTTTTCTTAATACACTAACTACAACTGGCTTTAATATCAATCCTCCCAAACACTGATCATTCATCTCATCATCATTAGAATTAGCTGTATGCAGATAAATCGTATTCTGCAACTAAATAAATAGTTTATATGTTCTAATCGTTCACTAATCAAAATATATTTTGCAAAATCTTGCGCAAAGGCAAAACTCCCCGATTGTAATCCAATTTCAAGTTTCCCCGTTGACAAAGAATCAGACGAACGCGAACTAGAAGAACCAAGATGGACTCCTGGAGTTGTTGCAGATGGCGACTTGTTAATGTTCTTGCGTGCGGCGCGCTCCATGGCAGCATTTCAAGGTAAATATTGCGCTGGCTGAGAAGAAAGAAATCATGCACGTTACCAGATCGTTTCCGAAATGTGCTTAATCGATTGCATTCTATTTATTCAAGGAATGTGTGATGGAGGTCTAGAAGACGGTTGTTTAGCAGCAAGTCGTGACGATACAACAATTAATGCATTAGATGTTGTAAGTAACAACACAATTAAAATAAATGCTTTTCAAATAAAAAAGTTAGGTAAAAAATAAGCCGGGAAGTATTAAGATTATAATAACATTAATTCCTATGTTACATTTGCTTAAAAAAAATATATCCCTTTTAATTTTTGTAGCTCCACGATTCTGGTTACGATCCAGG
Source organism: Sicus ferrugineus (assembly GCA_922984085.1). Classification (NCBI taxonomy): domain Eukaryota; kingdom Metazoa; phylum Arthropoda; class Insecta; order Diptera; family Conopidae; genus Sicus; species Sicus ferrugineus. The sequence goes on along the minus strand of OV277350.1, from coordinate 29,118,577 downwards.
TAAAGCACTTCAAGCACTCGTAAAGTGTCCAGTTTCCAAGGGTATTGACAAGAAGTGGACCGAGGACGAAACCAAGAAATTCATCAAAGGTTTACGCCAATTCGGAAAGAATTTTTTCAGAATTCACAAAGATTTGTTACCGCACAAAGAGACTCCCGAGCTAGTGGAATTTTATTATCTGTGGAAGAAAACACCGGGCGCCAATAATAATCGTCCCCATCGTCGACGTAGGCAGAGTGCACTGCGTCGCAATCGTGTTACACGAGCGAGTAATACACCTCCTAAAAAGGAGGATACCCCGGAACCACAAACACCGACGACGGCGGCGACGACGGAGGCCAATCGTTCCTCGCCCGTTGTCTCCAAGGAGGAGAACAGTTCTCTAACCGAGGACGACGCCAGCGAATGCGACAGTGATTCCAGTCTGACGAACAAAAGGGATGAGTCACCGTCTAGGATGAGGACAAGAAATAAGCAGCAAAACCCATCAAAAGACCAAACGCAGGTGGCAAATGGGAAAAGACCCAAGCGAGGCACAGAGACTCCTGAAACGGTATCGGCAGCTGACAGTCCCAAGACGCCAACGAAAGCATCCACAGAAGTGAATGCAAACAAGAGAAAGGGTGGCAAGCAAGAGACTCCCAACAAAAAGAAGCGCTCTGATGCGGATGGTGGTGCAAATGCTGCTGGTGGAGATGCTACAGACGATGGATGCAAAGACAAGCGTAAGCGTCCCGACAGTCCGGTCGAAAGCATGAATTCTGATAGCCGGCCTGATTCTGTGCTTGATGAAGGCGATACAAACACCAATGACACTGCGGAGGCCCAGTCAAAGGAATGCAAGGAATCCTTGAACAGAGAAGGCGTACAAAACGATGAAGTAAAGTTGGAAGGCAGCGAAAAGCCTGAGAAGCCCATTAATTCATCTGAGGAGATAAAAGAGAACATAAAGAATGTGGATGAAGAGACTAACATGCAGGCGCCTATTATGGCCCAAGCGCCTCCACCCACTGACAGGGTCAGGAACGAGATGACAGTTATACCACCGGAAGAAATTCCTTGCACCCCCGCGCTAACACCGCTAAAAATTCCGACAATTGCTACCGTAGAAGCTTTGAATGCCTCCGTTGCTCGTGCAGAGATGACAGCGGATCGCAAAGATATCGAGAAGATGGAGAGTGGAGGGGTTCAAGACCTGCCGCAGGAACAAGAAATACTTACGAAAATAGCCAATATGAAGCAGGAGACCTCACACATCACTGTTCCCGTGAATCCCAGCCAAGATTTTGTACCACAGGATTCAGTGTTTATCAAAAGGGAACCCATCGACGACTCATCTTCAATGGATGCGACATGCAATCAAAACAGCAACGAGCCGCAAGATCTCAAGGTCAAGATTGAGGTTAAAAACGAAGAACCCAAGCTAAATATTCAGCCGCCTCCAGGACAACCCCTCGGGCAACAGCCTCTTGGACTCTCTAGCGTTCCTAGTGACCCGGCAGCTCCCGAACAACAACACATCCTCCAACATCACATCCAGAAGTACGAAAGCACTGGCGCGCCGCCCGGTCCACCTGCAGGTGGCTACATAGTTGATGGTCAACTGAAATATGGACCCCCGCCCTCCCATCACACGGACGCAACTGTTGCACATCCGCCGGGTGCTCATCATGCAACGCCGCACAAATACTCTGGTGATATTGACATGAAGTACAACGACATTGTCAAGTTCGAGGGCGGCAAGTTCTCTCATGACATTAAATACCCTCCACCTCCCTTGGATCCCATAAAATACAGTCAAGACATGCAAGCCGTAGCGTCTGCCGGCAAGTTCGATATGAAGTACATGGTAGAGCACCAAAATAAATATCCCGGTGACCTACAGCCACAACAGAAGGCTTTCGGGGACCAACTCAAGATACCAGAGCTGAAAGCAAGCTATTCTCTGGCTCCTTCAGAAATAAGTGGAAAGTACCCACCTTCATCAAGTGGTATAACACCAGAAAGTATATCTTTGAAGTACGGCGCAGTCCAGCCGTCTTTGGGCCATGAACAGCAACAACAAGGTGCCCCCGCAGTTGGGCCGCCTTCTGGCATCGCCATGCCAAAGCCGCACTATCAGCACGAAGTGCCACATCCTCTCTCAAGACCTTTCGACTCCAGCATTATGCTAAAATACGGCGAACCAATGGCCTCAAAATACGGGCCAGTTCAGCCCCAACAGCCCCAAGATTTAAAGTACCCACCGCCTCCCGGGTCCATGTCCAGCTCACATCCCTCTGGTGCACCAACAGATGGAGCACCGATAAAGCCGATGACGTTTGGAGAAAACCTTATTAAAGGTTCACCATACGGACAGCAAGAGCCCGCTCTCAAGTATTCGTCGTCAGAGAGCCCCATTGATGCATCTGCTCGATCAACTCCTGGTCAGGACAGCCAGAGCAGTAATAGCAGTTCTCAGCAATCTTCTCTGCAGCAGCAACAGTTCCACTCACCTCACCCGTCTCCTCACTTGCCGTCACCTGCTGGAGGAGGGCTTCCACCTGGAATGCATCCGCAAAATTTAATATCGCCACATGGAGCACCACCAGGCTCTGGTTCCTCGTCGGGATTGCCCGCCGTTTCATCAGTTCCTAGTTCGCTGCACCATCACTCTGCACCACCCACTAGTGTGTTGTCGGGCTCTCTACACATTGCGCCACCACAAACGCATCAAACCACTCATCAGTCCGCTTCAATTCCATCGTTGCCAACATCTTCGGCAGGGGCGCCACCCCTGCTTTCCTCAATGAGTCAGAGCGGCGCAGCGATTCACGCTCAGCTCCTAGCGCCCAGCCATCTTCAGCAGCTTCACCGATCTCATCCAGATTTGCCACCGTCTTTGCATTCCCACGGACCAATTTCACTTTCCCTGCAAGGACATGAATCCCGCGCAGGCCTTCCACAACCCACGCACCCTATGCCGCCGCAGCAACCGAATCAAGGGGGGCACCGTACACCTTCGCCGGCACAGCCACCGCAAAGAAGTCTTAGCGAAAACACCGCAGGGCGTGACAGCGGTCCTCCACAGAATCGCGAAGCCCCAAGCGGTCCCTCTCAGCCCGGGTCGCTACAACAGTCTCCTCATACCCACAGAACGTCGCCATTACCTGGTCTGGGAGGTAATCCGCCGCCAGGTCTGATTGGGCATCCTATGCCTTTGCACCCTCACCTAGCGCACTTACCGCCTGGTCACCCAGCGCACGCTGCCGTAAGTCACCCTGCACACCATATGTTGCAGCATTCGATGGCTGCTCTTGGACCTGGAGGGGGACCCATTGCTTTGCTTGCAGGCCCGCCTTCATTAAGTGGCTTGCCGGAATCTGCAATAAGCCGCCGCACACCACCAGCCCATATTCCGCCGCATTCCTCCGGAATGTCCCTGAATCATTCTTCTGGACCCTCCTCGTCCGCGCCCAACGCGATGCCAACGAACACCGCTCCGGCGTCTGCATTTAGTCGCGCTAGTCCCAGTGTTCAAGGCTCTGTGCCTTCGTCTGGAGTTCCAGGTGGGCCAATCAATGGATCGAGTGGGCACAACAGCTCCTCGCTCACGCACAGATCAGTTTCGCCAGCGTCCAGTGGTGGCAGCCTTAGTCGTCAGAGTCCACTGCATCCCGTGCCACAGAGTCCACTAGGCCATCACCCGTCTTCTTCCGCATTGTCTGCAGCTGCAGCAGCCGTTGCGGAGAGGGACCGTCACGCTCTGCTGCGTCAGCAATCTCCACACATGACGCCACCACCGGTTTCAAGTGCTTCCGCTCTAATGGCGAGTCCGCTGAGCAAAATGTACGGACCGCAACCGGGACAGAGAGGCCTGGGAGCCTCGCCGCCTCCACATCTGCGTCCTGGTGCTTCGCCTCCGGTAATTCGTCATCCGCAAATGCCGTTGCCGCTGCCGTTAATACCGCCAGGCGCTGGGCTTCCGCAGATTGGTGTGCATCCCGGGCAATCGCCGTATCCACATCCGTTGCTGCATCCGTCGATGTTTTATTCGCCCCATCACCACAACCCCTTCAATTCGCCATACGGTTATGGTCCGTACGGGCCTGGCTTTCCTGCAGCTTATATGAAGCCTCCTCCACCATCCGGGCCCCTCGATCCCAACTCGATTATGGGGCATCACCCCGGCTTGTCAGGACCACCACCCACTCGACCTGACGACCCCAATGCATCGGCGGAAAAGCAACAAGCAGCCGCACAGCAACTTAAGCAGCAACAACAACTGCAGCAACAACAAAAACCGCCCACACCAAAGACTCCACAAGGCAACGGCTCCGGCGGCCTCTCTGGAAGCAACCAATCCACCCCCACAGGCCTGCCACCTGTCGGGTACCCCGGCTCGCATTTAGCCGGCTATCCGCCGCAGCCCTTCCAGGAGAGTCCAACGCATGGCCTGAAGCCTACCAGCCACATGGAAGCGTTGCGTGCACACGCGCACTCCGCAAGTAGTGTGCTGGGTGGAACACATCATTCAACAGAACCACGTAAGCTGAATGATGTCAGTCTGTGAACGTGAGCTTTTTTCATTAAATCATTTTTCCTTCCAGTGCCAATCGATATAGAGCCGGATCCAGAGCCGGAAATTCCAAGTCCAACGCACAATATACCCCGTGGTCCTAGTCCTGAGGCCAAGCCGGACGATACGGAATGCCATCGCTCACAGTCTGCTATGTATGAAGATCACTTATTTCCCTCTCAGGCTCTTGCCAATTGATTGCTTTGAATTTTAATAGATTCGTGCGACACATTGATCGAGGCGACTACAACTCCTGCACGAGAACGGATTTGATATTCAAACCTGTAGCAGACTCGAAGTTAGCTAGAAAGCGTGAGGAGCGTGACAGGAAGCAGGCGGAGAGAGAAAGGGAAAGACGCCAGGTAAGAGATGTACGAGCCTCTTGGGGAAAACAGCATTCTAATACCGTCTTCGCTCGTCTATCTTGCAGCAGCAACAACAGCAGCAGCAACAGCAGGCCGCAGCTGCTCAGCAAGCTGCACAGCAAGCCAAACTAAAGGCAGAACTCAAGCCGCCATACGCAGATACGCCAGCACTTCGTCAACTCTCCGAGTACGCCAGACCACACGTAGCATTCAGGTAAATTCAGTACTATAGCAAACGCACTCATGGTAAACCTTTGATTTGATTGCTTAACGCAATGAAACGACACCAGTTCGGGAGTGTAATTTAGAAACGTGGACATATTTACTGTCCATTTTATATTTCTCTATTAAGTTGCACATTCGTACCTTTATAACAAAAAGTATTGTAATTTTTTCATTGTACGCCAAATCGTAGGGAAGTTTCCCATTGAAGATGTTTAGATGTTGAGAGAAAGGCTGGCAGCTCAAATAATCAAGTTCTCCTTCATAGTTTTCTTTTTTGCAAAAGCAACTAAAAATTCTCACAAGGGAGTTGTGACAATAGAAATCTCGAAATCCAAACTGTTTAAATATCTCACATGCATTAAAACTTCAAATACATTATTAAAATCCACACGAAAGTTTTGTGACTTCTTTAAACGCTTTCGACGATTAGCCGGTCTTAACTTTTTGATATAAAAGTACGTATTTGTTTCCGTAATGCTTATTGGTATACACACACTTATTTGACTTCCAGAAATTCATTCAGGTATTCGCTAAATATGTACTTTTAACTATTTCAGCCCTGTTGAACAGATGGTTCCATATCATCACCCAATGGGGCCCATGTATAGTAGAGAGAGGTACAGTTTGATTATCATATACAATACACTCAAAATTGTTGGTTCACCATTTGCACCCACCAGCAAGATCCACTTTTTCAAGATACCATCGGTTACACAAACAATCTCACATCTTTCCCTGCAAAACTTCCTATGCTTTTAAAATTTCTTGGACACATCCTACATTTACATTAACCATTATTTCGAATTATGTACATTTTCCCCATTGCGCTCGTGCATGTCTCTCCCATTCTAGCACGATTATAACTTTTCTAATCCAACACGATTGGCATTTATCATTATGCTTTTATGTATTTGGGTAAACTATTTTGTAAGGATCTGCTAACGTATTTAAACCAATACTTGCAGGGAGTTGGAGGAAATCAAGAACGCACAAGCTGCTGCTGCGAGTCAATCTCGGCTGGATCCGCATTGGATGGAGTACTACAGAAGGTAACTTTTGCATCGAACTTGGCGGTGCCAACCAAATAATATAAACAGAAATTTTGCCATTCACAGGGGGATGCACCCCTCGCAGTTCCCCTTGTACGCTAACCCGGCAGCCATTTCACAGATGGAGCGAGAACGCCTGGGCCTACCACCGCCGCACCACGTGGGCATGGATCCCGGTGAACACATGGTAAGCACATGGTACCCGTACCCACCGATAGCTGGCATTGGCAGCACAACACAAATCAATCGTATTTGGAACATTCGAAATTGCAAATAAATACTTCACGTCTTGTCAGAGTGCTTGCGTCTGCGTCTGAGTGTTTCCAGTTTCCATTAGTATCATTTGTTTTTGTGAATTTAATCACTGCATCTACATCAGCTTCTAAACCAAAAAGTTTCGCATAACCAGATTAACCCCTATTTGTCAAAGCTAAGCTTTAGTTTTTTTGCATACTTCCCGCTATTTTAGAGATCTCGTTAGCTCAATTTTCCGAACACAATTTTTCCGAATCTAAATTTTCAGATACGATTGACGAGAGAATATCATGCACACTCTCACACTCATTTACATTTGCCTTCACAGCAGCAGCCGCCCGACGCCGGATTTCAACTGCCACGTGAGTTTGTATTTTGTCACATTTAATATGCACCATATTACTGCATCCCAGAAGCCGCATTCACCCATCATCACTCCCTCTAACGTGTTCTGTCTCTTTGCAGCGAACGTTGGCCAATATCCGAGGCCCAGTATGCTTATGCCTAGAGAGCCCCACTCCGACGTACTGTTGCGCATGTCGTACGCCGACCAACTCCAGGTTTTCCATTATTTAAGATAGTGCTTTACCTCAATAATTACATATGTACAGTATTTGCAGGCGGCCGAATTCCAGCGGCAGTCCTTGCACGATCAATATTTCAGGTGAGTATTCGACGATCGCGCTTCGTGCAACCCTCACGGCTCTGCCATGTTGTTCGCATGTGTGTTTGTCGTCCCAGTGATGAACTTCACAGCATATACTGTGTCTCTTATAAACGTATTGTTATTGTGGCATTGAACATATCTTTACTTGTGTGTATTCAACAGACAACGGCCCAGGTAAATGGACCTTGACATTCAGGATCGTCCTTCTGGTAGCGATTGAAATATTTGCCAAAATCCTTCGACAAACACACACCCAACTTTTCGTACAGACTTCTTCCTTTGCATTTGCCGTAGTTATGAGAACAAGTTAGTATAGTACGTAGTTATATACTATACAATGCATTGGAACGGTTAGCAGTTGCATTGGAACGGTTAATAATTAATGAATTTAAATCGAATTCAAAATTATGTTTGTTAAGTAGGCAGCAAGAGCCGGTAAAAGTGCACGTTAAACTCGGAGAAACTTTTTAATGCTTTGTTTGCCAATTCAAGATATTCTAGTTGATGTAAGGTGCAGCTATTTCCACATTTTTACTAGGACTCAAATATTATGTTAAGCCGAGCGAACGAGCTGAGTTTCAATTCAATGGGAATATTCAATTTAACCAAAGATATTTCGCCACTATCGTCAATTAGCATATCTTGGCCAATGTTTTTTTGTTTAACTCTTTTTATGAGCCAAAGTTAAACATGAATGTACAATGATCTCGTTCGCAGGAATCAGTTGCGTTAACTACAAGGGCCTTCGAGGAATCAAACATCAAACAAAACTAGTTTCGCTAATCTTAAGAGCTTTTTAGATTCGTCTCTAGGCAAGAGAATACGTGTAATATGGCACACAAACAGCTCCTTACTAAGAATGTGAGGCTGATTTATTGCGAAGATAATTATAAGTATTGGAGGGGACAGTAGCTTAGAGGAAGTTGTAGCAATGATGTTATTATACACTGGTAATGTTAGCAGCAACACTTCTGGCGCTGAACACACCTTGAGCTTTGTAAAAAGAAACTTAGAGCAAAACTTGGAAGTGGAGCACACATAACAATTTGTCATATTTTGGGTTGCGCAGACGACCTGTAAATGTTCGTACAAACTAAGCTTATGTATTCAATGTGTACTAGAAATACCGACGTAGAAATGGATCCTGATTTCTTATTTTTGTAAGTAGTGTAAATTAAGCGAACGCGCTTCTGCTTAGAATTAATTATTGCACGCGGCGAATATTACATCTCATGTAGAACACTGACTTCTTCGATGAGTCTTTTCAAAGATTTGTTTCTAGTGCTTATTTAATTTATTGTCACCACCCTGAACATACATGCTGAACGTACTTTACTTATTAAGGGCATTTTATCACAAACTAACGCGTAGTATTAGGAGCAATTTTTGTGGAATAATATAAGTCAGTTTAATCTGTAACTGCGGCAAAGTATGGTGACGGCAATGAGGCAAGTAAAGCACACTACACATTCTCCACAAATGCGTATACCCATCCATTTACGTGTAATTTCATTCGTGAATATCTTTGTACTTGTAAAATAAATCCGACTTTCGAAACCAGGCTAATTTCGAAATAGCATGACGCATGCGCGCACCACACGCGTAAGTTCGATATCAGTAAGGAATCCAATGTTTTGCAACAAATTGAACAATTTTATTGAATAACTTATTTGTGTAGATATAAAATATATGAAAGCAATGGATATTTAATTATTTATGATGTTAAGAGTTAAGTTTAGTGACGGCAAATATTGTATAAATTTCTCATATACACATGCATATACATATATCCAAGAATTATATACATACATATATATCGTAACACTTATTATATTTAACAAAAACAAGGAAAAATAATTCAGCAATAAATTCAGTTTTTCTTTACGAACAATCACTGTTTCTGTTCTTACGGAAAGCCGTTCCTATTCCGCTTCCACTTCGATTGGAAGGAATTTGTTATAGCGCATTTGTACCAGGGAAGTAGGGGAGGGTATCGCACAGTGCTCGTCGATATGGATTTTGTACCAAATTCAGTTCGGAACCAGATGGTAGCTTGCTGAAGAATACCGGGAGAAGAGAAAAAATGTCCAGAAATATTGTGTGGTTTTTCATACGAAAAATTAACCATAAAATCAAGACAAAATCAATTATGACGGATTTTGGCTGTACTTGCGGTCGAAGGTGCTAACGTCTGGTGTTTCATATGAGAAATTTTCTCCAGTTTTCTTAGATTATTTTGCGTTTTCAAATCTGGATCATATTTTGCTGGGTCTTTCTGTATTAGAACTCCTTGCTTAAAACATGGATATTTGGCTCGAAATAAACAGCCAGGAGTGATACGTATACATCTTTATTGTGTTTAACTAGGCTTGTATTTGATATTCTATATGTGGAGTTCAAACAGAAAGCTTTTCATTAAAAAGTAGGCAAAGAATAAGCGAAGAAATTGCGTATCGGCCACTTCCGCTGAACTGTTGCCGATTCCATGGTTGGTGTGGGCTCCCTTGACGTCGCTTCCTGAGCTCTCATCGCCGGCCATCAGTGAAGGCAGCGACAGCCCCGATGATGCTCTGTAGATGGTGCGATTGTTGAGCGGCTGAATGGGCCTGAAGTTGTGCTTCAACGGCAGACCGCCGTGCGTGTGCAAATTTCGAAAACGCTCGATCTAAAAGAGGATAAACTCATGCTTCATTCATGCACGCATTCATTTTTACGCTCTATACGAGCCCCTCAATAGCCGAATCGACCTCCAAATAGCCGACTCCACGTCAAAAAAGAATGACAAATTAAATTTTGGGAATTCTAGCAGGTCGATTGGGCTTCTGAGCCGCTCGTGTACCCTTTCATCATTTACATTCTATAACTAAACAAGGACACAAATCGCGTTTATAAATGAATACTCTGGATGCGCGCACTTGACTCACCCACAATAACCGCTTGTTAGTAATCGCAACGAAATCTAAACGACTGAATCTTGTTAGTAATTAAAGAATTGAGAAAGCCAAGAGAAGGGAAAGCATCCACGACGCCGTGAGAACGACGTGCCTCTTGTTGACCCCATCTATGGCCCGCGGGAACGGTATTCTGACGGAGTGCTGTATTTTAAACACGTCTTTTCGGCGATAAATGACACTCTGCCTCCCTTTTTGCTTTCTGAAAGCGTTTCCCTCACCGAGCTTGCGTCGTGCTTGTCATACCTGCTGCGCCGATATCAGTATCGGCTCCTCGAAGTCGATCCAAGTGACCGCCTCGCTGCAAGGCGGCGTGGTGAGGGAGCCGTTGTAGGTGAAGTAGCTGCGTAGATAGGTGGAAATCAGGTCCTGCAGCTTCGGCGGGCTCACAAACGTAGCGCGGTTGTTCGGCTCGCGTACGTCCTGCAGGAGTTCAGTCAGTTCCGCGTAATTAGGGTTGTCAAAACCTTGAAACTGCGAAAACACTGGATGAAACCGGGGGCCAGAGGACCGGCATTTCTTTTCCGAACTTTAGGCTTACCGAGAAAAAGAAGGCCAACACCACCAGGCCGCCATCGTGCGCCAAGGCCTCGTTCACAGAGTGGTACACGTCGTTGTAGAACACCATGTGCAGCTCGGCCGGGAACGCGACGTTGTTTATGCGGTCCTCGCTGCCCAAAGTGTCGTTATCGCCCCAGTGGAAGTGGAACTGGGAGAACCTGAAGATTCCCATGCCCTCGAGAGGGCCTCCCTGGATGACAGGCGTTCTGGCGAACTTCATGTTGGCCAGCACAGTGTGGCCATTGTTGACGAGCTCGGCGCTCTCAGGCCTCTGATCGAAGCCCTCCATGACCAGGGGGCTAAACGTCCGCTCAACCACATCCAGGACGTTGATGTTGATGGGGCTCTGGTACTTGCCGTCGCAGGAGTTGTACTGCTCTCCCCAGTGAGAGGGGCCTGCGGGACATTCTAGTTATTGCAGGCACAAACTGCAGTAACCTAAGAGGGACACCTACCCATGCTTCCGTCGTATCCAAAGTCCAGTCCACCAACTCGGTGAGGCCCTACGAATGAAAGAAACGCGTTTAATATTTGCGTCACTTTGGTGGTCCACGGAATCGACACGAGGTGAGTAATGATTTGCTTAATCTAACCTCTCGTCGTTCCTTGATTTGCTCAGTAGCATTCCTGTGATGGAAGTCTTAATTAGTGGATCAAAAATGGACCGCGTGAAATGTGATGGTTGACACAGTCAACAACAGCCACTTAATACCAACCTGAGATTCGTCTGTTTGCAGAATTGATTAAGTCAGAATTGCGACGGACGGAAAGCTAGAAGTGGTGTGAGGGCAACCGTCTCATTTACATTGACGTGTTTATTTTTAAATTAGTATTCCGTGGAATGACTAGCTGCAGGTGTAGGGAGGGGGAGCAACATACGTTCATGTACTCCGTGCTAAAATTAGACACCATGAAGTGTCGCTTTAGAAGAAAAAAATTAAGTCTTTTTATGCCTCCGAAAATGTAATGCATGCAAATAAAATTAGAAGGTGTGAAAAAGAGAGGAATGAATTTTTGAATCATAAATGATAGAAACGGAAAGCCAAACCGAATAGCAACCACTTTTATCTATCGTCGTCCCTACCGTGCTTCCCTGAAATAGTTCTACACTCCACCCAACTTGAAATGAAGCAGTTTTCACGCGTGACAGTAAACTACGATAGACCTTGTAATCGGAGCACTTGTGCGCTTACTATATATAAAAACGTGGACGTGTGATCGATTTCAAATGGAGATAATAATGCAATTTACGTTCATCGCGCTGACAGCGGCAATTCAACTCCGCAATCGACATTATAATGTTGTCCTGATTAACACACGTAATTGACAGTTACGTAAATGATAGCTGATACTTCTGTGCAGTACGGAGAATACTTAACTTCGTAATTATTGGAACAATTCGAAAAACACATTTCCGTTTTCTCTCCGCGACTGTATCCAACAGGGTGAGAAATTCTATAATTCGATAAGAAGTCTTAATTGTAGAAATTAAATACTCGCTTCTGATAGCAATTTCCAGAATTAAGATCTCAAACTTCTATAAAAATGTTTAATTATGTCAATATTAAAAGTGTGTATTTAACGGAAAATTTGAACGAAACGAGAAAAAGCCTGAATGTGTTTAAAACCTGAAATGGAGTGCAAAATTGAATACTTCAGTAAACAAATTAATTACATGTAAATTCTTAACCAAATAAATGCACAGCGATTTCAACTGAGAACAACAAATATTAATTCTTTTAGTGTCAAAACTAATAAAGTAGATAAGTTAATTGTCTACTTTATTAGTGCAGTTTTAGAATGTTTAATTGCCAAATTAACTTGTCTACTTTATGATTTACTGTGAGCATTTAACACTTCAATTGTTATTCTTATCATTGTAGCTCTAATTTCGCTAAACGAAGTTAAAATATTGCACTCTGAATAAATTTGCTTACGCGCTTTCCTATATTTTCTGATCATCCGGGTGTCCTGAGTATTTAAACCCGAAAATGCGGCTTAATCGCATCTGATGCTGCATTAAACGAACAATTTATTAAGTTTCGCATTAGCGACGAGCAAATTTATGCAGTGAATAATGCTAATCAACTCGACAGCACGTTAAGTTATTCAATTATCGGCGACTACCAACCAGTGAAACTCACTGCCGCTTGTCTTTCGCCTCGTTGTACCGTAACTTTAATATGACGATGCATTTTATGGAATATTAATTGTTTTAATTGCGCACAAATAATTTTATTAACATTTAATTGCAGGTCTGCCTCAGATGCAGGCAAATAAATTAATTCAATCAATAAAAATCCCCTGAGAGCGGGGAAATTGCTGAATAGAAACTATTTTCACTTATCGTCCACGGCTCGTCCGGCGTTTTAGGTTGCGCGAGTGGCCAAGCTGCCTGCTTGCCTTGCCACTGACCACGCAAGATTCCAAATTAGCAAATTATATAGTATAATCGCGAATCCTTTTCACCGCAACCAGTTTGGCCATCTCAAGATCAAAAGCGAAGCAGGCAACTTTCAGATCACTCGATACAACTGTGAAATGTGCACCTTCGATATTTTTTTCTTTTTCTTTTAGAAAAGACGATAGCGACACATCTGTAGTGAAATCGAATCGCCCAACCCTCAGTAATAAATAGCAAGTCAACCACACTCATTGAATTTCCTGATTACGTACGGGTTTCACCACGAAATGCTTGACTGATTTGCTCGCTTTCTCAAGAGGGACCTAGAAAATGTCACTCACTACAAAGCAACACGTGGGTTGGTCCTTTAATTTACCATGTCTTAAAAACAACAAACCCCTCCACACCCTACAAGCACGTCATTGTTCTTTATTTTCAATAATAATATTTCCGTAAAACGTTTGAATTAAAGCTCGATAAAAGTGTCGAAATTCGGCGATTTTTTTAGTCGCTATGGCGTAATTAAGACCGAGGGAATCGGTAACCCCATCGAAAGGGTAATCGAGGTCAGAACAGTCGTTTCCTCGCCACGAATTCCAGCCAGTAATCGACAGTGAGACCAGAGTGAAAACCAACATTTTGTCTTGATTGTGAAAGCAACGGAGGAAAGGGTGAGGAACGGGCAGTTATGCAAGTCATGATCTGCGGTCAAAATATTTGACTTTCTGAAGAAGGGTCAGATCAACACGAGGCATTTTTAAAGGTCGCACCGCCGGAGAAAACAAACTTGTTGAGATACGAGAAAGTAATTTTCTAGAAGAAACTAAGTAAAGAGTTCGAGAGTATCGTTGCAGAACGAAGTAAGAAGACGTCAATTGGGGGAACAGGGGCGTCTTGGAGTAACATCAGAGAAAATGCAGTGTGCGCTTCACAGTGGGATTCACTTGAACACTTCTTTTCATTTCTGCCCGTGGCATGTCCATTAATTGGCTTTAATGGTCCCCCACACATCAAGTTGGCCCCATTGGAAGGCGATCCTCTCGAGGGACCGCCGCTCGCACTGCCAGATTCTACGCGATTTCGCTAGATTTCAGTGCACTCTCGCCCATTACCACCGCTTTATGGGAGTGATAAAAGAATTGATTTGTTTTGCACTTACCACAGCAGCAGCAAAGTACGGCAAGAGCGCCGAAGAAGCTGGATCTGAACATCGTTGCGCTTTTTATTACTTTTTCTTTTTACTGCCGGCTACTGGTTTCGACCCCTTCGAGTGCTGGTTGCGCTTTGCCGACGAATGCAGATGAGCAGCGCGATATAAAGACTCTTCGGTGAGGCTTTCTGATTTTCCGATTACCACATGTGCGATGCGAGATAGTTTTCAGCTCTCGTACATTTCAACGAGATTCCGAGTACAATCGAATGCTATAAATTGGGTTCTCACAGTCGTCAGCTACACGAAAGTCGGGCCCGCAAACAAAGGCGATGAACAATTTTCCTGAAATGTTTCCACTGAGATTTCGAAAATTGGGCAATTATCCGACGCTAGACCGATCCGTTCTCGTAGGTGGAAGTATTTGCAACCCAACTGCTGATCGTCAATCGCTGATGATTGTTGCTGATCGCGCCGATTACGGGGTCCCAGTAGCTGCTCAGTTTCAGTTTAATGGCGGCAACGACGACTATCCAGATGCGCGAAGGCCATCAACGTTGAAGCCGTAACCTTTGACCACGCTGACCCGGTCCCTAATTTGTAGCTCTGGCTTCCGTCGACGCAGAACGAGCGAACCTCACAACAAGACGCACGAATTCCGATTGAATGCCCACGAAATGGTCTCGAGCTGTGAACCGGCGCTGAGCAGAGCAGAAGCTGTTACAGCAAACCACAACAGCAGCGGCAACTTGGCAACAACAACCGCTCACAGCAAATAGTGAGGAAATCGCGCCTGCCGGTCCGTCGTTGCCAGCAATCAGCGACATTTGAGACAACTGCGCTCAGGTGAAGCAACAGCTCGGACGGACGGCGTCCGAGGTGGCGAAAAGACAGATGCTGGCGGTTGTCTGGCAGGCAGGTAGAGCGCTGAGGCGACAGCTGACGACAAGCAAATTGACCGGACAGCGACTCACAAGAGACTCCCAGAGGAAGGCTGGCTGGTATTGCCACGAGAAAGCAGCCGACACGAGCTCTGAGCCACGGCAGCAGCAGCAGCAGATGCCGGCTAATCACTCCGGCAGTAAGCAGAGCAGGTATAGCGCTCGCAGAGTGGAGTATGGAGTGCAGTGCGTGGATAGTGAGACGGCATTCATAGCAGCGCTCAGTACTTGCGAGTGCATACGTTGCAGGATTTGCATGCCGAAGTGCTCTACTGAAAATCGGTATTTTTGTGGTATCAGGATCAGCGCCCATGCAATATCAACAGTTGTCAACTTAATAAATGAGCCACTCAAGTGGGAATTTATATCACTCTCATATAGTTAATAATAGCACCCCTCTTCGATGTGAATGTTGGTCTCATGTTGCAACAGGCAAGGAAGTTGTGTGCAGTCCTTCCAGCTCGAGTGTGAGATGCTCCGCACATCGCAGCTCTAATGAGAATCAGTCTACTTCGCTCAATTTGGGTGCAGCGCGCTTAATTGCTTGCCAAGACCGCTCTTTACGGCGCTCTAATGTGCGGAATGAATGTGGGCGTTCAGTGGTCTCCGCCCTTTCAAAATAAAACTCGTTGCTCTGACATACGATAATTATTTGAAAAATTTGTTTCAATACGACGTCCCACGACTCTTTAGTTCCCACATTTGGGTTTTATAAAAAGTGGGCGCGGCTGGAGAAAAAGAATCGGTTTGCTTTACGCCAGTAGCACCGATTTTAAATGGTTGCTGGGGCGAGGTGTGAAAAGATTTTAGCGTGTTTTCTCCCTCCTAACAATCGTTAATAGAATTTTTCGTTAATAGGATTTTATTTTTAAGAATTCAAGAAGTTCTTTTTTAGTTTATTTTGGGCAAGCGATATCTATTTTTAAAATCATATTTTCGAAAATCTCTGCTCTTGACAGGTATTTTGATGGATGGTTTCTCGAGCATCTTGCTTCTGCAGTCTGGTCATCACTAGGAATTCTAGTCTAGGATGGTCGGAAAAATCTCACTATAGCTAGACAGGAGCACCGCCAAGTCTAAGTGTGAATTGACCATGAAAATCGAATCAGTTACATCTTCCGGTGGTAAACCCTTCGTTAAATGTCATTTCAGAATTTAGACCGGTTTTGTGTGTAAGTAAACCGAGTTCGGCACAAAACTCTCGGCCAAAGTGGAAATCAAGGAAAATTCTATGTGACTCACGTAACTCGGAGTTTTAGTGGTTGCGTGAGCAAAATAATTACTCACAACAGAACGCGCGTTTAGCATTTAATATTCACTCAACTCTCACGGGTGTCAGAAGCACTCAGTTCTAAATGCTCCCGCACACAACTAACGACTTCTAAGTGTTGCTGTGTGTAAACGGAGGTGTTTTTGTTCATTAGGCGCAAAATATCGGACAGAAAGAATGCTTCGTTTTTTCTTTCAAATTGAATTCATGAAGAGCGAAATAAATGAGGAATTTCCGGGATAACATTTATCCTTGGACGATTTCCATTACTAATTAAAAGTTAATTCAGAGGACAAAAAAGAATCATTGAAAGTACAAACCAAAAACGAATTGGAATTACGTAATATTATATCAGAAACTTTCGTAAAGCTCAAATTACATGCAGAGAAACGTTTAAGCTTTGTTTTTTTGTCTATATAAAAAAGCGTAATGTTTGTTTGTTTATAATGAGTAAACTCCGGAACCGATGGACCGTTTTGAGTGCGGTTGTTGTCATTATGTCGCATATTATATCCGGAGTGACATAGGCCACATGAAGCTTTAAAACTTCCCGCTGGAGGGCGCTTTGCACCTGCACAGTTTCATCAATTGAATAATTTAGAGAAATGGTGTTCCCGGACCTCTCTCAGCCTCACCTCGACCGTAACCGGCTGCTTGAAAGGACAATATTGACTCCCAAAAATATTGCCGTACACGACGTCGGCACGCAATTGTTACAAAAAGTTACAGGGGATTAAGTCTGCTTCAAATTCATAGACATTAAATGAATTAGAACACAAATGCCTCGTTGGCAAGTAAGGCAGCGGAGGGGACTCTGCTATTATAAAGATCATTCAGTCAGTCCAAAACTCAGACTCCCTCCTTTTATATTTCATTCTAATTTACTAGTAAAGCAATCGTATATTTTTTCAGTAAACTAATTACGATCTTGCCATAAATTATTCAAAAGCGAGGGCAACCAAACAGAAAAGTACGAGTTTTTATAATTGCTGATATGAAAAATAAATAGATTAGAAATCAATGGCTGGTGTGGAGACTCGATGGATGAGGCAATAAATCAAAAGTGAAGACTGGCAAGAATTTATCTCGTCAGTCTAGTTTGCAAGTCATTACGCATTCAATAAAGAGCAGCAATGAAACACCTGCTATTCACAAGTGGCTCAGTTAAATAGCACTCAGCATGCACTTCACATTACATTAAATTCCAGTTTAATATGCATCCCCTTGCTTTCCCCTAAACATCCGCAATAACAGCACCGGCGGTAAAGTTTTCACTGGTTGCAATGAGAATTCAACTCGTTCTGAAAAGGAGCGAAAAGGGTGCAAATGAGTCAACCGGAACGATTAGTATTTTTTCGTCCTCTCAAAGAAGCTGCCGCAACAACAATTTGGCACAACAGACATTTAGGAGACTCGTAACTTTCCATGTGTTGCCTGATATGAAAATCCAATCAGCCGTTCAGAGATTTTTCTTTTCATTAAAGTTGCTCACAGCTGTCTCACATATATCGTGAGGTTCTTATACATGTATGTATATCACTGTATTCTATATGTCTTTAGGTTCATATATTCGATCTCATGGTAACGGCAACTGTGGCAACCCTAATTACTGAAGGTGGCTCCCCAGCCTCCCCAAGTCGCCACCTTCACATGTTCCTCCCACTTCCTGCTTATCGCACTCAATGCGAAGCCGCGCCGACTGCGGACATCCTCACTAGTCAGACATCAAGACATGCCGCGGCCCAGCTAATTGAACGTCCAGATGTGCGCCGGAGGTCGGAGATCCATCGCACAACGATTACGTCGTCACGGCGTGGTTTAGTTTTCGAGCAAACGCGTTGCCAGCTGCTGCTCCGATGCGAATGCGATAAAAACGAAACCTGAATTCGGCTGAATCGGATCGAGTGTGATGAGGGCAAAAAACTAACACAACTGAACGCTGTGCTAAAATTCAACATTTAATTAATTTAGTGCAAAAGAAATATCAGCTGCCGTTTAATGAAGCGGTTCGCGCTCCTCCGAAGCGATTTCTTCGCCTTTAAAGCGCTTTAATAGCTGTTCTCGGTCGTTCACACTATTTTCGAGCATTCATGCTAAGCACCCCTCGCTTCCCCCAACCCAACAGTTGATGATGCGGTTCTTCGAAATCTCTGAGTCTTTGCATTAATGATGAGGATTGCGATGACGGTGTCGATAGTCACGTCGTAGCCAGTGAATTGAGTTTCTGTGTGGGGAGTAAAAACGCTAAATTTTGACACGATATCTTCTTGGATGGCGTCAACAACTCAGAGTATTCCTGTAACGCTTACGTTAGAAGCGTTACTTGGCTTACTTTAGAACGAAGAAACGAACGAAGGAAAAAAGACGACACTTCTATAGTTTTGGTTTTTACACTCACACTCGTAAATCCATAAACAAGTTGGTGTCTTACTTCAGTCAAAGGACGACGTATGCTAGGAAATTTCATCCCCTCAGTTTTGTTTTCGAACTTGTTGACTCAGCATAGGTAATCCACGATATTATGTTTGCACGTGTTCTCGATGAGCAGACCGTACCGTCCAAGTAGAAGCTTCTTATGCTTTTCATATTACTCAAGCTGAGACTTTTATTGAAGAGTTTACCGAGCGCTTTTATTAAGCTGCGATTTACTCGTAGAAAACTTTTCGAGCATGTTAAGTTGCGAACTTTGGGCTGGTATATCATCTGCGTACAGAATTCTTAGCCACGGAAGTCGCATCACGGAAGAGCTAAATGATCCGATTAGATGGCCTTCAGATAACACATGATGGACTTCAATGTATGGCCAGCAATGAAGACGTAATACATCACCTCTCGTCCGCAATTCTGTTAATAGTAAATTAAAAGAGAGAAGGGAAAAACATAAGGAGAATTAATCTCTTCGTAAATTGAAAGGTTGCTGTCGGTCCTTCCGCTCAATCAAGTCCCCCATCCCCTTTCAACGCCCAGCCACCCACATCACACACACTGTCACTGGAAGGCAAGGGCAGAACTGTGGCAAGGAAGTCGATGGAACGTTAACGTTGGGGTTTCCTTTTTGCAGGGATTAGTGGGCCAAATCTTAAGATTCCATTTTCAAGAGTGTGAAAAACGTATCCGTATGTTAAGGATGGAGCTCCACATTCTCCGGTCAGACCTGCATATTTTTTAAAAATCTGAGCTCCCGTCTTCCATTTTTCTGGCAGCAGTAAGTGCGTCAAATTGCACACAGCTTCAACTTGAAGCAATTTCGAGATATGGCTCTAATTTTCATGAGTACCTTTATATCCAAATGTTTCCAGTTCCTCATTTTGAAGGGAACAATCATGGAAAAGTTAACTGACCTAAGCGCCTCCGAGATATGAGCCTTTCGTCGAAAGGACCTTCGCATACAAATGTCCTGTAAGACATATTTCGGAAAATTCTGAAACACGTGTTCTTTCGCTATTTTCGCACGAGTAAGTTTGCAAAATGATGACCCCTCACTAAAAGTGTTCTTCGATGTGACTCTATTCCTCAAAAGGTCCTTCACTCAAATACTTCGCTCCTCAATATACAGGAGCTTCCTCGTAACTAACGCACGGCAGACTGAACGACGTATACGTTCGTAATGTTCTCTCTGGCGCCACTCTCTGCCTTTGCGTTCGTCGCTCGTCGTGACGTTGTCGCTTGTTTCTCACAGCATCCTGCTTTACAGATACACGCGACCAACACGAAATTTCATTGATAAAAGCCAGCGACCTGTGCTGAAATACTTTAGTTGAGGTTTGGATTTCGACCGCGGTGGAAGTGGAAAGGCGGGAACGAAGAGAACGTCGCTGATTTTAGTTTTTAATGCTTAACTTGTTTCGTGAATACACGTTGGTCGCAGTTTGCTCACAGGACTCAAGGGCTTGGTAGCCAAGACCGACACGCCGACGGTTGAGTCCACCACCAGGTCCATGAGTCGAATGCGTGGCTGGTACGGTTGCTGAAGCGGGTTGGTCCTGTGACTGTCAAGCAGTCGCCGCAATTGTTGTCTCCCGAGACAACCCAAGACACCCGTTCATTATTGGCCCATCTTCGTAGTAGTAGTCGTCAGCTGATGACGGATTCACGGGGTTCCTATTCTGCACCTTCTCGCGTTGATTTTCCGAGGCCTGGAAGTTCAGAGAGCTAAAATTGCATGTAGCTCGAATGGATTTAAACGATGCCCATCTTTCCGCTTTTCGGTGAGTAGCAATTAGGAATTTTGGGTTTGCATGTGATTTTCTACTTATATTAAACTATTTCTTATGCTTGATTTTATTTAATTTTATTTTACAAATTTAATTTTAATTATTTATTTCACGAACTTACTTTTCTTTACCGCACTTTAACCGCAAACTCACCGCCTGAATCAAAAACCAAGCTCAGCTGATTTAACTGAATTCTAAAATTTGGACGGTTTTAATAGACAAATTGTGGCCTATCTTGCAATTTTCTGTCGTTCGGTTTGTTTCAATTATTGGTAACCTTTCTGAATCGTGATTCAGCAGGGGCTGAATCTGGAGGATATGGTGGATGTGGACTTCTTCTTTGAAATGCGGACGTTTTTTCCTTAAAAATGTTGTTGAAACAGTCCACTGGATTGAAGTAATATTCGCATTGATTTTGCTCTTTTCAAGGCATCGATGTGGATTAGTCGATGTACACAGTTTTTTTGGGATTATGGTTTGGTCTGGTTGGACGATAAGATCGCCCTTCGCCTTCCTTGCTGCTGATTCGTCCTTAGAATTTCAATGTTTTGACTGTTCCTTGATTTTTGGTGTACAGTGATCAGAATTGGGCAAAGTCAATTCCATTTAAATTTCTAGTAAATTCCGCAGGAGTTAGGAATTTGGAATTGAGGCCCACTAAAAGAGAGGAATTAGAATTGAGGGAGTCTCAATTCCTCTTGAAGAAAGGAAGTCCACAAGGGCGAATTTTTGGAAAAAATTTTTTATTGTTGGAATCGATAGAGGATGCCTCGAAACGGATTTTGGAAATGGTAGGTGGGGTTGGGTTCCCTCCCCCCATTTTTTAATGGCACATAATTTAAATTACACATAATTGGCGGACAAACATGCATATTTTTTATATCAAATGCACAAGCACATAATTTCCAAAAATGTTTGAAGCGTTTTTTGTATACGGCACGAGATTTTAAGACGATATTTCATCCCTATGTCGTCAGCACTATGCAAACCAGCATGATATCCTCAAAAATGATTCGTCCTATTGAATGTTACAAAGGATTTTAGAGCTTTGAGAGGTACTCCACCAAGGAAACCTTTGGTAACTAAGCGGGTGAAGGGTATTTACACTTTTTCCTTCATTAATTAACTCATATTATATTTTCCATTCCTTTGTCCTTTATTAATTAACTCATATTATATTTTTATACCATTCTTTCGACTGCCATGGGAATTTATTGAAATCAATTTTCCCAACCTAAAAAAGCAACTCGCAGGAGCCACTCTAACGACTATTCAAGCCTTTCCTCGGGGCATTCTAAAAATGGGGTTTATGCAGTTGCAACGGTTTTCTATATCCTCAAATGAATATGCTTCGGATTGCAGGTAGCAAGCAGGAGTATTACGGTGCAATAATTACTAATTTTTTTGTAACGATATTAAGAATTTTGCACAAGTTTTTCAGGGATTTCCACTGAGCCGTAATTAGCCACCGTAAAAATGTTTATTGGGTGATTATGCTAAAGAAAGCATATCCAGCATTTTCACTGACTGAGTTTGGTATAAAAAGCTCTGACATATAAAAAAGGATCATTGCAACCTGCCCGCCACCTGCAATCCGAAGCGTAAGCATTTAAGGATATAAATAATCCTTGCAACTGCTGAAACTGCTGAACTAATAAAGCCCGCAGGTAATTAAGGAAAGTCTTGAATAGTCGTTAGAGTGGCCCCTGCGAGTTGCTTTTTCAGGTTGGGTAAATTGACCTTCCAGCAATTAAATGAATTCCCATGACACGTGAAAGAATGTGGATTAATTAATAAGGGACAAATTGTAAATACCCTTCACCCGCTTAGTTATAAAAGCCTTGGAGGTCTAAAGTCCCTTGTTACATTCAAGAGGCCGAAGAATTTATGCGGATATTACGCCAATGTCGCAGAATACATAGGGAAAACCCTTCAAACATTTTTGGAAATAATGTGCTTGTGTAATTGGTATAAAAAATATGCATGTTTGCAAATACGCAGCCTATTTGCTTTGGCTGAGTTTGGCTAAGTTCCACATCGCTAGCAAAGTATTTAAATTCCTTCCACTTAAATTCCTAAAAGGAATTGAAATTTTCAATTCCAATTCCAATTCCTTGGAATTGTTAGTTTTAAAATCCCAATCCTCTGAAGGAGTTGATGTGTTTAATTTCAAATTCCAACTCCTTCAATCGGAGTTAAGACTCTCTCAATTTTAGTTCCTTTGTTCTGGTGAATGATTACGTCCCAGCTCTGACTGTGATGAATCCATGTTTCGTCCGGAGTTATGAATCGACACAAAAAGTCCTTCGGATGGTAAATTGTCCTTTTTAGAAAACTCTTTAGTTGGGATGTTAATGTAAAGAGTGAGTCGTCGTTTGATGTTGAAATCTACGTCAAAAGTGTATTCAAATACAATTTTGTCAGTCGTTGGTTGCGCCGAAACCGTTTCAATCACTCAACAGCATCCTTCCTTAGCATCGAAAGGACGGGCGTAAGCAAGGTTCACTCCAGGGGTCAAAACTTGTGAGAAGAATGCGGTGTCACACGCAAGAAATGTCGATTGAAGTGGCAAATTTTGAATTAAGAGATTTTTTCTTATTTTTTCTTGATGTTTGTTGATGTTCCTCCGTTATTATTTTTGTTTCTTTGGTTGGAGAAATTGGGGAAGACAGGAATGTGACGGCTAAAATTTGTTTTACGTTCACATCGGCTTTGGAGTGCAATCGAGTGCTAAATTACATTCTTCCGTAACTAGGGACGAGCGCAACTGTAGGCAAAGTCAGCTGGATCTTGGATTTATTTTCTACAACTTCGTGGATTTCTCATTACATTTACTCCCACTTTGAAGTGCAGTCGAGTGCGCGCTACATTAACGCGTAACTAGGCACAAAATATGCTGGAACTGAACCGAATTTTTATTTATTACATATTATCAGAGGCACCCTTCAGGTAGGTTTCCTCGGATTCAATGTTTGTCCCTTTTGTAGAGTATAAAATCCACGAAAGCTGGACCACCTCATTGTATAAGAATTTCTTGCAATGAATACGTACGAGATGAAATAAATAAATAACTGGATGAAGCCCCGACTAGGTTGACAGATACTCCGCTATAAACTCCGGAGTTTCTTTTCACAATCTGTGCACGTAATGGCTTTTTATTCATTCCTATTACGAGGTTGCCAAATTTTTGAGGTGGGGAACGATTGCCTTCTACTTGCTCGCGGAGGCAGACCTCAACAAGTGGTTGTCTGCCACGTGCAGCTTCAATCTTCGAGGCATTTTAACATCGCGAGGAATATATTTGAGGATGGTGTTGCCACTTGTTACAACCCCAAGGAACCCCCGCAAAATACTTTGCTGGCAAATGAAATTCCTAACATTTATTGTTGCTTAGGAAAATCGCCACAATTGCCAATGAATTTAATTTGAATAATGAGTTTTCGAGCATCAAAGTTGCAAAAAGTCGCGCATCAAAAGTTGCAAAGCAAACATGGAAACCAAAAAAACAACACATCGAGGTGAAGCTATTTATTTACGTGTTTAGCGACCTCAGTTCGGTTTATGAGCACGAGTTCGATTTACATACAAAATCAGAAAAAGCAGCGTCGTTTTCATGTCTCTTACTTTGCAAATAGGCATTTGCGTTTCAATTCATTTACAAGCACAAAAAGCTTTGAAACTCAGCAGATCCCGAATTCTGATATAGAAAGAACGCACTTGCGGGTAAACAATCTTATTAGTTTCTGCATTTGGGTTTCAATGGATTCGTCCATGGGGAAGGAAAGGGATTTTGCAGTTGCAATCTACAGAAAGATGCTCGACGCCTCCAGCGTTCAATTTTTAAAACTTCATATAGCCTCGGGCAGAATGTAGGGCATACTACCGAAAACCGCTTTCAGACCGTTCCAGTGGTTCCGGAGTTCCCTCATTATAAACAAACGAAAAGCAAACAAACAGGCATTCGGCTTTATTATCTGGAGAGTGGTTTTCCCAAAAGTGGATGTGACTGGGCCACTTTAACGGTCATAAAGGATTTTAAAGCCTTTCGGTGATTTCCAAGGCACATTTTTTAACAGTGCGGTATTCAGTCTTCGGCCTAACTGAGCCTTCTCACTACTTTAAATTGATTTTTTATCGATCTTCTAACATTTTTCTATGCGATGGCAATGCAGGGATGGCAAGATATGATGCGTATGTCGTAGTTCCAGCTCACATCGCACACTTGCAGCCACTTGGTGCAGCCACAATGGCACTCTGGAGCCTATTTTGCACGTTGAGCTTCGCCCTTGAGCGTTCAACCTGCAACCACTGCAACTCAACCGTTTTTACGCCCTTGCACTCGAAATGCGGCAGTTCGAGACACCTCATCATTTTTGTCAGAATTCCTTTAAAAGTGAAAAGTTTCGATACCCAAGGTGTAAAATTAATCGAATGCCAACTATTTGTTTAGTTATTATTAATTTTATTATGAACCAGTCAACCCATATATATTTAAACGAATAAAATATCAGCAAGAATCTCTCTACACGTTTCTTATCGTTCCCTGTCAAAAACTACCACTCCACTGAGATGCCACCTATCCTTCAGAAATCCAGCAGCTGCCTTTTGTATCATGAGTCATCCCTTTCTGACAAAGGGTTCATTAATTTTAAAAATAGCAATCTTTTACTTATAGTCAAGAGAGCCGCGTTTGAATTAGAGTGGAAGCCACGAGAGGAAGGTGGGTTCGAGCGAAGGTTTTCAGGTGCATGACAAAGCATCCCTTATAGAAGAAATAAGTAAGGGTCAAGAAGGGGGTTTTTAATTTATTGGGTGAAATATTTCTGTGTTTGCACGGAACTACAATAGGACTCTCGAACAATTCTTGAGATCTCTTTGTTTTTATTATATTTAATGTAGAATACAGAAGTGAAATGATTTTGCATATTTTATTTTCGCATGATTGCGTGTTTCTCTCTTTGGTCGCTCAACCCCACCTCCGCAGAAGGACGTCAGTAGTCCTGGCTGCCAGACGTCGTTATCCCTTCATTACTCAGCAAACCACGTTGTCAACGATCTTTTCTTTTACTTCCAGCTTGACTTTCCACGTGTATCAAGTCAGCGTTCAAATTTTACAGCTCGGTCAGATTAACAAGAACTCTTCTCTGGTTTGCTGTGCTCCTCGCATCCTTAGCTGCTACAAGGCAGTCGACTCGTAAAAATCAACTCCTTGCTTAGTAATTCAATCAAATGGAAGAAGCGGAACAGGGCGGCGGCGACAATAGCACCGGCTGGCGCGGCTCTAAGGGCACCAAGTAGTCACGTCAAGCCAGAAAGTCAACACATCAGTTATTCGGCGCTCTGGACAGATTCGAGCATTTATCGGCAGCATGCATCTGGCTGCAGTGTACCGCACGCCAAACTCATTTGCCTCAACTGCACCTCGGGGTCCGCAGGCAAGGAAGCCTACAGCACGTGCATCGTCGTGGTCCACGGCGAGAGCAGCAGCAGGGTGTCTTCTAAGTATTGTGATAGCGCTACTCGCAGCGGTTCTCGCTGCTGCCGATTCGGCCTCCACAAGTGGTCCCGTTAGGAATCGCAGCGAGCTCGACTTCAGTGAGAGCGATTTAGCCGAAATGCATCTGTGGAATGAGACCATCGGGTGAGTGGAGCACGCAGTCTCGCTGGCGTCACCAAATGTACGCCCTTCCAACAAGGCAAACCTGGCGAATTGGCAGACATTTGATGTGATTACGCTATTTTTATTATGTCCGCGTCTTTATAACAAACAGCAATTAATTTAACCTTGGCGGCTAATGTTCAATTAATCCATTCAGCCTCGATTAATAATTCATTAACGATTAACTAACGATTACTTAAATAATTGACCTTCTATTCTGCAAGTTTCGCAGGAGTTTGCAACAGATACCATAAGAAGTTTGCATTTCATTGATGCAGGCTAATTTTTTGCGTCGTTTTTCCTTGTAATTTCAATTTATATTTTGTGTTTAAGAAAACGCTGAGCACTTGCGAACTTCTCAGAAAAATGCATTTTTATGACAGCAGAGAAGGCATTCAGAATATGGCGAACATATAAAATTGTTCACAAAAGGATTTCTTATTTTGAGCACAGAATTGATTACCAGAAAACTTCTGAAAGAATAAAAAAGTCCCTTTTCTGCTAGCGATGCCAACCACTCCGCCCCGGCGACGGTCCACACAGGGCGCAATCTGTCCCACGAAATCCACACGGGGCGCAATCTGTCGATAAAGGTGAACCCTTTCTGGCTCCGATTCCAGCCGCCCAGCTCCATGGCATACCAGACAATGGCCGTTGTATACATCGTCATATCAAGCATCGGCTGCTTCGGGAACGCTTTTGTCATCTTCATGTTTTTGCGGTGAGTACGGAGCACGCAGGAAACTCTTGTTTCAATGGTCACTCGTGCAGCTGTGGAATCGTTAAGTATTTTAGTTGTCCACTGATGTAAATGATTGAGCATCACCCACGTTCTTTCTTCTCTGTCGAACTCGACTTCGATTTTGCTGACTTTAGCTGAGCGCGGATCAAAGATTTAGTGGATCCGTTCAGACGTTGCTTCCCTTCATTTCCTTGTAGCAGCAACAGATCCCATTTCGTTGGGTGACCTTCTCCTCGGTGTCTCTAAGCTGTTCAGTACGTCCTTTTCTTCTGTTTGCAGCTTCAAGTCCTTACGCACGCCTTCCAACGTCTTGGTGATCAACCTGGCCATCAGCGACTGGCTCATGATGGCCAAGTGTCCCATAGCCATCTACAACAACTTCATGGAGGGCCCTGCACTGGGCGACTGGGGTACGTACGCTCCTCACCTTCTTTTGTCACTAACTGCTGCATTTCTCTTCCTCTCCTGGTTCAGGTTGCCGCCTGTACGGCTTCGTTGGCGGGCTCACAGGCACCACATCCATCATCACGCTCACTGCCATCGCCATAGATCGCTACAATGTCATCGTCCACCCGCTCGACCCCTTGAGGTACTCCTCCAAAATACGCTCCCGCTGCGCACTCGTCCTCATCTGGCTCTACAGCTTGGCCTTTTCCGTCATCCCGGCTCTGGACATCGGCCTGTCCGTCTACGTGCCGGAGGGCTTCCTCACCACCTGCAGCTTCGACTACTTGGACCGCACGTGGGAGGCGCGCGTCTTCATGTTTGTCTTCTTCGTGTGCGCCTGGTGCGTGCCCTTCGTCACCATCGTTTACTGCTACGTCTACATCCTGAATGCCGTCCGCTCCGCACGCAGCATTCAGTCCAGTAAAGACAAGTCGAAGACCGAGATCAAGTTGGCTGCCGTCATTTTCGCCATCATTGCGCTGTGGTTCCTGGCCTGGACCCCGTACTCCGTGGTGGCGCTGCTGGGCATGACGGGCAACGAGGACAAGCTGACGCCCCTGGGCTCCATGATCCCCGCGCTGTTTTGCAAATCGTCCGCCTGCATCGATCCCTACATATACGCAGCCACGCATCCGCGCTTCCGCATGGAATTCCGGCGGCTCATACAGGGTGGGCTGCCGGTCCGTCGCTCGTCAACGTGGCGCTCTTCGATTCTGTCGCGATCAACGAACTCCAAGACTTTTCACTTGCGGCGAAGCATCAGCAGCGTTGCGCCGATCCAGAATCCTGGGGGAGAAATGCCGCACGCGGTGAACATGGCCATCATTGTGGAAAAGGACGGACCCAAAACGTTCACAGATGGTCCTCAAGAGGCTACCACGCAAAATAACCTCAGAAACGCCGAGGAAAACAGCAGGTTCTAGGGACAAACGGCGAAGTCCGAAGTAGGTCAGCGCTGCAAAACCAGGGAAGACAAGATCGTTTAATGTAGCATTAGGTGTCACGCACCTACACTTTTTGGAAAGACTTTTTGGAAAAACTCCTACAGTAAGACGAAGTTTAGTCTAATACATCCAATGAAACCCAATATCGTCTGACCGCCTCGTCAAGGTACAAATTTCGAAACCTAGACTCAATATGTCTGCCAATTGTGGCTAAAAGTTAGCCAACGTTTAAATCCCAGCGGAATTGCTTTCAGAACTTCCAAAGCTGTGCGAATCGCAGTCCATTGGCTAGCTCACTAAATTGTTGCATATCTAACAGCTGCTCAGGATATCAGGAAGGAAAGTACGTCAATTTTTCAGGTTATTGTGCACTTTTAATAGTAATTATCGACATTTCCAGCCAGCTTTATTTAGTCACTATCGGGTTGCTTCTACATTAGGATCCCCAAAGCCTTAAATGCCACCGAAACTCGAGCAATCACCTTCAGCATTAGCGGATGTCCTTCAATGCGCACTGCTGTCAGTAACAGCATCCCTTCGAGGCTCCTGGAAACAGTTTGACTACCTCAGTAGGTTACGGAGTAGGCCATGGTAGTCAGAGCTGCGTACACACTCACAATGACCAGATTGTTCAGATGCTCGTACATCTGAAAAGCAACGTCCTGCTCTGAGCTTTAAATGGCAGGAAACGGGCAATTTTATCGGTCGAAAGGCAGGAGTGGCGTTTGTTTCGTTGTAAGCTTTTCAATTTCACATTGCGGTTTACGAAAGCATCTCAGAAGGACTATTTTGAGCATTTAAAAGCGTCCGTTTTAAGCGTATCAGTATTATATCAGCCATTTTCTTGTATGAAAGTTGTTTCCTCTCAAACATTGTCACTGCATACATTATAATTAGGACGCAATATAATTATTTTCAATAATTTATTCTACAATTGTTTAACATACCAAAGATAATGAAGTTTACAGGGTTTCCATATTTTCAAAGTACTCTTTTAGTGCTTTATTAAGATGTTAAGATGTATAAAAAGTTGCTGGAGTTTCTTAAAATGTTGCATGAAATAATAAACAGCTTAGATTGAATATTACGTTTAATTTTAATAGCGTGCGTGTTGCAGTGTCACGAGTTCATTGAAAAAACTCACACTTTTGTTTCCTATTCCTTCCTATTTTAAATTAATGGGTGTTGCATGGATCAAAAACAAGAAATAATCTGCTTATTTGGCAGGCTAGGAAGTAAACAGTCATCGGCAACAATAAAGATTAATTGAATACAGGGATAGACGCGTATTTATTACATAATTGTTACAATTGCGTTGTACCAAATTGGTTGTTGTTTATGTGTGCGAATTATAATTGTGTGTACTTTTGTTGAAATAAAGAAAGTAAAAAAATCAGCAGAAACTATTTGACGTTTTATTTAAGTATTACGACAATTTTCAATGATTTCAGATAACCGGTCAGCTTGATCGCATTAAAAGGAAAATTTGGTGGTATTCAAAGTCGAGAAGAATCTATTCGCAATCTCACAATATTTCTGCAAACATTTGCTCACAATAATAAAGTTTCTGCAAACATTTTCATCGTCGGAACAAACGTTTTACATTTTAGAAGAAATGGAATCTTCGTGTTCAGCATTTAAGCCGTCGGTAAAAATGCCAATCGGAAATATTCAGGTGTTTGGCCGAAAATAAACAATCCAGATGTAAACAGAAATTTTATTCGCTATTTATATACAGACATATATCTGCACAACCATATAAAAACAATTATTTCTCGCACTGGCTTTGTAGTTTTTAATTTACTCTCAACTGCTGATGTTATTCACTTGAGAAATTCGTGACATTCTCTCAACAATGGTAATCGAAAAATTCCCCCTATAAATGCGACATGAAAAAAGGAAGAAACGTAGTGAGCAAAATACAGGACAATCGAGAGACTTTTTTGTTCAATAACCAACTTAACGTAACAAACGTATAAAAGTTCAAATTCGGTATAGAAACTCATTTAAATTACGTCTACTAGAATTATCACTGGACTACATTTTGAAGTTTCGAATTCTCTGCGTGTGCAACGTGACTTTTCCAAACTTTCCCAATGGAAGAAAAAAATTAGTCAATGTAAATTAGAATAGTTAAAAAAAACAATAAAAATAATTACTTACTAAAATGTTTTTTTCTTTCGAATGTCAACAAACTTCCAGCGATTTTTATTTATAGTTTTTATTTATAGCGGTGCCAATGCTTCGCTGACAGCAGAAATGCAATAAACGCCGGTAACCGCGCGCTGATGTGATTCCAATGTCAGCCGGCATTTTCGCACGGCATCGTGTTTGCACTCAGAGAGAAGTTTGAGAGAAGCACGCGACGCGCACTTGATTACCCAGTATTTCTGCATAGCAACGCATTCAAGAGCCAAGCGGCGAGAAACCCGTAGAAGCGAAAAGCTCAGTTCAGTTCATTTTCGGTTGCTCGGCTTTGTGGTCCGTGACAAGAGCTGCTGTGGTTTTTGGTTACTGATTTTAATCACTTGCTTCTTGGCATCAAATTGAATTAAGTCTTGCCGTGCGAGAATAATCGTCCGCGAGACAAAAATACGCCTAAATGAAAGCAAGTTGCCGTGGGAAAAATTAGCAGCATCGTTTCTATCGCTCCTTCAAGCGCTGCACCAAATAATGTGAATCGAAGTGGAAGAATACGTCCGCTAAATGGGAGTTTTCCGTGTTTTGCAAGATTTTCCCAAGACGGCTCCAGCTAGATCCACCATTTAACAACAACAAACGAAGAAAATCTGTATCCCTGCGTTTGACATCTGACTTTTGTTGCTTTTCCAGCATCAAAGTTGCCACTCATTGCAGGACGCTGCCTGCTCGCCAACTCCCGGTGCAGCTGTACTCGCACACATGAGAAGCTTCGTAGGGCTTGAGAAGCAAAAGAAGCAGCAAAGGAAAAGTGAGTGCAACGACACGTCGTGGAAATAAGAGTGAGAGTCGGGTGTTCGCGAAATTGTCATGTCCACTTCCATCAATGAGGGTTCTTCTAATGACGCTAGAAAATGTATTCGCCAGCTTAAATTTTGCTGGTGAAATTTAGCCGCGACACGGGACGTATGAGCGACTTTTATTTGCACACGGGCTCGCCTGAGGTGACGCCACTCATACGCACCGATGCACGCCTTGAAAACCTTCACAAGTAGACGAGGAATGCAACTGTCAACGACCCGCTCTTAGCACCAAACACTCGGTTGCGCCAACCATTCCACTTTTGCTTTGCTCTCTCAACAAGCAGTTCAATGTATTGCATCGTTTCGTGACCCTCTTACACGCCGACAACAAAGCCGCCGCCGACGGCAACCCGGCAAGCCGGCAAGCAGTCACCGCCGGAACGCCTTGTTCACTCTTCGGGAATTTTAACCCCCGTATGCAGAAGGGCATCGTCTGCACAGCTAGTTGCGTAACCGGTTTTCAGGAGAGGGGCAGCAACTTGTCCCAAGTTACTTAGAGCTTTTTCTAATTCTAGATTTTGTAAAGCCGTTTACAGTTTCAATTTCGAGCAGTTTGAACTTCTAACTCGGTTCAGAAGAAAGTTTCATTTGTGGGTCATTTCAAGAAATTCCTAACAATATGCATAAAAATCTTTACCTAAAAATACCTTCATTAAATGTTTAATATTACATTTATTTGCAGCCCTGCGTATCTGTTGCCAAAATCATTTCAGTTTATTTTCGAATGTGTGCTTCACACACAATATCATCATCAGCGGATTCTGTAACTGAACGCAAACTCTTCCTTTCCTCTTTAACCGCTTCGAGTAAACTAAATCATTATTCACCACAATTAATTAGATTCCGCTGTGAAATTTTAACTTGTCGGATAAAACCAGCAGAAACGAAATGAAACAAACAAGCCGGCCAAAAATAGTCCGCAAAAATGCTGGCAGTGATATGAAAGAATGAAAACATTAAAATCTGAAAGTCAATACTGAACGCTGCAGCTCTTCAACTGCATGAAGCTCTGCTTCCATCCTAAAAGCTTGTGGCAGAAAATAAGCGCCGATTAAAATAAGAAAAGTTCGCGGATTAAAAGTTCCTTCCTTTAAGTTTAAGTTGAATATTTTGCGTTGCAGTAGCTGAAGTCACTTGAATTGACTGGGAATTTTGTGAATCGATGTACCAAATCTGCGTGAAGAATGAGGAAATTAATTAGAGGAAAGCGTGTAATAAAAATACAAAAGCAAAGCTAGAAAATAATTTCTATTTCTATTCAGTGTGAGCGGTGGAATTAGTTAACACGGCGCCCTGAAAACCGGACTGTTTGAAAAACAAGTACGAATCTCAGGATGACAACAAAATAGCTTGTTATTTCATTAAATTTTTTTAAGAACTAAAAATGATTAATTTTTACATGCTCATTCCCCTGTCATTGAAGAGGGGGAAATGCAATCGCAATCGGGGAAATGCAATCGCAATCGGTGAAATGCAATCGCAATCGGGGAAATGCAATCGCAATCGGGGAATTGAAAACCAAGTCAACCAACTTCTCACTTTCATACCAACAGGTTGCGCCGCCTCTCCGCCTCAGGATGTTCGACACAAGGTGGCTCCCCGCTGCGTGCGGCAGCCTCGCGCCAGCCCTCATCCCGCCCGCCCACATCGCCGTGCTGTGGTACTTCTGGGAGAACTACGCGCGCTACGTCGATAAGCATTTCTGCTCGTGCTCGTGCTGGGACACCGTGTTCAAAGGACCCTACGAGTCGGGCGTGGCGTCCTACAAGCACATGTACTTCAACGCCACGCAGAACGCGCTCAAGATGTGGCTGCTGACGGTGTTCGCGGTCATCGGGCTGTACGAGTGCATCAAGCAGCTCATCGCCCTGATAATGCAGCAGCGCGTGCGCTACTCGATGCTGACGCTCTTCTGCCTGTCCATCTTCTCGCACTACTACGCCTGGTGGGCGTACATCAACTACTACAACGACGAGTACTACCATCAGTGGAATCACCAGCTCTTCTTCACGGTAAGGTGGACGAGTTCCAGAACGTCACTCACGGCACGGTGAACGAATTGCTGAGCCTGAATGAATTCGAATCAAGGGCGTGATCAAGCGAAAATTGAAAGTCATTTAGTTCTGTCTAACGCCGGCTTCTCTCCAGGTTACCGAGCTCGTGTCCACTGTAATGGTCATGCATCTGGCGGACGCGACCAACGCCATCAACTCGAAGAAGATGTGCTGCATCGTCGGCGTCGCGCTGCTCCACATAGCGGCCAGCAGCTTTGACCAGTTCGTCATAAACGTGATCCGCGGCGAGGGCTACGCCCACCAGGTGGTGCGCGACCTCGGCTTCATGGTGCCCGACATCCTGCACCTGGTCCTGCCCATCTGGCTGTACCGCCAGAGCCGCAAGGAGTGCTACAACACGCGACCCTTCATCAGGGACCACTCGCTGCACAAGGACATCGTGGCCATGTTCTTCTTCGTGTTCGCCTTGTTCACGGTGTGCTGGCTTCTCTGAGAGGAGATCTTCAGGCTGCAGCCCGCGTCCCTGCCACCCAGCTAGACGTGACAGTGGAATGAGCGGCACACAGCGAACTCCAGCCAACGGCGATCGAGATCGTCAGGGCGTCGATCGGCCGCTGGTAGAGCTGTAAGTTTTGCGCCAATTTTTTCGATTGGTGGAAGAGGGAAAATCGTTTACTAGCACCACGATTTTCACGCACTACTTTAAAGACAAAATAGCTGTAGTTATTCACTGCACTCCAGGCTGCGTGTTTTTTTTTGACAGTTCTGGCACGCATAATGTGGCAGTTCGGCACCTTATATAGTCTCCGTGGCAACCGCATTCGGCGGAGTCGAACGTCAGCCGGGAATGCAGTCGTTGAGGCACATCTTAGCGCATCAGTTGTTAGATTTCTAGTTTCTAGTGGCCAACGATACGTAATCGGCATAATAATACTCCTACCATATTAATGTTGTTATTATTGAGTGGACTACAGCACTGAAGTTCTTAGACGCTCCACGAATTAGTTTAGAAGACAGTGTTAGCAAAGTAGAGATATTTTCTTCATTACTTGCCGCGAAGACAAAGTCTTGTGTAGTGAATAGTTTCGCGGATATCGGGGTTGGGTTTCGTTCTTTGACGGTGCGCAACCCCAATTAGTTAACCATCTCGTATTCAATCTGTACTCGTACTCAATGTATTTCTTTTTCAAAATATTTCGCAACTATATCACTTCAAGTTAAGCTTTTTGAATCAAATTGAATGCTTTAAAATCTTCCTGCAAACATGTTTTTGGTAGAGAATGTTTTGTTTTAAATGTTATGTCGTTGATTTATTGAGTCGGGAAATACAGATTATATCCACCAGCGGAAGTAAAATCTTTTAGTACTGATTTATTTACTGTTTCATGTGCTGATTACATGATTTGCAATGCGAATCTACGATGTTGTGTCTTCACATAGCCGACAAAATATAAAGCATTTATCAGTTTTATTTATCAAGTAGTTCAAACCGAAACTTATTTATGCTTTTAACGTTAAACAACAGCAAATGAACACAAAAATCTTATAAAAAGTTAAAACGACCTTATCGTGAATCCGTCTTATTTATCTGAAGATTCTGTTTGAAGTTTCTAAACAAACTGAATATCCTCTAAAGGTGAAAAAATGTTCACTTCTTCGATACAGTTCACGATAAGAAAATATATACCGAACATATCCAGATCCAGGGCCATACAGCGGAGTAAGCCATCATCCAGCGTTTAGATTTACACTCTTAATTAACGAAGTCTTCTGAAATTCGTTGGTGTCAGAGGAATATATTTCTAAACTAGTTT
The DNA here is from genome assembly GCA_922984085.1 of Sicus ferrugineus. NCBI lineage: Eukaryota > Metazoa > Arthropoda > Insecta > Diptera > Conopidae > Sicus > Sicus ferrugineus. Next base: position 29,083,344 of record OV277350.1, on the reverse strand, counting down.
TCCTTTATACACCCATTTAATATCTTGTAGTAACTTTATACTCGTAAGACTCGATTAGTGTAGATTTTCGGTTGTAGCTTATAACATACACTAGCATACGCAACTCATATCACTAGGAGTGAAATCTGTTTATAATATAATGTAATTGTTTACAAGGTAAATAAATGCAATCACTACTGCATGTAGTCACCATTCTCGCCTCAACTCTATTATTTTAGCTGTATTACTCGAACCTTAGTCAAGATATAAAAGGAATAAACATGGAAAATGGAACTTATTTTGAGTTCCAGTTGAAATAGGTAAACACTTATGACTTGGATTAGATCATGAGGTTTAAGAGGAAACCATTCGAATGCATTCCGCGACCCAGCAAAGCTTTCAGAGCAAGCCGAGTCAAGCACGCGGTGCTCCCATGAAAGTCTCAGGCCGCCAAGATGCGCTTTAAAATGGGCCGCTTGAAATCTGGGCGAAGTTGTTTTGCTCCCCAAGCGCGTTCGAGCGTAATCCTTATTTAAATCTTCTGTGCCGAGTTCCGTGCCGTTCTGTGCCGAGTTCCGCAAAGGCGATGTTGGTCTCAGCTGTAAAAACTATGGTTGGTTGGATGTTGTCCAGCTGTAAAAACTATAAATCGCGGAGCCCTGAATAGAGATCGATACCCAAGAAAAAGCAAACTGCTACGTCTCAAAGCTGTAAGTATCTACTAAATTGTTTTGATTAAGATTTGCCAAGTATTCCACCTTCAAAGGCCCTGCATGCTCCTCTGAGAAAATTAAAGCGAAAGATGTCATGTTCCTGAAGGTGATCTTTTCAAGAAAGAAAGCGTCCAGAAGCTCGCGAAAGACGTACAGCCGACGAGTCATAAATACAAGCTAGCTAGTGCATTTAATTGGAGATCCTGTATATTTTGAATTAGTAAATAAAAACCTGAGTGCATTTTGTGTTCTTCAAAGCATTCCATTCTCCAAAGATTCTTCAAGGGTAGCAAAGAAATCTGAGAACTGGACGTTACGAATTGGGTTCCTATAAAATAATCAAGCGAACAATCGAGTTTGTCTGACTCACAGTTTGAACGCAGCTTTGCACCACGAAAACATTTACTTTGCTTTTCTTCGTGAAAAATATATTTAATTCGTTTTTCATGTGAATTACATCGTAAGTCTCTATAAATACGCATATTTTCAATTACAATTTGATTCCCACAAATTACAATCATTTTTCAATTACTTCGCAATGACAATCAGCGACGAAAATGCAAATTAGGGTTCTGTATTATGCAACAGAGCTGTGAAATTAGATTATTGTTACATTATTGAGTAATCTAGTTATTATGATTTTAGTTATTTCGTTATGACTGAAAGTGGTCGTGAAGTAATTCGTGTCAATCATCTGCTTCATTATTTGAGAAATTTATCTCAGTTTTAATTAGATTATTGAGAACCATAAAGATATTTCGATCCTTATTTATAGAATTTCCTTATTTTTAATAATTTTAATTACTTTAGAAAAGGGGAGGCAATATTCGAGTTCAGAATAACAGATTTTTTATTTGATTACTATCAAGTAAAACATACTACTTGCAGACTTCTTAAACAGCCAAAAATCAACTAAGATTCCACAATCTTTCGATTACGACGTCACTATCTGTAATCGTTATTTTGAAGTAACGATTACAAAAATAATGGTCGCTCTTACAGCTCTGTTGTGGAATGTAGATATCGAAGCTTAAAGCGCTGGTATGGTTAAAAAATGCTGCTGAAAATGCTTAATATTCAATATTCAAAGGTGATCTTTTACTTCGTCAAACTCAAAATAAGGCCCCAAATTAATGTTCAAGCAAGGATTTTTTACAACTTTGTGTTTCACAGCGAATCCCACGCCAAGTTTTTATTTAGCTGGTGACGCTATAATTTCGCTGCTCGATTACCGAAAATGATTGCAAATGTGCGTGGTGCAGTGTTTAAATTAAATCTAATAAAATTTAAGTGTAAACTTAGCTAAAATTATGGACGGTATAAAAAATCAGCACTTAAGAGCAGGTTTTCCAAAATGCATGGAAGCAACTTAATATAATTTATTAGTTTTAGCTTAACGCACAAAAAACTTTGACGAAGAAATAGTTGACTCCCCACAGCTTCCGCAGCACCAAACACCAAAAGGACGATAAATTCAATGTCCCGAAAAGTAAGTCAACGCCGAACAACACGAAATCTTCTCACGCTGAACTTCACTTTCGGTTTCTGCTGCTGCGACTTTGCAAGGCGAAGCCAACCGTGGAGCTGCTGCAGCAGGCGCCGAGTAGACTTCCTACGTCGACCAGTCAGCCACAGCAGACAAGCCGAACTATATGAACCACTCCTTGCGCTTGGTCACCTGATGGCCTGTTGTGGAGTGGACAACAGCCTCATCGGGATCGTCAGCGCCGTCGGCGCCCTGGTCTTCGTGGGTCAAGTAGTCGCCCTTGTGCCGGGCCAGGTACCGGCCTATCAGGAAGATCATGAGGCACAGCAGCAAGAAAAGTACAGCAAGAATGCCTAGTAAGTGTTTAATTTGGGGTTTATTTTATGGTATCAAAACGATGTGCGCAACTTACAGCCCAGCAGCACGGAATCAACTTCGTTGTAAGCTTTCCTCAGCTTCTCCTGATCGACTAACGGCGGCGGTCTCGTCTCCACTTCCGGAGGGGGATGTGTTACGGGTTCAACGCCGCAAAAGTCTTCAGTGAGCTGACCTGCAAACACAGAAGATTTCGGAGTGAGCAATGTAATTTCTGGTGAACTGTCGGCACCACGCACTTCCCAGCGACTTCACATTAGACGGTGGGTTCTGCTGGAACATCAGCTTCAGCGGATAAATATCGTCGAACTGCACACGCGAAACACAGCCCACGAAGCCATCGGTCATTGACTCGTTCTTGCCGATGTACATGTACTGGATGTTGTTGAACTGCGCGTCAGCCGAGGCCTTGATGTCGAAGTGGTACTCCACGGGCTCGTAGTTATCTACCTGCAGCACCACAGTGGAGCCGCTGTTTTTGCGCGAGAAGCGCACGTCGTGGTACTGACCCAGGCCGAAGTGCTTCTTCGGGAATATAATCTCCTGGCGCTCAAAACCGAAGTCGAACACACACCGCAGATGACCTGAAATTATTTCATTTTTTTAAGAGCGAGGAATGCAAGAATGTAAGGGAATTTTTCCCCTTGTGAGGATAGCTAAGATCGCTACCGGATAACAGTTCAGTCGCGTTTCTCACCTGAATTCGATATTTGAATGGTCAAGTATTCGCCAGTTAAATTGGACGAAAACCCTAACAGGAAGCCTTTAGGAATGGTCGTCGTGAAGCCCACACGTATGTTCTCGGCAATCGAGGAGCGGAAGGAGCCCTCGAACTCATAACGTATGATGGAGCTCGACCGCAAGTTAACGCCGATTTCTGAAGCAAGAGGGTTGCAAATTCAAGAAACTACGTCAATCACTCGCGCAAAGCACATACCGTCTGCGCAAATCGGACCCTTGAATGCACTCCAGCGGCAGTCGCAGGTGTAGCCGTCGTAGCGTTCGATGCAGGTGCCATTGTTCAGACAGGGGCTCGACTCGCAGCGACCGACGCAATCTGGACTGACGCCGTAAAGTCCTCGCACTGCGTACTGCTTCAGATCCACCATTATACCGTTCAGCAGGAGCGAGCGAAGGCAGCCAACGTAGCCATCACGGTACTCGGTGGTTGCGCCAATCACAAGATCCGACGTGAGATGCAAGGCGCGCACGGGGCCTGGAGGCTCGCGTACCTCTGCTTTCAACGAGCCGTCGACAACTAGGCGTGCTTCTTTCCTGCAGTGCATGAAAGTTATTTAATTCGTGCATATGCAGCCAGGGACGTGATGGCACTCACCTATTTCGCTCCACACTGACTGTGTGCCATTTGTTGTCGTTCAAGTGGTAGCTGGTCTCCACATTCACTCCCAGGGGACCGCTTCCAGCCTGATACTGGAACTGCAGTTTTGTGCCGCCAATGATGCTCAGCTTGATGTAGTCCGTGGGACCCGTGGCATGGAAGATCACGGCGTTCTCGGTGGTGGTCTTGAACTCCAAGTAGATGTCGCCCGAGTGACCCATGTCGAAGGGTGGCAAGTTGATGGTTGCATCCGCGATGCGGAAGGTCACTATGTTGCTGAATAAATTGTCGCCCTCGCAGCGCAAGGGACCCAAGGTGTAGCGTCCTTGCTTCTCGTCCAGCGGCGTGCCGGTGTCGCCGAATTTGACAGCGCGCACGGGCAGATATTCCTTCTCGCGGATATCACCACCATCCTCGGTCCACTCCAAGCTATTTGAGTCGCAATTGCACCACTTGGTAGGGTCGTGACACTTACCCAAAATACCGCACTCACACTTACGCGACCCAGGCAAGGCGCCGGCCCAGTAATCCATCGGCTGGTTCTGCCGCGAGACCCACCATGAGAAAGGTCGGAAGTTGCTGGACTCAGCTGTAGAGGAGCACACAGTAAGACAAGCTAGCTTAAGGTTCAAGGAGAGTGGGAATGATCTTACACGGCGAGTTAAAGAGACGCGACGAGCGGCAAGAATAAGTCAGGCGCTGCCAGCAGGTATGCGATCTGTTCAGCAGCGCTTCAATTTGTTGCAAGTCGGCGTCGTACGCTATCTTCTGCTCAAAGGATCCGGGCTCCTGGAAGCCATCAACGGTGGTGGTATGCTCCTGACTATGTCCCAGCGTAGTGATGACACGCCCATCGGCTGAAGAGAGGGAGAGAGAGAGAGATATACACAAAATAACGACACTCTGAAGTAAAAATTATAAATATGGTATTTTTTTAGTCCTGAGATTTCAAGGTTTCAGAAGAGTCTGGACGCCCCGAAATAAATATTTATAGCTAAGTAGAAGAAAACAAAACACCACATTTATAATGTAATGTCCTGAATTAGAAAATAATCACTACTTTCACGAATAATTTCGGTCAGGATTTCGTATAGCTGGGACTGTAACCTCCCAGTGCATACAATTTTGACTTACAATAAAATTCACAAGCAACTGGAAATGGCTTCAGCACACCGCTGCCATCCACATCAATGTGCATGTTGACCCGCTGCTGCACGTGTTGTACATTCTTGTAAGCCTGGCACGAAAGCGGATACTTCGCTGTAAACACGAGGAGAGGGATTAGTGTGTGTGTCTCTTTGCCCGTCACCTGCACACTCACATGTATGGCAAACAGCTCCCGCATATCCAGTCGGCGAGCAATCGCAGAAGAACTCCATGGAGTTCTGGTGGCACACCCCGTTATGTTGGCACGGATTCGGATTGCACCGGTCGATCATCTGGCACGCGTCCACGACCACCTCGTCGCCACAACACACCTCCTCGCCCTGTTTCCAGTCATTCGGCAGCTTGTAGTTGCCGTCGACCAGTATCAACCGCATGCAACCCACAAAGCCATTCTTGTCTAGGCCGCCCGCGATGTAGTACAAGCGCCCCGTTGAGATCTGAATGTTTTTGGTGGTGGTCATGGGTCGCTGGTCGATGTTCAGCACCAGCTGGTTGCGCGCTATCGTAAGCACGAAGGAGTGCCATTTGCCGTCGTTGAACTGCTCGTCGTAATTGTCCAGGAGGATGCGCGGCTTGTCGGCCAGTTTGAGGTCAATCTTCACCTTTCCATACTCGAGGAACACCTTGACGTACCCGCCCGAGGCGAAGTCATGGTGGAACATTGTGCCTCGGTCCTCGTACGTGCGGAAGTAGAAGCTAACGTTCATGGCTCTCTGTGCCTCGTAGCCCCTCAGTCGCACGAACGAGCTGCGTGTCGTGAAGGTAACTGGGTAAATAGGCGGCGAGATGCAGGCGTAAACGGTGTTGACTTTGGTGTAACGGTAGGCTTCGCCGTATTCGAAACTGTCTTTCATCTCGCGTATGAAATTCGATGAGTTCAGGAACAGGTTTTCAATGCAGCCAGTGAAGTTCTGGGTGACTTTTATGCCCTCCTGCACATTCGGCACTCCACCGAGGTACAAATCGCGGTTCAAGTTTAAGCGAGTGAACTCGCCCTCGATGCTTCCACGCACTATAGCTCGATCCACGGAGAAAATTATGTCGCGCTGATTACGAGAGATGACGACATCATGCCAGATATTGTCGTCCAGCAAGCTGCCCACCGACAGCGATGTCATTACACCCGAGCCCAGGTCCAAGTTAAGCACCATTTTATTCTCGCGCAGCTGGAGAGCGAAGTAGTCGCCTTGTGTTCCGCGCGAATACATCAGGATGCCGTTCGCGTTGGCAGTTTTGAAGCGGAAGCGAATGGATTCGCGAGTTGAGTCCACAGGATTTCTCAAAAGGTCGTAACGCACCAAGCCAGTTCCGTTGAAGTACAAGTTTTCCGCAACTAATTATTCAAAATACATGGATTTAATTCTCGGAGAAAATCGAAGAAGAGACCAAAGTTCTTAAGAACCATTCTAATGTTTATATATGTAGCTGTTAAATGTTCTTGCCTTTAAAAACACAGAAATGCGCTTGGCCAATAGTTTAACTATTTAAATAATTAATTTTGTATATCCTACAACAAAGGTTTCGCTAAGATAAGGAAGGTAATAACGAGAAATAAAAAGTTCCGAAGAAATCACTTAAGCTTAACTGTTAAGCTTTTAACTGTAGCGAACTTTAGGGTTTTCACTGTAATTAATGCAATTATAAACAGCATTAGGATGCATTTGGACTTAACTCTGAATAAACTTCGAAGTTTGGCATAAAGGTCGAACTCATTAATATAAAGTATATTTGAAAACTAAAGCCGACTATGAAAGATTCACGTTTATATTTCTATTAAGCTGTATAATACTTCTGAGCCGTAAAAGATACAAATGAAATAGGTACAAATACAATAAAACTCACCATAATCACAGCCGTAGAGCTCTACGCGCATCGAGATCCTATTGTGCCAGCGGGTGGGGTTTATGCGCACCCACTGGGCGATGATGGGCACTTCAAAGACATTATAGTGTATCGAGTTCCCGTCAGAGTTACCTTTGAACATCTGATGATGATTGTTAAGAATTAATATATAAGAATTAATATATTTCGCATAATATCATGAGACTTGAGAAGAACCAACACCAATGATTTAAATTAGTCAAAACAAAAATACAATTCCATAGGAGTCTTTGGGTTGTCAAAGGATTAATTATATAAAAATAAACCGAATAGATAACAGAAATATTTATACATATAAATAGTGAAATTAAATACAGTGAGGAATAATAAATGACAGCGACGGAGTCTCATCATCTCCGTTGAGGTTTCTTTTTATACTTTCAATTTTACGAGGGAGTTCGCACTTTTGAACAGTTTTGAAGGACTGTGGATAATTAATTTCAAGATGCTGGTTGAAAATCAAATATTGGTTTTTCTTCAACTATCCCACTACTTTGAGGTATTCCCTCCTACGTCAACAGTAGCTGTTAGAAAACCACTCTTAGCCCAATTTCTATGTACACCTTTCCGGAAAGAAATATTAGATCAATAGCGTTTACAAGTCTCACCTGTACATTTAGTATATGTAGGAATTGAGTGTGGTTACCGGTTTTCAAATTAAAGTAAAATAAAGATTATTTATGCAAAATTTCATGGCAATATCTCTAGCTGACGTTAAGAAGTAAATAACATTTACATTTAACAGACGGACGATTATCTTAATAATAATAAGGTTTTAATAATAATAAGGTTTTTACTATTGAACGCTTTAAAATATCAAGAATGCGCTAAAATTTCAAGACAACACAATACAGATTTATGGAAACATGTTGATTCTTCATCTTCATTAAATTACCTGCGGTTCACTGGAAGGATTGACATACGATCGCCAATATTCACCATCATCTGAGTACTGTACGATGTACTCGGTGACAAACTCATTCGCATGCGGACGCCCCATGATGGCGATTTTGCGGGTCATGCGTTTATCACCCAAATCGAGGGTTAGAAAGTGATTGTAAGTGTTTTCGACCGGGGTCCAAGCAGAGTTACCTTTGTGTGATTGGTTAGTTTTTAATCAATGTTATTGGGTTAGTTAAAATATAAGGTAGCATATCATGAAGCCAACTACTATATTATAGCTCAACACGCACCGAAATAAATAGTTCCATAAAATAAAGTGCAATGTTACAAAATTAGCAAAAACCGTTAAGTTAGAAACCAGCAAATTACGTAAGTATTAAGTTGAACCCATAGCCATTGCAGGTGCGATAACTGGGTTAGCGCTGTCGAATTATTCGGTGCACAACACAAAGCAAAGATATGTGCATTTACTAATGGGAATTGTGACAATCCCCAATCTTCAGCCGCCGCCAGGATGTTCACCCAAACGCTTAGCATTCGCAAGTCGTGTTGACAACGCTCTGAAATCTTTTGGTGCACCAGTTAACAACGCAACCGCTTTCAGGTGCTTTCGTTATTATTTATCACACACCTTCTAGTTACAGTCTATCCAGCACCGCATCTGACGCTGGCGCCATTCTTACCTTTATGTTCCCCCCAGGTTCTTTGAAATCGGCAAACTCGAGGTCTGTTATGCCGTAGCTTATCGAGTATTCGGTCACGTATTCGTCGCTGTGTGGACGTCCTTGCAGCGCGATGTGAGTTACGTTTTTCACGCTACCCATATCGATAATTAAGCGTTGTTCAAAGTCGGAATTCCTAGCAGACCAAGATGTGCCAGCTATTTTTCGTCGATCGAAAAGTGCAAATTAAGAAAGTGAAGGCATTAAAATAAGAAAGAGAAGCAAAACTAAAGGCGAAATAAGATAGTTTTAACTAATAAAGAAGAGGCAAAATTATACATAAAATATATTTCCGACCTACGAACGTAAGATATTAAGGATTCCTACACATTAACAATGGAGGTTTCTTATTTTCTCTTCTCTTCTCAAAAAATCGTGCAGCGTTAAATAATTAAAACTTCATAATGTAAAAACATCATTTATATTGTATAAAAACATAATTTATATTGTATAATTCCTGAATCAAACGTAGCCACTTGAAGTTATGATTACGTCTTGTCGGTTTTAAAACGATCGGACAAACAACCGGGTTTTAGAATAAAAGTACGAAAGAAAAGTACTCAAATTAGAAAGAACAGTGCAAATAATTCTTTGAAAGTAACGACGTAGAAGATCTGATCGGCATGGATTCACAGAACGCCCGTTCTTGCATTAACTGCTTCATACATAGCAGCACGAATACCTTTGGTAGGTGCTTCTCTTTGTGTTCCTCATGTGCTATTGTAATTTCTCTTGATTGCCCAATCATTAAAATATTAGATTCAATATAATGTTAAAAAATATTAACAAAAGTTTTGACACAATTTTGAAACGTTTAAGTTACTATCATTTCTACCCTTACACTAGAGGGCAAGGTTATCATCCAAACCTCTTGCACGTCCTTCTTTTTTCCTACCTCCACCATTGTGACGGATTTAAACACTTGTATTACTCTCCGCAAACTGAACAACTCATTCATAGTACCAAAATATTACAAAATTGTCTTGCTTTCCTTCGGTGCGATAATCCGGAAATCACTTTAACAGTTAGCTTTCTCCATTTTGTTCTACTTGGGTCGTCGCAATTAAGTACACTTTGTTCAGAACACTCCGTGTTCCGCAACTATGAACGACCGTGAATTCAAGCGTTCTGTAACGCATTGCAGAGTAAAAACCCTTTATTTTTGAATTTTTACATTAAATCTTATAAACTTTAATAAAAATCTTAACCGGACTGTAAATTACGTAAATGTCGAAATTGCATTGTGGTTCCTAGGTATTCAATAGTGAGGTACGTGGACACAAGGCGCAGTACCAACCAATCTATAATACATCTACACCATCTATGATACAAACTCGTTTTTAAGGTTTCATTTTATTTCTTTTAATGTGCTAGATTTCAACTTATTAAGAATCACATCACTTTTCGTCCTATAACTCAAAGCTTTTAAAATTAATTCGACGTTTCCCCAATTTGCAGTGCAATTATTAAAACATATTATCTCTTCCATCATGAATCTTTCACGTGTACTTTCTTATTTAGCATCATCAATTAGGCAGGAAAAATGCGGTTTCTCTTTCCTGTTTCGTCTGTTTCTTCATAACATCTCGGCAGTAACTTATTATGTCCGCCTCTTTAGCTTGTGGGTGGTCGACTAACACGTCTTCAACGCTTAGCATTTCAAAGCGGCCAGCTTCCGGCCGAGAGTTCTTTATTGCCAATGCGCAGCAATACTGTGGCTGTAACATGTGCTCCTCGAAATGCCAGTCGCTCATCGCAACATCGTTGCAGTGCAGTGTGGTGCTAGTCACAGGCAGCGCATCCACTTCGAGCACAGAGGTAGGGTCAACTGTAAAGCTTATCTTGTGCAAGTCGATTGTAATACCCAAGCCCAACTCCTTCACGTAGCTCTCTTTCAGACACCAGTGACGCATAAAAGCCTTCAGCTTCTCCTTTTCGGTGTGACGGCTTCGATCGATGAAGTTCCATTCGCGGTCGGAGAACTTGCTTTTCATCAGCCGAAAGAACTCTGTGAGTGGCTTGCCGCCACTGTACTCGATTTTCATCACATCGACACCTACTCCGAAATCTAGCGTGTCAACAGCATGGTCAGCAACGTCTTCCGCAATGAGTCCTGCCAGCACCACGAAGTCACCTTGGTGGGATACATTAAAGCTAAGCGGTTGTATTAGCCGACTCTTGTTGCCTGTACTTCTCTCCACGTCCAAGTAAGGCTTACCCCGTATATCTCGACCAAACCGTACTTCGTGGTAGGCGATGCCCGTAGAGTCGCTTACGAATTTTCGCATCAGCAATCTTCCCACCAACGATGACAAAAAGTCCTCGATGAAGACAAATTTCATAAGACGTATCCGCTCTTCGGGTTGCACAGCAGCGGCTGCCTGAGCCAGCTGAGATGGACTGAGGGAACACGTCGAGAGATCAACCGCCCACCGACGGCATACGAATTTGTTCATTGCATTTGTTATTTTTTGTTTCCCTACAACCACAGATTCTCAACTTGCTGTCAAATCAACAATCAGACATGCGAACAGTTAACCGAGTAATCGACTAATTTCTGTTTTATCGGGAGGAATTTTTCGAACAATTCACAATCGATTACCGATATAAGTGAATAATAAGGCCGTATTTGCATTTGAGTCATAAGTTCCTTTAGATTTTCAGTCATTAATTTTCAATCACAATATCTTCAGAAGATACAAAATAAAAATGTTTACTTTAGTTTTGTTTTTTTACTTTGTTAAATTATGTGAAAACCACTACGAGTAAAAGATATACGTACTTAAAATAATACTTTTCCACGCGTGGTGCTACTAAACGTCATACGATTTTATGCAAGCAACACTGAATAAAACTAACTCTGATTCGCTGAATTTCTGGAGTTACAAGAAAACGCCTATGTCAACACATTTATTTGGTTTCTTAAAAGAAAAAGAACTACACGTGAATACCGTTATAAAATTTTATTTTGACTCCATGTAAATTGCTCCTTTGAAAAAATCAACTCCAGGAGATTCCAGATCAAGCAAATTCACCACTACCATATCAAGCTTAGAACGAGACGGAACATTTTATGGCAGTGGTACCAACAGTTGAAATCTACATTTTCGTTATATAATTTAACATTGTTTTTATACACAGTAAAGTTTTGGACGATTTCCCTCAGATTTCCGTGTAAATAATGCTGCCACTCGTTATTTACAGGAAAATCTAAGGGAAATATCGTCCAGGGACGAATCAAACCTCAGCCTATTTACTTAATTATTTTACGCTTGAATATTGGATTTCAATATTAAAAAAATTATGCACCTGTTGGTTCAAAACATCATTTTAAAGGTTGGACTGTGCCCTTAAAAACACAGATTTGGAGCCGTAATCAATTCAAAGCAACTAGAAATTTTTCTGACGTACCCTAGAAAATGTTTGCAACGTGTTTGACTCACGTAACCTCAGAAGTTAGGTAAAAACAATAAAAAATTAAAAAAAGCCGTAAAAATCGTCTCCTAACGCTTTCACTAACCATTAGAAAAAAATTAATAGAAGAAAAATTAATGAATGAAAAAGTGAGAAAAAACTACTATCTAATTCATATGAATTCCTGAAGAATTGCTTTAAATTTCCCTACTTTCTGGAAGGCAGCCTCATAGGTCGTTAGGAAAATTCTACAAATAAAACAAATTATAGCTATATAGTACATAAATATAAGAAAAATTAGCATAATCGCATTCACACATCTACAAGTTCTCAATATCTAAAAAAGCATTTTAACAAGTCTTTAGCAAAGCATTCTTTACATACCATTTAATCTCGCCATCTCTGGACCGCGATCGTTAAGGGAAGAAGTTGCTGTTAGCACTGCTCGATCCATCAAAGGCGCATTGCAATCGTAGTCCGGGAATAGCTCACTGTAGGAATCTAGAAAAAAGCAATGCATTTCGAATTAAAAAAGATCAACAAGTTAACTTAATTAAATTCGAATCTCAGTGACGAACTGGAACTTAATGTTTTTCGATTAAAAAGGAAAGTTTCAAAATGCACTTTACTGAAGTTTTGAAGTGGAATATTCCGTACATGGTTGGATAAGGTGAAGCAAGTTATATACAGTAGAGCTGAGTTGATTGTGTCGCTCTCTTTAATTTTATTTTCAAATAGTCTGTTGCAAATCAAAACAACTGAAATCAGTGTTTTTTTACATTGACGATATAGACGTTAATCAATCACATATACTGGTAAATGAGTCATGGCACCTCTTGCTCGGCATTTTAAACCGATTTATGAAACAGCACGATCATTAAACCAATTTAAAGGATACACGAAAAAGGTGTAAACCTATGAAAAGGTTGCTTACTTAGGAATGTTGATTACGTCTATTTGCTGATACACCCCCATCGAATCTTTATTTTTTTTCTGCTATTCGTTTCCATGCATGCAACAAAACAAAATCAAGTTATATCAGAGTTAGGAGAACCGCGACAAAACCATACAAGTCAAAACGAAAATAAAGTGATTAATGAGAGATATATGAAGAGAGCACAGCACCAAACTGAAGAGAGTCATCAGACACTTCTAACCTACAGCTTGCAGGGAAAACGCCCTAATCTTGTTCGATTTACCAGATTAAAGAATGAAAAATTTGTCTGATTTAAGTCATTACTAACGCAAAGAATACGAACTTTAATTACTGATTAATTACTTATAAATGTAAAAAGAAGCAAATCGGTTCGCATTGCCACTATTTCCAGCCAATTACCTGCTCGTACGTGAGAAACGCTACAGAGAAATCCAAGAAGAGCTACTGCGGCCAGCACTGGAGTTTCCATTTCTCGCATTATTATTTATTAGTAGCTTAGGATTAAATTCCTACTGCATTTGTTTTATAAATGGTTGGAATCAATGAACACATTGATTTTCCACTACGTGTAGAGGACGCCCGCAAGGCTTCCCAGGAAACCAAGTGGCAAAGTTCTACCTTTCCGCCGTGGATTCACTAAACAAGATTTTCAATTTTTGTAGAAAACACTGTGAAACAATATTTTTCTGTCATAGATGGACAACGCCTGGCCAATTCGAAATTTTAATTGTGATGAAAACACACCCAGCCCCACCAAGGAAAATCTGTGATTGACACACGTTCAGAGTCGTATAGAGATGTGTGAATATATAGTCTATATCGGTAAAACGATTATAAATTTTTATCTCAACACCACTTGCTTTTGACAATGTTTTTAATTTGTTTTTAGTAATGTTCTCATAATAATTTTTGTATTTGTAAATAAATGTGTAGACAATGAATTAGAACTTGTTTAATTCAAGAACTCGAGAAATGAAAAAAATGCATATTAATTTCACTACAAATAAAAATAAAACACTCTCACGATATGTGTCAAATTATAGGCCGAGTGACTTGATAGACAATAAATAAAAGGAACAGATATACTTTACAGTATTTTAACCAATTTTTTTAGCTTACTATACAGTCTTTTGGCAAAATTAAGTGTTGCTCTCGATTAGTTTAGGAGTTATAGACCTTCAAAGTTTAAAAATTTCAGGGCCATATCTCCTAAACTATACGAGATTTTTCAGTATTAGTGTCTTTCAAAAGGACTTTCCCTTGTCTTTAATTTTTAATATAAAATATTTTTTCGAAAAGTGAATATTTTTCGAGATATAATGAATTTTTATTTATTATAACAGTTTAGCAAACAAATGAATTTTTCAAGAAAAATCAAAATTCGGCATGTATTCGTTTGCAATCGGACAAGAATTTCACAGCAAATAAAAACTTCTCAATACTATGTTAAAAATATCACACTTAATGTTAAATATCTCTCACTCAATGTTAAAAATTTCACACGAATCTAGCTTTTGATAGATTTGATTTAAAAATTCCATATGTAACGATTTCCTTACAGAATGCTTCGCGCCGTGTGCCTTGTTTCGGAGAGGTGCAAATATGAAAATTAGGCTAAGTTCGGAAATGCGCTGTCAGCATATAATTCTATTTTAGTAAAGGAGTAAAAATTAATTTTTGCGGACGTCAATATCCTTTTCGAAAAATTAAGAAATATACAGTGCAATAGCAGGATGTAGTTTATTTTCAGAGGACTTGTAGGATAACTTTACCGTAAATTGTGGAAAACCCTGTACATTACTACATGTATTGTGCACTCTTGAGTGTGTAAATACGAACAGAAAATGGTTGATAATTTTACTTGTGCGTTACCGATGCCTACAAACGTACGAGTTTTTGTTTATTAAATCAAGAAATCAAATGTCTTACGTCGGAAATTTCTTATTTCAAAATAATTCCAATCCCAAAATAAAAATTAAATATTTGCAGTACCTTCTAGAGAGTTTTCGGAGAAAATTGCAAAATTATTCGTGTTGACATTTTTAAACCCACTTCTTAACAGTCGAAATGGCGGATGAAAGGGAATTAGATATTGAGTTCAAGAAAATCTTGTCCCAGATAGATTGCAACCTCCAGGGACTCAACTTCCGTGAGAAGTTAGTGGCCACGGAATGGATGTCAAAATTTATAGTTCAGGATTTGACGAAAGATGAAAAATGCATCAGGAACGATTTTCTAGAATTCCTACTCAAATCTAGTGCCAAAGACGAGCTTAAGACTCCGCCCTTTAATTCGATTCCTCCACCGAAGACGCCAGTGCTTGGTCTCTTGAGGCTTCTGGTAACTATTTCCAGTTTGTAGTCTTTGTCCAGAGAAGTATAGACTTTGAAACTTTACATTTGCAGCCTCAAAATATGAGAAAACGCTCCAGCAGTATTAAAAGTATTGGAAATGATGAACTCATAAAAGAAATTTTCGAGAAAACTTGCGACAAGGGAGAGTTTTTATCTACAGTTCCAGTTCCCAAGAATGGTTCATTCTCTGTTTTAATCATGAAGAAAGAATAACTTTAAGTTAGTATATATTCACCTAAAGAAGTGGGAGCGATTCAGTATCAGTAGCCTAAGTCATATTTTAATACAAATTTAACATAATAAATACAAACAAAATGTGAACTACTTTGCGGTTTCGCGATATCTCTAACCGCCAAGATAAGAAAGAAATCGTAACTTTTTATGCGATCTTCAGTAAGTCGATCGGTTTTTGTAAGTTGAACCTTTACTTTTGTCACGATGTAAGTAGATTTTTTAGGCTTCCCACAAATAATGATTGTGAGGATATGCGGACATGCAGGTTCTTTTGAAGAAGTGTGAAATTTACACGCACCAAAAATAAGAAAACAGTTATTTCAGGCTGATCGGTTAACAACCACGCCCAGTTTACATACGCAATATAAAAGCACCTCGTTTTAAAAAATGTTATAAGGTAAATATCTCATAAACCGTGCGAGATATTGAGGTATGATTCTATACCAGATCACCTAGCGCCATTATAAAAATTTTCGCAAAAAAATGGGCGTGGACCGCCCAATCATACAAAAGTTGGCAATATTTCATGAGCGGTATAAAATATGAGGACGTAATTTTATCGCGAGGTATATGGAGACATTACCAATCTTCTTGCCGAAAATGAGCGTGCCACGCCCACTCATAAAAAGTTACCAATATCTCATAAACGGTATAAGATATTAAGACATAATTTTATCATGACGTATCTGGAGGCGTTACCTATCTGTTTGCCCAAAGTGAGCATGAAACACCTACTCATACAAAAGTTGTCAATATATCATAAACGGTGCAAAATATTAATATGTGATTTATCTCGAGGTACCTGGAACCATTAGCAAAATGTTTGCCAAAAATGAGCGTGGTCCGCCTACTTATACAAAAGTTGCCAACTGGCGAAGTCATTATGTTTTAGCTACTCGAAAGTTATTATTTTTTAGCTACTTATTATACCCTACACCCGAAGGGAGGGTATATTCACTTTGTTCTTCCGTTTGTAACGCAGGGAAGGAGACGAGATAGATATAGAAAAGTATATATATTCTTGCTCAGCGTCACCTCCTAAATCGATTTAGCCCTGTCCGTCTGTCTGTCTGTCTGTTGAAATCACGATTACGGGAGAACGAAAAGAGATATCGCGATATTCTTTGTTATGTAAGGCTGTTTGGGATTGAAAATGGACGAGAGCGGTAAACAGCCACGCCTACTTTACATACGGAATATAAAGGCACCTCGTTTCAAAAAATGTTAAAATCTGAGTATTTCATAAACCGTGTGAGATATTAAGGTATAATTTGATTCCGGAACATATAGCGTCATTACTAAAATGTTTGAAATGATCTAATGAACGGTGCAAGATATTGATATGTAATTTTATCAGGAAGCATAGGGAAGCATTACCAATAAGCTTGCCAAAAATGGGCGGGCCACGCCCACTCATACGAAAGTTATAAATATCTTGTAAACAATATAAGATATTAATACGAAATTTTATCATGAGGTATCTACACGTATTACCAATTTGTATAAAAAAATGGGCGTGGTCCGCCCACTTATACAAAAGTTGTCAATATTCCATAAACAGTTTAAAATATTAATACCTTCGTAATTATATCTAGCAGTACATAGAGACATTACAAAAACATTTTCCCGAAATGGGCGTCGTCCGCCTACTTATACAGAAGTTGTTAAGTGGCAAAATTATAATTTTTTCAGTATACTCGGGTGTAGGATATTTAGATTTCGGCCAGGCCAAAGACAACACTCTTACTTGTTTTTAGCTTTACTTCTTTGAAATTTTGAATTCGTAGCATTGGCGCTACGAAACTGATACGCGGTGGATAAAACTTACGTTGATAGCTTAACGAACAGAAAATAATAAAATAATAATTTTGGAAGTAATAAAGTAGATGGAAGAGTTAGAATTACCTGAGAATTTTACACTCTCAGATAAATCATGTTTATCGAAGCAACAATTTTGGATGACCGTTTTTTGGTTGGTAGCGATTATGCCAGGTAAAAAGAATGACCGTTAGGGAAATGACGATTTAAGCAGGGATTTACATTACAAGGTGGCGATTCGACAAAACGTTTGATGTGATATATCGATGGTACACGAACATCCCTAATAGTCAAAGCCAACAAGACTGGAAACTCCTCTCATTTCGTGAGCGAGCTCAAAAACATGTCCGTCCGCGCACTCACGTACAGCGTATGTGAGATTTATGGTGAAATTGTCTCCTTGTTACAAGCTAAAACTGACTCTTGCAAAGGAATTTAGCTGGAAAAGTAAACCATTCCGGTTTGTTACCACACCATCACAAGATGATGGGGTGAGTTCATGACAGGGATACCAACGAGACACAATTATTAAATATTACTTATATATATTTTAAGTAAGCTTTAATAGAAAATCTTCATTGCATGTAAGATCCTTCGCGGTTTTGATGATTCCTTAACTATTTGGAAATATACAACAAACAGTATGTAAACAATCAACAATATGTAAGCAGTAATGTAAACTGACTTGTTTTGTAATTTGTAAAAGAAAAATCTTTTAAACAATTATAACACAATGATTTTTAAGTTACTTTCTAACTATTTTAATAACTTTATAAAAAAGCTTTTGCTACATTTCCACACCATCTTTGAGGTGGTGTGGAAATTTACACCACAATCTGAACTAAAATATGTTGGCATCTCTTACAGCTAAAAGTTCGTGTGGTAGGTAAAAACAGCTGTTTATATTTGCGAATCGAGCAAATTTTATGGAATTTGACTTGGTTTCCTTCGCAAAATATATGATATAATGCAGCTACACGACTTGGAAAAGATTTCTTGTGCATTTCTAAAAGCATAAGTTGGTTTAAAGTCTATCTCCTTGTCTTCTTTACGTATTTTAAAAATGATGTTTCTAGGCTAGTGCGGTGAAGAAGAACAAGAGTTGCAATTCTCTCTCAAAAAATTGAAATCCTCTCTCAAAAATTTGTAAACAATTTTGTTTCAAGTTGTCAAAATTTGTTTCAAGTTGTCAAAATTGCATGTATTTTGTTTGTGTAATTTACACACTTCAGCCTGATTTCACTAACACAGTGAAAGCGAAAAATGAGTTTCCAGTCTTGTTGTCTTTGCTAATAGTAGAGTCCTTCAAAAAGGGTTGTTTACAGTGCCCGGGGAACGAAGAATTTTTGAGATGAAGTTGAATTTTTGAGACGAATTTATAGACGATTTGAATGTCTGTGGAACTACAAGAGCCCTGGTTAGATACAAGAGATATCCAGGTGAAAAAAAGAGCTGGGCTCAAATATCCCGTCAGTTTTGCAAGGATGTCGGAGAAATTAAGCGTAAACTAAAATCCTTGCGGACTGCGTATCTTTACGAGAAAAAAAAGGTGGATTACTCCAAGAGAAACGTCTCGCCAGCAGAAGAGCTTCATATTCCCACCTTAATTTACTACAAAGATTTGAGCTTTCTAGACGCGATCATAGATTCGCGAAACGCAAGCTACTTGAAATCAGTAAGTTCAAAATTAAGTCTTCTAATTAATGAACTAAATGCATTTGTTAATTTTGGTAGGAAAGCGACGGAGACCTTGTGGATAAAAAGGATGTTAAGTGCAGCAGAATGAGGAGGTCGATTCCAATGGAGGAAATTGTTATACTGATGCAAACAAATTTGCGAACGATGCCCTTACATTCTGTTCTTCCGCGTCGCCATCACCACATTTCCGACTGCCACCAGTGTCAACTGTCCACTCAGCCGAAAATTCTGCCAAGCAAAAGTCAACTCAAAAGTCAACAGAAAAATTGATACAGTTATTACGTCTGCTCGTGAGATGGCCCACGATAATGTGTTTACGTTCTTTGGAAAAACAGTAGCTCTACAGTTGCAGCAACTACCTCGTGCTGAAGCAACTGAAGCCATGTTCGAAATTCACAACCTTATTACGAAAAGAATTTTACGATCGCTCAAGGTCTCTCGGAATCGCCGTTTACCATCGATCACTGAAACCAACTCGCTGGATGCTACTTCAATTGATATCAATATGTTAGATGTAGAATATGCATAGTTTTAAAGTACTTTATTACAACACGACAAAGTACTGAGAACAACAAATGGCAGAAGAAATATTAAAATTGTGATGTCGCTTAGCCCAAGGCTATACGTGTATAAATGTACGAACATCGGTGGACGCCTCCAAAGCTCTAGGCAAATACTTAGAGAATTTGCGCACATACAGCTTCCAGTCATCTATTTTTAATAAAAAACTAGTTTACAAGACCCTTTAACACGATTTCAGATTTTTAAAAGAAATTTAAGCGCTTCTACTTTAGTTATTTGTCAAGAGTGTTTTGAGTACGAAGGAGAAGTGCACACTATTTTCAAACTGGGGCGTAATTTTGAAGTTAAAATCGTTCAAATCCCCGGAGTAACGCACACGCCGTTTCCAATTCTCGAAGATACAACCAAAGAAAAGAAGCAGGAGTGTCAACAAAGACCCTGTCGCACAATGAGCGAGTACAAGCTTTGATAACACGAGCGAACTTACTAATATTAATACCGAGTTCTAAAAATTTCTGCTGTATAATTCGTCTAATATTACAATGATGGTCGAAATAAATATTGCAAGTACTAGGAAAAAAGTACTTGTAATATACTTTACTTTACTGATATAAAATTATTGATTTGATTTCCTTTCCAATGCTCCCCACAAGACTGACGTGGTCATGTGTGCCAAGCAGGAATACCCTTTAAGTTCTTAACGAGAGTATTTACAATAGAAAAATTTTTGATAACGTCTGAAAAGATAAAATATTGCATAAAGCTATTAGAAACTCTTTATCGGAGTAAAACTGAGTAACGAAGCAAGAAGGGAAAGTTTTCTGAGGTGTCACAATTTTGCTGTAAATACTCAAAGAGAGTTCTCAAATACTCAAGAGAGGTGTATTCAGTTCAGGGAGAGTAAAAGTTTATACTTCTATACCGGTGCATACAATTTTGTCCTTATGACGGCTAATTTTAATATTAAAAATTCAGAAATATATTCCTAATAATTTAGTCCATATATTTTAGTCCAATAATATATTTCTTGCTCCTAATAAATTCCGTTCTAAGATAACAATATTGCCAAATGGCAAGATATATGGAGTCTATCGGATTTGAGTACTTACGGCGCTACAAGTCCGCCGATCTAGTACAGAAATAAAAATTTGTAATTTTCGTCCTATACTTTTCTTCCTATTTTTGCCCTCTTGAAAGTCTGTGCGAGCTTACACAAAAGTCGGATGGAGACAGCAGCATCTAGAAGGCCCTTAAAAAACCAATTAATCGATATGTTTCAACTGCGTTTTGCGTCGTTGCCATCTCTACTCAAGTTCAAGTGTGACTCCCACAATCCTTTTTTATACAAATGTTTACTCTGTGGACTCTAATTGAAGCATCCTTGCTATGTCTGAACGCAGTCTGTGTGCTCCACGAGGAACGATTCCTAGCCAAGGGTAAGAAGGCCAACGTCCGAAGTAACTTCCATTCATTAATTTAAATTCTAGTTGGATGGGGTGCTCCATCAAGTACGGATTTCGGACAACCAACAGCTAAGGCTCAGGCATTAAATTTGATACGTTCCATTCGCACCGTAGCCAAAAGTAAGATATCCCACAAGTTAAACAACCAAGAAGTAACACTTCTTATATTACAGTTCCCCTCATCTTTCTGAACATCGCGGCAGTAATTATCAAGCTTATTTTAGGCTGATTATAGTTTGTTTTGTTTTTTAATAAAAAAGTGCAGCAAAACTTCAGTGCGTTACTATTTTGCGTTGAAGTACTGATCGAACTCGGTTTTCCAGCGCAATAGTGTAAGCATCCAGTTTGTAGGCTGCCGCCTCAAGTTTGTCAACGGTGTCAGATATGTCGTGAATTTGTTGCATCAGTGGAACCTAAGGATGGATGATTTCTTTATCTATACATATGTGCATATTTTTCGTTTGAGATGGTCTAACCAGCTGTTGAAACTTCCCACTTAGCTCATTGGTTGAGGTGTTAAGGTTTTCCGCGATGTGGCGCATGTCTGCATATTTCGCGATGGTTGCCTTATTCATCTCCTCCAGTAGTTTGTAATCTTCGAGAGGCAAATTTAGTTCGTTTGTAATGTAGTCCTCGACTTTGGAAAACGTCTTGATCGCTAATCGACTGAGGTTGGGGTCGTGTGGATCCAACGCCTCAAAGCTGGACGTGCTGGTTGACAGTGTGGGGCCTCTCACTGGCGAGTCAAGTAAATCATTGTTTGGTGAGTCTGAAGAAGCCATGGTGGAATCAGCAAATCCTTTTCTTTAAATAAAAGTACAAGGCAGGGGTGTGTTTATCCTATAATCGTTTGAACATTATCGATTTTTCGTAGTTACGAATTGTTAAACCATAGATATTTTATAAAGAGAGGTCTCAAGGTTGTAAATAATGGAAAAATTCTCAGAGCATGATATTCTGGCATTGATATATTTTTGAAAGAATTTCTGTAATTTTTTGTGTGAAAATTTTCGAGTACCTTTTCTTAGCAGAGCGACTGCAGCGAAACCAGCCAACATTTTAACAGAGTCACTGAAATCACACATTTTTGCTGAGTACTGCTCATGCAATGTGCCAGCGACAATTGACACGATTTCAACAGTACTGTGTGATGATAGTTTATTTCAGTGAAGCTCTGTTAACTTTGGCGGACTTCGCTGCATTCGCTCCCTTGGATACTCTCTATGTTATTTCTCTCTGGATCAACCACTGCAAACAGGGCTGCCACTCCAAAAGGATGCTACCTTCTACTACGAAAATTTGTCAGATGTTTGAATACTCCATTAAGATATATCGATAAAGTTAAAATGCAATAATGTCTCTAAACTTACGTTATTTCGACCAATCAATAAACTGTCAAAAAGGTATCCGACAAGAAAAATATTTTGTTTAGGACAGCCCAATCCACGCGCGCAATAGACGTCGTTTAGTCTGCGCATATTTTCCCCACCGCACATAAGTCACGACTAGCTTATTTTCGTTCAGGCATTCTGTTTATCATTTTAAAAAAATAACAGAAATTTGCTTTGCATCTTTTTTTGCAGCAGCAGCTGCAATTCCTTTCGTTTGCTCCCTCCTTTCATAAATTCAGCAATTGCAGATCTTCGCTGTCATGTTATATTTTCACAATGATTCGGTATAAAGTTTTTAAATACATATTAAGAGAATTCAAGCCAACCTAACAATTTATAAAAGCACTATACAGCTGGCCTGTATTTTTAGAATCTTGGAAGTACTTAGTAACTACGTATCTAATAGAGTATATTCTGATAAAAATTGGGATTTAATTCGGCCTTTGTAAATGTTTAGTTAGGTGTCGTTGCAGGTCGATTTTTCGCCAGAAGGTCGCGTTGCATTGATTGCAGCGCACGCGTTTTCCTGTTGTGTGGATATCCAGATGTTGCTTCAAATGGCAGAGCTGTGTGAACCTCTTGGCACACACAGTGCAAATATGTTTCCTCTCATTTTGGTGTTGACTCAAAACGTGCTTTTTCAGATGATCCAACGTGGAAAACTTTTTGTCGCAGAGCTGGCAGACGTGCCTTTTAATCTGAGAGTGAACAATGCGCAAATGCTGCTTCAGGTTGATGTATGTCTGAAACTGCTTGCCGCAGTAGGGACACCTGTGTGGCCGGCAACCCGTGTTGGAATGCGTTTTAACGTGGTAGTTAAGAGCGGCAGCTGACTTGAGAGTTTTGTCGCAAATTTTGCATAAGTTCTCATCCGACTGCTCAATCTTATCTTGCAAGCGATGAGTGGTCTTGTGTTTCCACAACTCCTCCCAGTTTTGGAAGCTTGCATCGCATTTGCTGCAAATCAGTAGCTGCAATGAATGCGCCTGAGCCAGATGAGTGAAGAGACTCTTCTGCGTGGCGAAAAGTTCACTGCAGTTCGGACACTTGTAGGCCGCCGTTGCAGCGGTACTCACGTCGCTTTGCTGATTTAAGTGAAGCATGTCGGGCAGGCTCAAGTCAAGCTCATCCCATTCGGAAAACGGAAAGGAGTTATCGTTCGCGCCTTGCAGCAAGAATTCATCGAGGAATTCCTCATTCATGTCGATCTTCACGTCGTCCTCCACCACCTGAGAGGTCATGTGCAGATGAAGTGCTTCGAAGTGCTGTTGCACAGCCAACTTGGAGTCGTACTGGGTAGGCATGGATTGTGGAGGACATAGGCAGCAGTAGTAAATGAGCTGATTGCGGTGGTGGGCATTCGCAATGTGTTTCAGAAGGTGGCCCTTGTGCTTGTACTTTTGCTCGCACGGCAAGCACACGAATTTGGTATCGGCGTGCACCTCCCTGTTGTGCTTGTCCAAGACCTCGGAGTTTGCGAAAAGGCTGCAGCAGAACTTGCAGATGCTCGCGCCGTCAAGCTCATGTGTTGTCTCGTGCAACTTCAGTTGGCGAAAAGAGCTAAATAGCTGTGGACAATCGAAGCACTTGTAGGTGCGCAGCAACTTAGCAGGTACGAACGATGTAGCGGGTGGATTGTCACGGGCCACCTTCGGCAAAAGCCGGCGGAGGGGTCTTATGTTGTTCACTTCGCGCTCCTCGTGCGCTTTACCATCCGTGTTTATCCGAGTTTCATGATCTGAAACGGTTTTACTACGGTTTTGGTGCAAAAGGTGCTGCGCTCGTAGTACTTGCTGTGCGAACAAAAAGCAGGTCTTCAGAGTAGATGAACAGTTGAGACATATTAACAGAGGCCTGGTTTGGTTTTGCCCGGTAATCTGAAACAAACCTGTCAATAAAAAGCTGGAACACCTTGGTTAACAATCCAATTACAAATAGAGTTTCCCTGAATATTTGCAGAGCTTCCAGCGCCGTTACATGTTTCTCCTCAAATACAATAATGGTTTCAGAAACCGCCTGGCATTTCTCCGATACTCCTGCACAACAATCACATCTGAACGAACTCGCGGGCATTTTTTAAAAATAGGGATTGTAAAATCGAAATCGATTACATCTGAAAATTTGTTCTTGTACGAACAGTCCACTAAGGCCTAACTTACAATGATGACTTATTAACGGAGTCTGGAAGATTTCTTGTCGTTGCTTAACGTTGTGGTACGTAAATAAAGCGAAGCGAACTGTTAATGATTACGTAGTAAAAATATAAATTTTTTCGAAGACGCATTGAAAATGGTTTAAAAAAGTTACTGTACTGTACTTAATATAAAATCCTGCAGATTAGCTCAAATTTCGAAGAGGCGAAACTTCATACAGCTATAATATTGTGGGGACAACTAGGATTAGCGAACTAAATGTTTCGGGGAACAGCTAATTATCTTTGCACCCATGCCAGGGGCTAATTATTCATTTAGCATCCATGCCGGGGGCCATCATCCGGTACAAAAATGTAATTTGTGATCAGAATTGTAAAGTAAGTTCTTATCAAGTGCGATTGGTCGTTGTTCTCCACGATTTTTTTCCGGCTCAATCGTTTCTGTTTTAACCACGAGGACTACCAAGAAACATTTTGTATGAAGAACAGACTGTTGGTGCTGCAGACCAGTGGCCATGGATCAGTAAGTCACAAATCTCCTGTATTTTTTAAGTGCATTGAGTGCTCAAGTGCTAAGGCCCGTCAAAGATTTTGGTACCTGAGAACTTGAGTTTTTGTATGGAAAGCTAATACTTTTGCGCAGGACGCCTGTTATGGAAAATCAAAATTAATACACTTTTTGCTAATTTCTATTACATGCTTTATGTGACTTTCAACCTTTATTCTCATGAAAGTCTAACGTGATGGAGAAAAAAGACTTGCAGATGCGTGACTAGCGTCTCAAATTACCTTGGAAGAGTCGGTAGTTTCTCACCCACGTCTTGTGTGTTGCACTGTGTAATTAGTAGGAAATATTTTTTTACAGGAAGCTTCGAATTGGAACGGTGCTAAATTCGGAAACTGGATGCTAGTTTACCCAACGTCCCTAAATCGTTTTCATTTGTCTCGATTTAAGTCTTTAAATTAATGGATATGTTGAATTTCCTCCTTTTCAGATCATTCAATTACCTTACCAAAGCGCCTTCTGTACCAACATTTCACAAATGTTCACATTTTTGTGAGATTATGACATTAGAGCCATTCAAAGGACCTTTTTTCTAAAAACGGTTTAAATATCGTGTGAAAATGTTAATTTATATTCACTGCAGAAAAATTTCTTCTCAATTTTAGCACAGTTTTAAAATTCACTAGATTTCTGATCTTAAAATAGATAGAAATTGTTTGATTTCTGTGTTGTATTGAAAAATACGAAGATAAGAAACATACGAACAATGCATTTCTTATTTGTAACTGAGATGTGGAGTTAATGCAACATTTTTGGGTATCGCAAATCCTCCCGAATTGAGGGAAAATTGAGGTTTTATACTCGATTGACTTGTTGGCCCGGTTTTCTCGCAGTTCGCTACAAGCGAAAGTGCATTCAGATTCTTAGAAAAACTTAACGATGAACGTGTCTAATTAAGACATTCAACAATAGCAATTGAAGGAATCAAAAATCCTTTGGATGATTATATCGGACTAAATGTGTAACATTTGTTAATTGCACATTGTAATTGTGTACTTAAAATAATATAAGCAATATTCATCCTAAACTAGTTTTAATACTTTAAAGTCCTCATTCGGAATGTCGATGGCGTTGCTGGCCTTTGCTCGGAAGCAGCCCGCTTCAATGGTCTCCGGTGAACGTCGCTATGATTTCTGCCAGCGACGTGTACGTACCGATAACCAGACCCATGATGCCAACTATGATGAGGACAGAGTTACTGACCAACAACCAGAGCTTCCGTACGCCTGCAGTGTGGAACCAGTGCGTGCAGATCTGAATCAGCGCTGGGAAAGCCAAGCCCAGAGCCGACAGGCAGAGTGCGCCGAAGAGAGAAATGAAGAGTTCCAGGTTAGGAATGGCAACGGCGAGGAGAACTGAAGACAGACGCGTTATTTTGGCAGATATTCATTTCGCATATGGGTCACATTATCGAACTCACAAGTAACCAGCACCAGTCCCGTGCGTACAGCGTATTCCCAGAACAGTTTTCTGCGCTGAGGCCCCAGTTTGTTGGCCACATAGTCATTCCACGTTATATCGATAGCCACGTAGCAGGCCAGGCCGTGCGTTATGTAGATGGCAAAGGCCAACATACCCTTGACGCTCTGAGCCAGTCTGAAATTGAAGGTTGGTTCTGAATTTACGGTTACCTCTTATTATTATATGAGATCTTAGTTTTTACCTAGATCTACTCTTTAGATTGCTAACAAATCATCACATATCACCCTTAAGGATTCCTGTACTCACATGTCTTTTGGCGGCAAGTTCAGTGTAATGGAACCTTCAACGTCCTTTCCGTAGTTCAAGTAGCCGAAGAGACCCATGCCCACGTAGAGAAAGACGATCATCGCCATGGCTACGTTGAGGACGCCACAACTGCCGCCGAACTTCTTCGGGGTCTTCATTTCGTTTTCCAGCGGCAGAATGACGCCGATGGCCTCCAGGGCAAACAGCACCGTGCCGAAGAAGAGCGGGAATGTGAACACCGAGCCGAAGGCTTCCTTCCCCTCGGTGGACACGGGTTCCCGGAAGATGTAGTAGCAGATGATGCCGAAGGAAACCATAGTGATGGCATTGGCTATTGTGGAGAACGGAGCCAGGTATTTCAGGTTGCGTACCTTCGTGCACGAAAGACACCCGGTTAACTCTTAAACTCCACAAACATGTGCGTCGGCAGGGCTCACCCAGTTTATCAGTATGAGCGGCAGCAGGATTATCAACATGCAGAGTCGCACGTCCACCGGCGCCTCCAGATAGTTGTCCGCCACTGATTTGATGTTGGACGCCACGAACACGACGTACACGCAGCAGGTGCCCAGCTGGTAGATCAGCAGGAACGTGTTAACGAGGTGTCCGATGTATGGAGCCAGTCCTCTGCAGATCGAGGGCCCTTCGCTCAACGCGGCTTCGGCGACCGCGGGGTAGTTCATGCTCGGCACCTGGCAAATACGTGTTCCTTGTGAGCACCTAAGTGGCAGTGTTTGGGTCTTCAGGTGGTATACGCTACCTTCTTCCGCCTGCAGAGTTCGTACTCAGCTTTGACCAGCTGGTGTATGCAATACGTGCAGATGAAACCGATGACCATGGTGCCGAGGGTGCCGGTGACGTAGCCCGAGTTCCTGAACGCATTCGGCATCGCTAGGATCCCCGTTCCTAGTGAGCCCTTCAGCAAGTGCAGGAGGGTCTCAGAATTCCTATTTACGAGAGCAACATTTAGTAATCAGTCGCGTAGTGCCGTTAGTTTTGCCTCAGGGCTGCTTACGTCGTGGGGTGCGCA
The DNA here is from genome assembly GCA_922984085.1 of Sicus ferrugineus. NCBI lineage: Eukaryota > Metazoa > Arthropoda > Insecta > Diptera > Conopidae > Sicus > Sicus ferrugineus. The sequence goes on along the minus strand of OV277350.1, from coordinate 29,055,473 downwards.
ACTACGCGATGTTCGTAGGGATTGTAGTCGGGCTCCTTAGCCACTTTGACGCCTTTCTCTGTTAACTCCACCGCATATCTGGGCGCAGTCTTCTCCACGGAGTCGCCAATGAACGCCGGATTGTTGTGCCCATTTCTGCCCATTGTAATCCCCACTCAGCTACGCTGTCAATTGAAGGACCTGCGGGAGTGCTAAAATCAGTTACAAATGTCTGAATGAGAAAAATTTAGTACAATAACTTTTGTAAAGACGCTTGATTGTCTCAATTATTCATGTTTAAAACCATCGTTAATAATCTTACGTGAAAGTGTCTTAAGGAAATCTTCAGACCAACGAAATTTTGTCTGAAATTTGCGCGACAAGTGAAGATTAGCTGTAGTCTGTATTTTGCTAAAAGACAATTGAAATCCGGCCAAAATATTTTCATTGAAAGAAGCTCTGAAAATTCCGATTTCCTATGGATTTTAATGTGGAACTCAGAAAAGTTAACACTGTGTTAAGGGTAAAAATATAATAAATTATCTGATAATTTGTTAAATAAAGCTTTTAAGTGTTGACTGAAACCCATCCCAGGTCATTTTAGAGGAAGAGGATAATTGGAGGGGCCAAGGAGGAAAGGATTAAATAAAGATTTTATCCTCTTTTTCTCTTTTTCTAGCTGCACAAAATAACCCACTGAGTTTTCCGGCAAAGACGTCGCTGTACCAGACGCTTCGTAGGTGATTTCGATATTAGACAAACTCAGTTTTTAGTCTCTTGAGAGAAGCCCACACGGAGACGAAATAAGAGCAGACGCGAGTCAACCCAACAAGCAATCCGGACTACATGGCTCACTGCCCGCCCACGGGCTGGCGGGAGTGCCAGACGGCTGGTGCACGTACACCGGACGTGAGACGCGAGGATGTCTCGGCATAGAAATAAATTAAGCAGATTACTTAATTGTTGGCACACATTTCGCTGAGGAGGCGGAACGATTCTATCGCAGGAACGAGCGAAGACCCGGACGCACACGTTGTGCGCAAAGTCAAGTTCAATGCAGTGAGCACATCAGCGCTCACTCTTGCTGGTGACAGAGTGCTCCGATTTCGGCCTCAATAGCTTTACATCACTCGCAGCCTATGCTGTGGTGATCTTACACGTTCAATATTTTAACTTTTCTTGATTTAGGACTTATATCCACTTATTTATGTCAACTGTAGTCCATGTTAAATCCATTAATCCGCTTTATTTTCTTCTCTTCATATTCTGTTAAAAGTGTGAAAACGAAACTCAGCCCTAAGCTGAAAATAGGAAGAATAAATAGGCAGAATGTCCATCGTTTTGCAGGACAATTAAATGCAAAGCAAATTCGAAGCAAAAGGATCGCAATGTCTCACTTCCACCGACTCGTAACCGCGGAGAAGTCAATCCAGCCTCAGAGGGCGACTGTCTGGTGTGGTTTTCGAAGTGGAAACTCTTTTCATCGAAGAAGACGGAACATTGACGGGTTTTGGTTCTAACAGGATGGCGTACGTGCGCCACAAACCGTCCAAAATCGACCTCAGTTGGGTGATTGTCTAATGAGTCCTCATGGCCACCGCTGTGGGGTTTTTTCTCTGTGGAATGCGGTGAAGAACCGATGCTACGCTGCCAATCCATAAACGATTCAGGCACTTGGGGGAATTTTGGAGTTTTACGAACCATTCTAGTTTTGCAAAAACACCATCACTAATAGAATCTAGACCGAGTTACCCACTGCCATTAATAACCCGCACACACTCGCATTGATGGCTTCAAGCTTCTGTTGCACGTAGTTGCAGTGAGTCTAATATGTGGACTGGAGGCAACAAGTGCCTCCGACTAGAAACTGGACGGTTGGGTTTTCTAATAAATCAACTTTTCACTCTTAGATCCGCAAAAACCGCCACACACAAAAGTTGGTTGCACGCCATTTAAACAGTACAAGGAGAACGTCTTTTCTGAGCTCAGTGACGCACGACGGTGGTGTTCAAGGCGTCCATTGCATCGAAGAGAAGAACATTTGGACTTGTGACTTGTGACTTGTGACTGAAATTGCAATGTCAATGCACTCGGTGCAGCAGTGTAATCTTCTGTTCACGAAATGTGACCCAGAACAGAATGGTAATATTAAGTTTCTCCCACTTCCCCCCCCCCCCCCCTTCGACAGAACGTTTCCTCGCCGGATTACATGAAATGCATTTGGCATTTTATCTGAAAGTGCGCTCCCACTGGTCTTCGCGGCTACGCCACTGACTATTTTGCAGCGCAAGTGTTAAAATTCTTAAAACTCTATATACGAGTTCGCTTAGCTTGGCTGCAGCATGAGACGGCTTTCAGTTGTGAGACTGAAGCGAATTTCCAGGTGGTTTCGGCGAAGGCCAGCCGAGAGCATTGAATTTGGAACCTTGTAGGCCTCTGAGTTCTCGCCGTGCAGAAGTACGTTTTTTTTTCAAGTAGTACGATACACCTACACAATTCATTTCACTATTACGTAACGCACACAATAAACCTTCACGAAATATCTACGTTTGTACTCGTATATTGTGGAGGTAACAATTTATCAAGTGGAGCGAACGTTCCGAGTCGGATTGCTGCGAGTGATGCGAGGGAAATGAAAGGGCTTCAGATTCCGAAATTGCAGAGCCCTAGTGCGGCTCTTCGTTTTCATCGTTATCGAGAAGATCGATGGTGGTCGCGGCAAGTAAATTCTAAAAGCCGAATTTGTCACTTTGCCTCCCATGAATGTGTGCAACTCGTGCTTAAAATGGCGAAGCAGATGTTAGGATGTGTGCACGTGTACGTGGGTGTTTGCATGTGTGTTGTCGAGACCGACAGTCGGACGAAGGCTCGCATGCTTCGAGACATTCGCTGGCGTCAGGTGGCACCTCACGCGTTTTTGTTTGCCCGTTATTGCGGCGATCTTTGCCAGCATTCAAATTCAATTTTCTGTCTCCGCGCTCATTAGTGGCTTGCATGAGTGTCTGTCTGTCTGTCTGTCTGTCTGCCTGTCTGTTGGAAGTTTAGCATTTACAGCTGCACGACGCTGCAGATGCAATCGAAGCAAAATTGTTTATCTTACGTTCAGCGCCCTCTTATTTCGCGGACGACGAGTTTAGGGAGCCGCCAGCCGACGACAAAGTCTGCGCACGAATATTTTCGAATTTTGTTTCAAAACAGACACGAAATGCAATCATGCAGTAATTTGCAGATAAACGAAACTATTTGCCATTCTGATTGCCGATTCTCTGAGTTTCTGAGTTTCTGAGTTAACAAATTACACGACATTTCGTCGAATACGAAATGCAAATGAAACCCGTTTCAGCAGGGAAATTGCAGGGAAATAAAATCACAGATTGCCGCAGTGATGAACTTAATTTATTTATAATTGTTAGTTGTGCAAATGATTTGCATTCGCACGTGTGTAATTTTTATACATTATTTTCTGGTCGGTAAGGTTACGAGACAAGCAAGCAAGCAGACAGCTAATTTTCTCACTCCTGATATCATCGCAGATTAACTGGCATTTTTCTCTGAATATTATAGCAAATTTACTCCCTAAAAGTGTGAGAGCAATGAAAAGAATTCAGGTTTTTCAAGAACTTAACCGGATTATTTCATATAAAACGCGGAAATTCTGGCAAAAGTTAAATGTTGTCTGTTAGCTAATCGAAAGCGGGGAATCCCCTGAAAATCTTCTTCGGCAGATGGAATCTCTGCAGCAAAACTTCCGCTTGACTAATTAATTCGGACAGAGTTGCATGTTTGCCTCCGCAACGAAGCGATTCAGCCGATTTCAGCCTGAAGGTTTTCCAGATTTGATGGCACCTTCTTACTGCGTCGTCATTGCAACGGCTTAATGAGTCAGTGGACTTCATGAAAGAATCGCCTTAATAAAGATTAACAAGAGTAAAAAGATGTGGACTCTGCTGACAGTCGGCTGTTGCTTCGCTCGTGACCAACCGAAAGGTCGCGAGACTCGCTCGCTAAATGAAGACGTCGGCACTTGAGGTCGTTGCGATCGGACGAGTGAAGACGCAGTTCAACAATCGCTGCCCGACGCAAGATCTGCGAAGTGCACGGCTGTCCGGTGAGGAATTGCGGAACGAAATGCGGATGAACTGCTCCTCCCCTCCTTGACAGTTAGTTCATCTCAAGTGTTCGAGGCAATATCAGGACAGAAAATTAACGAGAGTTGCTTTCAGTTGAAAGTTCAGATCTCAAGAGTGAACGAGATCTCAAAAGTGAACGGAATCTCAAGAGTGAACGAGATCTCAAGAGTGAACGAGATCTCAAGAATGAACGAGATCTCAAGAGTGAACGAGATCTCAAGAGTGAACGAGATCTCAAGAATGAACGAGATCTCAAGAGTGAACGAGATCTCAAGAGTGAACGAGATCTCAAGAGTGAACGTTACAACGATGAAAGAGCGTAAAAAGCCGTACGGTTTTGAAGTCAGCGTTTGTTGTTGTTCTACTTTGCGAAGTTGAAGTAACCTTCACTAACATTTCCCAATATTTTAACAGTTTAACAAAACACTTGTGTGACGTAGCCGCACATCAAAACTCCCAGCTGTGTTCTGCGTTTCAGATATTTTGCTGGCGTCCCGCATATCAAAGTTCGAAAACACACCAGTGCTGCCACTCTGTCACGATTGTGTCTGCATTTTAGCATCTTCTGAGAAGGAATCTGCAGTTTTGTTCAGTTTGTGTTGGAATTTAACATCCATTTTTGTTGAAATACTTTGACATTTTGCAGCAAAATGTTATCCACCTCGTCATTCATCACGACTTCGCTTCTCAGCACCGCAGCACACACATATTTTCACTTGAACGCCCTTCAGTGCGGCTCCCACTTCCGCTTCCGCAGCATTCAAATCAATACGGTACGGAGTTAAAAATAACGGTTCTGATTGACGACCACGAAAACACATCGCTCCGAATTAATTGCACGCTCGCAAGCGATCACTGAACCAACCCACCAATTAATGCGGTTCCGTACTTCAGCTGCAACTGCTGCTGCTGCTGCTGCTGGTGCTGCGTTTGGTTGCCAAAATGCTTCGGCGCGACACGCGAATGCGATTCTCAGCGAAATGCACTCTCTCGAGTGTACGGCGAGTGCTGCGCTGCGACCGCAGAGCGCTATTAAATCACGAAACGTGCACTCTGGCAAAAATCGAATTACTCGGCGGCCGTGCGCTTCGGCCTTCCTTTTGCATCCGCTGTGGAGCGTCTCGGGCGGATGATTCTGTGCTGCTGAGCCGGAGTTGCGAGCTGATCGTGTTGGCGGCGCGTTAACGACTAAACCAGCGCTCCGCACGCTGCTAGTTTTAAGCGGCGACCCGAAGCAGTTCAAAAGAACTAACGGCAGCAGCGGGGAACGTTGTACAGCGACACACCGCGGCAGCCACGACAACGGCAACGGCAACGGCAACAGCAACAGCAACAGCAACAGACGCAGCCAGCAACGAAAATTGCTCGCCAGCCAGATGTAATCAAATCGCTTAAAGTGCTCAAAATGCTGCCGCGGGTAGAACCGAAGGAATTAAATTGGACAGCATTGGACGTGAGAATACAACGCGCAAAAAAACTCGCAACTACCGAAAAAGATTTGAAATTGAAGCCGCAATTCAACGCGAGTGCGATGGAGTCGTAGGATTGGTGAGAGTCATCGTACTGCAAATCCTCGTTGCAGCGCGGTTTTCACTTTTCCGCTCCGATGTCGGGAGCCACTTATTCCGGTCTTGTAGATATTTCTTCCTCACCCCATCCCGTCGAACAGCAGACACTCCATTCCTCCAAGAGGACGAGATGGACCGATTTTGCACGATTATTGTGGCAATGACACTGATTTCTTTTAGGTTCCTAATCTGAAATTATGTAGGGTATCACTTTGGAGATCCCTCCTGCGTACCAGTTCTCGATTCCCAGACTGAAATCGAGGTTTTCCGATGAGAATTTACTTAGTTAAAAGTTTTAGCCTTCTAATTTTATTTCATCCGATTTGTACAGATTTTTGCTGTGCTGTTATAACGTTATAACAACTATATAAGTTATCGCAACTTTTCGCAATAACGAAGTTCGCACTCACTGCCGGGAGTTCTTTCTTAAAGAGACAGAAAAACACGAAATATATCTACATCTCGACTTAGGAATGCTGTGCGCAATAATGAAAGTATTGATTAATGAATAACGCGATCGAAGGAAGTCTGTGCTACACTATTCCATCGCACATCCTGTGAACTCAATCCGTAATTCCTACCATTTACCCTGGAATTACCTCGGAATTTCCCGGGAACTCTCGGGAACTAGAACAGCCCTGGCAGTGAGACCCTGTAGTTCTAAACTATTGCCCTTAATTGCCACAATTAATAAAATACAATATTTCTTATCGTTTTCAGAACAAGCAACATGGCTACACGTATTAGCGATAACTTTTTCGGCCAATACGTGGGGAAAACACGTTAGGTTTCACATTTATGTTTCGTTTCAGAACTGATTTTATTACCAAAATCTTATCGCTATTCTTGGCTTTTTAAACTCCCCAACAACAGCCACAACCATGGCCGTAATTAAGGAGAGTGAAAGTGGGGGAACAACCACTTTCGTGTTTTCAAATTACTTGTTTTTCGATTTTTCCCATTTCCTAAAATTTCCATTTAAAAAATGGGATTGTTTGTTATTGAACTCTACACCCGAAGGAAGAGATTCCACAGACAACATGGATATATTTATATATATTTGCTATATTTATATATAGCGTCACCTCCGGAGTCGATTTAGCTCTGTCCGTCCATCTGTCTGTCCGCTTGTCTGTCTGGCTGTTGACATCACGATTACGGGAAAACAAACAGAGTTATCGCGATGAAAAATGGCACAAATATGCTTTGTTATCTGGAGCAGTTTGGGACCAAAAATGGGGGGAAATCGGGTAACAACCACGCCTACTTTTTATACCGAATATAAGCGCAGGTCTTTTTCAAAAATGATAAGACGTGAATACCTCAGAAACAGTATCAGAATATGTGTTTGGGTCGATCTTTCCATGAGTTTGGGTCGATCTTTCCATGAAAATAAGAACCACCTGAAGTTCTACGCCGTTTGCGTGAAGCATCCGGACACAACGGCCGGTTTTCGACGAAAGAACTTTTGGCAACCACGATAATTACATTTCATTGCTTGTTTATAAATTGTGGGCCAAACCCAAGGCAAACCAAAAGACCTTTTTGATGTCTTTTGACTTTTTTCTATTCGCGAAGATGAAAGTAACCACGGAAGGACGATATATCGCGACGTCGACGACGCCAATATTGAGGAGATGAGGACAAATTCGCTGAAGGAAATAAACGCCATACCGAAAATGTGGTCTCAGAAGCACTTCGAGGATTTAAAGAAGCGCTGGCAGAAGTATATTACATCTGACGGGGAATACTTTCAAGCAGAAAAATTGGTATTGATGAATAAATAAATATTTTCTGAAAAAAACCCGAAATTCCGCGTATTGTTCGATCGGAATTTGTGTATTTCTGTTTAACGTCTGTCCCTGTCCGACCGAAATCGTAGCCAGGATTTCTAGCCACGCGTCCTGTGCCACGCTGTATTCTCTCAGTGCACCGAGAACTCGTGAGTAGAGGAGTACTGACTGCTTCCTGCGACGAGTGCATGCCGAAGTTGATTTTAATCGCAATGCGAGGCACGTACTTGAGTTTCGGCCGCCTAAAATTTCTGCCGCTGAGAGGTTTCCACTCCGACTTCTCCGTCCGGTCCTCCTCAAGTCGAGCGCGGTTGTTTTCATCGCCGAAACCTGTAATTTTGCGCCGGATTCGTGGCGGGAACTTGCAATTACCTCCGTTTGGTCCAGTTGCGCAGCGACTGGTTGTGGATCACGTGATGAGAAGAAGCTGCCCCGGTTTTCTGTGCCATTAGTGACCACTTCTTAAGTTGCACAGCGAATTTCGGTCAGGGAGTGTCAGCAGCTGCTGTTTGCGGAAGAAATGAATGGGGGGTGGGGGGGAAACTATTGAGAAAAGAAGAAGAGAAAATAGGTTGGTTTCCGAACTTACAACGAGTTGTAGTTCGTAGTTTTATGCAGAGGAAAAAAACGAGAAGAAGTTTACAAGAATTTAAGGTGATTCGCATTCTTTGCTTTTTAATTCCCAATCACTTAGCAGCGAAATTCTATGTGGACCATAAAATTCCACCAAGCTGACGTTACTTGTGCTCGATGCCCTCCAGTTGGAGTCATTAGGCCGCCAACCGGTACCGGTAGCGGATTCACAGGTATCGCCAGCCTATAACTGCTTCGAACAACGAGGGTCGAGTGCACTCACGGGACTCACCGGCAAAGTCATACCTGTCATCGCCAAATGATTGACGTCATTCGAGTGTTGGCACAGAAAGACTCGCGCCCTCAAATTGTTATTTTCTGGTCCAGCGGTTTCAGACAAAAGCGCCGGACGAAGGTGTGAGCAACAAATCGATTTTAGCTCAAAATATTTGCACACTCGTATTGTATTAGCCAAGCGCCGTCTAAATCGGAATTTTCCGTACCCAACGCATTTCAATTGACGCTTTAGCACGTCACAAGGGTTTGTTTTGTTTGATTGCCTCGTCATGTTCGGCGAAAAGTAGCTTGCAGGTTTTTGATAAACAAATTTTCAATTTCACACTGCTGAACTCGGCTGGAGCGATTTCATTATTTCGGGAAGCTTCATCCGCGGAATTTAATAATGAATTGAATTTAATTGAATTGGCTTTCAATAGTGGAATTCTAATGGACTTGGAGGCTCCTAAAAGTTCTTAAATCCTTGATTACAGTTAAGATTATAACAGGCCAACACACCCATTTCGTCGTATACAGGCGGGCGGGAAGACCCATTTTTTGGGAATAATCCCAATACTAAAGAGTAAAACTTCGTTTTAATGTTTCACATGATTTCACTATCTCAGCTTTAAATGTCTTTAAAAAGGCATGTAAATGTCTTTAAAACGGCGTGATTATTAGCCGTTTTCGCCCATTTGCATCTCAAACTGCTCTGCATAACGAAGACTATTTCTGCAAAATTAATATCGTGATCATGCTGTTCGTTCTTCTGCAATCGTGAATTCAACAGATAGAAAAACACGCCACCTAATACGCATTCGCCATTTCACGATCCCCAATTTCCCTTAATTGGAAGATTGCTCTGCCGCGCTGAGCTCTTCGCGTGCGTACCGTCCCAGATTGCCACCGTCCCAGATTGCCACCGTCCGAGATTGCCACCGTCCCAGATTCCCACTGACAAAAGGCCACTTTATAATGTGCGAAATCACACCAGGAATGAGCTGCTGTGATCGCCACTTCGCACGAGGAAACGATCTCCTCTCAAATGCGATGCGAAGAGTTGCGTTCTCGACTCGCCAGAATTGGAGCAATTGAGCCACCGGGTCGAGTCGCCTCGCTTCGTTCTCGCTAATTCACTTAACCATTGGCAGCGATGGCTGCTCCATACGCGCACTCGAACTCGTTCGTCGACCACCTTGACAATTCTATACGGGTATTTTCGGATTTCGTAAGGCTGCTACAGTCGAAGCGCATCCGAAGGCGGATCGGCCTTTCGATTTGCACCGGTTGTGTTTAGTGTAGAGATTAATTCAGTCTGATTAATGGTCACGCGGTGGCCTGCTGTGTTCTCCATTCCATTCTCCAGACTGGCGTTCTGGCCCGAGTGACCTACGCAGCTCGCGTTTTACAATTTTGAATTCGGCAAACAGTCGAGCTTCAGACGAGCAGAAAATGCTGGTTGTCGCAGCTGTGCTGTGAGCTTGGAAACGGAAGCGATATGTAGACGCTGACCATGAAACTGCGCGCTTCCGAGTTCCATAATAACTCAGATTTTTGAATTATTACTCAATTACTACAAAAATTGATTTATAAATGCAAATGCGTTAATATATTAAGAGTCCAGCGCAGAACGCCAAAAATCTGCCAAGTTTTACATCGATCAAAAATGCTTTTTTTAATTGTTACATGGAAATGTCGTGTTTGGAATAAAACGATGGCGGAAATATTAAACGCCGTCTGCAGCGTAAGCGTTTCTTCAGTGCTGAGATTCATTAAATAAGTAACAGCGAAGCGAGCGTTGGCTTGTTTTTGTCCTTCTTCTGAAAATAAATCAGTTACAGTTGTCAATCTAAGAACTCTGCTTTGTTTTCGCCAGCTAACTGGGGAGCATTTCGCCCCGAGATGAAGGCGATATTCATCACACACAAGCCGAAGTCCGCAATCGAGCCTCGCAACGAGAAGTCAAGGGGTCTCGCAACAAGCCGAAGTCCGAAGCCGAGGAGAGCCACGGCAACAGGCAGTCACACGCTCAGGTCACGAAGGCGAATGCGACCGAGGAGATTTGTGCGATCTTAATGTGCAGAGTTGTTATATGGGGAAGTGGGCGTGTCCCTTGTTGGACTACACCACTTGCAGTAACACCTTCAATCTAATATCTCTGCTGCAAAGTCCACCAGAGGCGTTGCCACAACTACTTTGAATTTCCTACAGTCACACAGCAAGTTTGAATTTCATTTCACTTCAAAGTTTTGCTCGAACGAGCGTTTTCTCGAATTCTACACAGAAATATCTGAACTTCATCACAAACCGGTCGCTCGTTAGATCATCTGAATTCTGCATCCACTACACCGCGAGAAAAACCGCAGAGTTAACCACCGCTAGATAATGAACTGCGCCACGTGCAAGAACGGCAAAATCGGTCCCAAGGTGGCGCCCTTCGGCTGCTTCATGTGCGACAACGACCACCTGCAGTGTATCCGCTGCAACCAGCGCACTGCCGGCCAATGCGGGGTATGCGAAACCAGGACGGCCTTCGTGGAGATAAAGTTTTGGGGGGAGAGATATCGCTGCATCGGGAAGTCGATGGGAGACTCGCAGCAGAGACCGAGTGCACCTGGCTCGCGGCAGTCGTGCGCGACCCAGCGCTACAGGTCAGTGGAGTGCGCATCGGCTTCGAAGGCCCCCATGAACACGATATCCCTCGGTCACGAGATGCCGCCGCACTCCGCAGTGCAGTGCAAACATCACTATCCGGAGCTCAAAATGTGGCCAACAGGAGATGCGGATCTGCAGCCACAGCAGGATCATAAAACTGCAGCCACCATCAACGACGCCGGTAAGCCAGAGCACTCCAATTTGAAGCAGAGCGAGCAGAAGGTTCTGGAAGCCCTCCAGGAGGAACAGCTTCAGGTTAATCAGACGCCGCCTATAGATGTCCCGGAGAATTATCTGAAGATATCGGTTGCTCGTACATCTCTTCCGCTGGCAATGCGTTCCCCGCCAGCGATCGCAGTAGTCGACAGCGGCACAACCGCAGACCACTGCAACGGCCCCTCCGAAAAGCCCAGCCAGGTTGTGAATACGCATCGCGCCCTGTATCATCCGTTCGCACACACCGCAGCAGACAGCAGGAGCGGCCGTTCCGTTGAGCCGCCACCGCAGTTCCAGCTGCTTACATGCTCACCTTCAAACCCCAACGAACGGCCGCCCATACGCGCGGTGGCGAAGCCGATTCCCGCCCGCCAGCTCAATATATCGCGCTTGCCGCTACGCTGCCCCGAGTCCACCTGCGGGCGCATGATCTTCGTGTCGGACTTCAGCCGGCACATGGCGAACGATCACATGACGCTGCCGATTGTGCGCATATCGTCGGCCGAGCACAAAAACTTCTTCCTCGACCCACGGGTCGTGAACGTAGGCGTCCAGAAGTGCATCATGATGTTCTTCATATCCAACAGGATAACCGACCTGGGCAGCAGCGCCTACAAGGACTACCTGCCCCTCATGGTTATGGCCACCTACATACGGCTGAGCGAACTGTGCGGCGTTCCGGCGCCGGCGAACACCAGCGACGACTCCATCTTCCTGGTGGTGTGGCTGACGGGCATCGTGCCCCCCACCATGCCCTTGTACTATTGCCTGACTGTGTGGCCGGAGTCGGAACAGGTGGCGCCTTCGTGCCAGATAGTGCACTCCGGCAAGATACACCCGCTCGCAGATTCGCTGTCGATCCTCGCCTTGGTCCGCGGTGGCCAGGTGCTGATGCTGTCCGATAAGGAGTTGAAGCTGCTGACGAGAAGGGGTAAGGAAATGCTGAATATGCAACTCAGCGTGCAGTAACTGTCGCTCAGCGTTCACACGGGCGATCCATGATTGATTATTGAACACTTTGACGAAATTATAGTAGGCCTATCTAACAAGAGCCAGAGGACTTTACACACTAAAATATATTGAACATAACTTATATTTAGACAATTTTAACAAAATTGATATTTACAAAATTAAAGCAAATATCTTGAACAAGCGTTTGTGGAATGATTGGTGTGTTTAATCGTTGAAAAATAACTCCATGCTACGCCATGTAAGAATGCGAGTGTCAGCGCGGGTGCGGAATGTGGGGAGGGACAGGAGGAGCGATTTGGCCTCATTGGTAAATTCGAGATAGATAGCATTTTGGGAATGATCGCAGGGTCACGGGGCCAAAAGGAAGCCTGGTGGGAGGTGGGCGTTGTGGGAGGTGGGCGTGGTGGAAGGTGGGCGTTGTAGGAGGTGGGCGTGGTGGGAGGTGCACGTGGTCGGAGGAGACGGCCAGAGGGCGCGTGGGGAGAAAGGGGAAATTGTGGAAGAAATTTGCAAATTTTGAAGATTTCGCAGCAGAATTCGGTATGAGAAACAGAGAAAACTATACTTTTAAAATATTTCTAATTCGTTTTCGATACGTTTGAAAATAAGGCGCCTCCTTTAAGCATGAAACCTGCATTACGTCGCCAGTCGCACTTAATAGCAGCGGCGATTCGTCTTGACATGTTAATAATTCCAGCGACGGCAAATAAACGTTCGATGAGTGCAGACGATGGCAGTCGAGACAAGCACGCCGTTCTTTCTGCCAAAACGTGAATCGAGATCGATGCAGATTTTTAGTCGAGCCGAGAAGTCGGAGCGGTACAGCTGCGGTCTTCTCCTCCCGAATTTAAGACGAGAATCGTTGTAATAAGAAGCTTCTGAGAGCACAGCTGAAGTTCCAGGGAACCCAGTACCCCAAACACCCAGTACCACATTAATAATGGAAACACAGAGCCGAGATAATCGAGTTTGCTTGCCTTATCGACGTCTCATAAAGTTCTTTACGATGTGCGGGTGTCGTAAAGATACAGCGTGAGCCGCCCGCCGTTGTAGCGCTTCAACCTTCAGCGCCAGACAACTCGATACGTCAGTCGCCCGAGTTGTTGAACTAAAAGTCGTTAGCAGGCCTTCTGGTCAAAACTTCCGCTTTATTAGCGCTTCCGAGCACGGCGCGGTGCGTACCGGTCCTTCGGCCGCCATAAATTCGGCGCTTAACGACAATTAGGCAGAAGCAGCGGCGTCCAATGCTTACCTCGAGTGCTCGGAGTCGCTGCGTCGCGTGTGGTGAACGAGGAGATTGACGGCGGTCGAGCGCGGGTTGCCGCAATCGGCGTTGGAAAGCACAGCAGTCGCACAATGATCGAGTGCAAATGATCGCGCGCAGCGAAGTGGGTTCTCAGAGCTGGCAGTGCTGGCAGTGCTGCCAGCGCCAGTTTGCGATTGGGTTGTGGAGCGGAATCATTCTGTACCGAGTTCCCAAACTACAAGCACTGCCGATCGGTGCGTCTTGTACTCGACTTCAGTTAGCTGCACAGATCAATCGCCGCATTAGTCGCGCACCGGTTCCAAGTGTCGTGCGGAGCCCCACAGAGTACGATGGCGACCACTACGGCGGCGGCTACGGCCCACGTCGCAGCAGATAAGGTGAGTTAATGACGACAGCCATGAGCGAAGGTGAAGTACTTGCCAGCGCAATAATCGCACCTGAAAATCCAAGATAAATGCGGTATTACGTTGTACATAAATTCAGGAATTTATTCCACTGGATGCCACGAATGATAGTGCGGATTGTACACAGCTATCGTTGAAAAACGATATTCAATTGCGTCCAGGTCAGCAAGCAAGCCGAAAAATGTGGCCGAAGTTCCTTCCAAACCAAGACGATCTAAACAGAAAATAGCAGTGAAAACCTGTGTTAATTCTTCTTCTTCATTCCGTCCTTTAACACTTTCGAATTTTGAGAGATAAGTTTGAGTTTTCGAGGCCTCGGCTACTCTATTCTTTAAATCTCTCAAGGTTTCTTTGATTCCGTAGCGCAAAATAGGATATTTACAAATAGTCCCAGCCAATGACCTAAATATAAGCGAATTTCAGGTACTTGTTGGCCAAGCCAAAGTCTGAATACGCGCAACGCCCGCAATGTTACAGAACTAGAGAACGAAACCTTGCAAGAACTTTAAAAGCTCCGAAACACATTACAACAGGTAAAGACGCAAAGAGACCCATTTTTGGTCGTCTAATGTCACTAGACACTGTGGAATAAATTGTCGTCTTCATATCTCGCACCGTTTATGAGATAATCACTTTCGAATACCTTTGAACAAGAAATACCTGTACATGTTTAATGAAAGGTAGGCGTGATTAGTAACCGATTTCCCTCAATAACAAATAACAAAGAAATAATTAAAATAACAAAGAAAATTTGAGCCCATGCTTGTTACAACATCTCTACTCGTTCTCTCGTAGTCATTATTCCAACAGACAGGCAGACAGACAGACAGACAGAAGGATAGGCAGACAGAAGGACAGATGGACGAACGGAGGGTCATCGACTCGGGAGGTGAGGCTGAGTAAGAACTTGCACACGTCCAATATCTCTATCTGGTCTCCTTCTCTGCGTTACGATCGCAAGAGCAACGTGAGTATTGCCTCCCCCTACGGGTGTAGGGTGTAATCACAAACAAAGGGGGTTTCTAATCACTGTTAAAACTTGTTAATGTCATTTTAAGTGAAATCAAGATAAGGAAAACGAGTTAAACCAACTTCAGGGATGACCTGTAGAAGGTATAAACTGCACTTCAGGCGAGGGTCTTGTTATCTGTGTGCCTTTAAAGGGTGTTCTGGCTGAGGCTTTGAAGCGATCTGCAGACGTTCGCACTTAATTGTGTAGATATGAATTTATGAGGAGTGGAAAAGACATTTATGATGTGATGAGAGAAGTCGTGTTTCTGGTTATTTACGAAGTAATTGTGGGGTTTTTCTTAGGTAATTCAAGAAATTGACATCTTCTGGCTCGTTACGTTACACCGCAATAGCTGTTCCCATATAACGGAAGATGTCTCACCCTTTCCGCGCTAATTAAATCGTACAATTTGTGGCCATGGAGAGTGGAGACCCTCAATAATACCTCGCTATACCCGCAGGAGAAAGCGTTGTGTCTCCTCTGTTACTCGTTTGCAGTGTAAATAAGGGGATTGCAGAGGTACAGACTGATATATTCTCGCTCAGCGTCGCCCGCTGAGACGGTCCTGGGTGGTCTTGTCCGTCCGTTCGTCCCGCGACTACGAGACGAGGAATGAAGATATCGTTGAAATATCTAGATAGCGGTGTACAGAGACTTTCTTACAGAGATATCGCTACGAATTAATATTATTTTTTTGACAGAAATCACGCGCTCTCCACCTGAAGACTCCACAAATGTGCTGTTTTATTTATGTGCTCACTTAATCTCTGCGAATTAAGACTTAACAAGTTAATATTAGCTTTCATTGGCTTGCCCTAATCTGACACGAGCAACAGCCATGTCAAGATTTGTGCCACCACTTGCAGGCTGATTAAGAACCACTTGCTCGCTGGTCTCAGTTGTTGCGCAAGCGGTTACTGCGGCTCGATTTGTGAAATTAGACAACTCGCGCTGGAAATGTCGGGTACGGCGGTTAAGAAGTTTTTCGTCTGACTTTTTAGTCTTTCCCAGCAGCTAATTGAAGCATAATTGCGTCACATTTCTGTGGTCTGAAATAAAGTCTTCGTTTTAGTTTTTTCGTTAAAGTTAACGTTTTACCTGGATTCATTCCGAACTTCCTCATACAAGCGACTTATCGCTGCTGTCCTTGCGAGATCAAAGCAAATGCGATTGTTATTGAAACTCGCATCAGAATACTAAAAGCCGCGTTGATGATGTAACGCACGGCGGCAGCTTGCGATGTCAAACCCGAAAGCCGCTGCCACTGCGTTTCATTTGCATGCTTTAATTATTCGGTACGCTGAAAATTAGTTACGCATCTCACTGGATTTTGTCAATGCGAAAACGTCGTCCGCCTTGACTACGCGTTTTCTCGCTCTGTAGGTTGCAGATGTCACGTATTATTTATGGCACGTGACGGTGACGTGAGGTGGCTTTGAGAACCACACATCACTGGACTAACCGGTTCTTCCTAGTGCTCGCTGCACCGTCCACGTCACCGAGAACGTTTCCCACCCGCCTTCGTCAGGCTTCGTCCGCCAAAGTGGTTGTGGCGCTGCAACCACAATGCAAATGTGGATGGGGTTCCGTTGCAATCGGCATTGTGGCCGTGATCTTCGAGGATGTCCGAGATCACGTGTCGGGCTTGCCAATGTTGCGGTGAGCAACGATCCGGAGTACTTAGCGTTGCTGCTTCACATGCATACGTGTTTAGAAAGGATCTTCATACTCTTGGCAGATTTACATGCACGCACAAGTTCTAATTTGCATTCATAGAAATTTAAAAAGCGTCGCAAGACAAGACGAATATTCGAAAATTCCTCGCAACGGCTGTTCTGCTGTCAGGAGAGAGAACAGAATTGATTTGAAGTGCCAAACTGAGAGATCGAAACACTTAAACGTATTTAAAGTTGTCGCCTTGCTAAAATAAGCGCACTGACTACCTTCCACGCCCGTCCCCGATATTTAATCTCAAGGTTGTTTCAATAATAATCCACGATCTGCCAGATAATCGCGCAGCCGTGTAACTTCTCTCATTTCCAGGCGTCACTTGCAGTCGTGCCATGTGAATGCGATGTAAATATAATTCGCTCGAGCAGTGTAATTGCTGCGCTCGTCCCACGCCGGGCGAGATTCCTTCCTGCGGCAGTCGGCCGCCGCTGCGTCGCGTGCAGCTGGCGCGAGTCCGTCATTTGTAATTCAAATTGGTTCGAAAATAACGCCTGTCCGCGAATCTTTCCGGATAGCAATTACACGTCCACTACCGAGCGGTCTGTCTGTCGTCACCGCTGGGCTGGTTGTTCGGGGATTTCGCATTCAATCTGAGCTTCAGATGGCTTTTCCTTCTTCTGTTTAAATCGAAAACAAGTTCATGTTTATTGCTTGCAGGCTGATCTGAACTTCTAACCACGCCCTCCACGCCTGCGGGGACTCGCGCGGAAGGCACTAGTGAAAGCCGACTATTTCTCCGCGTTTAATTTGCATTTTTATTCCAATACTTAATGGCACAGAATGTCATTCGCCCCACCAGGTACGCAAATTTCAGCCAGTGGTTCTCAAGTCGGCGGAGCGAATGAATTCGCCGGACGAGAGCCTTCAGAGCTCACGGAGACTCCATCGCGCTGAAATATTTGCACCGCAAAGATCTGCGGAAGCAGAGTGGCCAACTCGAGCTTAAGATTTCGACCGAGAACACGAGAGAAAAGCGAACATTTCAGTTGGCCAATTATTTTGTTGCAAGATGAAGCACTCGTGGCTGTGGAATAAAACACAAAATAACTCCTCGAATCCTCAAGTCGAAATTAAGTCATCCAGTCCCGCACTCAAACTTGGATTCACTGTGTCAACTTCAGTGGCAGATTCTGTCAGTTGAAGGCAAAGGAATTGTAAATTAAAGTGGCTTTCATAGCTTTCGACTTCGAAGACCTCAATCTGACGCAAAATGTTTCAATAATATGTTCGAAACGATCAGAAAATGAAGATGATTTGCTTTTATTTTACTCTAATTCGTGGTATTTTATTATGTTTTGTGTAATTTTATTTAAATTTATTCAGTTTAATGCAGCCGATTCTTGCATTTAATTTTGTTTTATTTCATTCTATTTATGTATTTTACTGCGCTTTGTTGATTTTATTTGTGTGTCATGTAATTCTCGCATTTGATTTTATTCGTTTAGCTTTTTTTAATCTTTCCGAACCGGACAACGCAGTGCCGCTGGCGTGTTGAAAGCTCTTCGATGAGCTTTGGTCGAAAGTCTTTAAGCTTTAAGATATTCAGCTCCAAGTTCAGTTCGTGGTTTGTGCACTCGGTGGTTGCAAAGAGCTTTCACGAAAGCTTCATGCGAGCTCATCAAACAACCACAAAAGCTCGAGCGCAGCAGGGTTCCAGCAACTGTCATCCGCCGGCCACCGAGTGTGAATACTCACTCAAAAGAATTGTGAGGTCTTCATGACGACTTTATATTGTGGTTTTCGGAGAAGCTTCCCTACATCTGGTCAAAACTTCGTTGTCATTCAAGGGCAATTTTCAGTTTTCCCTACAAACTGAAGGTTTCGCTCCAATGTTACTCGCAGAAGTGGGAATGGTGAACCTGAATATTTGGATATTTCGTTAATAACGCGGATGGATTTGACAGAATTTCTCGCCCCTGAGTGATTCGGCATCAGAAGCCGTTGAGAAGTCGACATAGGCACCGAACTGACACTCCCCACATCTCGATTTCCTCGTTCCTCAAATCGCTTTCCATGAATGGTCGGCGATGCGTTAATTGATTTTAATTTCTGCGCTCAGCGTTTCGATTGTTTCGAGTTGGTTTTCGCCCCTCGCTCGGAAAGCTCCGCGTAACTTCAGTGCAGCAATTAAAAATAATAAAAATTTCAGGAGTCCCATCCGCAGAAAGTGGATGCCGAAAACCAAATTGTCAATTCCGAGGCGGCGCCTGGAAGCGTTTTCGTCTGCCAGAGTAATCGATGTGCTGTATTTAATTAATTTTACTAACGATTTCGTCACAAGCAATTCATGCAACGCAAAACGGCTCCTGCTGGAAGCATAAGACAGCGGCAGCTTCAGGTTATCGTGGATTTCTCACTGCGCACTTGAATTCCACGCGCTTCAAAACGCTGAGAGATTTCTAAGTGTGAAAATGAAATTGTAAAATACGCAGTCGTTTCCCGGAGTCTGAGTTATCTGAGACTCATTACAGAACACAAACTTTGCGCGCTTTTATTGCCCGTTAAAATGGTTCGTTATAATCTTCTAATATTCCAAATTCGAAGCGATTTCGGCTGTGTTAGGGTCGTGGGCGCCCAGATCAACCGCCTGCTCGCCCTGCCGCAGTCTATATAGCGTCCTATACTTTCGAGTTTTTGCGTTTTAGTTTCTCTGCTGTTTCTTCAGTTCGCCTGTTAATATCGGCGAAATACTTTTGGGTGAATCTTGAAATGACTCACTCTACACGAGACTAGCGACCTGTTTTTTTGCCATTATAGCTTTCATACGCTACACACGAAGGGAGGGCCACTCAGTTGATGTGATGTTTCGCCAGAAGTACGAAAATTCTTACAAAACTTCCTTAGGTTATAAACTTCTTGAGGTCAAACCCGGGGACTATCCGCGATATCCTTAATAGGACGGCGGGTTTTGAATGCGCCGTAACGCACACAAGTTCATTATAGAATGAAAATTGGCCGTGTCCTTTGTTCGATGGCGTTCATTTTCAGCACAATATTGAACCGAAATACGCGGTGTCTGGTTGCCAAATTTGGTCGCTCTACCTCGATCCGAATACTTTTTATTAGCTTTCAAAATTACAAATTTTTAAACAACAACTTGTCGCCACAAGTATCGGTGCTGAAACGCTACAATTAGAATTCCATCTGTTTAAATTTTTACAATTAATAATAAATATTTACATTCCTTCTACTTTCAATTTAAGCTGCTTACGCAAGGTTCTCAATCTTTGAAGTCTTGCGTTGCCTCGATATTTTGTTAGCAGGGCCCATTTATTTCCCGGAAGTGGTATGAAAATACGGCTGGAGTGGATTTTGCGTAGATTATTGTGCAAAATAACGCACGCAACGTCGTTTCGACTTCAAAAACCCCTGACATCTGCAGATCTGAGTTTGGTCGTCCGTAGATCTCCGGGATTCTTAACGTCCTTCTGACTTCGAATATCTCGCAACCTGCTAAAAGTCGACTCGCAGTGCGAAGTGGTTGTCTGCTCGGGTATCCCGTGTCCCGGATTATCGTACGTTCTGCGACGGTTCGAAACCAGACTGATTGTGAGAGTCGCTCGGTTGTGTAGAGTGATTTCAAATCTAGCGGGCGCGCGACGGGTGCTGCCAAGCGGGAACAACTACAACAAACCCATGCGCACGTACACACACACTTTCCCGCACACAAACAAGCATCTGGTGCAGTGGTTCTCAACTGATCGGCGCGTTCCTCTTAGCGGACTTGAGCGCTACTTAATATTTGCAACAAAAACTCAGTTTATCAATAATTTATAGACTTCAGAAGCAACTTCATTCGCCGGAATAATTTCAAACTAGAGGTCTTCTTCTTCTTATACACATAGAATGCTGAAAATGGACAAGAATCGTTCGAAATCTTATTGCTGTGGGCATTTTTGCATGACTTAAAACACTGATAGTAATCGAATTGAAAAATTCTACATTACTCGGAACCGCACTCGCGAATTAATGACTGCGAAACTAGTGGCCACCTTCACGGCCAAAACGCAGTCAGATTCCCAAGCGCGCTCTCAATGCCTCGCCGAAAATGAAAACGATTGAGAAGCCCTGCCGTGGTATCTGAAATTAGCCCGAACAGCGGCCGGCGGCAGGCGCAGAGCGCACTAAAGAGCGAATCTCAAAAGGTGCCAACTGAAAAAAACACCACGAAATCGGGTTTCGGCGATACGGCGGCGCTTTTCGGTGTTCGTCGGAGCGGCAAAGTTGGCATTCTTGCTTCGAACAGCGAGCAGTACGGTTTGATTTTCTGATTGCGCTGCCGTTCGAAACCGAGCGAGAGCATCACCGAAATTTGAAGTTCACGACGCAGCCATCTGCTGTTTTAATATTCAGATAATTGAAACTTCTGCAGACTGAGCAGACACTGAAAGCCGAAACTACAATCGGCTCCCTGTAGCGAGTTTTTTATCCCAGTGCAGGGAAAATATTGGCGTTGGGTGCAGCCTGTGCTCAAAGTCTCCGTTTGGAAGGTTGTGGAATCGCGGGCGCACAGTTTGGAACGCGCTTGAATCGCCCCACTTCAGTTCTTCTCGATTTCCGCTCGCTGGCGGGCGTTTCAAATCGACGCCGCCGCCGCCGCCGCCGCCGCCGCCGCACTGCCAACACGAGGAAGGGAAGGACGACGCAGCCGCGGACTGTGCGAACTTGGATCGCGGGCCAGCAGAAGCTTCGTGATGAGTTTTCACAAAAGTGACTCACGCACGCCACTGGCGTCCACGGAATACACTGTAAGTAGAAGGATTTCGAATTGAAGCGAACGAATGAACGCTTGCAAACTCCTCTTCGTAGCTAAATTGCAGACAAAATTCTTAGTTTATATTTTACATAGCAATTCGTTTGTATTTTACTAATCACTCGTGAAATCTGCTGCGTGAATCAGTTCGAATTCCACACAAATGAGTTACGGCGACTAACTCACTCGAGCTGTTCGCTGGATGTTGGGCTTCCAAACCTAAAGTCGGAGGATATTTGAACGCACACGTTGATGAGTATCCGAGTTTTGGGTCCCCCTATAGTTCGGCAAGTCGCCGACCAGAATGGCACTCCACGAGCTCCATTCTTAGCCATGTCGTGCATTTCAACCCCTACATCTGCGAGTTCCCAACGCATTTCTGCGAAGCTTCTGCTTCCACATTTTTAACTGAAATCTCAAGAATCCCACACGCGCTTCACGTTTACCTCTGCGTCGCCCCCCCCCGCTCCTGCTGATCTCATTTCACAACGCCGCGACGTGATTGCTGAACTAGCAGTTCTTCCACCAACTGCGCTTCCCTCGTTCCCTCGTCCACTCGTGTCCCCCGCGGCCCCTCCACCGACTACGCTGTCGTTTTTGCCCATTCCTCCAGCTCGCATTTCAATTGCAGTGGAAATTTCCACTGTGCCTTCGACTCTAACTCCGCTTCGATCAGCGGACGCCGTAGGAAGCGCACTTCGAGCGATTCGACGTGTCGCGCCGCGGCAGCGGCAGCGGTTTGGGCTGCGCTGCTGTATCTGGCTTCTGAGGCTGACGAAAACGTGCCGCTCTCGCTGCTCGGCATTCGCGGTCACCCGTTCGTCGCTCCGTCTGGCTGACTGGCTGACTGTCTGTCCGGCTGGCTGGTCGTCTACCTGCGGGCTGCGGTGTCAGCATTCTTCGGGTTCGGCGAGTCGTCGAGCGGTGAGAGGCGAGCGGCGAGTCGTCGAGCGGCGAGTCGGCGAGCGGTGAGTCGGTGAGCGGCGAGTCGGCGGAGTTCGGCACGCGACGTTGCTGCGCACGAAGTTGTTGTAGTTTAGTGCCATTTTTACACTTTCTCAGAAGGGGAGCTTCAGTGCTTGCGATTTGTGGTGCTTTTAATGGCTTTTTTAATTGTGTCTACAACTTCCACATACGTACGAGCGGCCGGCCGTGTGTTCGGCTGGACTGTAGACGGGAAATAACTCAGTTTGTGGGCCGCTGGCTGCAGTTGCAAGCACAGCATTTTGTACTTCCGAGAATCATATTTCAGCGACCTGGGAAGTAAGGATGCGCCGCCACACAGGTTGCAAATGCATTGCGTGCCACTAAAAGCGGATAGAAAGCAATGAAGTTGCGTCAGCAGTGAGTGCGCGAGAAGAGCGCGACTACGCGAAGAGTTCTCACTCGCAGACCCCTCTTCCTGCGTCGGATCGCCACACACACACACGTCTTCGCGACTCGAAGGCCTGCGCACGAGCGCAGATCTGCAGAGAAGCGACTGACTACAGCGGAGCAGAGTCACTATCTCTCGCTACGTAAAACGCAAACTAGTTCTCAGATAACAGCGGCGGCTACTCTTCGAAAAAACGAACTTTTGAGTAATCAGTTGGCTGGCGGAATTTTCCGTCTCGTTTTCGTGCCGAACAAGAAATTCTCGGCTCCGTCAATTACGTTGGCTGCGGATGGCTGCATCAAGTTGTGCGCCAAGTGAGCCTCACAAGTCGAAATACCTTCGATTTCACGGGGAGCGGGGAGCGGGGAGGCCTACACGCACATCTACATGTTTACAGAGTTGTTGCTGTAACGCGCGATCAACGCGAGGAAGGGAAGGAATCGCGATTAGATAAAACGCGGATCAGAGAGGCGACCACGGAGAGCAAATGTTTACCCGAAAATGTCCACAAACATTCAACTGCAGTTGCACACCTTCGAATGTGAGCGACATGCATTTGTTACTCCATTCCTAACCCGGCCGAATGTACACTGGAAGAATGTACACTGAGAAAAAGCGAATGAAACATAAATCCAAACTTGATTTTCGAAGTTTCTTCACCTTCAATTACAATTTCAAGGTGTTGAGCACGTCGCAGTTTAAATTTGCTTAAAGGTGGACGTGAGTCTGAATGACGACAGGGGGGGGGTGGCAGAGACGTGGTGGATCCGAACTCACGCCTGCAGAGCTCCGCAATTCATTGGAGGCGAGCTTTCGCGCTTCTCTCGAACTGCGCACCAGATTTCAACGAGGACGTGGACCACGACCTAGCACACTCGGGTTCCTCCCTGCGTCTCGGAGGCGGGCGAACGAAGAGACTGCCAAGTGTCGGTGTTGTCGTCGGAGCTGATAAGCCGCAAGTGTTGTATCTCTCTAAATTGTGAGCTCTGCGCGGCGACAGCGAACTGTGGAAAGTAATTAAATGAGTTAATATCAGTCCTTCGCTCGCCCTCTGATTCATCAACATTACGAACTGTAATCAGTAGTGTAATGCAGTAGTTTTCTTCTTTTTTTTATATGAGAATTCAGTAGCTGCTACAAAATCAAGCAATTTATTAGAAGTTGACAATCATGCGCAGGCGGGACTCGAACCCGCGCCCTCGGCGTTCGTGGGCGAACGGGTTACCGACCAGCGCAATTACCGTGTACCGCTACACGTTACATACACACTGAGTGACCGTTACACGTTACATACGCGTTCGCATACACACTGAGTGACCGTTACACGTTACATACGCGTTTGCATACACACTGAGTGAGCTTTTCGATGAGAAGTCACTCGGCTTCCACAACTTCACAGCGCGCATGACGCAGCGCTTTGCTTGGGTGTTGGGCGGGCGTTCGGCTGATTGGACTTTTCATGGGCAAACAAATGAAATGACCAAAGTGCTGGTTAGTCATTGTTTTTGTTTATTTTCGCTTATCGGAGAGGCTTCGCAAACTCAGTGGAGTAATTAAACAGATAACGCAATAATAACTAGAAGTCCCTGCTATTGAACTCACCCACCAACGATGACAGCGATTGTTGAGGTGTGATTTCTCATCGCTCAATATTTTCAAAAACTTGTGTGTTTTCAATACTCGTTCAAGTGCGTAAATGTGTTGGTTGCAAGGCCAACGAGAGCGAGTTCTTCCGAGTTGTGGTTGTTGTATGTACGTGTTATTGGAGCAGCTGTGGCTACTCTCTGCACATACGCTCTCCGAATATATCTACGCTCTCTGATCATTCTTTTGGAACTTGCCGACAAGATAACGGTTTGGCCGACAAGATAACGGTTTGGCCGACTAGATAACAGTTTGGCCGACAAGATAACGGTTTGGAGGACAAGTTAAGATGGCCGATTCATCCAACTGATAATGAGCAATATAAAAATCGCTCTCTCGATTGATAACAATGCCAGTCATTATAATAAAATTCCACGAAGTGAGTGCAAACAACATTAGTAAACAAAGCGCTCTTCTCGCTGAAAAATAGAGAAGCGATTCGTACTGCGAATCTAACGGCGAAACAATTATCGCTCGCCGAAACCGTGGATTGCCACACAGATAAATCAACTTATAATTCCGCCTTCCTTACTGAATAACTATTCTCACTGTAAAATAGACGGGGTTGTTGCATGTGTGACTCACTGCTTCCTCGTTTGTATTTCGAAATCAAGAGCAACTTACAGGAATTTCGTTGGCTTTTCTGAAGCGAGGACATCAGTGAGCTGGTTGCAACAAAGCAATTCATCGAATTACTTTTCATCTGTCGTTGGAACTCCACGCAAAACGCCTTGAAAAGAACGGAATGTGGGCCGCGAATTGCGTGTTCTACGATTTCTGCGGTTTCCTCTGAGAATTCCGTGCAGTTTATTGGGTGCACAGATAAGGCTATGAAAAAATCACTCAGAATGATTGTGGGATTCCACTGAGAGTATCGCGAAGTGGGGGAGGGGGAAGGGGGAACTTTTAGTGGGGGAATATGAAGAAATTGTTGAAGGGAAGTGGAAGAATAGGGAAAACAGTTAGCAAAACGTGCGACATGTGATTGGTTGATCTCACAGCAGGAAGACTAGAGGCGAAAAACCCCCTACCTTCCATTTTCAGAAGTCCCCCCCCCCCCGAACCACGAATCGCCAAAGTTTCGCCTGAATTTGAAAAGCCGACATCGCACATTCACGCGTCTCACTGAAGGCTTTCCACATGCAAACACCTTTGAGACGTAAAATAGGGAGATTCTGGAGTTTCTTCCCGTTTCTTACTCCCCTCAGCAGCAGGTGCACCCAATCGCGCACCTCTGTGAGGGAAAATTGACTGCGTAGTAATAATTAGAAGCTGTGAATTATATAACGCAAAGTATTGAAGTGCTAAAATAAGATTGACAAGCTGGTTTGCTCGTTGCCCGATGCGATCTCGTGATTCACTTCAGCGTTCGCTGACGCGACTGTTATCGGTGCGAATGCAATGCGATCTCAGCGGCGCGCAAGGGCAGCTGCATCGCCGATGTTTGCCAGGCTGGCACGTGAGAGCACGAATGGGTTCAAATTTTGCAGTCTGAGATCTGCTTGCTCTCCGAGCTGCCCCGCGAATTCGGCGGGAAACCGAATGCAACGCGTAGTTGTCGACTGCGAAAGCGATTAACTAGCGAATGCCAAGTGTTGCTGCCTCCGCTGTGGCTGTCGTTTTTGCGTTCGTAACGCTGGCTGCTGGTGGAGGGGGGGACGCCGTGAATTGCGCGTTACAAGTGGTTCTCGCCTCGCATTCTCGGAAACTATCAATAAATCCGAAATGTAATTTGCCGCTCGCCATTAGCGGAACCACTGAAGCGGAACCACTGAAGCGGAACCACGCGTCTCGTGCGTCCCAGCGAGTTCACGCGCGCCACTTAGTTTCTTGCGAAACTCCCCTCAACCACTCGCTGTGTTCTGATTTCAACTCACTGAACGGCAGCGGCCGGAACCGCCGCAGGTATTTTCGCCCAGCCAGCAACGCGTCGTGGCAGCGTCAATGGCTGCGTGTCAATGCCAGCAGAGCAGCGGCCGACGAGGGCAGAGCTGCCGTTTCAGCCAGTGAGTTAATTTACGCTCCCAATAATTTCATTACCATTACTTTACCAGTCACCGCCTCTGCGAGATTTTGGCGCAATTCAGTCGCACTGCTGACATTGACGGCAACTTTTGAAACAACAACAACGTCATGCCATGTGTGGTGAATTGCTCGTTCCACGCAGTTGTGGTGAAGTTGTGCTCGTTGCTAACGGGTTGCTGTCAACATTCAACATGGAGGAGCTTTCAAAGCTCTACTTGAAGACCCAGTGGGAAATCGAGGAAATGTTGGTGTCGCACGAAGGACAGTCGGAACGTCAAATATATGAATTTCAAATGTATGAAAATGTGGAAATTCTCCGGAAAATACTTCTTGTATATGAAATCGCCGCATCATAGTACGACGATGCGTGAAGTTACACTCTTTATATAGATACTGAGTGTCCCCTCCGTCCGTGAGAGTGAGCGTCCGTCCGTCTTTATATAGATAATGAGCGTCCCCTCCTTGCGATGACGCCCATTCGCCCATTGACACCCATGACACCCATTTCGTTGGACCATCGTATCGTGTGTTGGCCGATCTTCCCTCCGAAGGTCGGTATTTCTCAATCGGATGGATTCGCATGATCCTTCAACCAACTCTGCATGTTTTTGCTAAACGAAGGATGAGCGCGTCACCCATTTATAGAACGAAGTAACTGCAATGTTTGCGAATCCGTGTAGCAAGACCGGAATATCTTACCGCGTTCTCAGGTTGTCGTGTAGACGGACGGACATTTCGACGGCCTGTGACGGTCAACATTCACACCCTGCTATACATTCTCCACGTCTAATGGATGGAATTGTTTACGACCGCCGATTAGATCATCGTTAAAATCAGTCACAGCGAATGACTTACGTACGCGAATCTCCTTAAAAGTTCTCTAAAAATACACCTCCACCCATGACGGCAAAAGTCGGAGGAAGTGAAGAGCTGGCGCCCCACCGGCAGCCATTAATTACACCGTCATTATCGGCGCACAGTTCGACATCAGCGGGTATCTGTGTTGGCACCGGATTCGCTTCCTCAAGCATCGACGTTTCGGTGCTCTCGCGCGGTGCAGAAAATTCACCTTGCATTATTCAGCGGTTCCACATCTCGCCTCAAAAGACAGTCTTACGTAACTGAATGGGGGGGGGGCTTCCTTTCTTCAGTGAAGTAGAGGGATTCCTTCCTTCAGTGAAGTAGAGGGATTCCTTCCTTCAGTGAAGTAGAGGGATTCCTTCCTTCAGTGAAGTAGAGGGATTCCTTCCTTCAGTGAAGTAGAGGGATTCCTTCCTTCAGTGAAGTAGAGGGATTCCTTCCTTCAGTGAAGTAGAGGGATTCCTTCCTTCAGTGAAGTCGAGGGATTCCTTCCTTCAGTGAAGTAGAGGGATTCCTTCCATTGCCGGATTTCTGTCCCCGTTTCCAGAACTTCCACGTTGCACAAACACATTCATTTGAAAGGAAATTCCAAATTTTCTCTGTCTTTTGGGTATTTTTATTGTTGAACTTGAAATTGTTAGTCTTACGGTGGCAACGCGGGCCATCGAAGCCGTCCACCGAAAGACGTGCATGCAGCCAACGACTGGATATACAAATAACAAACTATTCTGGTGCCAAAGACTGCTATTTTTGCCCAAACTCGATCGCTTATCGACCTTTCGGGGAATGAAAATCTCAGAATTTAGGCGAATCCCAGGAAATACGCTCCGGCAACACTGCGCCGAACTCGTGCTTGGGTGCCGCTGCCGCGCTGGCATTTGAAGGTGCACAGGAAGCGCAAGCAGCGCCATTCCCGCCCCATGGGAACGCCGACGCGAATCGTTGAGCGTTTAATGACAGTTTTTAACGATCTTATTTGCGTCAAGTTGAAGTTAGCGCTGCACCGACTTTGCCGCTGGCGATACGCGAGAATGCACGAAATACCTTCGCTCGGCGGCGCGAACTGCACCTGGCAGCCACACCGCACAGCGTGCCGCAACTAGTGGCGTGCGAACGCGCGGCGACCTTTTATTTGGATGGTTTTCTCACTCGCCTGGCTGGCCGGCACTGGTGTGCCGCATCCGTAAGTATGCACGCACGCCCCTCGCAGTGATGCGCGCTGCGATTTCCGCTATTTCCTGCCGCAGATCAGGGTGTCGCGCTGGCGATCAATGCAATCTGGTCACTGATCCGCACGAGACTCCGCTCCGCCGTTCGCTAGGGGCTGCCAACTTCCTCTCGATGGACCCGAGTAATGCAGTTGAACCGCACAATCGGTTGCGAACGAATTGTTGTCATTGGTTTTGTGAATTTTCATTCAGCAGATCGGCGAACTTTGTCTCCATCTGCAGAAGTGCAGTCGAGTCGCTTCGGAACACACGAATTTCTAACGAGACGAGGCGCTCTTCGTTTGTGCGCGAATCCGTGGCGCGTTTTCGGCACTCTGGTGGCTCAAGTGGCCACCCAGTGAGAGCGCGATCGGCAAGCGCGGAACTCTCATCAGTTGAGGGCAGATCTTCCGGAGAGCAGGTGCTCGACTGTACCACTTGGTCTGGTTATCCCGCTGATAGCGCACGACAGGCGATTTCAGCCCACTGATAGTCTCTTCATTCGCGTCTCGCAAGCCACCCGACCGCTCCAGTTCCGAGCTAATTCTCGTCAGCGATTCGAAATCGCTCAAGTTGGAAACGGTTCGCGCCGCGCTGTGTTGCCACGGTTCAGATTGCGTCCCGCGCTTAATTGGTTTTCCAGCAGAAACCATAAAACGCGGCTCGCGTTTTATATGTCGCACAGTTGTCGCTCTCGTTCGGAGCGACCGGTGTCCTGCATAGCTAGTCAAGCTGAGCTCCTCAAGGCCTCCGCTGCCCCCGCACCGAGCACAACACGAGCTGAAGACGTTCTCTGCTGGCAACGCCGTCCCCGTGCGGAAGCTCAGCCAGCCGTCGGCGGCGCCCGGTCGCGACGCACGCGTCTCCGCGGTCGCGCGAGCACGCAGCCAGCTGAGGATGTCCTTGAAGCGAGGAGGACCTCCGCCGGCGAGGTCGGCGGGATCGGCGGTTCCCGTGGCGGCAGCCATCCACGCGCCCACTGAATCCGGCGCGACGACGGTGAGTGGCGGCGAGCAGACGCGCTCGCGAGGAGTGTTCGGGGCCACTTTTCACTTTTCTGCAAAACAGTCCTCCTTGACATCGCGTCCTTGGCACCTGAGAATTGTTTGCCAGTGTGTTTGTGTTGTTTACTGGGTGCTTCCGTTGCAGGAGCACCGAGTTTAGTGCTCGAGTTCCATTGTTTGGGAAAAACAAGGCCGTCCTTCGAGAAGTTACACGTTGTGGTTCGACTTCACTGAATTACCGACACACACGGCAGGTAAATCGAGCAAGGAATTCTTCGGGAAACGTTGTTCCTCCCAATTCTCCCCGCAATTTTTCCCCAAACGTAAATAGTTGACAAAAATTGGTTCTTCTTCCGTGTGTTTCAGACATTTTAATGGCCTGGTTGTGTGTTTTGAGGGAAAGAAACGAAATTTCTGACGAAATTCTAGTTTGGGTGCGAGAATTTTAAAAAATAGCAAACGTTTTGTAGCTTTCTATCTCGAAATAAGTGAAGACAATCTTTTGTAGAAATTAATTAAATCAGTTTTTATTTAATAATATTTTTTACACGATTTCGAATTTTTTAGAACAATTTATAGCAGATTCTAAAATCTATAAATGAACAAATTATCAAAGTGTAAACAGAAAAAATTAAGAAAACAAAACGAAGCTAACAACAACTCAAATCTTTACAAGAAAAATATATGAAGATTTCACTCCGAAAATCTTCGAAATGCTTGTAAATCTCTTGCCGAATTTTGTGAATAAATTTGTATCGAAAAACTCACGACGCAATACAGCTGAGAAGTGAAGTCGTGAAAGTCTCGTGAAAAGCGCTCGTGTCCAGCGTGAGGCTTCGGCTTAACTCGTGCCGTTCTATTTTGATTTCCATTTCAAAATCCTAATTTCTGGCACTTTATCTTCGCTTAATTTACGATTTGCGTCTGCTTGTGAACTTGAACTGAACAAAGAGCACGTTGGTGTGCGAATGCCGTTGATTGTGTGCATGTGTGTGTGCGTGTGTGTGTGTGTGCGTGTGTTTTTCTTTGGTTGGCGAAGTAGATGTTTCTCTCTGGCTTCCATTCTCGTGATCGTAATGGAAAAAAACGTGTTTCAAGATACACGTTTAGTTGAGAGGGTGGACTTCGTAGTGGTTGCTAGCAGCGGGTAGACGGGGGTGGCGTTCGCGGGCTGACAGACGCGAAAATAACGTAGCCATCGACTGCGTTGGCGGTAAGATTCGAGCTACAAGGGAAGAAAAACGAAATGTGTAACTAGCAAATCTCACCCGTTTGTTCTCCGACAGACACACAGACAGACAGACGGACGGACTAATTCGTCTCAGTCCCAGTTGGCATCCCTATTATAACAATTAAATATAAAAGATTACAAAAATATTGATATTTGGGAATGTCGAAGGTATTTCCACATACTTCATGATTACGAATTTTGCCACGCATTTTTCGATAAGATTTTTGGTCGGGTCTTGTAGAGCAGTAAGTGGAAGAAAAGTGGGGGTCCTACTTTTAAGGACTTCTGGGATGAATATTGGATGTGGAAGATGACTTCGAAATAATTAGATGTTGTCCCTCACGAATCCCCGATGTCACTTTCTGAATGCGTTCCTCTTCCTGTGAGGTCGACATGATCGAAATAAATTTCTTTCTTGCCACAATTTTAGGAATATCCATCCCTGGAGGAGGGTTTGGACCCACTAAGCGATTTCATACAAATTCGAATGATCGGATTTTTCGAAACAGAAAATCCGAACAGACTGTTCCTTGTTTCCCAATTTCCAATTGAAAGGGGTATTTGAGGGCGAAATCCATCGTATGTAGAGTCCCTGCAGTACCAAGCAAAGCAAGGCGAGATTGAGAAGCCTATTTGGTACCAACTCGCCACAACCCGTCACCCCCGCGCACAAGAAAAATTTTCAAAAACCACAACATAAAAACGAATAAATCAAAAAAGCAGATTTTTCATGAAAAATAAGAATTTGGCACAAACGCCAAACATTTTCAGCACATGAACTTCTATTTTTTTCGTGGGTCTCGAACACACTGACCGAACGCTACACATTTCTCTAGTCAGCTCGTTTGTGTGCAGAAGCCGAACAAAAATAAACTTTAGAGAACACAACACTAAGTTGAGGTGCGTGTTTGCGCTCCCAAGAACACTGCTCACTCCACCTCCCCACCTCGACCTTCCTCGATGGGACTCAACGTTTTGAATCTTCTTTGCAGAAAATACCGACAGTTGCACCGGGCTATGGTGCGGAGAAGCATACGGTCCCGAGGAACGGCGCGAACCCCACTCGGTCCAAGTACGTATTGTGTCTAGTAGCCAAGAATCGGTCGGTCCATCGATTTCGGGCTCCAGTGCCTCTATCGATTACTTTTTTCGAGCGTCGCGTTCCTGCTTGTCGACGAAAAAAGCAATCGCTTCGAGATGTACAAAAATATTGAGAACGACTCGTCGGCCACGATGTTTGAAATGTATCCTTCTTCGAACAGGTTTGTGAGCTCGGACCTGGTGGACGTGCCCGCCCAGCAGGTGGCTGGCTCCACGCTGCCCCTGGTGCTGCCGCGGAAGGCAGGTGCCGACGACGAGGATGAGAACTACAATCCCTTCGAGCATCGGAAAATCAAGCACCCAACATCGTAAGTAGCCAGTCGTCCCAGTCCCGCAGGGATTATAAGAGGAGAAGAGGAGTCCTGATAAAGCATGAAATGTGTGTGTTACGGTCGCGGCAAAGAAGTTATTTCGAGGGACTACACAATCCTGCTTAAATGCAGAGTAACCTTTGGGGGTAGAGAAGACTTTTCCACTTCGGTTTTTCGACGTGCGATAAAATTCTTGGCATTGAATGTGATGTCAAGTCAATGCTGAGAAATTGGCCGACTTCCAAAAATATGCCCTGCTTTTTTACTGACGAACATTTTGCTATAAATAACCTTTTTAAATACACTTTTATTATCTTATAAAAAAGTGGAAAATTTCGCGAAACACGCTGGTAAACAAGTTATCAACGCTCGGAGGGCCACAAAACGAGCAACAATTCACTTTCAAGGCCACTGTGTTACACTAGCAAGGGGGTTCTGAAAGATAATATTTTTAACGCATATGATAAGATAAGCAGTCTACGGACTTAATTCTTCTGGAGGATCAGAGTGAGAAGATATGCATTTCATACTGGAAATCCAAGAAAACAAATTGAGTAAAATATTAAATGTTCTTAATCTTCATGTCCCCCGTTCCTTGAAATCTCTGCTTCGCCGAACGCCCGAACATACATGTGCGAGAACTCAGTAATACCATATCAGAATAAACTACTAAAACATTCTAATCAAGTGGGAATGCCTAATCAAATGTTTATGTTTCACAGTGACCTCGAAACGCTCGTGCATCTGCTTAAGGGCTCGCTTGGCTCGGGCATTCTCGCCATGCCTATGGCCTTCCAAAACGCCGGTCTGTGGTTCGGTCTGTTCGCCACATTTCTAGTGGGCGGCATCTGCACGTACTGCGTCCACATTCTGGTAAAATGCGCCCACATTCTGTGTAAGCGGCGCAAGATTCCGAAGATGGGTTTCGCCGACGTCGCCGAGCAGGCTTTCCTCGATGGGCCGCCCAACCTTAATCGGTGGTCGCGATTCATACGCTTCATGGTCAATACTTTCCTAGTCATCGATTTGCTCGGCTGCTGCTGCATCTACCTGGTCTTCGTGGCCTCCAACGCTAAGAAGGTAGTGGACGAATACGGCGGCGAAGACATCACCGTGCGGATGTGGATCGTCATCATCACCTTGCCGTTGATCTTCATGTGCCTGGTGCGCAACCTAAAATACATAACCCCGTTCTCCATGATCGCCAACGTGCTGATGTTCGTCGGCATCGTCATAACCTTCAAGTATATATTCACCGACATACGAGTATCGAGCGCCAAGGAACACGTGGACATGGCCGATGTGATCCACTGGCCGATGTTCTTCGGCACCGTGATCTTCGCGCTAGAGGGCATCGGCGTCGTCATGTCGCTTGA
Organism: Sicus ferrugineus; assembly: GCA_922984085.1. Classification (NCBI taxonomy): domain Eukaryota; kingdom Metazoa; phylum Arthropoda; class Insecta; order Diptera; family Conopidae; genus Sicus; species Sicus ferrugineus. The sequence goes on along the minus strand of OV277350.1, from coordinate 29,022,008 downwards.
GAACGACATGAAGAACCCCACCCACTTCATCGGCTGCCCATCGGTGCTGAACATAGGCATGGGTGTGGTAATTTCATTATACGCCCTCGTCGGCTTCTTCGGCTACTGGAAGTACGGCACAGACACGAAGGCCAGCATCACTCTGAATCTGCCGGAGAACGATATGTAAGTATAACGTCTCAAGGTCTCGCATCCCCTGCTTACAGTTTGGTCCTCGTTTCAGTTTGGCCCAGAGTGTGCAAGTAATGATTGCCGTTGCGATATTCTTGACCTTCACACTGCAGTTCTACGTGCCCGTGAGCATTATCTGGCAGGGAATTAAGCGAAAGGTCTCTGAAGAACGTCAGTCCTTGTGTGAGTACAGCTTGCGGGTCGCGCTTGTGGTAAGTTGAAGTCTCCAGGACGTGCGGACCGATCTTATTTACAATGTCTCTTCAATTGATCCTTCCAGATTCTTTGCGGTGCCATTGCTGTGCTCCTGCCCAACCTGGGGCCCTTCATCTCGCTGATTGGCGCCGTCTGCCTGAGCACGCTCGGTCTGATAATTCCGTCGATTATCGAGCTGGCAGTGTACTACGAGGATCCGGGCTACGGACGCTTTAAGTGGCGGTTCTGGAAGAGCTTCGTCCTCATCTGCTTCGGTTTCATCGGATTCTTAACGGGCACCTACGTCAGTATTCTGGAATTCAAAGCTGAATTCAGCAACAGCCACAGCTAGAGAGGCTTCGAGGGCAAATCGTTAGCTTCAGTATGCTAATTTAAAAGTGTTTATTTCTAATTCACAGCATAGTAGTGTACGTAGTCTTATAGCATCTCAAAGAGGTAAACGAACTTCAGAAACCACAAACTTTTACAAAACCACTCTAACTATAAGAAACAAAACATAGGTCTTCCGAGGTTAAGGCCCCAAATTATCCAGCCAGAAACTGCAAAGACGGGAACTACAACAGGCTTACGCCAGCTCAAGCGAATGTCAGAGGAAAACAGTAGTTAAATTTCCACGCGAAATGAGCCGTCGTGCCTTCGCTCTGATTTGACATTCACTCAGCTGGCGCAGCCCCCGACAGTCGGGCCTTAATTGGGGACCCCAAGCAATCATTGACTAGCACTGTAAGATACGGCTAAGATAGCTTAAGTGTAAAGTATTGAGTCGAATTTACGAAAAGTACCTTTTGCAAGGCAAAGTGTGGAGAAATCAGAAATTTTACTAGCGTAGGATCAACTGTGAAGATAGGTTAGATGTATCGTCCTCCAAAATGTCCTCACCTTCCTGGCTCCAGTGCAGAAGCTGCAACTGAAATTTTATCACGTGTGCCGCCAGCCATATCGTTTGTAAATATTGTAAAGTCTGCCTTGCACGTCAGCACGTCAGTCGCAGAACTACGGATTTTGTTGTCATACTACGAATGAAAGGTTCCTAAACCCGTGATGCTTTTATTTTAGACTACAGAGCTAAAGGTATCGTTAAGAATTAGTTGATATTTCGCTTTATGTGTGCTTCTACTGAGTTTCATACTTGTGATTATGTAACAGTCGGCATCGTGCCAATAAAAGACAAAAACACCGCTTACTTATTACTCGTTGGGTTAGATTTCCAGCTTCCCTCTGTCTGTTGCTTGCGAATGATACAAACATCCGTCACTTTTATATTTACAAACCGATTTTATACACCTTTTTAACGATTTCATGTTTTGTTTCTTGCCCCATGTATTGTTTACACTTTATACAATATTGTTTTTGTTCTAAATACAGAAAAATAAATACAAATCTATATAAATAAAAATGGTTTCTTGTTTGCGCTTCGGACTCAAAACCATTTAACGAAAAAACTTCATTAAGAAAACGTTTGGAAGATAAACAAATCGCCTAAAAAACTTAATGTTGTGTTTGAATTCTCTAAACTAGAAGATGTCGTGATGGACGTGAGATAAACGTCCTAATCTCGGTGCTCAGTGCTATACCAAGGTTACGAGGCGCGTCTAAAGGCTCATTGCTGCAATTTCAGTCCCTCCGTTTGGGTTTATATTGTACATGATTCCAATTATTCTCTCTAAAACAAGAATTGGAGATCCGAGATTTCAAAACCGTTTCTGATGCTTTTTTCGACATTCAGTTGGTTAAATAAGCTTTGTTCTACGTTTTAGGAAAGCTTTCCTATTGCTAAAAATATGAACAATGTTCTCATTCTGGCAACACTGCCTCGAAGGCTTCAGTTCAAAAGAAGCCTAAAAGTATGCGTTAATTTCAAAGGTTTTATAACAACCGGAGAAGCAGTGCAATTGCCTACTTTTAGGAGGGGGTTCCTGTCATCTCAATTTTCCTCTCATCTCGATTTTTTCGTAAATTTTCACAATTTGCCACAATATTTGGTGGAAAAGTTTTACAAGAAATTTGTTACAATACTAAGTTAGTTATAAGTGTATACAAGCTGGTAGCATATGTGGCTTTGAACACAATTAAGATCCTGTTTTTATTTCTCATTTAATATATTTAATACCAATAAATCCCAATTTGCTGAAGAATACTTGTGCTATAAAAGAATTATGGTTAATTGTATGGCATTGTAACATTGAGCACTAAATTAAAAAGTGGCATCATTTCAGAGCTCGCTTTTGCAAATTTATTTATGACTACCACCTCATAAATCCAGCCGCTGCGAAGAAATAACCATCAATCTCTTTATTAAAAATCAATCTGTTTAATAAAAATTTGCAAATACCGTATAACTTTCTACAAGTGGAACGAATAAGTGATTATAAATGCATAATAATCGGGGGTGTAAAGCGATATTGTAAACACATACATGTATCTTATGAAGTAGCTGAATGTTCCAACGGCATTGCAATGAAGAAAGAGGATGGGAGTGCTCAAACAAAGAAGGTAAGAAATCATATAAAATTGGTTTCGTGTAAATACTGAATAATCTTAACAGATCAATCAGTCAAAAACTTTTCCATTAATATTAACTGTGCCTTAAGAATCAAGATCTAAAAATTCTCTTTATTAAATACTTTCTATTAATATTCATTGTTGGCTATTGGTCGATGTATGGCGCCACTAAATGGTTTCTTTAGTAACTAACCAATTCATAAAAGTTCAAGTCTAAAAAAAGTTCTACTCGTATTAACAAAATGTAAATCAGAACCGCGTGTTTAAAGTGGCAGCTGTCAACTTGAAGTTGGTTGCCCTACTCCACTAACAGAGTGGCCACATCTCCTCTTTATACTTGTAAACCCCTTTTCCAGTTTGTGTTGGAGGCAGTTTTTATATTTAGTTCACATAATCGCAATGAACACTTTTCAAAGCCAATTTTATTCTGTTTTCCAAAATACGTAACTATTATGTTTCAATTGACTATGTTTTATTTTAAAACTTCGTTTTATAAACTTTCATACAATTCAGCTAGAATCCAACAGATGGCTATACTAAAAACTCTATTAGTATTGCATCAAACTTAAGTTTAAGATTCTGTAAAGATTATTCAGTACTCTCATGATACTAAGCTGCGGTTGTAAGGATCTATTTTATGCCGTTCTTTATGTAGCAAAGCTTAATCGATCACCTATATATTGCATTGTATAGTTTTGGGCAAGTTTATTGAGTTGATTATAAAACGAAAGAAAATTCTCTGGAAACTCTTAAAACTTTTCATTTATGTAACCGGTGATTTAGTGCGATATTTTAAGTGGTTACAAAATTTTGAAAAGAAAAGATTTCTAAGTAGTAACACGTGTTAAATGTCTACTTAAATATTGAATAATGCACATTTTTTATTCCTGCAATGGAATAGTCCCATAATATTATCAAAAGCTTTGCAAATACAAAATTAAGAAAAAGACGAAATGTATCCTTACATAGCTCTTAGAACGTAGTAAGTAGAAATCCTGACTAAAAATAATCATATACTAATTTAGGCTTTCGATGATACCAGCAAAAAATAACAAAATAAAGATGGAATTTGTGACGCATACCGTAAGGTCAGTATAAATAATAGTTATTATAATACTATAAATATAGACATCTTGTTGTTTAATAGGAAAAAGACAATTTAAAAAATCAACTCTTTCTACGGAGGACTTTGCTAAGAAGTTATGTGAATCGATGGAAGAATGCAAACTCGATTCTGGCTCCATCTTTAACGCGCATCCGCTTGCGAGAAAGCCAACCAACGAAGCCAGAGAACCCCAAGTGAGTACCTTTACTCGTTTTATTCCCCCCCATCTTGGTCCTTCGAGCCATCCCACGCGCTCGAGGGTCAAAGAAACATTTGGTCCTTCGAGCCGGATACCCACGAGCTCGGAGACCACCCCCAACCGCTTGACTCTTCGAGCCATCCCACGCGCTCGGAGATCAAAGAAACAATAAATATAGACATCTTTTTTGTTTAATAGGAAAAAGACAATTTAAAAAATCAACTCTTTCTACGGAGGACTTTGCTAAGAAGTTATGTGAATCGATGGAAGAATGCAAACTCGATTCTAGCTCCATCTTTAACTCGGACGCTTTTATGTAACATATGTTCTAAATTTAAGTTTTTGTCTTTCTCTAGTTCTAAAGATTTAAAATGTTGCTTATTCAAAGGTTCAACGTTTTTGCTAATTTCGACTCTATATTCTGAAAAAATTTCTATATACTAGCGAAAAATTTTCTGACAAATATGGAATTAGATCCTCCTACTAAATTTTTAACTTTGCCTGTAACAATTGACTATATATTGACAAAAAGGAAATTGTATGCTATAAGGATTAGAAGAATTTATTATTATTAAGTTGTATGCAGAAATTGCTGCAATAAATGGTTGGTCAAACTTATTTTCAATGAAGGGCCATATCTCCCGCTTTGTCATTTTGTCCCTATGAACAAAACGACAGCTGTAGCTGTCTTTCGGCAATTTGCTTGGAGGCGTAACGCGAAATTGGGTTTTCTGTGCCTATCAAGTGCATGAAAGCTGCGCACTTTATCGTCATAGTCTTCCCCCTCATTTCAACTGCATTCAAGAAAATTTTACGGCCATATCTTGCCAAATTATTAATTTCAATCACTTATAAATAATTTATTTAAAAGAATTAAAGAAGTAAAAATTTATTAAAGGCATACGCCATTACGCATGCATTTCTCTTTTATATTATGAGAAACCCTCTTTAAAATATGTAATTTTCCTTGTAAATTTCCACATTTTTAATTTAAAATTTATTTAGTTTCTAAATTTTCTATACTGATTGCTTTTTATACCAATTATACTGTAAAGTTTTATAATTAAAAGTAATTTTTACTAAAGCATTATTATAATTAGATTTTCCTTGCTTTCAAAATCACTGCTTATAAAGCTTAATATGTAGCATGCAAAATAGTGTGCTTTACATCTCATTTATTTATTCTAAAAGTCAGCATATATTATGTAAACATAAGCAATTACCTATAAATGAACAAAAGTATATCCTGTCAACAGCTTTCTTAAGTAAATAAATAATTGGTTTCCTATTATTACCATAGTTTTTGAAAAATACATATGCATTTTTAGATATTTAATGTGTCTGACTGGCACCTTATTTTTACCCCAATAAAATTTTAAGTTATTGTATTTTTAAACCGTTTTAAATTGTAACATTGCACCTTCTTTAAAAGGAATCAAAATAAAAATTGTAAATTAAACTGTAAGTCATCTAATTGTAAAAAGGTATTAGATATTTTGAAATTTTTGTGAAGAGAATGAACACACATCATTTGCTTGGTAAATATACAAACACATTAAACATTTTTTAATACCTCACTACCAATACATTTTATATACTTGGTCAAGATATTTTTCTAAAGTTACGAAAAAAGTTAGTCAGTTTATTCTTTGGACTCCAGTCTCTCTATCGGTTACCTTTTTCGAGCGTCGTGTTTCTGCTTATGGACGAAAAAAGCAATCGCTTCAAAATGTGCAAAAATATTGAGAACTTCTTGTCGGCAATATGGTGTCGGAACTATGATGTTTGAAATGTATAATTCTTCCAACAGATTTGTGAGCTCGGATCTGGTGGACGTGCTCGCCCAGCAAGTGTCTGGCTTCGCGCTGCCATACTGCCGCGGAAGACAGGTGACACCGACAGAGATGAGGACTATGATCCCTTCGAGCAACGGAAAGTTAAGCACCCGACAACGTAAGTAGCAAGTGGGTCCAGTCCCTCAGGGAATTACAGAAGTGGTGAACAGAATTGTGATTCAAGATCGAATTATGATAGGACTCTAAAGCATATAATTTATGATAATATCCTAATAGCCATATTTTGGCCACTATAAAGAAGTTACTTCAGTTAGTGTAGTAGAAGAAGCCCTTTCCGACTCCTACTTCCCGAAGTCTGTGTGATAAAATCGTGTGGTGACCTTAGGCAGGTCCCACTGAATTGGAGGATTTTTTACTATTTCGAATATATTAATATATTTAAACTTACGCTAACATTAGTGTTAAATTAAGTGGCAGATTCTCCTGCGACCTGGGTAAGTAAGTGCAAGTTATTCCCTTCTTCCAAGTTCTCATAGTATGTTTTATAAGTGTTTCATTGACGGGAACACTCCTCGCCATGCTCATAGTAGACTTTATAGGTCTCTTATTGATGGGAACATTCCTTTCCTCCCTGTTCTCATAGTGGGTTTTATACCTCTCATTGAACATATTCCTTTATTTCTCCCTCATCCTCTCAATTACTATCGCGTCAAACCGAAACAAACCTCAGGCCACAATGCGTGGCTCTTGCAGCCAGAAGCGCTTACCTCTTCGAGACACGGTCAACAATCGTCACCATCATCCGAAGGCCGATGACTAGGTAAACTACCTGACTTAGAAACTCAATTCAAGAAGTAGATTAAGCTCAGGGTCATTAGTTTGCAAAAGCGGTAACCTGTTGTCGTTGTTTTTATATCTATTTTCTCATTTTAAGTCACTTTCTTAGGAAATTACCTTCGCCGCTTAAACGGACGGAGTTAGATCCACTCGCATACGATTTTTTCCTTATCTCTCCTAACCTATACGTTCTAGGTTAGATCCAGATAAGAAAAAAATTGTATGGGAGTGGGTCTCCGCACGTTGTCTCATCTTATAGGAATCACTCTGTTTAACATACACGCTTTTACATTAATTTGCTGAAGTTTTCCTTTATTTCAGAACTAAACTTCTAGAGTGCCCTGAGTAAGTGAGACCTAATCAAATGTTTATGATTTCTAGTGACCTCGAAACCCTCGTGCATCTCCTCAAGGGTTCGCTTGGCTGTGGAATTCTGGCCATGCCTATGGCCTTCCTTAATGCGGGCTCTGGTTTGGACTGTTCGCCACCTTCTTAGTGGGAGGCATCTGCACGTACGTGGGCAGCCAACCTTAATCGGTGGTCGCGATTCATACGCTTCATGGTCAATACTTACCTATCCTTCGATTTGCTCGGCTGCTGCTGCATCTACCTGGTCTTCGTGGGCTCCAACGTTAAGCATGTAGTGGATGACTACGGTGGTGAAAGTATAACTTGCGGATGTGGATCGCCATTGCCACAGTACGGTTGATCTTCATGTGCTGGTGCGCAACCTAAAGTACATAAACCCGTCTTCCATGGTCGCCAACGTACTGATGTTCGTCGGCATCGTCATTACCTTCAAGTATATATTCACGGACATACGAGTATCGAGCGACAAGGAACATGTGGACGTGGCCGATGTGATCCACTGGCCCAAGTTCTTCGGTACCGTTCTCTTCGCGCTAGAGGCCTTCGGCGTGGTCATGTCGCTTGAAAACGATATGAAGAATCCAACCCACTTCATTGGTTGTCCTTCGGTGCTGACTGTAACCATGGGTATAGTTATTGGGCTGTACGCTCTCCTCGGCTTCTTTGGCTACTGGAAATACGGTTCAGCGACGAAGGCCAGCATTACACTGAATCTACCACAGGATGATGGGTAAGTATTACTTTTCGCGGTTTCGTACCTCGTACTTACTTTGCCCCTCGCTGCAGTTTGGCCGAGTGTGTGAAAGCGATGATTGCCGTTGCCATTTTCTTGACCTTCCCGTTGCAGTTCTACGTACCGTTGAACATTATCTGGAATGGAATTAAGGAAAAGATCCCTGAAAAACGTCTGACCTTGTGTGAGTACAGCTTGCGTGTTGGGCTTGTGGTAAGTTGAAGTTTTTCGGACGTTGAAAGCGGCTTTGCTTGATTACTTTTTTGTTGGATCTTTAGATTTTTTGCGGAGCCATTGCTGGCCTTCTGCCCAACCTGGGGCCTTTCATCTCGCTGATGGGCGCCGTCAGCCTGAGCACGCTCGGCCTGATAATGCCGTCGGTTATCGAGCTGGCAGTGTACTACGAGCAGCCGGGATACGGGCGTTTCAAGTGGCGACTCTGGAAGAACGTCTTTCTGATTTGTTTCGGTATCGTTGGATTCATCTCAGGCACCTACGTTAGAATACTGGAATTCCAAGCTGAATTCTGCCTTGATTAGTGGTCAATCATGTTAAAGAGCGAAAAGACATTGAACCACAAAATGGTTCAACGTCTTGCGAAATGGTTTCGTTAAAATAGATGAACAATAAAATAAGCAAGCAACGTAAGCAATGCCACAGTCGAAGCATTGATTCTTAGATTATTTAACAGTCAGCATTGTGCTAATAAGAAAGAGAACGACACAACTTAATTAGTACTCTGTAAGGAGGTATTTCAACCCCTCACATGTTGTTAAAATTTTCTATTATGTGGTAGCGTATAAAATCGTATATATATATTTACCATTCGTAATTTAAGCTTAACTTGATCTAATATAAGCCTAATCTAAGTTTAATAACTTGTAAATGGTAGTCATAACCAACTACCACTCTGAATTAATAAATATTTTAAGTAAACATTTGGATTTAAATTAAATAAAATGTAAGAGGATGTAAATGTAAACCCACTGTACTGTATGTAAGCCAGTGACTAACGCAATGTACATACAGCTAAGTAGCTTTACATAGGACAGATTCAGTTGTGACATCGGTATCGATGAGTGATATCGGTAAGTTGCAGCTTTTCGCAGTATCGCACGGTGTCACAGGATCGGTGGGTAGTCACGGTAAAAGTGACGCCATCCTCCTAGAAGACGGTGATTTTTGGGTAGTAAAGAGTTGTGTCTGGTCTGGATTTTTGGGTGTCTGGTGGAGTTCTCGGGAGTTTTAGCAGTCCAATAACGAAAATTCTGCTTATTCACTGTGCCAAAAAGATGGAAATATGCTTCATCGCTACTCCATACATTACCGCTAGGAGGCACAGCTGTAAGGATCGCATTACAACAATCTCTACGCCTTCTCCAATCTGCTAGACTTAATTCTTGAGCATCATAGTCTTGTAAAGGTCTGTTAAAAATTTAAGCTCACCGTTTGCTGAAATACAAGGCATGTTTCCGAGTAGAAGACGTTGACCGCTCTATTGACGCTATGAGTGCGGCTGTTTTCAGGTATCCTCATGGGTTTGGGACTCCCAGCTAGTTTTTTAGGATTTGCAGATACTGTTACTCTTAAATTTTGGACCTATTTAGAAATCGTTTTCCAATCAGGAACACTTTCGCCTTAAACCGAAACGCGCTCCTTTAATAAAACTAAATTACTTGAAACGGATCCTAGACAGCGCTGAGCCTACCCCGGCTATACACAAGTCTACGGACTCTAAAAGAAACATACAATTGAGGGCCAAGGTCTAACGACTACAGAAAACCGTGACGTTTTCGTGACAAATAATCGTCGTTTACTTTTATTTTTCCAAAGTTATTTTATAAATCATTTTAACGATTTGATATTTTGCTTCTGGCACCACGTATTGTTTTCACGTTATACAATATTGTTTTTGTTCTCATACCGAAAAATAAATGCAAATCTATATAAACAAAACTGATCTGGTTTCTTGTTTGTGCTTCAGACTTAAAACAAGAAAACTTCACAAAGAAAACGTTAAGAAAACAAAAAACTTAATTAATGTTGTGTTTGAAATCTCTAAACCTAAAGATTTCGTGATGAACGCGAGATAAACGTCTTAACACGTTCCATACCAAGGTTATCAGGCGCGCCTAGAAGCTCATTGCTGAAATTTCAGTTGCCACGTTTGGTTTATACATGATTCATTCATCATGAATCATTCTTTTGAAAACAAAAATTGGAGAGCCGTGATTTCAAAACTAACCCGGTTTTGTTGCTTGTTTCGAAATTAAGTTGGAAAAATAAGCCTTGTTCTACGTTTTAGGAAAGCTTTCCTATTGCTTCAAATGAGAATAAAGTTGTCATTCTGGCAACTCTGCCTCGAAGGCTTCACTTCAAGCGAAGCCTAAAAGTATGCATACAAGCCACGCTACCGGCACTCTTTCAATTCCAGGGTGGCTTATAAAGGCTGTTTTATAGAACTGTTTAGAGCTTCAACTGGAGCTCCAGCTTCACTGGAGCGCTGCTAGAGGTATAACACAGCTGATGTAATGCTAACTTCCTTCATATGAGGTGATTAACTAGCTTCGGTGTGACATTTTCTAGCTATTTTAGAGCTTTTGGAAACTCTTTCTTAGAATTTCATTATAACAGTGCAGATTTCGCATCTGCGAAACGATTCGTATCTGAGATTAAAGTCATTTCAACCAAGTTCCCCTTCCACTTTTAGATACCCCTTTAATTTTTTTATACCACTTTTAACCCCTTTCACTTCTCAACCGGAAGTTTGGAATGAAGCATCAAATTTATTCTGTAAAGGAAATATTCATAAAGCTGCACTCTGCCTGAGTAAAATAATTCATAAAATTTTTATAAATCTACAAAGCATGATTTTCTGTTCAAACTGTTTTTCTTAATTCCTTCGTTAACTTTATGTGAGATACTCGCATTTCTATAAAATTGAATAGTGTAAAAATTGTAATAAAAGTGTACATTTTGAATAATTTCTATATACTCACTCTTGCATGTATAATATAACTAACTGGCCCTCGTGCGAAACTATGCGATATTTTTAGTAAAGTGTAGACCAGTATTCTCCAGTATAATTGGTTTTTGAATTAGTCCTTGTTTGCCTGAAGGAACCCTCGAATCTGTCGAATTGCAGCTTTACACGTGAAGAAGCACCCGTGTACGACGACGAAAGATGTCAACAAGAGCCACTCGCATAAGTAAGATGGACGAGTCATATATAGACTTTCCCAGGTCACTCCGTCATACGCAACCGCCATTTTTCTTTCATCAATTTCTAAGATTTTTTGCACGTACGCGAAGATTCTCAGATTAACAGATTCCACGCTGAAAGAAGACCGCGCCCACAAAGAGGCCACTTTAGAATGTGCGAATCGCATCACGATCCATACGTATGAGCGATTGTGACCTCTAGTTTCGCATGAGAAAACGAGCTCCTTTCAAATGCGATCGGATAGTAAAACTCAAACTCCCAGATAGTAAAACTCTCAGACAGAACTCGAGAACTCTCAGACTGAGCCATCGAGTTGAGGTTTTCTTATTTCTACGTCAATTCGAACAATTAATAGCAACTGTCATCATTATTCGAATTTATCTACTACAGATTGTCATTCGAAAATTAATGACAGCTAACACAAAACATTCAGAATTGAGGGAGGTTAGAGATCCCCTTCTTAGGTTCTCTGATTCTCTATCTACGTAGTTGAGCACCCGTTTTCGTAATGTCCTTCAGCAACACAATTTGTGATGTCACACAAAGTTTATGTGGCATCTATGGCACATTTCTGGTGCTTTGTTAGCTGAATGGTCACCAAGTGGAAGAACGATCAACAAGTGAATACTTTTGGAGCTCTTCTCGCGTTTCCGCGTCAATTGCGGTCAGATCATCCGGAGAAGATCTTGTTCTGATTATCCCGATGATAGTGGACGATTACTTCAGTCACATCTCAGAGTCGCGTCACCCCCATCGTCCCGATTAAGAGCTAATTTTTGCTACAAAACAACACTGAATTTATACTATATAAATCGAAATGCGGAGTCAAAGACCTCAACAGAATTTGGAGAGTAGAAATTGGGTATATATATAGGCATATGGGACTGGGTAGGGGATCTAGTGGTGTGTCGGGGATTGAAGAATGAGTCAGTGATCGGGCGATGTCATTGTTATGAGACAGCAGAAGAGAGTAGCAGACTATCGGAGAAGAGGTAATCTTGAGAAGGGAACTTAACTGTGAGTGGTGAGCTGTTTGTGAGGCGAGATTAGATAGAGTTGTCAGGGCTATAATTCCTGCTGTTTTCTAGGCTTATCCGCAGCGGAGTGGAAATCCGTCGTCTGAATGATAGCGGTAAGATAGGTGGAGGGTCCTTCTAAAATTATTTTTCTTCAAGAGATGGGACTTCAAGTTACATGTGGAGACAGACTTCTTAATAATAAGATGTTGTCCCTTGCAAAAAATTGCCTAGATGCAATTTAGGTCCTCAGACCTTTTCGAAAGAGGAATAAAATATCCAAATAAACTATATGAGTCCTTTGTTATAGAGTTCTCGCCGTACCAAATAAAACAAGCCGAAATAAAGGTTTTGATACCACTTGACCATAATCCGTCACTCCCGACTGCAGGAAAAATTTTAAAAACCACAAAAAAATAAGGTTTTCGCTTAAAAGCCAAACATTTTCAGTACATCAACTTTTGTTTCTTTTTTTAATTAGCTCATTTCACTCTCTCTCACCTACCTCACTTCCTCGATGGAAACTCAAAATTCGTTTCGAAATTTTCTTTGCAGAAAATACTGACAGTTGCACCGAACTATGGTACGGAGAAGCATACGGTCCCGAGGAACGACGGGAACAAAACTCAATCCAAGTACGTACTTGTATTCTGTCTAGTAGCCAAGAATCAGTCGGTCGATCGACTTTGGGCTTCAGTCCCTCAATCGATTACTTTTTTCGAGCGTCGTGTTTCTGCTTGTCGACGAAAAAAGTAATCGCTTCAAAATGTACAAAAATATTGAGAAGATTCCACGGGCACGATATTTGAAATATATAATCCTTCGAACAGATTTGTGAGCTTGAATCTGATGGACGTGCCATCAGGCTCCACGCTGCCACACTGCCGCGGAAGGCAGGTGGCGCCGACGAGGATGACGACTACAATCCCTTCGAGAATCGGAATGTTAAGCACCCGACAACGTAAGTAGCGTGGGTTCAGTCCCACAGGGAATTACAGGAGAAGAAGTGGACCAAATCGTGATTCAAGATCGAGTTATATTAGGTCGCATATAATTTATGTTATGGCCACTGGAAAGAAGTTATTGCGAAGGACTACGTAATCCTATTTAGACACAGTAACCTTTGTGGGCAAAAGAGGCCTTTTTCGATTTCCACTTTCAGTTGTCAGCGAAATAAAATCCTTGGTATTAAATGTGATGTCATGTTAATGTTGAGCGTGTAAGCGGTTTAAGTGAATAAAAGCTAGGATGTGTAGGTTCGGCCCAGTGGAGCAAAAATCGTATGGTAGTCACGGAGGTGTGCGATAACTGGAAGCGTTTGCCCAAAACAGGCAGCGACGATACCACACGTAAGCCTTTGGTCACTTCGTAAATCCTTTGAACTGCGATCCAGGGCATCCATGGCGCGTATCTATTTTTTATCAATATTACACATGGGCAATTCCGTGCGTGCCGAATCAAGTGGAAGCCACCACCGTCAAGAAGTGTGTCAGCAATTCTTGACGACGCGATCGCAATAGCAACGCTACCCTCGTTTCCTGCTTTTGCAGGTAACAAATTTAATAAATATGTTTTACCTGTGCCACCCGGTGTGTTTAGTGAAATTTTAGTGAAAAATTAGTGAAGGTCCATTTTGCTTATTTTATTTATGACCAACTCAAAAACTGAATTCTGCTTTGGTAAAAGGTTTGGAAGCAATGAAATAACATAACATGTGTGTAACTCATTCACATCATAATTGCAAAATCTAAGTTGCAGTTACGTTATGGAGCTTTGCACACCAAGTTCGTTTATGCTTTTTCCACACATTAGTATTAATCGAACTTCGATATCTACACAAGTGTGGATGCCGCTCTCCACGTGCAAGCACATTCTGGGTCAAAAATCGATCTCCATTGCCAACGAAAGGTGATTCAATCCGAACTCCTGTAGGACGGCCAGACTATTTGGCCATCTGTGAACTACGGTATACCACATTCTTCCTTCGAAAATAAATTCTTTATAATACGTTTCGTGAATTCTTACACCCGTGGTTCTAAACTAGACAATAAAGTAGGTTTTTGGGTGTTTTCTAAACAATTAGGAGTTAAAATATCCCACAATTTACTTGAATACTGCAGTGTATTTCAGGCCGAGGTTCTGGCCATTTAAGCGGTTGCATTCTGAAAGTGGCATCCACACTTTCATTCTGGGTCAAAAAAATACCTCCATTGCCATTGAAAGGTGGTTCAATATGGACTCCTGCAGGACGGCCAGACTGATTTGGCCATCAATGAATGTAAGGAGATCAAAGGATCCTGTAGGTCTCTTTTCCGATTATCCCTGAAGAGACCTATAATATCAATCGTAAATTATGTAGTTACGGGGCATTGGCTTGTAGGCGCACATGCGTCAAGATTAGGCATCGTCCTGAATGACTTCTGCAGAAGCTGTATGGATGAAACAGAGGGGAAAATATATTGATTGAGGCCTTATCTGTGATTGTCCGACACATGCCAATAAAATATTCCAGGTTCTGGGCTTTTATTTCTTTCAGTCTGACGGAACTCAAGGACGCGAGTATAGGAAACTTAAAGACCTACGTAACTGTTTCGCAACGGTTTCCACATTGAGAATGACTTTTGTCCGGGAATTATTAGGAGTAATTATTCTGCAGGGATGTTAAGGTTCAGCGAAGTGGGCGTGATTGAAGGACAAACAAACAGACAACGAATCATTTTTATGTATTAATAAAAAGAAAGAAAAGATTTTGTGAAGAAATGAAAGTGTTTAAAAATAGTACTATTATAGTTAAGGCGAATTTTAATGATGACCGATGACTAGGGAAACTACTTGATTTAGAAACTAAATTTAAGAAGGATTAACACTCCCATACGATTTTTTCTTGTCTCAATCCAACCTGTACGCTCTAGCTTTTTATCTCAACTTGCAGGAATCATTCTGTTTACTAGCACATGTATGATTGTTCGTGAATTGCTGAAGTTTTCCTTTATTTCAGAACTAAACTTCTAGAGTGTCCTGAGTAAGTCAGACCTAATCATTTGTTTACGCTTTCTAGTGACCTCGAGACCCTCGTACATCTGCTCAAGGGTTCGCTTGGCTCTGGCATTCTTGCCATGCCTATGGCCTTCCTTAATGCCGGCCTGTGGTTCGGCCTGTTTGCCACATTTCTGGTGGGCGCCATTTGCGCGTACTGTATCCACATTCTGGTAAAATGCGCCCACATTCTGTGTAAGCGGCGCAAGATTCCGAAGATGGGCTTCGCCGACGTCGCCGAGCAGGCTTTCCTCGATGGACCGATCCGCCTTAATCGGTGGGCGTATTTAATACGCTTCATGGTCAATGCTTTCCTAGTCATCGATTTGCTCGGCTGCTGCTGCATCTATCTGGTCTTCGTGGGCTCCAACGTTAAGCAGGTAGTGGATGACTACGGGGGTGAAGGCATAACGGTGCGGATGTGGATTGCCATTGCCACAGTACCACTGATCTTCATGTGCCTGGTGCGGAACCTGAAGTACATAACTCCGTTCTCCATGGTCGCCAACGTACTAATATTCGTCTGCATCGTCATAACCTTCACGTATGTATTCAGCGACGTGTCAAATGTCGCAAAGGACTCCGTGGCCGTGGCAGATGTGATACACTGGCCGATGTTTTTCGGCACCGTCATCTTCGCGCTAGAGTGCATCGGAGTGGTCATGTCGCTTGAGAACGACATGAAGAATCCAACCCATTTCATTGGTTGTCCTTCGGTGCTGACCGTAGGCATGGGCATAGTCATTGGACTGTACGCCATCCTCGGCTTCTTCGGCTACTGGAAGTACGGTTCAGCGACGAAGGCCAGCATTACACTGAATCTACCACAGGATGATGGGTAAGTATTACTTTTCGCGGTTTCGTATCTCGAGGGTTACTCTGACCCTCGTTGCAGTTTGGCCGCGTGTGTGAAAGTGATGATTGCCGTTGCGATTTTCTTGACCTTCACGCTGCAGTTCTACGTGCCGTTGAACATTATCTGGAATGGAATTAAGGGAAAGATCCCCGAAAAACGTCTGACCTTGTGTGAGTACAGCTTGCGTGTTGGGCTTGTGGTAAGTTGAAGTTTTTCAGACTTTCGAAGCGATTTTGCTGGATTACTTCTTCGTTGGATCCTTACAGATTTTCTGCGGAGCCGTCTCTGTGCTTCTGCCCAATCTGGGGCCCTTCATCTCACTGATTGGCGCCGTCTGCCTGAGCACACTCGGCCTGATGGTTCCGTCGATTATCGAGCTGGTAGTGTACTACGAGCAGCCGGGATACGGGCGTTTCAAGTGGCGACTCTGGAAGAACATCTTTCTGATTTGGTTCGGCATCGTTGGTTTCGTAACGGGCACCTACATTAGTATACTGGAATTCAAAGCTGAATTCAACCTTGATTAGTCGTATATCACCCGAGCGAAACGACCTTAGGAACCGTAAAATTAGAAGAGGCGCAAGCAATGCCACACCCAAAGCAGTGATTCTCAGGACTGTAAGATTGCTTAGGAGTCAGCATCGTGCTGACTGATAAATTTCCAGTTTCCATCTGTCTCTTGCTTGCGAATGATATAAATATCCGTGACTTTTATATTTCCAAAATGATTTTACATATTTTTTTTATGATTTCATATTTTGTTTCTTACTTTATTGTTTACGCATTCTACACACATAAATACAGAAAATACCGAATAAAAAAATAAATTTACATCGATATAATTAAAACTGAACTCTGAAAGCAAAACTTCACAAAGAAAGTTTTTGGAAACTGAAAGAAAGCGAGGGTTTTAGAGTGCCTCAAAGGTCTCTTATACTCTTGTACTCCCGACCTATTCAAGAGATTTTTGTCAGAATTAGCTCACCGTAATAATTACTTAACGAAAAATATACCTCAGGATCAATCTAACTTTAGTTGGTCTAGCACTCACTATTTGTCCCGCTGGGGTTTTTAAAGGAAGAGTTCACTTCCTACTAATAATATTTTTGCATCTGCATAATTAACCTTTATGTGTAACAAGTTCTTGCAAGTCTTAGCTGTAATCTTAACCTTTAATATGCATCGTTATAATGCAGACTAGAAAGTCCCTCGAAAGGGAAAATTCTCCTCTTTAAAAAATGTTATTTTCAAGCAAAAGTTTTGATAGACAAAAATTAAACTGAGAACTGTTAAGAAGTCTGCCATGAAGGCCAAAGTCTGAGTACCCTACACCCGCAAAGTTAAAATTATCTTAGAAAGCATTTAAAGGCTTAGTGAGACCCTTTTATTACCGTTTAAGTGGGAGAACCACACCCATTTTTGAGGAAATCATGCTAATATCGGAATAAAATTTTGTCTTAATATTACCGATTACAAAATGTACTGGTAGAAGAAGAAGAAGAAGAAGAAGAATGTGAGTATTCTGCTCTACATAATGAAGAATATTTGTGCAGAATTTTATTGCAATATCTCTCTCCGTTTTGCCGTAACCGTGATTTCAGCAGACAGGCGGACAAGCGGACGGACAGGGCTAAATCGACTCGAGAGATGACGCTGAGCAAAAATATATATTATATGTTATTCTATATCTAAAGCCTTAATATCTTACATCCGCTAAGTTAAAAAATACGTCTTGGAAAGTAATTAAAACCTCTGAAATCCTTTATAATAGTTAAAGCGGGCAAGCAACACATTTTTGGGAAATTATAGTATCGGAATAAAATTTCACCTTAACATTACGGATTACAAAGTGTACTCGTAGAAGATGAAGAACAATGTGAGTATTCCCTTCGAAATGTAGGGTATATAAATGTGTGGAACTCGCCTATTTTTATACATAGGACTACGTCCATTTTTTGCAAATATTTTTTTTTAATGTTGCGTACCGTTTATGAACTAGTCATATTTTTAAAAAAGTGCCTTTACATTTGATATAAAAAGTATACGTGGCCATTTACCGATTTCAATACCAAACTGCTCTACATAACCAAGTAAACTTTTGCCAAGTTTTATCGCAATACCTCTGTCCGTTCCTCCGTAATCGTGATTTCAATGGAGAAGCAGACAAACAGACAGACTGACAGACGGACGAGCAGATGGACAGACAGATGGACGGACAGGGATATAGAAAATTCGATCTGAATCAGGGAGTGGCGCTGAGCAAGAATGTATACATATTTTCTATATCTATCTTGTCTCCTCCTCTGTGTTACAAACGGAAGAACAAAGTGAATTTAACTCTACCTTCGGGTGTAGAGTACAAATCCGAAAATTATTGTGTTACCAAATGCGCAAATGTGAAATGTTTTCGGTCCGAGGTTTTTAACTGAAGTCCCTGCAAGTAAAAAGTAACCGATTTGCACGCAGTGCAATTTGACGAATTATAATCAGAGTTGTTTGCATTCCCACGGAAAGCCTCTCCGAAAAGCGGTTTCTTGAGCTCAGATAAGCTGCCGATATTTGCCCAGGTGTGCGCAGGTCTCTCCAGGAACTCCCGGGCTCGCAGTCATCCCTGCGCAGGAGGGCCGGGGGCTTCCCTCGGCTCCGACGCGCAGATTTTCGCCAATAGAGGGTTTTGGGCGAAGAAACTCCCACGGTGTGCGCACAAGACGTGCACCTCGGTCCTCCTCTTGCAGGACCGTTAGTCACCTTCCCCGCCGCACACCTGGGAGAGGCAGAGGGCGCCCGGACCGCGAACGTACTCAGCCGCATGACGTAATAACGAGTTACGCTCAATTGAAAAATTACGTCTTCAATCGCTGCACACGAGAGCTTAACGCCATCGCTCATCGCAGCGTGTGAATAATCTTTCATATGCGAATCGAATACTCGTCGAATACACGCGGCAACCGGCGCCGGAGGATCCCGCCGACAACAACAGCGACGCATCCAGCCAGCAGAATTCAATAAGAGTCGACGGAGGAATCGACTGACTTCATTGATTAAGCAGCTCGCCGCACAATCGTTTCGCTCATAAGTTCGCTGAACGCAGCCGCACGTAAGAACGCACGCGCGTGTGGAGTGCAGCGCCGGCAGGATGATGAGAGCGAGTGGGAGGCAGGAACGCAATCGTGACCTTCCTGATTAGCACCTGCGTTGGCTTCAATAAGCACATCAACTGCGTTCTTAATCAAATCGGCGGATACTCACACTGACCACCTGATGGACGATTACGGTTATCAGATGTGAGCTCGTACCTCGAATTGGTGTCCGGTGGCGACGGAGCGGGAGATGGGGAATAACAAGCAACATCTGTAGCTCAATATTTGTTTTGTGAAAGCTCCGCAGTTCTTGAAAATACTCGCAGAAGCACCCACGTCAACTGAAAGGCAGTCTCGATATATTCCTGGATATTGCAATGCAAGTTTACACAACCTGGTCGTGTTTTAGCGATCTGACCGATTTATATTTTGCGCTAATTCTGATCCGAAATGAGTGTTGAAAGCTCGAAACACGAAATGAGTGTTGAAAGCTCGAAACACTCACAGTGTCTACCAGGAAGCATTTCAAGCCCTGCTAATCTGACGCATCTTGCAACTACAGCGCAAGTTTCTGACCACAAAACCCTTCCACGAGCGAATCTCTTCTCCGTGGAGAACACAGTGCATCCCACTCCCCGTCGTCGTCGTGTTGCTCTCGCGCAAGCCTCGTGCGCACCAGAGTTCTCTGACTTTATGGGACTCTCTTCACATCTGACAGCGACAATAGCGCGGCGGCATAAATTAATCGAATGCTTACTCGTGTCTAATGAATGGCGCAGAGTCATTGATTCGCTGATGGAATCTTCTTTCTCCGGCTGCTGGTCCACGACTGGTCCACTCCGCTTACACGGCCGCCGGCCGCGGCCATCGCAGCGACCAGCGCTTGTGTGTTAAGCCGCAAAATTATTACCAATTTGCCAAAGCGGAGCCAAAGCCGCAGTTGACAGCCGCCGATTAGGAGCTGCGGAGATGCTTATCCTGACTAGTGAGCTGTACACGTTGACATGCCGAGCCGCGGCTGCGACAGGGTTGCGAGCGGCGCGCCGCGCGGTAGCTATAAATTTGTTACCGATTCGCTGGGCTGCACCGTCGCTGGTTACATCGGCAATTTATGTAGCTGACTTCGTGTTGTCGATATTCGATTTATTAGCGGATTATTACTGCAAAGAAGGTAATTGAATTATTAAAGCCGGCAGGCAGCGGTGTGGATCGGGACGCCACAGGTCTGCAAGTATTCTTGCCAGGTTGCGAGAAGGAAGGAAGGAAAGAAGGAGTGAAGAAGGGATGGAGGAAGGAAGGAAGCAGGGAAGGAGGGAAGGAAGGAAGGAAGGAAGCAGGGAGGAGAGGAAGGTGGGAAGGCATGAAGCAGGGAAGGAAGGACGGAAGGAGGGAAGGAAGGAAGGAGTGAAGAAGGGATGGAGGAAGGAAGGAAGCAGGGAAGGAGGGAAGGAAGGAAGGAAGGAAGCATGGAAGAAATTAAGGAGGATATGAGGGAAGGAAGAAGGAAGGTGGGAAGGAAGGAAGGAAGGAAGGAGGGAAGGAGAGAAGGAAGGAAGGAAGGAAGGAAGGAAGGAAGGAAGGAAGGAGGGAAGGAAGGACGGAAGGAAGGTGGGAAGGAGGGAAGGCAGGAAGCAGGGAAGGAGTCAAGAAGGGAAGGAAGGAAGGAGAGAGGGAGGGAAGGAGGGAAGGAGGGAAGGTGGGAAGGTGGGAAGGAGGGACGGAGGGAAGGAAGGAAGGAAGGAAGGAAGAAGGGAAGGAAGGAAGAAGGGAAGGAAAGAAGGAAGGAAGGAAGGAAGGAAGGAAGGAGGGAAGGAGGAAAGGAAGGAAGGAAGGAAGCAGGGAAGGAAGGAAGGAAGGAAGCACGGAAGAAATGAAGGAGGATATGAGGGAAGGAAGAAGGAAGGTGGGAAAGAAGGAAGGAAGGAAGGAGGGAAGGAGAGAAGGAAGGAAGGAAGGAAGGAAGCAGGGAGGGAGTGAAGAAGGGAAGAAGGGAAGGAGGGAAGGGAGGAAGGAAGGAAGGAAGGAAGGAAGTAGGGAAGGAGTCAAGAAGGGAAGGAGGGAAGGAGAGAGGGAGGGAAGGAAGGAAGGAATCAGGGAAGGAAGGTGGGAAGGAGGGACGGAGGGAAGGAAGGAAGGATGTAAGGAAGGAAGCAGGTAAGAAATGAAAGAAGGTAGGAAGGAAGGATGGAAGGATGGAAGGAGGGAAGGAAGGAAGGAAGGAATGTCCTTTCGGAATTTAGCAAATGCTAGAAGTTCGTCGTTTAGTGGGTTACCTTTGCCTCAAAATGCTTCTTCTTCGCACCATTAAATAGTAAGACGATTTGTCGTTACAACGTTTCTATCGCTCTAACGATTTGTCGTCATAGTGTTTCTGTCGCTTAAGGAAAAAAAGAATTCCTTGGCCAATGTCATCTGTGTAAAGACTGCTGCAGTGGAAAGTATTTCCACCCGCTGGTTCCGGCCAAGTGATCGCCTCGATCGACACGCAACAACCGCGACATGCTAATCAGTTGCAGCGGTGGCAACAGCTTCTGCGACGGCGACAACGAGAGCAGCGCATAAATCATCGCGTGGCAACAATGAAACACGAGAAACGCCAACAGCCGACTGCGTCGTGGCTTCGAGTGACCCGGGCGCATCAATTGCATCCTGCGGGGCGTAGATCGCCCCGGCGCGGCTGCTTTCTTCAGCTCCGTTCTCAGCGCGGTGCAGCATAGGGGCGCCGAAGGTGGACGCAACTCGAGTGAGGTCTGGTCAGCAGCTCAGCAGAAGCCCTGCCACACTTTCGACTCCTTCAGCTCTGGCCTCACGCGTCTGGGCGGCAACTTGGAGCGGAGGTGGACACGACTGCTGTGCCGATGTTGCTGGCCGCGTGCGTGCGGTTCGTGCTGGCAGAGTGGTGGGGAACCGGGAGCCTGTGTGCCGTAAATCATCTGGCTGCCGTGAACCAGGCGACTTGAATGGCACTGCGACGAAGAAGCTGCAGCGGCGGCTGCGGCTGCGGGACCGAGCCAGTGCATAAATAATGCATCCCGCCTGCGCTGGAAAGTAAGACGAGTAATCGGTTCGGGCGAAAGCGTTGCTGCGGTAATCGATGGCACTGCAGCGTTTACTAGACGAAATCGTTCAGGATGCAGTGGATGGATGCAACTGGTCCAGCGCCACATGGAAGCGAAACGTCTGGGATTCTCTGACGCTTTGCTGGAGAAGCGTTTGCACTTCGCCTCGTGTAACACGTAATAAATACAAATTTTGACATTCCCACGTTTTACGAATCGATGGAGCGCCTCACCGAACGGCCTTCGGAGCTGCTTGTGATTTATGCGAACGAATCCTTCCGAGCCGAAAGAGAGACGCTTATCGCGTTCCGTAATTTAGTGCGAACCAACGAGTTGCCGACTCCGAAATACCTTTGGAGTGCCGGCCGACGCATCTCCACACCGAATGCAGGACGCAGTAGGCTGTCGCGTCCTTGCGTTCACCTTCCTGCCTGCAAAGCGTCAGGACGTGAAAGATTTAATGGCTGGACGACTGAGGAGAGGCTGAAGGCAGGACACGGGCCGGCCGTCGCTCGCACTGCACGGCCGTCGGTGGAAGGAGAACCGGGGAGGGCAGGGAAGCACGCTCGCACTTCCTTGTGCCGAAAGCTGCCTGGCGCGTCCCTCTGCAGCGCCACTCCAGCGACTGCTGCGTTGGCCGACGACTAATCGTCGAATTGGCGCGCATTAATGAATGCATGCGAGCGGCTCGAACGGCGGCCGCTTTCTGAGCCGTCATCGCTGCGCCGTGGCTCGAAAACAAGTGTCGCGATTTCTCTCGGCCGCAAGCGCACTTCTTCGCGGCTGCACGAGCCAGCTGCGGCCAGTGACAAATCGCTGATTAATGATCGCTGTGCGGAGAATGGCTGAGATGCTTTCCGCTCGCTTTTTAAATAATTCAAATATCGAACTGCGGCAGCAACAACAACGGCAACTCTCCTCGCCAGAATAGTTTCGCGAGTGAGCGCCTGTGATGAAAAATGGAAGAGTTCGGTGAGTTATGCGGCTGGAAAACTCGCGTGCGGCCTGCGAGGTGGCGGCGCGCTTACGTCCTCTCGTCGCTGGACCGGCGGCTGGAGAGACGACGCTCTTAAAATTTGCTGCACGTCCATCGAACGCTGCAGTCATTTGTCGGCGCGGCAGCGAGTTGAAATTCCCGGCACACATCGGGTAATTGTTGCGTTTGCGTCCAGCGCACGCAGTTCGCCGCGTTGACACAGATTCGCCGCAACCGATAGCGACAAGCGACGGGTGTCGCGCTGAGGTTGCACTGGCAGGAAAAGCCGCGGACACAAAATCGCTTGAATTAATATTAATGAAAAGCGGCGGTCGGCAGTCTGCAGCGCCTTATAAGTCGCAGGTGGCGCCCGGAAGGCCGGCACGCCAGGCCCAGGCTGCGGCGGGCCCCCCGCAAACCCAAAAAGGAAGCCGAGTGCGGCCTGCTTGCGTTCCATTAGATTCGTTGGATTAATTCTGCAATTAGTGCGCAATGAAAGATCGCATCGGTAAACAGCCTGCCGACGCCACGCGCGGAGGAAACTTGTTGCAGCCGCAGCCGCTCCACACAACTCACGCGGCTGCTGGCGCGAGAAACCCCGCAAATGAACTCTTAATTAATTTCACGCAAACACGTCAAGTCAAGTGTCAAGCAGCCGTCAGGTTCTCCTCGCCAACTCCCACGCAGCAGCGCCGAGCAGCTGTGATCCCCGTACGTGTGTCCTGCGGCCAGGAGTCGCAACGCAGTCGCTTCGAATTGCCCATCACGCCCGATTACCCTCAATTATCTGTTCCGTGTTAATGGCTGCTCACTGCAGCCGTCGCGGCCCGCCGCCGTGTGCTCGAGGAGGACGCATTTGCGTCCAGCAAAGTCGTAAAATGTTTATCCCTTGTAATTGGCGTCACTGCGTTGGCTGGCTGGCTGGTGCGGCCGCAGTGGCTGCCGTGAGTGCCAAGGGAGCAGCGTTCGGCACAAAGCCTCCGCATCGCAGTCCCGCCGCCAACTCAGAGCACCACCGGCAGCAGTGCGGCGTCCATTGTGCGCATTTTCGATGGCCGTTTGCTGGCGTAGTGAGATCCCAATGCGACACGCAGCGCACCAAAGCCCTGCTGCACGGGTAGCCGGTGCTGGTGTGGTGGTGCTGCTGCTGCTGCGTTGATGCACATTCGTCGCACGCGTTGGTCGAAAGTGTGTGCTGGGCCGTCGTGTCATCGCGGCGCGTTAGCGATGTTGATGTCCACGCCGATGCCGATGAATTGTGCGGAAATGAAAGTTGATGGCTGCACTGATTAGCTAAAGCGGTCGGCGGCCCGAACCAGTGCGAGGGAGTGGCACGGGAGGACGCGGTGGGCCGACAAACAATTAGACTGCAATTCGGCAGTCTAAGTGGAGGTCGGAAAAAAGTGTTTGGCATTCCTGGGCAGAGAAAGGCGTCTGAATTTTGCTGAAGACGCACTCAGATTCGTTGATTTACTCAGATTTCAACATTCCTATCAATTTTTTGATCAAAATCAAAGCACTGTCTCGGCTTCTTTTTTTGAAGACAGTCCTGCACCAGCCAGAGTTTGGCACTCAGTCTGCAAAAAAAGAAGCAAAATTTGTGCTCTCAAAACCTCGTCCATCGTCTGTGCCAGCTTCTCGCCCCACGAATGCCCAACCTGCACCTGTTCCGTGGCCTCAACAAGGCGCTGCACGGCCCACCTGCAGCCCGGACGACCCACTGAAGTGCTGCGCGGATCACCGCACCGACCAAGCTGCCACTTTGCGCACGCGCGCGTTCCCGCTTTGCACGATCTTATCTGCGGTGAAAATTTATTCATTCTGCACCGACGACTTGCCCTGTTGCGCCTGCTGCCTGCTGCCGTCGCCTCCGACACCTTGACGCTGCTTGGTCGTCGCGGGCTCGTGCTGGAGGAGTCTCTCGGATGTTGGTGTGCCCGCGTCTGTTGCCGCACACGTCTCGCGCGTAATTAAGATCTGCGTCACAGCGCCGTAAATTAAATGCAGGGTGAAAGGTTAGACCATCCCATTCCACTACCGCGTCGTGCACCACGCGGCCAGGCAGTCTGCCGTCAGTTGACGGCGGCTGGGAACCGCAGGAATTTGCGAAGTAGGTGCGAAATATTTTGAGCGGGATTGATGGCCGTCAGGCCAGTTCGCGCCGCACCGTGCGCCCGCCTGGATGTGGAGCGAGCTGCCGTAATGCCCTCATTAGGCGCTCCTCGGCGCAGTTGAGGCGCGCGACTCCTCTTAACGATCGCCGGGAATGCACGCGGGCAGGCGAGGCGTGCATGCGTGTGTGCGGCGGATTCGTTTGCATGGCCGCGCCGCGCGGGCTGCCATGTTGGGTGTCTCGGGCCGTCACTCCGTGGAGCGCTGCTGGCGTGCGGTAAGGAGCCTCATTACGCGGCTGCGAGTGCGTGTCCGCCGCTGATGAACCGCAGATGGACAGCTCGGATTGCGTAATTTATTGTTCGCGTCGACTTGATGAAGTGGCGCGGCGTGCGTTATCGACGCGTACTGGAGCGGCGTGTGGCCGCCGCTGCTCCCAGTTGGGATTTGCGTAGCAGCACCACTGACGCAAAAACGGCCCCTCGCGACGTTTCGGAGCGACCAAGAGGGACGCGCATTCCTATAAGGAAGCATTTGAAATCGGCAGTCGCTGCTCTTTCGCATGCACGAGTGGTGGTCGCCACTGCCGCTTCTGATGGCTCTTCTCCCGAATCGGGTTGGCGCGAGGAGCTGTTCGCAGTGCACCGCGCTCGGCACACGTCGACGAGTGAAGAAGATTGCTTAATTAGCTACGCGCGGCGCATTCAAATGCGGCCGCCGCTGCAGCAGCGACGGGTGGTGCGCGGCATCCCGCGTGGTGTCTGCGTTTGCGGAAGACTGGGCAAAACCTCGATGCTGTAATCGAATGCTGACCGGCCAACGTCGCTTCACCGAAGCCCTGCGAAAGTCGCGACGATTCCTCCAGCTGCACGGAGAAAATTGTCTCCTTAACTTCGATGAAAACCGTTGAAATGCGACGGGGAATAGAAAGCGCGTGCATCTTTTACAGTAAATAAAAACACAGCTATTTTAGTTGAAAAGCTCTTCGAAACTTTCGTCGACCGCATTTTTCAAGAACTCACAGTTTTGGAAAATGTTTGGAGGAAGCGATTCGGTGCCGCGTTTCTTTTTCCTTTTTTGTCTCCAACAGCTGACATCGTGAAATATACGAGTTGCGATTCAGAATCTCTGCAGAGTGCGTGTTTTCGAACTCGCAGCAGCCCGTTTATTGAATCGCCAATCGAAGCAACCAGGAAGTCGCGTCGATTCCTTCGCCGCCAAACAGCAGGTGCGGCCTCCCCATGCCGGCCAGCCAACACTCCGCACTAGAGGCCGCTGAGCCGCCCGACGCCCGACGTCGTTCCTGGAATCGACGCTCCTTGCCATTCCCGAATTGATTGGGAGGAAAACGGCCGCTAATTTATTGGAAAAATAATCAAGCACGTGTTCGCCCGGCCCGCTTTTATTGCCTGCGCACGCGGGTCAGGAGGTTAAACGCTTGTTGGCAGCTCCGTTTGACTGGGTGCGCAGTGACGGCGCGGGCTGGGCTCGCCTCGCAGAACCTCGCGCGGGTTGCCGCTGGTCCCGGCCGAAAGCGGACTCGGAACCGCCTCAGATCGACGCGGTGCCTGCTGCGCGCGTCCAGCCGGCCCGCGTGCGAGCGCGCTGTGACGCGATTGCGTGTGTTCTGCGTCGTCGCAGCGAATTGGTCGCGCTTACTGGTTCCTGGCGAGCCGCAGATTCCGCGGTTCGATTAGGCGGCGGCAGGTCGAGTTCTCTACTGACCCTCCTTGACTGATTATCTGGCAACACAGAGTGCACTGAAGCGTCTTCAGTTCCTGATTTCCGCGAGCTCGGGTATTTAAGTGTCTCTGCTGCTCCGGCGCGAATCTCGCGTGCGAACGCGTGTTGCGGGCTGGGGTTCCGTCGGCGGTGGGAACACCTGTCGCTTTGTTTCTGTTCGCGCCGCCGAGGTGTCAGAAAACAATTAACTCTGTTTACCTCGCCGCATTCGTCCGAAGACCGGCACTCGCGCTCCGGCCGGCCGCCACTCGCGAAATTCGAGCCATTAGCTGCGCTCGCAAATTTCGTCATTTCTGTCCGCGCGCTCACTCGTCCGCTGATTCGCAGCGTCCCGCGTCCACGGCCGGCGAGCAACCTGTTGGCGTTCCCATCATAAATCCGACGACTTTACGAGTGCGGCGTCGATGTGTGTCGGTCGCTTGCCCGCGGGGGTGTGCGAGCGGCGCGCACTTTCGCAGGACCGCTAAGTCGCCGTGGCGGCGTACGTCCGCGTGATTTACGACCCGGCTTTGACCACGGAGCGGGCGCGAGTCTTGTGAGTCTTGTGAGCCGTCACTTCGCGGCTCTCTAACGACGAAGCGCGCCTAACAGTTCTCGCCGAAAGTCGTCCCGAGTGCGTTTGTGTGCGAACGACGCGAAGCCCGCTTGTTGCTCCGAAGCAGCCGAGCGGGCTGGCGCATTCGTTCCAAGCCTGCCTTCCTGGGAATCCACGCCACGTCGCCTCAATTAAGGCGGAAAATCGCGCTGTTCACTTAGTTGTTGCTGCTCGTGCGATGCGAACAGCAATCAGTTGATAATTGATTTCGGAGGAGGCAGAAGTGCTGCGGTGCGGACGTTTTTAGTAGGTGCAAATTAGGCGCTCCGGCTGTAAGCGACCAGTGGGCTTCTAATGCGAAAACTGATTCCGCAGAAAGGCAGACGACGAGCGCGTTAAACGCGGCAGTCGCGGGAAACGGCGCGCGATGCACAGCAGACTCCCCTCGGCCGAAGCGCACTCAGTGCGAGTTGAACTCTCTGAAGTGCAGGTGAGAGTCGCCAAAGCGCTCGCTACGCCGCTCGAACCGCAAGATGCCGCGCCGTGCTGCGTCGCTCGCTTAGCATAAACTTGATGCGATCATTAAACGATCCTCTCGCATTCGCCGCGACAGCTGTGGCCTCAGCAGTCGCGTAATTGATTGGCGGAGCCGATCACCCGAATCGATCGTAAAAATTAACTTAACAAACGTATTTCGCCGGCGGCTTCCTTTGTGCGCCGGATGACGGGAGCGCTGGTAGTCGCAACTTGGGCGGCTAAATAGATGAAAATGAAGTGGATTCGCCCGTTTAGCCGTCCACCGCACACACACACACACACACACACATGCAGGCACACAGGAAGGTCCATCAAAGAGTTGCCAGACCTCCACTTACGCCCCTCGCGTGTGAGCGCGCGCACCGTTGAAAGGCTGCCGCGCCGTCGCAGCGATGCAACTGTCAACATGTGACGTAATTCCTGCGACTCTCCTCCAACTACGGCTCCAGCGCAAGCCACGACTACGCCGGCCAGAATTATTCGACTGCCAAACACTGCGACGGAAGCATCGAATAGTTGTGCGGCATCCCAGCCGCGCGGCAGCAAGTGCAATCGGCTGGCGCGGCACGGTAGCCCGCGGCGCGGGAGACTTCAAAGCGAAGAGACGCGCTTGTGCATTACAACTGCAATTCTTGTCATTGCCTCGTGTCGCCTGGACCGTCAGGCGTCTTCGACGGAAGGCGGTCTGCAGCGAAACCCAAGGCAGTTGCGACGCCGCGACAGCCATTTCGGCACACCGTGAAGGGTTCGTTGCGATTTTGACCGATAGGAATTCGCCGGCGGCGTGTACGCGGCAGCCTGAAGCAATTGGAGGGCTACGAGCTGCATCGACAGCTCTGCGCAGAACGTAATTGCAGCGCCGAGGTCTAAATTTAGAGAGGCTTGACGGACGGCCTGACCATTGTCGTTGCCTCCCACTAAATAAGGATTGGGATGCTACCGAGGTTTTCGTGGTGTGTCGTCGCGATTCCTGTGAAGTGCGGTGCGCGATACACGCGCGACTGCGGCGCTGGCAAGTGGGGCCGCGGTGGAGCGGGACAACTTGGCAGGTTCGATTGTTGGTCGTTCGGCGCTTTCGCGGCTCTTGAATTTTCGCGGCGGCTTGAAGGATACACGCAGGAGGTGTCGCGGTGCCGCGCGCACAATACCGCACCGAACAATGGACGGCGAAACAAAAGAACCGCCGCAGAACTCTTCGATTGTTTTGTAGCTGGGCCGACAGCCAAGTTGTCGTTATGCTCGCAGTGGCATAACGACATGACGAACACTTTATTGCCGTCGAGGCGACAACGACGAGCGACGACTCCTCGTACTCGTATGTGAGCCTCTGGCACGTGGGAATTCGCAAGTCTCGCAAGCGTTCGTAGTTCACTGAGGAAGCCTCTCAGCTGACAGAGTATAACTTAGTCCACGAGGTTGTAGGAACCAACCGCTCCTGAACTCCCCGCTCAAGGCTCCAGTTAATAACATTCGATTGGTGATCCTATTGCTTGGATTGCCTTGAGTCGCAAGGTCATGCGTGCGTCCACAGCGCGCCTCAAATAGCGGCCGCAACACAAATAGCAAACGACTCGGAAAACCGTCCACGAAACACCTACTGGCGTTTCTGGAACCGGAGCGGAGTCCGGAGCGGAATACCTGTTATCGCCGTGGACGGACACTTGAGAAGCTTATCGGTCCCATGCCGAATGACGAAGGAGTTTGTTTGCCTGGCTCTCTTCTGATTAAGCGAGCAAATTTATGGTTGTTTCGCTTCCCTGCAGTAAACATTTGCGCCTTCAGACTTGTATAAATATTGTTTTATATTTTCTGGCATGTACGAAGTGGTGGAAATGCCGGAATTAATTCTGTGCAGCTCCCGACGCGACACCTACGTTCAGTCGCGGTGCCGATTAATCGCCACTGATCGGCCCCCGATAAACTCCCTACTGGCGCGACGTCGATCAACTGCAGCTCCCTGCTTTCCGTGGCTGGCCGTCAAGGCACGCCAATATTTGACGAAGCCAAAGCAAACAAGGCGACTTCAATGAAATCGATTAATTGTTTGACGTTCGCAGGCCCAGCCGAACGACTTCGACCCACCAAATTAGACAACAAGGGCAACGGCAACAGGACGCGAGAGACAGCAAACAAGATAACATTTCAATCCAGCCACCCGAGCTCGAAATTCCGTTTGCGAGCACCTCGGTTGCTGCCGCTGAGTAACTTCGTCGCGCTCAGATACCCGCACACACGCGGATTCCGGAGCCTCCGCCAAGTTTGTGACCGAGGTGGACAAATATTGTCGCGAACACGCCTCAGAAGGCGGAAGCCAACACTTGAGTGAGGACCTCGGCTGAACCCTCGTACCTCCCGCGGTCGTTATTGTGTCAGACAAGCGCCTGGCTTGCTGGTGCACGAATCTCTGGCTCAGCAACTTGTTGGCTTAGGTGAGAAATCGTATAATTCGTTGCCGAGTCTCGCCTTAGTCACGCGGCATTTTCTTCGGTTCACAATAGCTTCTCCCTCGCCTCCCAGTTTCTGGTTCGGGCTGGAGGTAGCGGCGTGAATCCAGCACCTCCCGACAGGGAAAGAGAGCAATTTGGAACCGATGTGATAATTACTCAAAACCTCACGTCATGCAATTTTCGTTATCCACATTTTATTATTATATTCATTACAAGAAATTACTCGCAATTTATTTTAAATCAGAATTGTATAGAAAGTGAGATTGACTGCAATTATTTCATATAATATCTGACAATATTAGCTATGCTGCAATAGGTTCCCGCCACCCCGCCGAGGACTCCAAATACAAACATCAATATGCCGACGATCAGGTGCACCTTAAATTTTCCGTATCCCTCCTCATATCTCGTGCACATGTCGATGAGAGCCGGGAAGATCACGCCCAGAATGGAGAGGCAGAACGAGCCGACCAGTGACAGAAACATATCGAATTCAGGGACCAAGATGGCGCAAATGACTGAAAGCATAGGACTCCAGCTTAAGAAGGACGCGAGGAAATGACTGATTCACCTGAAGCCAGCACGATGGTGGCGCGCACAACGAACTCCAGTACAGTGCGTCGTTCTTCGGCCACCTTTTTGGCAACGTTCTGGTTCCATATGACGTCGACTGTCACGTATCCTTGCAAGGGGTAGGATAAATACACAGCCAGGGCGAACAGCAACTTGACGATTTCGTACAATCTGGAAGTACAAATATGGACATTTTCGGTTGCGACGCACCACACGGTTTCTGGTTGCGCTTACATTTCCTGCGGCATATTCAGGGTTATGGTGCCCTCTACTTGATCGCCGTAGCGCCAGTACCCGAAGAAGCCCATCAAAATGTAGATCAGAACAACTACGAACATTCCTTGGTTTAGAACGCCGAACAAGCCCAGATAGCTTTCCGGCTTTTGCATTTTGGCCTCGATAGCGATGATCTACGGGGGAGAGACCTTCTTTGATGCGAAGCCGGCGGGGCAAACTAGCGCGCTTGGCGCACTTACCACACCCACGGACTCCAAGGCGAAGAGCACCGTACCCAGGAATAGCGGGTAGGAGTGGAAGCTCGCGAAGGCCACGCGTTCCCCGAGGTTGGGGAGGTTGATGAAGATGACGACTATTATGAAGAGGTAACCTGCAAGGCCGCCGGTGAGTTGGCTTCGAGGGGCGGGCTCAAACGCTTACCCAAAATCAGAATGATGTTTGCACAGAACGAGAACGGCACCAGGTGCTTTATGTCGCGTATGGCGAAAATTAGAATGAGCGGTATGAGGATCATCACCATGTAGAGACGCACGTCAATCACGACCACGTAGTAGTCCATCAGCTTCTTCATGGTCTCGGAAATGAAGACCACGTAGACTGAGCAGATCCCGAAGTGGTACAACGAGAGGAAGACAGTGGTACAAATGCTTTCCGGAGGCCATATGCCGGGAACGACATGAAATTAAGGCGAGCTGAGAAGGATGCGGGAAGGCCATACTTACCCAGCGGGCTTGCTGAGCCACTTGAGCATGGGCGGTCCTTCCTTTAGCGCCACCTCCATGGACTCGCTGAAGCTCAACTGGGGCACCTTTTTACGTTTGCACAGCTTGCGCATCGACATGATCTGGAGGGGTTTCGAGGAGGGTGTAGTGGCCTGTTGGTCTACTAGTCTGCACCGACAAAACTCACCAGGATTTGTAAAGCGTATATCACGATAACGCCTATTATCAGGGTACTGATCAGGCCGTTCAAGTATCCGGAGTTCTTGAATGCCATCGGCATAGCCAGACAACCCGTTCCCAGGGCACATTTCAGCACACTGATCTTGGCTTCCCAGTTCCTGAAACGGGCCTCAGATTCAGTGCCAGTCCTACGCCTGGATTCATACTCACGTCAATGCGTTCTTCATATCCCGCTCGGCGAACGGATCGTAATCATCGTCTTCTTTCCTGTTATGTGGAAGCACCGAAATATTGGGCGACTCCTAGATGCTTCATTTTGCGCTTACCTCTTGTCCGCCATTGCGGAGTTATACTACACCAATTGGACAAATTCCGTAGCAAGATGAGTGTAGTGAATCCTTATCGCTTTAGGAAAACAAAATTTTCAATTTCAGTCTGTGAAAATTTCTGAGTTTGAAGTTACTGTACAGGTAGGAAAATAGAAGTTCAAATATTGATAGCAAGTGTTTGCGAGCAAGTGCGGACTGAGTGTTATCGACAGCTGAGTCATCTGTTTGTTCGCGTTCTTGTACGAGTTTGAACATTTTATGCAAGGTGGGAAGAACGTTTCTTTTCGTGATGTCGCTTCCAGAAGGGCGGGTCCAATGGATGCCCTTCGGATGCATTGGATCCGATGGGGGTCACGGTCTGGCCGTATCTTCGACTAAAACAGGTACCACGGGAATGACACCAAGTCCCCGATGTGGACGCCACTTGTGGTGGATCATATCGGCTCTCGTCATTGGTGTCGGATTCGTTGGGGATTGTGGTTGCCTATGCTAGCCACTACCTGTCGGTCGGGTAGTCCCACGCAGACTCAAGACGCGAGACAAGTGCTGGTGGGTGATGATCTTGAGAACTCCTTCTGTGCTGAGGTTGTTGAACAATGGTATTCACGTCACAGGATTTAGTGTGATACCAAACATCTGGGAATGGCATGATGGTGTGATTACAGATCGTCACACCATCAGAGGTGGTTGGGCCATGCCGTGGTGTTTGGTCACCTGGCACGTACGCTCGCAAAACACAAATGGCATCAGTGATGTCACAGCCTATTACGCGCACCGATTATTTATATAATAATTCGCAAATTTTTTAGATTCTCCGCTAATACCTTCTATAGAATCAGTTGCATTTTTAGATCACCCTGAACAACATTCGGACCATCATCTGTGACTCATGTTTTGGTTGCGCTTCAGCCAACATCGCACTGAAATCTCAGCGATTATACGAGATATTCTCGCTGATGTGTGTTGTTCTGCTGTTTCGTCGCATGCCGCGCAATCGCATGGAGGACGACCATCATCATGTGGCACCGAACGGTATGTTGGTTGATTATTTTTAAACTGTTCGCGTTTGTGTGTGCGTGCCAACCACTTATGCGACTGTCACTTGCAACAAAAACAGCGAAGCGATCTCGGAAGCACGGCGGCGACAAGTGTCGGTGTCAACGGCAGCGACGAGATGGATGGGTCCAGAAACGACAGCAGCGCCGCGGACAGCAACGTGAGAGCAGCGCGTCTGCTCGGTGACATTCATGGAAGTGCCGTGAGCCACGGCATGAATTGAGGAAGCGCTTCGTGCGCTTTCGGTATCGCTGCAACTCATCGACTCGCGGCTGTGGCAGCCTTTGACAGATGCGACAGTGGCGTCTTACCACCGACTTTCTTTTCCGAACTTGACATGAATCGAAGCAGTCAGTCCTTGCAGATGTGGTGAGCATTGCGACTCGGCATTAATTCCGTCTGCTCCGACATCACTCAAGAACTGGGCTGCAGAGTTTCCGAGACAATCACTTCCAGCACATTTAAAAAGAGGTGTCTGTGCATTTGGTGCACGAGGTGGGCGTGGTTGTTAACCAATTCCGTCCCATTGCAGAGTTGAATTCTCGTGGGGTTGCTATTTACAAGTCTCACTTTGAAATGCTGAAAAGAAACGCGGTTGCATTGCATTTAGAGCTCTGAATTTTGCCTTTGGAAGGCAAAAACTCCAGAAAAGCCAAAAGTAAAATTAATCTTCCAGTTTCTCCCGAATGCTGGCAACGCCAACGAGTGCCTCTAATTTAACAGCTTCGAACAGAAGAAAGAGTAATCGTCGCTGTTATTTAAAGTCGTTCTCCCGTCGCTGTTGTTGCTGTTTCTTGAAGGGACTTTTCGCTCTAGCGCGCCCGCATCCGGCCTCATTTCAAACGGACCATCGTCGCGGCCGCGCCCCCCAGCCGGCGGCCAAGTGGTCGCTTGACGTGGCCGGCTCGGCCAGGCCGCGCGAAGGCCGCGCAGAGGAAGCCCTGTCGAGGTTCCCGCATAAACGCCCACACAATCTCGGACGTCATTAAAACGATATTTACACGAGCCTCACGTATCGCTGCTGCTCGCCGCATCCCCCGCTTTCGGGGCCGCCGGGCCGCGCTTTTGCCTCTCGTTGTGGCGCGGCGGCGGTTCCTGGAAGCGCCTTGGGTCAGGTTTCCAAAAATAATTAAATTTAAATAAGCCAAGTTGAGAACGCTCCTGCCGGGGCTAGAGTTAGACTTTCATTTGCATATCCTGCGCCGCCGCCGAGGACCGACCTTGTGAGAGCCGATGAGACGAAGCGCTTCCGGGCGATTTAAAGCTCGATTTTGCTCGTAATTATCGTAATTACGGCCTCAACCAAGAGCTAAAACAGCTCCGTCTGGACGGATTAAATAATTAGGGATCAAGACGAGGCTGAAATCAGAATTTGTAGGAGAGTGGAAGGCGACATCCCGCTGAGAGAACGTGTTGCACCGTAATGGCTTTCTGACGTTGACCTCCAACTGGCTGGAAGCCCGACATTTCACTGTGTGTCGTATTTTATCGCTTCATTAATGTAAACTTTTATTCACTTACTTATCCACGTCGACTTGCTCAAACCTTCAAAGCACTTGAAAATCGGACTACAAATCCATGCTAGCAGAAGGCAACCAGACGATGTACGCGTTTCCTCGCACAGTCCATCCCTTCTTCCTTCGAACAGATCAGTCTCTGCCTCCGAAAAACCTTTGAGAGGAAGATATTCCAACTGCAAACAGTCATGGCGATGCCGAACATGAGTAAATTTGTGAGGACGATACTGCACTCAGAAAACGTGTATTTCACGGATGCAATTCTTGCTCGGTTAAATAAGCTTGGCAGAAAACAATCGATTTGTGTTATGAACAACTCGGCGCTTGTTGCTAAAAACAATCGAATTGAAACGATCAAATCGACTCTTGCGAAAATTTTACCAATTAAGTTGGTACATTTCAAGCGATTAAGTTGGTTAATTTGAACCGAATAAATGATTTTAACTAAGTGAGGTTGATTTTGGCCGAGTGAGGAGGTTAACTTTGACCGTGTAAGATGGTTAATTACGACTGAGTAAGTCAGTCAATTGCAATCGGGCGAGTTGCTTCATATTTTAATTGATTAGTTTAATTTCGACCCAGTAATTGGGTAAATTAAAGGCGAGTAAGTTGGCAGATTTCAACCAAGTAGGTTAATTAATACCGAGTAGGTTGGTAAATTTCAACTGAGTAAGTTGGTGGATTTTCAACGAGTTAGTTGATTCATTACAACCAATTAAGTTAATTTCAACTGAGTGGATTGGTTAATTTTAAACGAGTAAGTTAGATTTTCAGCGAGTAAGTGAACTAATAACAACCGAGCGACTTCATTGTAACCGAGTGGGTTGCCTAATTTTAATCGAGTAGTTTAGTTATTTTCAGCCAACTTTTATGAACCAAGTTGACTCAGTTAATTTGAAATAATCACCCGAATAATCGTCCAAATTTGTGAAAACTCGGCTGTTTTTAATCGCAATGTTTACTCAGTGCGTTGATAACAATAATTTCGCTGAAGGGAAAACTCCGACGAGACGGTTTTTCCAATAGCGAATTTTTCACAAGCAAATATTCGAAAGAATTTAAAGATGGAAGAAAATTTAAGCGACCAAGAGAACCGCGTTAGAATATCGCATCGAAAAGAGGTCGGGGGGGACCTTAAAAATCGCCGCAGTATTTTCGAAACAGGCTGGAAAATACCTCAGAGCCGAAAAATGCGCAGGATTCGCAACGGAAATCGCAGATTATAAATAATTGAAATGAAGGCAGCAAATTGCGCATCACAACAACAACGACAACAGCAACGGCAACAACGGCAGTGCAGGAGCAACAGCAAAAGCAGTAGCAGCCCACAACTGCAACAACAACAACAGCAACAACAGCGACAACAACAACGACGACGACAACACCAACAACGAACGGTGGAAGGCACATGTGATCATTAAACGAATTATTATCGCTAAAACGCATCTCGGTGCAGCCACGAATGCGCGGTCGACGAGGGGACGGAGCGGGTGGGGGGTGGGGACGCGGTCGGGGCGTGCGTTGC
Organism: Sicus ferrugineus; assembly: GCA_922984085.1. Taxonomy (NCBI): domain Eukaryota; kingdom Metazoa; phylum Arthropoda; class Insecta; order Diptera; family Conopidae; genus Sicus; species Sicus ferrugineus. Next base: position 28,985,321 of record OV277350.1, on the reverse strand, counting down.
GGATGCCACGGCGGGCCGCGCCGCGCAACGTAATTAGCTGCCGTTTTGCAGAAGCCTTTGCGTCGCCGTCGAAGCGCTCGGAGCGGCACACCGCGCCGGCGCAGCTGACGAGCCACAAGGATGCTGCGCGGCCACAGGAGCAAATTACAATTTTTTGCCGCGCTGGTTTTCGGCTACTCGCGCGGTGCCGCCGCATGAAATATGCATCCAATAAACGCTTCGTTTCATTCAGGAATCTCGAAAATCGGACAAATTGAGCCGCGGGCTACAGCGCTTAACTTGATTTGCTGCCGCGAATGGGATGCTGCTGCCGCCGAAGAGGTGGCGGTGGCGGTGGCGGTGGCGGTGGCGGTGGCGGTGTCGGTGCGCCTGCTGTCGCGGCCACTGCAGCACATGCGGCCCGCGATGCGCTCCCGATGCTCTCCAGCAAGCCTCTGCTGGCTCAGGACGAAGCCTCGGGGTCTCGGGGTCTCGACACAGAAGTGGAGCGCGGCTGGAGGAAATCGAAGATCCAGTGCATCCTCCCACTTTTTACGTCGTCCGCGAGGCCCTTCGTCGTCGTGTCGTCGTCGTCGTCGTTGTCGTTGTCGTTGTCGTTGTCGTTGTTGCCGCTGCCTGCGTTGTTGATGTTGTTATTACTGCTGCAATTATTGCGCGCTGCCTGCTGCTGGCAACCCTACGCGGACGGACAGGCGGCCACGTATTTCTTCGTGTGCGCGGGAGGCGCTCGCTCTGCCGCGCTCGACTTGATTTACGTTCTGGCGTTGCGAAGACGGCTGCTCCGACTGGCTGCCACCTCCTCTTCCGGCTGCCGCTCACGGCGGTTGTGCGGAGCGAAGACCCTTCGAAGACTCGACCAGGGAGGCAATTTGAGGCGGCCGCTCTGCCCTTGAGAGCCTCAGTGAATGAGGCGACCGGGCGCGAGGCCGTTCGAGTAGGGGGCGGCCGGAGGGAGGAAAGTCCCTCCACTCAGGGAGGGAGGAAAGTCCCTCCACTCAGGGAGGGAGGAAAGTCCCTCCACTCAGGGAGGGAGGAAAGTCCCTCCACTCAGCAGAGGATTCCCACAGATGTCGAGAGTGTTTATTTCCTAAAACTCTCACAGACTCTTCATTATTCCAAACCTTCGTTGCGAGTTCGTCGCGAGCCGCCGTCATCTCCTGATTTAAACGCGGCTCACGTGCGCGCCATTTCGGGGTCCGCCATCATCAGCGCGCAACTGGATGGTCATCCCACACAGACATCCTGCGCCGACAGACGGTGAGTTGGAGCCCCAACTTCGGTGCGGTAGCGTGCACCAGATGTATCGTCGCGGGACTGCGATGCACACGTCGTGCCGGCCGGCAGTGCGCGCCGCTGGCCGTCCGTTCGGTAGCCGACTACTTCGGCGATGAATGCAACCCGCGGAGGACGAATACGTGCCACCGCGCCAAATCGGCCTGCAGGCGAAAACAAGGCGGGGATTCGGACCGTCAGTCTCACTGACTGCGCATCCGGACTCGGAAGCAAGTGCGTCCGTGACTGATGCTAGCATACGAAATCACGCAAACCTCGTTATTAACTGCAATTCAAGCAGCTCGGTTCGGCTCCTCAGGGAACGCCAAGCAATGCCGCCGTCTTAAGCAACTCGAAACGCTTCGCGGCACCAAAGTTGGTCCACGTGCAGCCCCTCTCGGTGCTCGAGGGTGGGTGTTCGCACCTGCATTTGAGCCGCACTGACGCGCAGTTGCACTCCCTCGAGTGCCGAATAGAAAAAAAGAAGAAAACTGCGGCGAGCTTCGTTGTGGGTGGAAATCGCACGCGTTTACCGCTCGAATGGGCACCCAAATATATGTTTCGCCCTCGGAAAGCATTCTCGTCTACTCTTTATTGCACTCTGACTGGACGACTCGGCCGCAAAAACCACCGCGCGCGTCATCGCTGCCACTAATGACGCGTCAGCGGCCATCAGCGTCGCTCGCATCCCGCATGCGTTACGCACACAATGAGGAACGGGAGACATTCGAGCCCGAAATGGATCCACAGCCACCATTAGGCACCACGCAGCCTCCGACCGACGTGCGGCAAGCGAGCGACTGGCCGCAGAGTCAAGCGACTGACGATGCGGCGATCGCAGCGAGACGAGAAACAGCGCGACGCGACGCGACGATCAGCCGTCAGCCACCAGCGACCAGCGTGCGACGTGTGTGGTCGACTCGTGTGTCCGCTGGTGGCAGAAGCGAGCAAACATGTGGCCTTCTGCCGGCAGTTGTTGTCTGCGTCGCTTTTTGCACGTTCTTACGAATCCCCCAACGGCGTGCGTCGGACATGCTTAGCTGCAGCCCGGCGGAGACCCCCTCCCGCCAACTGCTTGTCGTTCCTTGCCACGCACGGTGGGAGCGGCTGCCGACGTCGCCCGCTCGCCGCCTGCGCCCCATCGGGGACTCCGACTCAGCCGTCGCAGTGCGGCAGCAACTCGCTCGCCGGCAACATTTCGTTTATGCGTTGTTTACAGCGTTGTCGCCCATAAATCGTGTGAAATATCGCGTTTCTTGCATAAGGAATCTGCTGCTCTTGTTGCTGCTGAAGTGCTGGTCGTGTTCGCCGGCGCGACAGCCACTTCTTGGCTTATTTATTGTTCGCGGCCGCGCGGCGTCGCTGCTGCTGTTATCGCAGGAGTGATGCTGCGTGTCGTCCTCTGCGCGTCGCCGAGTGAATGACAGGAGGCATCGACAGTCCGGCGTGATAAGGTGGCGGCAAGTGACAGCTGCAGCGAAGTGTGGGCCCTGATTAGCCAATCGGAGGCCGCGCGACACGGCAGAAGCCGCGCGACACGGCAGGAGCCGCACAACGATACCGCAGCAGGTACACCTGCGCGGCAGCGGCTGCCTGAGGGACGAGGCGCAGACGTGCTCGGGCGGAAGGATGGAAATAAGTTACTGCATTTCGAATTCTGCCAGAGATAAGAAAACACTTGGAATGGATTTGCACACGCAGAAACTCAACCAAGTGATTGTCGCGGCAGTCGGCCGCACCACTGCCGCTCCGGCTGCTGCTTCCCGTTCTGCTGCCGCTGCTGCGATCTGCGCACACCTACGACATCTCGGTGCAGCGCGATGCAATCGCGGCAACAACAACCGCGAAATCGGTTTGCCATTTCCACCGACGACACGCTGCTCACTCGATCCGTTCATGTCGCTCGCCCACAAAACCGTGTCGCGCGTCAATAATACATCGCTGGCGTTGCACGTTGGTGTTGCAACTCATTCAAGGCAGCCGGAACAAAGAGAGTTTCGCCTGCGCTGCGTCCGCGCGGCGACTCAAGGACGAGCGACCGCACCGCACCGACCGACCCACCAACGCACGAAAGCGTCGCCTGCGCCGTCTGCCCGCGCGGCTGGCGCAGTTGATCGCGCGACACTTGACAGTAACATGTTGCGGAAACATGTTGGGCGCGTGCAGGCAGTACGCGCCTGCGCAACATTTGCTCGTGTGGCTGCTGCTTTGCATCCTCACAACACGGCTGGACAAATTGCTACATGCTGCAGCTGCAGCGCGCATGATGAGAGGGGGAGGGGGGAGGAGGGACGGGGAGACGGCAGGTAGATTTAAATGTTCCGCCAACTGATTGCTGCTCAACAGCGCGTTCGAGGGATTTCGGACAGAGCAGAAAAAGTAGACAATTTTTAATAAAAAGAGGAGAAATGAGAATATCTGACGTTGCTGGGGAGGAGGGGCAGTCGCCCCCTTTCTCTCCCTTGGCTCGGCCAGCGATGTGGCGACTTTTCGCGGATGGAAAACCCGTTGAAGCCGCGACATCGTTGAGCTTTTCGTGTCTGTGCGGGTCCATCGTTCGTCAGCACCTCGGATTGATCTGTTCAGTTGTCGCCGCTGCCCTCGTTGCCCTCGCAGGCCGCGCAGGCCGCAGCCAGACGCGCTGAGGGAGCAAAAAGCCGGCTGACGGTCTGTCGATGTCGCTGCAAGAATGCAGAGCATTCGCTGGCCGGCAAGCGGCGGCTGTAGATGGGCATCCTGCGCGGCTCATTAACAGCCGCGGCGCGCCTCGCTTCTCCTCGCTGCCGCTGCCGCTGCTGTGCCGTCCGCAGTCGTCTGGGTTTCAGCTGTTAATTAAGCGCTTGCAACGCTGCTAGACTGGGCTGCACCAGGCTGCAGACGCTCTGCTGCCAACTGCTGCACGGGCGCGGACAGCGACGGAGGCAAACAAAGATCGCCGCTGTCGCGTTGCGTGCAAACAACGCAACGCGACGTCAGTTCGCCGTGTTGCCCGTCGCTTCTTCGCAGCTTTCGCTCGGAGGTGTGATGATCGACGTAGTCATCACTCGTCCTCAGCAGCCAGCAGCACCGTGTGTCGGTCTGCCGCGAGGAGTATGTCTGCGTCGCCTTATACGAGCCGCTGCGGCCTTACAAGTGGCGCGGCTCGCAACGCAGCCGTGGCTGCTGCTCGATATGTCGCTGTTTACATAGCATGCGAGCACTAATAACACAGGGCTAAATTTGCTGGCGATTAATTGAGACGCACACGAGGAAGGGGCTCGGGATCCGCCGCTCAACGCACCAAAGCAGCTCCACGCGAAAGACTCGGGAAGCGAACGCGCCGCCTCTGTCTCCAACCGAAGACTTAGGAGACGAACGCGCTCGCCAATCTTCTAAATAAAGTCCGTGTGCAGCGAACACAGTTTCGGGAACATTTTCGCCGTAATGAACGCCAAAGCTGAAGCGAGGAGTGCACTCGACGCCGACTCGGCTGGCTGGGAGCGGCGAGCGATTGGGCGGATGAGCGGACGTAACGAACTCATTGGAATTCGTGCGCCCCTGCCGCTCGCGACCGCCGACCAACTGACAAGTGGTTGCTGCCACCTATTTGGAGTCCCGTGCCTGTTCAGCATCCAGCGGCGCGGATCCGTCGAACAGCGCGCATCCATTCACAGCATTCAGCGCTGCTTTGACGTTTCAATGGCGATCCGTGGCTGCGCCGTGGACGCCGTGGATGCCGTGGACGCCGTGGATGCCGCGGACGCCGTTCGCACTCCTCACGTCATCGCGCCGCTGGCTGCAATTTCAATTTGAATTTCACACTCGCACGCATTAAGAAATCAAACGTCGCGCGCGTCGCTGATGGACACTTGAATGGCGCGCCTCTGTGCAGCGCTTTACACGCGTTCCGCGTGCTTCCGAGTGTTCGAGTGTCCGAGTGTCGGGCGCGCTGCGCTGTCGAATAACTCGCTGCTGAGTTACAGCCGGTCGTGGGGCTCAATCAGCGCGCGTATCGAGCGCCCAGCTGCGAACCTGCTGGCCGACGTTGAATGGCAGAGAACGAGGTGGCCGTCCAGGACGTGGTCGCGGAAGCTGGCCGTGCTGACCAGGAGGCGGTGAGGAGAGCGCGACGTCCAGCCTCCCTCCTCCAGTCGCCGGTTTCAGTCGGTAGTCGGCGTGGTGAATAATTAGCGAGGCTTTTTGCATACTTCGTGTTCCCGTTTTAATGCTCCTCGAAGACCTCCGTCGCACCCTAAAATCTGCGACCCGAAACGCGCCAAAAAAGGCTCGTAATAATTGCGCTTTTTGCCGTGGCTGCGAAGGTATCCGGTGTCGCTTAATGATGTGCTACAGCAAATTGACGTAATTGCATGGCGATGGGATCGGGTTGCGATCCAGGCAGCGCTTTCGTGCGAGCGATGCAAACTTCCGCCGTCGGCAGCCAGAAACGCACACCGACCGGACGTGCGATCTTTTTTCACAGACTCGGCGCTCGACGCTCGGTGCAGAAGGTGTTGAGTAACGAGATTTCGGTGCGGTCGGCAACACATCTCGACCGTTTTTTCACTGGATTCCTTCGCATGCAGTCGACGTGTGTTGGCAGTCACAGAAGAGTGCAGCGTCAAGGCGCCAACGCGCGCCCGGATTTCTTCTCTCAGCTGAGACACGTGCTGTGTAGTCGATCGAGATCCAGCCACCCTCGCCTGCCGGCAAAAAACCGTCGGGGGACAAAAAATCTCATTTGTAAGGAAGGAAGGAAGGATCATGTTTACGCATCGGCTTACTGATGATGATGCGAGTGTCACGAGTGCGTCTGCGTGTGTGTTCAGCCGGCGCATCAGCTGTTCGGCTCGGGCTCGAGTTTTGCGCGCGCTGCAGTTCCGCGTGCCTTTGCGGCGCGGCTCGGGGCGGACGGGCTCACGTGTGCATCTCTGCAAATCCGCTCGGCATCTCCCTGCCTAGCAATCAGAGGGCGAAGAACCTCAGGCGGCTTGGAGCGGAAGGAATGCGGAAGGTAGCAATTTGTTGAGACGTTTGTTGACACCCGCATCCAGTGATTTCTGCCAGAGGAGCTGCAGGAGCTGCCTGCTGTTTGCTTCCATGCGCTCGCAGCGATTTGCATAGAACGGATGTGCCAGCTGAGTGTGCAGGCAGAGGACATCGATGATTATCAATGCCTTGCCATCGCCCCGGTTTGCTGTGAATGCTTGCTTAGACATCACGGAAAGTCCGTTTTGGAAGTCCGTTTGTGTGGAAGATCCCCCCACATCTCCTCGACCAATCCAGCGCACACTTTGTCAGTGTTTTTTTCGCAGTTAGTAAGTGAAAATCATGCCAAAATAGGGGGAAATCGGAGGTCGTGCTGATTTATTTATTGAGTTATTGAGATTTACTTCTTTTACGGAATTGCGAGCCAATTTTTATGGAAACTCCATTCCTAAAATGGAAGAATAATCCACGGTAAGAAGCGAGTCAGTGCCGAACCGGAGCAACGTTCCACTCGGAAGACAAATAATGCGAATTTCTATTAGATGAATGCTGCCACATTAGAGTTCGGAGAACCGTACTGGAACTCGTCAGTGTGGTTTCAACTAACATTGAGTTTCAGTGCGTTCACAGAATTGTTTTCTATAGCATGAAACTGGCCGATTGTTTGCGTACTGGAAACGTCCAAGATTTGCTTTAAAATCAGTCGAGTTTCCTCATTAACTCAATATGAATGATACCAGTAACTCATAAAAGTCTTACAGAATGAATACTGTGAGTGGGTCGCCTGAAAATGCTATAACAAGATCTGCAGTTCAGTCTGCTGCCGGATCTTTAATATAATTCGACAATCAAGACTCTTCCCTGAAACGTTTCGCAGCAGCAGAATGTCTTGAAAGCTGGGAATTCGACGTGCTTCAGCAGAAACGGGGGATCAACGCAATCCCAGGAGTCACCACTGCATTTCCGAGAGAGCAACGCAAGCGGAATTGCATAAATTCGGCAAACGTATCCGCATTCAGCAGGATCAGGCAGCAGCGGCAGTTGTCGGGGCCAAACAGCTGGCTTCCTGAAGGAGTCGCCCTCGCAGGAGTCGCCCTGGCAACTTCCTACCGGTTTCCTTCAACGAGCTCGGCGAACGTTAATTGACAACGGTGAGATTTTGTGACGGGTTTTCTTGATCCTCAATTCTTTGTTACGGCATGTTATTACTTTGTTGCTTCGGCTGTTGTTGCTGCGGTGCTATTGTTGCTGCCCCAGGCAGGCCATGGGAACGAAGAGCCGCGTGGGGGAGACCGAAGACCGAGCAGCTGACGACGCGAGCGGACTCATTCGGCACGGGATGAGTGCGGAGGTTGTTTACCTCTGCAGACACAATCGGCCAGCAGCAGCCGCCTCAGCGGGTCTCCGGCTGCCGTTGCCGTTGTTGCTGCTGCCGGTGCCGCTGTTTGCAATTGTTGCGGTTACGCGGCGGCCTCCTGCGAAGGCGCGCGTGACGTGCTACGCCCGGAGCCAGCATATGGATGCGGGCGTAGCACGCAGCAGGTCATTAGAACGGCGTAATTGCCCTACTTCGGGCAGCTAATTAGGGTTAAGCGGCGGAAATCGAGGCGAAGTGGCAAGTGCGCCCCGCTAAAAGGACGACATGCGGTCACAGTGAGGCGAGTTCCTCTCGAAATGAGGTGAAATAACCTTAATGATGAGGACTCTGCAGTCTGTGCGAGATACACTTGATGCAGGGGAACGCGGCATTTCCGGGGATGGAAGTGGTGATGATGGTGTGGCACACGTGGCAGCATGGAGCGCTCAAGGAATTGCACGATGTGTCGCCGTTTTTAAGCACACAGTAATCAACTGCACGCATTCCTCAAGTGAGCGATGGAAGTTGGGAGTAAAGTTCGATGTCTCCCACGGACATATGAAACTCCTGGAGCGTCAGTCTCCCCGGCAGTACGCGAAAATCCCGAGCATGCGAAAGAGTCTTCAGGGTGTTCGGGGAGTTCATGGTCACCGTGTATTCGCAATGGATCAGCAGAGCGTTCTTCGGGATGCGGAGTGTCTGCAGCGTAGAGGGATTATTGAAGCCACGACGGGTGTGCGCTATCACGAAGACCCAGACAACATTCCTGAGGGTGTACCGATCTGAAAGTGTGCTCTCCGCGATCCGCATTTCATTCCGCCAGTAGAAAAAAGGCGCTCCAACGTGGCAGTCCGCCGGAATAACTGTTTGGAGCAGCAAAAAGCGCACCGTTACGGCAATTCAAGAAATACGGTAGTCTGTGTATAACTGTGATTCTTCTGGCGGAATCGAAGAGCTCCGTAAAAAGTCCTGCATTTTTTACTCGCGCTGCAGGGGCGACAAACGCAGACGGCGGACGTTGTAGAACTGGAAGCGGCCAAGCAATCGCAGAAAGGCGGGCAGCAGCTAATTGAGACGCTGCTACTCCATCATGCCGCTCCCCGCTCCCCGCACCTCACCACCCCACACCACCTCACCACACCAACCCCCTCCCCCCGCGACCGCCAGCACCTTTCGGTGGAGATGATGATTATGATGGTGGTATTTCAAGATGCCCCCGGGGGCACGCCCACTTAAATTGCGTGCAGGGAGTAACAGGCAGACGCGGCAATTAAATTTGCATTTGGCAGCAACAACCACACGGCGGCGGCGACGGCAACGGCAACGGCAACGGCAACGGCAACGGCAGTGCCACGGCAGCGGCAACAACGCGACCGAGGAACGCATTGCGTAGGAAACATTTATCACTGCAAGTCGCCCGAGCGCAGCGCAACCACAGCGCCGCCGTCCACACGGAACTCATAATAAAATAAATCCTCTTCATTCGCGAGGAGGAACGTTGGAGGCAGCGAAATATTTAGCTATTAGCGGCGACGCGCTCGTGCGGGCGCGACGGCGAGCGCTGGTAATCACAGGGTTGCCAGCGCGGCCTAAACGAAAAAGCTTAAATTTAATGACATAAACACAGAGTGCGCGACGCTCGCCGCTCGCTGGTTGCCAGTCGCTGGTCGCCGGTCGCCGCTGACAGCTCGGCGGTGCGCGTGTTGGTCAAACCATCAGCCGAGCGGCGGCCGAGCATGCGCAGTCGTCAAGAAGAAGAGCTGGGGAGGCCTGCGAGGCCGAGTGTGTGAGCAGTGGTGCGCGGGGGAGGCCAGCGAACGGGGGGCGCGGAGTCGTCTTCGGCGTTGTAGCGGGCGATAAATTTGTGTCTCTGCAGTTGGCGCGTAGCCGCCGCGCGAGGAAGCAGCAGCGCAGCGCGGCGAGGCGGGACCGCCAAGGGGTCGCAGTCTCGCTGCGAATAACTGCAAATTATAGGGCTGCGCAAACCCAAGAATCCAACCCCCGAGGCTTCCATGAAATCTCAGAAAGGATTGAATGTGCGCGACGAGGTTTCGGCGAAGCCAAGCATGAAATCGGCCGGCACGGCAACGGCGCGCACGGGAGGGCTGAAGGAGGGCGAGTGGGGTGATCTGCGCACTTGGGACGCACTCGTCGTCCAGCTGCCAGTGTCTTCCCATCCGTCTTCGGGTGTTCCTCGCGACTCCCTTGCGATCAGCTGCGTCGCGGCCGATTGGGAGGGCGAATCAAAGCTTTGAATGCCTCGTCCCCGCGTCACTGCGTCAGTGAGTCCACGCTTCCTCACGCGGTTTCCTTACACGCCGAGTGGGAAAAAGCAGTGAAATGCGTGCTGCACGGAGCGCGGCAACAGCAGCCCTCTGCGCTGCGCACTTCTGCGCGGGGCGGTGGTGGTGGTGGTGGGGTGAGCCCGCTCTCAAGGCGGCCGCACCCTATTCTTCGCCAGGAAACTGCGCACTTCGGCGAAGGGAGTTTTCGCCCTTCTGCGCCGCAGGGCCGCTGCTTTGAGGCGCAGGGAAGGCAGTCCGCCTGAGAACGGCGAACTGGAGTGACAACTTCGAGCACCCGGGATCAACAGATGGGACGACGCGTAGTTCGGGAATGTCATGGGAAGCGTGAAGAATGGAGGATCAAATCAAGGAAGGACTAGCAAATCCCTTGCTTCACGGACCAGATCACTTCAAGGCTGCGTTCAGCGGACGACTTGCGTGTCGTGCCACAGCGCAACTGCGTCGTCGTGGCTTCAGTTGCCAGTCGGGCTCTTCTTTTCTTCGTTCCCATCTCGCCGAGTTAATGAAATGATGACCTTTTTAGGGATTTCTGTACTTTTAAGCTCGTTTCAGCGTGAAGCCAGCTGGGAAGCGGCAAACGCGTTTCTCTCTGGCTGAAAATTACGCACGGCTGCCTTCGCCGCAGAACTGGAAGCTGGTTTGCCAACGACTGCCCTCGTTTTAGATGGCTTTTCAGCCCTCAAGACGCAGCCAGTGGCGTACTTAACAAATGCTTCAGGGGATTGGATCCCCACAGATCAGACCGCGTTACGTCAGCGGATGCGTCCACTTTTTCCCCACAGACTGAAGTCTGTCTGTCTGAAGTCTGCAGACAGTCGATCGTTCCTCGCAAGCGCTTTTCTGCTACGATTATCAGCTTCAAGTTGTCCGTCTGGTCAGCGGCGGCAGTGCGGGAGGCAGATTTCCACCGAATCTGGCGTGAGCAGCTCGAGTTCGCCTCAATGAACTAATAAAAGCCGAATTAGTGAAACGCAATCGACGAGAAGCCGAGCGATTAGCATTTCTAGCTCGCTTGCGCGGCGTTGCGCGCTCTCGAGGGCCATTAAAATCAAACACACTTTCGAAAAGCCCGGCGAGACGGCGAATGGGCGGACGGGCGGCGGTCAGCCGGTCGGCTGGTCGGCTGGTCGGCCGGACGGACTCGACGCGATCACCTGTAAAAGTGTGGGAAAGAAAAGCCGCCGTGGCGCACCGCACCGCGAACACAGCGGTATCGGCAATCGAATCAACTCGCAATCGTAAATAAGGCGAGACACTGCAGTCGATGAGCAATAAAGTCGGCCGGCCCAGCAGTCGGCGGTCGGGCAGTCGGGCAGTCGGGCAGCGCCGGGCGGCAGGTGGCTGGGCGGCCGCGCAGAAGGGTTCACTAATAAGGCCACCGCGGCGCAGCGAGCAGTTTTGATTTCGTTCGCTGCTCGAGCGCAGAAACCCGCTTTCATGGCGCGCCGCGGTGCACCGGCGAGGCAGCGGCAGCGGCAGCCCAGCTCGCTCTTCCGATCTGCGATTGCAAGTCGAAGTCGCCTCCACTTCGACAGATGGAGCGAGAGGAACGCATGTCTTCAGCTTTACTGAAACTTTTACCGTGTTTCTGCTGCCAGCGCATTAACGCGGCCGGCTGGCTGGCGTTGCGGTGTTCTCGCCGAAGTTCTCGCCGACGCTCGAGCTGCTGCTGCCGCTGCCTGCCCACTGGAGCGCATGAATGAATGGCTGCCTTCATTGACGACTTGTCTGCATCTCGGCTGTCCGCGGGTCGAGCGGGAGGCTGTCTGGAGCGCCTGGGGAGCGCACACGGGGGACGACTGCGCCGGAAGCTGGTTCACTGCGGAGCCACGCTTGCTAACCACGCAGCCGCAGTGTGAAGTCCATGCGAACTCTTCGCTGTTCTTGGGGGCCGCGGGAGGCTTCTGTGTCGCGCCGGCAAGCGCTTCGCTGCAGACGAATGCCGACAGCAATTAATCGGGAACCGTTAAGCTCTGGACTTTCTTTCTCAACTGTCGACGACGGCGGCGGCGCGGCACTCGGCTTCCGTCGCTCCAGAAGGCGCCGGCAACGTTCAGGAGATGTGGGAACCTCTCAGTGAGAGCAGCGGCCGAGCAGCGCCGTCGGGCCGAGCAACGCTGCGGAAGTATTTTATGGACGGAAGCTGCAGTTGTAACTCAGGCGCATTCCGCCAGCTTCACTTGTTTGGCTAATTGGCTCGTTGAGTCCAAGCGAGCCGCGACAATGAGGCGAACCGGTGCTGCGCGGGCACCGACGCTGAACGGCGCGACAACCTGCGAGCCGCGAAGGTGCCAACAAGTGCTGCCCGGCTTCCGTTGCCCGTCAGCGAACGAGTGACGTCGCTTTGCAGTTGGCTTTCGGGGGATTTGCTGGCATCGGGGGATTAAAGTCTCTCCACACCTTCGAAGGTTGCAGTGGCCTCCACAAACCCGCCGGAGCACGTGGTGCGCACGCTCAGTCCACTGATGTGAGTCCAACTCCAGCCGGGGGACTCAATTTCAACTGTGAAAGTGGGCGGCCCCGGCTGCCCCGAGTGCTCGAAGGGATTCAACACTCAGAACCGAAACTCTTACGAGTCACTGTGGACAGTCCAGCGAAGAGAACTCGATCGGGGTTGCTGCAAAAACGAACGACCAGCTGATCCTCCGCCGGATAAGCGCGGCCGTGTTAGCTTTCGCGCTGGAATTAATTTAACGCAAATTAATGAGCCTAATCACGGGCTGGCCGAGCTCGCCATCAAGTTCTCACCTGACGACTCGGCCGTGCGCGTCCTGCGAGCGCGGTGATTTACGGCTAACAAGGGCCGGCTGCACCTGTGCCACCGACTCGCGCGGACACGAGAAGTGGCCGCTCGGACAGCGTAAATTGCAGCCGCAGAGCTGCCATAAAATCCTGGCTGGCTTGGCCGTGTCGGAGCCGCCGCGACTGCAGCTGTGCGCGCGCGCGCTGCCACTTGTGAGCCGCCACTCCAGCGAGCCGCTCGTAACTTTCGCTCGCAGGACTAACACGGCTCGTGTTGCTCGAGTTGCGCCGCTTTAATTAACGGCCGCACCGACGGACGACGCTCCCAAATGCGTTCGCGCCGCACTCTCTCGCCGAGACTCTGATTCGAGTGTTCGAAGTCGTTCAGCGGGGAGGTCAGCGGGTTCGGCTTAATTACGCGGGGCCACGAAGGCCTGGCGAGGGACGGGGAGGGAGTGCAGCGCTGTGCGTGAAAGTCGGACGACACGGCGCTCCTGAGACGCCTTCGAGTGTGCTTCGGCACCCAATGCAATCGATCGATTCGCAGCACTGCAACACCTTCCGCAAACATTTACTGCACTCTGATGCTAATTTAATTGCAAATGCAAATCCAACGCTGCGGCGGGTTGCCTTCCACGTCGGGCTGTCGGCGCCCAATTATGGAAGTCGTGGGTTCTCGCGTCTATATTTCCACTAACGTCTCTTCGGCCAGAAGCGGCATGAAGAGGAGCGTCTCGGTGTCAGAGTGTTGATCAAGAGCAGCAAAGTCTCAAGGGCGTAGGTAAAGGGAGGGGGAAGCTGCCCTCCCATAACTAATTTGAAGTGGGAGATGGATGAGGTGGGGAGGGGCACGAAAGAAGAGCAAGAGCAGTTACAAGAATAGGAGCGGGAGGAAGAGCAGGAGGAAGAGTAGGAGGAACTTCAGGAGGAAAAACAGAAGGCGGAGCGGGAGGAAGAGCAGAAAAAAAGGAAGCAAGAAGAGAAGGAAGAACAGAAGCGGCCAGAGCAGGAGAAAAAGGAGAGACGAGGAGCGTAGTAGAAGTAGGAGCAGGAGGAGGAGTAGAAGCAGGAGCAGGAGGAGGATCAGCAGAAGGAGGAACAGAAAGAAGAGAAGAAGGAGGAGAAGCAGAGCAGGAGCATGAGGAAGAACAGAAGGAGGAGAGGGAGGAGTAGCAGTAGGAGAAGCAGGAGGAGGAACAGGAGCAGGAAGATGAGCATGAGTGGAAGGAGTGGGGATAGGAAGGGGAGGACATAATCTCTCCGTCTCCAGCTCCCAAAACTTACGACGGCATGTATTTCGAAGAAGGAGGCAGAGGAACAGGAAGAGGAGCAGAAAGAAGAAGGAGAAGGAGGAGAAGGAGGAGGAGGAGGAGGTGGAGGAGGCTCAGAATTAAGATCAGGAGGAGAAATAAGAGGAGCAACTGGAGGAGGTACAGGAGGTGCGGAAGTAGGAGCAGAAGGAAGAATAGAAGGGGACAAAAAGAGGAGCAGGAGGAGGAAAAGAAGTATTAGGAGGAGGTTGAAAAGAAGATCAGGAGTTTGAGGATGAAGCGAACAGGCGGAGGAACAGAAAGAAGAACAAAAAGAGGAGGAGGAGGACGAGGAGGAGGAGGAGGAGCAGAATTAGGATCAGGAGGAGGAGGAATAAGAGGAGCCACAGGAGGAGGAGCAGGAGAAGGAACGGAAGGAGCGCGAGGATGAGCAGAAGTAGGAGTGGGATTAGGAAGGAGAGGACATTTTCTGTCCTTCCTCTCCTCCGCTCGACTCAGGGCGGCACGTATTTCGGTATTTCGCACGCTTTGCTCTGAAAATCTGAATACATTTTCGTATACCGAAAACTAAGAAAGGGTGAACTCAACAATGGCTTTACTTTTTTATGGAAATCTTTGCCGAAACGGTCACACAACTGCTAAAATGTCCTGCTTAGCGGCTCGAAGAAATTTCTTCCGGCGCAAAGCTGCCGCGTGACGACGCTCGGAAGGGATTAAAAATCGAAGGGCTGCATTTCTTGAAAGCATTTCGTGCGATTCCCTGCCCTCCTGCCCTCCCTTCCTTCCCGGCAGAGCTGCGGAATGAATCGGCTGCAGCTGCGACTCGCGTCCGCGTCCGCAATCTCACCCTCGACCTCCTCGCTGGAGGCTGCGACTGCGCACATCTTGACTCGGCCGTCGCACGAGGCGTGGGAAAAACTCTCGCACGTCCGCTCGCCAGCCCGAGCGGGGGGTGCAGCGAACAAGGACGCCGCAACGAAGCGGCGTCTTGATTCTCCTCTCCTCGCCGAAGCCAGACGGTGAGATTAATTGCGCGCCCGGTGACTCTCCGCCTCTCTGAACGACGTCGCTCTCCACGCGTTCGCGGCGGCGCTCTGCAGCCTGAAGAGAGAGCGTTGACTGCATTTGAGATTCGCAACGAGAGGAGCGAAGCAGCCAGAAATTCACTCAAACGAAGCGAGTTCGTGTCCCGAGTCCTCGGTGGGTCGCGCTCGACTCCTGCTGGGCGCGTCGAGGCCGAGGACGCCTCGTGAGCTCGAGGACTGTCAATTCTCCCCCTCGAGCAGCCCACGGAGACGCTGACGTCGCCGTTGACGGATGGATGGACGGACGGACGGCGTGGTGGGGTGGACTGCAGCCACACCAGCAACAACAACGACAACGACAACGGCGACGGCAGCGGCGGCGAAACCCATTCGGGCGGCGAACGAGTGCGCAGGCGCGACGACAGCCAGGTAGAGCCGCCGCGCGCCCCTCGTTCGGCTGGAAGCTGCAGCCGGCGCTCCCGAGGGTGCGCGACGACGGGTTTCCGGGTTTCCGGGTTTCCGTTGTGCTGGACGGCGTCTTCGCAGCCTCGTCGCCCCTCGCTGGGCAGCGCGGTCGAGTCCGTCTTCGCGCCAAAAGTTGCAAGTCGGGGGTTGCAAAGGTGCGTCGCTGCGGAGGGCGAAGCGGTGATGCGTCGATGCGGTGAGACGGAGCGGAGGGAAGCCCTGCGCGACCGTGGGAAGATTTTTGTGCAAATCACGCAGCCAACGAGGAGCAGCAGCAGCAGCGGAATTTCGAGTCGCGCATCTGCGCTCGCGGCGGCGGCTGCCGTCTTCGTCTTGATTCGTGCGGATCTCGAGCTCGGGCTGGAAACTCGTTGCGTCTGCGGCTGCGGTCTCGCAAGGGTGGCAACGTGCAGCGACGCTCGACGCTCGACGACTCCGCGTTGCTTTGAATGCGTCGTCTGCGAAATCGCGTCCCTCGAGCAGGACTGACTCGTCCTGCGGGGTGGAAATTCCGCAGAAGCTGCAGGAGTGGAAGTTCTGGTGGAGGAATTTTGAATGAATGAAATGAAACGCAATTCGCTGCTGTTGGAACTGCAAACGAAAAGCAAGTCGAAGCGAGGCCGCCGATCGCCGACTCAACCTCAGTTTCGAGAATTCATTCAGCTGAGTGACCGACTGGGCGACCGACTGAGCGACCGAGCGGCCCTGGCTGCACCACGACAGCCTTGTCAGGGAGCCGCAAATCAGCGCGAAGCCCCCGCAGCGTCAGCTTCTCGCCCTGAAAAGCGACGCCGCGTGGCCGCGAGCGAAGAACGCCAGCCAGCGAAAACATTTGCATTCGCGCGCGTCGCCTGCAACAGGTCGCGCTCGCTCTTGTTGTTGTTGTTGTTGCTGTTGTTGTTGTTGCTGTTGCTGTTGAGTGCGGCCGCTGAACGCACTCGCGCCGCCTGGTTGGCGTAGGACGCCGCCGTGCTGTTGTTGCTGTTCGCTTCGTTGCGCCAGCCGTGCATTGGTCGCCACCTCCACACGAAAGCAGCGCGCGAGCAACGCAAGCCAGCGAGCGACGCGCCGCGCCGCCGATCGCTCGCTCGTCTGCGCGGCCGACGAGCGTCGCACACACTGGCGGCCGCATTCCTGCGCTCTCCACTCCGCAGCAGAGTGTGCGCGTCGCTGTGCCGCAGCGTCGCGTTGTGTGTGGAGTGCGCGCTGCATTTGTGTGGACGGCCGCCGCCAGAGCGATGCGAGAGCAACACCACCACCACCACCACCACCGACGATAAATAGAAATTTTGTACGAATCGCGAGTTGGCGTTTTCGCTTCCTTTATTTTTTCCCTGCCCACAATCGGCCGATGCAACAATAAAAACGCCGAGCAGCAGAGAGAGAGGTAGAGTTTCAGGCAGCGGGAGTGAGAGCGAGCGCGTGCAACCCACACAAATGCATTCGCACACCTCGGCCAGCGAGAGCCATTCGCCGCGCCACGCCAGCAGCGAATGTGGTGGTGGTGGTGGAAGCCGCAGCAGCAAACACGAGAGCGACACGGGAAAGCAACTGCGAAGGCAGTCGAAGCCGACGCCAGCAGAGCGCAGCACACCTTCACGTAAAATTCCAAAACACGCTCCAACTGCTCAGCAACGCCTCTGCTGCAGAGCTCCACTCAGCTCTCAGCGTGGCATTTGCAGTGAAGTTCTCTGCCGCTCTCACGTGTTTCCAGCACAGCGTTGCCGCTTTTCCAAAGAACTCCAGACAGAAAATCCCACAATTTAGTCGAATTCAGAATACCTCAGTTTTTCATGAAGATAAAAATGCTTTCAAACTAATTAAAAATTAAATAAATAAATAAGAAATAAGAAATCAAGAAATAAAATCAAATTCTCTAAGTTTTTGCGAGTTCAAGTTTTCTTATGCAATCGTAAATCTGACTGCGAAACGCTCACTTCGAGGAGCTGAAAGTCTTTTAATCCGGTGAAATTAACATGAAGAAGTTTGCGTTTACATTTTCCCTCAAAACCGTTGAGAAAATAAATTCCTCGCTTTTGTCTTTCCAGCGGCAGCCCTGCGCTGCGTCGTGATTTGGCGCGCTCTTCCGTGTTTCTGTGTGCGGCGAGCGCTGAGCGGAGTTTGCAGGTTGCTCTCTCTCTCTCTCTCTCTCGACGTGGAGCTGTTAATTGGCGTCACCTGCAGACACAATTTTCCGCTCCTGTTGGTTTTCTTGCTTTCTTTCTATTGTTGTTGTGTTGCAACGGCTTCTCCACGAGGTGTCACGTGTTCTCAGATGAGTCGAAAGTCAGCCGAACTCCCGGCCGCGCAGTGGCAGAGGCAGCTCGGTGGCGCTCTTCACGTGACTCTGCGCTGCGCTGCTGCAGCTACCAACAGCTGTTTTGCTCTGCAGCGAAACACAGTTGGCGCGAAATTAGATTTTTCGACGCTCTGCAGCAGCAGCAGCAGCAGCAGCAGCTTAAATTACCGCGTTGAAGTACTTCAATTACAATTAATGAAAGTGAGTGGAAACTCGCAAATATTAACTGACACGAATTTTCTTCTCGCCGATGGGAGGCGTCGTGAGTTGAAGGATCCCGTGATTCGGTCACCGACTGCCTCGTCGCTCGGATGTTCGTCGAGGACACTCGCAGCTCGCAGGACGCGTCTTTTCCAGTATTGAAAATGAAACAACAGAGAAATTTATTCCTCATTGACTCGTTTTATTAACAAGACTTCGTCAAAATCGGATCGTTGAGTCCAAAATTGGATCGCCAAGTCGGTGCAGAAAATCAGCGAAATCGCGAAAAACCAGAGAATCGCTTGCGAGGCCTGGATTGCCCAGCTGAACGCCGCTGCAGCCAGCAACAACTTAAATAATGAAAGTGGGAGGCGCAAGTTGAACCAACACAGCAGCGCGCACACACGCACACACACACACAACTCACAGCAGGCGCAACACACTCACAGCAGGCCCACGCAATAGTTTGCCAGCAGAGCAAAATGAGAAAAGCGAACCCAAGCAGCGCTGAGAGAAGAGCGCGAAAATCCCGTGGCTTCGAGAAGCAATGCACGTGTTTTCGGTTTTCGGAGTTCGGCGTTCGGCGTTCGGCGTTCGTGTAAACAACACACGGCAGCAACAGCTGCTGCCGCGCCAACAACAATGAGAGCGCTGAGAGCCAGTTAGCTCTGCCAGCAGCTCTGCCTCTGCTGGGCAGAAGAAACGAACGAGAGCGAGCAGAATTCAACACAGCCAAGGCAGCGCTCTGCGTACACCAAATTCCGGCGCTCTCTCTCTCTCTCTGTCGTTCTCTGCCAACCGACTGCGGTGGATGCTTGCGCGAGCTGCGACGCCGTCGTCGGCGCACACGACGCTCGCTCGCGTCGGCTGGCGGCAGCTCATTCGGTTTCGAAAGCCACGGCGGACTTCAGTGTCTCGCAGCGTTGTGTCGGCTTAACTTCGTGCGGAGTTGTGCGCGCCGTGCTTCTCGTTGAGTTCTTCGCTTCTGTTTTCGCAAGAGTGTTCGAGCAGGAGTTCGCTCGCAATTCGCTCGGCAGCGCGGAACTGCATGCGTGTGACTTTATTTTCGCGCGTTGCCGCCGAACGCAGCCACGGCTGGTCGAAGGAGTTCTTCGTCGTTGTAACTCAGTGCGTGCCACACCACGGACTCCCGCACCGGACTCCCGCACCTCGCGCAACAACAAAACGCCGCCGAAACCTTAGCAACCAAACAACGACACACAACGACGCGAGAATCGAGAATCAAAGGCTGCCTCGATCGCTTCTCGCTGCGAAGACGGCATTCTAACTAGTGAACCGCTACTCGCAGTAAAGTTATTCTCCGTCTCGCTCGCGCTTTCGCGAGCCGCCCAACCTCGCCGCGGCTCAGCAATCGCGAGTGGAACGCGAACGCTCGCAACTACAAATTTAAATCAACGAACTTTTACTACCGCTTAACTTAAAAAAAGAAAAAAAGAAAAAAAAAAAAAAAAAAAAAAACTCAAACGCCGCTTTACTACTATTTACTACTTTTTACTACTTTTACTACTACTTTTACTACTAGAAAGCAACTTATCAGTACCTCGTGAAACTCTCAACCAATCGAAAGCAGCGCTGACAAGCAGCGACGCACGCGAAACCGAACGAAATCTCAACACACACAACGAAAACACTGACTGAGCTGCCACTGAGCAACTTTTACCTCTGAACTCAACTAGCAACGCAATTTGCCGCTGCTTTGCTACGCGCGAACGAGTGCCGCGAACGAGTGCCGCGAACGCCGTCCGTCGTCATCGAGTGTCTTGAGCGACGCGCGACCCGCGACGACTCTCCGCTCCTGCGACTCCGCACACCCACGCGCTCGCCGCTCGCCGGTCGTCGCTCACCGACCGCGGCAGCGCGAGCAGGACTCGCTGTAGCTACGCAAGCGACGCGTGTGTGATATTTTTGGTAGAGCAAACTAGGATAACCGTAAAAAGTGCCGAATTCTCAACGCGAACCCCGCAACTGAGAGCGCGGATCAACTCGTGTCTCACGCAACTCGTGTCTCACTCAACTCGTGTCTCACTCAACTCGTGTGTCACTCAACGCGTCTTGGAGGAGTTTTACGCGCCACTCGTCCCTCGAAGCAGAAGTCGAAGTCGAGTGCTGCGCTCGGAGGCGCCACCGCCACCGCCACCCGCCAGAGAGGGACTCGCGGCCACGTGGATTACCAGCGGACGCAGCGGCTCAGCCTCGGTAGGTATTTCGGCTGCTTTTTCCACGTTATTTTCCAAGCGGGGTTCGCGCTGGCCGACGCCACTTTTCAGTTCGGGTGGCGCTCGGCGGGTCTCCGCTCTCGGTGGGGAACTCGGGCCGCTTCGGCTCCTCCGCCTCCACGGAGGGCGGGGCGCGCGAGATCAGCTGTTGCTCGGACGATTTTCGTCGAAGTGGTTTTCGTGTTATTCGTGACTGAGTTGGAATTCGGGGTCGGGAATCGGGGTCGGGAATCGGGAATTCGGGATCGGGAATGGTGAATCGGGATCCTTGACCTCTTCCAGCAGCTGATTGGGTGCCGCTGGATCTTCCAAAGTCTTCGGTGCGAGAGTGCGATTGGCCTCCCAGTCTGCGATTTCAATATTTTGTGGTTCTTAAATGGCTTTCAGTGTGTCGACCGCTGCAAAACTGAAAATAGTCGCTGTCCTGCTTAATTTAACTTCACCGCGGTGGGTTGGGCTATCAAATCGGCGGGTTGCGACCTCGTAAAGTCGGCGGTTGTTGACTCTGCGAAGTGCGAAGACCTTTTTCAGCAAGAATAAACTTCGAAACGTTGCTTGCGGCGGAATTGCGGGTGAGTTCTGACCCCAGAACCCCATTTTGCTCTACAGAGGGGGAGTTGCAGGCCTGTTTTCCAGCACCCGGACTCGCTCTGGCGGGCGCGCCCACTGCCGGATCCCGGAAAATGTCAAATCCAGTCCAGTTATTCGGCGGCCAATTTCGAGAGAAGCTTGGAGATCTCGAGACAAACGCGGCGGCGGCGGCGGATTGCAGGATGCTGAGGAAGATCACGCCATTTCTGCTCGAAATACCGTCCGCCGCGAGGACAACTGCGAGCGCAGCGACTCAAAATCAGTCGCCTCGCGCCTCCCACCGCGTTGCACGTTAATTCGCATCATCCGCCGACTCAACTCGCCGCAGAAGGATGCTCCGCTGCATCCTGCAACTGCTCGGGTCTGCTTTGGTTTCGAGGAAGAAGCGGCAGTTGACGCGCACTCATCAGCGATTCATGATTCCCATTTGAAGCTCTCGGCCGACGTGCGTCTCTCGCGCAACCCGTTGAACGCTCGTCCTCTCCAGTGGAGTTCGCTTGCAATCAATTGAGAGAAATTAAAGCCGGTCGCTCGGGGAGCGCGGAAGTTCGTTCGCAACTTCAATGACGGACTTCAATGACGGACTTCAATGACGGACTGCAATGACATCGCAAATTGGGTCGCAAGAAGCAGCAAAGTCGGCCAGTTGCGCGAAAACCTCCCTCGGTCTCGCTGGCGTCGCGGTGCGACTCGAAGTGCGGAATCAAATTCAAATGAAATTCTACGCCGGCTTAGAATTCGCGCGCCGAATTTCCTACCTGCGGGGCTCCGCAAGCAGCCGCAACAACAACAACACCGAACAACACCGAACAACTCCGCCACTCGCAACGGTAAATCTTGCCAAGTTTGCAGTTACTCGGTGCTGTTTTTTGCGTATTGAAAAAATATCGCCGTCGTTATTAATAAAATTATTGAGGAATTCGCTGCAAAACTGTCAATTTAACGGGGTTGTTGGACGGTGGGGAGGGGGAGCGGAGGGGAACGCTGGCAGTTGGTGGGTGGGAGCGAGCGGGTGTCGCCTCTGGTTTCCGCTTGCGGAGGAGCAGCGCAGCGCAGCGCCGCCTCAATGCAGTTCGATTGCTTCGTTTGTAAAGCAAAGCAAAGCAAAGTAAATAAACAGATAACAACTTTTTATTGTTATCAGCAGTGAAATCCCCGTTGTTGTTGTTGTTGTGCGTGCGCAGGTTTCTTGCGGTGCTAATTATCAACAACAACATTTCTCTCGCGCCTCCCGTTACAACGCTCTGGCGACGCAATTCGACTCAACGAAACAACAACAACAATTCGCATGAACGCTTCTCGTGCTCGGTGTAGGTGTCGCTCGTTAGTTTGTTGTTGCTTATCATCCATCCCACGAGTGCTGCGACAGAGCGACTTCGAACGAGCGGCCAGCGAACGCACGCACGATCGCTCGGTCGCTCGGTCGCTCGATCCCGTTGCACAGTCGTCGCTCTGCAAATCGCAGCTTCTTCGGCGATCGTCGTCTCCCGAATGTGTTGGCGCGGTCATCCCGACTGCCGACTGCGTTGTATGCGCAACAACAACAACAACAGCAACAACGCGCGTTCGCCGTATTGAGGCGCGCTGATTGTCAAGTGTGACGTCAATCACTGCGACGAAGATGTCGCGATCTTAGTTGACGCTCAACGCCGACCACCGCCCGCCCGCCGATGGAGAGCAGAAAGCAAGGAAGCAGAAGAAGAGACGAACGAATCGCCTCGCACTCGCTGAGAACTGTTTTCTCGCCCGCGGACTGCCAGGAGGGGAGGGGGAGGGGGTCGTGTTTGCTGTTGCAATCCCACGTTTTCGCTGGTCTGTTGGGCCGCCAGTTTGTGGGTCCTCAAGTTTGGCATTTCGAGTCGAGCGAGGAATTCACCTCGCAAATAACTTGCATTCCTGAAGTCGCTCGCCTGCTGGCGGCGGCGAGACGCGTACGCGACTCTCAGTTGGGAGAAGCGGACGAGAGATCTCAGCGGGGATTTGAACGCTTGAATCCGACGGCCCCGACACGCAGTTCCACGCAGCGTTCTTCCGCGAATCGCGCGCATGCGGCGTCCAGCAGAACTCCGCCGCACCTGCAGCCGGCCGTCGAGCCGCTCGTCCGTCCGCCAATTTGTCGGACTGTCGACTGTCAATCACGAAAGTTCACACCTTTCACAATTATTAGCCGTCGAGCGCGAGCTGCTTTTTTCAGCCGTCTTCCGCTGTCGCTCCATCGCGTCGCAGCCGCCGCCCGTCCAGTCGAGAGCGACAAATTCGCGTGCAAGCATCGCAGCCGCGGAGTCCAGAAACGCGAACTGATTCTGGCAGCCGCTCGCGAGGTGCGCCGTCGTCGTCCCGCCACCTCGGCCGCCCCTGTCGCGCGCGACGCAGCAATTAAATCGCATGTCACTCATTTCGTAATTCAGACCTTTTATGCGGTTGGCCGACGCGCGGATGCGCAATTCAGTTGTCGGGAAGGCAGTTAAAAAGGCAGTTAAAAAGGTAGTTAAAAAGGTAGTTAAAAAGGTAGGAAATCAGCGAAGAACAAATCTCGGGGATTCCGAACTCGACTTGTTTCGCCTGCAAATTCTTCTCACCGTCGCAGTGCCACGCGCAAGTGTCGTCATCACACGTCAGCCAGACGCGACACGCGGAGAGGCGACCAGAGCGCGATCTGCTCCGCGTCGCGCCGCGCCGCCCCGCGCTGCGTTTCCCGTTCGCCGCCCGATGAATGCAACTCGCTACAAAGTGCGCCAAATATGGACGCAAAACTATTGCGCTCGTTGCTCAATATGTCGCGCACGAGCGAGTGATTCGCCGCTGCCGCCAGTGCTGCTGCCGCCAGCGCCGCTGCTGCCCGTGCTGCCGCCGCCGCGTGGCGTTGGTGTGTTCATCGCGCGTTGATTTCGTGCGCCATCAAGTCAGACGCAGACAGTCCGACAGACAGCTACGTGGCAGCCCGAGCGTCGGATGCTGCATGCGTCGGACGACACACGACGGCGCGGCGCGCATGATCGATGTTGCCGACTGCGCCTGGCTGCGGCGCGAACCAGAAACGCGTTGCTGCCGCAGACCGCGCGGGCGCGTGTGCAGTTCATGCATTTCATTTGCGGTTGCAGACTCCAGCGCCTCGCCGCTGCCGCCGCCGTCGCCGCCGCGCTCAGCTCTCGCTCTGGATGCGTGCGGCGATCGTGTTTCCCGACCAACGCATGCGGTTGTGCGCGTCGCTGCGAGTGTCGATCAGCCAGCCAGCCAGCCAGCCAGCAACCGAAGACCGGGTTGTGGTCGCCCGAGAAGTCGCACCTGATGTGAATTCTAAATGCGGTGCGAGTGCTTCGCTGCTCCGCTCGGAATCTCGGCCAGACGCGTTGATCGAAGATGCGTCGATCGAAAACGCGTCGACCGAGGATGCGTCGATCGAGAGCGCGTCGACCGAGGATGCGTCGATCGAAGACGCGTCGACCGAGGATTCGTCGATCGAAGACGCGTCGACGGCGAGTGGAGCGACGAGTGGAGCGACGAGTGGAGCGACGAGTGGAGCGACGAGTGGAACGACGAGTGGAGCGACGAGTGGAGCGACGAGTGGAGCGACGAGTGGAGCGACGAGTGGAGCGGCGAGTGGAGCGGCGAGTGGAGCGACGAGTGGAGCGACGAGTGCTGCAGCAGCTCGCTCGTCGCAATCATGTCAGTGTAACGTGCAGCGAGCCGACGGCGGTCCACAACTGTAACCATTTTGTCAGCTTAGAATCTCGCAATCCCTCGTGAACCCTCGCTGTCCCCTCGCCGACCCTCGTGCGTCTTCCTGCACGCAACTTTTATTGATTCCTTAAGCTGCTCAGACCTCATTTTGACTCCTTCGCAGCTCCTTCCACGGCTGCCGCATTTCCGTTGCCAGCTAATTAAATGCGCCACAAAGCCACGCCGCAGCCAATAAATTCCTGGCTTCCCTCGCAGGTGAGCGAGGTGACCCATGCAGCCCCTCGCGGCCCCCGAGGACAGACATGCGTGTGCGTCGAAGTGCGGCGGACCCTCGACGCCAAGCGAGTGCGAGTGCGAGTGCGAGTGAACGAGTGCGTCCAGCGGAGGGGCGACAATGTCGCGACCTGTCGCGGCCAGGCGTTCGTTTCTACGCGGGAGTGCGAGGGGAGCGGGAGCGGCTTCATTTTTATTTAATCGATAAACTGCGTGTGGAGCGAACTTGCTTGCATGCGAAGTGGGCAGCTGGGCCGCCGGGCCGCTGGGCAGCTGGGCGAGCGACTCAGCAGCACCCGCGCCGGTGTCTACGCGGCACCGCAGCGTGTCGCGTCGCGCAGCACTCACGCACGGCACTCGCAGCCTGGCGAAGAAATGCTAAAACGGGTTAAGTCGGGGTTGCCTCGTTCAATTTATTGCGGCAGCCGCGCTGGTGGCGAGGCGACGCACTGGCAATTTTATGCAAGACTACTAAATTGCGGAGAAGCGAAAGAAACGCCAGCACGAAGGTTGTCGCTGTCGCTGTTCCGGCGGCGGCGGCGGCGGCGGCGGTCGTTGTGTTGCTGCTGCCGCTGCTGCTGCTTGTGTGAAAATGCTAAACTTTTATTGGTTTTCGTAGTTTTTCTCTGTTTGCTCAGCGACTTAACCTCGATTAACATATTTTAATGCGGCGCGGGAACAACACGACGGCAGCAGCAGCAGTGAAGCAGCCACGCACACCGCGGCGTTCCTCCCGCCAGCCAACGGAGGACTTGAAAGCAGCGACGACTGCTATCACTTCGCGAATTGAAGTTTAAAAAGTAATTATTTGGAATCGCGCGATAACGATCGAGTGTCGACTGTTGGCGGCCCACGACTGCGGAGTGCGGGGCTCCGAAACTAAGAGGATCAGAGGGGGGGGGGGAGGGGAGAAACACGCACCTTCGACGCGCAGGTCGCTCGTCAGACACCGAAGAAGTGGTGCAGCAGGCGACGAACTCGTTTGTGTGCGTCGCAGAAGGTCAGCGTTGTGGTTTGCGAGCCTCCAACGAAGCGGGAGTCGTTATCGCCAGCAAGGTCACCACGTTTCGCGGTTGGCGGGGCCGCGCAGACGACGCTCCTCCGGGAATGCGAACCGCCAACGCACGTCCAGTCGAAGAGTCGGAGAGTCGAAGGGTCCGCGTCACTCGAATGAATGCAGTGCGTTCTTGCGGGTGACCACGCGGCTGAACCCGATTTCCCAGCGCCGTCGGGCGGTTATCAGTGCGGCGAGCGATAACGGCGGCCGAGCACCGCGCGTCGAGTGGATGAATTTTTTTTTTTTTTTTTTGTTTTTTTTTTTTTTTTTTTTTTTTTTGGATTATCACTGCGGTTGCTGTATCACGAGGAGAGCGGTCGCCGCTGTGCGAGAATGGAAGGTTGGTGCGGCCCGATAAGATTCGCACAGAACACGTCGAACTGTGAAGGGACTCTGGAAGGGACGGGAATTCGCACCGCCATCTGCGGCGGCCGATCGCAGAAGTCTTCCGCGTCATGTGGAAAAGTGAGGAAAGTGCGAATCTTCGATTGAAGCCGCATGAAATCGCGTTATAGCGCGCTATTTCGAGAGATCTACAGACCCGCGCTGACTGTGGCGACGTCCTTGAAGTTCTTCCACCCACGAATGCCAAGGCCGTCGACAGCCTGCTGCGAGTCTGTCGGAGCCGCAGAATTTATTGCCTCGGAGGCCTTAAAAGTCCCCTGCTTCCCCGTAGTTCGTTCCCCTCACAGGCGTCCACTTCACTGTCGCTGTCGCTGGTTATCGGCAGCTTGCGTCACCGCAATCAGTCAATCGAAACCTGAGAAGCGTTATCGCGGCGGCGATAAACAGCCGTCGGCCGAGAAGCTGGCCGAACTGCACGCGCTGTCGAAACCGGTTAGTTTTCGCTCGGCCACCGATCGCGGCTGGCAACGCGCGGATGCTGCCGAGGCTGCTTACTTCGAAAATCCCCCAGGACTCTCATCTCGCTGCTATCAGCGCCGATTGCGGCCGCGTCGCACACGACAGCGACATGCGGCACAACTTGTGATCCACTCAACGGTGGCGGGGAAACTCCGCGTGCCTCGTACGTCCAGCCGGTTGTCGCACCGAAATTCTAGTCGCCGTCGCCGTCTGTCCTCGTCGCGATGCGCGAAAATGAGGCAGCAGCAGCAGACGTCTGACGCGTAATGGCTGACTGTCTGCCTAACGTCGCGCCGCCCGTCCGTCTCGACGAGGATCCGCTTGTCCTCCTGTCCGTCGCGATGTCAGTCAGTCGTCAGCCGTCTGACCAACTTCCAGCCGCGGCGAAAAAGCTAAAATTTAATGCACTGCGCGGCGCAGACAGCTTGAATGTCGGATTTTATTTGCAGCGACCGAATAGCCGTGCGGACACTGCGAACGAGCGGCGGCACCGGTAGCAGCCGCAGCGGCAGCGACATTAGTAGCTGCATTCAAAGTAGTTGGCGATAAACAACGTGATAGTTGAGTCTCGCTCTCCGCGGCGAGGAGAGCGCGTGCGTGCCGCGTCGCCTCGCCGCCTCGTCGCCGCTGTGCGAGCTGCTCGCGTTCGTTTGTCAAAATCGCAGCGCGACTCCGCGGCTGCAGTCGCTCGCGCGCTGCCCGATTAGCATTCGGTTTTGGAAATTCGCTTGCGTCGCTGCGATAATTTGCTGCATGCAGATTTCTGCCTGCTGCGCATCGATTTGAATTGCATTTGGCGTGCAACCGGAGTTGCGTGGCAATAAACGCGGCGGTTCGGCGAGATGGCGAGACGCGTGTTGCGGGCGCAGGTGCGTCGCGTGCTGCGGAGGACTGCTGGCACTGCGAGAAACTGTAACGTCCGTCCAGTTTCGCGTTAATTGCCGCGCGTCAGTGGGGTGTTTGAACGCGACTTGGGATGGCGGAACCCCAGCAGGCGTCTTATTTTTCAGTGTTTTCAGTGTTTTCAGTGTTTTAGAAGACGTCAGTTAATCTGGCGAGCAACAAGTTAACTTTTCCAGTTGCGCGATCTTTTCCAAACTCAATTTAAAGTGCTGCTTTAGAGGTGCTTTTGCTGGGTGTCCCCATCTCCCCCCGTAGTCAGCCTCCGTCTGAAGGACCTCGGAGAAGCCATTCAGTGCACGAGAGTGCATTCGTCACGCCACTCTGCCTCTGCCGCGTCCAACACTCACTGAATTCACTTGTCTCACGAAGGCCGTCGTCGCTTGCGGCACCCGCGGCACGGAGAGTCAGCAGCGTGCAGCGGGCAGTTCGTGAAAACCGCTAATAAGACGTCGCTAACGATGCCATTAACGCTGGACGGCTGCGCGACGACGAGGGGGAGACGGCGACGACGAGGGGGAGACGGCGACGACGACGAAGGCGACGAAGACGACGGCGGCGGCGACTCGACTGGTTAACCGAGCTCGGAAATTAACCGAAATCTTATTGTTGTTTATCGAGCGGAGGTGCAAATATTTGAGATTCGGCGCAGAAGGCAGGTGGCGCGCGCGGGAGGGAGCGAGGGAGGGCTCGAGTGCCCCAGAGAAGTGGACGCTGCGCAGCGGTCGCGCCCGGCGAGGGACAGTTGGAGTGTCTGTGTGGCGCTGGTGGCGCGAACGAAGCGGGAACGAAGCGGCCAGCAGCCGCACCGACGACCGACCGGGCCGAGCAAATAAAGAGGGCAACGCGACGACAATTACAGTTGACACTTCTGCAGGCGGGCGCGGCTCCGTCAAAGGGCTGCGAGTGGCGAGTGGCGAGTGGCGAGTGGCGAGTGGCGAGTGGGGCAGACGGAGGGGGCGACGGGGACGCGGTGCGCACTGCCGCGGAGACTTAAATGGCTCCTCGGTCTCGCCGCGAATTCCGCAGCTTCCAGCGCGGTGCGGTGTCGGTGCTGGGAAGCGCGCGCTCGAGAGGTCTCGCTTGCGTCCGCAGGTCTTCGCACACGCGATCGGCGGCCGGAGCGACCGCTGGGTGACCGAGCAACGAGCACTTCGAGTGCACCGCGGCACACGGCGAGGCTGGGAGAAGAGAGGCACGTGAGACACGGAGAGACGGAGAGACGAGGAGGCGGTGAGACGGAGAGACGTAGAGACGGAGAGACGGAGAGACGAAGAGATGCAGACGACAGATGGGAGCGCGAAGATCACAAATAAAATGCTTGATATTTCAATCTCCATTCAGTTGTTCGTGATTCGTTTTATCTGATGCGATTCGTGTTCTCCTCGCTCTCCGCTCCACGTTTTCGGGGTCTTCGTGTCCAACGACTCTCTCTCTCTCTCTCCGCCCCCCGCCGCACCCACTCACTGGTTCGAGTTGAGCTCGTTTCGTTGCTGCGGACCGCTTCGACGGTCGGCGACGAGCGCTCGCATTATCGGCGATACAAATGCAAATGACCTCCGCGGGCCCGTTAACGGCTTTTCGTCCGCTCCGAACAGGTGCACCGCAAGCATCTCCGGCATGCGGACTCGTGTGGAGTCGCTGTGGAGTCGCTGCGTCGTGCTGCGTCTTTGTTTCCCACCTCGGCGAGCGGAACGGCGGCTGGCGGAGGCAACGCGAGCGGCACGCAGCCGAATTTAGTAGGCCGAGCGTTGTATGGAAAACAGCGCGTCGTTCGTTCTTCAGCTGAACGCACGTGGAAGCTTTCAGTTTTTGAGGAAAACTGTGAGGAAAACTGTGAGGGGAAAACTGTGAGGGGAAAACTGTGAGGGGAAAACTGTTGCCTCCACAAAACGGCGGCGGCGGGTGGGGAGTCGCGGAGGCGCGGAGGCGCTCAGGACCCTCGCGACTTCCCCGCCGGCCTGATGCGTCCACTCCACCCCCCCTCGGCGGTGACCATTTCAAGTGGTCTGCGGGTGTTTCAGTGGGTCTCTCAGCAGCTTAAATCGCAAGACGCGACGATTTGTATTCTTATTTCTATTTATTTAGTTAGTCGATGGATTTCGGGCGAATGTCCTCGAGAAGTTTATCGTTCGACGGCCAGTAATCGCTGCTGACTCAGGGTGAGGTCGGGTTTCGCAGGCGGCGAAGGGATTTCTTTGCCTCGAAGGGATTTCTGTGCGCTGCGAGTCAAAGCAAACACAGGAACCGCAGCGCGCTCAAACCGGAGGGTTGCGCGCACCGAAACGCAGCCGCAGACAGGAAAAGGGAAGCCTGTGGAGTGGTCAGCCGGTCCTCGCCAGCGCGCGGGGCGCCGAAGGACGGCAGCACAGCAGCCGCACGAAGCCACTTAAATTCCAGCGTCGTCCTCGTCGTCGTTGCCGTGGCTGCTGTTGCGGCCTCCGTTGTCACCGCGCTGCTTGTTTGTTTGTCACTTTGTTGGCGGAGGCTCGGCTTTGTTGCGCCGCGACTCCTGCGCGGAGTCGTCAGTGCGGTCGTCCGTGCGGTCGTCCGAGCGGTCGTCAGTGCCGTCGTCCGTGCCGTCGTCGCTGCTGTTGTCTCCTCGTGGCTCCTCGACGCTGGTTGCGCAAACACGCCTCCTCAGCAGACGCTGCGAGTCGGCATTCCTGCAACGCGGCGTGGAGGACGAAAAAATTCGAAAACGAAATCAAGTCAAATCAAAACCTGACGGGTTTTGGAGTGGCGCGGGGTGCGTGGGGGGTGAGGGGGGACTGATATCGTGCAGGAAGTTGCGGGTTCCCACGTTCAGCTTCGCGCACCGAACTGCGTGGCGCGCTGGCAGTGGAGGCGGATGTCAACGACTGCCGCGCGAGGCCGAGCCGGCCGTCGGTCGCGTCGGTGCGCGCGATTTCTCGCTCCGTTGCACGCCGCACCGTTGACGGCGCGAGCAATCGAAACTCCGGCGCGCAACTCCGGCGCGCAACTCCGCCGGCTGGCGAAAATCAGGCCACTCGGGTGCGCGCAATCGCAGCTGATTAGCCGGGCCGCGGACTGCTCGGGCGACTCCAGCCTCCGTCGAGGCGACTCGGGCTCGCGTCGTCTGCCGGCCGCGCGGTTAATAAGCCGCGCCGCCCCCCCCCCCCTCATCTGCGCGCGATATTGAAAGATAAAAGTCGGGACCGTGAAGCGATGCGACAGATGAACGGATCTCGTCCGCCAGAACAAATCAAAACGCACGCGGGATTTGAATGCGCGAGGAAGTGGAGCACGCGGCGGTGGGTAGCGGGAGCGGGGAGCGCGTGGAGTCGCGGCGGCGGACACGCAAGTGAGATCCGCGGCGCAGCAGCGACGAGCAGACAAAAGGAATTTTCGATTACAAGCAGCGAACAAACATCGGAAAGCCAGCAACGCAGTCGGGCGGCCGGGCAGCCGCAGACTCGGCAGGCGGCTGAGCAGGCTTATTTAAGAGCTGAGAGTCGAAAGCCGCAAATAAAAGGCGAACGAGAAGAAGCAGAAACAAGGAAGGCTGAGTGGAACACGCGGACGGACACGCGCACAGATACACAAACGTGTGTGTGTGGAGTGCAGGGAAACCGCAGTTGAGCCAGAAACACCTGTCAAACCGGCCGCGAAGAGCGCGCGGCGGCGGAGAGCCGCGAGCACCGCAACGCAGCAACAACAAGCCGAAGTGAAAACAGCACCACAGAGTGGTGAGTGGCGAGCGGCGAGGGGTGAGTGGCGAGCGGAGAGCGGCGTTCGTCGTTGGGTCCCACGGCAAGTCGTCCTCGCTGTCTTCTCCTCGCACGGCTGGATGCTGAGCATCAATGCCGCCGACGCCGCCCGAGCAACAACAGCAACTAGCCGAGCACAACACTTGACCGTACATGCGAGAGCCGATCGTCGATCGTCGATCGTCGGGCGTCGATCGTCACTCGGCGAATGAGTGACACACACCTGCGCCCACGCGTACTTGTGACGCCGCCGTTTGCTGGTGGAAGAGATGCGAAGTCGTCGCACGAGTTCGCACGAGCGATTTATTTAGCCCGCCGACGCCTAGAAGAAGCTGTCGGCGCAGGACTCTGAAATGGTGAATAGCTGTGCTGACATTAAAAAGGCATTAGAAACAACAACAACAACAACAATCGGAGCACAGACTGTGTTTAGCTGTGTTTAGCTGTATTGGCAGGCAGAGCGCAGAGCGCAGCGCCCGACGCGTGTTCGTTGCTTGTGCGAGCTCGGCTGAAATTCTATTAAGAAGGATTTTCGTTTGAAGAGCTGAAGGCGGCTGGAGTGGAAGGAGACCGACGACACCCGAGAGATGGAGGCGCAGATAGCGCGTCGTCGCGGGAGGAGCGGCGGCAGAGGAGGCATTTCACGAATTATTGCTCGCTGGAGAATTCCTGGAGCTGCTCGCTGCTCGCTGCTCGCTGTCGCCGTGCTGCCTGCAGACGCGATTCGGCGACAGACGACAGACGACGCATCGCGCGCGACGACAGGACGGCCGGTCTGCCGACGGCTGGCTGCGGCGAGATTTATTGGCCGCCGCAGCAGCAGCGGATTCGTTGTACGGAGACGAAGAAGCGCCTCACACGGAAGTTGAGCCCCTCGTTGTCGGATTTCAATTCGTAGTTCGTCGTGTCGTTCCGTGATTATGAAGCCTCGAGGTGTTCCAACGTTTCAGCGCCCCCGTTCTCCTCCACCCCTCGTCGCACGCCTCTGCTCTGCTGGAATGCCAACACTCACGACGCCGTCTTCGCTGGCATTCTTGCTGACTTCCCTTCCACTCCGAGTGCACCCAACAAGGATCCGCACTTCGCTCGCCGCACTTCGCTCGCCGCACTGGCGTTCGCAGCCGCGTCGCTTGCTAATCGCGTCAAATCAGGCAGGAAAACCAACATTTCCGCCTCGTTCGTCGGCGCTCGCGTGCGCGGGTGACGTGCGGGGGTGGCGGCGGAGGGTGGGGCGGCCGCGCGAGCAGCAGAAACAGCAATCACGGGCATCGCCGAGCGCTGCGTCGACTTGCGAGAGCACAGCCATCGCGAGCCGCAGCTTTTCCACCTGCTCGGCTGGCAGTTGCAGTCGCGTCGTGGCTTCGCTTCGTGGCTTCGTTTCGTGGCTTCGTGGCGCGGCTTCGTTGTGCGTGCACACGTGACGCGCAACGCTGTCCTCTGCCGCGACTGCGACGAGCGCAAGTCGAACAACGTGTCGGCTGCACTTCGGCGGCGAGCACTCGGCAGCGGGGCCGCGCTAGTCAGGCAGCGCCGCGAAATGCTTTCGTGCCGGCGAACACGAGTCGGCTAACGTTGCCGCACACACGCACACGCACACGCGCACGCAACGGCGGCAACGCGGGGAGAGCGAGAACGGCTCTGCGCGCTCTCGTGTCGCTGCAGCAGCGGGGTGCCGTTTTCAGCAGTTCGCGGCACGACACGACACGACACGACACGAAGTGGAGCGGGGGGTCGCCTGCCGCGCTGTCTTCACCACCGCCGCGGCGAGCAGCGCTGCGTTGCGCGCTGGATTAGAAAGCCAGTAACAGGTGAACCTGGTGAGGGGGGGGGGGAGCGGGTGGGGGGGGCGGGGAACCTCCTCGTGCGACGGATGTTGCTGCGACTCCTCTTCAGCCGAACTGAGGGCGCGTGAGGACGAACAGGCTGGGCGATGGTGGAGGGGACGGGGGGGGGTGCGAAGTGTGTGGCGGTGATAAATCAAGCTCAGCAAATACGTGCGCCGCCGAGCTTCCGCTTGCCTTTCGACACTCGAAGTGCTGCTGGTGGCTGCTGGGAAGTCGTTTCTGCCGCCAGAATGTGTGGCCGCCGCCGCTGCAGCTTCCGAAATTAACACGTCGGCGCTAATTAAAATTAACCGGATTTAATGCGAGCGTAAATATTTACGCCGCACCAGCAGCCGCGCCGCAGCGAGCGCGCCGCAGCCTCTCAGCTGCAGCAGCGGATGCAGCCGGCTGCCTGCGTTTTTATGGCGCTGCAGCAGCCCTCCGCACGGAGCGGAGAAACGCAGAAAAGCGCAGAAAAACGCCCGTCCGGAAACGCGCTCCCGCGGCTTCGATGTGTGTGTGTGTGTGTGTGTGTGTGTTGGTCGCAGCCTCCGCCCGCCCCGCTGGCAACGCGCACGGTGACCAGTAGCCGGCCGAGCGGCCGAGTGGCGCACCACTGAACTCCATCCTGCGGCTAATTAGTGTTCAGCGGAATTACGAGGGAGCCGCTGATGCTGCTGCTGCCGCTGACGACGACGACGGTGACGAAGGCGACGACGGCAGCGCAGTAGGAGCGGAGGACGCAATCGCCTCCCAAGCCAGTTTGCTTCTTAAGTCTTTCGTTTTTGCCTCAATGAATGAGTTGAGCGCGATAAAAACGGCGCGGAACTTCGCGAAAGAGACGAAGAGAAGAAGAGACGAAGAGACGAAGAGAACGCCGAAGAAGAGGGCGAGGGACGAGGAGAAGGAGAGGAGGAGGAGGAGGCAGAGGAGGAGTTAAATTGCTGTGCAGTATAAACAATTCGAACGAAGCAGCAACAATGTGACGAGCGTCGCTGCTGCCGTTCGCGCGCAACACGAAGACGAAGACGAAGACGGACACGAAGACGGACACGAAGACGGACACGAAGCCGGAGACGAAGACGGAGACGAAGCCGGCGACGAAGACGAAGGCGATGATGAGGGTTTTTGCAGCTGCACCTGCGCACCGCCGCCAACAAGTTTCTGCGCGATTGCCAGTAATTATTTATGCAGAAGAAGCAGCAGCGCGTCGCCGTGGCAGCCTCGCTGCACCGCACTCGGCATCGCCGTCATCTGCTGGAAGCTGCTGGCGTGCCGGCTACCGTGGCAGTCGCAGCAGCAGGAGGCGGCGCGGGGTGGCGCGGGGCGGCGCGGTTTGCGTTTGCGCGGTCATCATCGTAACCATAATCAAATAATGAGCGGACAACACGCCGCAGCGTCCAGCAGCAGCGTCGCCCGCAAGCCGCGTCAAATCACGCGCATCCGCTGCTGCAACAAAGCAATTTTCTGCAAGCAACTGCGTCTCCCCGCCGTCCGTCGCCGCCTGCCACCGCCTCCCTCGCTGGTGGGTGGGGACACCTCAGCGTGGCAGCGCGAGTTGTGCAAACACGCGGCCACCAGCGTCCGCCGGCCAGCCGCTCGCAGTTGCTGCTGCTGCTGCTGTAATTAAGCGAGTTTTTCAGCACCGACTCGGCGGTGATTTGAATTTGATGCAGTTGCTCGTCTGCTGCTCGAACGGGAGGCTGCAACGTTGGGGTGGAGGAGGGGAGGAGGGGGAGGAGGGGTCCAGCTGGCAGCTGCGAGACGCGCTATCGGTGGGAATCTAATGTTCGCGATGCTTATCGGCGCGACGGCAGTGATCGTGATCGGGCGGCGTGTTAATGACTCGGAGGTGTGAGCGTCGCGCGGTTCATTGATGCAGCGGCTCGGGCGCCGTAAAATCCGAGTCGCGTCGTCACACCGGCCGGCGACGCCCGCGAGCGGATCTGCTGTGCGTTCACTGGGTGAGTTGGGATGCCCTCGAAAATTGGCGCTGGAAGTTCTGCTACTCAGCGCTCGCTGGCGGCGGTGCGGCTGCGCGACAGTGTGTCGCGTGCGGCGTGAATCCGCGTCGACGCTGGATGCTCGGCTTTGCTGGTGCTGGTGGCGGCCGCCGCTCGTCGAACACGCAGTGCACGTCAGCTGGAGTTTCGGGCCGCCGATTCAGCGAGTCCCGGCTTCCGCTTCGCTGCTGCTGTTGGCCGCTCGGGTCCAGCGACCGATTTGCTTCGATTGTCGGCGCCGACTCGAGCGTGTGAAAGCGAAATGTTGGCGGCGTCAGAACTCGAAGCCGACGGTAGAGCGGCGCCAGTTGCGCTCGGCTTTCATCGCCTCGCAGCGCACCGCAGACGCTCGGATGGCCGACCTGAACGCGGGTCCGTCTGTCGGGCTGCCGCGCCAGATGCCGAGTCGGCGATAAGCGCGGCCGCGATGACGCGATGACTCCCCGTTTGTTCGAAGTGAGTTACAACGAGTTCGCGCGGGAGGGGCGAGCGGGGGCGCCTTTCAAGATCTCTCAACAGCAGCTTGTGACGCGCTGAGGCCGCAAACACGTCGACGGCGCCGACAGCCACCGCTAATAACGGTTATTAACTTCTTTACTCAGCTGGAGCGAGTTATTCAGAGAGCGTTTGGCGGGAAAGCCGAGATTAAAAGCGCGCGTCGCCGTTGCTTCGACGTGCGATGGGCAGCAAATCGCGTTCCAGTTGCAGGTCTGCTGGGAAGTCTGGAAAACTCCAGCCTGCACGTCTCTTGGAAGGTTCTCGCGACTGCTTCTCGCGTGGTTTGGCTCTCTTGTGAGTCTCTCTCTCTCGTGTGAGTCTCTCTCTCTCTCTCTTGTGAGTCTCCGTCGCGTGTGAGTCTCTCTCTCTCTCTCTCTCTCTTGTGAGTCTCTCTCTCGTGTGAGTCTCCGTCGCGTGTGAGTCTCTCTCTCTCTCTCGTCTGAGTCTCCGTCTCGTGTGAGTCTCTCTCTCTCTCGTGTGAGTCTCCCTCTCTCTCGTGTGAGTCTCCGTCTCGTGTGAGTCTGTCTGAGCTTCTCTTGAGATTTTTGACCTCGATTCTCTTTTAACCGCGACTCTCTCTTCGGATCCTCATTTCTTGCTTGAATCTCTTTCGAGTCCCTTCAAGTCCCCTTGAGTCCCTTCGAGTCCCTTCGAGTCCCTTCGAGTTTCACTGACACCACACTGAGAATCCCGTGCGTGGGTCTTCTGAGCCGCTGCAGGTCTCCCGCGAGTCCCTCCCGCCGCCCTCTCCGCTGCTGGCCGCTGCACCCTGAGCGCTCCGCAGGCGTTATTAAGTTGTTCTCGCTGTCCGGCTGCGAGCTTCGACGGTCGCCAACCTGCCGCCTGCACCGGCCTCACTTGTGATGCATCGAATTCGTAATTAAATTGATGTGCTGCACTCGTCCGCACGACGGACGCACCGCGCGCGCATCGCACGCCCGCATACAACGAAGACTTGCGTCTCCTGCAGCAGCGGCGGGCCGACGGACGGGCGGGCGGCGGGCGGCGGGCGGCGGGACGCCTGGCAACGCGGATGATGGATCACCGTGGATAAGAAGTTTTGCGCGGAAGTCCCACCGGTAATCGCGTCAGAGCGCGCGACGCTGAGCTGCGTTGCTCCGGCCGACTGGCGGGTCGTCGCGCGCCGCGTGCTGCGTGCTGCGTGCGGACTGCGCGCGCGGATTTAAACGCGCGTCACGGTGACGAGGATGACTTCGAGGACGCGTGACGAACGCGACGCGGAGCTGCTGGAGGCCGGCCATCTGAAACTCCACTCGCGGTGTGGGGGGGGAGGGAGGTGGGAGGGGCCAGCGGGCACCCGGCTTCAGCCATCTGGCGGTTCAACTTGTAAGCTTCGCTTCGAGAACTCAACTGAGCCGAAACTGCGCTTCTCTCGTCGAGCGGCTCCGCGCGAACTGCAAGCGGTGCAGCATTTTAAGTACCCGTCGGGGTTGATCTGCGCACCCCACTCGACATCCGCGCTGTTTACACGCGACCCAGCGACTCGGACACCGCAGTGGCATCTCGCGCGACTGCGGCACCCGAGCTGCATGACGAAATCCGAATGAGTTCCGTCAGCGCGCTGCCACCGCTGCAACAGAAGTCGAAGCGCTGGCTTTTTCAATTAAACTTCATAGCAAATCGATCGGCCACGCCTATAAAACGGAGAGGAAACAAATTGGAATTCCTGGCGCGATCCCGCCGACCTCTCAGCAGTTCGCGGCCACGCTCTGGCGGCGCGGCGCGGCTGCGGACGGCCGCCGGTCGGCGTAGGCAGCTGAACGAGGACGAGGACGAGCAGGAGGAGGAGGAGGAGGAGGAGGACGAGGACTCGGGTTCAGCCGGCGGTTAATTGAAAATGCCTCGGCGAGGGGCGACAACTAGGTTGCGGTGGGCGGGGCGCGCTACGTGAAGCGAATGACATGCAAACGAGTGGCAGCCGAAACGCCGCCTCACCGCGAGCGCCGCCTGCATTGCGAGAGTCGGCGCGAGGCGGTCGTCGGCTGGCGGTGCGTCGAAGTCTAGAATTTCATGCTCGAAACTTTCGCGTTGCCGCGGCAAGAGCGGCAGGCAAGAGTTCTGCTCTTGGTGATCAGGCGCTCAGAGAGAGAAGCACGGGCGATCCGCTCCCGAGCAGTGCGATCTCGCAGTGCGAAGAGGAGAGACACGAGCAGGCAGTGAGAGAGCGCACGAGCTCGTGCTGGAGTGGTTAGCGGCGCAGCTCAGCTGTTGTGTTGCTGCGGCCGCTCTGGCGAGCAACTCCACGGACGGCCACGGACGGCCACGGATGGCCACCTCCGGCGTGGCGAGAGCGCACTTCAATTACGCGGGTGGACGGCTCGGATTACCAGTCTGCCGAGCTTTTGTTGCGGATGCCGCGTGGCGAAAACTGCGCCGACGTCGTGTTGTCGCTTGTTGTTGGCGCACCGGCTCGAGTGCTCGCGAGTCCGCCGCCCAAGCGAGAGCGGGAGTGAAGCTGGCAAGTAGAACCCGTTAACCGGCTGCCAGTTGTGCCGACTGACCGCGAGCGGGATGAGAGAGCTCTCGTCAAAACAGTTGAACGAACGAAGGTTCGGAATCGAAGGCCGAACCCGGTTTTCTCTCTCTCGCGGCGGGGTCGGCATTTCATCGCATCACCGTCGGCCTGCGTCGCGGCGCGCGCCGTAATTGCAATCATTACACGCTCTGCCGCCTCGTGCGCCGCCGAAGTGCACTCGAGTGCTGTGCAGCTGGAAGTTGCCGCCGCCGCCGCCGGACTGCGTCGCCGAGAGCAGGCGGGCTGAGCTGCCACGCCGGCCGCGATTTGCAGTTTGCTGAGACATCCAATTTCCAGCAGCGGCGGCCGAACGAAGTTCTCGTTGTCGCCGCGGCATTCGGAGTCGCTGAGGGCTGCACGTGGCTGCCGCGCGATGAATGCGAGCAACACGCGCGCCGCCCGCCGCTGAGGTGTCGTCGTGATTGCGGCGAGAGGAGGCGTGGCGCGTGCACCGTTGCACCACCTCGATTGCTGTTGGTGGCACCCACGTGGCCTTCCTTTCATTTGCAGCCAGCGACGCCGCCACGGATTCCGAAGCCGAGACGCGGCGCGGCAACAACAACCTCTGGCAGTCCCGCCTGCTGGTGACGCAGCGAGCAGCGCGGATGTGGTTTGGCAGCCGAGAAGGTGGCCGTCCAGGCAGCGCAGATTCACTCGCTGCATTCAATCGGAAACCCATAAACGACGCAACAGCGAATGGCAGCGAAATCGAAAATCGGGCGGCGGAGGACGGCGACCAGCTTGCGGCTCTGCTTCCCTCTGCTTTTTGTCACTCTGCTGACGTTGTCGGCAGCACAAACAACAACAACGACAACAACAACAACGACAACGACAACCGCAACAATTTTTTCTCTTGTTGACGGGCCGTGAATTCTTCATCGTCGCCGTGCTTCCCTCACCGCCGAGAGACGCGGACGGCGTTCACCACGCAGGCTGAACTTCGGCCAGCCTGGAATTTCAGCTACCGCTTCCCGTTTTTTGCCCACAGCGTCAGTGGTCACTTTTTCAGGGCGTCGTTGTTGGTGCGGCGGCGGTGGCGGCGGTGGTCGACGACATCCGCAAAATCGGCAGCAACAAGTGACGACCGTGGGAGCGAAATCGATATCGCAAGGCAGGCGGACCCTCCGCCCTCCCTCCGCCCTCCCTCCGCCCTCCCTCCAGCCCTCGGTCTTCCTGCCCCGCCGCGCCGCGCCGCACCGTCGTCGTCGTGCGTTTTGCTTTCTCCGCTCCTTCGTGTGGCTGACAGGACGGCCTGCTGTTGCTGTTGCTGTCGCAGGCGGCGTCGCGGCAGCGGAGGAAATGGCAGCGACGCGCTCAAGTCATTCGTGAGGTGTTCGCAAGTGTGCGCCGCTCTCGTGACTCCTTCGTGACTCCTTCAGGCGACGCAGCGAGCACTCGGCAACCCTCACATTAATTACGGCAGCTTACTGAGTGTCCCCCTCCCCTCCCCTCCTCCCCTTCTTTGCTGCCGCTCAGCCTTCCGAAGCGGAAGAGAAACCTCGTGCGAGCGAGAGACTCTCCGCGCCAGTTTCGTGCGGACTTCAGCTTCGGATCCGAAGTCGCCGTTGTAACGGTTTATCAGCCTCGCAGTGAGAGGGTGGCACTCACTCCACACACACACACACACACACACACACACACACACACACTGGCAGCCATGCGCCGCGAGCAGCTCCATCGCGCTCCAGTTTGCGCTGCCGGGTTCACTGAGCGGGTCATCAATTTCCAGTCCGCGGCCACAGATTAGCGCGCCGTGTGGACGCGATTATTGAGCGGCAGCATCAGTGGGGCGAGCGAGTGCCTCGTGTCGCCCAGATTGTCGCATCAACGACATGTGAACAGCAAGAACAGCAACAACAACAACAACAGCAAGACAGCAGTAGTTACGAAATCACGGGCTGATAAGCGTTTACGATCCGTTCGTCGTTATCAGTGCGACGGATACCCAGTCCACCCGGAATCGTGCGTTCGCGGGCTGTGCGGCGACATAATTTCACTTCAGTTTCTCGTTCTCGTTCTCGTTATTCGTGGCCGATCCTGAACCCGAAGTCGCTAGATGTCGCGCTCTGCTTCTCGCGCCTCCTCGTGCGACGGAGAGAAACGCTTATCGATGGGAACAAAATGCTTCTAAAGGCTGAATTATGCTAACTTCACTTGAGAGAGAGACTTGACTGGAGAGAGCGACTTGCCTTGAGAGAGAAAACCGATATTCGCCTTATGGAGTCGCGTGTATTCCGTTATGGGAGCGAGAGAGCGACTTCACTTCACAAAATATCACATCCATTTTATTATTTTACCAAAGTGAGGGAGAGAAAACGCTGCCACCTCAATTTTCCTCTCAACTAGTTTGCTCTGTATGAAATTAATGCGGGAAATTTCATGGAATTTTGGAACAATGTAGGAATTAATTTTTATTCAACAAAAATCATCATATTTATTAATCCAGTAAGGAACAACATAAAAAAAGATTTTCTATCATTTTCTATCGCTGCCACAATTTTTCCAGATAAAAATGACAGTAATTAAAAACCCCCACACGACCTAAAAATATCCAATTGAAATTAGAGTTTCATCAAAAGTGGCAACATTAGTGGGAGCACAAGAGACAAACATCGGCTTTTTCTTCTACTTTCGGAGAGGATTTTGCATTGATCTCTCCGCAAGCCGCGAACTCAAGTCAAGTCGCTCTCTCAAGTCAAGTTGGCATGATTGACGATCATGAAGACGAGTTGACCCACAAGACGAGTTGAAGGTCGTCCTGCGTTACCAACTACGGGATTCTCTCAAGGACGGATCGTTGAATTTATCTGTAGACTTTTTAACGGGATCGTCCAGGAAGTAGCGGGGTAACCCGAGCGCGGTCCGGCACCCGGGGAGTCCAATTTCTCTCCGACACGTGACTCTAATTTTAAAGACAGACATCTAATTTCACTTCCCTCTTTTCTCCTCTATTTCAACCATAACCCCCCTCCCCCGATCCACGCCCCTCGCCCCTCTGGCGCCATTTCCTCTCCTCTCCGTAAGTCTTCCATTTCCACTTCTCATCCTCCTGCTCGTTCTCGTGCTCTTCTTGCATTCCCCTTCCTCTTCTCGGAGTTCCCCTTCCTGTCCCTTCTTCTCACCCATGTTCCCTGTTGACAACCCTGTTCCGCGCCTCCCCACGTTGTTCTTCCCCAGTCCTCCTGTCATCCATTCTCACCAACGATCCTCCTCGTTGCCCATCTTCTTTGTCACTCTTTGTCACTCTGCCAGCCTAGTTTGCCACCCATTCTCGCCTTTGACTTTCCTAGGGTTCCCACATCCCCTGCGTCACCCAACCCTCTTGCCATCCCTTCTGCTCGTCCCCCCATTTCGCCCGCGACCGCCAACGATTCCCTGTAATGCGTCCGCCCTGTAAACCGTCGCCGGTAGAGTGGGTTACCGGTTACCCTTGTCTTGCCTTCGCTCCCCTCCTTGTCACCCACTGAACCCCCCTCCCTCCTTCAAAACTTCCCTCGGCCGCCTGAATCTCCCGCTCCGTTGCATTCATGCTGCGCGCAACTGCCACTGCAACTGCCGTCCTCGGTTGCGGCGACTCGGTTGCTCAGCGCTTTCTAATATTTGTGCCGAAATGCAGTCAGCCAGTGCTCGCAGCATTCAGTGCGAGATCAAACCCGAGAACGAATTCTGAAGGAACCGCAACGGCACGACGTGATTCGCGCAAGTGTGGCGCGCGCGCATACTTCTGGAGGTCGTTCGGCGGCGATTACGGTAGCCAGTTGGCCGCTGGCCGCCGGCCGCCAGCCGAGTTCCACGTTCGCGGTGCACCCGCGCTGCGACTTCGCCCTGCGGCGCCCCGACTGGCTGCTGCGATCGACCGATCGATAGTCTGATCGCCAGCTCGCTCGCTGACCACGTGTAAGAATTTATTTATTGTTATTGAAACGCTGCTCGGGGCCACGCGGCTCGGCGTGCAGGGGAGGCCACGGCGCGGCACGGCACGGCGCGGCACGGCGCGGCTCGGCACACCGGCTGCCTGTCTAGACGCCGGTCGGTCGCTGCTGGCCGGCCGGTGCGTCCTAGCAGTCGGTGCAGCTCGTCGGCCGTCGCTGATCGTCCAGATCGCGGCGAGCAAACAAAATAAGCGACCGCTAAAGTGAATCAAATCGAGTGGATTTGAGTTTGAATGACTTTTTCAGCTTTTTCGCCGGCGCAGCGACTGTTGCTCAGTTGCTGTTGTTGCTGTTGTTGTTGCTGCTGCTCGTTCGCTAATTTTTCTCGTCGCCAGCAGCAGCTTTAACGAGTGCGGCGCTGCGGCCGAGAGTTCAACGAGTTGGGGTTCCGAGCAAAAGTTAATGAGGCTCAAATTGCGAGCTACTGGTGATCTGTTGCTGCTGCTGTAGTTGTTGTGGTTGTTGTTGTGGTTGTTGTTGTTGTGGTTGTTGTTGTTGTGCTGTTGCTGTTGCTGTTGTTGGTGTCTACATCTCGGGTCGACGCTTCACCGAAATGGATCGCGCGTGTAAATATTTTCGCGGACTTTTCCAAAACTACGTCGACGCGACGTCACGCGGACCACCACCGCGATCCGAACTCCGCCGCCCAGTCGCCGAATTTTGCTCGCAAGTGAGTTCGGCGGGATACGCAAGCCGCGCGACCTCGACCAACACAACGGCGACGCAGCGCAGCACCGCGCCGAATAATTGCAACAGGTGGCGGCTGATCGTTGGTTGCCAGCAGTCGGCTGCCCCTGCGTCTCGCTGCTGGCGGTGCTTCTGCGACTTCGTGCGCTCTGCGTTGCATGCCGGTCGTTGGATGGCGTGTCGGGCGCTGCAACTGTGCGTGCGGCTGCCGTCGCCGTCGCCGTGGCCGTCGTGTCATGACATGCGTGGCCCAAATCATGTCCGACATCGCAATTACGTGCGACCAGATTGCGCAGCCGAGGTGGACGGCAGAAATCAGATTCTAGTAAAACTGTAGCAGCTGCAGCGACCGCGGGGTGGGGGGAGCTGCCGTCGGTCCGTCTCTGCGTCTGTCGGGGAGGCGCAACACGCTGAAATCCCGACGAGGTGACGGCGGTGACGGCGGTGACGACAACTGTCGCGGAAGGCAAGCAATTGCTCAACTTTTCAATGCAGTGAGAGACTCCAGCGACAACAGCTCGGATTTTCGCGGTTGCACTGCAGATTCAGCTGCAGACGGCAGCTGCACGAACTGTCAGCGGTCAGCGGCGAGCGTTTTGCCTTGCGTTCACCAATGAAAGCGATTAAACGGGCTGAATATTCCGTCCAGCAAGAAACAGAGAAGACAACGCGCGTCTCTCACGACTGTTGAACAGAATCTCGAGCCGCGTCTCGACCGCTCAGATTGCCGTCGCGGCGGTCGGCTCACTTCAAGCGGCCTGCTGTCATTAATCACCTCGCAGGGGAGGGAGTGGAGCGAACACTTCGGTCTCGCCGCCTGCTTTGCATACGCACTCGAAAGTCAAAACGAGAGTCAAAACGAAAGTAGGGACGCCACTCTCCACGCAGCTGATCCACGCACCGCCTCGCAGTCTGCCGGCCGCCGCGCCGCGCTTGCGTGCCCCGAAATCGGGTTGCTCGTGCGGTCGCGGGCTCGCTGGGAATTCATTAGCTTGAGTTCGGGAGGCGTGGCGCCCGCCGGCGGATCTCTAACGCAGCTCGACCTCGTCCTGCGTGGCTGCTGCGGCGCCGCTCGTCCGCAGATCGCTCGCTGCTGCGGCGTTCCTCGTAATCGCGGCTCAAACCGTCGCTCACACTTAATCAATCAACGTCCGCCGACAAATCTGGACGGCAGCAAC
This sequence comes from Sicus ferrugineus, assembly GCA_922984085.1. NCBI lineage: Eukaryota > Metazoa > Arthropoda > Insecta > Diptera > Conopidae > Sicus > Sicus ferrugineus. The sequence continues at coordinate 28,941,424 of OV277350.1, read as the reverse complement.
CAGTTGGGGGCTCAGAAGCAGTGGCAGCACTGGCAGCACTGGCAGCAGTGGCAGCACTGGCAGCGTGTCAGTCGTACTCGCTACTCACGCAGACCGCAAGTCAGGCGCGCGTCAGGTGTTCAAATTGGGTAGCGAGTAGCGAGTAGCGACGCGTGATTAAGTTTCCCGCTTGTCCGCTTGTCTGGCTGACTGAGCGACGCGCTGTCACTGGCGCGGGTCAGGTGCGGCAGCGCATCGCAGGGTCAGCTGCGCGAATTAACGGCTGATCGAAGCCGACTTCACTGCTATCAAGACGGACGTCGGGACGTCGGTTGCGAGGATGCGACTCGCGTGTTACTACGTCGCAAATTCGAGACACAAATTATTGGCTTCCACTGTTAGTTTGCAGGTTTCTCAATCCTCACTCAGCTTCACTCACTTTAACAGTTTCATTGCTGACCGCTACGTGTGTGCGAAGCGTGTTGAGAGCGCAAGTTAGCTTCTGCACCGCGATCGCCAGCCAGCCTCCGCAGGGCGAGAGAAGAAAGTGAAGGTCGGCTCCGATTTAGGGCAGCCGATCTGCCGGTTTTCTCATTTAGCTGCCGCAATCGCCGGATCTCGCGCTGGCTGGCAGAATCGCGGCCCCCATCTGCAGATTGCGCTCCCGATCGCCGCGCTGGAAATGCGATCTCGCTCGCGAACGTGTGCTCGCCAGCGTCCGTTCTTAGCTCGCCGGCGCGAATAACGAGCACTAAATATCGCGCGGCAACGGTTACTCGCGCTACGACTGGACGTTCAAGCCTTCGCTGGACTTCTGAGGCCTTCAATTGCCGGCGCGGCGTGTCTCGCGCGGTGTGCGCGGCCCATGCGGGGTTCGCTTCGTGGCCGAAAAGTACCTCGCGCAGCGCAGCGCCGACCACCGCACCTGAGCCGCCGCCGGTCTCCCCTGCCGCCGCCGCCGCCGAGGCTCCTCGCATCAGATAAACGGAAAATATTATTTAGCTAACGGCGATCGAGGGTCGTTACAAGCGAACGGATTTCCATAAAATTTGATTTATGGCAGAACACAAACCCATTTGTGAAACAATGTTGTGGCCGCCGCTGACTCCGGCCGCCGCCCCGCCGCCGCGCCGCTGCACGAGAGAAGCGCCGTGAAGGTGAGCGGCGGCGGCGTGGCGGCGCGTTCGGCCGAAGGATGTGTGCAGCTGATGGGGACCGCATGCGGAGCCCATTTGCCGGCGCGGATCGACTGACCCCTTCGCAGCCGCGGCGAGTCGCGATCGAGTGCGAGCGGGAGGCTGATGAACAGCGCGGCGGCGGCGCGGGGCGACGCAGGGCGACTCAACTGGCTTCGGTTGACAGGCGCACAAGAGAGTCTCAGTGACAGAAACAAGTGGACGCCGTGTCAGCTAACAAGAAATGTGTGTGTGTGTGTGTGTGTGTGTGTGTGTGTGTGTGTGTGGCACCCTCGGCGACCCCCTCGCCGCTGGAAAGTTCATTTAAAAAGTGAGAGACGACTGATTGCCTCCTCCGTCGCTGTCATTTGGAAGCCTCAAATGGTCACTCAGACATTTCAATCGCGTCTCCGTCGCTCAGCTGGGCCGCGTCAACTCCGCCCCCGTTTTTTCTGCACAAGTCTCGTGTTTGCTTAAATTCGGCTTCTTGCTTCCTCGCCGATGCGCTCAAGCGGAAGCTACGAACTTGTTGACGTCTTCTTGTTGCCGCACTCGGCTGCTCGCACCTCGTGTTCGCCAGCGGGCAGCGAAACGCAGAACAGCGAAGGTCGTGCAACCACTCGAGCGCCTCATAAAAAAGCCGGCGACGGCGGAAAATAAGCGGCGTCGACTGCGAACGCCTCTTCGGCCGCTTGACACCTCAGTGTCGGCCGGAGAGCCGAGAGCCGAGTGCCGAGTGCCGAGTGCCGAGTGCAGTCGGGCGCGACTCGTCCTGAGCGGCTTCGGCTTTACGCGCGACGTCCAACGACGCTTTTTACGAGGCGACAACGTTTTCGCTGCCCTCGAGCGCTGCGACTGCGACTGCGGCTGCGGAAGGCGTCGAGTGGTCTGAGTGCTCGCATTCCGCAGCCACTTGATTGTCAGCTGATTTCGTCGCTGAGTACGAATTAATTCTCACTTTCCTCCCTTCTTCTCGTTTCGTTGCAGTTCATGTGGATTCCCGGGCGGCACCAAGTGAAGCAACAGCAGCGCGCGTTTGACGAGCATTTAAAGTGGTGAGTAGGGGTCTCCAGTGGCGGGTTGAGGGAGGGGGAATCGGCTGCAGACGCGCAGCAGGAAGACAACCAGCTCTCGCCTCGTTTCACAGTCACCGCATCTGCGGCGGCAGCGCGCAATTAAAATGCAAGCCGAGCACCGCTGCGTCCTAATAAGACGCCAATAAAACCCACTGACGAGCTAATCGGTGCAGCGTGCTCGCGTCGCTGCGCATCCCGCTGCCTTCTTCGGCGCAGCTGGCCGCGTCCATGCAAATAAAAACCCGCGCTGCCAATAATTTGCCGCCTTAATAAGCGCGTCGCGCGACTCCTCCTCGCAAGACGCGCCGCGCCGCCGGTCCGCTGGTCCGCTGGTCCGCCGCTCGACCGGTGCGGCATTCCTGCCCGTGCAGCGCGATTCTAATCAGCTGCGCGGTTATTTGTTTCGTCGCGCCATAAAAGACGCAACGCAGCGCCTTTCCGAGCGGATGCAGAGTTCCGCGGAAAAATGAAAAGTCGCTGCAGCGTCGGCTGGCTGGTCGCGCGCAACACCAAACCTGCGCACGCAGCAGCCGGTTGAGCCTCGCGAAGGCAGCCGCCGCGCGCTGCCCGAGCAACTGCTGTCGCCAAAAAGCGGCGGCGGCGGCGACGATCGGTTTACAAATCATCGGTGATGCGATCGCCGCTGACTGATCGCCGCAGTTGCGCGCTGACAAAGTCGCCCCGCGAGTGCGAGTCAGCTCGTCCGCCTTCAACGGGAGGCCAAAAACGTGCTGCCGCGTCAAGCGAGCGGCGGCCGCAGTGCGTCGAGGCGATCTGCGATCTGAGATCTCCGAGATCAGTCGTCGTATATGGAAGTCCGACTCCGCATCGAGGTGTCGTCGCGTCTGCGGCCGTCACTGGCTGGCGGCGACTGACCGACTGACTGACCGACTGACTGGCCGACTGACTGTCCGACTGACTGGCCGACTGACTGACCGACTGACTGTCACGTGAGTTGTGTGTGCGGCAGCCGCACCGCAGCAAGCGACGATGTGATGTAACGACCGCCCTGCTTGCGAGTGCCAGGCGGCGAAGGAGTGAACGCAGCCGCGGGCGCAGCAACGGCGACGGCGACGCTTGACCTTCTCCGCCGCCGCTGCCGACTGCTGCTGCCATTGAACTGCCTTGCGAGCGGCTGCGCGTCGCTTTTGGCGCGATCTGCGCTCGGTTTGGCGCGCCGCCGCTGCCGCGAGTGGACGTGCTGCAGCTTTTATGGAGCGGCCTGCGCTGCCTTCGCTCGGCATGGACGACTTCGATTTCGGCCGAAGACGACCGCGTCTCCGATTTTGCGGCTCTCCGCAGGACGCTGGACGAAGTGAGAAGCTGACACGATTTATCTGGAGCGACCGAGAAGTGCGACGAACAGCTCTATCAAGGCAGCAGCAGCAGCAGCAGCGGCAGCAGCAACAAAGTGACGACGAGCCGCCGAAACTGAAGCTCGCAATTCGCAATTTTTCGCCTTTTATGGCGTCGCCGAGTTGGCCTTAAATTCCTCCGTAGTTAGCGAGCGAAACACGAGCGGAGTGCGTGCGGCGCTGACACTGAAACTGAAACAAAAACAAACACAGAAATCCACTGCAGTCGCTGAGGTCGGCCGCACGTCGGCTGAGAAGCACGAAGGCGGGTTCGAGCTGCTCTCTGCGTCCGCCAGCTTCTGCAGCTGCGTCGCCTGATTTACTCGCCAGATTTACTCGACAGATTTACTCTCCTGGTGTTGCAGTTCTCGTTGTTGTCCAGCACCAGAGTTGAAATTCCTGCCGGGGAATTCATCAAATAGAAATCCCATAGCATTGAAAATGCCCACGCTTTTCTCTACGGCTACTTAAAACTCCCGCAAGAACCTCAGGTGAGTTCAAAATCCCATGGAAGCCCGCTCTCCACGGCAAATGAAAATCCGTTATCCCTCTAGAATCCCTTGAAGTCGAAAGTCGTTGCTGTTTCTCATTTGCAATAACTGTATTTCCTCTTCGCACTGAGCGCGTAACAACAGAGTGAGAGAGAGAGAGTGAGGTAGAGCGCGAGAGAGCGGAACTGTGAGACAGCTAGAGAGGTAGAGAGCCGAGTACTCAATGAATATTAATTAGCTGTGTTAAATAGTACGAAAATTACAGAGAGCAAAAAAGAAGACGAGACGATCACGTGAGCGCATCTCTCGTTCGCGCTCCTCGATTACGAGTGCCAAAAACGCGCGGTCATCATAACGGCGAAGTTCATTCATTCCGCGTCCGCACAACGCATTTTCTTGCTTGCTCGGCGTGTTTGCGACTTCGCTGGCGGACTTCGCTCGCGGACTTCATTCGACTTCAGTGCGCTCGTTTTTCAAGCCTCTGGTTTACCTCACGTCAAACGATGGATTTGCTCGCCGCTCGAGCTGCCGACTGAACTCGGCTGAAGTCGCTGCTGGGACGCTTCGTGCAATTAAAGTAACCGAATACCAAAAAACGGCTGCCGAGTCCGAGTTTGCGAAGCCGATGGCGGCGACTGCAATGACATTTTCACAGCTCAGATGTCGCCAACTCCCACTCCAGGACGTGCGGTGGTCGGCAGAGCTGCTCGTCAGGAGATTCCAAGTATGCGAAATCAGTCACCTGCTCACCTTCAGTCGACAACGCGTTCACTTCCCTCCCCGATGTACCGCGTCACTTCACGTCCGCGCTCATCATGAACAGCAGCAGCAGCGGCAGCATCTCGCCACACAAACGCACCGGCGACCTCAATTGCGGGGAGCGCACTCGCAACTCGCAACTCGCAACATCAACGGCAAAAAATCCCGGCGGCATTCGAAGCTGCGTCTCAGCTGGCGCAGGCGGGCGGAGGGGCTGCCGATCGCGGTTGCGGCGCACTGACGCTGTGTTGCCGGTGTTGGTGTCGGTGTCGCTGTCGGTGTTGGTGTCGGTGTCGCTGTCGCTGTCGGTGTCGGTGGACGACTCTGTCGAGCTGTCGAAGTTTATTCGCGTTGCCTGCCACAGCTGCGAGTCGCGAGTGATTTTGCGGCTTATTGAGTGCGGCTTCGACGCCTCGCCGCGCTGCAACCTGCCGGTGCGGAAACTGCTGCGGGCTGCGATCGCAACGATGAATTTGTCCTCTCAGTCGCGCGGAGAAGTGCTGGCGCGACTTTCTCGTCGTCGTCGCTCTCCAGCCATCTCTCGCTCCCGCGCGGCACACCGGCCGCGCTGTGCTGCCGCCACCGCCGCCGCCGCCGCCGCGAGACGACGTGTCGCGCAGCGCAAACAAATTGATTAAAGTAATTATGATGTTTAATGGCTTATCTACGAGGAAACGGCTGGCAGACATCGCGCGCGGCAGCCACGCCGAAAGCCGCAGCCACACGAGCGCGAGTGTGTCATTATCGCAATTACGTCGTGTTCGATATGCAAATTAATCGGCGCCGATTAAGTCGTGTCGCGGCGGCGTTCGTCTATTCGCTCAGCGCGTCGCGTCGCCCGCTCAACCGCTCAGACGCTCAGCCGCCTCGACGCTCAGCCGCCTCAGCCGAGCGCCTCTTCCGCACGCGGTCGGCGGTCGGCGGTCGTCGGTCGGCGGTCGTCGGTCGTCGGTCGCCGGTCGCTGCCTAGATCGGGGTGTCCGCTGGCCTCACACACACACACACGCGCGCGCGCGTCTCTGACTCATACGTGCTGCAGACGGATTAGCTGCTGCGGCCAACACATTGAGTGGCCGTGTTAATTGGCTGGTAATTCGGCTTTCGCGCTGACGGGGTTTCTCTTCTCTTCTCCTCTCTTCTCTTCTCTTCTCTTCTCGCGCGACAGCAGCGGCCGAGCGCGCCAGGTGTTTGCGGTGCGAAGAAGTTGCGAACGAGCGTCGCTTCAGAGTCGCGCGCCCGCGGCTTTCGCTCGCCACGAGTGTGTTTTGCAAATTGTGTGATGTTGGCGCGAAGAGATTAGCAACTCCACTCGACAGCTTGTCTCTCAAATGGTTTGCTAGGCCGTCCCAACGAGCGCGCTGTCGCCTGAAGCTGCGGTTGCGGCGCGCCGCGCTTTTCCTCAACCTGCAGCGCTGAGCACGGCTAACTCACAGCGAGAATTTATTGCGTTGTGGCCACAGACGTCCTCTTGGCTTCCTTCGAGGGTTTCGCTCCCGAGTCGCTGAATGCGGGTGCTGCGGCGGCTGCTGCGGCTGCTGTGGCTGCTGCGGCGTGGTGTCGCGCGGCCCGGGCGGAATAATCAGCGAGCGATCTGCGTTCGGCTGCGAGCAGCTGCTGCGGTTACTCGGTTACTCGCGCGGCGCTGCTCAGTGTGAGAAAGCTAGAAAAGCGCAAAAATAGGCTGTCGTGTCGCTCTGGCGCGCTCTTGAGTCGTCGCAGTCGCTTCGGCGCGGCGCTGCAGACGCCCGCGGTCATCAGCGCCACAGCATCGGCGACAAGTGTCGTCGCCCGAGATTAACAGAGTGTGTCAGCGATAAGGATCCGCGGATTCGAGCGCCAAGTACTGGCGACTGGCGACTGGCGGCTCATCTGCGCCCACAACGCAGGTTCGCCGGCCGTCGCCGCGGCCGCGAATCAAGTGCAGGCGGCGCGAAAACATTTCCGTCGCGTCCCAGCAGCGCGCGCGACGAGCGACGAGGGGCGAGCGGTGAGCGGCGAGTGTCTGCCTGATAAGCATCGCGATGTGCGGTGCTGACGCAACGGCTGCCCCTCCTCCTCCTCCTCCTCCTCCTCCTCCTCCTCGTCTGGCGAAAATATTTGCCAACAATTTTATCAGAATAATTTCAATCTAAATTGCGAAATTCGGCGAAGTCCGTTGCATTTCACCTGCTTTCACCGCAGCGGCCGAGGGCGGCACGGCCGGCCTGCTGAGGGCGACTGCGGCGGGGGCGACGCGGCATCGCTTTCTGGCCGCTTCAAGCCGCTTCAGGCCGGCGGATGTGGGCCGCGCCGACCAACCGCGCGTCCAGCAAACGAGCGGCAACTGAAATGAAGGGCCGCGGATCGATGAAAGACGATTTAAGATGCTGCCGCGCCGCCTTATCAACGCCGAGCGATCCGCCCGCGACGCACACGCAGTTGGCGAGTGAAACGCGGCGACGACGTCAGAGGCGCGCTGACGTACGCAATTCTGGTGGGAGGGAGGGGGGATCCGCTCACTGCAGCACTGCAGCCTGCAGATGCGTCATCAGCAACCGCTTGGCGGTGCTGGTCGTGATTTCGTGAAAAGTCGTCCGCGGCGCCCGTGCGGCGATCGAGAGTCGAGATCGAGGGGATCTGCGATGTCTGTCTCCAGATTGAGTGCTCGCGCCGCGCAGGGCGGGGGGACGATGGGCCGGCCGAAGTGCCCCCCACCCCTCGCGGCTCCTCTTCATTGTCACTCCGCTCCGTCCGCTCCGTCCGCTCCTCTGCTTGCGTGTTTTCACAGCCAACCGACTGCTCAACGAACTCCTTTCGTGCCTCGTTTCGTCTCGTTGAATGCAGTTTGCTGGCCCGCGCAGCTGCAGCTGCCGCCTGCTGCACTTAGCAAGCCAATCAGCCAGCAATTATTGCTCGCTGGCACCTCCGTCCCCGCTCGCTCTCCGCTGAGTCTCTCTCGCGCTCACTCTCTCTCGACTCAGTGTGGCAAGTCGCAGTTAAATTGATCTCTTCCGCCGCCGCCGCCGCCGCCGCCGCCGCCGCCGCCTTCAACGTCCTCCCGCTCGCTGGCTGCAGGCGGCACCTTCTGCGTCCTCGTGTCGCTTTGCTACCGGCGCTCGATTCGTGAGTCAAGCATCAGCTGCGGCTTCGATTTCGAGTGCGAATCCGATTGGATTCCGCATGCGGCGCGGCGGCGCGGCGTCGCTGCTGCTGCTGCCGGCTGCCTGCAAAGTGAATTGTAATTATTTTCGCACTCCGCACGCCGCACGCCGCCTCGCCGACTCGAGAGCTTCCGCTCGAGATCGCGTGATCGGAGTCAATTAAACGTCAGACCGGGCGAAGCTGTTCTCGCTCGGCAGCCAAAAGCGATCCTGTCGCCGACGCCGACGTCGTGTGGCAGCAACAGCAGCAGGTTGAGTCAGCAGCAGCAGCGGCTACGGTAGCCGCGGCTGCTGGCGCGACGTCAGTGCCTTCCAACTCCAGCTGGTGGGCTGCACCGACAGGAAAGGGCGTTGCTGCAGTCGTTGAAGGGGGTGGAGGGGCAGCGGAGGGGCAGCCTGCACCCGCTTGTTGGGGTCCCACGGCCGAACTTCGAAGTGCCGGCTGAACTGCAGTCCGTGACTCCGAATGCACTTGAAGTCAGCGGTGTGGATGCAGTTGGCTCGAGCTGCGCCTAAAATTATGCCGCGCAACGCGTTGACAAGCGTTTGCTGATATTTGGCCGCCGAGTTGTTGTTGTTGTTTCTCCAACAACAGTTAGCACGAAGCTAATTAGAGTCCCGCTACACGTGGCACTCGTTGGACGTGAAGAGTCGGTTGTCGCGAGCTGCGCGAGACCAGCGCCCCACACCCACACACACACACACACACATTTATTTATGTATTCCAAACGAGTTTGCGAGCGTATCTAGCTTTACAACAACAACAACAACTGCCTGCGGCTCAGCGAGAGACGGCGGCAAAGCCTCTCAAACTGCGACGCTGCGATCGCTCTCTGTCCGCACTTCTTCTGTCTCTGTCGCGCCGGCTGTCTGTCCCGCTGGCTGTCTGTCCCGCCCGCTGTCTGTCCCTTTCTCTCGCTCACTCGTGCTCGGCGTCGGACTCGCAATCATTAATCCGCGCCTTGCCAGGCAGTTGTGTGGGTGTGTCGCTCGCTGCGGCTGGCATTCGCACTTCGCACTGCTTTCCACGTACAAATTGCTCGCCGCTTGGCTCTGCAGGGAGCAGAAGTGGTCGCGTCGAGCGCTCATTGGTCGCCTCGCAAGCAAAGCGTGGGAGTTCCACTTCGCTCGGCGGGGCTTTCGTGGTCGCTGCTGTGGGCGGCGCTGCTGTACCGCCGCCGCTGACGTCTCTCCCGATCGCGACTCGTGTCTTGATCGCTTGTCACGCCGACTTCTAGACTCTCCGTGCTGCAGCGCGAATCGTCGGTCGTCGGTCGTCGGTCGGCGGTCGTCGGTCGGCGGTCGTCGGTCGTCGGTTGCGCGAGCACTTCGCAGAAATCCTCTTCGGAAAGAAGAAGAAGGAGTTCGTGCTGCCAGTTTGCCCTCGTGAATTGGAGAGGCCGGCATTTTGGCGTGAGAGAGAGTGGGAGTGTGAATCGCATTCTCAGGGTTTCCAGATGGTGACTCCCTCGCCCCGCTCTCGCCACGCTCTCGCTCCCAATCCTCGCTGAGGTGAGTCGTCGTCACGCTCATCGGCCAGAGTTTGCTAATTACACGTCCACGTCTTCGGTTCTGTTTGCTCGTCTGTCTGTTCGGCTCGCTGTGCGCGAATCCCCTCGTCACGGCGAAGTCGGCGGTGTGAACGGCGTCTCGATGAAGGCTTCACTTTGATATTTTCTGCAACTAAACGGAGACGCTAACTGGAAACAGAATCGCATTTCCATTGCGATTCGCTGGACGACGCTTTAGTGCTTCGGAGTGCTCGGTGCTCAGCTGCCTCGGCCGCCAAGCCGTCGAGAGCAGCGGTACTTTCACGCCCCCCTCACTGCGGACGTCGCGCTCGCCGGCATTAAACTGTCAGACGGGGCACGCAAAAGCGGCCGCAGAACGCCGTCCAGCTGTCAGCGGGCAGGACGAGTGCTGGCAGCAGATTCTGGCTTCCTTGCTGGCACCGCGACGAGGATTACAAGCGAAGTGGATTTATTTAAAGCGTTTTACGACACACAACACATCATCCACTTAACAGAAGCGGCGTCCCGCGAACCCCCGCAGCCCCCTCGAACTGTCGGCGAGCAGCACGAACGACAGCCACTGCAGCGCGCTTGTGCGAGGACACGCGAGGCTCTCGAATCGCCGGCCCTCCCACGCCGCCGCCCGCCGCGCCAAGCACGACGTAATTATGAAAAGTTAATACATAAAAATAAGCAGGATTAACTGCTGTTGTTGCGCTCATTTGTTCGCCGGCATCCTCGTCCTGCCGCACTAAATTAACACGACTTGTGGATTTTTGCCCGCGCGTTTTTCGAGCGGCACTGCGAAGTGTGCTCGCGTCCTCCTCGGCGCGGCCAGTAACCGCCACCACCGCCAAGAACGCCATAAATCTCGCCATTCGCGAGGACGCCTCGCCTTCCCGCTCCCCCTCGTCCCCCCCGCCGCCGGTGTTCGCGTGCTCGACGGCGGCCCTGGACGGCGGAATTTATCGGCTCGCAAGTTTCTGCGATTTGTGTGGCGATTTTTTCGCCTATGATCCCGAAAACGTCGCCGCCGCCGACAGCCAAACTTTGGCGCGACGGTTGTCAGCGCGACGTGTTTAATAACCGTAATTAAGATAATTAATTGCAGCCGTTCGCGCGGCCAGAGCGGCAGCGGCACGACGGCAGCGACGGCAGCAACGGCAGCCGCACGCCTGCAGTTTCGTCTACCGCGCGTCGAAGGAGCGGCGGGCGACGGGTTGCTGGCGCGGCGGCCGTAGCCCTCGCAGTGCAGATGCGCCGCAGATCACTTTAACGAGATGCTGGCGCGATTCATCGAGCTGCTTGTGTCGAAAGTTCGCTCCGTGCTGCGGAGTTTTAATTCAGAAAGTTTAATTTGCTCAACGGACGCTCGCCGGCCACCGCTCGACCGCCGCTCGACCGCCGCTCGACCGCAGTGTGGCGACGAAGGGTTGTGTTTGCGTGCTCTCAACACGGCAGTCGTCGTGTCACCGTGCTGTTCGCGCGCACTTCGTGCCCTCGCAGGCAGAGGCGCCGGCCGTTGTGGCGTCGAGAGGGGTGTCGAGAGGGGCGTCGAGAGGGGCGCCGAGAGGGAACTTCAAACGCTTGAAAAAAGGAAAACTTCATTGCCGCAAAAACTGCTTTCCACTCGCTCTTTGTTTGCGCTCACTCGCCCGAATTTCGAGGGGACTCGCGGCCCGCGCGCCTCCCTTCCACACCCCTGCTCGCGCTGAGGTATCGCAGGCGCTTCGTCGGGGCGACGCTGCCTCGCCGTGGCCGAGCTGGCTGGCTTTTGTTCGATTTGGCGTTCCGGCCGCAGGGGTTCCCCGCGAACGCGACGCGACACGACACGACATTCACACGGTGCTCCACGTCACCGAGTTATCCTCGCAGCGCTGCCGGGGGCGCAGCTGGGGGCGCCGCTGTTGGGCTCCCCTCGAGATTTCCAAGTGCAGATTGAAGCGGTCTTCGTCGCCACTGTTGACTGTAGCCGGTGTTGTCGTTAATTCCGGGGTGGGAGGGACGGAGAGTTCTGTTGTCCTCCCGAGAACCACTTTCTCGATTTGTGATGACTGAAGTCATTTTTGGCAACGCAACATCGCCGGGCGCGCCTGCAAGTGTGCAGTCAGTCAGTCAGTCAGTCGGGCAGACAGTCGGTCGGGCAGACAGTCAGTCCATTAAGCGGCATCATCGGCACCCTTGACCTGCAGCACGAGTGCAGCGCAGCGCCGTCAACACACTCCGGCAAATCTCTCGCAAGCCGCCTCCTGCCCTCCATCGCTCGTCGGCAGGCACGCAGCGGCAGGTCAACACCAGCAGCCTTGCGATGCTGGCGGGTGAGCGGCGGGTTGACTTGGGTGGCTGCAGGCCGGCAGTCGGGGTGGCGACGGCGACGGGGGCGGCTGGAGGCGCACAGCACGACGAGGAGGCTTCGTGCGCTTGACGACTAATAGTCCTTCGCATCCCGAGCGAGTGCTCACGCTTCATATATCACAGGATTATCGCAATGCAGCAAATGTCGTGGGGTCGTCCTGCGCCCGCACCGCCCGCCGCCCGCCGCCCGCGAAGCCTCCGTCGGGGTGGGAAGCGGGCAGCCAGGTGCGGAAGGTGGCTGCCGACTGCTGCAGCTCGTGTGTCGGCGACACACGCACGCCCTCGACGCACGCACTGCAATCTTCGCCGAAGTCTCGAAGTCCCCTCAGATGCGAGTGGGAAGGCGGCGCACTGAGTCCCCCGGCAAGAGTTGGTCGCTTTGTCCTCTCGGCCGAGTCGGCTTGCTTGCGGCCAACTGACCGCCAGGCAGTCCGGTCGGGCCGAGCAGGACTTTGGCGAGTCGCAGGCTGCCCTGCCTCCGTCGGGCCGACGAGCCGTGCAGCCGAGCAGCCATAAATTTGCGCTCCATAAAATCCTGCGCAAAATAAAATCCGTTCGTCGCAGTCGCCAGCGCAACGCAACGCCACGCAACGCAAACGCAAGCACGACGATTTATCTGCGCGTGGCCGGGGTGGGGGGGGTCCGTGGGGGCTGCACGCGGCTCCCTGCAGCTTCACGACAGTCGCTCGGAGGCGCCGGAGTTGCTGCCAAGAATTGTGCGACTCCGCACGCCGAAAAAACCGTCACCAGGCCGAGGCCGACGCTTGTGTCTGCGAGTATTTGACGCTTGAGTGACTCGCAGGACGCGACTGCCGGTCGTGGTGGCGGGGGGCGGGACGGCCTTCTGTGGATTGGCAGAAGTCAAGGCGTCCCTTCGAAGCTGCACTGCGTCGGGGTTGCGTTTCGTTTCCTCCTCCTGCTCTCCGCACACTCGATCTCGCACTGATGACTGACTCCTCTCTTCTCTTCTTCTCTTTGCAGATCTCCCTCCAACTGCAGCGCGAGGCCGCTGAGTTCGGCGCGCCCGACGCCCTGCCAACGACGCGAGCCGCGCCGCTCTGCGCCCGCCACAGCATCTCCAGCAAAGTTGACCTCATGACGATGGCAGAAGGTTCCGACCCCGTGGGGCGCCACTCGAGTTCCCAGCACCACCAGCAGCAGCACCAGCAGCAGCAGCAGCCGCCGCCGCACCACCAGCAGCCGCACTACGCTGCCTACCAGCAGCTGCCGTACGGCCTCCCGCACCACCTGCCGCTCGCCCTCAGCCTGCAGCAACAGATGACGGCCGCCGCCAACGCCGCCGCCGCCAACGCCGCCGCCGCCGCCGCTGCTGAGCACAACAGCAGCCCGCACCACAACAACAACAGCGCGAACAGCAAACCCTGGAAGCAGCGCAAGCGGAAGCGGCTCTCGGCGGTGCTGGACAAGCTGCACAACAACAACACGCACTCACTGAACAACAACCTCGCCGACTGCGTGAAGCAAGAGGCTGCCCACTGCGCGCACCACAGCAGCAGCGACGGGCTCGACGGACTCGAGGGGCTCGAGCGGCGTCCCTGCAAGCGGTCGAGCAGCAGCGGCGAGGAGGCGGAGTCGGAGGACCTCTCGCGCGGCGACGGCGGCAGCCCGCACCTCAGCGTCAGCCCGCTGCAGCTGCTGCCCCAGGACGGCTCGCCCACGGCCGCCGCCGCCGCAGCCGCCGCCGCCGGCCAGCTGCACGTGGACACGAAGCCCGAGCAGCTGCCGAGCCCGTACGACCGCTACTTCCCGATCCCGTCGCCGCTCTTCGGCTACTACTTGCACACGAAGTACTTGAACGAGGTGTTCCGGCGGCGCCACGACCTCTACCACTCGCCGCTGCAGCACACGCCGTCGTCCCTGGCGTCCTCCGCGGCAGACGAGGCGTCGCCGCCCGGCCGGTCGCGGGCAGCCGGCCACCTGGACCACCCGCCGCCCGCGCCGCCACACCGCGCGCCTTCCGCGACGCCGGCGGCCTCGCGCGACTCGCCCTCGCACGCTGCCGCCTCTGCGCTGCCCTCGCCGCCGCACAGCGAGTCCTCGTCGCGGCCGAGCCCCTCGCCGGCGGTTTGCGCCAACGCCGCCAACAACGCCGACCCCAGCATGATGCCGCCGCCGCAGGACCGCCCACTCGACCTGTCGCTGCGCAGCGGCACGCCCGTCACGGAGGCGGCGGCCAAGAAGTACAAACCGCCGTCGCCGCTGCCGGCCACCACGATGATGCTGCCGCCCAGCCAGCACCCCGTGCCAGCCGCCGTGAGCGTGGCGTCCCACCTGACGCAGGGCGCGGGCGGCGCGTCCAACGCTTCGCCCGTCTCGCCGTACGCGTCGCTGCACTCGGCGCACGCGGCCGCCGCCGCCGCCGCCGCCGCCATGATAAAGCTGGAGATGCCGCTGCACGCGCTGCACCACCACGCGACCAACAGCGGCGTGGGGGTGCCCGTGATCAAGGGCGACGTGGCCTCGCCCACCACCAAGGAGTCGGTCGCGTGGCGCTACAACCTGGACGTGTCGCCCGTGGTCGAGGAGATGCCGCCCGGCGCCGACGTCGCCTACGTGTGCCCCGTGTGCGGCCAGATGTTCTCGCTGCACGACCGCCTGGCGAAGCACATGGCCTCGCGCCACAAGTCGCGCAGCGCCGCCAACGACAGCGCGAAGGCCTACAGCTGCGAGGTGTGCGGCCGCTCGTTCGCGCGCTCCGACATGCTGACGCGCCACATGCGGCTGCACACCGGCGTCAAGCCCTACACCTGCAAGGTGTGCGGCCAGGTGTTCTCGCGCTCCGACCACCTGTCCACGCACCAGCGCACCCACACCGGCGAGAAGCCCTACAAGTGTCCCCAGTGTCCGTACGCCGCGTGCCGCCGCGACATGATCACGCGCCACATGCGCACGCACACGCGCTACGAGGCGCAGCAGCAGCGCGCGGCCAGCAGCAACAACGGCAGCAACAACGGCAACAACAGCAACAACAGCAACAACAGCCTGCTTTTGAGCGGCTTCGGCGGTGAGGAGAAGTCGGCGCTCTCGATGCTGGGCGACGTGAAGCTCAACGTGCCGCTGCTGGTGAAGAGCGAGGAGCTGCTGCGCCAGTCACCGCTGCACGTCGGCGGCCTGCACGGCGCCCAACTGCCGATCGTGGTGAAGACGGAGAGCGCGTAGAGGAGGGCGTGCCAGCGCGCAGGAGCCGCTCGGGGGGCACCAAACCCTCGCTGCAGCTGGACGCCGATCACCTTCGCGGCAATCCTGGGACGCTCGGGCGGTCGGAGGGGCAGCGTAGTTCACCTCCTCGAGCACGAACAGCAGCAGCTCGGCGCGGGCGCTCCACAGCCACGTCGACCGCCAAATCTCGCCGCAAAGACTGAGCATCGCGTTGCACACTGAGACGGACGTTGACGAGAGCGCGGGTCTCTCCTTCCCCTCCTGCTACTGAAGAGACTCCAGCTGCGAAGTCACAAACACGAAGCGCTCAGCTCGCCTCTCCGTTACCGTTACCGTTACCCACTCCGACGACCGTATTAATTTATTCCTAATTTAGTTGTAGTTTTAGTTTAATCGCAGTTAAGTTCTCGTTAAGTTCACGTTAAGTTCTCGTTAAGTTCTCGTTACCCTGTTATCCTGTTTCATGAAATGAAGTAAAAACGTCCGAGTTTCCTTCCGTAGCGTAGTCGCAACCTGAGCCAAACTGCAGCCCGGAGCGGCTTGAAAGTCCAGCTAAGAGTTGCGGGCATCCCGCTGCCTCCGCTTTTCTGTTCGTTTTCGTTAACCGATTGCAGTGCGTCGGGCGGCCGACATTAACTTAGTTTAATCTAACGCATTCTGGATTCCTAAATCTTAATTTATGCTCGATTTTGGTTATGATTAGATTGTAGTGATTTTTGAATAAAGAATTGGAAATGAAGCGCTTTAGTTCGCAAAAAGTTAAAAGTTTCTTTCGTTTCTTTTCGCTTTTTTAGTTGATTCCTAATTATAATTTTCAGCTTCTTTATTTGACACGTACAAGAACAAACACAAGAACCAGAGATAACGGGAACTGGAACTGTAACTAGAGCACAACAAGACCGTAAACAAGCACAAGAACGAGAGAATAAAAGCAAGACAAACAAGAACGAGAAGCAAGACAAAGACAAAAACTGTAAGGGAATCAAATAACGGAATGCCAAATCAAATACAAGACAAGAAGAGAGCAATGAAAATAACAAGAGAGCAAGAACAAGACGAAGACAAGGTCGGGAACAAGAACAGCTGTGAAAGTACAGAAGAACGACGAGAGAGGAACAACGAGAACAAGAACGAAAACAGCAAGAACAACGTGAACAAGCGACCACGGACAAAAGAGAGCGAGTAATAAGAACGAGAGAACAGCAAGAACGAGGACAGGAGAGCAAGGACAAGAGAACAAGAACCAGAGAACGAGACAAAGACATGAGCAGGACAAGAGCGAGAGCCGGCAGTTGTAAGAATGCGAGCAGTGAGAGCGAATGTGAGAAAGTCCCCACCATCAGATTGAGTGCGCTCAGTAGCGCGAATCCTCTTCCTCTCCCTTACGACGCCGTGAGTGTGAGAACGGCGAGTGCGTTGAGCACGCTCACCTGGCGGCGGCGATTCCTTGTCGAAATTAATCCGCCTCTAGTTTTGTTCCTAATCCAGTCGTTATTTTCCAGCGCACCCACCCGCGCTGCGCACCGATTTCAGCGGTTAGGAGTGATAAATCTGTGCCGCTGAATGAGTGATGGCGGCCTCCCGCCACTCCAACTGCTGCCACACAGAGGCAGCGAGTGGAGCGGCCGTATTTCACCCGCCCAGATTTACGCCAAATTGTGCCGCAAATGATGTCGCCGGCGTACTTTATTGTTTTCGGCGCAGCACCGCCGTCACAAGCCAGCCACGCGAGCTCGCAGCTGGTGATGAATGGGTCCAGCAGCGGCGTGGAGGGTGGGGGCGCGGCGAGGCGGGTGGGGCGCGGCGTGGCGGGTGGGGCGCGGCGAGGCGGGTGGGGGCGCGTGCAGCCAATTGCTGGGCCAGAACAAGCGACGCGAATACGTGGAAATGCAACGCCGCGATCCGCAGCCGTGAAATTGCATCTGTTGTGGGTTGCAACGCGGTGCCGCGGATGGGCGGACCCGCGTGTGTTGTGTGACGGGGTGAGAGGGAGGGGGGTCGCGCGAGTGGAGGCCTCAGCGACATAGACACGGCTACTGCCTGCTCGCGGCTGGTTGACGCACGGCGTCCCTCGCAGAAGATGACACTCGGCTCGCGTGTGGGTCGCGCGCCTCTGCAGTTCAAGCGCTGCCACCAGCAGCAACCCAGCGGCGGCCCATCCAGAGTGAAAGTTATTTCGGTGGACTGCAGGCGGTTCGCCGAGCAACAGAGCGCATTAAAACGCGAACAACCCGCCCGCTCCTGCCTGCCTTCCTCGGCGAAGCGAGTTGCTCGAGTTCAGTAGCGCAACCCGTGCCGAACCGCGCTTAATAAGCCAGCATTAATTAAGTCAGCCAGCCAGCCCGTCGCCCGTCACCCGTCACCCGTCGCCCGTCGGCGCGCCGCGAATCGGGGTTAAACGGTGGCCGAGGTCGGCGCAATCTGCAATGCACCAGACGCCCCCGCCCACCCGCAGTCGGGGCAGCCACGAGACCTTCAAGCGGCCAACCGCCCAGCCGCCCACCAGCCCACCGCCGCCGCCACTCGGCAAACAACGGCAACGACAGCAACTTCGACGCTTTCGTACGAACTTTACTACTGATTGTTGTTGGTTGTTGTTGTGGTTGTTGTTGTTGTGGTTGTTGTTGTAGCGAGCACAGTAAAATCTGCATCGATGCGGTGGCCTGTCGTTTGTCTGCTTCCGTTTGCATTTCCAGTCTGTGGACGTGGACGAGTCTGTCTTCGCTCTGCGCCGCACGCCGTCTTTTGCGGGACTGAAGCCACTTTAGAAGTTCGGTCGCACGTGCAGAGGGTTCTACGAGGCTCTCGCACAGTGGGCGCGGTGCCGAGAAAGGGGCGCAGAAAGTGCAAACGCTTTTCAGAGCTGCCACGAGTTCGTGGCGCTGGTGACGTAAGCGTGCAGCGGTGCACACGCGGGAGGGAGATTCTTGGAATTCAAAGAGATTCTTTGAACTCTCGCAGATGGATTCTCGTAAATGCTTTCCTCTCGCACAAAACGGGGGAAACTGAAATTGATTGGGTCTTCTTTTCTAATCGGGGGCCAAGTGAGGAAATCTGATCCACTGTCGCTGCTGGCGACAAAGTCCTTAATAACCGTGAATGTCGAGGAGTGGCGTCAGAGGGACTTTCATCCCCCCCCGAACTACGTCCGCCCTGTCTTCAGTTAGTTCGACACGTGTTACGGCGTCGTGGCGGGTTTGTCAGGTGTTGGGTTCGGCGTCCGACCTCGTTGCGGGTTCTTCGATTCCGGACGGCCGCGCTCTCGCAGCGAACGCAGACCAGCGATGACAAGACGCGGATTAACGAGACGCACTGACGACACTTGCTGGAGAGCGACTGCCAAACTCACCCCACCTCAACTCGCAGAGGCCCTCGAAGTGC
Source organism: Sicus ferrugineus (assembly GCA_922984085.1). Lineage (NCBI taxonomy): Eukaryota > Metazoa > Arthropoda > Insecta > Diptera > Conopidae > Sicus > Sicus ferrugineus. The sequence goes on along the minus strand of OV277350.1, from coordinate 28,923,022 downwards.
GGACTCCACGTGAGTTCCTCGTTAGCATCACGTGGTGCAAAATTAGAGGGCATCCAGCGCGAAGAAAGCACGAAAGGGAACTCCGAACAGTCGCCGTCCACCATCCCGCCTCCACTCGCTCCCACCATCGCTCCACCATCCCTCCCTCCCTCCCGACCTCCCTCCCTCCATCCAGCGCACTTTTTGTGTCCGATGTCAACGGCGAACGCAATTTGTACGTCGTGTTGTCGTAAATTTTTTCCGGCTCGTGCTCACTTCCCGGCGAAGGAACGCCGTGCCGCGCCACACGGTTTCCGCTGGATGCGCCAGGATATTCATTCGGCGGCACGGCGATTGCAATCATCGTCGTCGACGAAACAAAAACTCGCAACAACGTGATGTTAAAAGCGATTGTCACGTGGTGTGTGTGTGTGTGTGTGTGTGTGTGTGTGTGTGTGTGTCTGATCTACAAGAATCCGGACAGCACTGCGCTTCGCTCCTTCGGCTCTCGCTCGTCCTTTATTGGATTCCTGAAGGAGCGCATGTTTCAGCGCTTAAATGGATTTTGGCACTGGCTGTCCCTGCCGGCGCTCTGCTGGCAGTGCTCGTCAAGCCGCTCCGCTCGACAGGACTGCTCAGGCTCAGCTTCCTCCACGCGCCGGACTTGTTTTACGACCTCGACACCCGACTGCCGACTGCCAACTGCCGACTGCCGACTGCCATTCGCAATTCGCAGCTTGGAATGCCTGCGAACGGCCAGCGGTGAGCGTGGACGATGGGGCGCCCATGCCGATCCCTGCTGCCGGCATCAACTCGCCTCGAAAGCAATGACTAGCAAGCAATCTTATCAAGGGTTCCAGCGACCCGACTGTACAGCAGATGAAATTTCCGTCACACGGAGGTGCCTTAAATTTACTCCAACTTAAACACTAAGAGACTTTTTCCTCACATACACTCGTAGTTAGCAGAAAGTATTTTAAATGTTGTATCCTGTAAATAGAAAGTCAACACAAGTCGTGTAAATACGGACGTCCAGGCGTCGACTTCGCCGCTATCTCGCTTCCGAGAAGACCTGCATCGCATGCAATGCAGTCTTCGAATACTCAATACCGACAGCTTTAGCGTGGACACGAGCAACTTAGTAACCAGCATCGTGAGAAACGCGTATTTTTGTACGGCTTTACGCGAGCAACTCAGCAGCGGCGGCGGCGCGTTCTCGGCGCCGGGAAGCGCCCTGCCAACGCGGCTCCGAGGACGCGCCGCCGCCGCTTGGTTAGCCAGTCAAGGAGCCGAAGTGGTGCGTGCTACGTTTCGCCGCACGTTCCGAGAATTTGTGATATTTTGGGAAACCCACGAGACTTTAAGTTCAAAGACGACTGTTTGCTTGAAAGCGTTTTTGAAAGCGTTTTTACGGGGAACGCTTCAGTGACAATCCTCGGCATTAAGTTAGAACAACCACAAGTATTCCGCGTGGAGAAGAACTCCTCGAGTCAAGCGCGGATTCATAGCGCGCACGTATGCTCCCGACCTTCAGCTGGGAGGGAGAACGGCTGAGCGCGCTGCCTCCAGCGGCCCATCTGCGAGCAGGCGGCCCCGAGCTTCCCTAACTTTGGCCTCCTGCGCTCCAAACAGCTGCAACACGCTCGAAGGAGGGCCTCTGGAGGCGCGGCGCTCGCACGGAAGCACAGTTTTTGCCCTTCGCTTGGACCCAAATAACGCCCTCTAAAATTGTTCGCATCTCGCACTATTAACAACTCCAAATACATAACCGACGTTTTGATCTCCACTCTTTTCCAACTCTCAAGTCCGCATGAACATTTTTGCTGAAGCATGCCAGCGCCATCTCAATACATACGAATTATCCGCCACTCTAGTGGGCACACGGAATTTGCGAAGGTTTTAATACAATCCGAATACAAATATTTAGCATGTAAGCAGCTAACAGAAGCAACGCGAGGTTAAGACGGTCGAAATTAAGCTAAGAGTTTGTTCTTCCTTATTAGCAAATCTATTGATAACACAAGATGCCACAAAATAAACGCAAAGTCTAATGATTCAATCGAGCCACGAGTTTTTCTTATTTCACCGACGTAGAGGTGTCGGCCTGGTGTTCGCTGGGTTGGAGGGCTCAATGAGGGTCTACCCGGACTTACGGAGGTCGAGGTTGTCGAGCTGTTAGGCGGACCTTTCACCGTGTGCGCCCCGCTGCCACTATTTGGACCCTGGTAAGTCACTGGGACGCCGTACGCACGACTTCCCGGACGAGGGCCACGTCCGGCCCGAGGGCGCGCGGTGTGCTTTCCTGTCTCCTGTTTTGGTGGGCGGGAACACCCCAGGATGGCCTTGATACGACGACATCCCTGGAAACCGAAGAAGCAACAGTGTCCCGCCCATGCCGAAGTTTTCAGTAAATTGTGGAAGCTTGACTTTTTAAAAAACGCAATCCGAAATCGCAGTTGCGAGGAGGGCAAATGACTCGAAACCGGTTCCGAAGTCGTGGGGAGAATGAGTCCGTTGTTTTCGATCGCACGCAGAAACCATTCCGAGCAGATCCGCACTGAGGTGTCCGCGTCCCCTTCCCCGGATTCCAGCGAATTCACGAGACGCTGATGCAGCGCCCACTGAAACTGAAGCCTCGCAAGACTCGAAGCCTCGATGCTCTCAATTTCAGTGGCCATCATCGACTTCCCGCCGAATTGATAACACGTCGTCTCCACCTACAGCTCCAGCTACCGGTTGCCTCCTCCGCGTCCCGCGTCCCCCACACCCGCTTATCGGGTTGTTCAGGTTGAACGGTGATGCGTGCGGCAAGATGCGGTCGCCACGTCGGTCCGAAGTGCTGCCGGCTGTGCGAGGATGCACGGCGCATGCGTGCATCCGTCCGTCCGTCGGCCGGCGCGGTGGACGCGGAGGGCGCAGCTGGTTATAATTACAACTGCCAACGGCAGCTCAGTGCCAGCGTCGAGTGGATCAACGTCAGCCGCCGCGTGAGGAGCACTCAACAGTCGCCGATGCCGACTTCGCAGTCGCTTGCTGGCTCCACCCGAGCGCAGGGGCAGCGCGCGGCATGCGTGTGCAACGCGACTTCCCGCCTGCAACACGATACGGACAACAGCAGCGGCGACCAGGGCAGCCTGCACTCTCGCAGGACGCAGCCGAAGTGCCTTCACCAGGTTTGCGGCCGTCCGCAGGTTGGTGGTTCCTCGCCGCCACTCCGTCCACCGCCGCTGCGACTCTGCGGCGGACGCACTGCAATTTGCTCGAGTCGAGGAGAGACGAAGGCACCACAGCACCGGCAGCAGCAACGGCTGCCGGCTGGACGCGCGGGCGTTGTGCTGCCTGCTGATGGAATGCCAGCAACTGGTTGGCGCAGAAGTGATCCGGCGATGTTATCAACGACAGGCACAGCAACAGCAGCGAGACAACAACAACTGCTCATTGCAGTAATGATGATTGCGGCTTAATTATGGGGCATCCGACGTGTTGCCACCAGCAGCCACCGTGCACGCAGGTGGAGCCGTCCAGCCGCGGAGGGGAGCGGAGGGGAGCGGCGCGGCCGGCGGTTGCGGCGCAGGGACCAGCCAGCCACCCGCCGTCAGCACGCATGTGCTTCGTATTCAAATGCGAAACCGGACGTGGACGGCGGCGAGAGGCAGGCGGGGCGGCCGGGGAGTCGAGGAGCCGGGGAGTCGAGCCACATGCAGCGAACAACCGTCGAGTGGCCCATTTTTTGCGCAGCCCAGCGACGCAGAAGCGGCAACAACGCGCGACGCAACATGCAATCACAGCTGCGCCAACGACTGCCGCTGCGCCGACTGCCGGCTGCCGGCTGCCGATCGCCGGCGGGCGGCACGCGGGGTCGCGCAATCGCTCGCCATCCTGTGTTTTCGCTCTCGTCCCGCTCTGGTGTCTCGGCTGCTTTATGAATGAGAAGCGCAATTACTGGGCGGCCGCGTTTTTGCGGTGGCACCCAATTTCGGCTGCGATAAAAAGTTAATTGGCGGAGGCTCTGCCTTCACGACGCCGAGACCGCGGGACGAAGGCGTTCTCGTTCTTCGGCTGCGGCGGCGGTTTCTGCAACCCGTCGCGACAGGTTGGGCGCTACTTTCGAGTGCTTCGATTCTTCTTCACTTCACAACTGAATCCACGAACAGGTGGCCTCTCTGCGGTGCCCTGCGCCACTTCTCGCCGAAACTAGGAGTCACTGCGAGTGCGTGGCGAGAAGTGATTCCTGCACCGCCGGCGGTCACCTGCTGACCGCTCTACAGGTTGTTGTTTGCTTAGATCGTTAGAAGGCGGCAGACGGCTTCATCGCGGTCGCAGCTGCGGCTGCACTTCAAAGTCTCCGTGCTAATTAGATCGACGCTCTTGCGCCGGTGGGGGCGGAGGGGAGGCTGCGTGGCTGGCGTGTCAAACTGATTTCGTTACAATTATAAAGTTGCATTCTTTCCGCGCTGCTCTTAAGGGCAGCAAGAAGCGGCCGCGAAGTGGATCGTCGGGCGAAGAACACCCAACGCGTGTTTGAGCGACTCATTAGCGTCCCGCGGCGGCTGCTCGCTTCATCTCACTTCCACCGAGGTGCAGCCGAAGGGCACTCTGAGCGGCACTCAGATTTGGAGCGCGTAAAGGCTGCTAATTCAATTATGAGGAAACACTGCGTCGGAAGAGGGCAGAGGGGCGCCGCATCGCGCTCCAGCTGGAATTGAATGCCACCTGCTGCACCAACCCGAGTGCGACTTGCTCACCGCTTCGAGCAGCGCGACGCGCCCTCCCTGGCCGCCCCGCACCGGCATCTCGAGCGCACTCGCAACTCACGACACACGCGGTAACACTTGACACTCATGGCTGCTGCTGCTGCAGCATTCCGGTGCCCGCCGAAGCGACAAGAGCTCGCTTGCATTGTTGTTGCCTCAAACGGCGATTGCCGATGACGCCGCGTGGCTCCGGTGCCGAATAAAGTCTCGAAGCTCCAGCGAGAGCAAAAACAACAACGACTTCGCGAGGTAGTCGTGATAATTTTGGTTTATATTTGCTGGCACGATTCTAGGCGCTGCTCAGTTTTTTCCTTGCAAGCCGGCGTCGCTGTGCGGCTGCGGGCCGCTCGGCAAGCTTGGGTTTGCGCACGCGGGACTTTTGAAGATGAAGACAATCACGGAACAACAAATCGATGGCGCAACTGAGAATAGCGTAGCAGCAACAACAACAGCGACAGCGAGATCTGTAGTCGAAGGAGGAAGTTCTTCCTGCAGCACCGGATAGAAAAGTTGGCAGTGCCGTGCGAAAAACGGAGCGCATGATGAGTGCTGTGAAGTGTCGCCAGCCAGGAGAAGAGTGGGAAACACAATCGCACTTCAATGCCTGCGTCTGCGCGCACAATTCCCTCGCAGCCGCTCCGAGTTCCGCAATCGCAAGTCCGCAGTGGAGCGAACAGAAATCGAAGATAATCCGGCGCGCAGGCTGGGCGAAGGAGCTGCTGGGCATCCCCTGGACGGAGCGTCCATCGACAGCCACGACGATTCGCCCAACGGCCAGCCAGAGCTCCCTCTTCACAAAAGACGCCCGCTTGCACGCCGTTCAGTCCGCTCCGCCCGTGCGGCCGCCGCGGACCCAATAAATGGAAACATCACGCGATTTAGCACGACGTCTACGTGCTGCGGCTGTTGTTCTTGTTGGAGGGCATCATTATCCCCTCACACGAGCTGCGGTAGTGGCGGCGGCGCAATTTGGCGCAAATCAGGCGCAGGCGGCTGCGATAGCGAAGAAGCAGGAGCTGCGATCCACGTGTTGCGCGTGCGTCCGTCACGAGGCACGGACGCCGCCCTCGGCTCTCCACTTTCTGCAGCTGTTTGTCGTGTCTGAACAAATCAATTGTTTTTCAATCTCGGTGCGGCACCAGCAATCTGAGCCGCCGAGGGGGCAGGAGGGCAAGCGGAGGGAGAGAGGATGCTTATTCAAGAGTGTTTTCAGCCGATTAGAAGAGTCGGTTTCACTCTCAGCATTTCACGACGAATTTCGGTCGAACTTGGAAGGACGCGACATTGCGAGATTTCTATATTGCGTTGCCTACTGCGCTGAAAACGGGCGAAAACAAGTCGAAATTTAGCTAAAACTGCAATAACTACTTCGGCACCCATTCCCGGAAAGGCGACGTCCGCCGCCCTTTGAGTCCCTGACTCCCCCGGCTTCGCAATAAAGAGTTTCTTCGAATTACGTGATATATTTGCTCGTCTCTGCCTTCAACAACGCGTTGACACACAAACACATCGCGAAGTAAGCTTACAACATAACGGTTACATCTAACGGTTAGGCATGAGGTTAACTTAGTGGGTGACCCGCGCGAGGGGCGGGTGGTGAATCAGCTGCGGAGCGGCTCGACCGAATCGAACTGAGGTGAGTGAAATCGATTAGTAAAGCTTCTCGGTGATCTTCAGCTTGCCGAACTTCCCGTGCAGGTGGTGCTTGGCGAGGGTCAGCAGGTCGGCGTGGGCGCCCACGTGGTGGCCCGAGTACACCCGGTGCACCACGGCGGCCGGCTGGTGGTGGTAGTGGGCGACCGGCACGTGGTGCACCACGGCGGCCGAATGGTGGTCGACGACGTGGGCGAGGGGAGCCGCGCTGTGGTGGTGCACGACGGCGCCGTGGTGGCCGGCGTCGTGGTGCAGGACGACGCCCGCGTGGTGCGCGTGGTGCGCGTCGCCGACGTGGTGCACCAGCGCGCCGGAGTGGTGCACGTCGCCGGCGTGGTGCACCAGCGCGCCGGCGTGGTGCAGCTCGGAGTGGTGCAAGTCGGCGGCGTGGCGGTGCTCGTCGATGTGCTCATTCTGGTGCACCACATGGTGGTCCACTTCGGGCTTCGTGTAGTGCAGGAAGTGGTGCGGCTCGTGGTGCACCACCTTGGTGACGTGGTGCACCGGTTCCACCTGGTGTATGGCGCCGTGGTGGATGACTTGGGCGGCGGGCGCGTGGTGCACGTTGACGGCGACGTCGTGGTGAGCGTCGACAGCCACCTGGTGCTCGTTCGTGTGGTGGTAGACGGGATGCTGCTGTGGCCCGTCGATCACAATGGCCGAGGACCGTCCGAAGTGCACGGCGGCGTCGGCGTGGTGAATGTCGCCGTGGTGAATGTCGCCGTGGTGAATGTCGCCGTGGTGGACATCGGCGTGGTGGACGTCGGCGTGGTGCAAATCTACGGCGTGAATGTCGGCGTGGTGCAGGTCGCCGTGGTGCAGCCCGGCATGGTGAAGATCAGCGTGATGAGGACCGTCGACGAAGTGTGCCACCTCGTCGGCGTGGTGCGGCAGCAGTCCAGCTTTGACGGACAAAGCGAAGGCCAAGACACAGATGACAGTCTGCGAGGAGGAGTGGGAGGGAAGGACACGTGGTTAGTTAACGGTAGAGAATTCCTGCGCCGACCTCGGTCGACCCCAGACGTACCTTCATTACTAAGATTTCGCGCTTGGGTTCAATTTACTCAGACTTCACAGAAGAAACGACTTCGCTGATGGAAGGTGCAGCGGTAACTGATGACCACCACTGGACTCCCGCGCACTTTTATACCGAATCAGCTCCGCGAGGGCTCGTCGTGGATGGAGGCGTCCAGCGCGCGCCAACCAGAAGGCGACCAGAAGCCGCTGGCCGCTGGCCGCTGGTGCGACAAGAAGTGCCAAACATGCGCGGCGGCGTCGTTGCATCAGCCCGCGCGGAATTCCCACCGGCGAATCGAAGCGAAATGAAAGTGAAGCCGGCGCATGATGCGCATAATTAATGCGCGCGCGCGCCAGCACTCGAAGAAGCTTGAGTGGCTCAATAATCGGGCTTCGCTATTACGTAAGAGGGCAGCTAGAGTGTCTATGAAGCGACCGCAGCCAGCTAATTCCGCCCGATTACGCATTCGGAAGCCGGCGGTCATGCGCCGCCTGGCCTTCGGTGCACACGTGAGAACATCCGCGAGGAAACGTGAGCGAACTTGCCGCTCAATCGCAGCGACGCCGCTCTTTTCCGCCACCGCAGCCGAGGACTGCTCACGCTTCTCTCGCTTCGCCACCCACCGCCAACCCGTGAGCCAGCGAAAGCCTGCGCACTCAAGTTTCTCTCCTCAAATTGTGTCGCTGACCAACTTTGATTTTATTGCCACACGTCCGTCCGTCCGCGGCAGAGGTACGCATGTGACTGCCGAGTTAATCGGTCGCCGGTCGCTGTACGTGTTGTGGGCTGCCAGAGCTTCCGATTGTTACGCTGCGTTTGCGTCGCCGTTGTTTTTGTGTCGCCGTTGTTTTTGTGTCGCCGTTGTTTTTGTGTCGCCGTTGTTTTTGTGTCGCCGTGAGATTTTTCGACCATTACGTCGCTTCTTTACCGACGCGGACATCCCAGCCGAGTCGAATTCGGGTTCAGTCGGGACAGCCGACTGGTCGTTTCGTCCGCAGAAGCACTTTTCTGCAGCAAAAAGCAAATTCCAAAAGCAGAATTTGAAGCGATAATTGAGTAAAGAGTGCAAATTGCTTCTTTAAATTCGAGAACGGATTGCAGGATTAGGATGCAAGCGTCTGTCGCGTCTGTCGCGTCTCCTGCACCTTCCAGGCAGACGACGACCCAGTGACCCAGAAAGCGTCTGGACGCCGAACACCAGCTATTCCGTCGGCGTTTCGCCAGCCGACGTGCCTGAAATTGGTTTACCCGCAGCCAGACGTGTCGTCAGCGCTACGCTTGGCCGCTTCGACGACAAGCAATTACATAATTATTTGGGCAATTAAGCGCGACTGCAATGAGCGAATTGAGCGATTGATTTGTTGGCCAATCACGCATCTCCGCAAGCAACTACGTGCGCGCTGTCAGCTGTCAGCAGCTGGTTGTGGATCGGCTTTCGCTACGCACGACGCCGCTCTCAGCCCACACACGCCCGAGTCGTCCGGCGGCGTTTTAATAATTGCGATCAAGTGTTTGCTGAGCAGTACCGAGCACTAATTCCGCAATTAGCAGCGACATTAACGCTGCCGAGTGCTGGTGGGCTGGCCGCACGCTGTTCCGCACTCGCAGTCGCAGCCGCAGCCGCAGCCACGAAGTGTCGCCTTCGCTCGCCCCGCTGTTGGCTGCACTGCAATTAAAACTGTCAAAACATGACGTCTGCATTTACTGTTGCTTCAACGGCTTCACACCGTTCGCTCTTCGCTGAAGTTGAGTGCGTTTTATGCTTCAGAAGCTGGTGGGTTCGTCTAACAGTTGGAACTCCACGTGGCACCTGATATTTGCACTTGCTTTCGACAACAAGAAGTCCACCACTGAATCGGATGCAGTGAATCCTCTGACAGAGGAACAAAATCGCGGAAGAACCAATTTTCCTGGAAATGCAGGAGCAAAATGTGTCAAAAAATTTCGAAGCGGTTTCCCCTACTTTATTGAGAGCCACAGCTACACTTTTAAATGAAATGAATGTTTTTCGTTTGAGATCCGCTAGCAAACCGAAACTCAGTTCAATATGTGGGTAGAATTTTCGGATTTTAGGCTAATTTATGGCAAGCAATTCCTCGCCCGCAATTCGTCGCCAGCAATTCATCGCAGCATTCAAAAAGCGCGCTGTGGGATTCCCGTTAATCTTGAAGAATTACCGTTAATCTTGAACTTCTTATGTGGCAAATAATTTGTAATAAAAATAAAAGAACAAAATCGCTACAATAAAAAATTCAACGAAAATAGTTTTACAAAAATGTGTGTGAAAATTTCTTAAATTTTTAGAATTAGGTGCTGATGCTGAAAATATAAATTATTTTCCATTTTCCGTCATCGTCGGCAGGGGATTTTCAAACAAAGTTGAAGAACTCGTCCAAATTTTTCCAAACTAGAATCTTTTTTGGCCCATTTTTCATGTAATGGAGTTGAAAACGAGGAGTTGAAAACGCAACCACATCGCCGCCAAATGATTTCTTATTATTTTCTTGTTATTCATTTAAATTAACTTATTTCGAGCGGTTTTTTGAAAGCATCTGCGAACGCAAATCGAATCAAAGTGGGGATTTTCGAAGGTGTAAAACAGTGAAAATGTATTAATTTCATCCAACGAAATCGGCGTCTGACAGCCCGACTTGCATTGTCGACCGCTAATCCAGCCGCTAAAGTAGGGCAGCAGAGCTGAGGGCGTGGCAGCAACCGAATCTACTCTAGTTTAGTGGCAGATAATGGAAAACCCGTGCTTGAGGTGATTTTTGCAGGACAAACACCTTCCGACAACAATGAGCTGACAGCTGCTGGCTGGCAAAAATAAGTCGGCCGCGCGGCAGCAAGTGAGGCGGGCTGCGGGCAGTTGGCGCGGTTCCTCGTCGGCTGCTCGCGTTGCTGATGATTTATTGTTGCAGCTAATTTACGTGCGCCGCACTCGTGGCAGGTTGCAGGCGGCGATGGCGGCGACGGCGGCGACGGTGGAGGTGGCGGGCCGGCGGTGGAGACGTGCGCTGAACAGCTGCAGCAACAATTGCTGGCGACTTTGAAGAGTTGGCCGGCATCGCGTTTCCCCTGGTGGCGGCTCGTCTAATTACCGCGCGCGATAATTGGCGCGGGAAGAGAAGAGGCGTGCTGACTGCGCACCCTCTCGTCCGAAAATAAACTTCTTTCGCAACCTGAATTGATGTCGCGCGCGACTGCAACGCGACTGCCAGAATCCGCTTGGTGCGCCCAGCGCGGACCTGACGACGGTTTCGAGTCACTGCGACGCACGACGCGGTTTTCAGGTCGCGACAGAGAGCGCGGTTTCCCGAGGAATAACTGTCAGTGCGATGCCTTCGATGCGTATCTTCTGACGTCCCCTGTCAATAACGGATCCACTCAGCGCACTCGCTGCCTTCTGATGCTGATGGAACCCGTTCGGCTGATGCAGTGCAGTCCACTCAGCCGCTGGAGTTGAGGGGACGGCGGGGAGACGGTGATCGGCCAGGCTGCAGCGACATCAGTCGCGTCGGCCCGCTACGCGTCCGAGTGGATGCATTTTCCGGCGAATCAGCTCGCGCCAATTTGTCAAGCGAGCTGCTCGGCGATTCCGCATGCCGGAGCGGCAGTCGCTGATTAGGCCGGCCGATCGACTGGCGCGCATTGCACCGGCTGCCGCGTCTTCAAAGCAGCTCCGCACCGACAAAGCCGCGTTGCACCCGCGCGCGTGCGTTCCTTGCGGCGCGCAGTGGCCCGTCGACCCCGCAATCGTCTTCTAATTGAAGCTGCAATTTGCTTAAAGTGTTCGCCACGCACTGAGCCGCTCCCGCCGGCCGCCCCGACAACAGGTGACGCTGATGAGGCCGCCGCTGATGACGGCGCAGATGATGTGCGGCTGCCGCTTGCGATTGCGCACTCGCGCCGCCACATAATGGACTCGCGATCCATTCATTGCGCGGCGATCGCGAACCGACCAGCCGCCCGTCCCCGCCCAGCCGCACAAGCGCGCGGTGGCTGTCCGGCGGCGTCTTTTGTCAACAGTTTGTTCAGTTCGACAGCCGGCTGATGCGTGCCGCCTGCGAGATGCCGCGGCCGCCTCTGATTGCCAGGCGGCTGCTCGCGCCGAGCGGACGAAATTAGCACCTGAGCAGATCAAATTCCTGTAGATCACGGCGGCCGCTGGATGCGTGGCTGGCATTGTTTGCCGCTCCATTAGCAGGAGCTGCAGTGATGCCTCGGTCGGGCTGCCACTGCACCGCCGCTGCGCTCGCCGACCGCCCGTCCACTAATAAAGCGATCTTCGCAGGCTTCCCGCCGAGGAACCATCGATCGGAATGGCATCGATCGGGGACGCGTACCTGCCCACTGAATGGCGGGCGCTCAGATCAGAGGCGGTCGCTGGCGAAGCAGACGCGAGAAGTGGTTTCATTGAGAGGAGACCCGCTCCCGAGTCCTCCGCGGGCGACGGACGACGGGCGAGGGACGACGGGCAGCCGCGCTATTGTACGCCGTGATGATGATCTCAGCTGGCCGGCTGCCGAAGCGCGGTCTGGCTGCCGGTTAATCCATCGCGTTGTTGGCGCTGCTGCGATGAAAGACGCGATCCGATCGCTTTTTGTTGCGCGCACTGCGATCTTCGCTGGCTGGCTTCGGTTCATCTTTTAATCATTTCGCCCAGCAACAGGGCATTCTTCTCCCCCCCACACCCCTTTTCACTCGACCACGTCTATCTCGTCGGAGCGGATTCAGTGCCAGAAGAACGCTTTGTGTCCGCTGGCTGGCGAGGACCGTCTCGCTGCTCCGCAAGGCGCGGCTCCAGCGGTCGGCGATGGTCTCGCCGTCGGAGTCCGCCGCGAATTAACACGCTTTACGTCGTTAATGTGTGAGCCGAGCTCACTCCCCAGCAGCTTCCGTTCCGAGTCATTCGTCTGGTTATGCACGCGCGGCCGCATTCGCCACGCAGCGGCCGCCCGAGAGCAGCCATGAAGTCGAAATCGATATCGACGGACACTCGGCGCGATCTGTTGCCGCCGCGCACCGGCTGCCGCGCCGAATTCTCTTGCTTTTCCGATTAACTTCTGAGCGGCCTCGTGATGGGCAGGAGAACCCGCCGCCGCTGCTCCTCCTCCGCGCCGATCTGCAGCGATCTGCAGCGATCTGCAGCGATCTGCCGGCGGAGAGTGTGAAGGTGAACGCAGCGCGTCGTGAATCACGATGATTAAAAGTGCATCTAGTGGGGCGAAGAACCTGCGAGCATCGGCCGGGTGGGGATCCAGTGGATCGGAGCGAATCGGTCATGAGGCGCAACTGCTGCGAGCGCTTCCTCGTTGCTGGTGGTGCGTGCTGCCGGGAGAGTGTGGGGGACGAGTGCCCCCTAACAAGTACAATGAATCCCATCCAAGGGATCATTTTAGAGTCCCTTCCGGTTTTCGTTACAAAGTTCAATTGTACGGTTAAAATGCTGCAACAGCAAATGCAAACCTGAATTTGCTTACCACTGAAATTCGTGTTGGAAGACATTCTGGCGCCCCCTGGAAGGAGAGCCGGGACTCCACACCCGTGTGCGACGCGGTGCAGTGAAGGGATTCGACTGCGATTGAGTGTTGCGATTGAGTCGTTGCGGCGGATTCTCGGTGGGCAGCATGCTGGTCGCCCCTGCGCGCATCCTGCCAGTCCGCGGAAGTCTCACGGTGCGCACGGTGCGCACGGCGGCTGCGGCTGCCCCTCTGCCGCAGCACGCAGCAGCTCCGCGCGTAACGCGATAATTACGCGCTCTGGTATGCGTTCGTCTGCTACGCGATCCCATTGTTCCTCATGCTCGCCGGTAATTGCGGCAACGGCAGAGCGGAGATGCAGCTCTCCTCGCAGCGTCGGCCGCGACATCAGAGGTGTCGAGTGTTAATGGACGCACACCTGCGCGCACCGCCGACTGCGCACGCAGCGCTCGCAACAGGTGTTGCCAGCAGCGTTGGCGGGGTGGCTGGAGCGCGCCGTGCGCAGACGAGCGAAAGAGCAGCGCGAGAACTCATTTAGCGCGGCCACAGCGCGCCGATCTAGAAACAATCAGGCCGCCGGCTACCAGCCAAGTGGCGGCCACTTGTTTCTGCCACCGAATAATGGGGTGCGCGCAATCAGGCGTGCGAAGGGTGCGGCGAGCGGCGGCTGCGCGCCAGGTGGCCAGGAAGCGGGAGCATGAGAAGTAATTGCAGGCCAGCAATCGAGGAGCGCAGTCGAGGAGCGCCCGACACCCGGTGCGCGCACGAACGCAGCCTCGGCCTCGTGCAGCAGACGCGGCCGAAATCCAATCTTCTCAACTGCTAATGCGGTCCAGAGACACCTCGAAACAGCGTCTGGCCGACTGCTCGCCGCTGACCTGCACGTGAGTGGCGGTCCGCTCACGTCCGCTGCAGTACGGGCGCGTCACGCGGTGGATGCGGCGGCTCCCCGGTGTCATTTGCGAATAATTGCAGCTCCCGAGCGGCCGCTGCAGCAATCGGTGTCGGCAGATGGGTGGCCGCTGGCCAGTCAGCCGCCGCCGCCGCCGCCGCCGCCGACGGTGCAGGCGGACGACAGAAGTGCAGCAGAGATGAACGTGTCGCTGCCGCGCTCCGGCTGGCTACCTGTGCCGCCTGCGCCGAGCGGCCTCTGCTGCTTGCAGCGAGACGTGGGAAGAAAGCAGCGCAGGTAGCGGCGGCCGCCACTGCAGCCGAATGACAGGCGACATCCTCGCCCAGATAAGCATCCCTTTGAAGGGAAGGCCGCCGCGTGGAAGGCGGTGGCTTCTTCAGCCAGATCAATGAAGACCTTCGAGGACCCTACAACTGTCGCCACACGAGAATGAGCTGAGTTATGGCTGCGTATTTCAGTCTGGCCATCAGATCAGAATCGGATCGGGATGTCGTGGAGCCGCAAGGCAAAATCAGTACGAGACGCGGAGACGAAGAATCCCCGATAGCGAATTAATGAGCAATAAAAATCTGGGTGCGGGTCTCTGCGACGGTCGGGACGCCTTTGCCAGGATACCCGTCTGCGAGAAGAGCGAAGCCAGCGAGGGCCTCCTGAAACGTGTGCAGTTGGTCTGCCTCAGTCACGCACGCGAGACCAGACACACCGTGCACACCGGAGCTGCTGAGAGTCAAAGCAATCATTTTAGAGGGGATTAAAACGGTGATGAGTGCGATTAGCAGGCCGTCGCGGCTGCAGAAACCGTTAACCGCCGAACACAAGAAGTCGGTCGACAGAAAGCGGCTCATCTCTGCCCCCCCCCGCCCCACCCACTGTCGCGGCGAGCGCCGGCCGCATCCACTCGACACACGAAGGTGTTAAAATTGAAACACGACGTTGACAGGTGAGTCAGTGCGGCGTGGGAGCGAGTGAGGGGCGGCCATGTCGCCCGCGGCCGAAGCAAACCACTCAACTGTTGGAGCTCCGCTGCGGCTCCGGAGCAATAAATGTCAATGCATTTTAATCGGCCTCGACAGTTACGAGCGACGACAGGTTGAGCGCGTCTCACTCGGCTGAGTTTTTTGCTTCGACTTCTACGAGTTTCTCGGCGAAGGTGGTGGACTATAACGGGACCGGATGGTACCGCTGCGGACGGTGCTGATCTGCGGGCGGACGCGCTGGCACAACGCGAACAGGCGCACGCCCGCCTTTAGCAGGGGGGGCGCATCCTGGCCGGCTAAATTATGTTAAGTCGTTTCTAAGAGCCTCGAGAAGCTGCTGTGGCTTCGAAGCAGCTCTGGCAGGAGGCGGGTGAAGCCTCCACCGCAGCGCGACGAGGGGCGCGAGGAGCAGATCGAAGCCGGAAGGGTCTGCATTCCGGTGCGATTAGCTGTTCGCGGCTTGTTTGCAGTCAGATTTGCACGGCGCTGCTTCGGAAGGAATGCCTTGGCTTCCTGCGCAGCGGTTCCGAGCGGATGAGCAGCGCCGAGCGCCGAGTGGCGACGGCATCACCGCCGAGGAGGGGGCAGAGTCACTCGTGCATTGCTGCCGCTGCTCCGGTTGTCCACTCAGCAACGCGAAGAGAAGCCGCGGACGCTTATTTTGTGGCGTTTGTTGCGGCGGCTCATCCAACACATAAAAAGTGCCGCTGCCGCCGCCATTGTTTCGAAGGCCCTCGGAGCTCACGGCGGCAGCGACAACACCGACAGCCGCAACTGAACGCGGCCGCAAGAGTTTCCTCGAGCCTCCTGAAGGCTGCGCGAAGTTGCACCTACTTAGGTGCGCGGCACGGGCGGCACGGGCGGCACGGGCAACTTCCAGCTGCACTTGTTGTCCGTTTTTGCGGCTGTTGCACCGCAACGAGGGCAGCCGCAGTGGGCAGTGGCGAGCGCTGAACAAGGAATTCATTAAAATTACTTTTCACTCGGAACACAGCAAATCGGCATGGAAAACACGCGGCCAGCATCTCCCAACAACGTCGGGCGACATCATAAAACACGCCAACAACAACAGCGCGGCGGCAGCAACATGTTCAAGTGGGACGGCGACAAATTGTGGAAACAAAAGCCTTTTAAAATCGCCCGTTGCTGCTCCCTAAAAAGCAGCGATTGTGAAAGGGTCGTAAAAAGAGACGAAGCGGCCGCGACGCCGACCGAAACAAGAGAATGGCCGGAATTCTGTGTTTTTACGGCTGCCATTCGCCGAATAAGAATAAACGGCTGCAGCAGCAACAAAGGTGTGCCGCGCACATCAAGTAGCTGGCGGCACTCGGCGACCTGACGACTGGCTTCCTCAGAAGCCGCCGAAACCCTCCGGGAAACGTGGAAGAAACCCGTTGCGCGCCAGGCATCCTCACTCCGCGCCGCTCGAGTCGGCGGCGCGCATTCAAATCTGCGCGGGAAGGACGCGGAGGTACGCTGAGCCTTCGGAGGACGCGCGCCACCCACAAAAGCAGCCGCACAGAGGCCAGCAAGCGCCTCCCGGAACCGTCCGCGCCCCGGCCGTCTTGGCCGCCTTGGGAAGACCAACACCGGCCATCGCCGAAATGCAGTGGCGATCAAAGGGCGGCGTTCATCGGCCGATTCGCGGTCGAAAGCGGCTTCAATGCGCGAGCTCACGAGACTCGTGCGGGTGAGCACCACGACAGCCTCCCTGCTGCCCGCTCCGCACCCCTCCTCGCCCACCATCGCCAGCCACATCATGTTCGAAGTGAAGTCAATGCAATCAGACTGCAATCTGACAATCTGTCGCTCTCTCTGACGTCGCCGAAGCCACGGTTGCAATCGCAAGCAACAACAACAAAGTCAGCCAGACTTCTTTTGATTTGTGGCGCTCTTAACGATGACTTCGTCCCCACATCGGCATGATTCTCGAAATATTCGTCTGCCCCACTCCCTTCCACTCGCGGCTTAACTGTTTCTAATAGTACAACAACAAGAACAACAACAACAACAACAGTAACAACAAATAGCAGGGATACCGGGCCGCCACCGTGAGGGTCCACCGACGGCTCAGTGCATCGGGGGACCCAATTTTCGCTATAAACACCCGACTCTCTTGTCCATCGGCGCGTCGTCAAGATGACGACCGAACGTGTGTCAATTAAACGTAAAGCGTCAGCCGTAATGAACTCCCGAGTAAGCTTCCGTGGCCCGGATGGCGCTTTGATCGGGTGGTCTGCGGACTGCGGGCTGACGGATCGGCGCATCGGCGCATCGGCGCATCGGCGCAGCGCGGCTGCCTGGAAAGCGACTGCCTTCAGGAGGTGACTTCGATTCTGTTGGTGGCAACGGCGTTGACATCGATTACGCCGACGTGCAGCATGTCGAGGAGGGCACGTAGCCATTAGAAGGCGACCGGTCGCCGGGGACGCGGCCACATTTGGCAGTAATGAGCTGTCGTCTCCCCGCGGACACGTGGACGGGAGCTGTAATTGAGAGGATGACGCAGCAGGTTTTGAGTGACGAGCTGCTGCCCAGTGAGGGGAGGGAGATGAAGAGGAAGGCGAAATTATAACTGTATGTTAAGAGAGATAGAAAGAGGGGGGGGGGTGGAGAGAAGTGAGGTAGAAGCAGCTCTCAACCTGTAGAGGGAGGAAGATGTGCCGCCAGCAAAGAGCGTTGAAATGGAGTCAACTTCTGAAGCAGAGCCAGCCACCTTCGCACAATCTGGCATCCTTCCCAACTGGCATTCTGCACCGTTGCACGCTCTCGTTCCACCAGCCGACACCACCAATCGCGCTCTCCTTCCGTCCCTTGAACCCTCGCAGTCCACACGTCGCCGCGGCCTCCGGCAGTAATCGGCGATCGCCGTAGCACCGGCTAGAGCGCCACCGCTGACGTTTGGCTGCATCGTGACCATTTATAGCGACTTAAATTACCTCGCATTAGATGGGAGTACAGCAACCCCATTCGTCCGGCGGGAGCTCCGCGCTCCAGATTGCACCAGCTGAGTTGGAGGAGAGCGCCGTCCTACTGATGGCGGACACGGCATCAACTGGACGGCGCGTCAACTGGACGGTGGCAGTTTAGTCGAGCGCTCGTTAAGCAATTACATCGCTCCCTCGTCAGCGCGGAGACTCGGCTCGGGGACCGCGAGCGCACCGGCACCGGCACCGGCGCTGCCGTCTCACAGCCTTGTGATCGCGCCCGACGCCCGGCGGCGGAGAGGCGGCCTTGTTAGTGCCAACTCGGATGATGGATTGTGTGAATTTTTCGCATTAGGATCCGTCATTTGCCGCCCAAGCTCGCACAAGTGTCCACCTCGACTGCGCCGTCTGCCCCCGGCATCGGCTGTCCCAGCGGCTGGCCGGCTGTCGCTGCGGTCGGCGGTCGGCGGGCGGCGGCTGGAGGCGAGAGGCTCTTCTGGCTCTTCGGACTGTTTTTGCTATTGCTGCGCTATCGATCGCGATAAGCAGTTCGGCCCATTCAACCGAGCGGATTGTCTTTGTTTCGGCCGAGTGGCGGTCGGAGCGACGTTGTCCGCGTGGCGCAGCGAATGAATCGGTGCGACGGGTGACGCTTTTCAGCCATTCAAACACGGGTGCCGGTCTGTTCTACAAGACGTCAGGTTGTTCGGTTCTGCTTACTCATGTTCCCAGACCGCAGTGCGTGCGCACGGCAGTGGCAGTGGCAGCTCCAGCTCCGGCCATTAGACGGTCATTTGGGAATCGATGGGCAGATGCGATCTCGCGTAGATGCGATCTCGAAGGTTGTCCTTGCGATACGCAGTGCAGGCTGTGCGTTGCTGTCCGTGTGGTAGCCGGGGGTCGGACTGGGCGAAATTAAGATTCGCAACTCGAGTTGACTTCCCGCGATCTTCGGTCTGAAGCAAGCGCTGAGTCTGCTCAGCTCGCGGCCTGCCTGGTCTGTCCTGCATCCGCTGGACATTCCAATCGCGCTCTATTTATCATAATCAGTCACAATAATTCCGATTGTTAGTGAGCGCTTTCAAATGTCAGGGGCTGGCGGCACCCGACATGTACGCCGAACAAGCAGGAAAGTCGCACGGCAGATCGCAGCACTCGATAGGCTTCCGCTTGCGATCACGTCGTAGTTCCGCGTGTCGTTTCGCTTAATCGGCCGTTTGCGCCAGCCGAAGTGCGGAGGACAGGGCTGCTGGGGGGACCTTTGCGAAGAACTACGCAGTCTTCAGGCGTCATGAACCTAAAATAGTTTTCACAGTCCATTCAGTTTTCAGAGTTCCATTCTAAGAGGCCGTTTTCGCAATTGCATTCGATGTCTGATTTCCGAAATCGGCGTGTAAGGTTACAAAACAGGTGAGAACACTCAACTGGAGTCGAATCCGCACGATTCCGGGCTTCTGGTTGGAACCCGCCGCTGTGTGCTCGTAATCGTGTGTGGCGCGTCAGTGGAAGGCGTGCGGAGGCACCCCGACTATTCTTTGAAGTGGAGAGGACACTCTCTGGAGGCAGTAAAGTGTATGCAAATAAATCAGTTAGAACAACAGTTGCTTCGGTTGTTTGTCTTCCCAAACGCCGACTTCCTTTGGCCGCACTCACCTCAGCCGATTCGCCCTAATGAGGCAATAAAGATCGAGAGATTAACGATTTCGTCTCGTTTTAGTCCCCGAGTTCGGTGCGGTTTCAGTGTGCCTTCGACGTCAAACACCAATTTGGCGTTTTGTGATGCTGCCACCTGAGATGCGGAGTGACGGCCAGTTTTGTTTTATTGGTCGTTAAATGGAATTGTCACTGAGCACTGGATTGCGGCGGGACGCGGCTGCTCAGCGGACCTCTGAGTTTATTGAGTCGATACTTATGTAAATCATAAACGAGAGTTTTGATGATCTGGGTATCGAAAGGCGGTTGAAAGCAGCCTACAATGGCGATCGTAAAAATAAAATGAAACGCGATTTTAACTACATTCTGAGTTTTTAGATTTTGATAATAGCTATTGTTCGCCATTGTACTTCACCGAGTTCTAAATTGTGTTTCTCATTCCTTGATTTGCATAGCTATTCCGAGATGGAAATATTATCTGAAAAAGCGTCAAAATCATGGAGAGAACTTTCCACAATCACAAGAATCTGAGAATTTGCGACAGTAGCAACCGAGTCGAAGTGCGTTACCCACGCAATGTTGAGAGACCCATATTTCCGAGATGACACGCCCTTGTCACGCCCCATAACAACGCCAGAGGGTGGCACCGTGGGAAACCCTTTTGCTGGTTGATTGGCACTGCTGGGCACCCCATGCGGGACCAATGAATCAAGTCAAACGACGCAGAAGAGCGGAACTTGCATGTGAGAGACGATTTCGCAACCGACGCCCCAACTCGGAAAGCCGCTCGTCACCAGGAACGAGTGAGTGGCCGTTCCGGTATCCGAAAACCATTCGGTTGAAAGTCCGCGCGGTTCTAGGAAACCGCGTTGCGTTGCCTCGCTTTCGCAGAAGCAGCAGAGAGACAAATTCATTTGGTGTAAATCAGCGCAACGAGGTGCTGGGCCGCCAGCTCGTTCCCACACTTGGCTGGAGGGGCACTTGGATGAACCCGCCGACAGCAACCGGTCTGCTGCTGCCTCAGTGACATCGAGGGCGTTGTAAGCGCACGAAGACACGTCAGAGCGAAATTCAGGTAACACAGAAGTTCTGTCAAGCCGCGGCGGCAACCGGCCAGGTAAGTGGACGGCAGTGCGCGAGGGACGCAGGGGATTCGGTGGTTTGTATAACTCGCGCTCCACTTCAAGTGGTCGCTCGGTCGCACGAACACTCGCACGCACACCGCGAGTGAACTCCGGCCGACATGTGAGTCGTCGCAACTGCAGGCTTCCGCGCAGCAGAGTGGACCGAGCTCCAGCTGGCCACACGCGTACCTACCGCGTCGCGCCGCGCCGCGCCGCGCACTTACGACACTTCTACGAAATCACATCAAGTGAGCTGGCGCAAGATGAATCTTTTCCGCTGAATTCTCGAAGATCGCCGCACTCCGCCGCGCCACCGCAGCACCGCAGCACCGCGGCAGCAGTGTAAGTGCGCCGCTGCGCCGAGCTGCGCGGGAGCACCGCGTTCCCATGGGGCGGCGTGTGGAGTGGAAGCCGCCGACGCACGTTCGCCAGACGCCGATAAAATGCCGGAGCCGCTTCCCCGACGAGATGAGGCGCGGACGGATTCGAAGACTCGCATTGATTCACACTGAAGCTGCGGCCCGACGCAGGCAGTCAGTCGCGCTGCTGTGAGCGACGCGAGGTTGCGAGTGCCGCGCGCTGCGCTGGTGGGCCGGGAGTTTCCGTGGAACGGCGGGCGGCCAACCGGCCTCGGAAAGGAGGAGCGGCGCGGCGCAATTAAAAAATTTAATTGCGCAACTCTTTGCTGCTTCCGTTGAGTGGACTGCCGAGCGCTGAAGATGCTGGATTTAGTGGTGATTCTCGGCTCGAGCTGATCTCGGCGCAGGTGGACGGCGGACACCACGGACAAGTGAACGCCGATCCAAGCAGGATCACCTGAGAATTCCATTCCCGGGTCCCGAGTGCCTCCTCGCCGCTTCCGACTGACACGAGGCGGTGAGTAATTAATTGAGTCCTTCGCAGCCAGCGACCGAGCGGGGAGTCAAGCCGCACCTGGCTGCGCGGCGAGCCACCTGATCTGCGGCGGTGTTCGATGCGC
Organism: Sicus ferrugineus; assembly: GCA_922984085.1. Lineage (NCBI taxonomy): Eukaryota > Metazoa > Arthropoda > Insecta > Diptera > Conopidae > Sicus > Sicus ferrugineus. Next base: position 28,901,562 of record OV277350.1, on the reverse strand, counting down.
CTGCCAATTAATCAAAATCACTGCCGCGCACTCGCTGCTCCGCGCATCGACGCCCGCTGCGTTGCTGATGACGCGTCCCTGCAGAACATCGGCGGCCGGCACGCCATCCCGGCCAGCACGAGATCCACAGCCAGCCAGAGCGGCCACGTAATCCTACACGTCAGCCGGCTGCCGCTCGTCGCTGCCGAGCCGCGTCTGGAGGTGTCTTCGCGGCCCCGTGGGTCGCGTGCAAGCTGCAGCCATCCATTGCGCTCCAGTTTAGAATGTTAAGTTGCAGAGCGTTTATGGACGCACTTCCGGCGACTGCAGCGGCGGCGCGAGAAGCGAGAAGCGAGGAGCGAACAGCGAGCAGCGAGCACCTCGCGTGGCATGCAACAGCTTCATAACAAGCGCATCACGTGCGGCTGCGTGGCGGCCGTGGCGCGCTGGGGAGGTGCGAGACGCCCGAGCAGCACCAGCGACACTAGCTGGCTGCACCGGCAGAGCAGCCGGAGAAGAGCGGCCGCGTGGGCGTGCGCTGGTGCGCTTGAAACGCGGAGCAGCGTCCCGGTCCTCGCGGCGCAGCGTCGCGGTCCTCGGGAACCACGCAGCAGACGCTGACTCTGCCGCGCGCCACGCGGCTCCGATGATCGCGATATTTCACTCGGCACGCTCTGGGCGGCTCGACGCGCTGCTCCATTAGAATTCCGTTTAAATTGCCGTTTTGTACGACATGACGTGGCGATGTCGCTGTCGCTGTCGCTGTCGCTGTCGCTGTCGTTGTCTGCGATGTGTTGGCTCGTCGCAGTCTGAAGGCTACAAGCGAAGTTTTGTCCTCACCGTCCGCGCTGACGTGGGTTGAGCGCGAGCGAGTCTCGCATTACTGCGCGGCTTCAGCGGCTGCGAGTGCAAAGAGGCGAGGCGAGGCGAGGGTTTCGGTGATTCACCGGACTCAGGCAATCAGGACGCTGACGAGGAGTCTCTCGAAGCGCGTTTCGCCCTGAGCGTCGAGAGTTGTGTTCTCAGTTGAGCGCATTTGTGTGCGGAGAGAAGGTCAACTTATGAGCGCAGTAATTCGGTAGTCGAAGCACTCGCACCGTCTGTCAGTCGTTGTCGACGTGTTCGCAGTCCACTCTGTTGAGCTCTGCATTCTGCTCGGGGCGCAAAAGCCGAGCATCACACACAAGATGACCTCTGCAGCCAAAATGAGTCTGTTTTCGGAAGCGAAACTCGAACAGCCGCCTTCATTTTCGAATCGAACACATTTTCTCTGGCGTTTTCCACCACAACGAGCTTCGCTCCCAAGAGACTTCTCGGCCGAATATTACGAGCTGCTGTAACGAGCGCCGCCGACAACCCGCGGCAACAACAAAGAGGCGAAAACGCCAGTCGGTCTGCCGTGCAAACACGTGATTTTCACTGTATTCGCGCAGCTTTCGAGGGCGGCGAGTGGCGCCGCTCGAGCGGACGGCGGACGGGCCCGCGATTGCCTGCCCCTGGCCTCCGCGGGGAGTGGCCGCTGATTGCCCTTCACGGAGGCAGAAACACTCGGCGAGCCGCGTCGTCTCATTAGTGATTTTCACCGAATTTCAGCGCTGAGCAGCCTCGACGAACCCGAGCCGCCGAATCGGATTTCGCCTCCGGAGAACGCATTTTTGTGGATAATTTCTGATTTCTAATTAGGCGCGCGTAATTTCTAAACCGATTTCTAAATCGCCGAATGCTGCGCCTGCAGGGGGCGGCGGATGATGTGCGTGGCGGTGTGGCAATCGAGGCGAGGGACCGCGCAAATCTGCTCGGCACACGAGCTCCCCGCTCCCCCCGAAATAAATAAAAAATTAAGTAGTTTCTCAAAACAACGCGGTGTGGATGCGTTGCGAGTCATCGTTTCGCTGAAGAAACGCTCGCCTTCTGCGTTCGCGTCACCTGTTAACGGCGCTCCTTCGATTTATGCGGCTTTAATTGCGAGCTGTGAATATCTTAAACGCTTTCGTACCCGAATACCGTCGTTGAGCTGGGTTTCGCTGGCCTGCATCGCGTGGACACGAGAATTCGTCCGATGAACTTCTACAATTTGCGGCTTTCTTAATGAGAGCGCAGCTTTTTAATTCAAACCGAGAAGTCTGCCAGAACCGGTCACCGAATTCTCCTCTCTCATCACGAGCTCCCTCACCACGACCTCCCCCGCCCTGCCAGCGGAGTCCGCGAGCCGAATAGCAGCTGGCAGTGCGGCAGGACACGCAGCTCTGAATTCGACTCCGCTGCGAAATCGTCGCTGCTTGCCAGCTGCCGGCGCGGCTTCAATGGCGCGTAAATCATAAACGTCGTCGATTAGCATTCATTATGCGGACTGCTGAGCCACGCGTGCGAGCGGCTTCAGGTGACTGAAGCAGCCTCCTCGCAGCTCGCAGCTCGCAGCTCGCAGCTCGCCACACCAGTTTTCGGCAGCTCTTCTCCGCTGCCTCGACCGCACGCGGCAGCGGCACTCGAATCTCTCCCGCTGATGTTTGAAACGAGAACTCGTTCGGCTCTCCAGAAAAGAAGATATTGAGAAGCGAGTTGCTCGCCCGAGTCTTTCGTCTTGCTAGCGCACGAGACAGGCAGACGTCGCCGTCCACGCTTCCGTGCGCTACACTGGAGGAGGCGGCGTGTGTCGGCTGCTCACGCGCGCTGCCTCTGCACGACCCACGTCACGACTGAGACGCGAATCCAGCACGAGGACTCTTCAGCACTCAACGCCTCAGAAAACCGAATTACAGACGGCTTTCCTCAACTTCAGACGATATTTTGCGCTATTTTCCTTCCCGTCACTGCCGTCGTTTCACCAACTCCTAAACCGGCTGTTAAATGCGCAGCAACCTCGGCATTAACTTCCTCCGAATGTGCGAGGATCGCGCTGCGATGTGGGGCAGGATTGCCGAGAAATCCCTTCTGGAAATCCCTTCTGGAAATCCCTTCTGCTTCCCTCCACTAGCTGCCCTCTTTCGAACCTGCGGTAGGGTGAATGGAGTGGAGGGAACACCTCCGCCCAGCCTTCCGTGTCGCTTCTGCCTTTTTTCCAAATTTCAAGCAATTAAATTTGAATTTAAAATCAATCGAGGGAGTTTTTGAGAACGCGGACGAGCCGCTGCCGAGATTATGCGAGCAGCGTTAATGAGGAGAGCGAATTAATTAATTCGGCCAATGAGATCAGACTCAAGAATAGACTGAATGTGTGGGGCGGCGGGGCAGTTTAAGTCATGAGGGACGAGGGGTGAGTCCGCGGCCACCCGAGTGGTACAAACGGCGGACTGGCGGCCTGGCGGGGGAGCCGCGCGAGCTGAAGTAGCTGAGCCGGCGAGACTCGGATGCAAACATCAAGCGAATCCACGCGCGGGCATCGAAGTGGCACTTCTGGCTCTCAAGATATCGCATCGTCTGCCCCCAAGACCTCGAATCCAAGCTGCCTCCCAATTAAGATGTTTCGGCTTCGATGTTTTCGCTTTCGGGGTTTCGGTTGCCGAAAATTCAAATCACACTCAACCGTTTTTACCGTTTGCCAGTTTACAGGTTGAGCGAGAGAAGTTTACAGGTTGAGCGAGAGAAGTTTACAGGTTGAGCGAGAAAGAGCGAGACACCGCAAGTTCAGGGCCGCACTCATCACGAGGCGCGTCAGGTGCACGCGGGCGCCCCGAACTCTGTGGCAACGCTTGCGAACCGAAATCTCGCAATGAATACTTCAGAAGCTAAACTGAAATAACGACGAACACTTATTTTCGATTACTTCGGAAATGTTTAATATTAATTCCGTGTTAAATTCCTCTAACTTTTTCCGATTTTCAGTGTCAATTGCGTGATTAACAACAAACTGTTCATGTTAATGAATGAAAATAATGATGCAGTGAATTGTATTCTTCAACAGAAACACGTTGGAGTGAATAGAAAGTCCTTTTGCACAAAATGTCAAGCGAAAGATGAGAAACTTCAACCTCAGTGAAGTTAAACTCACAACTTAATTGCGGATTTGAAATCAGGTCCAGTTAGAGTTCTCTTGAGTGAAATCTTGAATCGCGAAGCTTTTCAGATTCACGCGGGGGATTCACGCGAGGGATTCACGCGGGGGATCAACGCGACTGCAGGCTCGCGGAATCCCTTTGCACGGAATGCTATTCCGCGGCATTAATAACGCATCAGCAGACACTTCAGACGAAGCGGAGCGATAAAAGTCGCGAAATGACGCTCGCTGCTGCTCGGACGCCCCCACTCGGCGGCGCAGACACGCGGACCACTGCAGCGCTCGACAGCGACATCTGCTGCCGCCGCCGAAGCTGCACGAAGCAGCTGCCGCCCGATTTCATGCTGATGTCTCTGCGCCTGCGATTTTGTAGAATTTCAAGTGCGCTGCGTGCACAACATGTTGCGAGGCGGTGCCTCGTTTTTGTTCCCATCAGCGCGCGCGTTTATATGGAAGCGAGAGTTCAATCCACCCGAGCAAAGCGTCTCCTGGAAATCGCACAGTCGCACAGTCGCACAGTCGCACAGTCGCGGCAGCACCGCCAACTCCGGGACCGCGCGGCGCGGCACAACCACCGCGTGCTGTGGACGTCGGGCGGCGGGCGGCGGGCGGCGACGATCTGCTGAACAACGTGATGAATCTCCTCGCGTGATGCGCGACTGCATTTCGATTCATTGCGCGTCGACGGATGTGCCGCGGGGGCGGGGGGTGAGTGACGCCCCTCCGCTCCCCCTTCCTGGCCGCCACTGCCGATCCAGGCAGACCTCCTCCGACGCAGACGCGTCTCAACGCCTCGCAGCTCGCAGCTCGCAGCCGTGCAGACGCGAGACGCGACTCGCAGATGCGCACACTTTCTCGCGACAGTTGAAGAGTGCGCGGCGAGGACCCGGCGAGGACACAACAACAACAGCAGCGACAGCAACAACAGCAACAACAGCGCCCCGAGAAGCAGAAGCAGCGTCGAGTATTAATTCGCAGCCGCATTCTTTTCTCGTTCTCGCGTCGTCCGCCTCGCGCAGCGTCAAGTGCGGAGTGCGCGGCGTTGATGGGAAAATCGGGCAGCGGACTCGAGCGACATCGTCTTCTGCTCCTCCGCCGCGGCGCGTCACTCGACGAGCCGCTCGCAGACACCGACGGCGTGGCTGCGAACTGCGAGGCACTGCAAGGTTGTCACCTGTTTTCTCTCAGTGCACCAGCGCTGTCGGTGTGAGCGATCGGCTCTTCGCCGGCCTTAAATTTGCAAGCAAACTGATTTATGTGGGCAACGGCGGCGCAGCGACCGCTCTGTTGGCGAAGAGTTTTCCTGTGTTTTTGCGACGCTTGTCGCCTCGTGTCGCCTCGTGTCGCCTCAACTTCTGGAGCGCTGACGGCCGCCTCGCGGGGATTCAGGAACGAAGTGTTGGAGGGGAGCGGCTGCGCACCTCCGAAGTGAGTTGCCGCCCCGAGGATGCCGCAGCCTGCATTGTTGGTGTCGAAAAGAGTTCCAGCAAACCGACCCGCGGCTCCCGATGTTCGATTTCAGCGCTGAGACGCAACACACAGATTTCGGTGTTTATTGCGCTCGATCATTATCACGGCCGCGAAACTCGACTCCCACCAACACATCTGAGCAGCCTGCTCGCGTCTCCACCGGCCTCCCCTCCCTCCCCTCGTCACACCACAACTCAGCGCAGGTCGGCCCGCTGTTGCGCTCACTTAACCTGACACACCATAAATAAACGAAGCGACTTAAATACACGCGATGGCAGACGAAGCGGCGTCGGGGAGCGGAAATCAAAGCAAAGCAAGCCGAACAGAGATGTCAATCGTCGCGTCGCCGGGGAGAGCGAGGAGCGGAGTGCAGAGCGAGGAGCGGCGTGGAGAGCGAGGAGCGGAGTGCAGAGCGAGGAGCGGCGTGGATGCGAGCGATCGGCCGACGGACGGCTGACGCGCTCGTTAATGCGACGACGCTCGCCGAGATCGATCGATCGCTGGATTGCGAGCGAGATGGATGCAGTGACGCGCCGCGCCCGCCGATCGTTTAATTAAGCAGGCCGGCCTCCGCGACGCGCGATTGCGATCGCAGGTTCGCACCAAACAAGGACCGGCTGGCGCTCGCTGCGGCCGGTGGAGTGCGGCCGCCGGCGCTGGAGAGGACGGGCGGGCGGGGCGGGGGGAGGCGATGCGCTCGGCGAGTCCCTTCGCGGTGCCGTTGTCTGGCGGCGCAAATGAGCGCGCAGAAGTTCGCTATTTTTAAACAGGCGACGACATGCAAATCCGCGCGGAATCGCATTACACACGCAGTTGTTGTTGTTGCTGTTGTTGCTGTTGTTGTTGTTGCTGTTGTTGTTGTTGCTTGCGCTGTGGCGGCAGATGACTCTGCGATTACAGGCGGCGTGCATTTCAGCGATCAGAACGGAAGGCGGGGGGATTTCGCGCTGCAGGTGGAGAGAAGGAAGGCGATTTTTGTGTTCTGCAAGCCGTCCAGATGATCCTGCAGGGAATCTGGTTGCCTCAAGATGCGCACTCAATCGCGTAGACTTCGCTCTCGCCCGCGAAGATTGATTAATTTCGTAATCCGCGATGGAATCGTTAAAATGCATCATTAATTGGCCCCGCTGCTCGCGCCGCCTGGAGGCCGCACCTCCCTCCCTCCCTCCCCCAGTCTGAAATCCATCAGAAGCAGCGGCCAAACTTCGGTGTGGCATCAGCCAGAGCAGCTGCAGCTGCAGCTCCCGCTCACGCTGATCGGCACACACGTCGCGTTCGGGTTCGCGTTCGCGTTCGGTGGGCGACGCAAGCACGCCCGCGATGCGCCGGCGCTGCGGAATCCATCAACTCGACGTCCCGCCGCCGCCACACGACGTCACGCCGCCGCCTCACGACGTCACGCCGCCGCCTCACGACGTCCCGCCGCCTCACGACGTCCCGCCGCCTCACGACGTCCCGCCACCGACTCACGACGTCCCGCCGTCAACGCCGCACACACACACAGCTACTGCCGGCCGCCTGTTGCCGCACTCAAGCCGACGTCCAAGCCGACGTCCAAGCCGACTTCCAAGCCGACGTCGAAGTCGATTGCGGGCGCTTCGCTCTTCAGCGACTGACGAAGCCCGCGAGCTTCGCGGCGGCGGCGGGAGGCTCGTAATTGCGGTGGCGGCGGCCGAATTAGACGACCGAAGATTTGTCTGCATTCGACGTTCGCGACGCACAGTCGGCTCGCGGCGAGCGAGTGATTGATTGTTGCGTCGTTCGTGGGCGGAGGGGGATCGGGGACGGGGGAGGCGTCAACTCCAGCGAGAGCGTAATTAAAACGAGAGACGCATCAGCAGAGCAGCAATCGCATCCACTCAGAGAGGTGAGTACAGTCTGCGGCGCGTGTTGTTGGTGTTGGTTTGCCTCCGATGATCGACACCCTCAGCTGTCAGAAATAAAGTTTTCTCTTCCGCGAGAGCGAGCAGCATCTTCGCCGCATGGACGAGGCAGCACACGACGAGGATCCACGACGCGACAGAGACGACGACGACGACGACGACGTCGACGTCGAGCGAACTTCTGTGCAGACGCGGCGTGCGTTAAATTATTCAACGCATGACGTGCAGCGCGCAGCTGGCAGCCCGAAGCGCATCTTCGGCCGGCGGAGCGCTTTTTGCAGCACGGGCGCGCCACTCGCGGCTGCGCGTTCGGCCCACCAGCCGGCCGGCCGGTCGTCCTGCGCGTCGCATGAAACCGAAACCCGGCTGCAGCTTCGCGTTACAGCGCGTCGCTACTTGCTGCGCCGCAAGTTGAAATGTCAGCGCGAAGTGGAAGCTGAGCACCGCGTTTCAGCAGAACTCGGCCTCGGCAGGTCCGTGAATCAACGCGGCTGAAGTTACGAGCTCGGAGACCCATTAAATTCCGCGGCCACGAGGAATGAGCGCGAAATTCAAGCCGCTTTTCAGCGAATTAACACGTCCTGCGGCTCTCAGTGAGATCTCGAGTGTTCGTTTCGCACGTTTTGAGTTCTTTGGAATTTATTTTCCATAAAATAAATCGAAGCAGCGACTCGGGCGCGCGTCGCTGCATCAAAAACTTGTCGCTGCTGCAGTGACGAATGTTTGCGCAGCCCAGGACTGGACGGCGCGGAGGCCGCGAGTCGGCGTGCAGCGCCAACAACAACGAGCCGGAATCAAATGACATGCAGAGTAAATAAATTCTTGGCCTTCCGCGCCACCGCTGACAGAATCTGGAATTTATTGCCGCGCTGCGCTGAGGCTGCGGAGGACGCGGCGGCGAGGCGACGAAGCGGCGAGGCGACGAAGCGGCGAGGCGACGAAGCGACGAAGCGGCGAGGCGACGAGTGGCGCGCACGACGCGGCCGAAGGAGACAGCAGAGCCGCGGCAGGCGCACCGCGGCGAGCATTCGATGCGGTGAAGCAAACAAATTAATTAGAGAAACTAACAGAGACGCTAACTCAATCTATCCGTTCAATAAATCAACGCGGGGCGACGCGGGCGACACCGGCCGAAGTGCGTCCGCGGCGCGCTTCGATGCGGAGCCGAAAATAGCGCTGCTCGCGTTGCAGAGCAAGTGGAGCGACGAGAAGCGGCGTGGAGCGCCGTGGAGTGGCTTGGAGCGGCGAGGAGCGGCGTGGAGCGGCGAGGAGCGGCGTGGAGCGGCGTGGAGCGGCGAGGAGCGGCGTGGAGCGGCGTGGAGCGGCGTGGAGCGGCGTGGAGCGGCGAGGAGCGACGTGAGGCGGCGTGGAGCGACGTGAGGCGGCGTGGAGCGACGAGGAGCGGCGTGGAGCAGCGTGGAGCGACGTGGAGCGGCGTGGAGCGGCGTGGGGCGGCGTGGAGCGGCGTGGGGCGGCGTGGAGCGACGAGGAGCGGCGTGGAGCGACGAGGAGCGGCGTGGAGCGACGAGGAGCGGCGTGGAGCGACGTGGAGCGGCGTGGAGCGGCGTGGGGCGACAAGGAGCAACGTGGAGCGGCGTGGAGGGGCGAGGAGCGCCGTGGGGCGACGAGGAGCGGCGAGGAGCGGCGTGGAGCGGCGAGGAGCGGCGTGGAGCGGCGTGGAGCGGCGTGGAGCGGCGTGGAGCGACGAGGAGCGACGAGGAGCGGCGTGGAGCTGCGTGGAGCGGCGTGGAGCGACCAGGAGCGACGAGGAGCGGCGTGGAGCGGAGTGGAGCGGCGTGGAGCGACGAGGAGCGGAGTGGAGCTGCGAGGAGCGGCTTGGAGTGTCGAGGAGCGGCGTGGAGCGGCGTGGGCGGCGTGGAGCGGCTCCGCCACAAACTCAAGAGCGTTTGCGGGCGCGGAGGAGGCGCTCGCAGCTCGCAGCTCGCCGAGCGACTGCAGTCGATGCGGCGCGAGGAATGCTTGCGAAATACGAATCCGCACGGCGTCGCTCTTGGCGAGCTGAAGTCGTTGTTGTTGTTGCCGCTGAGTGGGTCGTTCCTCGCTGGTTGTTGGGCGGGTGGCGTCGCTCTCGAAGGACCTGCGAGCCGCGCGAGGAAGGCGGACCACCAGCTCGGCAGCGCGGTGCTCCCTTCAGCCGGACTTCAGCTCAACGCGCGCCAGCCACGCGGTTCTGCGTGCGGCAGCTGTGCTTGCAACTGCTCGCCCCCTTCTGGGCGTGGCAACCCGCGGCGCTTTCCCAGCTCGAACGGGCGTCACTGACACGGTCGTCGTTAAGATTCCCACCTGCTGACGGCTGACGGCGGCTGCTCGAGTGGCAAATCGGCCTTCCGTCGTCTGAAGTCCTCGTGTCGTGTCGAGTGGAGGTGGCGGCCGTTCCAGCTTCCCAGCAGACCCTCGTCCCTCCTGCCGGACCCACTTCGACGAACGCTCTGCTTCCTGCACGTGAACTCGAGGGCGACACACGTGTGTCACCGACAGCCGCGCCGCGCCGCAAACTGCAGTGAAATCCGTGCCGCCGCCTCCGCTGCTTCTGCTGTCGCTCAGTGCAATTTTCACTTAATTACTTCGCGCTGCTGCTCCCCGCCGCTCTGACCGACCGAACGACCGACCGAACGTCCGAGCGATCGTCTATGAGCGGAAATGTCCGGTTTTGCGGCTTCCGTGCTGCGATGCCGCTGCCTCAGCAAGCCAGTGCGTCGCCGAGCCGCTCGCTGCATTCACTGCATTCACTGCATTCACAGTTGCGGCGCGGGTGTCGCGTCCCCTCGCTCCTCAGCCAGTTGATGCCGTCGCTGCAGGTTTTCCCGGCATTTTGCTGCTTTGATTGCCTTCTCGCTCAACGGCAGTGAGTCGTGCTGCCGCGCGACTGTCGCTTCCTGCCGGTCGATAATTAAAACTGCATTCGCACCGTGTGAGCGTCGCGCACGGAGTTCGAGGAAGCGCGGCCGGCAGCGAGGACTGCAAGTGGGGAGGCGGCACACTTATTGACCGACTGATCCAACTGGCTGCGGTTTGGGGACGCGAGTTGCAGACGTTCAGCAGTTCAGCGGTTGACGCCGACGACCCAGAAAACCCTCGCTGCTGTCGAATCCTTGCTGTCGCGTGCACTTCTGCGGCAGGGAATCCTGAATGGATGGCAAACAGATACGGAAACATTTTCAGTGAATGTTGAAATTCTCACTGAAGTCCGAGTAATTTTATTCGCGATTAAATCGCTCGCAGTGCGTGTCGCGCGTTTTTATCTTGCGAAATGTCAACATGTTCAGTCTCTCGTTTTCATGACGACGTCAATGCGAGAGCGAAGAGTTGAGCTCCGCTTCCGTAATTTTCGATTCCGCGATTCATATTTTGGAGAGCCACGTGCAGCTCGTCGAACTGCGACCTCTGCAGCGTCCTCTGCGCTCGCCGTGCTCTCCGAATCGACGTCGTGCTCGCTGCGCCCGAATCGACGTCGTGCTCGCTGCGCCCGAATCGACGTCGTGCTCGCTGCGCCGCTGCGTTTCAACGACACTTCGTGGGAATCTCACTCGCGCACCACATACACCGACCGACCAGTGCTGTGTGAGTGGCACCGCTGCCGCCCCGCACACCGCCACACCGGCACACCGATGCAGCCGACGCGGCTTATCCGCGTTCGCTCCGTGCAGCGACGCAAGCGACGCAAGCGACTTTACGGCATTTTAATGGCCACTTAATTTTGTTTACGGATAATGAGAACACGTTACGGACGCACATCGATTACTGGCGTATATTTTAATGATTATTGCCATTATTATTCTTGTTAAGCGCGCCGCGAAGCGATGTCGCTGCCGTGCGACGCGGCGAGCGGCGAGCGACGAGCGACGAGGCTGCTGCGCCAGCGACACGGAGACAATTTCGCAAATTGCCGGTGATTTCTGCGCGAAGATTTGCCAGCAGCGGCCGCAGCGGTCGCAGAGAGTGCGCAGTCCGCAAATCGGCTCGTTCGACAGTCGATAAAGCAGCGCGCGGATTAGCGACTCCGGCGACGCCTGATTAATAGGCAGCGAGTAACGCGAACGAGTGCGAGCGCGAGAGGCGCGCTGAGAGCGGAAGAGGCGTCGGGCGTCGGGTCGCGAGAGCAGCTGGCGAGCTCGCTTAAACTTAACGAGTTGTTTTGGCGGAGCGACGCGGTTTGCAGTCATGACTTCTGCTCGATTGTATTGAACGGAGAGGAAATCAGGAGGAGGAAGCACTGCGATCGCCGATGCGGAGGTGAGAACCGCGCGAACGTGAGGCGGCGGGTTGAACGGCTTCAGCGCAGGAGCAACAGGCGACCCACGGCAGTCCCAAACAACGTTCGCTGGCAGCGCAGAGGGCGGTGGAGACACTTCGCTCCACAATCTGCACGCGGCGCCAACGCCTCTCCGCGCGCTGTCGAGCCGAGCGCCGGGCGACACCAGCCGGCCGCCGCTGGACGCACTCGCGCGCTGCAACAAGTTGTTGCCTCGTGTTGGTGCGAAAATTAGTCTGCACTCGAGTCCGCTGATTTATTGCCGGCCGTCACAAGGCAGCCCGACATCTGTCGCCGGGCCGTCTGTCCGACCCACCGGCCGCCGCATTTGCATTTTCGCCTGCGCTTCAGCTAATTTGCCGCACCGCAGCGAGTATTTCGAGCGGCAACTCGTGGCTCGCGTGGCAGCGAATTCATTTCACGCTCCGACGCCTCCGCAGCTGCACAGCCGAGCTGCGCAACAACAACAGCCGAGCTGCGCAACAACAACAGCGGCGCGAAGATGCCAGCCAAACGATCGCTCGTCGGTTCGATTTCGGCGCCCGATTCGGTTTCTCCGAGCGGCCTTCGACGAAACGCGGAGTACGACGAACAACAACAAGAAGAGCAACAAGTTTTCACTCGCGCTCTCTTCAAGGCGACCGAATCGCGCAGACGGAATGCCGCGCGTTGTTCGGCGCGATCTTCGCGCGGTCGCGACTGGAGTTCCTGCGACTGCAGTCGCCAGTTTCTCCGGTTTGCACGCGTGGCCCTCGATTGAGCTGCCTGCCGCACGTCGAAGCAACGCGAATGAGATCCACTTCGAGTACAGTTATCGCCTTCAAATACCCCTTCAAATGCGAGCGAAACTCGCCCGCGGCAGCCAGACTTCCTTGAAAGCTTCTCGCATTCCAGCGCGACTCCTACGTACGGCGACTGGTCGCTGGTCGCTGGTCGCTGGTCGCTGGTCGCTGGCCGTCGACTCACTCGAGCGCCACTTGATTTGTGCGAACTCGCAAATAGGCTGCCATTCACTCGCCTCCCCGCCTCTCCGCCGCCCGTCCGTCGCGCCTCGTGCGCCCAATTGATCTGCTGCTGCAGCAGGTTGCGCGTTTTGGCGGCTCGTGTTGCCGCCTCCAGTCGAGTCGCGGTGGTCGCGGTGGTCGCGCTGGTCGCGCCCCGTCCACGCCGACGGCGCTCGAGTGGGACGCGGATTATGTGGACGAATTTGATTGTAATTACCTTCCATTACACGTCCCGCCCGAGGTCACGTCAGCGCGCGCGTGCCGTCCGAGGCCGCGCGGAAAGCAATTCGTTGCTGGTTTATTGACGGAATGAGAGACTCCAGAGTGGCGGGCGTAGCAGCCTCTCATGCAGGGAGAGCATTCGGAGTCGAAGAGATCCCAGTTGCGGTTTCCAGATGCGTATTTTTGTATCTTAAAGACTCTCCGACGTGCAATGAAGAACCGCAAAACGCCTCGCAGTGAACGCGTCGCTGCTGTCTGCCCTTGCAACGGTGAGCGGCAGCCTTCGCTCTCCTTCACAGCTTCGCTCTCCTTCACAGCTTCGCTCTCCCCGCACGCACTTCACAGCGAGTGAGTTCGGCCCACTTCACACCGAGTGAGTTCGGCCCACTTCACACCGAGTGAGTTCGGCTCGCCGCCGTCGCAGCCGCCGCCACGTGGGTGGACGCGCTGATTGGCGCGTGGAGTGGCCGCGACGCGAACAGGCAGCCATTATCGGGCGACTGCGCCGCGCCCGCTCGCCTCCCCGACTTCGCGACCAACTTCGCGCACTCATAAAGCATTTTGAAACCCAATAAAAGTGTCACTCGGCCTCGCGGAGTCGCGGCGTGGGCACGACGGGCTACGGTGCGGCAGACGGCGTCGCTGGTTTCAACAGGTAGGCAGCTCGCAATCAGATGATTTGTGGCTCCGGCTGCGCGCGCCGCCGGTTGTTTGCATGCCGCGTGCGTCGCCGCGTGATGGCGCGGCTGTCAGTGCGAAGCAATCGAAGGCGTTCTCGCTGCACGCCAGCCACTCATTAGAAGTCGCGCGAAGACGGACGGCGACTCCGCTAAATCCGCACTGAATCGCTTTTATCTGGCAAATTAGACAGCCGAGTGGAACGGCGGCTGCAGGGAGGGCAAAACTTCGAGCGTGTCTGCCGAATTCAAACGTGCATTCGAAGCATTCGCAGTTATTAAACTGCGCGAACGTGCGTCGGAAAACCGAGCGAAACAAGCTGCGAATCCGTTGAATCCACTGAATTGCTTGTCAGTCGCTCGATTTTCTCCGAGTGGTTGGCTCGCCGGAGACCCTCGTTGGCCAGTCAATGCACTCCCCGGCTCGGATCCCCAAATGCCAGCCGGCAATCGGAACTCGCGGAGGGAGCAGCAAGCAGCGGCGCGAATCCCCCACTCGGATTCTTCTTAAATTCGAGCGACTTCCATCCCGGACTCCATTCGCGGCCGATATTTCAGCTGGGGCTCTCAATCTTCGCCTGCCATTCCTTCGAGATTCGTTTGCATCGAATTCGAATCAACTTCTCGGTCGCGGCTCTGAATTATTCATGCGTCTGGCAGTCGGGGGCGCGGCGAGGCGGGCAGGAGTGTCGCTCGTCTCGCTGCTGCTATAAATTTAATGAAATGGCTTCGTCCACCGCCGTCCGCCCGAGCGAGCGGCGGCGGCGGCGGCGGTTCATTCATAAAATCTGCAGCCGCCGAGGCGAGCCGGCGTCCCCTGCGCTCGGCGAGGGGAATGCAAGTCATGCCGACCGCACTGCGAAACAATTGCGAGACCAGCAGAAGCAGTTGCCGGCCCCTCGACGGATTTGCTCACTCAGCCGGACGACGAAATCAACTCATTCATTCATCGATTTCGTGTACTCGCACGAGGCAGCCAGTCAGCCAGCCAGTCAGCCAACCAGTCAGTCAGTCAGCCAGCCAACCAGCCAGTCAGCCAGCCAGTCAGCCAACCAGTCAACCAGCCAGTCAGCCAGATGCAGCCATCCTGCGATTCATTCAGCTGTCTGTTGTTCTGCATGCTGGTCGCTGCGGCTTTCATCGCCTTCGCCTGCGATGCCCCGCCACCCCGCCGCCCCTCGCTGCCTTGTCAAGCTGCCCCCACTGGTCCCCTCCCCCTCCCCGCAGCCGCATCGCACGCTCCGTCGGATGCGCCGTCCGGCTGCGCTCTCGAGCCATTTGGACGAATTTATTTGTGTCGCCTTCTTGTTCCCAAATAATTTAACGTAATTTAGAAGAAGACAATCGAATGTCGGACGAGTTGTTGCTGCGGTTGCTGCGGTTGCTGGCGTATCTGCTGCCGGCCCAGCGGTCGTCCGTCGTCGCCCTCCACTCGCCGCACACGAACACGAACACGAACGCGAACACAAACACGAATGCGAGCACAAACACGAATGCGAACGCGAACACCAACACGAACCCGAACGCGAACGCGAACACGAACGCGAAGACGAACGGCGTTCGGAGGATGCGTCGTCGGGCAGCACCTGCCGCTCGCTGCTTGCCAGGCGGTGGGTGTAGCTGGCACTCGCTGCGCGCCACCGCTGCTGAGATTTTGATGACCGAGCATGTTGTTGCTCGGTCGTCGTCGTCGTCGTCGCTGTTGCTGCCGCGCCGAGGCCGCGCCGCTCCTGCTGTTTTTGCTCGTTTAATGAAACGAGCGACCAAGAAATGCTAATTTGGCGCTGGTTTGACGATGCGCCGCGACGTCCTTCTCCTGCCGTCTCTGCGCTGCCGTTCTACGTGCCGAGGTTGTTGTTGTTGATTAAATTTACTGGTGTGCTGCTGAGCATTTTCGGATCGCTTCTTCTTCTTCTCCGCCATCCCGTTCAACGGCGAAATCGTTTTACTTGCTGCCGCTTGCAGCGGACGGAAGGCCGGCGTCTTCAGTCGGGTCGCGGCGGCTCGTTAAAATGCTTGCGACGCATTGCAGGAGCGGCGCTGGCAGGATCGGCTGCTGGAAAATACTAATTATGCGGTTCTCGAGGAAGCGCTTGGTTTCGATTAGCATTTCATTAAGCGCGTCCGCGACCGCCAGAAACCCGCACACGCGGCCGCTCCGGCTCGCTGCGAAGTCGCCATCTTCGAAGGGGATTCGCGGAGGGGATCTTCGTCCCCTCAGCGCGTCCTCGACTCGAATCGCCGAGCACCTGTTGCACTCGCGAAGCGCGGCCGCTCGGCAGCTCGAAAGACGCTTCGGAGCGGCCAACTGGCGGGCAGCGGACGTGCCGACGGCGAGGGGCGCCGCGAACTGCGCGAGTTACTGCAGTCTGAAGCGAGGGTTCGGAGCGGAGCAGCCAATCGTCGCATCATCCCACACTGGGGAGACGCACATCCACGCTCCCTGTAAACTGGAGGAGTCTCGTAAGTGGAGAAAATTAATTTTTTTTCTTTTTTCTCTTGTCAAAAAAAAAAAAAAAAAAAAAAAAAAAAAAAAAAGATTCGAACAAAGAACGCGAATTCTCGCCCAATATTTTCGCTGTATTTTCGCGCGAATGAAGCGTTCAACTCGGAAGATTTCGCTGTTCTTTCGTTTTTGCGGACCGCCGATTATTTCCGAGCCGCCGCCAGCGGGCGGTAAAAACGCAATAACTGACTCAACACTTTTGCACGGCCAGTGCGCGGTCTGAAATGTTTCGCGGCGGCGGCTAATTGAATTCTTCGCCCTCCCGCTGCCCCGCTGCCCCCAACACGCGGCTGCTGCTTCTCGGCCGCCGCGCGGAAGCAACTCAAGTGGAGGCATTTCGACCACTCGAAATCGGTTTGTAATTAATTCTCTCCACTTCGAGATTCCTCGTTTTATGGCGCCCGCGGAGATGCAGCGCTTCTGCCGCAGGAGTCGTCGACGTCTGGATCGCCGGCGGATCTTCCAGGCTTCTCGACGCGCGGTTCGTTTCGCTCACTCGCCGCAATCGCAACGACGGGCAGTCATCGCGTCGCGTCGCTCGTCAAGCGGCTCGCTGACGTGCTGCAGGCAGTCGTCTGCAGCGCCACCTCTCTCGTCGCTCGTCGTAGGACTGCGAGAGCGGCGTGCGTGCGGTGCGGCCGGCTTCACATCTTCGAGTGCCGGCGGCTTCTGCGAGCGCCACTCGCTCCCAAATCCAGCGAGCGCCCGCAAATCGCGGCGAGAGCGTTGGAAATGCGAGCGCAGCGCGACCATAAATCTCGCGGTGTCAAGAGCGACGCTCGCTGCAGAGACGAGGTCGGGAGCAGAGATGCGCTGCAGACACTTCGACGCACTCCAGCGCGGCGCGAGAGCGGCTCTCCAACACGAGCCGCCGAATGGGAAGAAGAAGCAGATCTGGACGAAGGAATTTTAAATGGCGATCGTGATTCGTGACGCACTCGAAACCAACAAAAGCAAGCGAACGCAACTCGAAGTGTTCTCGCTGAAAACGTTTTCACACTGAAGATTCTCTCGACTGTAAAGTTTTGTTGTCGACGAGTAACGGAAGTTCAAAAGCTGGAGAAATAAGTTTCCCACACACGATGTGTGACGGACATCTCGACGCGTACGAAACGCGAAGCAGAAGCATTCACGGCGCGGATGACTCACTGCTGCGTCCGCAATAAGAAAAACACACGCGTCGCCAGCCAGCGAGACCCGGGCGGCTGCGGTTCACCGCACAAGTCATTCGACGACCTTCACCTTGACCCGCCAGCCGCAGAATCCTTGGCACTCGACGTGCTTATCGAGCGGACGCGAGGCATTCGATGTCGTCCGCGCCAGCCAACCGTCAGCTGAGACGCCGCAGCCGCATCTCTGCTGACACCTCACGGCGAAGTACGGCGACTCCCGAACTCAATCAAATCAAATGCAGCGTTCTGAGTGTCTTCTGAGTGTCTTCTGAGTGACTTCTGATTGCCAACTCAGCGTCGACTTCCGAGTGTCCGTTGTGCCGATTGTGTCGAGCGCACGTGTAATCTGAACAAACGGTACTCCTGCACGGCGAATATCTCGCCGCACCCCTCCCTCCCCGGGAAAAGAACAACAACGAGTCGGGCTCGCTCGTTCCCGACCCCCGCCAGCGCCGGCGGGAAGACGAGTGTCAGCTGCGAGATTCTTCGCCGCGATGACAAATCGCGTTCTCACTCCGGCACGACGAGAAGCAAAGCCTTCGTCGCCGCAGACGACGACGACGACGACTTCATTCGAGCGAAGTAAACACGACGACGACGACCGACTCGACAGCCACCCACCGGCGCTGTTCACTCAGTCGCAGAGAGAGGCAGCGCGAGAGGCAGAGGCGCGGCCCGCGGCCCGACTGCGGAATCTGCATAAATTGTGGGAAAGTGAGAGCAACAGTTGGCTGCTTCGCGGTTCGCGGGGCGACTCTGCTCGGGCGGGCGGGCGCGCAACTCTCCCGAGCAACTTGTTTCCTCGAGAGACGCATTGAAACGTGCTGCTGTCTGTGTTTGCACGCCGCCTCCCGCACGCCGCCTCCCGCACCCCGCAAGACGCCGCGAGACGGTCGCGGGAGGCCGCCGAGGCGTGGGCGGTGGAGCGGTGGAGCGGCAGCCAGAACGTCTTGCGACGACCTCGAGCAGATTTATAGGTTGTCGGTGGCGCGGCGCGGCGAGCGAACAAACTTCACCGTTGCAGGAGTCGCCACGAACTGCGTGGCCGCCAACGTGCTGGCGACGCGCACGTCCTTCGGAGCCGCACGTCCTCGCGAACTCGAGTGCGGCTAATCGTCCGCATGAGTGGCGCATTATTTGCGAGCCAACCAGCCGGGTGGCCGCTGGATGGATGGCCGTCCTGGCACTCGATTCGTTCGAAGCGCCGGATTGCGGAGTTGCTTCGGTCGAGAGTGGGGAGAGCGGTGAGAGAGGAGTTGCCACCCGCTCCACAATTGCAAACGGGCTGCAAAGTCCGAGTTGAGTTGCGCCCGAATTGTGATTAAAAAATGTTAAATTTAAAGTTCCCCGTTTCAGATTTTCAGCCAAAGTTGCGAACTTTCAACGGTAGTTCGACGTGGCGGGACTTTTAACGGTAGTTCCACCAGCAAACAGCGAGGACAACTGGAGTCCCGCTACGCGTCTCACTGTGCGGAGAGCGATCAGCTGCGCAGTCGACTCTCCTGCAGCGACTCCAGCAATCTGCGCCGTAATCAGAAGAGAGTCACTCGCTGAATGGCTTCCGTTTGCAACTCTTTGACACTCCGGAGGCGACGCTGCGACGCTGCGACGACGAGCACGGCGACGACGAGCACGGCGACGACGAGCACGGTGACGACGCAGCCACGCCGCCGAAGATCGTGTCGAGTATCAACGCAGCACTTCGTCGTCAAGCGCGCAAATGACCGCCGCGAGATTGCAATCGTCGCAGAACACGGGCGCGCTGCCAACCAGCGGAGTGCAGCGGGAACCAGCAAGTGCTTCGCTCCGGAGTTGCAGCCTCGGAAGCTCCAACTGCGATCCCATTTCGGGAACGGAGACCCCAACGCCTCGCGCTGCTCCAGTCGCCTGCTGCGGAGCGTCCTGGCGGCGGCGATCGTCACGCGAGATACCGGCGACACCGAGCGAAGCACCCTCGATGCAGCCTCCACGCTGGCTGCGGCTGATGACTCTGTCGACGCCCGACGCCCGACTCCCGACTCCCGACGCCCGAGTGACGACGCAGTATCGCTTGATAATCTCAATTCGCGGCAGTACAAGCGGTCGTTTGTTCGCCAGCCAGCCAGTCGTCTGTCAGCCGAACGCGGGCCGACGGCGGGGCAGTCGGTCGCGCGCTCTGCTTCCCCGGCTGGCAGGCGTTCGTGGTGCTGCACCTGAGCGAGCTCGGATAACAAATGATACGCTGAAGCGGCTGCAAACAGGTGCAGCGGGACCCGCCGCACCCCCACCCCCACGGCGCCCCGCGTTCCCGCTACACGGAGCCCCAGGCAGGCTGAGGCCACTCAGACGGCAACACATCGCGCGACGTGTGGCGGTGCTCTCGCGCCTGCGGTCGCACGGAGCGCAACAGTCGCCCGAGATCGTCCGCCGTCCACCACGCGGGTCAACGCGGATCCCTCGGCGGCGCACTGCGACGGCTGGCTGCTCCGGGTGCTGCTGGACGGCGCGCTGGCGGTATCACTGCCGCTGCATCAGCGATCTGGCCAAATTTCATGCCTCGTCGTCTTCAAGCTGCCTGATGCGCCGAGTGGCCCGAGTCGTGGATTGCGCCGTCCTGCTGATCTCGCCCGAGTGTTTGAAAATACGCGACTAATTGAAGTTGTCGCGGCGCGCAGACGTCGGCGGTGGAGTGGCAAATCATTCAGCTTCCTCGTGATCTCCTCGTGGTCGCCTCGTGATCTCCTCGTGTTCTCGTGATCTCCTCGTGGTCTCCTCGTGGTCTCCTCGTGGTCTCCTCGTGATCTCCTCGTGGTCTCCTCGTGGTCGCCTCGTGATCTCCTCGTGGTCTCCTCGTGGTCTCCTCGTGATCTCCTCGCGATTTCCTCGTGACCTCCTCGTGATATCCTCGTGATGTCCTCGTGGTCGCCTCGTGATCTCCGCGAGTTTGGCTCTCCTCGGAAGACGAAGAGCGAAACTTCGCGTTCCTCCCTCGGTGGGAATTCGTTGCTAAAACACCAGCAGCTGCTCTCTGCCTCTTCCGCGGTCTTCCCTCGCCGAGAGAGTTGACACACCCTTCACACCCCGCATTCCGGAGTTGCGTGCCTGCATAATTAATCGGAATTCGGAACAAATTATTGACGACGTCAACCCTTGCAATCACTGCGTCGATCAACGCGCGGCCGACGTTTATAAATCTATTAAAGTTCATTACCAGCTCGCCGAGGGCGCTTGATTGCCTCAAATTAGACGCAATCAATTGCGATGCGATATCAATTGAACGCCTGCGACTCGCTCTCGCTTCCAATCAATCAGTTGTCGCGTTCCCACTGGCGCGAGGCGGCTCCACCCGCATCCGTCGGAACCCGCGACCGGTCGCGACCGAGTGGCGGTGCGTCGCTGCAGCCCAGCGAATTCGGCTGTGATTTCGACTTCGATTCCTTAATTGACGCCACATTTGTCGTCATTTGCAGCCGGCTGCTGCTGGTGCTGCTGTTGTTCGTGCTGTCAGCGGCGGCCAGCGATAACCGGCAATGAAATCCTCCTTCCATCGAACTCTCGCTGGAGTTCCCTGTCGCTCCGAGCGTCGCGTCCCCCGCTTCACCGTCGCACGACCAGCACATCAGCGGCTCGCAAACGTTGAGAGTGAAAACGACTGCGTGAACTGCGGACGGCGGAGAGGCTGGGATCGCCTGTTGCCGCTTCGAAGTGACGTCAAGTCAATAAAACGGTTTATTTATCGGGGGCTGCTAAACACGGCGAGAGTGTGAGCAAGTTGACGCGAGGAAGCGAATCCCACAGCGTTCCTGCGTCAACTGGAGGCTCTCCAAATCCCAACGGGATCCGCTGAAAACAACTGTTAACTGCTCACTGCAACAACTCGCACAATTATACAGAACCCCCCTCTCTCTCTCTCTCGCTCTCGGTCTCTCTATTACTTCGCTCTGCTGAGTGCGTTTTTCGGCGACGCAGCCATTAATCCATCTGACAGCAGATTCAGCCGAAGACGTTCACTGCGCCGAAACATCAAAACGCCGGATTGCTCGCTTCTAACAGGTGTTCTGCGCGCCGTCCAATTAAAATGTTCAAATCCGCGGCGAACTCGTATTTCAAGTGGAGTCTGCGGCTGGCTGCGAGCTCGCCGCGTAGTCGTCGCGCGATAATTCATTGCGATCGCGCCACAATGAGCGCCGCACGAGGCGTAAATCAAATTTAATTGCGGCGACGCTCGCCAAGCCGAACTGAAGTGCGAGAGGCGCGCAGAGAACGCGCACGCTGAGTGCGCCGGAGAACACAATAAATTTGCGCTCGCTGCTTTATGAACTCTCGCGTCAGCAACAACAACGCTCGTGCGTGCGTGCAAATTTGATACTTTGAATTATTGCCAGTGTGTGTGTGTGAGGGGAGGACGGTGTGGGCGGCGGAGCGAGGAGCCGCCAGGAGTTCTCGTCACTGCGGCGATGACAATATTTGAGTTATCGAGCGGCAAGCGACAGCGAAGAGAGCGAAGAGAGCGAAAAGAGCGAACTGAGCAGAGCGACAGTTGAGAGAGAGAGCGCTGCCGGCGATCTTTAGTCGGCAACTCCTCCCCTCCAACCCGCTTTTTTAATTTCCACTTTAATTAAATCGCAGCAGCATGGGAGCCGCAATCGTAAAAATTCAAATCCGAGCGAAATCAACTCCTCCACATCTGCAACATGTTCGCCGCATGTCGGGCCATTAATTCTGCACGCAGAGCGGCGACCGCTGGACCGAGCGGCGCGCGGCGCGCGGCGCGGATGGACCGTCGACGTGCTTATCGATCGATCGATGCACTGATTGCGGCTACAAAGCGCGAGCTCGGCGCGAGGAGCTCGCAATCCTCGCCAGAGTTGCCGTGAGTGCGGCGAGTTGATTCCTTCTTCGATCTCAGACTCCATTCGAGGCCTGGAAAGCGACTGAAAACTTCTCTTTCCAGTGGTACTTCAACAACTTGATGTTCTCTCCGCGCCCTCCGCGCTCTCCTCTCGCGCGTTTCGTTGCCGTTTCGCTCCGCTTTTACTCCACTCCGTTTTCCACTCCGTTTTCCACTTCGGAGCCTCGCTGGCCGCGGCCACCCTTGTTGCTCAGCGCCGAGCTCCCGAATTGATGCGCGGCGGCGCTGATGGCCAGCATGTCGACTTCGGTCCGAAATCCCCTCCTACCAGCGATCTGAGCAGAGCGGCGCGGCGCGGTTGCCTCTCGCGCGCTTCGCTGGGAATTAAAGAATTTTACACTTCGTTGGCCTCGCTCAAGCGATTCGATTATCTGCGCCGATTGCCGCTAACGAGCTCTCAATCTGGCGAACAAAACTGGCGGCTCGCCTCTGTGGCGGACCGGCTCGCCGAGCGAGAGAGCGTCTGCGGCGCGGCGCGGCGCGACACGGCGGCCCCTGACGTGCCGGTTGCGAATGGTATTTCAATTCGGCGACTTCAAGCCGCCGCGCCGACTGCTGCGTGGAGGAGTCCAGCTAATTGACAAACAATCAGTTAAACACAATCGCGCCCCCTCCGGTCCCGCTCGCCGTAGCTCACGCGTTCCTCTCTCGTCCGCCTACGTTTCGGATTCCACTTGTTCCGCGGCGCGATCGTCGCTTTGTTTCAACGTGTTCCGATTCCGATTTCTCTTCTGGTTTCCTTATCTTTTCCTGAACTGAAGAGAGTCGGCAAGCAGAGTTGCCGCTGAAGCGGTGATGAATGGGGGGGGCGAGGGGAGGCCCTCCACCTCCACCGCCAGTTCGAGCCAGAAGGAGATTTTGAAATCCTCACACAAGAATGAATCCATTAGCTGATTTAAAAATCCGGCAGGAAAACCAATCGATTGATCGACTACCAGCTGCTGCATCTCTAGCGTGAAGTTACGCTTGCATTATTTGGAGAGATGCAACCAGCGCCGCTCGTCCAGCCGTCGGGTTGCCTTCGCTTCAAGCGAGGTTGGATTTCTGCTGACAACCTGAGTGGCTGCGCCGCGCATTTTCGGCCCTTCATGTGAAGGGATTCCTGCCATCGCAGATTCCTTTGCCTCCGAGTCCGCTTCAGCTTCGATTACCTTGTGAAGTCGGTCGCGCACCGTTGCATCCGACTTCTCAGTAGTTGGCTTTGGCAGCAGCAGCGTCCTCGAAACGGCGAACGAATGAGATTCTGCAGCGGCTGCGGCTTTGACGGCTGCTCCCCCCCCCCACACCCCCCCGCCCACCAACACAGCGTCCACGGTGGAGCGACTCGTTATCCGACGGCCGAAGTGGGAAGAGAATCTATAAATCGACTGAGGAATGAGGTGAGAAAAGCGAAGGAGGAGCGGTGGGGGAGCGAGTTCACGAGAGACGGGAGCACGAGAGACGGGAGCACGAGAGACGGGATTTCGAGAGACGGGAGTTCGAGAGACGGGAGCACGAGAGCCGCGAGACAAAGACGCTTCAAAAACAATTCGCAATAAATGATTCATGAGTTTGCAGGTTCGCGCGTCCACGAGTGCGTCGCTGTGTGCGTGCGTTTGTTCCATTTTGTCGCCTACAACTGCGCCGACGAGCGCTGATCGCGAAGGCCGCGCCGCCCCCCGGGACGCCACGCGCAGGCAGTCGCCGCACCGGGCGCAGTGAGCGGCAGCCACCCGAAGCAATTCCACTCATTCCACTCTGCGCGATTCCATTCCAATTTCCAATTCGGTTCAACTGAAGGTCAAGCGGTGGGCTGGACGCGGTTACCAGCGCCCCACCGAAGCGAGGTGGAACTCCGATTCGAGTCCTAATTAAATGCCGAGCTTCGCAGTCTTCGCTGTTTGTCATAATTGCGACCTCCGCTGCTCCGCGGCTCGCGACACGCGGCGCAACTTTAATTAAAAGTGTGGAGAGTTTTTATTAGCGCGCCGATTTTTCATTTGCGGGACTCCGCGCTCTCCGTGAGCAGCATCGCCGAGCAACTAGAACACCGTCAACTTGTTCGCAGCTGTTGCGAAGTCATCCGCTCGCAAGGCGAAGACGCGGCAGGTCGCGCGTCGTCCGCCGCCGCCGCCGCCGCACGCCGCGGCACACAATAGGACGCCAGGCGCGGCACCAACAACGACAACGACAGCGACAGCGACACCAACACCGACACCGACAGCGACAGCGACACCGACACCGACACCATCCGACGAGGCAGCCGAATGTGTGGAGTTGCTGTTGTGTCGCATTCCGTATTCATTAAATGAGAGTCACGTGATAAGCGGCTGCTGGTTCTGATTGCCGCTCAGAGCGCGTGTGTGCGCGTGTGTGCGCGTGTGTGCGCGTGTGTGCGCGTGTGTGGAGATCTGTGTTTGCGAAGCGATTTCGGGAAAACTTCTAAATTCGAGTGACATTTTTTGGTGCTGCTGCGAGGAAGAGTCTTCGAATTTCGCCAGGAATGCGCGACGAACACAGAGCGACGCGGGGAGAGGACGGCGACGCACACGGGCGAGCTGCACGTCGAACTCGCCACTCACGCCGCCGACAAACGCGTCGCGCCGCCAAGCAGCTCTCACACGCGACAATTTTGTCGCAGCAGTTGGACGAATTAATCTGCGTCACGCGAACCTGGCAGTTGCACGCGGCAGCGACACTCGACGACGGCCGGCAATCGCTGGAGTGAAGCAGGAGGTGGCGGCGGCACTCATCAGCGTGGAGACTGAATGGCGTTTGAATAAAATTTGAAGCTTTTTTCCGACGACTTTCTGATGACGTTCGGCTGGCCTTCGTTTCATTTCTCGGCGCAACTCGTGTGCGGCTTCGGTCGTCTTCGTGTTCTTCGTCTCTGTTTTTAGACAAACAAATGAGATTTCCTGCCCCCCGAGACGCTGCAGCTTCCGTCGCCGCCCACCGCCATCCGCATTCCGCTGGACATCATTTTTCAGCAACGCGTCACTACAGGCGCAGCAAATACAAGCGCACGCACGCACACGCACGCACACGCACACGCACACGCACACGCATGCCGAGCACCTGCCGCGGAGGTTGCTTGCCATGCTCGCAAACTCGTTTGCCACTCGCAGAATTGGAATTCTTAACCCCGCCGCAGCCCAACGCAATCAGCGGAGCTGCTGCGCGACGAGCGACAACAACTTCGTACGACGCGGCGCGGGGCGGCGCGGCGCGGCGCAGCTGGAAGACAACAGGAACGGCGAGACGCATTTTCATTGCGATTACAATTACGAGTCCACCTTCCTTGGACGCGGTTGTGCCACCAGGCAGCACAACCGGCCACGGCGGCGGCCGCCTCGCCTCTTCGCGCGGCCGCGGTCGCCTCGCCACTTCGCGCGGCCGCGGTCGCCTCGCCACTTCGCGCGGCCGCGGTCGCCTCGCCACGTCGCGCGGCACCGGCCGCCAACAGCCGCCAGCGCGCGGCCGTGCGACCGTCTGCTCCCCACGCACATGCGTAGACTGGAGCGACTCTTTAATCGCGGAATTCGTAATAATTGCACTTGTTGCCGGACAAGTTGTTCGGCGCGGCGACAAACAAGCCTCGAACAGCCCGCGCGACAGGCGACGGAGCCGCGGGCCGCCGCAGAGAGACCTTCGCGGCCGCGCTGCAGGTGCGCGCTGTTCAAACAACCGACAGCGGTAACAACAACATGCAACAACATGCAAACAACTACAACAACACACCACGGCGATCGCAGTTTTACCTGCCGCGTTCCCCTTCCGTCGCGACGCAAGCGGACCGCAAGTAGCCGGTCGGCCGTCGAATCGATCAGAGCGACGTGTGGCTGGCGAGGAGCAGCTCGAGGGACGAGCGGAGCCGGACTAACTGACGGAGCGGATGCAGCGAGAGCTCCTCCCTCTCGGTGCAGCGCGGCGCAGCACATCCGTCCGCTCGCGAGCCGCGCGCGACTGTTAGCCGCCTCATTAAGCGGGCTGAGTAGGCGTCGCAGTAGCGGCTGCAGCGGCGACATCGCCACTCTGCGACACGCACGGGCTGCAGGAGCCGCCACGAGGACGACGGCACGGGCTGGCAACCCTGCGCGATCCAGCCGTGGAAAAGCTGCCCGCTACGCTTTGAATGCCGCGCAACTCGTCGCCGCCAGCCAGCAGGCGACGCTGATAGAGTTGTGAGTGCGAGCCGACTGCCGTTGCTGGCTCTGCGGCCCGGAAGCCGAGCGTTGGTGCGACACGACGCGTTTTGCGCTTATCTGGCAACGAGGCTCCCCTGCGTCAGCCGGTGCCTGGGAATCGCCAGAATCAGCAACAACAACAACTAGTTATCGAGCACTTCATTTGCTTATAAGGTCGACTTGTCTCTCCCCATCCCCCTCCCCGCCGGCTCCACGCCATCCGCGCTTCTGCGGAGAGGACGCGACTTGCTAACGCAGGAAGGAACGGAGGCGACAGCGGCCGAGATGGCGACGCCGACGAGCGTGCCGAACGGCGTCCGGCTGAGAGGACATGACAGCCGATTTTCTCAAAACTTCGTTAATGTGTGAAGCAACCAAAAGTGATAAATTGCGCCGAGTGGATTAATAGCGGGCAACAACAACGCCAGCCAGAGCGGCATCAACGACAGCC
The DNA here is from genome assembly GCA_922984085.1 of Sicus ferrugineus. NCBI lineage: Eukaryota > Metazoa > Arthropoda > Insecta > Diptera > Conopidae > Sicus > Sicus ferrugineus. Next base: position 28,874,874 of record OV277350.1, on the reverse strand, counting down.
ACGCACATGCGGCAGCGACGACGGCGACGACGGCGACGACGGCCACGCGGAGGACGCTGTTGACAAAAAGCCATCATGAGCGGCAGCAGCGAACTCATTTCGTAAAAAACGAGGCTGCGATGCAGACGTCCAACGGCAACAACAACACTGGCAACGATAGCAGTGGCAACGATAGCAGTGACAACGATAGCAGTGGCAACAACAACAGTGGCAACAACAACGGCCCACAGCAAGTTCAAGTGCAAGAACGAGTCGCCGCCCAGCAGCGCCGCCAACACGCGGTCTGCCGCTCGCACTGCATCATGTAGAAGCTGCTGCAGCTCCGGCGCCCGCTGGCCAGGGATGGCAAGGCGAAGCGCGGCTGACTGCCCCTGCCAGTCGCGGCCGTCGCGGTCGCAGACACACCACGCAGTCTGCGTCCCGACTGCCTTCGACGACGGATGTCGCTGCTGGCATTTTTATGATGTCTGCGCGTGTTTATTCAGCTGGTCGCGCCGCTTATCGGCGATCGAAAGCTGCAGCCCGAAATCTACGACGCGGCGTGGGCCGCGCGCCCCGATTTGGCCCCCGACCTCGACCGTGACCTCGGCGTGGCGTTTTTGGCGAGTTTGAAGGACGACAAGCGAAACTGCTTCCGACTCCCTACGCTCGGCGGACAGAGAGGCGTTGACGTCTGCGGCGAATCGCGAATGAAATGTCGTCCAGCAGTTGGAGCCGCCGGTGGTCCTCCAGCTGGAACTCTTATTTTTATTCTCCGTGGATGCCTTTGCAGCGCATAAGCGACGAAGGGACATCAAGGCGGACGACGGATGACCAGACGCCCAGATGCAGCCGGTTGTCGATCTCGGGTTAAAATCGGTGAACCTCCGCCGTCATCGCGGTAATCGGTGCTCCGGAGCTGGGGATCCCAACTGAGATGCCGGAGTTTGTTGACTTACAAGTAACTTTTCCGGAAAGAAGTGCTCCGAAATCCGCTTAAATGGCTTCAAAACTCCCACCAGAGGGCACTGAACGGTCCGCAGCGAACTATTACGTCGCCCCTTCCTTCGATTCGGGTCGCGCTTTGATGTCAGGGACACCAAGTGAGGACCAGAGAGATTTTGGAGGACAAATTCAAGTGGAAATTGTCTGAAAAACAGCTGAGGGAGTTATAGTCCTTCCAGCCAGACGACGCGTTACTCTACGCGCGCTCCTAAATATCTGCGAACTCCTATAACTTCCGATGCTTTTGATTTCAAAAGTTTTCTACGTGAAAGTGGGAGTGTCCTCATCCGATCCCGCTCACTGTCGTTAGAAGTCCTCGCTTCATCTGCGATGTCCCGCCACACGAGGTTCGGTCGAAAGACACGCCGAATTTGCGTGTTTATCGAGGATTTTTATTTATACGTCGGTGTCAATTGCGTCCCTTCAGTTGCCCTTCAAAGCCAGAAGTCCCCCGCGATTCAAGTCCCCCGCGATTCAAGTCCCCCGCGATTCAAGTCGCCCGCGATTCAAGTCGCCCGCGATTCAAGTCGCCCGCGTTTCAAGTCCCCCGCGATTCAAGTCGCCCGCGATTCAAGTCCCCCGCGTTTCAAGTCCCCCGCGATTCAAGTCCCCCGCGATTCAAGTCCCCTGCGATTCAAGTCCCCCGCGATTCAAGTCCCCTGCGATTCAAGTCGCCCGCGATTCAAGTCCCCTGCGATTCAAGTCGCCCGCGTTTCAAGTCCCCCGCGATTCAAGTCCCCCGCGATTCAAGTCCCCCGCGATTCAAGTCCCCCGCGTTTCAAGTCCCCCGCGATTCAAGTCCCCCGCTATTAAGTGAACCTGTTTACCTCTGCTGCTCGTTGCCACGGCGGTTTAGCAGAACATTTCAGAGTATTTGAACGCGAATGCAGTTGCCTGCACCACGAGCAGGACGACACAAAAATGCGGGGATTTTTGCATACTCGGGCGCGCGTGTGGAAAGATCCTCCGAAAATCTGTCACTCCACCAAGAATGTCGTCGTCGCCGTTCGCATAATTTTCGCCGGCGATAAATGAACGCCGATAACAGCGACAACATAAATGTCTGCCACGTCGTCGTAATTAAACGTCGCCAATTAATCACGCGTCAGCACGAAGGCTCGCAGAAGCGCTGCTGCCGCGAACGCAATCCTGAAACTGACACTGCAGCGCGCCGAGCGCGGAGGTCCTGCCTGCGGACCCGCGTCGGGCCAGAAAACCTCATTAAAACGTGCTGACCGCAGGAGCGCCGCAGCCACGACATTCCCGCAACAGAAATCGTGGGAGCAATTATAATTATTTTTAATTCCGCCCGTCCGAAGTCCCCCGGCCGCCGGCCGCCGCCCGCCGGCCACCGGCCACCCGTCCACGGACTCGATGGATTTCGTGTCTTCGCCGCGACGAACTGTTTCTGTTTGTTGCCGTAAATCATGGGTTGTTGTTGCTGTTGCTGTTGCTGGTGCGCGTATGTCGCTACTGCTGCCGCTGGCTGTGGCCCGGCTGCTGCCCAAGCCGTCGCCGTCGCCGTCGCCGTCGCCCAGCCGATGCTGTCGTCGTTCGTTGCTGGTGCATCCCTTTGTCCACCAGCGATTTTATCTCAGGAATATAATAACAATAATTCTTAAAGTGGGGGCAGGTCAAGCAGCAGCAGCAGCAGCAGCGGCAGCACACAACAACACGACGAGAGCCGCACGACAATGGCAAAGTCAGCGGCAGCAGTGAAGCCAACAACATGCGTCCGAAGTGAAGAACTCATCGACAACATTAATTGTCGCAGCATCCGCACCGTGGAGCGGGACTCCCTGGCAGCACCAGCGCGGGCGCGGTCACGGAGCCCAGCAGCCCCGCGCCTGCCGGCCCGCCGGCCTCCTGCCCGTGCGGGTCACGTGGACCTGCGGGGCTCCACTCGTAATACCAGCTGTAAACTGATATCATAATAGGGTCCCTTCAACAGCTGCAGAATTTATAACTCAGCTCGTCGCAGCTCGGCTCAGGACGTCGCATCCACTGCGGTGCCGGTGAAGCATGTGCAGGGACGGATCGGGTGGCGGGCGGTGGACGGCGGGCGGTGGACGGCGGGCGGCGACGGGCTCCAGCTGAAGCGCCACTCAGCAGCGAGGCGGCAGGGCGGCGGCCACAGAGACCCCCGCAGGACGTCCGCACAGCTCGCTGTTAATGTGCGCGAGAGGATTTGGCGCGCCCGGTTCCTGGAAGCGCTCGGCGCTCGGTGCGGAAGCCCGCTGCACCGAAGCAGGGGAGGCACAGCGGAGGCGAGCCTCAGCGCGGATTAATATTATTTTATATCTGATTTTTACGACGGCTGCGAACGAGATCCGAGCGGGAGGAAACGCAGTCATCGCGGTTTACTTTGCTGATTTAGCGGTCGCTTAATTGCAGCGAAATCGTTAGAGGGCTTGAAAGAAAAACAACAAATCCCGCCGGCAGTAGCGGAAGAGCAGAGTGGGGGGAAATTTTAACCGTTAACACATCGTTAAAGTTGCCGTAACTTCGCCGTTTGCACCGAAATCCTCGTTGACCTGAAGCAACTAGTTACTGCGCTCTCGTTAGAAGTTAACGAGCGAATTGAGGTGTGACTAGCAAACATCAACCCTCGATTAACTTTTTTTAAATACGTCAACTGCATTTTCAAAATGTCAATCAATGAAACTCGGACTTCCCTTCTCTGAGTGTCCCCGAGGCCATCGAAACTCCCCCGTGAACATCACGCGTCACGCTGAAACGCTTGAAACTTCCTAACTTCGCGTATCTTTTCGGCGAATCGGCGAATCCGGAGAAAATCAAGCCACCAGCAGACCGGCCAACAGATTTTCATCTTCAAATGCTACTTCGTGATTCTACAAATTGGACTTCTTGCAGCGTGTTTGTCAACAGTTGTGGCGGCGCTGCAGTCCGCACGCGGCGACGAAGAAGTGTCGCCGAAGCAGCTGCCGAGTCAATTTGCAGGGATTAACTCGGTACACGTGTCCGTTTTTCCAACGACGAGGACCTCGCTCGGCCAAGTTTGCGGGCGCGCCGCAGCTTCGAATTCATTTCGAAGTAATTTGGTAAGCAACAACATGAAGCACGGCAGCGCCAGCAACAACTGCGGCGCAACGAGGACTCCTGCCAGGCCGTCGCATCCTGCAGCCGTGCACGGAGTCGCGTAGCAGCCATGAATACTTCATGAGATTCCGGCGATTTCCACTTTTTATCGTCGCCCGCTTTGTGTCACCGCAATTTTTTCGCCGTCCGCCGCAACTCGTCGTTAGAAAACCCGCAACATGCCGCGCGGTGAGAGGCCGCGCGCGGGTGCGGCGCGCGAGAGCGGCGCGGTGGTCCTGGCTGCGGCATCCTTTGAGAACCGGCCAAGTATCCCTCGCATCCGGCGACGAAACTTGCGAGCCGAACGGGGCTGCGACTGCGACTGCGACTCCGGCCCGTCGACCACTTTAACTGAATATTTGAATTGTTGGCTTTGGTTTCCATTTGGCGCGTCCTTTCGTCCTGCTTGTCTCCTCCCGGGTCGGTGTCGGCTTCCCTTCTGCCGGTGTCGCCCTGCGTGTGTCGCCCTGCACGGTGGTGGCGGCGCTGGTGGAGCAGATGAACTGGCCGGAGCTGCAATGCGGCGAGCGGAGCTGCAGTGCAGCGCGCCGCAGCGTGGTTAAGGAATTTATTGCGGGGATGCAAGAGAACTTCTTTGGCGCTAAACCGGCTCCCACCAGCCCAAGACGTCGCCCCGCGACCGAGACCGAGACCGAGACCGGGACCGGGACCTGGCCGACCTGCCTCAACAATTCAGTCCCGCACTGGGGCGCACTGAGCTCCGCGAGTCGCGCGTCGCTTCCCTCGTGCAGTTTCGGCTGCATGTGGTTCGTGGAGACGCCGCTCTCCGCGCCGCTGCTGTTCCCCCACCAACCCCCAGTGACAGTGCGTCGGCAGTTGTGTTGCTGCCGTTGTTTCGCATTTGCTTGGCTGTGCGCTGCTCGTAGGTGACTGCCGATTGTCGGAAGTCGGTCCATAACTCAGTTGCCGCTGCCGCTGCCGCGCGCCCGTGCGTCAGTTGAGCCTGCTTCCGGTTCCACGGGCGGCGGCGGCGGCGGCGGCGGCGTCAGTCCTTGGCAGGTCCTCGCGCGGCGCAGGGCGAAGCGGGAGTCGAAGAGTGGCGGGAAGAAGCGAGCAATATGTCGTCGCAACTTATGTGTCGCAGAGTGCGGTGTGCGAACTCCGGCGACAGAGCGAAAAACGATTTATTTCTGCCAGCAGTGCCGAGTAAATTCGTTTGTGGCGAACATCCGTCAGGACGCGCCTTGAATGCGCACTCGGAGGCATCCGTGGCTCCGAGATCTGCGTGTGTGTGTGTGCGCGGTGTGGGCAGAGTGAGGGGAGGACGTGCCTCTGCGCTCACCTGCCGCAGCACGAGAGTGAAGCGAGCCGAAGGCAGTCCGAGCGAGCCGCTTGCACGGACCTCCGGTCCACTCACGTGATCCCTTTTAAAACGGGCGAAGTCGCTTAAAATTAGAAGATTCGAGTGCCTTTAGCACATCCTTCGCAGCGACTCGCGGCGCATTCGAAACCAAGTCTCGCAGCAGCTCCTCCCGCCCACCGGATGCCTGTGGAGCTGCATCGCCGCACCACGCCAGCGCTCGGCTCTCCCAGCCTCCCAGCCTTCCTGCACCAGTGGTTCGGCTCGGCTCGAGAGCTCCGCACGCGGCGGTGCCCGGATCGCAGACGTGCTGCAGCGACTCCGGTCTCGACGGTCTGGGCTTTCTTGAGAATCTGCTCACATCTCGCAAGTAAATTCGAGTGGCGAGTACGTGCGCCCGGCCGCCGTCGCTTCGCGGTGCCGCGCCGCCAGAGCGGGCGGCGAAGGCGGCGGCGTCAGCAGCTTGGCGCTGCACCAAGCCAATTGCCAGCCGACCGAGGGCGTGCTCGAGCTGTCATCCCCGGGGGGTGTTTGCGGCCGAATTATCCTTTCAATTTGACTTGGCATGTGCGCGCATCCCTTCAGCCCTTCCTGCGGCGCCCGCCGCTCCCGCACGGCGCTCCGAGATGCCGAAGTGAAAATCGTGGCAATTGAAAGCTTCGCCCCGCGGCCCCGCGGCCCCGAGCGCCTTACCGTGCCGCGCACGCTTCTTGCTTCGAACGTCTTCGGTTGAGCCGCGTGCTCGGAGGGGCGAAGTCGCGCTCACATCGACGCTGCACTCGCATGCACGGAGAGGAAGCGCAGTGCAGCTCGTAGCGAAATTGATTTATATTGAAATACGGATGTCGGCTCGCAGAAAGCGGCTCGCTGAGGACTGCAATCCGCACAAGAGAATCTTAAAGTAAAGAGAATCTGAGTTCTTGTGGAGGGACGCCAGGGAACGCGGGACTCGTAGGGCGGATTCCGGATTCTTAAATTCCGGTCGCTTGCTATCAACTGCTTCGAGCGGAACTGAGCGTCGTAGAGCGGATTTCTGCTCCCAGACAGTCCTTCCTCGGTGGCGACCTGAGCCACAACTAAGTGTGGTCCGCCGCCAGACGGGTCCCTTGTAGCTGTCGGATGCCGAACGCCGAAATTTATCGTTCGCCCCCCGCGAAACGGACGGATCGCCGCGCCAATCAAGCGCGCCGCCACCGCCAGCGCAACCAGGCAGCGAGTGCGGCAACAGCCGCGCCCGTCGTCTTGCCGCGTCCGCCGCCGACAGACTGCAACATCAGCAGCAATTATTGTTGCCGCAAATCTTTCGAGCATCAACAGAAATTAATTTAATTGCTCGACATGTCATAACACACGCAGCAACAACAACAACCGCGAAGCAGCACCAGCAGCAACACCGAATTCAGTCCGCAAGCGAGAAATATCGTCGCAATTTGCGCGTCTCTCCACACGGCGCGGACGTGTGTCGGGCGGGTGGCGGAGGGAGGGTGGAGTGGAGGGCAGAGCAAGTGGAACTTGAGAGTAGCGTTGTTGCTGCTCTACTACTTTCCACCTCGCGTTTCATTTTCACACATTTTCCGCTCGGTGCAGCGCGGAGGGCGTACGTGCCGCGCCGTGGCTCGCCGCAGTTGTCGCGGGCGCGCTTTGCATCCACAGCTGCCGCGCACACAATCACTTCTTCAAATGGGTTTTGGCAATCGATTGAGTCGTTGATTTAGCGCTCGTGGCAATTAATGACGACAGCGCCATTTGTCCCGTCGCCCGCGCGAGAGAGCGGCGAGACCGCCGGCTGTCGCGCAGACGATCGTAATTGAAATACTTGTTGCGTTTCAGTGGTTCGACGAGGGTATTCATTGCGCATTCATTGAGAGAGGACAAGAGCGACTCTCAAGCAGCCCAAGTGGGTTTCGCCGCACTTGCCACCACCGCCGCGAACTGCCAGAAACATGAAGTTGCAAGTCGCCGACGCGCCACTTGTTCGCAGTTGACGGTGCGCGCCGCCGTAAATCGTCAGATTCTTATTATTTCTTGCTAGCTCATAATTTGTAAAACGTGGCGGACTGGCTGCCAAATCATACACGAAGCCGTGAAGAATAGTTTCGCCGACATTCAGATTACTCATCGGCTTAAATGCTCGCAAACCTCATTCCTCTCCAGATGCCGTCACAGTGGACCAACCTGATGACAGACCGCACTTGTCGGGTCGCCGTCTTTCAACGATTCTCGGCCCGCGATTTCGCCTCCGATTCTGATTCCCATGGTCCTCCCAAAAGCCCTCACTTGCCAAACGCCCTTCAACGGCCCAGCAGCCGCCTGCGGCCGAAATACGAAGTTTATGGAAGCACTTGCAGTTCGCCATTAGAACTCCAACCGAAACCACTCTCGCCCGCCCGCCGTCGAGTGAGTGGCCAAATCCTGCTGCTGCTTTATTGTCTCCTCATTGCCGCTTGACGCGCCGCTCGATGCCAAGAACACCAGTCGATGTGGAAACTTTTTCATTGACTCGCCGGTCACTTGCGGCCGCGGGACGCTTGGCGCGGGCCGGGGACGCGTGGCCGCACCGCCGCCACCCCTGCGAACGCTTCGATGCAACCGAGAGCCGGGAATGGCTTTTAAAAATTCTTCGTTTGCATATTAAAGTCACATGAGGAAAAACTGCCGGGATATCCGCCGCCAATATCCTGTCTCGAGTCGGAGCATTTGCGACGGCGGCGCGCAGGGCGGGGCGCGTTATTAGTTAAGTGGGCTGTTTGCCGAAACACCCCATTGGCCGGAGCATTGAGGCAACACCAGAACACCAGAGCACATGAAGTCACCGGCTACGACAGCCGAGTGCGGCGTGGAGGGGAAACACAGTTCAACTGCCAACATTATAAGCAACACAGTGGGCTGGAGCGTTCCGTGCAGGACACGCGAGGCGAGCTGGGAAGAGAAGAACGAGTGTCTGCAAGGCATTTTTAAAGCCATTCCGAGTTCTGCAGATTCGGCCACAGGAGACTTTAAGCCGAAAGATGGCTGGATGGCTCCACAAACTCCGATTCTCTGCAGTCGATGCACAGTCGAGGGTTCGCTTCGACCATCTCGGACTGTAAATGAAGTCGCGCGGTTACTCTGCTCATCGAAACAGTCCTTCAGTTCGCAATCTCCGCCACCCGCCGTAGTGCGGCGCCGCAGGAGGGTGCGACTCACCTCGGCCAACTTCAAAAGTTCAGCCCGTTGCCGGCAGAGGCGGCACCGTCGCAAATGCGTTCATTTGAATTCATGAGCCTCGTGGCGGAAGCGGGCAAAAACAACAGAGCGCAGTTTTTGGCACCGATTTCGCTCGACGGCAATCCCGACGAGGACACGCCGAAAGTCCTTCCGCTGTGAGTCGCAGCATTTTTTCTCCAAGTCTCATTTCGTACACTCGAAGTGCGACGCGGCATTCGCAACGCGGACGACGGTTCAAAAACATTGGCGCCTACGATCCAATCGCAGCCCCGCCCCACGCCGCACGCCCCACGCCGCACGCCTCACGACCCACCTGCGGCAGCGCTCGCCAAATCGGTGGGCTCAACCGGCTGCGATAGCATCATCAGCGCAGCTGTCCCGCGGCGGCGCACTCAGTGCTACAGCGTTTTAATTAAGCAAACTCATTTGCGTGCGGCGGGCGCATATTTTAGGCCGACTCGCAAGGATCGCCTCCTCCCCGTCCCCCCCGCGGAAGACGTGTGCGTGGCGACTGGCACGGAATTGGCCGAGGTCGCCTCTTGGCTCAGATGCAGCTTCACACTCCGGCCCATGTTCAGCGCTATCTTCGAACGCAACCCACGCTGTCTTCAGGACGCTGCGAAATCGGCGGCAGCATCACAATTTACGGCCCCGCGTTCGCGGCCACTGATGGAGCATCAGGTGACACTGGCATCCAGCCACCTCGCCCGTTGCGACACTCGCAAGTGTTCACTTTGGAAGCTTCTTCCGGACAACAGCGAAGAAGCGAGGGAAACCCAACCGCGTGCCGCGTGATTAGCTACCAATAATTCGTAGATATCACTAAAATTATTAATAGTATTTCCCTTCGGTTCCTGCATTTTGAAACAGTGTTAAATCGACTGAAATTAGTGGGGATATGAAGTGCAGTTGGGGTTCTACAGTCAGTCACACAAGTGCTGTGGGGAGGTCATCACATTGCACGTCTCCCGACGTAACTTTCGCAACAGGTTTCCGAAAACAAGGGCCTTCGGGACACCCACAGCCTGCGAAGGGCTTCCCAGGCATTCTTACGAAAGGTGCACCGAAAAGAATTCGTCATTTACTCTGTGTTGGAGTCAGAGACGACTTCCTAGATAAATCCAGAAACTGGACGTCTTGTGGAACTATGAACTCAGTCAATGCAATGTTTCGCCTTGAATGTACTTCCTGTCTGGAATGTAAAATAGTTCGAGCAACAGAGAGCCGAGTTGACCTTTCCAGCTGCTTTAGTAAGCCTGGTACCGAAGGCTCTCAAAGACGGCCGCATTTTCTCGAAGTGCACCACTCGTCCAAGAGCTCGAAGGGTAAAAATTTCGTGCTGGTACTACGGCGAGCAGGACAGAGACGGAGTGGGTTGCCAACACACCGGCCACGAGGAGGAGCAGGAAGGCGGACCTTCCGCAACGGAGAGGCTGCCACAACTGGTCGCAAATATTTATGGATTTCCATGTTGAACAGCATCTCCGTGTCTGCACGCGTGAAGCCGCGGCTGACCATCCTGCACGCATAGCGCGCGTCTGCGGACACCGCGGCGGCAGAAGCTGCGGCAGGTGGGTGATTTAATGAGGCACCACAAGCGGAGGCAACGCAGCAGCGGGAGCCAAGAGTAGTCGCGGCTACTTCGCGAGCGGCATCGCGGCTGCTCAACAGGCTGCAGGCGAGCGGACAGAAGCGGCAGCACCCTCCGCGGAACCGCCGGTCGCAGTCGAAGTCGGCTGGATACGCTCTGGATATGCAAATTCGTGTGTTGCTGCCTCGACACTCGGACGCTCAGCCCCAGTTGCTGGACGGAGAGCGCGTGTCCGGGCGTAGGCTGCAGATTTGGTGGGCGGTTGTGGTACCGCAGGGAGGCGATTTGCGCGAGGCGTCCGATGGGAGGCGCGGAGTAAGCGCAGCGGGCGAGAGTCGTGCTGCGAGCGGTCTCGCGGCTCGCGGCTCGCGGCTCGCGGCTACCAGCATCGAACACAATCAGATAAAGCAAAAGTGTTACCAGCTCGATCCTGTAAAGTCCAGGCGAGCCATTTAAATAGCCACTCGTGAACAGAGCAATAAAACTCATTTTGGATGCAGCCGACGCGAAGTCAAGTGGGTGGTGACCGGTTTATCTTCTACTAAAAGCTACCGTGAAGAGAGGTGTTGCTTGCCCTCACCCAGCTCGTTAGAAGATTTGAGACTGAGGATCCCGACCTCGGTTCTCGTCTTAACTGAAAATAACTGACTCGATTGCGAATCTCGACGAAGAAAAGCTGTCTCGACCTCAACTCTCGTCTCGACTGAAATAAATGACAGCCGTGGCCACACTCTGCGCAGAAGAGAAACAGTTACAAGTTCCGTTGAATGGCGTTTCAGCCACATTTTCCTCTCAGCCACGGTTTCGCTCCTAACGACCGAATGTCTGCAGGACTCGATCGGGGTTGGCTAGCGGAAGCTTTGGCCAGCGGAAGCTTTGGCCAGCGACGTCGAAGTCACCTCGCAGTGGCGGCGAGGGGGGGGGGACGCAAGTGCCGTTGCGTCCCAGATCGCAGACCCGCCACTGGCGATTAGTTTCCGCGCCTTCCTGTGGCTGAAGCTAATTAATGCGATCTTTTGTTTTGCCGACTTCGACTGCGATGTCTCTCCAGATACTTATCGGCGAGAAGTCGGAGTGGCGCGCGTCCTCCAGTGCTTCCTCCCCAGTGCTTCGTGCGTAAGCAACTGCAGCCGTCCGCACCTCTATCGGTGGCAGCCGACAAGGAGGAACGTGGCTCCGGCAGCGACAGCGGTGCGGCTACTGGCATCGCGCAACAGGCCGCTGGCGCGAAGGCCTGGCATTGAGGTGGCGCAATCGGAAAACACTTTAATTAAACACCCATCGATGCATAATTAGGAGATCCGCTTTGCGCACGTCATTTGCGCGTAATGCGCCTTCAACACTCGGTTGCGCTCCTCCGATCGCGCCGCCGATTTAACCGCCGCTACACGATGGCAGCCAGTTGGTTGCCGGTGGCTTAGCAGTCTTTCGAGTCCTCCGCCGCACTGACGCGCGTGCGGAATGGCGAAGCGCGAGTCTGCTGGAATCGGAGGCACAAAAGCAACAGCGTGCCGATCGTCCTTTGAAGTTGGCAAACTCAATATCAGATCTCACTTGCCTCGTGGATGCTTTCAAGTGTTCGCTTTGCAGTTTAAAAACCACTTTGCTTCCATGGCCCTTCGACTCCTTCGGACAGCCGGCCTCCCGGACAGTTTGCCTCCAAGGTTACGGTGGCCCAGATTCCGCCCGCTTCAGAAACGAAATCTGGCAAATCCATTTAATTATAAACACAACTCGCCCCAGCCACCCCGAGCGAGGCAAGAAAGCGTTAAATTCGTTCGCACTTTGCGCGGCAGACCCCGCGCCCCACAGACGCCGCCAACACAGATTCCGACGCCCAAGAAATCCATTTCATAACTCATCTGTACGGAAAGACGTTTGCTGGCGGAGCAAAAAGCGAGTCGCATTAGGAAATCAGCAAAAAGCATTGCAAGGATGTGCTCGTCGCTCTTAAGGAAGCCAGCCAGCCACCCGAATCGCGCGTCGCGACGTTTCTCGGGAACGTACGCGGCCCTCGCAGCTCGCAGCTCGCAGCTGGCAAGACCAGAAGTAGCCGGCGGCTGGGAAGCTCTCCACCCGGTCTGGACGAGACCCAAAAGTGTCGCCGCTTGCCAGGACCTTCCAGGCTCGTCTTGAGCTGGTGTTGCACTGCCAGCCGGCAGCTCGTAGCGGAGCAGGGAGTGACTGGAGCAGCTCGACTGATCCAGGTCGGTTCCCACCGAGTGCGCTTCGAGTCTGCCGTTCGACGTTTCCCTTTTTGCTCCAGCAATAATTAAATAAATCACGCCGTTGACAATAAATCGCTCAGCGCTATGACAGCTCGAAGATTTGGAGCGCACGAAGCAGCGAAGAGGCACCGGCTGGCGCATGAAGCAGCGCCGAAGTGTGGTGCGAAGATTACGCACGGCACCGGTCGCCGATCGCCGGTCGCCGGTCGGACGAACGGTGCTGCACGCAACGCCTTTTACGGTCCTTCGACGGCGAGCGGCGCTGTTGCAGCGTTGCATGTGGCGCACAACCGAATAAATCACCGCTCAATGATGAAATTATTATTTATGCACCTTCGCTGCGGTTCACTTCATAACTTTCGGCACCGACGCGGACTACCTGTTGCCGGCCGCTCTCGCGCAGCCCCAGCGCCGACACGGTAGCCTCCGCGTGTCAGCCCGGGCGATCAGCCGCAACAGACGGCCGCACTGCGGCAGCAGGTTAGTCTCTCCTTTGGCTGGCTGCCGCTGCCGCTGCCGCTGGCTCCCTGTTGGCGGGCGCGGAGCACTTGTTGCTCTGGCGTTGCGCGGAGGAAAGTTGCGATTGTTTGGCTGCCGCACCTACCTGTCTGCGGGAGCCGTGCGGCGAGACGCAATTGCAACGTGTTCGGAGCGGCGCACCTCGCAAGCTGCGAACACGTTGCCAGGATATTAGTAAATTATGAGTGCTTGAGGGCCGCCGCAGGAGTGACAGAAGCAACAGGCACGGCAGGAGTGACACGAGCAGCGGTGGACAAAGCGATAAAACAAACAGATTGCCATTCAACCTTCAAACGAGGGGTGTGGGGGGAGGCTAATTCCTCCATTGGTTTCGCTCTGTTGGCGGGGGTGGCGGGTGTGCCGGGCACTGCAGAAGTGAGGAGGATACCCGGTGGTGCTTGATTCCGCTTCTGCTCGGTGTTAAACACGTTAAGTTCTGCAATTCCTCTGATTTAGGATTGAAATTTAAGGGCTATAGAAAGTATTTCAGCCCTTTTAATACTGCTTATAACGCTCGGGTTGATTATTGCAACTCGCCATTTTTGCCGCCGCTTTCACTGAAAAATTTCCCTCTCTGGTGCAGATGAATTGCTGGAATGATTCCGTCCCCTCGAAAATCCTGCGTGCGTCCTTGTTATCGGCCATAAATTTGCGCGACGTCAAACCAAAACCTGAAAAGCACGACCGAGAGCAACGCGCCCGACACCAACGCGCCTCGCGGTCTCCAGCGATATCTGCGCGTTCTCAGATACTGCGAACATCCGAACATTGCTGTCCGCAAGGTGCACAGCAACAAAAAGCCACTCGGGGCCGGGGCAGCAGCGCCAGCAACAACAGCAACTGACGCAAAAGCGGCTTGATAGCGAAATATGTGCGGCTATCAAGTCACACGTTGAAACCGAAAAGTGAACTTTAATAGAAGCTGGGAAGTGTGCGTAAAATACATTTTCAACAACCACAACAACATCGAGAAATTGGACAGCGCAACGTCGTGAAATAATTAAGTAATTCTCGAGTTCATTATAGTAAAATATGTCCAGTATGTGTGGGGGGGGGGGGGGCGGGGGAGGGGTCAGGAGGCGATGGGGCGTGGAGCTGAGGCTGCTGGGAGGCCTGTCTCGCGCATCGATTGACACCTTGTGCACACACTCAACACGAAATCTTCAATTTATGAACGTCAATGAAAAATGCAGTACAACAACAGCCACACCATCACCAGCCGAGCGGTGGGACCTCGTCGACGCTGCCTCCGCCCGGCCGAGAGCCTCTAAGAGACTCCATTGCATGGAGGCGTTCGATAGTCCGACGCCTGTAAAGTGAGATAAACAGCAACGCCGACAACGACGAAATTTACGAGAAGGAAAGCAACACGCACGCGCGCACGCTCAATACGCGCTCAACCTTCTGCAGGACGCGCTCGCGTGCGAGACAGGAACTTGAGAACATAGGCACGCGAGTCATGTTCGCTTCGTTCTAGCGTCTGGATAGACCTTGTTCTTGGGACCAATGTTGGGGAGGAAGCCCCCTCCAGAATGGCCACCCCTCCCTGATGCGGAAATAACTCACCTTTACAGATAACTTTCAAGTCTGTCGAAAATTACAGCGGCGATCGCAAGATGTCATCCTTAAGACGCCAAAATGTTGTCTGCAAATTTTTAACATTAAGTAAACTTCGTCTACAGGTTAATATCTGAAATCGATGCCTTCTTCATGGAATTGGCATTATGAATCAGCAGTATCTGACTTCTGCCAAGAACGCCCGCTTTTTAAAATGTGCCCCCGATGCACATACTGGATTTCTGTTGTTTTTCTGTTGTGCTTTCAAAGTTATCTGGATTCCCTTTGGTTTTCCAACCACTTACGGATAGCAGTAACTACAAGCAACCTGCGTTCTAATTTTATCTTGTCGTCGGAGGAGTAGGGAAAATCTAGCAAAGGTCAATATTTGTCTCGTTTCTTATGTGGTCTCGTTTTGTTTTCAAAGTGTTTTTATATAGACGCAATTTCTAATAATCATGTTATTTATTTATATATTTATTTAATTCAGACCAAACTAAGCATTAAGACTTTATAGTTTATATATAATAAAATTCAAAATCCATATCATACATTGATGAAGTTTAGTATAACATAAATTATTGCAGAGTTTTTTAAAAATTGAAGATTTTGTGTTTAGCCATATGAACGGGGTCACATAAGTTAATAACTGGGGACACAGTGTTGACATCCACACAGGCGCTCCTAAGAGTTTTATGCTGGAGGTAACTTTATCTGCAAAAACTTAAGTGAAGGGCTTCGTATCTTCTCGATGGACGTCGTGGACCGTTTAGTTGGATACAGCTTAACGAATATATAATTTTTTACATCTGAACTTCTAATGGGACTGCAGCCATCATACGCTTGATTTCCCCCTTCTCCGCTTCGAAAGCCAGAGCGCGAATGGCGCGAATGACCTTCAGCTCCTTGACCTCGTGCATTCGCCGTCAAACAAATTCAAGGGCTCTTTCATGTCAGTCTTTTGGTGGTCGGGGAGCCCCAATTCAGGTCCAGACTCTTTTCCTCCATTACCAGCTCCGCAGTTATGTAGAGCAGCATTGACTGAAAATGAGGGAAATCGATTAATAACCACGCCTACTTTTTATCCAAATGTTAAGGCACCTCTGTCAATTAGTGATGAAATCGTTCCTTGTAACGGTTACGTGCAACCGTTATACACTACTATATACTTCAATCATAAATCCTTTGACTTCTCGACTTCCTGGATACTCCATGTATTTACTTGTTTAATACATACATATATTCACATAGCGCCACTACTGAAATATATAAAAATTTGACATATACAAAAGTTGTCAATATCTGATAAGCGGTATGAGATATTAGGACATAATTTTAATTTGGAGTATATAGCGAATTTATCAAAATATGAAATGTGCTGGGAGAAGTTCTCTTTGTTAAGTTCACTTCTGAACACTGCCCACAAACACCGTACAAAGGGTATATTTGGAAAACGTGCCTTTGCTTTCAAGCATTTTCCAACGTGACATGTATGAAGGTTGCTACGACCACCAACGACCCTATGTTGAAGACTCCTTGTCCACTCACCCTACTGAACACGACAGTTCCCGGTTTGGATGAGCTCACACGACGATCACTTGACCGAGGAAAATCAAACATTTTACTCGTTTTTCGCTCTCTCCTGAAAATGACTGAAACGTTGTTACACGTGTTCGTTTGACTGAGCTTGGTCCAAGCAGGAAATTTGTTTCTATGGTCTCCTGAATACAAAATTAATAGCGTAAAAAAACATTTTAAAACGTTGAAGCGAATCCAGACTTCCTAGGACTAATATTAATAATGGTTTCAGAAATGCATGCGTACACTATATGTATATAAAACAAAACGGTTGACACCAAAATTTACTCCGATCTACAAAAAAGCATTTATATTGCAACCATTTTTAGATCTTGATCGTGTGATTCAAGTATCGAACTGCATCAAAATTTTACTAAATGGTTGTGGTATTCTGTGTTCATTTTGCCTCTCTCAAATTGTTAATTTCTTTTTTACGTGCGAAAGCAGCAACAAATTTTATTTTCATTGGTCAAATGATAGTCGTGCGAGATTTTCTAGATTCTGGCCATCGATAAAGACATTTTAAGGGAAAAGGAAGAATTTAGAAAAAAAAGAATGTACACCTTCAGAAAACTGCGTATGGATCGGAACTCTGGAAACCTTTCGGCACCATAATAAACGCCAAGGTGCTTCTAAAAAAATTGATATTGTATTTTCTGTTTATTAATATTGCAAAACTGCATCTGCAGTTTTAAGAATACTTTTCACTAACGCATCGTAAAACATGTGTTATATATACACGATAACTATATAATTCTCCAGGATATATTAAAAAATAAAGGAAGCTATTAAAATATTTGCATTTTATTTTTCAGCGTTAACAAAGCCAACTTTTTTGAATTGGCCGAGTGGACCGACAAACCACGTGATATACGGCTCACAACCGAGAAATATTTCGGGGCAAACCTCTACCGATTTGCCCCGATACATACTTGCTTTGGTAACTCTTCACCATAAGCATTTACAACAGGAGTTCCCACTCAGTCGTTTCAGTGCCTGGTGGAGCCCTACATCATTCTATGGATGTGTAGTATTCTATTCCCTGTGTTTCTCTAAAATAATTAATCTAAAATTGTCAACTTAAGTGTTTATTACTTTCCATACACAGAATTCAGGAGCATTTAAGGCTCAAACTGTTCAACTAAAGTTGTGTAATTTGATTTCAAACAAAAAAATTATGTTATCTTATCAAAATATTAGTAACTAACTCTGTTTTAATTTCCAATGGAAGATAGGTTTCTGTTAGTTCAAGATATTTTAGTAAGCTTTTTCCCCATTTTTAACGTAACACGATATACTCAAGGACGTGATTTTTAGCAGATAATCGGTATTTAAAAATCCGCAACCAGAAAATCCGAAACCCGACACTGGATTCTAAAACTTGCCAAGCCAAAGCTACAGACTCGTTGTCAAGATAAAAATGCTAAATGCAATTATTAGTATTATTATTATTTATAAACATAAATTCCAGCTTGAAAATTCCTGAAAGTTGTGAGGATATAGTAGTTTTCCATACAAGATTTTAATTATCTCAATAATTTATCTGGACTTGGCAAATTAAACGAGCCCCCGAATATTTTTAAAAATTTTAATGCATTTCTTTTAAGCATTCATTAAAAGACGTGGTACTAAATGTAATACGTAAAAATTACAATTTTCGTATTAGAAACAAAGAGGTTTTCTCACGGCAGCCCAACACCGAAAGCTGCCGCGAGAAAGCTAGCTCGCAAGTTTGTTGAGTTTGATGATTTTTTACTAACCTATCTAAAGCTTTTGACAGCTGTTAGAGGAAGTTTCGTATCTCCTTATCTCTGCTACTCGCCGCTATAGCACTTTTTACCAGAGTTTTCTCTGCTTTTTACTGTTTGTAAAATGTTGATTGTTGCTTTTAGATATGCATGAGTTCTACGCCGAAAATCGTTTGCCGCCGGAGACTTGATGTCTCTTACTGTTGTGGCGGCGACCCTAGAGCTTTTCTTGCGGATAAATTTTCATAAAAAGTCGTCTGAAAGCAGGCCGAGTTTTACATCTGGTTTTCCAATACCTCTACGTGCAAAACAGCTAACTTGTGTAGTAACGGAATAAAATGTATCTGTTGAAAATACAGTTTGACATTTTGCAACTTTTTTCTCATTTCATGCTGATATACTGACTATATGAATTGCGCGTTTTAAATAAAATTTGATCCTCGTTCTACTTTTTGTTCTCTTTCTGCTACCAAAGTTCGTACGAATTTTTGGCCGCTGTTATATTAGCATTGAAATTTCTATCAATTACGTTATGTTGTTGCTGCTTTTACAAATCAGATAAGAGTTTTAGGATCTTTAGATATCTCCCTTGTTATGGAATTTTTAGAATCGAAAAACGGGAAGTTTCTGGACGGCTTTGTGAGGTTTTCTAGTACAATTTCTAATAAAAAGGTGGTTTCAAGCAAAATAATGACACCAATAGTGATATTGCCTCCGCACAATGAACTGACGTAACGTCAGAACTTCCGTGCGTCGGCTGTCTTGCACGACGTGAGCCTAAAATTAAAACAAGTAAAAGTGGTCTTCGGCCTGGCCGAAATCTAAATACCCTACACCCGAGTAACTGAACAAATTATAATTTCGCCACTTAACACTTTTTGTATAAGTAGGCGGACCACGCCCATTTCTGCAAAACGTTTTGTAATGTCTCTAGATACTGGTAGATAGAATTACGAATCAATATTTTGAACCGTTTATGGGATATTGACAACTTTTGTATAAGTGGGCGGACCACGCTCATTTGTATATAGATTGGTAATACGTGTAGATACTTCGTGATAACATTTCGTATTAATAACTTATACCGTTTACAAGATAATGACAACTTTGTTATCAGTGGGCGTGGCATGCCCATTTTTTTCAAACATTTTAGTAATGACGCTACATGTTCCGGAATAAAATTATACCTTAATATCTCACACGGTTTATGAAATATTCAGATTTTAACATTTTTTGAAACGAGGTGCCTTTACATTCCCGTACGTAAAGTAGGTGTGGCTGTTTACCGATCTCGCCCATTTTCAATCCCAAACAGCCCTACATAACAAAGAATATTTGTGCCAAATTTCATCGCGATATCTCTTTTCGTTCTCTCGTAATCGTGATTTCAACAGACAGACAGACAGACAAACAGACAAACAGACGGACGGACAGGGCTAAATTCAGGCCTCGATTCAGGAGGTGACGCTGAGCAAGAATATATATAGTTTTCTATATCTATCTCGTCTCCTCTGCGTTACAAAATTATATAAAAAAAATTATAATATAAAAATTACATCTGTATAAAATTACATCGGTATAAAAATTACATCTGAAATACAAATATATAATTCCTTATTTCGTACCTTTTAGAAGTAATGCTACAATACCAAGAAAACTAATTCTAACGTATAAAATATCAAAATAGCCAGACTAAAAGCACTCAGAAATATTTCAGCTCTCTTTCCTTTACAAACGTGAATTCATGTGGAGTTAAATGTCGCGTAAATTAGAAAATACACTGGTAATTTTTTTATCAAGGTACTTTTAAAAAATTTCAGAACCTTTTCCTTATCTTAACCTGATGCCTATGATATTCATATTGGCAAGTTGGTACAAAAAACGTACATACAGCATTCTAGATGATGTTCACATTATTGTGAATTTCGGTGTTTAATGACCAATGTAATACTATCAATTTTATCAATGTAATACCAGCTTATAATAATATATATAAGGTATATACCAGGTTATTATAATATATATTATAATAAGCTGGTACCGAACAAGCTACGTGATGCAGATTTCTTTAAGTCTACTTCTAACTTAACAAAACAACTAAAAAGGTGCTCGCGCAACTTATTTATTTATTTATTTCGGTCTGCCTGAATTTTTTTTGGCCGTTAAATTCAAGTTGATCAAGCCTAACTAAACGAGGCGGCGGTGGGAAGTGCAATTATTAGCAGCGGGTTGCTAAAGCCGGCCTAGAGCCGTTCGGCGCATATCTTTGCTGGAAGGTGATCAGCACTTCAATTAACGGCGGTCGGCAGCGAAAAACCAGCTTCAGGGGATTTTCTTTATCTATGGCCAGAATCTAGGAAATCTCAAAGGATGAGCTCACACGACGATCATTTGGCCAATGAAAATCAGATTTATTGTTACTTTCACACGTAAAATAGAAATTAACAATTTGAGAAAGGCAAAATGAACACAAAATACCACAACCTTTTGGTATAATTTCGATACTTGAAACACACGATCAAGATCTAAAAATGGTTGCAATATACTATAAATGCTTTTTCGTAGATCGGAGTAAATTTTGGTGTCAACCGTTTTGTTTTATATACATATTGAGTATGCATGCATTTCTGAAACCATTATTAATATTATTCCTAGGAAGTATGAATTCGCTTCAACGTTTAAACATTTTTTTACGATATTAAGACAAAATTAATTTTGCATTCAGGAGACCATAGAAACAAATTTCCTGGTTTGACCAAGCTCAGTCAAACGAACACGTGTAACAACGTTTCAGTCATTTTCAGGAGAGAGCGAAAAAAGAGTAAAATGTTTGATTTTCCTCGGTCAAGTGATCGTCGTGTGAGCTCACCCAAACCGGGAACTGTCGTGTTCAGTAGGGTGAGTGGACAAGGAGTCTTCAACAAAGGGTCGTTGGTGGTCGTAGCAACCTTCATACATGTCACGTTGGAAAATGCTTGAAAGCAAAGGCACGTTTTCCAAATATACCCTTTGTACGGTGTTTGTGGGCAGTGTTCAGAAGTGAACTTAACAAAGAGAACTTCTCCCAGCACATTTCATATTTTGATAAATTCGCTATATACTCCAGATCCTAATATCTCATACCGCTTATCAGATATTGACAACTTTTGTATATGTCAAATTTTTATATATTTCAGTAGTGGCGCTATGTGAATATATGTATGTTTTACGAAATACGTGGAGTATCCACGAACTCAAAAAGTCAAAGGACGTATGATTGAGGTTTAGTGTATAACCTTTGCACATAACCATTACCAGTGACTGGGCCGCAGTGAATATAGCGAGTGCGCCTTAGCCAGATGTGCAGGTGTGTTCATTATGTGGCTGAAACGCGGATCTAACTGATGTCTCTGTAGATGCTGGACTTGTACAAGAAGATGAACAGACGTGGATGGAGGTGTCAGGAAGCTGGGCTGGAAAATACACCGCAACTCAAAGATTTTGTGGCACCGCATTCGCATAATGATTCGGGAGAACCCAGCCATGAACCCGTGACAAGAAAATCGTTAGTACTAAACAATATCATTCAGAAAAGAATAAATTTATTTCGTGAATAATTTTATTTTGGAGGTTAGTTCTCAGCATTAGTTGATCTACGCTTTTAATTAATACTAATATTAGGCCAACCGAATTCTAGATTGCAATTACACTAATCCTTAATGCGTCCTTTCTTAAGGTTTGTGTCCCGAGGCACTACGTTTAGCTGCTGCCTTGCGTTGGCTTAAACGATGCTGTTGCCGGGCTGGGGCACGAACTTGTTGCTGGTGTTGATTGGTGGCGGCGGCAACGTCTTCGTCAGACACTTCATATTCAGGATGAGGATAGTCACTATGCTTGGAAGGGCACCCGAAAATCTTGCTCAGAGACTAACGAGTGTGGCTATTTGTTTTAGTTTTGGATATTGACAACGAGTAACTTGTTGTCAAAGCATACAGCATGGTACGAATGCATACGAATTTTTGGCCGACGACTAAAATCTCTCGCAAGATTTTTAATAATCGACGATCCACGATCATAGACGACGATCCACGATTTTTCAAAAGTTGACATGAGCGACTATAATTTGAATAGAACTTCATTTAATAAGAAAGTCGTGATAAAATAAGTGAAATAATTTCTAATAAGCACAATGCTGAATTAATATTTTAATTTTGGATTCAATAATGGAGTTGCAACACCTTGAGACTGGGGGAATTCTGCTGAGCCCCCCCCCCCCCCCATTATTTCTTGCTGTTTTGAAGCTAACTTTTTCCAAGCTATAAATTCTAATTTAGGCCAGTTATACTAATCCACTACTTTCTTAACTGTCGGCGCACAATGAAACGACGCAACGTCAGAACTTAAAAATGTCTATACCTTATGGAGCATTTGGAAGTTCTGGCGTCCGGACGTTCCGACGTTGCGATTAATCCAATTCAATTTTCTCTCTAACGTCGACTAAAGAAATTCAATTATATTCTTGTAAATTAAATTTAAGTGAACAAACTTTGACAGACGTCTGTAAATTTTATTATACCCTACACCCGAAGGCAGTAGGGTATATTCACTTTGTATTCCGTTTGTAACGCAGAGAAGGAGACGAGATAGATATGGAAAAGTATATATATTCTTGCTCAGCGTCACCTCCTGAATCGATTTAGCCCTGTCCGTCTGTCTGTGTGTTGAAATCACGATTACGAGAGAACGAAAAGAGATATCGCGATGAAATTTGGCACAAATATTCTCTGTTATGTAGGTCTGTTTGGGATTAAAAATGGGAGAGATCGGTAAACAGCCACGCCTACTTTACGTACGGAATGTAAAGGCACCCCGTTTCAAAAAATTTTAAAATCTGAATATTTCATAAACCGTGTGAGATATAAAGGTATAATTTCATTACGGAACATGTAGTCATTACTAAAATGTTTGAAAAAAAATGGGCGTGCCACGCCCACTGATAACAAGGTTGGCAATATCTAATTAACGGTAAAAGATATGGACATGTAATTTCATCAGGATATATAGGGAAGTATTACCAATAAGCTTGCCAAAAATGGGCGTGCCACGCCCACTCTTACAAAAGTTGTCAATACCTCGTAAACGGTATAAGATATTAATACGAAATGTTATCACGAGTATCTACACGTATTACCAATCTATATACACAAAATGGGCGCGGCCCGCCCACCTATACAAAAGTTGTCAATATCCTATAAACGGTTTAAAATATTGATACGTAATTCTATCTACCAGTATCTAGAGACATTACAAAAACATTTTGCCTAAATGGGCATGGTCCACCTACTTATACAAAAAGTGTAAGTGGCGAAATTATAATTTTTTCAGTTACTCGGGTGTAGGGTATTTAGATTTCGGCCAGGCCGAAGACAACACTTTTACTTGTTCTTATGACTCTTTCTTTTCTAAGATCATAGATAGGATAACATAACACACACTCTAGTTGCGTACGAATATTCATGGATATTTATGAAAAATGTTGTAACGAGTTTGTTTTTGCTTTTGGGTTCGGGGATTTTAACTCTGGGCTAACTCTGGTAATATATATTTTGAATAAAGGAGATTTAGCCACTCTGTTATACGAAAAATGGTTACAGAAAATATAATATAATATAGACATATAGTATAATGTCGGAAGGAAATATTTTTCTAAGAGGAGCTATGTTTCTCATTATTCTCATTCAAGACATTTTAAGGGAAAAGGAAGAATTTAGGAAAAAAAGATAGTACAACTTCAGAAAACTGCCTATCGACCGGAAGTCTGGAAATATTTCGGCACCATAATGAACGCTAACAAGGTGCTTCTAAAAAAAATTAATATTTTCAAGCATTGCTATGAGGGAACCACTGCAGTAAAGTTGGCTACCAGGGAATTCAGTAAGCAACCGGCTAATTCACTTCTGTTAAAAATATAACATATATTCGTTTACACTAGAACAAATCTCTGTTAATAACAGATATTAGTTTTCCGGATCTTAGAAAACCCTAAATTACTGATCCAAATCGATATAATGTACTCTACAATCGACACGTTTGGCTTTTAGCCAAACCATTTTATTGACGCATGTATACCATAAGACGTATTTTAAGTGCCACACACGGATTAAACATGAAAAAGACTTAACCGGACTTGAACTGTGCGAATGCCGGTATATTTCCCTACAAATCCATATAAGTCACTCTAAAATCAGAACGTTGCAATTTTAGCAAAGCCACTTTATTTGACGCATGTATACCATGATATGTACTTTAAGTGCCACACTTGGATTAAACATCAAAAAGACTTAGCCAGACCTTAATCCTACACTATTAATCAAAATGAAACACTAAATAAAAAAGCAAACTCAACAGCTTAAAAATTGATTTATTAAATGTTTTGGCAAACTAAGCAACTAAAATCATTTTGCGCGAAACTAAAATTATCAGGCTGATTGTAAAGTTTTATAGCACAACTTTGATGTACTTCGTATGTACATTTATCACAAAATACCCAGTTTTGCATACCTCCTATCATACCCGTTTGACTGCAACAATATAAACAAAAATCTTCACCATTAGACATTTTTAAGCAAAGCTCCAATCATCATTCTGTAGTGCACCTGTATATAATGCTTTTGTGGACCATTTCTTTTTTCCAAACACATCCGACCAGCCATTGTGTGCCGCTTTGCTAAACATTTCCGTGTAAGCTTTATAACTTTCATAAAATGCATTATATCTGTATTTTGCTGCTTTTCTTTGTTGCGGGTCGCAAAACATGAATGTGCTGGTTTTTAAGTTTGCCAGACCTAAGCACCAATCCTCATTAATTCATACCGGTAATATAATGAGTTTTGTTTGCGGATCTAGTTCCATATTCGATGGATCTAGTTTATTTAGTAGTATTTGCGGATCTAGTTCCATCCTTAGAACCAGCCTTTCTCCTTCTAGTTTTGGTTTGTTATGCAAGTCGAGAATGGATGGATGCATCGATAAAACTCACGTTTTCAGTGCAGCCGTTTGCTATAAATACATCGACGAAATAGTTTATGATGTAGTCGTCAAGCCACTTCTCTTTATTGCCAAAACTGTCATCTGAATTCAAACATTTATACTCCCGCTATTGCAAAATTAAATGTTGTTGTCTTCCATTGTATGTACTTTTGGTACGAACGCATACTAAAAAACTTTCTGCAAGAGAATGGTCGATGATTCTTTGATATCTTTCCGGATTACTTATAATGCCATTTAGAACTTTAGAATATTGTACTTTCTTTTCGTCGGTGACTTTATTTAAGCGACATGACACCAAAATTTTTTTCAAAGCTGTGCGATTAAAATGATTATAATTTTGCGACGATCTGTTTATTTTATATTTCTATGCCCAATTTTCCTCTGGAACTGGATTAATATCTATGCCACGTTTAGAAACACATCTTTTACTTGGAATATTTAGCTCCACTTCAGTACAATAATAATCAATCTTCTGTTTCAAGATTTTTATAAATCGTCCAATTTTTATGGGTGTTTTCCCTATGGATAATTTCGAACCAATACGTTTAATTTTGATATGGTTGAAATGTCCTTCAACTCTACCGTTTGTGAAATGCGAGAAATAAATTTCTCGTCAATTTTTTTCATTAATAAGTAAGTTTTTCTCGCAAGTTTTTACCGCTTCTTCACGAAATTGACTTGGATAGATATCTAGCAATTTTGTTTTTAACAGCAATCGACTTTTTCCTCGAACCTGGCCAGCAATTGGAAATTTATGACATTTACTGCCTTGACACTCTACTGAAATTTCGAAAATTTCTGCGTCTTTGGACCATCTAGGTATATGGAGAGTTGCCTGCATTTTAGGTTTATTCGGTACAGAAAATTAACTTGTTTTGTTTTTATTTTGCAAACAAGTACACCTGAAAATATTTTTTCCATTATATAGTAGGTGGTAAATAAAAGGTAATCCGTCGATAAATCTGTTTTTTGTTCATTTAATATTTCGGAATATTCATCTTTTGTAAAATCTTGATTATCCATTGTTCCATTCGAGTCTGTTCCAAGGACCAAGTCAACGGACTGCTGCAAGCTTGAATGGGTTTCAGAAGCCAAAACGCAATCTTCAATCATAATATAATCGTTAACAATTGGGGCAGTTTCAATCGATGTATTGCGATTTCTTGGTACTGGATGTGATCCCGAGAACTGATTGGCGACAATGTTGGATTCCCATTCTTGTATATTGTCAAAGGTCAATAATGTTCCATTCGAGTCTGTTCCAAGGAGCAAGTCAATGGAATGCGTTGCAGAGGCCAATACGGGATCTTCAATCGTAATGCAATCACTAACAATTGGCGCGGCTTCAATATTCAAAAACAAAGCCCACAAGTTGGTTTGTTGGTGATCTGATTTCAAAAATATCAGAGTTAGTTTCTCCTAAAGCTGTATACAATATATTAGCAAATGTTTTTGCTGAGCGCTCGGTCTTTTTGAATAATTTTTTGTCCTAAAAAAGATATTTATATTAGTTTACATAAAGAAATTCATGACTGTATACAAAAGCAAATGAAAGCAAAACAACAGCGATAACAAACACAACAATGCTGAGTTCAAACCATTCTTCCATCCGTTCATGTACTACTTGTGTGTAGTTTGTTGAACGAATAAAGGAATGATTGATCACCATTCGTTGTTTATACATTTTTCGAATGTTTCGAATAGTTGGCTTTTTTGTTCGTAAACATCGTCGGCATTCCGAATTTTCTGATCAATCATATTAGTATTTGTTTGGAAAGAACGCGAATCATTCTCACATTCGTAATTTTAATAACGACTACCATTGGCGTAGCTAGGAATCGACAATAACTTAGCTCATATTTATATAACAAGAAATTTCCTTTAATTATACGTTCATGTTAACATTAATATCTAGGAATACCTTAAACAGAAATGAATCAGTCAATTATTTCCTTTTACTTTCGTTAATATAGTTGATTGCTTTTAACTCATTTCGGCCCAGTCGTCGTTTTTCCGACCAGTAGGTTTCACATATTTTCAAAAAAAAAAAAATTAAATATCTAAATGAAACCTGTTCTTCAAATAAAGTTTGACCTTTTTTCTATAAAAAAAAACTCAGTTTTATTAAAAAAGTAATTGAGATTTTAAAAAACACCTTTTTTGGATCTTTTTTGAATTATTTATGATAGACATAAAAATTTCGAAATTTAAAGAACTAATGATGAGAATTTATTTGCCAAAAGTCAAAATTTTGCAAACCAATATGCTGGTTGGTTACTTGCCGGTGTATGCCAGGTAAGCGCAAAGGTAATGGTCGGCTCACCGACTGCGTTAACGATATAAAAAATGATAAAATTTATCATTATTCTGTAATAAACATAAAAAAGTGATAAATTTATCCCTCGTATTGAGTACTAATGCCAGGTAAGTATGAAAGGGAGTAGTTGGAACCCATATTAGTAGATTTCGGTAAAATTCGGAATTTTGAAATTCATTCGTGGTGTTGAGTACACGTAAAAGTACAGATGAAATGTTGGAATTTTCGCAACGGTATGGAAAAGTGAGAAAATGTTGGTGCTCGACTATTGGAATATCTCTTTAAAGCGATTCCATATAGTGTAGCATCAACGGTGCGTAATAAAATAACTGGACTTGGTGCACAACTTGTATTGGAACCGCAATGTGGAAAGTCGTCAAAAGCATCGAATCTACTTCGACAACTTAGGGGAAGAAATGGTGGTGGCCATTATTTTCACACACCTTGAATATACCAGCGATAAATGCATGAAAGCTGAGTTGTTTATAGCTAAACAAAAGGCTATGAAGCCGCCACCGAAACTTGGCTTTCGCAGTGGGGTCCTGGAAATGTGTTAAATGGCCATAAATTGAAACTATAAGGACTAGGAAGCTGAAATTTTGCTTGAACATAGCTTTTCACATGGATAGCATGCTGCATGCTCACAAGTAGGCAAACAATGGACCTAAAGTGTCATATATTAAACATCTCACATATCTTACACTATTGAATATACAATAATGAAACTTAGCATATGGCTAAAGAGAAGGCAGCCCAGCAAAGTGGGGCAACGGGAGGCTAGTTGATAATAATATAAGCTTTAATGCACTTTTATAGAAAAATTATTACAACCATGCCCCTTCCTGGCTACGCTAATGACGAATACGAATAAGTACGAATATATTCAAAAATTTCGTCCGCAGAGAAAAGCAAATGTACTATATTCGTTGCAGATCTCTCATCCAGATCCTAAATATTGAATATCTCTATAAATATTAATGCTAACTATTAACATTTTGTATATTAATTTTTTGTTAACAGTGCCATGCAATAATTTTCTTGCACGCCATGCATGCTAAGAAATTGAACAGAACACCAAGCATCAAAATCGCATTTTACGAGGCACAATTTTTTGTTAATAATTTATATACCTTTTACAGATACATTGCACGCTCCATATTTGTATGTTATTTTATTAGAACCACAGTCATAGGCCTAAAAATATAAAACGTTTTAAGTAAGCGAGATACTTTGATAAGCAAAAAATCTTTGTTCAAAAACTATAATGACACAACTCTAGTTTTTTAAGCAAAATTTGGTGTTTCTAATTTATCTTATCTTTTCTTACTACAGAAATCTATCAAAGTTTTGCTAAACTAACTTAACAATGTTAATTCCTCGTTAATCACGATTAATTAGCAAAAGAAAAAGAAGAAAGCAAATTTTTACTTAGTTGTTAATTACACTTTATGCTTTGTTGTTACAGCGGAAACCAGAACTGAATAAAATGACGTTACTGACGCTGCTAAAGTTTCACCGAAATTCATGTGATACAAATATAAAACAAGTAAAAGTGTTGTCTTCGGCCTGGCCGAAATCTAAATACCCTACACCCGAGTAATTAAAAAAATTAAAATTTATTCACTTAACTTTTTTTTATAAATAGGCGAACCACGCCAATTTATTGCGTGCAAATATTTTTGCAATGTCTCTAGATACTGCTGGATAGAAACGTATTAATATTTGGAACCGTATATGGGATATTGAAAACTTTTGTATAAATGGTCGTGGTACGCCCATTGGTACGCACAATGGCAAGCTTATTGGTAATGCTTCCCGATATATCGTGATAAAATTACATCTCAATACCTTATACCGTTCATGAGATATTGCCAACTATGTTGAGTGGGCGGAACACGCTCATTTTTTGAAAAAATTTTTATAATGGCATTTATAATTTTTTAAATGCAAAAAATTTTATAACGAGGTGCCTTTACATTCCGTATGTAAAGTAGGCGTGTTTGATAACCGATATCGCCCATTTTCAATCCCAAACTGCCCAACATAACAAAGAATATTTGTACGATATCTCTTTTCATTGCGATATCTCTTTTCGTTCTACCGTAATCGTGATTTCAACAGACAACAGAAATCGATTCAGGAGGTGACGCTGAGCAAGAATATATATACACTTTTCTATATCTATCTCGTCACCTTCTCTGCGTTACAAACGGAAGAACAAAGTGAATATACCCTACACCCGAAGGGAGTGTAAATATATTTCAGCTCTTTTTTTCACTCTTATGTGTGAAGAGTGATCTCCGAATTATTTATTTCTCCAGTCATTTTAGTCAGATATCAATAAAAAAATGGATTCGCAATTTCTGATTTCGATTTGATAATACATACTTTTCCGCTGAGAGAGTTCAATAGTTTAGCTGCTTTGAAAAATTTTTACTATTTTTAACTTCTAAGAGCGTTTAATAATGCGCGAACAAAATTTAGTATAAAATAATGGGTCTTTAATATAATATATATAATGAAATAAATAATAAAAATATATAATAAATAAATACAACAGGTCTTCATATATTCTTTTAAACCAAGGTATGAATAAAACCCATTCTGGCCAGAAGCAGTTTTTAAAATTATGTTGAAATGTTTTTAAACCGAAAGATGTGAAGGTGTAATCTTTTACAATACTTATCACCGCCACAAACCATTAAGTTTAAAATCCAATGCATTTATAAAATGCATATATAAGGAGAAAGCTTATTTGATTCGCCGTAATTTTTCAAATGTTCTTTTTAACAGAGATATTCGGGTAATAACAGAATTCGCCGATTGCTGGCGAATCGGATGCTAACTTCACATCGGTGAGGGAACCCCAATTTCCTTGAAGGTGGAAGTTAAGTATTACTGCATTTTCTACAATATTCCCTAAAATCAAACGAAAGCTCTTAAATCTGAGCTGAAAAAATCTCTTTCTAAATCTGAAAAAAATCTCATGTAGATTATTTAGACACTACTAAAATAGTAAGTAAGAGAAATTAATAAGTGTCAGAATTAATATATGGCTTTTTATAACTTGTATTTTATGGTTTTGTATAACTCGATTTTAAATTTCTCTTTGAAGTTCCTTTAACTCGGCTTCTGGAACTAACTTACAAAGATTAGGTTACTCATTAAATTTACTGTTAACTTAGTACCTTCCGCCTTTAAAAATAATTTGTGTTTAATCACTCTTAATAGAGATTTTACAATTTATGGATAATGTGGTTATGTATATGTATGTCCAAATATTACCAAGTTATAGTATTTCAGATATAAACAAAAAACATAAAGCATTGTAATAGTAGATTTCTTTTTACTACACCTTTTCCAATTGTAGTTCAGAAAGCGTCAGTTTTATTTCAGAAAGCGTAATTTGTATTTCAAAATAGTCAAGTGTATTTCAGAAAGCGTAATTTGTATTTCAAAATAGTCAAGTATATTTCAGAAAGCGTCATTTGTATTTGAGAATAATCACATGTATTTCAGAAAACGTCATTTGTAATTCAGAATAGTCAAATGTGGTTTAGAAAGCGTCATTTGTATTTAAGAAAATATCAATTGTAGTCAAGAAAGAGTCAGTTGTACTGCAGATTATGCAGTCAAGTAATACAAATTTAATACTTCGCAGGATCGCAGGAGGGTCGTTGAAGCCGCAAATCGCAAGGATAACTGGGTGACCCTAGCTGAATCTTATATAAAAGTTGTCAAATGACTGCAAATAAAATATGACTGCTCTTGCAGGGTTTTCACAGGGACGAACTAATTTGATTTCAAGGGGTAGAAAAAGGCCCAAAGTACTTAGCGAACCAGATGTAAACCGAATGCTCGAGTGGGTTGAGAGCGTCTACAATAAATCTATAATAAAAACATTGCTATATCCACCATAGGCCAACCAACTCGAAGGACAGCTGTACTCCCTGAAAAAGGTGCACGCGAAACCCGTTGCAATGAACAGCGAAGGGAATAAGCAGAAAAGAGCGGTCTTCGTGACAGCCCTTAACGAATATATTCAGTCAGGAAAACAAATTGTCTGGATAGACACCAATTTCAATTTGTTTTGCCTTCAGTCGCGGTCGTTCCAGGATAGGAAACCGAGCAGTTCAGGTTTTGCCATCGGCAAAACTTTCCAACGTTCACCTAATAGGCGGTCCCAACGTTCACCTAATAGGCGCAATATCCACCTTTGGTGTGCTCGCGATGGAGACGAAGGGGTTCATTTTCATCCGCCACAGCCAATGAGTGGGTTGCAAGCATAATCCAGAAGTGAAAGTACCTTGGAAACGCTATTAGCTATTTGGTACTTGTTTGCGATAAATCGCCCTGCCACAGCGCATTGGAATCTGCTTTGGCTCGATATTCCCACGGTCAAGCAAAAGTTTTGCGTTTGAAACCATATTCCCCTATGCTCAACCCAATTGAGATTATATGGGCAAATATAAAAACATTTGCTAAGTCGCACATGGGTATTCCTCCTACTACCGGCTCAGGAGTAATGGAACAATAACTTAATTATTCAGAGCGTATAATTGGAGAGGATTGTGCAAGTTCATCCTTTCATTCAACTGCCTTATCCTTAGAGGATATACCAGTGGGAAATTAAGTTTAATGATCTCTAATTGTTTTTAATAAAAATATTTATAGCATTGTTTTAATACAAAATTCTTTTTATTAATATGATTCTGTTTGCGCAGAAGGCCAAATTTTCCCACATTTAATTTAAGCGTGAAATTCAATTATTCAATTCCGAAATTGTATGCAAATTGTCAATGTCATTTCCCACAGTAAATAAGTTTTATAACATAAGTTTAATAAGTTTAACAATAAATAACTTTTTTGACTTCAGCACTAAAACCGAGTTGATCTAGAAAAAAAAGAGCGCGTGAGTGCGAGTTATAAAAAGTGCAATACAAACAATCCATCTTCATCAATTTCAATAAACGACTAGCTGGTTGGTACCAGATAGTTAATTCAACACATAAATTGGTTTTGTACCGATTTATTAATTTCAACGTTAAAAGAAGCGTACAGATTCTTTAAGCAATGTTTTTGATCAATTATTAACATATTACATTCAAATAATAAAACATTCGTAAAAAAATTAGAGAAAGCGATTAATAACCACGCCTACTTTTTATCCAATGTTAAGGCACATCTTTATAGAAAATGTTAAAAAACTAATCTCATAAACGATATGATATTACGGCATAACTTTATTCCTGGACAAATGTATCATACATATTATATATTAAAGATCTCGTATAGAAGTCGTAGTTCCAGAAAAAGGATTTGCATTAAAGCTGGACTTGTTTCATCAACTTTCCAATATGTTTGTCGATATTTGGTCTTCACGATTCTGCAATGATTGCCTGCAGCTCCAAGTTGAAAACGTTGATCCCATCTGCGATGTCACGGAGTCTTCTACATCTGACATGTGCTTGACGCGTTCCACGCAAACAGAAATCTTCGTTATATATGCGGTATTCGAGCACCAGCTGTGGTTCCAGGACATACACACGCGATTTTTTTTTTCTTCAATACCCGCAAATATCACTTCTGCGCCTATTTTTAATTGGGCACGAGGTGGAGGGCCAAGACAAGGAAGAGTTGTATTCCTTCCAGGGTTAAGGACGCTGCGTCTACTCACGTATCGCGAGCTCTTTCAAGACTTTCTCAAAGCCTTCAACTTCAAGCCATCCCACATAATTTCATTCAACTGTAGTTTCTCCGAGAGCATGAATGATCATGACCAGCCGACTGGAGGAACAAATAAAACCAACGTTCCTCCGGTAGCAGAATGATTCGAAATCTAATGATACGCAGACGCCAGGAAGTTCCAGGACTAAAGTTCATCATTGTGGAATGACATTGTGGAAATCCTGTACACATTCTCTGTGCCCACTGATAATCAATCAATTCGTGTCTAGCGATTCAATGTAGAAAATAATAGCGATTTGTGTCCTTTGCGTCATTAGCGTCTGCCCAGCGGTGATAAAATCGTTCATTGTAATGGTTATGTGCAAGGGTTCTACACTAAACCTCAATCATAAGTCCTTTGACTTTTTGACTTCGCGGATACTCCACGTATTTATTTGTTTTGTGAAGCATTCATAAAACGCCACTACTGAAATATATACAAGTTTGAGATATACAAAAGTTGTCAATATCTGATAAGCGGTATGAACTTAAGACATAACTTTAATCTGGAGTATCTAGCGAATTTATCAAAACATTATTGCTGGGAGAAGTTCGCTTTGTTAAGCATTAATGATGTCTGATATGTATGAAGGTTGATATGAAGACCAAAGACCTTTAGTTGAAGACTCCTTGTCCACTCACCCTGCTTAACACGACAGTTTACGATTTGGGTGAGTTCAAACGTCGATCACTTGACCAAGGGAAATCAAACATTTTACTCACTTTTTTCGCTCTCTCCTGAAAATGGCTGAAACGTTGTTACACGTGTTCGTTTGACTGAGCTTGGTCAAACCAGGAAATTTGTTTCTGTGGTGTCCTGAATGTAAAATTAATTTTGTCTTAATAGCGTAAAAAACAATTTTAAAACGTTGAAGCTAATGCAGACTTCCTAGGACTTAATTTAAATTTTAATAAAATTAATAACGGTTTCAGAAATGCATGCGTACTCTATATGTATATAAAACAAAACGGTTGACACCCAAATTATCAGCAAAACTAGTTTACGCATGAAACGACGTTCACGGAAAAGTTTCTGTGCACGCGTATTTTACTATAAAACTACAATATTTCATTACAAAACTGCAATATTAAATTACGCTACTACAGTATTCTTTTGCTCCGATCTACAAAAAAGCATTTATATTGCAACCATTTTTAGATCTTGATCGTGTGATTCAAGTATAGAACTGCATCAAAATTTTATCAAATGGTTGTGGTATTTTGTGTTCATTTTGTCTCTCTCAAATTGTTAATCTCTCTTTCACGTGTGAAAGCAACAACAAATCTTATTTTAATTGGTCAAATGATCGTCGTGTGAGCTCATCCTTTGAGATTTTCTAGATTCTGGCCATCGATAAAGAAAATCTCCTGAAGCTGGTTTTCGCTGCCGATCACCGCTAATCGAAGTGCTGATCACCTTCCAGCAGAGAATTGCGCCGAACAGCTCTAGACCGGCTTTAGCAACCCGCTGCCAATAATTGCAAACGTTATTAAAATTGTAATATAAAATTCAGGCAGACTGAAATAAATAAATAAGTTTCGCGAGCACTTTTTTAGTAATTTGTTAAGTTAGATGTTGACTTAAAGAAATATGTATCATGTAGCTTGTTCGGTATTACATTGATAAAACTGATAGTATTACATTGGTCATTAAACAAAATTCACAATAATCTGAACATCATCTAGAATGATGTATGTACGTTTTTTGTACCAACTTGCCAATATGAATATCATAAGCACCAGGTTGTTATGATAGGGAAAACCTTGTAAAATTTTTTAATAGTACGTTGATAAAAAAATTACCAGTGTATTTTCTAATTTACGCGACATTTAACTTATTTCTGAGTGCTTTTAGTCTGGCTATTTTGATATTTTTTACGTTAGAATTAGTTTTCTTGGTATTGTAGCATTATTTCTAAAAGGTACGAAATAAGGAATTATATATTTGTATTTCAGATGTAATTTTTCTTATGACTCTTTCTTTTCTACGATCATAGATAGGATAACATAACACACACTCTAGTTGCGTACGGATATTCATGGATATTTATGAAAAATTTTGTAACGAGTTTGTTTTTGCCTTGGGTTCGGGGATTTTAACTCTGGGCTAACTCCGGTAATATATACTTTGAATAAAGGAGATTTAGCAACTCTGTTATACGAAAAATGGAAGAATTTAAAGGAAAGGGAAGAATTTATGAAAAAAAACTAAGACAGTACACCTTCAGAAAACTGTCGGAAGTCTGGAAACATTTCGGCACCATAATGAACGCCAACAAGGTGCTTCTAAAAAAAATTAATATTTTCAAGCATTGCTATGTGGGAACTCCATTGCCTTGAAGGCGAAAGTATTGATACTGAATTTTCTACAATATTCCTTAAAATCAAACAAAGCTCTTAAATCTGAGCTGAACAAATCTCTTTCTAAATCTGAAATAAAATCATGTAGATTATTTAGACACTACTAAAATAGTAAGAGAAATTAATAAGCGTCAAAATTAATATATGGGTTTTTATACCCTACACCCGAAGGAAGTAGGGTAAATTAGCTTGGATCTTCCGTTTGTAACGCAGAGAAGGAGACGAGATTGATATAGAAAAGTATATATATTCTTGCTCAGCGTCACCTCCTGAATCCATTTAGCCCTGTCCGTCCGTCAGTCTGTCTGTCTGTTGAAATCACGATTACGGGAGAACGAAAAGATATATGAAATGAAATTTGGCACAAATATGCTTTGTTATGTAAGGCAGTTTGGGATTGAAAATGGGCGAGATCGGTTAACAACCACGCCTACTTTACATTCGGAATATAAAGGCACCTCGTTTCAAAAAATGTTATAATGTGAAAATCTCATAAACCGTGTGAGATATTTAGGTATAATTTTATTCCGTCATTACTGAAACGTTTGCAAAAAATTTGCGTGCCACGCCCACTGAAAACAAAGTTGGCAATATATTGTTGGATATATAGGGAAGCATTACCAATAAACTTGCCAGAAATCGGCGTGCCTCGCCCACTCATACAAAAGTTTTCAATATCTCGTAAACGGTATAAGATATTAACACGTTGTTTTATCACTAGGTATCTACAAGTATTACCAATTTGTATCCCAACAATGGGCGTGGTCCGCCCACTTATAAAAAAGTCAGTATCCCAAAAACGGTTCAAAATATTATTACGTGATTCGATCCAGCAGTATCTAGAGATTAGAAAAATATTTGCCAAAAAATGGGCGTGGTTTTTATACAAAAGTTGTTAAATGGTGAACTTGTAATTTTTTTAGTTATTCTGGTGTACGGTACTTAGACTTCGGCCAGGCTGAAGACAACACTTTTACTTGTTATAACTTGTATTTTATGGTTTTTTATAACTCGATTTTCAATTCCACTTTGAAGTTCCTTTAACTCGGTTTCTGGAACTAACTTACAAAGATTAGGTTACTCATTAAATTTACTGTTAACTTATAACCTTCCGCCTTTAAAAATAATTTGTGTTTAATCACTCTTAACAGAGGTTTTACAATTTATGGATAATGTGGTTATGGATATGTATGTCCAAGTTTTACCAAGTTATATTATTTCAGATCTAAACAAGAAACATGACAAAGCATGTTAATAGTAGATTTCTTTTTACTATGTAGAACTTCCCAAAGATTGCGAAATTGGCATCTGCAGTATTAAGAATACTCTTTAACTACCGCATCGTAAAACATGTGTCATATTACCATGATAACTATAAAATTCTCCAGGATATATTATAATAAAAGGAGGTTTAGAACATTTTCATTTAATTTTTCAGCGTTAACAAAGCCGACTTTTATCAATTGGCCGAGTGGACCGACAAGCCACATGCTATATGGCTCACAACCGACTTTTAGACGCGGCTGAAATTTTTTTTAGCCATCGTGAAAAATATTGTAGCCGCCGCTGCTGACAAATATTTCGGCGCAAACCTCTGCTCCTGATACATACATGCTTTGGTGACTTTTCAACCAAAGCACTTACAACACGAGTTACCACTCAGTCGTTTTCAGTGCCTGGTGGAGC
This sequence comes from Sicus ferrugineus, assembly GCA_922984085.1. NCBI lineage: Eukaryota > Metazoa > Arthropoda > Insecta > Diptera > Conopidae > Sicus > Sicus ferrugineus. The sequence continues at coordinate 28,837,922 of OV277350.1, read as the reverse complement.
CCTACATCATTCTATGGATGTTAATCTATTCCATGTTTCTCTAAAAGAAGTATTCTAAAATTGTCAACTTAAGAGTTTATTAATTTCCATCCACAGAACTCAGCAGCATTTAAGGCTCAAACTGTTCAACTAGAATTGTATAGTTTGATTTCAAATTACGAAGATTTTATATCCCCTTATTAAAATATAAATACTAACTGTTTTAATTTCCAATCGAAGATAGGTTTCCGTTAGTTCAAGATGTTTTAGTACGCTTTTTTCCATTTTTAACGTAGCACGATATTCTATTGGACGTGATTTTTAGCAGATAATCGAATTTTTTTAGATAGATTTTAGCTAAAAATCTACTGAGAACAGCGAAACCAGACCAAGATAAAACCCTGATCGGAAATATTTAGGCTAATTGGCTAAAACGTCATTGAGGCTTCCTTTACTCCTGGCTAAAAATGTGCCATGCCTTCACACCAGAGATAACAAGATACGAAACTTTCAATTGTCCGTCTATTCTTTGTATCAGAGATTTCTGAGCAATTTTGTTGAACTCACATCCAGTGTATACGAATTAACCAAATTTAATTTCGCCACCTGAATGCGAAGCTTCCACTTCAAAGGAATAGAGGATAGAGGATTTCGCCACTTCTAGGCAAAAATTAGTCCAAATACAAAAAACAAGCAACAAACTCAACATATAAATTTTATCAGCGTTGCTGAACTCGTATATTTAGGACTTTTTAAGTAGTATACTACTATTATCAAATTTAAATTTTACTATTATGTCTAGAAAAATATCAATATAAAAGCAGTGCCAATATATATTTATATGCTAAATGCAATTATTAGTACTATTATTATTTATAAACATAAATTCCAGTTTGAAAATTCCTGAAAGTTAGGATTTATTAGTTTTCCATAGAAGATTTTAATTATCTCAATAATTTATCAGGACTTGTCAAATTAAACGAGGCCCCGAATATTTTTAAAAGTTTTAATGCATTTATTTTAAGCATTCAATATATTAAATGTAATACGAAAAAATTTAATACGTACTAAATGTAATATGTAAAAAATCCGGTTTTAGTATTAAAAACAAAGAGCTTTTCTCACGGCAGCCCAACACCGAAAGCTGCCGCGAGAAAGCTAGCTCGCAAGTTTGTTGAGTTTGAATTATTTTTTACTAACCCATCTAAAGCTTTTGACAGCTGTTAGAGGAAGTTTCATATCTTCTTATCTCTGCTACACGCCGCTATGGCACTTTTTACCCGAGTTTTCTCTGTTTTACTGTTTATAAAATGTCAAAAGTTGCTTTTAGATTTTGTTTGCCGCCGGAGATTTGAGGTCTTTCTTCTGTGGCGGCGAGCCTAGGGATATTTTTGCCGATAAATTTTCATAAAATGTCGTCTGAAAGCAGCCCGAGTTTTACAACATTTTCCAATACCTCTACGTGCAAGACTGCTTATGTAGTAACGGAGTAAAAAGTATTTGTTGAAAATACAGTTTGACATTTTGTAATTTTTTTGTCATTTCATGCTGATATACTGACTATATGAATTGCGCGTTTTAAATAAAATTTCACGTGGATCATAGACGACTTCGATGATTCGATGATAAAATTTTCGTGGATCATAGACGACTTCGATGATTCAAAATCTTGAGAGAGATATTAGTCGACGGCCAAAAATTCATATGCATTCATACCATAAAAAGTAGGCAGGATATTCGGTAGTTACTCTGGCAATGATGCTGGAATATGTTGTTTCTCCTTTAAAACCCTTCTTCAGGCTGTACAAGCTAGTACATCAACCAGTGAAAGTGATGCCATATCGCCGAGAGTTGTCGGGGATTGTGGTGTATCCTAACCTGTTCCCGATTCTTAAAAAATATTGTTCGTTTTTGAGAGCTGGTTAAGCGGACGTAATTTCTAACATTTAATCACAATTTCTTAAAATAATTGAGGGATTCTAATTTGTCGCTCTCCTCTGTCTTCGTTCTTATTCCAAGGAACTAAAATTTCGTATGATATTAGGAAGGTGGTTATGTATAAACATATAAACTCTTACAATAGCTAGAAGACAAGAAGGCTTCTTATCGTTAAAGGAGTAACGATAGGAAGCCAGCTTGAAATTTTATTCTTCCCAGTTTACATGCATCCTTCCCAGTTACGCGCCATGAATTCTTGTGGTTAAAGTTTTTCTGACTTGCTTTACTAAAATGATAAGAAATCGCGGGAACTAAACATTATGAACTACCCAAAATGCATTAATTTAGTTTCAGTCTGCTTTTATTTCTATTTCATATATTTATTACGTCTGCAAATTAAAATCTTACAGGCCACTGAAATCATAAATGACAAAGTAAAAGTGAATTAATTAAGCAATACGCGTTTTTTGGCCTGCTGTAAATTATATTGAACGTTGCATATTTCAAAACTCTGATCTTCGGAGCTTGCTGCTGGTGCGACAACTCAGTTCGTCAGTGAGATTTTAACAACAACCTTTATTCCTGAATATTGACTGAATACGGATCAAATGACAGGTTTCCTCAACTGACACAAATAGAACATAATAAATTAACATGGAACATCATCGAAAACATCCTTTGTTCAAATTATTGATAACTTACGGAGATATGGCAACGTGATACGAAAACAAAATACTGGGAAAGACCAAGCTGTCGGCAAAGCAGTTATGCCTGTTCTGACGTTTCTTCAGGTGAGAGGCGGATAAATCGCGAAATCGAAAAATTAGCCGATTGCGATTTCGAAAAAAGAAAATCCAACGAAGCGGCATAGAGCGAAATTAGGAAGAACACGAGTTGAAGCGGTAGTCAGCTTAAAAAAAGCAGCCTCCGGTCGTAAGCGCCCACGAGGTAGACTAATAAGCTCCGCGAGCTCCAACAGGAAACACGTTGTGCGCTCCAAGAACGTGAAGTGTTGGTTTGCATAAACGCGTGCTGTTCAGTCGGCGAAGGAGCAGAAAATGGAAGGTCTGCGTCTGAGTTTCAGCTAAGCAGCTGCAATATTGGGCGAAAGAAGTAAAACGTAGTCAAGATCCGCATCCGTGACGAACGACCGAGTTTCCAGTAGAGTCTGTAGACCTGCAGACTACAGCCCGGAAGGCAAATTCGAACAAACAAAACCAACTATGATGTTCACGCTGATGCAGAGTTAATCCAGACGTCCTTCGAGTTATTTGTTTATATATTCGTTTTCGGTCTAGCCGCTTAGAGTAGCACAATTGTCTTCATTTCCTCTCATCCTTGGCTTAAATTTAGAACTCTTTACTGGTTCCTACTTCAAGTCTTTTCGAGCAGCTGAAATTATTGTCCTGGCCGCCGCAACTTTTCATCTGCCTCGCTTACCGGAACAAATGAAGACTAAAGACTAAGAAATCCAGAGTTAACTGGCGTTCCTCTGCGGTATTATCTACTTCTCTTCTGCCCGCCTTAAATCAGCCTTCGAGGTGAGTAGCATCTGGATATTCAAGTTGATTGGAACTTTGTAATCAGAATAACCTAGTCCAATCAGTACGGAGCAGCAAGTCTGGCGTTGACTTTAGTTAACCAACTCAATGCAGTACGTAAAGAACGGCGACATGTGCACATAGTCACATTTCCTCGAACGCCGACACTCCGTGTGTGCTTCAGCTGTTATGCAACCTTATCACGCGGTTAGACGCAGATGAACGTTTTTGGGATTTAAAGGAAACGATAAAACATTTGCTTCTGGAAAAAGCAGTAAATTCAATTGGCACTGCTGACCTTCAGTCCTGCTAAAAACTTGATCAAATAGAGCCAAACAGTACTTCGGCTAGTGCAAGGTGTCCGCAGACGCTCGGCCAAATTATAATCCAATATCAGCCCCATAAATAGTCTGATAGCGAATTCAGGCGACGTGGTGTTTATTCAATCAATCAGTCATTCTTACCAATCAAAGCCGGCTGCAATACTTGAGTTCTTATTAACACCAACTTCGCGCCTTTGCAGTAATTTGTTATCAGTAATTTTCTTCCCCTCGACATAACTCTTGATTTCCTGCACCTCACTGCGAATCACGATTTCGGCTCTGTATTCGCACGGTGTACAAAAAGAAAAAATTCATATGCATTCATTTTCCATTCTGCAAATAACACTTTCTTCTCTTCCACTTAAAGATGGTCAAGGAGAAGCCGAATTCCACTCGAATCTACGACAAGGATGGCTTTCGGCGTCGTGCTGCTTGCATATGCGTGCGCTCAGACGCTGAGACTGAGGTGAGCATTAGAGCTCCTAACCGTGTATATCGGTTAAAAGAAGCAACCTTCGATCAATCTTTGGTCTTCAGCCGTAAAATTAAATTACGATCACAGTTGTATTAGATTACAGAGGTACGGAAGTTTTTCAAAATAATCTGTTCGAATAATGGCAAATTTTTGATTACTTAATATTGTTCCATTGATCGGAAGTGGGCTCTTAATCGAAAGCTAAAGACAAGAAAATTAAGCAAATCGATTAATTAAAAGTGGTCTCCGTCGCTTTATCGGTTAATCGTCATTCGTCTTTTATTAAATGATCGTTATTCATTAATCAGAGTGTGCTAATTGAACATCACTAAGCTCCGGCTGCGAAGAGTTCGTAACTGAGTTTGCTTTGCAGGTCCTTCTGGTGACTTCGTCGCGACGCCCTGAGCTTTGGATCGTGCCTGGCGGTGGCGTTGAGCCCGAAGAGGAGCCTTCGGTTACCGCTGTACGTGAAGTCTTCGAGGAGGCCGGTGTTTTGGGCAAGCTTGGCCGCTGTCTGGGCGTGTTCGAGGTTTCTTTTTGTTTGGACTTTAAAAGAATCGAATATGATTTTTGCTTTGGTTTAGAACTCTGAGCACATGCACCGCACGGAAGTCTTCGTCATGACCGTCACAAAGGAGCTCGAAGAATGGGAGGACTCCCGCAGCATCGGTCGCAAGCGACAGTGGTTCTCGATCGAAGACGCCCTGTCCCAATTGGAGCTGCATAAACCTACCCAGCGACACTACATAATGCAGCTCCAGCACTCGCAGCTAAAGTTGACTTCCTCCAACTGTGCACCAACCTCCCCGGTGAACAGGGCGTGAGTCAGCGGTGCGGCCGTCCTGCCGCCGGCAGCCAGTGGAGTTGGCAGCAGAACACAATACCCAGTCAGCGGACTCTAAACTAAAGCATCCACTCCAAAAGCCGACTAACGCCCACACCAGCCCGCGGAACAATTATGCAAGCGACCCATACTCACGAGACGACTCAGATGCAACTCGACTGCAGCATAAACGGAACTTAACACTTAGAACACATTCACCACGCTATCTTTTTATACGTGTAGTTATAAGTTAGAAAGCCAAGCTTTCGGCAGAAGCTTAAGCGCAATCTGCGGAGCGAGAACGTAGCTTGTGACTTCATATTTTGCACTTCGTTTTACTCGAACTTAATCGGAGCAAATAGGAGCGTATTTAAACCGGCTCACCTCATATCGCAGCTGTGGCGCCGAGAGTTGCACTTGGACTTAGATGCCAGTAATTTGGCCTCCGGCGAACTTTTGTTGGCTGCCGTGTGCTGTTTTGACCATCATGTTGGCTTTTGCTGTCCTTTGTTTTGTATTGTTGAATTTTAAAGTTTTTACTTACCGAAGAGCACACTTTTCTACTGTAAAACTATGAACCCAAGTTAAATGTGAACGCGTAAAGCGTTGTTGAAATGTATTGGAACGAAGATTATGTACGAATGAAAAAAGGCCGGATGAAAATAAGGAAATGTTGTTGCAGATATGAAATAAAAACCTAACACTTGACTGGGCGTTTTAAGCAGGAAAACACAAACAAACTTTAAACAAATTATTTCGTGACATGCTTTAGGCCATAATTGCATTTTAAGATTTTCATTTTTGTAAAAGTGGCGCAAAACTGGTTTACGCGTACTTAAAAAACAAATTTCTCTTGTCTGGCAATCATTAAAAATTGTTATGGGTTTCGGTTAGAGATGATTTTATTTAGTTAAATTGAAAAAAAGTATTGTTCAACCAGAGATATATTGTAGAGAGTATCTAAAGTTATAAATCCTTAATCTTGAAGCAAGATTTACGATTATTGTGGCAAAGCGACTTGTGTGTAGCCGACCAGCAATTTTAAGAAATCACGTGTTGAATCGTAATCGGTGCGGACGTCTTGGACTGCCTCGTTTTATTTTTATAAATGGAGTCCAAATTCTTTCTAGATCCTGTTAGTTTTTCGGAATAATACGTCTCCCAACATTTTGTATACTACTTTTATAATGAACACTTGAAATTAAAAAGAAGAGTACGAATTATGACTTTGACTACTCTCTGAAAGCTCTGGACTCAGTTTTTTAAAAATATCGATAACTTTTGATTTGAACTATTCTCAAAAAGTTGTACAAATTAGAATACGAAATCTTTCAGAAGTTTTTTATTCTTGATTGTTTTGATTTTAGAAAGGTATTCAACCATCTGTCTTGATTACTTCTTTAATATTTAAGTAATTTTACTCATTTTAATTTAGATAGTTGAAAACAACCGAAGGTTAAGCCGCCATGAACTTGAATATTTTTATATTACTTGAAATATAAGGGCGTAATCCAGGTATAATTAAATTAGCGATATTTAGATTATTTTGTGATCAATTTGAGATAATAAAAAAATTATTAAAAAGAGTCAATATTATTTTAAATAATCTCTTATCTGTCAAATATCTAATATTATTTGATAAATAATCAATTTCTTATTAATCAAAATTTGAGAAAAGTTATTACATAAATTATTGCTTTTACTGCCCTGGTTTGATTATATCTAGGAAAATAATCGATAACGCAGTTTTTATCAATTGCGCAGGATTTTCGGAATCCATTTGATTTTTGCGCGATATGTAGCGCTGTGTTCGTTTTGTTCTTACTTTTGCGCCAAACAAATAATTGCAAATAAGTTTAGTCCACAAATAGTCTGAAAATAACACATCTCCTAGTTTCTGACCTGAAAAATGAATAGGAAAATAAGATTTTTTTGTCCAAAGATAAAAGGTAAACTAATTTTTAAAATGTGGTTTGTAGAAGTCAGAACTAGTTGATTACCCTGCAGTTGGTGGTGACTTTATTGGTGATACAAAATGTTAAGTGAGAGTAAAGATCGTAACAAACGATTTGCATTAGATAGAAATAAAATAGCCTCAGTGCAAGTGCAGCTCAGCTGGAGAAATCATTTCGTCAGTTCTCGCCGTCATATTGCGCTGCGGTCCCTCTCAGAGCCTTGTGCAGCCGCCGCAGCTCATTGAATAGCCGCATTCCGAGTTCAGCTGTAGGTGCCAGAGGCCGATCCGGCATGTGGTTAGCTCCCTGTTTCGAGGGATCCACGCAACTTGCAATCAGGCCGCTAAGACCCGCTGCAGCCCCTGCGGTGATCAAAAGCCCAGGGGAGAAGCGCGTGCCCATCAAAATCTGTTCACAGTAAATCTGCAGGTTGTTGTTCTGCTGCTTACCCACGCAGATCAGCCGCTCAGGGTCGCACCGTCCGCGGCACGCGTGCCAGTCGCAGTCTGCATCCACACTGCAGTCCGAACCGTCGGAGAGCATTTTGTCGATCCGACTCTCTGCGTACACGAACTCGGCGCTCTGGTACTTCATTCTGAAAGGTAGTGATTAGAGATCAACTGCAGTTCTGGCGCTACGACAGCACCGCTGTCGAACCTCTTGTCCGCTGTTAGGCCGAAATGCTGAAGCGACATCTTGCAAATTCGCAGCGGCTCTGGCTTTACCTCCTCCATGCGAAGCAGAAACTCCATTATGCTGAGGGCGAGTTGTAGACGCCCCTCCCAATCGATTGTCCTGCGAAGTATTGCAATTGATTGCCACTCAAATCAAAACTTGATTTACTGTCTTTACATGAAGTGCTTGAAGCCGGTCTCTGGATTAATTTCCATCAGGTTCTCCGTAGCATAGTAGGGTCCACAGGAACCCAGCACACTTGGAAACAGTGAGTCCTCGTCGAAAAGCTTGCCCATCATGTAATTGTTGTCGTGGAAGAGGCGCCAGAAGCTCAGCATCTGACGCGGGCTATTAGAGTCGATTTCCTGATTCACCAACGCTTTGATCTGACAAATATGGAATCATGTTAAAATGTTTCAAAAATCATGTTAGGAGAAGAAGACTGCAACAGTAGATAGAAGTTCCACTTTTTCGTTTAAGCGAATTTCCAGAGCGTAAAAGAACCGATCGTGCGATCTGCACGTACTGAGCCTACCATGCTGTCGTCCAGAGTCACGTTGAACGAGAGCGTGATGTGCATCTTCACGATATGGTGAAAGTCGTCATTGGTCGGGTATCTAGGCAACCCTTGGCTGTCCTTCCACGAGAGGTCATCCTTAATGTGTCGCGAAATCTGCGAACGTATGAGCGGTGGAATCATCTCGTTTGTAAGAGTGCAACTCACCTTGAAGGCGTAAACGTCTGCATTTCTCATCGCAGTGAAAACCGTTGTCTTCATGTCATGTCGCGGACACTTAAAATCCTTAAAAGTCTCCGAGTCGCCACAAAGCTCCTCACACAGGGCGCCGTTGTATTCGCGTTCCTTAAATTTCTTGCACTGAAATGGCGGAACTTCTCTCAACTGGGTTCAGTTTGGCTTCACCTTCGCTGCTTATGCGCTGAACTCACCATGGAACGGAAACTTCTCTGCGCCATGATGCGATAGCAGAACTCCAGATTCACATAGGACAACGTAACGACGGATGTGGCAACCAAGAGGACCAGCACGGTCAGACGCTGGTAGAAAGAACGAAACCTGCGTCTAAAAGCCGACAACATTTCGCTTTCTGTCTTGGTGTCACTGTGCCAGTTACAGGACCGACTTCCACCTAGCCATTAAAGTTGTGCCGCAAGTTGGGTTTTGTCAAAAAGCCAATTTTAAGAGGCTCGCAATTTCATTTTATGTTCCTTCACCCTTTTATACAGAGCGACTTTTGCTCTTCTACAGATCAAAGTCACGACTTAGAGACGAGTTTGAAAGAATTTTGTGAAAGAAGAGGATGTGTGGCAAGACGTAAATGTCAGTTCAAAGTGCCTTGAAATGGACAACACGTACATGCGCAGAAGCTTATCCAAGGACCTGCCACAAATGGCATCAGTTTTTCAACAACTTCTACGCAAACTGTACTCCGTTTCTGAAGCTCAGTGGGTTACATATTGCAGTACGAATAGTGCAACTGATTTTTACAGAAACAAAAATGTGCGTCTAAAAATATGGGATCACAAAGACAGGCAGAAAGTTACAATTTTGGTTGATAGGATACTTTCGCGGTCTAAGAACAAAGTAATCAATGTTCCAAAGGTAGTTCGTTCTCCAGAATTGCTGCCATTAATTTCTCAGTCTACACCCGCCTTTTACAGGAAAAACACGTGCGGACGTGTGCGTGCTTGGTTTAGGGGAATTTTTTTTTTTTATATCAGAATCTAGCAATCTTGAACCTTAAGAGTTCAATCTCTTTTTTCCATGATTGGCTACTGTTGGAATGGGTGACAGAGGGTGCGGAAGGGAAATGGAGCTTTTTCGCATTCTACTAATTCGACTCCGGCAAGTGTTGTGAAGCAAAGCTTCCTAAGAACAGCTATTTTTGCTTATTTTTTTATTATTGCAAACACTGCCGGAGTCAACGATTTTTTATTTTCAAATTTTCATTTTTATTTACTTGAATCCACCTATTTAACACAGGTAAGAGAAGTTGTAAACTTTGCTCCATTTTTCTGTAATTTCTATAGTATGAATTGAAGTCTAATTTTCAATATCAGCTTTTCTTCAGTCTCAGCATTTCTACATCTTCCCGCCAACTTCACCGTTTTCCCGCATTATGTCAGGGTTGCCATTGCGTAGTTTTATTGTCATGTGTACTGGGTGGCGAAGTTAATGGCATCCACACACTAGCAAAAACTGCGTCAATGGTGTCTCCTAACATTTAATTCAGTTGTAAACATAATTTTTTATATTTTTTTTAAGAAAATAGTAGGAAGTAGTTTTAAACCAGTGGCGATCATTCTACAACGAGGGTGTTGATTTTATCCTTACGGGAATACTTGCTGTGACACCAGACATAGTTGGAGATTCGCACTAATACAAGTAACAAGGTTCGGCGGGATAACGACGTAACGAAAAAAGGACTCACATTTAGGTGGTCTACTTAGATTATCTCCCCGTTATTTTTAGATAGAATAGGGACTATCCTATCTTGTTGCCAAGCTATCCAAGTCTACTTACGTCATATTCGTAAGTAGGTTAAAAAAGCATAGATTTCGTTCACCGAAATGAAAAGCTGGGAACAGCTTTCCACTAGTTGATCACCTCACAAAATAAAGTGTCTCTAAAATTAAGTGATGAGCATCGAAGCAGTTCAAGATCCCGGTTTTTAGACTACAAATCCTTAATGCTTATGAGCTAGGTAAGCTAAAGTATTTTGGTGTGCAATTCTGCTTGTTATAGCCGAATTGGAATTAGTAAGACACTAAAATGGTTTCAGTTCATCATCATGTACTATAATGAAGAGGAATGTAAATAGGAAAATATTTATGCGGAAATTTGGTATCAAGCACATATATACTTCAGAAAACTGCTCTATGTTGCTTCTCGGAAGTGCATTTGAAAAAATTTCAATTAAGTGAAACGCGGCCGCATTTCCTATCGTTTCATTTCACTAGAAAGGATGGACGTCGACGCACTGTAAAGTATCGCTGGGATGTGAATCCCAGTCTCTTTTGTGGAAAATCAGTAAAACAATCCATATTTATTCAGTCGCAAGGAAAAGAAAACTACGAAAACACCATTTTAACGTTTTTTCATTTATTTCTCTTTCTTGCTAAGTTCAGCAAATGTAGTCATTAATGATCTCATGCGAGAGTTACTCCTGTTTCGACGTTACATATCAAGGATGCTAACAAGTAAATAATCGGCCGAACGCTTTCAATCATCTCTTGGCATTAATTAACGCGTGTTTTATTGAGTACGAGTACGATTTTACTAGTATGGATGCTTATAGGCTTCACTTACATATTTACAACAAGTGTTCTGAATGTTCTCAGATTCATAGAGTATGTCTGCTATGTTGTGCTTGCTTACGAGTAATGACTGGTTAGCGAGAACGTCGGGTTGGTATCTTTTACAAAACAGTTGCTGGAAGCTGCAAATGCGCCCCACTTGTCTAATGTATGTACAGACATATGTGTGAAGATATAGCAGGTGTGACGGTGTTACAAACAGTTGTAGTTACCTACTAGTACTTAATCTCTAACTTAAACTATTCACGAGTACACCGACCTAGCCATACTTCTGACTGCTGCTCGGTCGCACTCGTCTACCTCCGACTGCTTGTGATCTCGGCTTTCCTCTTCATCCGATCTTAATTACTCCGAATAACGCTGAGTTTATTTACATTTAGAATAATGCACAATTTTTAATTCTATTTCGGTCTCAGAGGCGCACATCAGGCAAACTACAACCGGAAAATGGTCGAGGCACACTTTTCACTCATCCCCAATCTACGCGGTCTTTCAAGGCATTAGCGTTCACATAGTTTGATAGATGGTGATAGTTGCCTCTGGAGAAGACTGCATGTTCAGTTGCTGTATTCCAGATGTGGGCCCCACCAAGAACTCACAACCAAAGTAGACAACGCAAGGCTTGACTGTGACAATGAGTGTCCTACATGATTTCGTGTTTGTTTTCGCCTTTGACTCGGATTTCTTTGGCTTACTCAACTAACTAGCTGATCAATTGAATGATTCTCAATTGAATGATTCTGAATTGAATCAGGTTATCATATGTTGAACAAGTGACTTTTGTTTCAAAAGCATTAATTCTAGTCGCGCAGAAAACATAAGAACCCAACTACGATGCCAGGCAGAATAAAAACAGGATTATCGGTTCGAGGAGTATCGGGGTGCATTAAGACTTTCGCGCGTCTCTGTAATTCAAGTTCTTTCGTGTTTTCGCCATGATTCTTGCCTCTGCTGGTTGTAAGTTCTCATTTAATAAGTTGTTGCGAGTACTTAAAATTTATCTTGGTTTTTCTAAAGAGTATTTTATTGTTTTATTTACGTTTAGTGCAATGTTAAAAATCGTTTCTTTTCTCACGTAACATATATACATTGGTTTTGCTCCTGCGACCGTTTTATGCTATATATCTGCGGTTGTGTCATCATAATAGTATTTTGTTAAATTTTAAAACCTTTTTGGCAGTGCGTTGAATTTTCCACTATATTTACGAAGAGGTTCTACTCTACTCTAAGGTTAAAAATTAGTTCCTTTAGATATACAGCATCAGACAGCTGTCGTTTAATTAGTTTGATCTCAATATCTAGTGGTTACAGAATCGAAGATGTCTGCCTCGAAATCGTCTACCTCAATATTTCGGTGCGCGAAATGTGGTCATTAAAATGATTTCTGGTTCTCAATTTATGATTAGTCCTCTATTTATTGCTTGATGCAGAAGTATATTTCTCCGATTTATAGCAGTATCCGAGAAATTATGCCTGCATGTACACATATAGTTCGGTCACGCCACGCGTAGTGCTAAGTAGTTGATATACTAAATGGAAGGGAACCAAGGGGCATTTTTACCAAAAAGTATGTTCGCACAACAAATTTTTAGGGTGTATCCTTGCGGTGAGTTAAGGGGCAAAATTTTACTGTTTTTAGTTGTGTAATGAATGATATGCTTCATTACATCGTAATTTAGAATTTCGCATACTTTTAACTGGATCGTAATTTGTACGGCTTGCTTGTGTACGAATGCATATCCCCTTTCTATTCAACGATCTATAATGAAATTCTAACCGAAACTTGAACTGACAGTTAATCACGTAACAAATAGAAGTAAACTCTCATAAAATGGCGATGGTACAATCAGTGCTGCCGTTGAGCAATTTTGAGAACGGTTGAAACTGACCTGTATGAGAGTGAAAAAGGGACAGGGAATTTGAGCTACTTTGAAAAAGGATTCATTAGTAAGCAGAGAGGTATGAGTGATTTTAATATTGCTTTAGTATGGATGTGATTTCGGAGGACCACCCCGAAAACTAGCCACTGAAATTCTGAAATAGATTTTAAACCGATCCCTCGAAAATCTTAAGAGTGAATAAATAACAACCTTCGCCATTTGCAAACTTGTTGAAGGAAACAAGTTTAACAAATCTTTAATAACTTAACTCCTAGGAATCGTATATATAACTTCATTGCTTCGTATTTCATTCATTTACAAATCTAAATTTAAGTATTAACTATCAGTTCTTCACAACTATGAAGAAAATTCCTGTTAGAATTCTGATGGAACTGTGACAGTCGTCCTAAAACGAAAAGGAAATAAAAGTAACGCTTGTTCGGAATGGAAGACTACATTATCTGCTCCTGCGAACTGAACGGGATTGCAGAGTTTCGATTGCGATTACGTTTTAATTACGATAACATAGACGAACAAATAATCACAGTAACAAACTCTGGATTATCGCTTGATTATTTGGAAAATAATCTAAAAACAAGCAAATAACGAAAATCAGGTGACTTTTCGATTATGTTGGAGTAATCAGAGAATTTACAGCACCTTGATTACTTCTCAGGTTACTTGTAATCGTAGTTTCGAGGGAATAATATCACGAGTAATGATTATTTTACAGCACATCTTATTCACGTTCAACTGGTTATAAGTCGCTTCTTCATACGCTGTGCCGAGAGGTCGTGGCTAACTGCGGAACTACTTGGCTGTGAACTTAGTGTGATCCATATGATGGGTTCGGATCCACTCAGGCTGCGTGTAAGAGGGACGCCTGCTGCGTTCAGGGCTTGTTAATCTGTTTCTAAAGATAACTAGTGATTAACCCGCTGCGATTTCCACTAACCTATATGGATTATTCTGGAGGCGTTCTGCTTCACCAGTCGCGGGCGCAGTTACCGCAGCGAGTGGCAGAGTCGCTGTCGCTGCTCGTGTACAAATTTAGAATATCAACGTTATTTAATTACATACATGCATAGCCTTCCGTTAAGTCGCTTCATATAAAAATGCACTTCACATGATGCTTACAACTGCGTTTTTGCGATATTAAAAGTGCGTTCTGAGTATGAGTGTGTACGAATATGTATTTGTGTGTGTGTTGTTTGAGTGCATACATTTATAAAAAAACACCCTGTTCTCAAATGTGAAGTGACACAAGGCTGAGTCTTCATTCACAACTGTGGGAGAGCCTTGACGTGATCCTCAAAAACAGTCTGCAAAATTGTGTGATATCTTAAAAAGTATTTTAAAAAGTGATTTTTCTTTTACAAGGAACATATTTTCTCCCCGTATCAAATCTCCGATATTTTCTTGATCTGGTGGAGAAGACTACGATGTCGCGCGATCAGTGTTCGTTGTAGAATTGATGGCTTCCGTTTGTAGGTGGATTCAGGAATACTGGGCATGAAGTACAATAATTTTTAAAAATACTCATAAAGGAGAAATGATTTTATCGATTTGAACTAATGTTTCCTAATTGTCCTATTTAGATTTAGATAATTGAGAAAACTTCTTTAGAAACGAGGGTTTTGTCCTTACAGTTCTTTAAGAATGTTCTGGATCCGAAGAGTGTGGTTTATCTGGGAAGTAATGTCGTAATGCCCTGCCCAGGAACAGGAAGGTTACATTCTAGAAGTGGTTTCTGAAATGCGTCATTAATCACTCAATTTCGGACGGGCATTACGACAGGTGTGGGCAAGACTGAAAAGGTTTCAAGGGAAATTCTTTGCTTTACACATCGTGTGGTACTCAACCTCCCTTGCTTTGAATGGGCTTGCCAAGGATCTCTCACAAGTATTGGAGTTTATTTGTCGACACTGAATCCATAACTATCCACCAGACTCTGAGTGATGAGTTAATGACGTTCACGGAGGGAGGAGGAAAAGTACTACGGGTTCCCTCAGTGTACTCTGAATTACGTTTCGCGACGGTGTGACCGCGGTCAATCTAAGGAGTTGAAAGGGTTTCTTGTTGTTTTGTTGTGTTGTGCTAAATACTAAATTTGATCGCTATCTTAAAGTAACTGCTTAGGTTGCCTTCGTAATCTTAGTTTTCCTCAAGTAGTCGTTGTGTATCTTAATATCTACTTCTTTATTATATCTGCAATGGTATTAGTTAGTCTCCTGTTGCGAACGCGGATGCATGTGAGTGTGTGAATCCATACCAGGCCCGTTTCACCTGCCATGTTGAGTCTCAATACATTCCTAAGAACATCGCAGCACTGATTGCGCGTTCCAACATGTTAAAACTGCTCGACTCCCACTCAATGGTTCTCCAGCGTCGCCGCACAACGCCAGAATGCGTATTTGTATTACGAGTTGCAGGCCGCTTCTAAGTCTGCGCGCATGCCAGACTCGTAGACTTCCGACGCAGAGCCACGACCACATACCGGGGTCCGAAGTAGGGCGAGTCTGCCCGGAAATAGTTGTGAAGGCGGAGGAGAGAGAAGAAAAGGGTGAGCGCCGTGCCACTCTACTTTCTGCGCAAAGTGTCCGCGTACTTGCGCGCCCGCTTGCGCATCCGCTTGAAAGCCTTGCCAAACTTGAAGCCTTCTGCGAGGTGCTGGATGTGCTGGTGAGGGTGTCGGCATGGGTCGGGATGGTAGTTGCCGGTGCGTGGAGAGTGGCACGTTTGCAACTCGTCGTCGCACCGCGCCCCTCTTTGCTGACTGTAACGCTGGCGGTACGCTGAGTCGATCGACGCCGATATGGACGCCGTAGTGGCCGGGGATTCCGGTGATAAAGGTGACCGCGGGGTCGCGGGTGAAAAGCGGCAGCTGCTGTCGCGCGACAACAGGTGATTGTCGGAGGTCGCATCGAAGGAATCGCACGAGCCCACACACGTGTGCGGTGGCGGCGACTGCAGCGAAAAGGATTGCTGGTCGTCGGTGCCGGTGGCGCTCGCCGGCGCCGTAACTGCTGCCCTGTTGGGAATGGCGTCGATGGCGACCGGCTTGTCAAACATCGAGTTGGCAGACATGTTGGTGTAGTCGTAGCCGGAAAATGTGTACGGCAAGTAGCCGGAGTGGTGCGCCTCGGTGGACACGGAGTTCTCTCGCGTCGTGTTGATGAATTTCACTTCGTTGGCGTTGCGCTCCGCGTACGTGTTGAAGACGATGTTGATGTTGTTGGTGCTTGACGACAGATTGATGTCTTCCGGCGACAACGAGGAGCTGGCGCAGGAGGCGGCTGCACACTCGCCTGCTTCGCAGCTGTTTTGGTTAAGGTTCGTCTCCTTGCTGGAATTCCTGCGGAAACGGCCGTCGTAGTCACAGTGCGCGCCCTCGTCGGCGTCCGAGGACGCGGCGACGTTGTTGTTTGCGAAGTTGTTCTTGTACTGGAACTCAAGCGCGTTGCATGGCTGGAATGGATAGCTCTTGGAGTTGTTCAGCACGTCGCCGACTTGCTGGTTGCCCTTGGAGAGGTAAGCGTGGATATCCTCACTGGTTATCTGCAGGTCCTGGTCGAGGTACGAGTTGCACTGCACGTAGTTGCTGCAGCAATTGTTGAAGGCCTCACCTTCCTGGTGGAAGAGCACCGTGGTGGACTCTTCGAAGTCGCAACTGAATGGGCTGTTGCGGCACCTGCGTGTCGGAGTCACGGAACTCCGACGAGTTTCGCTCGAGAACTTGCGCTTACTGAGCGGCGGGGGTGCGTGACTGGCCCTGTGGCCGTCGTGCGTGTACTCGCGTTTGTAAGTGTGGCCCCGCTTGTGCTCAATGTGGCACGCGGTGTCTACGGCACCGCCCATGGCACCGTCGCACTCCGGTTGCGACTTGCCGTTCGCCAGGAAGCTCCAGCGTATGGGTGACGGCGAGCAAGCATACTCGGGGAGCTCTTGGTCGAGCGCTTCCTTCGAAGACGATTGCCGCTCGATGGTAACCTTCGAGGGCGAGACCACGACTTTTCCGCCTGCTGGCTCAGTTGCGTCGCCGCCGCTAGCTATTTGCTTGGCTCGATCGAAGATGGACGTCAGGGAGCCCAGCTGCGAGTTAGGGCGACTGGCGTTGAGGCCCCGCAGTGAAATCGAAGTGTAGCTCGGCTGGCGCTGTGGGTGTCGCTTCTTGCGCACGGCCACCGAGGCCGACTTGACCGAGTTGTTGCGACTGAGCGAGGACCGCGACCCGTACAGGCTGGTAGAGTCGGTGTGGTAGCAGTAGTCCGACGAGGTGCAGCAGGACGAAGGCCGCCGCGATGAGCCGTAGAGGTCCTCAGCGAAGTACTGCGCCAACTCAGCTCGCGACGAGGTGCAGCAGTTTTTGCGCACCAGAACCTCCCGCACTTCGTGGTCATCGCATAAGACTTCGTGGCAGGTGTTTATCGAAGTAGAGGACACGTCGGTGACGGAGCGGTGTTGCCGTGAACAGCTGCTTGCGTCATGGAGGCGCGCCCGCGACCCAGCGCGGTCACGGTGGCCACCGTGGGTACCTTGACTGCCGATCGAGTTACCGCTCTGCGTGCCATTCAGGTGGTGGTGAGTGTGCGACGGACGCTTGCGGCGGCGGTGAACGTGGTGGTGATGAGATGAATGCGATGAGTTGGTGTTGCTGATGGCGTGCTGGTGATGATTGCGAGCCGGGGAGTCCACGCTGCTGCGGCGCATGTCGGTGCCGTAGCACTCATGAACGTGCGCGTGCGACTGGTGCGGTGACGAATGCAGGCTGTGCGAATGACGACTGTGCGGCGACGTATGCCGGCTGTGGTAGGGACTGTGGCGCTTGCGCTGTGACTGGTGCTGCTGTTGCTGCTGGGGAGGCTGAGGTGGTGGCAGCTGGTCGTAGGGTGCGTGGTAGTGTTGCAGGTGTTCGTCGAGCTGAGGCGGCGGCTGATGCTGAAGCTCGTGCGCTTGCGACTCGTCACATACGACTTCGGACTCATAGCTACAATGAACGTGGTGATGCTGCTGCTGTTGCTGCTGGCTTGCCGCTGACGACGGAGGCCGGTGTTCAGCGTTTGCGGAGTGGAGACTCGCCGTTTCAGGAGGTGAGGCGTTCCTCAGTCAAGGCCCGCTGTTCTGGCAAGCAGGTACTTGCTGACGAAGGTGATGGGGCGCAGAGGCAGCGTTCCGGCCCTGCTGTGTACTTCGGCCGCCTTCTAAAAAGCGCTCGGATGCAGCTGCTCGATGAGTGGCGCGCGCGAGAGGAAGAGAGGTGCGGAAAAGCATTGATTAGCCTCGGAGAGGAAGCTCTGGTTGAGCAAAGCAGAAGTTGCAACAGAGCATTTGAATGGAGAACAGAGACGGAAATCCATTTCTGATTCAAGAGAAGCCCACGGGACCCAAAACCAACTAAGATGTCACCGAAGCAGTATCTTGCGAGATCAAAACTCTGTGCGATTTACATCTCTGGCTTTCGGTTCCACCTTTAAACGGTCTGCTGCAACGTGTTTTTGCCACTTTTATCGCCGAATGTACAGTCAAAGTTAAGTTGTTACATTCTACTTGAAGCTCAAAGCAAAACAAAAAGTAAACAAAAGAAACAGAAGTAAGCATGCACTGAAAAGTGGTCAAAAAGCGCATGCGGCATGCATCAGTCGCGCCAGTGAGTCATGCGGTACTGAGTCGTCCTGAGACTGAAGAGTAAAGCAAGTTCAATCTTGTGAAAACTGATCTCGTGTGACGCGACCAGCGAGAATCGGCATGTCGATGTGACGCGATTGGTATCGATTTATAGATGCCATGCAATTGACGTTGATCCAGCTGTGGATCCGAATGCGATATGCGACGCTATTAAGGCCGATCGAGTTGTGAATGTGATGCGATCGACGCGTACGACAAATCTAGTTGCCGACGTGGTGCGAATGACACGGGTTGAGTTGTGGCGCGATCTAGCCGACACTAAGCGAGTTAATATATGGAATAAGGACACAGTTGTTCACGGCGACGGGGACTTGTTCGCACTCCGAAGGCATTTTCACTGTCATCACAGGCTCACGTGCTGGATCGGCATCCATATGCAGACGCCTTCTTCCTGAGCGTACTGGAGTCGAAAGCTTTTCTGGTGATACTGGGTAGTGGAGTCACTAGGCTTCGTCCGAGATCTATGGGAGTCAGTTCTTCATACGCTACCTGGATAAAGCTATTTAATAACAAGGGGGCAGTTGTGAATCCTTAGCGGGAATTCAAATTCCGTTCAGTGCAAGAAACGAGGCTTTTGTGCACTTGTGCATTTGTAAGCAACAGAAAGTCTCTAGTGTCCACGGGATCCAAGGGTATCCTTGGGTCTTTCAAACTTTCATCACGAGATGAAATAAGGGGCAACAATATGGTTGCATGGGTCGTGAGGAAACGAGTTCTCACTTCATTGCGGAAATCAATTCAACAAAACGATTCTCTTCTCTGCAAATGCATTGACCCGACGCATCGATGACCCGTGGAAGTTCATCCTCAAACGTCCCTCCGTTCGAAGTTCTGTTTCCGCTTTGCGGGACGTTGTAAGGAACGGCTTCTCGGGCGAAGAGGACGCGTTGGCGTCCACAAAGTGCGATTGGGAGTGCGTGTGTAGGCGTGTCGCATAGCTGTTGCGTTGCTTAGCGTGCAGTTGGTGCGGTTGCTGCCGTGGGCAGGCGGCTTGAAACTGTACCTGCAGGCGCACATATTCTGCCGTGTGCTGAGTGCCTCCGGAAGCTGTCGCGCTCGTAGTCGTTGCGGCACCTGCGCGCCGGGACCGGGGTGTACAGGCTCGTGCCGTAGTTCGCGTGCTGGTGGGCTGCACTGGAGCTCGGAGCCAGTAAGTTACTGCTGTCGCTCAGCGGGTAGGGACCCATGCCTTCAACCGCCAACGAAAACGAAGTGGTACCAAAGACTTCAGTGTCGAACGGGAATTCAGCTCGGGAGATCAAAGCGTGGCGGGGATTGTGGGTTGTCATGAGCCAATTTTGAAATCAAGTCCGGATGCAAAGCGAAGCGGGTCCCGAGGTATGACGGGTTTGCGAATAAGATTCCAATTGTTGTTGTTTGTCGAATGAAATTTGCGTTTTCGATCCAATCCAAGCAGGTTAAAAACAAGATATTCGTGAGGAAGGAACGATTGATGCGAGGGTGAAAGTAATGAATGGTCTGTATCAGAGCTGCCAGCTTTACAGAAGATCACATCTAAGCAGTTATGAACAGTATCGCTGAGTGTGTAAATAGGCGTGTAACACCCACTTATACTCGTATACCCGATAATTCGTAGGGAACTCGCATTGTTCTTCTCTTCCACTGCACAGGAGGTGACATGGAAACTTACGAATACATCTTGTAACTGGAGACGTAAGCATATTTAGACTTCGGCCTGGCCAAAGCCAGTCTTCTGAATAGTTTACTTTTCTCTGTCCTTATTTAGTTGGATGTGGAAACGAATTATAATGTGTTCACTGGGAAAATTCAAACTGGCAGCTGTGATTCAACTAAATATAGAAGAAACGAATTCGACAAATACAAACTTGTTAGACACAACTAAAAATATACAATCAAATTCGTGGGGTGGGGACCTCCCGAATTTTTGTCACACATACTTTAACTTACAAGAAACCCAAATGAGCAAACTTCTACTGTAGAACATGCAGTTATTTGAATCCGAAAAGATAGACTATTTCGAAGCTTCGCACAGAGCAAAATATACCTGAACTTAACACTACTCGTAAATTGCATTCCTGAAAAGGGTGTGTATGGAAAACAAGGAAGCGAACACAAGACATGATTGCGGGTGCGATGAAGAATGGAAGATGACTTGATTGTGACGGTGAAACGAACGATCATTTATGAACTCAAGCACAGGAAACACGAATTTTGCGGGATGGACCGAGTACTTAGGTCGGGCGGTGTGTTGGCGGGAGGGGTCTGACTGAGATGCGGGGGACACTTATTCGGGCTTACGAGCAACGAAACTTGCAGATTCTTACGTGAGTCGTGTTGCGTCTTCTCCTCAGATACCATCAGGGCGGCATGTTCGATGCCCGAGTTCATACTTTGGGGCTCCAAGCTATTTGTGCAGTTTAACATACTCCTGAAATTCGCACACTCTACGATTATGTTTTAGGTGTATCGGCGTTTAATTTAAGTCTTGATGTGGGGTCAGTTGGTGTTGGGAGGCGTCAGTGTGGTCGTCGTTGTGGCGTCAGTGTGGTTGTGGAGTCCGTCGAGGCATACGGCCGGCGGGCATCTGCCAGGGCGTGCCTCAGAAGCGTATGGACCAGATATGTGTTCGTGTGCCTGAACCAGACATGCGTTCGTGTGGGGCGTCTGTGCGTGTGTATGTGTGGAGCGAGTCTACTTCAAGCCACTCGGAGCCTGTCTTTGAGTTTCAAAGCTCTTATTTCCAGTCAGAAATCTCTGCCAGAGTGATTCATTCCGGCTGTTTGAATTAATCAAAAGCGAACAGAAAACTGTAGTGAAAATTACCACACATCAGACTAAAAATGCAACATAAGTACCGAATTAAAATTAAAATAGCAATCCAATTGAAAAAGAAACACAAAATTTCGTTGAGATTTTATTTTGGAAACAAAGAACACTTTGCAAAACTGCAAAACAAATTAACAACAATTTCAAACTAATTCTGGAAGCAGTAATAAAGCAGAAAGGTGGTAAAATATGGGAAGCTTGACAGTTTCACGGCTTCAAATCTGATTTGGCCACGAAAACCAAAGCTGTGACGTCCTTCTTCCTTAAAGCTTCGAAGTTATTCTGAACACGCTCGTATCACATGAGCCAGGAAGCCAGTTAAACTTAAAATCTACAAACGTTGCCGCTCTTTTTTCCTCTCCTCGAAGCTGTGCACTCGAGACCGCCTAGTGTGTCTTCGCCCGGGCTTCTGTACTCGAGATCTCAATGTCTTCGGTTGTGGAGCTGTGGCCGTCGAGCTCGCCGCCCGCCCTGAAAATCCGGTTAGTGGGAGAACTTAAAAACAAGAAATAATAATATCTGGTGAGGCAAGATATGAACAAGGAAGGCGTCCTTGGGAAGTAGCCGTCGATATGAGCGCGTGAGAGGTCGGAAGTCAGAAGGCGAGCGATATAAATGACTGGACACAGAATTGCAACGAATTTATGCGGTTGTGTCTGGCCTTCCGACCGGCAGTGAGAGGGTGGCAGTCAGACAGGATTTGAGGGGAAAGAGAGCATGAAGAACAAACGCATGATGAGGTTCGAGTGTTTCTAATGAATGCGTGCATTCCGGCCTCCGCCACACTTCGCAACGGCCCGAGTTCTTCTCGACCTGGTCGCGAGAAACTACCGAAGCACGGAGCCGCTTCTGCCGTGGCGAGGCTGGAATGCGAGAATGATTAACTGGTCGAGGAAACATGAAAAGTATTTCACTACCGAGACTAAAGTTATGTGAAAGTTGAGTATCTTACTTCAAAAGCATCAAGCAATCAGAAAGTATCAAGTTAAATAGTTCATTACAATACAGAAACGGAACTCTATGAAGTCAAGTGTTCGCAAACTCAGCGCCGCCGATGCAAAATGGCACTCTTTGATTCAAACTACAAACGAAAAGCAATCTTAAAACGCAGCTCGAGTTCTTGCAGGACTTCTATCGTCTCTGCGGACAAAATTGCAGCATGTGGCTTAATTTGAATCAACTCTGCTTTGTTGTTGGTTCTGTGGTTTTGTTCATCATGCAACTTACCCGTACAGTCTACTATCTCGGAAAGTCCTTCTGCGTTTGCGCGTGGGTTCAACACCAAAGTCACGGATTCGAAGCGAGAATAGTGTAAAATTAGTAAATGGAGATCATTTTAACTGAACACAAATTGGTGCTCTGGAGCAGGTATTTGCTCACTTATGAGTACTTCACGAGCTTACGAGCAGGATTACGTGCTCGCGACAAACACTGAGTCTGAGTCATGCAGAAGAACTCAGGAGCAGGACTCATACTCATGAGCGTGATCCGCGAAGACCAGCTCTTCCGCGTGAGCAAGAGTTACGAGACGATTCGACGATGGCTCGGGACGGAGTTGGTCGTGGTCAAGAGGGGACCCCAGGGGAGCCAAGACAACGAATTTTGATTGGTGTCGTCGGCAGGGAAGATCTCTAAATGGATCTCGGACATGGTCGGATGGCAGTAGGACGACCCGACGCACAAAAGACACACAAATTTATTTCGGCGTGTGCATTATGCATTCAAAAAATTAACACCTTTTGCCAAAATAAGTGACGAGCACAATCGACATTCGTCGAGATTCGGAACGTTTTCGGTTCTCGTTACAACTGATAAGACGAGAATTGTCTTGGTCATTAATCATTTCATCTCGACTCAACTGAAAGTGGCTGTCTTAATCTCATTCTAATCCTTGTTCCGCTAAAAGACGTATCTCACTTTTAATTCTCGTTTTAATTTCTCGTCTTGAACGTAAATCCTACCAAAAACTAGTAGTGCACGAGCAAGATTCTTTGAGATTTGGAGGATCTCGATCCTCGTCTCGTCCGAAAATTACTCGCTCGAACTCGGTTCTCGTCTCAGCTGAAAGTTACCGTCTCGATATCGATTCTCGTATGACTGGTAAAAGATGTCTCAATCTCGATTATCACACTCGATAGACGAGCAGAAGGCTTTGCCGGTCTCATTTCTCATCAAGACTGAAAATTACTGCCTCGATTTCGGTTGTCATCTCAACTGGGAAATCTCTCTCCATCTCGGCTCTCCTCTCACCTGAAAACGCCTTTCCAAATTCGAATTCGAGGCAAGATCGACAATTGTCACGTCTAGTGTGCATAACTACCAAAACACCTTTGATACGTTTGAATTGCTCCCCACGTCGCTCCCACCATGACCAAAATACGTTTCGAGGTCTCCTCTGTCGATTGCACGAACTAAAATATTATGTCAAATCCTATTTTTTCCTCTTAGTGGCCTGGCATACCCAAGAAAAAAATCCGTTTCGAGGCATCCTTCATTAAGTGTCGTCTATAGTTTCTCACGAAGGAAAGTTGGTTTTATAAGCAAAAGTCGGTGAAGTCGCTAATGGGCAGGAGTCCTACGAAATGAAGTAGATGCTCTTGCCCATGCGCGAGGTTCTCTTTCCCGCGAAGTACTCCTGACATCACGTGCTCTTCATTGTCGACTCATTAGCAAGAGTCATAAGTATTCATGAGTGAGTAAACGCAAACCTATATATCTGTATATAATTCTCTGAAGAATGATGTAGAAACTTCCTTTGGAGGGTGATGGGAAATCAAACCATTGTGGTCGAAACGAAATAACGGACCCCAAAAAAATGAATAAATAAGCCCCGGAGAAAAATTTACTAATCTTCATGAATTCAGGTCTGCAGGGTCTCACCATGCGTGAACGTGAGGTGAAAACATCCCAGTATTTTTCGTAAAAATACTCGCATTCTGCTTGATTCAGAGTGCCTCGTTCTTGTAACATCTTCGGAGAGTACGAAGCAGTTCTCACTTCGACCCAATGCGACCCAACTTCAGGCTCGAGAGCTTCATGGAATTTCCTGAAAAATTTCAGGCTCAAAAACTGAATTGTATTTCCTACAGTCGAATTGCGCAAGACTCGGGTCTGAATTCTCTACCTCATTTTTGGTAAAAGTAGTATAAAACTCCATGGCTGAAATGCATTTAAATTCACACGTGCCCGCCATGGCCACTTCGGACAAGCTTAGCTTAGGACTTTCTGTGCGTCAACTTTCTACTGAAGAATTCAGCAGTGTTTAATTAAACCAATTAAACGAAATATACGACGCAGAAGGTTACTTGAAATCATCTCTCGAAACAGGGGATGAACCAGACAAAAGCTAATGGCAAACTCGTTAAAATGAAGCAAATAAATAAATAAAAAACAAGGAAACGGTTCCAACTTAAAAAATAAGTCAACTCGTTTCTTAAACCTTCTTTCTAAGTTCAGATTTGGACACGGTGTGGAGTGTCCTCGCTGTAGAAGTGAAATAGTAGGCAGAGATATTCTATTTTAGGAGATTTGAAGGTCAGGATCTTCTCATAGATCTCATAAAAAATAATAAACCCGAAGTAGTACAGGCGTAAGCAAACGGAAAAAATACTTCGTAAAGTGTAAAGTAATCGATGTATTTTGGAACGAGTTCCCGCCATCCCTTGTCAAATTTAGTTTGAAGACAGTAGAGACAGTAAAGTAATCCTTGAAAGGCCTAAACAGTTTTCCTTTTTAAGGAGGCAAATTGCATTCAGTGAAAATCCTTGTAATACCATTTTTAGGGCATTTCTCTAAGAATAGATAAGAAAAGAATAAGAAAACCTTTGGAAATTTTGCTGATTTCACTTTCACCACGCCCACCAATATTGTTCCTCAGCTTTCACTGGCAGTTAATCGCAAGATAAACGGAAAGTTTGCCCAAAGTGCCTTTGCTTTAACTGGAACAATTTAGTTATCTAAAACTCCCTCCATTCGAGAACGCTCCACACCTTGCGGTTTAGAGAGGAACTTGAAGCAGCTCTGAATGTTTCGCATCTAACGGATGAGTTTCACGTTGTACGAGTTATGTTGTTTTAGTGCGTCTCATATTAGTTGTGTTAAAGGTTGCAAGGTTGTGTCCGTATGGTCGAACTCAGAACATACCTTCCGTTTCCGTGTCGGAAGAGCGCCAGGATCTCTTCGAACGTCTTGTTCTTGGTCTCAGGAACCTTCTTGTAGGTGAATATCCAGAAGTTGGCCAGACACACGCTAAACGGCAAGAAGGTGTAGTTCTCCAACGCAGTCTGAAAAGAGATGAGTCAGCGTAGGTCGGGGCGAGATGGCACGCGGTTCTCACCTTCATACTCGGGAAGCCGATTCCGACGATGAAGTTCGCTATCCAGTTGACCAGCACCGCGATGGCCATGGCGCTGGGCCGAGGTCCCTGCGAGAACAACTCGGCTGTGATCATCCACGGAATCGAGCCGGGGCCGACGGCGAAGAACACCACAAAGCCAAGCGTAGACACCACGGACAGGTACGACATCCAGTCGATCATTTCCTGCACATATCCAAAAAACTCCTATACAAAACGTGAAATGCTCGGATTCTCGATAGTTTGTAGGCTTTTTATGCGCTCAAGTTGAGCTCAAACTTGTTGGTCAATTTGACAAACGTAAAGGAGAAAAATGGCCTCATTTGAAACAATAACAATTTAATATCAACTTAAGAAATCAAGCGTCACGAATTCGGATCGAAACGAGTCAAAATAAAGGTAAAAATAGTTCAACAACTTCAAAATTTACCCAAGACGCGAGGTCCGCAGTGCTTCAGTGACTCAAAATGTTACCTTTTGAGATCAGTAGCAAGAAAATCTACAAACCATTCATTAAACTGAGCATGTTCAGCGGGTGAGTTGGTCCGGCAGTTGGGTTTTGCTATGGCTTTACTTTTGCATGAGTTGAGGTCTCGGAGGAGTCAGAAACGGCGGTTATTTGGGGGAAGCGCTACATTTCTAGAGTGCTGGCCAATTCTAGTAAGCAGGCAAGCACGACTTACTGGCGCATCTGTCTTTCTCGTCAGCTGGAGAGGTTTCTTCGCCTGGGCTCACGAGTCCGTGCTGCACAATGCAGGCGCTGCTGGCATGGTAGCGCTACGAAGCAGGTCCACGTTGGGCCTGTTTTATCGGGTTTTCGTCAACTGTTTCACGAGCTGTTTCGTGGACCAGAGCTGCAATGAGCCCTCTCATCTTAAAGCTACTAAAAACTCGAAATAAAATGGTGTATCTATAAATGCGTGGATCTACTTTCCGGGTGACGTAGTTAGAACCGATTTGACTAAGAATAAAACCAATTTAAATTGCAATCTGCTAAAGTTGTTCCACTGCAAAGCACGAAATGTGAGGTGTGCGCGTGTGTTGGTGTGTTTCTAGCTATCGGTGTAGGTTTTACCACGTTTTTGCCGCTCTGTTTGGAACACAGCTGCGTCTCAGAAGGAAAGTGGGTAGTCGGCGTACAATTTATAATTATAACTCTTAGAAGAAAGTCGCTTTAATGAGTTCTTCGATTACCAAGTGAAGGAAGGACTCGGATTTCTAAAGATGTACATATATTCGGGTATTTAGATGTATGTACAGCGCTTGCGAGTATCCGACTCGACTCAGCGTCGTGTCGAAAATATAAAGTTATTGCCGAGCTTGGAAGGTTCACGACCAGCCGAGGTAAAGCTTACATTTGCTAAATCACTCAAAAGAAAATGTGAGTAGAGTAGAAAATGACGTTAACTAACGTTTACTTTTCTTGTATATTTACAGAAATAGGTTCTCTCACCATGTTAAATTACAGATTGCATAAGAAGTGATGGATATACGGAAATAAAACACGAAAGTTATATAAAAAGGAACTTCTAGTTATCAAAGAAGCGAATGAAGTTCATGAGAAATACGATTAACAAGAACTCGTGATTGACTACCAGGTAGGATTGAATGCGTCTTAAGTGAGCAATTCACTTCTTTAATAGGTCCTTATTTTCCGTAAACTAGCCTACTGAGCGAACATTTCTTCACTATTGCTCTTATGTTACTTGCCGGGAAATCAAAAATTCATGGTTCCACAGTTGCTGGTCAACCTGATAAAACCTTCGTTTACCACCAACTACCCTTTCCTGCGGAGATGCGTGGCCACAGAGCTTCACTGCCACCGAGTTCCTCTGCGGTTTTCTGGCATATTTTTACATGGCAACTAACGTTGCATTGCCTTTTAGAATTTGAAAAGTGTGGATGAAGGTGGAGCCTCCTAGGGGCGTGCTAAAGAAGTACTTTGCTGCAAACAAGCTGCCTACTTATTTTATGACCGGTTCCATCCCGGTAATACTAACTAGATTCAAAGATACCCAAACTACAGGTGTGAGTGCCTCCTTCACTCTCATTCGGCAGACCCTCGATCCGCACACTCATTGGCGTTATCACTGGCCAATTGCTTCGAACTGGCAACCGGCAACCAACAAGTTGCGTAGTTGATGAGGAAGAGGAATCAATCCATCATGCTCTGTAGATGTCCAGTCTTGGCGGAAAAATCCAGATCCAAATTGATGCATGGAAATTAGGTTCTAACATAAAACCCACCCTAAGACAACCTTTAGTTGCCTTTTACGTGTTCACTCTATTATGTTTATTGTTAGGATCTTGGGGGAATTCTCAAAATATACCACTACCTACTACGAAGCCGACAGAATGTCTTGTTCTCAGAAATATGCATACCTCATTAAAGAAAATTCCTGCGAGATTCCCACCTTATTCCTCAATTATTGTTAAGATAAAGTCTCTAATATAATGCACGAGTTACAAAAATACTTCACAGTACGGAAATGTATCACAACAAATAGAGGTTTTGGTTCAGTCCAACGTTATTTACACCCCACAGCAATTCTCTACTTTGGAATGAAGCTCCCTAGTTCCGCAAACTCTACCTTGGGACAGAACAAAAGGTGGTTCTTGTTTGTGGACTCTGGTGTACAATGCGGGGTGGTGAATGTTTGCGTGGCGGCCTGGTGCAGTTTGTTCGGTGTTGTCGCGCTTGAGCGAAGTGTGGAGCTATCTGTACAGCAAAACTCAGAAACCAATAGATGAATGCAAACACTTGAATATGTGGAGAAACAAAGGAACAAATAGTTTTGAAACGATAAAAAACGTTACAAACTAAAAGCTAAGCCAACCGAAGAGCAACAGTGTCTTTCGCGCCGAGGACAAAAGCCTGCCAAGTCGAGAATTTTTTCGTTTGAGGGGAGGGACACTGAATGAATGAATTCAGAGAATACGGAAGCTTAACGATTAAAATGCTCCAATGTGGTTAAATTTGTTCATTTAGCGGAAGCCTTTGAACTGAATTCAGAAAGAAATTCACCTCAATTCTCAGTCCAGAATTCATTCATCCATCAACTTAACCTAACTAAATCTGAAATTCTAACAGTGCATGCAACAAAAACTGAAATAAAAGCATTAACGAAGGTCTGATAGAAAGCTAATCACTACAACTTCCGAATAATGAAGGCTACAAACAAAGGTTTACAAGAGCAACTCATAAAATCAACAGTGCTACAACTACAATATTTGAACGCCTAGCGCCGTTCTGGACATTGCCATGAAATCTGTCGCAGACATTGCCGTGATAAGATATTGGTGCCTAGGAACGCCGAACTATTGTTCCATTCTCTGTTCGCTTTCTGACTCAGCCATTGGAGTCTGACTGAGTATGAGGCAGTGGAATATCACAGGGGTCTGCAAGACACACTGTAAATGCATCAGAAGAACATGCACTTCATATCGAAACTGAAAGAAGCTACAATTTGTACGGAAGTCTTACCGAATTACTTGACTTTGCGCTCTATGTAGCATAGACGCACATGGACATGGACATGGACTTAAATGTATAAACAGTTCTGTGAATGCTAATTTGGGATAAGTGACTCCAACTTTAACTACAGTGGAAACCCGCTAGATCGCTCAAAACCCCCGGTTTTATCTTGAATAACCACTGTTTGAGAAACAGTAGCTGAACTCCACAAAGTTGTTATAAATATTAATCAATCATGAATGTTTGATGTTTGCGTAAATAACTGGTGCTTTCGTTTCTGTAGGACTTTTTTTGTCCTGGCTTTTAAAAAAAATCGCGTTGGTTATACAAGTCGGCTTTAATTTCAGAGAAACAGCAGATCCAGCGGGAAACCATCAAGTTGGCGCCAATTTCAGGGCGTACTAATGAACAAGTTGATTCAATGTTGCCGTTTTTGGAAGTTCTTGGGACCTAAAAAGCTGGAAACTTTCACAATACGTAGTTTCTAAACATTTCTAACTTCGTAGGAAAAAGGAAAATCGATCGTGCTGCATTTAAAACAAAATACAAATCTAAATAACGAAAACTCTATATTTTTCCGTACTTTTATATTGCAAGTGAGTTAAGCGCTGATGCGTTTTGTGCGTAAGCCATGTGCAGTGCAAAATAGTTGAAATGCAACTAGCAAATTATAGCTGCACCTAAAGACATGCAAAATCGATTTAGTAACTTCGGAGAGTAGAGGAATTTCTACAGGAAACGTAAACTTTTTAGGAAACATTAAGAAACGCGTCATAAATACGTCTGTAGCCTACGTGTGTACATGCGGACACCAAGTCTGTTGTAAAATATGTAAAAAAAAACAGTCACTGTAAACTACGAAATGGAATCCATGCTTCATCTCTATCGGATTCACTCCGAGATTCGCCAGGAGCTCTTAAAACACCGCATAACAATACCAAGATGCACTTTGCCTGTGCAACTTGTAGGAAGTGAAAACTGAATCGAGCGTTAAGACAACTTCATGCATAAAAGAGTGTTGCAGTCGTCGCAAGCTAGTTTCACCCGCGGACGGGCCCTACTCAAAGCGAAGCTCGCTCCGATTTACTTCACACAGAAATATCCACGGAGTTCTTGCAACACGACAACGAACACGGTGTGAATTCCATCACACTATCTGCGCTCTGCAGGAGTCTCTACTTGCCTTGATCAGGAACGATATCGTTATGAAGATCGAGAAGATGAACATGCCGCCTAGTCCGTACAGGTGCAGCGTTCGGCGGCCCGTGCGGTCCATCAACGGAATGGATACCAGCGTCATGATGACCTGCACGAAGTGATCGGTGGGTGGTTAATGGGGCCTCTGGACGCGCGGTCACGGAACTCACCATGATCACGCCAATGCCGATAGTGGCAAACTTGGCGCCTTCGTCGGAGAGCCCCGAGCTCATAAACAACGACGTCGAGTAGTAGAACACGGCGTTGATGCCGCTGAACTGCTGGCTGAGCTGCATTACGATTCCAATTACCAGTGGCGGCCGCAGCGTGGGTGAGCAGATCAGCTCCATCATGGAAATGTGGCTCTCGGACTGCTGGGCGCGTTCCTCGGCGCGCATCTCCTCGATGTCTTCTTCCACCGTACTGGAGGCTCGCAGGCGTCGCAAGGCTGTTGGGAGAACACATTGGGTCATATGATCCCGGCCATCCTACCGGTGACCTCACCCTTCCTGGCCTCCTCCTCCCATTGCTTGGTGATGAGCAGGTAGCGCGGGGACTCCGGACACACCGGCAGCAGAAGCAGCTGCAGCACCGCTGGGCAGATGGCCAGGCCCAGCAGCACGGGCCAGCCATCATTCGTTCCCAGGATCTGCTCGATGCCCAGGACCTGGGACAGAAGCAGGCCTACAGTCACAGCCAGTTGATTCACAGTCCCTAAGCCCCCACGCAGGTTAAGCGGCGCGATCTCGGAGATGTACATGGGCACCAACGACGTGTTGAGACCTGTAGAGGATGGGGGAGATCAGTGGGCATCGCGACAGGATGCCAGGACAGAGTTTCTACTCACCGCAGTTTATGCCGATGATGAAGCGGCCGAGGAATAGCATCTCGTAGGAATGACTCACTTTGGTGAAACCCATCAGACAGGCGCCCGTGATGCCAATCACGTTATTGAGGAGCAGACCGCCCTTCCTGGAAAGTCGAGAGCACAGTGGCGGTCTGAATAAAGGGCCTCGTGGTTCCATCAACTTACCTGCCGAAGCGGTTAGCCATCCAGCCCCCGCTGAACCCGCCTAGCATGCCGCCGATGGCGAAGATCGACACAGCCACCGAGTACAGCTTCTGTATGGAGTCCTCGTTGATGTCCTCGCCGTAGCGGTCCTTGTAGACGTCCTTCATGAAATTCTCGATGTTCTTCTCGGGTGCATTGATCACTCCGGTGTTGTAGCCGAACTGCAGCATACCCAACACAGCCGAGAAGATCGAGTACGTCAGGAAGAAGGTGAGTCCCTGCAAGAAGTGGACGGCGGTGAGATGGGTGTGCGCCCGAGGGGACGAGCTTTCATTGCGATTGATTTATTGCTCTATATTTTAACTCCAGGCAAGATTTAACACACGACTTGGACCGTACGAAAGGAGATCCCTATTAAACACCGATCGACTCAGCTATATAAAGCGACTAAGTAAAGGTAAATTTTCAAAGAATCGTAGGCCCGGAAGTAAAGGTTGTAAAAACAGTTCCGGCGCAACTCTGATCTTGAACGAGAAGGTCATTAGAACTACGAGCCAAAGTTGGTTCGCCCTTGCATAATCGCAGGAACTGTCGGTGATAATCGGAACTGAGGCCGTGTCCAGCTGATCAGTTAGATCAGTGGAACATAAAGATAGATTTATTTTATTCACCTTCAGAACTTCTTCCTTTAATGAAGAATACAAATCTTCCGATCGAAAAGGATGACGGAACTTTTTGGAACATAATATCTTCGTAATATTATTCTCCTCGGACTGGAGCATTTACATGGGAAAAGTGTTTTTTGTTACGGACTCGTGAAAGTGAAACTCAAAAAACCAAACTTAAAATATTTCATAATATTAAATGACCAACCAAATATAATCTACTGGGATAATTCTACTTTTTTAAAGGAAGCCTTTAAATTTCGCCATGTTACTCTCCACAAAGTTGCCTTCTATGCGACGAAGTTGTCACCAGTGTTGCCGCTCAGTGTGCCGGAAATTCAACGAGAGACATGAGAGGAGATTTGAAAATAAAGCGATATTGCACTTTTTGCAAAAATATCCTTAAATTTATTTATTTATTGGATGGAGAGGAAACTGTATCAACAAAACAGTCAATGCCACACAAAAATAAATACTGCCTACTAAATATTTTGGAAGGGGGGTAAAAAGGTGTAACCTGGGGAGCTTGTTTGTCAACGCTAGGACAACAACAAATCGTTTGTTGGATAAGGAATTTCATTTCTTACAAACCGGACGGAAAATAAGAACTACCGAAAACAGCGTTTTGCAAACAAGTCTCGATTGTGAGGGCGTATGCTAGAAACTTGTTATGCAATCATATTTCGTCTTGGAAGCCTCACAATCCATCCTCCCCGGAAGAAATGCCGGAAGAGCTGAAACGAATAAAAGATTCACATGCCCGCGGGAATACTTCTAGACCCAACTGCCTTCAAACAGCTGGATATCTCAAAAAGGCTTCGTATAAATAAAACAAACAAATCATTTAAATTATAAATTTATTAAACGAAAATTAAGTAACTCTAGAAACAAAATAAAATCGTAATTCATAAATAGCGAATTTAGAACTTCAAGTGTTTTCGTAGCTCTTGAAAGCTCATTTTAATTTATTCGTAATCCGTATTTTAGTTTTTCGATCCAAAAAATAAAATACGGGCGCTTCTCTAGAGCTGCGCAATGTAGTGGTGAGTTCGGCGGATGGATGGGTGGTTCTTGTTGTATTTGTTCTAGTTATTGTTGTTGTATTTATATGTGGGTACGTGGTAGAAGTGAAATCGAATATTAATTACACAACATGGCAAATAATTTAAGCTACAAACTTGTTCTAAAAGTCTTAGCTTCCGTCTGTGCGTGTGTTCTTCCAGCCGATCGACGTATTCACGCAGCTCCTCGATTTCCTCCTTGACCTGCTGCACCGTGTCCAGTTCGTGCTTGATGGCGACCATGTCGCGTTTGACCTGCGGCGGGAAGAGAGAGGGAAGTGCGGCAGGAGCGTCGGTTGAGGAGGGAAAGGCAAGGATTGAGAGTTAAAATTAGTGAAAACGACCCAAAGCGATTGTCACTCGCCCAATGCACTACTCACCTCCGACACCTCGCTCTGGCAGCTCTCGACGGACTTCGTCAGCTCCTGCAGCTGCGTACGTATCTCGCACAGGGCGACCGTCGTCTCCAGGTGCCGGTCGCCTCGCTGCAGCTCATCCAGCTTCGCCGACAGATTCATGCTCATCACGCTGACCTGCTTTTGTAAGCTGCAACCGGCACGCGTAAGAAGTCACGGAACGCGGGTAGACGCGAAGAAGATTGTCACGCAGGAGTGGAGGCGCGGCGTGCAGCAGTTTCGGCCAAGGTGAAATTCGTTCGGCAAGAATTACAGGCCGTAAAGAGGATTGAACACATTAGCGAGATTTTAATTGCGTGACGGGGAGAGAAGAATGGAGAATTAGTAACGAGAAACAACGACGTGCTTGAAAATGAATTTGAAATGCAAGGATTTAGTAAAGTATTTAATTCAAACCTTAAACAGGACGAGCACTTGTGTGAGTTGAGAGGAAAGGAAACACCAGAAACTTATAAAACTGAATAACCTGGACTGTACGGGCGCATACGCGGAAGGGAGTTAAAAGGAGTCAAGTTGCAAGCAGAGAAACGCTGTGAATCTTGTGTCAGATGCGAATGAGAGAAAATAAAAAGAGAGTTTTTCTGCAGTTCAGGGTCACCAAGGGAGAGAATGATTAGCAAGGGAGAGGAATGATTGAACAAGACACTGAAAGATGTGAGAAATACACTCTCAAAGGACTATCCTTAGAGCCTTTTGTGGCTTCCACGTTACTCTTCTCCATATGCCGCCTCTAACAAGAGAAGAATTACAGCACAAGGCACGGCGAACAACCTTTGTCTTCACATCCCGGCCTGCTTCCGAACCTTTAAGGCTTTTAACGTGGAAGTGGTTTTCATTTGCATTCCTTTTCCTTTAATATGTTTTCTACTTTTGCCGATGACAGTTCGGTGTTTTCACTCAGTGCAGCAGAAGAGTGGAAGCAGATAACAATAAGGAGTCTCCTTCGAGTCCTACCGAACACAAGTAATCACAGATGTACCGTCCTTCATTTCGGATATCATGTCTTTCCTGTTGCAGAGGCAGTTGTGTTTATTCGTTTGCATCGCGCATTCATTTCTGCCGCAGAAAGCATTGTGTGGCCTCAAAACAAAAGATGTCTCTGACATCCGCACCGACTGCCATGCATTCAGAGCACTTGTTCTCACAAATACCAGAGCTCACCCTTGGCACCACATTATCTACAGCTGCCTCATCCCTTTCGTGTGTAGACGAAGTCGAGGTCATCACTGCTATTGTTGGCCGGGAGAGCAAAGGATTACTGAAGTGCGTCCCTGCCTCATTTATTCTTCAGGCAAAGCTGCATACGCAAATTTAGATTGCATAAACACTATCGGATGCAAATAGCGTCGTGAGACGAACTCAAAGTATATTCTCTCATTCCTCGCTCTATAACACGTAGAGAGATATAATTCCCCGAGTCCTTTAGTAAAAAGAGAAAAGAATTTTCGAAGTTTCGCTATATGCCAACCCGAGGACGACAGACAGCGTTGTCTGTCATCATCATCATCCTCAGGAATAGGCTGTCATTTTTAGCCAACAAGCGTGGTGGTCAATATGAATATTTCCGACTCTGCAATATGACGATACACGTTTTCTAAATTGCACTTTTCCGCTGTCACAGGGAAAGCCGATAGAATGAATGTGAAGGAAGCTGTTTTCAGTAAGATGGAAGGAAATGCATCGTTTTATTCTAATCAATTTGCCATATTTACTTTGAAGAGTTTTATACGATTTCCGATAGAGTCCATTCGCCCTATTGACCACTCTCTCGATCATACTAAAACTACAAAAAACCCAAGAATAATAGTTTTTCTTATTGACAAATACAATAGTTGAAAAACATCGTTGCCTCTAATTTCAACTTCACTAATTGATATTGTAGTTTACCCCAACGAATAGGTGCATCCTTGCTTTCTCTGTCCCTCATCTAGTTTCCTATTCTACCGAATTCTTACGAGGACATCAAACGTGTCATTAAGTCCATATAGATAAAATTAAAAGACTCCACACGGGATCTCCCAAAGGTAGGTGTTCACTGGGAACGCAGCTTCGGATTCCCCATGAGACTCCAACAACCAGTATCTACCAAAAATATGAAACCCTTGCATTTGAGACTCTACGGGAAGTTGCTATCATGGCACTTGCTGAGAATTACCGGATAACTTTAAAACTTCCTGAAAGTATTTGCGAAAACTGTGAGAGGTTTTCACTGGTCATCACTGACTTGCGGAAGATTTTTATTTGCTTCAACTTTCACAAATGCTTAAATTCAGCGTATCCATGAATCCCAGGCGGAGTTAAGCTAGTAGGACACAAATATGATGCAGGGTTGCTATAGTCAGCTTTCTAGGTAAACTCGGGTTGTACAGAGAGCTATAAACCTCATTAGTCGGGGACACAATAGACCACCAAGTCGCGGTGCAATTATTCCGTGATCATACATACATACATACAAGGGTTGCAAGGAAAGATTTCGCCGCAATCATTGCAACACAATATTTTCAATATTTTGCTTTGTGAGAATAAAAATAAACAAATGTCCAAAAAGAAATACGAACTGAGTTGCACGGGTAATTTTTTTCTATAAAAGAATACAAAAAAGTAGGGAGGGACAACTAAATCTGCGGCGGTCATGCGGAAGTCCGAGTCCGAGGGTAGTCTCGGGAGTATTTGACCAATTGGCATATAAGACATTCACCAATCTAGCAATCGGTCTCGCGGCACCACTTCGGCATCGCCCTACATATTTAACATTTCGTTACAGCTTTGATTTAACTAGTCACATTCTGGTCCTTCCTGGCAGGAAGGCAATCGCCGCGTTGCCTTTGTTGACTGAGTGAGGAACAAATAAACCCTTTCATTTCGACATGGCTACTGCTTGGAACAAAAAACCCGAAGAACACAGATAACAAATGAAACTGAAGTGACGGAGTGAGTAGAAGAAAACAATCGGATGGGTTTGATTAGAGTGGTGACCGGGCCGAATATGCCAATTAGTTTGATCTGTGCCTCGACGTGGGCAGCCGTGGTGGGGGCGGATGGAGGACGCTTTTGGGATGCAATTTCGAGGCCAGAGCTGAAGTGGGCGTCCAGTGGATCCCAAACAGACAAATGTGGTTCGAGCGGAGTAAGGAGAAAGCATTGATTGATTTTTATGTGTCGTGAAAATATTGTGATGCAGTGAAATTTTGGCGTGTGTAGAGTTACTTGGTTTTGCACCTCCTTAACGCGTTCCAGCAGATACCGAATTGCGAAATGGATGAACTTGTAGGTGTGTGAAAAGTGTGGAATAGAAGTACAGAAATGAGAGGCATCTGAAA
The DNA here is from genome assembly GCA_922984085.1 of Sicus ferrugineus. Taxonomy (NCBI): domain Eukaryota; kingdom Metazoa; phylum Arthropoda; class Insecta; order Diptera; family Conopidae; genus Sicus; species Sicus ferrugineus. The sequence continues at coordinate 28,801,004 of OV277350.1, read as the reverse complement.
CATGAAATGCATGAACAGAGTTGGGTGCACCGTATCCAGAACAAAACATTTAAGGAGGCGTGGAAAACTGTGTCTACATACGTTCGTCTTGCTATCCGAAGGCTTGTTACTTATATACAGCTCGTTCCAAGGTAATGAGCGGTGGGTACCACAAGTATGTTCAGCTCAAGCAGATCGACAAAATCAGGAATATGGATTTAATTTAATTACTGCAGCAGTTCGATGATGAAAAAATCCTTTATATTTTAGTTAGTTCCTTAATATTCCTGGTGACAGGTGAGCAATTATTGATCTCCTTTTGTACTTTTCTGCTTCTTTGCGCCTTTTGGAACTTATCGAATCAATTCTTCCCTTGCAAAGATCGCCGAATTCCGATTCCACTTTGAAACTCCAGTCGTGAGCTTAGGATTTCGCATGCAGTGTCGGGTTCAACGAAGCCGACCACATGGTTCATGCAACACTCGAATCTGTTCAAACCATCTGTTCCTATGTCACAGAAATTCAAGCGAGCTAATACGTAGACATACATGGATGGATAAATGCATAAAACAATAGAAGAGTGCGGAGAAGTGGTTAATGTGGGGGTGTTCATACTCATTGAGGGGAGTGAGCACCGACCCACTGCGCAGTCGGATATTGGGGTGTTCAGTGGCCAGTAAACGGAATGGATGTCGTAGTTGCATCCTGTCAATAGTTGGCAGGCGATAGGACTACAATGCGATGACAGTGCGATGGTAGTGCGATGAGAGTTCGGCGAATGACGGTGGTGTGAGTGCGCGGCGAAAATCACAGCAAACCAAAAGAAACCACGAAAGAATGACTTGAAATGGTTGAGACGATGAGGCACAAACGCCGATTCGGCGACGGTGCTGCGACTGAATTTAGCGCAGCAACTCAAGCCGAAGGGCGCTGAGAGAAGAGATTCCGAGAAGCGGCTGATCGAAGCACACATTCGGTGGGGAGCTCGCACAAAGCAATGCGTCTCTGCTCAGGCTTACACTACATATAGAAGGCTTAAACTTAAGGATCTTAAGGAGCTTGTATGTACCTGGGAGGCATCGTGCCCATCATTCTGAGGCTTTAGCGACTAGGGCGCTCGGTTCCTAAGTTCTAGCAAGCAGTTCGCCTCGCTCGGGCGAGGGCTCCGTTAGTGGCCGCGAGCGAGATCGCGGCGGTCGGTTGCAGTTTGGTGAATGTCGTATAGGCCCGTCAGGACTGGGTAGCGCGAGAGCGCCCTACCGAGCTCAGTCACTGCCCGTTAAAGACGCTTTATCGAACTTGGTCGCGTCAACCGATTAGTGCTCATCTACAAACGGACGAGTAGAGGAATAGAGGACGAAAACAAGTGAGTGTGTTAATAGGCTTTTCGTGTAGGCGTGGTGCAAGTCGGGTTAGGAAGCAAGGTGAACGCTAACTACAACGGAAACGACAAGAGCAACTGAAAGAGTACAGAAGGATACGGGAGAGGGATGGACGTGAGTGTTGTGTGTGTGTAATTAGGTTAGACTAAGACTAAGGACTAGATAATGTGTATCAATAATTGATATCTACGAGAACAAATAAGTGTACCGAACAGATAACTCAGTATGCGCATAAAAGCATTCCACCGATTTTAATGATCTACGAAAAAATGCGTCTCTGGAGGAATACGTAGTCCGATTAGCATTTATTTGCCGTGTGTCATTACAACGTGCTTCCCAACTTACTGCAGGCCGCCGTTCGTAAAAGTCAAATGAAAACAGTAACTTTCCGATAGCTAATAAATTCGTCGCTGAGATTCTTCTGCACACGACTTCGAACCGACGGTCCGCGGCTCACTAGTTGAGAAACACTGCTGTAATCGTGAGTCATCAGCTTTGATTTGAATCTATTTAGTTTTAGTTCTTTAATGCATTCGTGCTAATGTTCACCAATACGAAGTTTGAATACATTTCGCTTTGAGGCGAAATTATTGCAGGACAGTGTGTCTGGATAACCGCAACATTTTCTAAGCTGTGTTTTTCCTCAGAATTCGATTAAGTAGCACTTAAGTGCTCTGTGGCGAGACGAATGACAACCAAGCTCGAGTAGCCAGACTTGAGCAGACGCGACTCAACTGGAACAGCCGTTTCACTGACTTCCACTATTTCGGGATACTCGGCCTAGAATCCTTCGTCGTTTGATCAGTGGTCTTTTCAAATCTGAAGCCATGAACGCGAAAACGTCAACACAATATATCGGTGAACACTTCGAAGTGCTACTTTTACAGTGCTTCGCCAATAGAAAGTGTGTGTGAAAACGTGGCGTCGGCATTCTTGTAAAACAAAAAATCAAATAAAATCCGCCTACAAAAAGGACTTCTTGAGGACTCTAGCTTTCCTCCTACAGCGCTACGAGGCGACGTTCTTCGAGAGAAGTCTACATACTCGAGAAGCAGTTGCCGCAACGTTGCCTCATCCTCGCCATGACATCTGAACTTTGATTCGTGATCGCTGCCGCTTACCACGTAGCCCCGCAGGCGCTTGGGAACGTAGCTGAATGAGTGCCGGTAAAGGCGGCCGTTATTGACGATGCCTCCGCGATGGTAGGTTTCTGCGGGAGAGAAGGAGAACGGTTTAGGAGAGAAGCCAAGTCCGTCGGCCAAGTCCGTCGCGAGCCAATACTCACCTTCGGTTCTTAGTCGGATGGGGGGCGAGGTCAGCTTGAGTGTGGCTGCTGCTGGTGAGGTCGTGCGGGGACCGCCAAACACATAATCGTAGGAATCTTCACTCAAGTTGGACACTAGATATGGACGTCGGAATGTTTTAGCTCGGGTGGTTTCGAAATAAATGCACAGAACGTAAAAGGAACTCAAAAGAAACTCGTACTCTTCCAAGCTTATACTCACTCTACAACAAAATCAACGATAAGCCACGAAAGTAAAATATTTTCGGATTAACGTTTGTTGGTTGGGTTGCGTTTCGGAACGCAAGAGGACGTTTTGTTTGGTCCGGGGAAAGAGAGAGAAAACAGATAGATTGTGGTTAGCGGTTGGCGGTTGCTGAGGAGGAAACGGAGTTCAAGGCAAGGCAATCAACGATTCGAATAAACAACTAAGCGGCTGTGTTCCTGAGGTCTGTTGTCGATTGAACACAGCCTTGAGTGAGAATCACACTCTTCGAGAGCACGCAGCGAGGTGAAAATGGCGACGGTGCAGGCGCGGGTGATGCCGAGATGTCTGGTGCGGGAGTCTTATGCACGAGTCGTCGGTATGGCAAGTTTGAGTGGCTCTGATGCGGCGAACGGGGAATGGTGATGAAGGACTCTGGAATGGTTTGGGCTGCGCTCATGTCCTGCCTGTTAGTGAGGCGGTGGATGGTGTTGATGCGGTGCGCTGTGGTTGGGGGACGGGTCCGTAAGGTCGCAACGGAACAACGAGTGGACGCGTCGAGTGGCGGAGTCTTTGCGAGGATTTTATGAGTGGAATGTCGGTAACCGGTTCGGAAATCAAATCTTCACAGCCGCATGCTCAGGACTGCTGTGACGAGTCAAAGAAGAAGCAAGCAAAACAAACGAAGTAAAAATCATAATCAAGCAGACGAGTCTACAGCAGCTGGACCCACGGTGCGGAGACACACCGTGGCCCGACTGGAACAAAATAAGCTAATCGCAAGCAACAACAACACTAACGGACGCGGAGCTAAAAAAATATTGGGTAGAGGTCCCACCTGGAAATACCGCTAGGGGCTGGAGCACCTGAGTCGAGCGCAGTGGCGGCGGCAGTGGCGGCAGCTGTCCAAAGGGATCCTGGCCGTTCGAAATGGAGGACGATGGGGGCGAAATCATCAAAACGTCCCCGCTTTTCGCCATTTCATATTCGCGACCAGCTGGAACGAGATGGAATGAGACATTCTTGCTGAGTGGTTAATATTCGGATTAATGTTTTCAATTAATCCGGTTAGCGAATGTAGGCTCAAAAGAAAAACATTTTAGTGGCGACAATTTCGTAGTTTATTTCAAGTTATTTTGTAAACAAGTTTTTTTCCAGCTAGTTTTCCCTACTATCGTACAACTAACGAAAAATGTTGAAGATGTTAATATAAATAAATTTTACTCTTTCACACACCCGATTTCAGAAGAAATGGCCCTCAAGTATAGGGACAAATAAGCTGGCACTTTCAGTCGATCTTCGAGACGATCAAAGATCTTCTAACTAATAAAAACATTGTTAATTTTTAACTAACTTCAATTTCCATATCTAAATAGCTACCGTGTTAATAACACTTTTGGTGGAAAAGAACAGTTCTTTTGCGAATTTAGAAAGTTCTAAACAAATTCACTTTTGAGCGCATAGCTTTAATAATACCCAGGAAAACCCCTTTAAGTAGATGTAGTCGTTGTCGAGGAAGTCGGATTTCGGTTGGGTAATTTACGATTACAACAACTGATTTGTTATCTGAATGAACAGGTAGACACATCAATCTTAGCAACATGGAAATTACTCTACGAGACAATACTCTACGCCTGCGCAATTATCAATTGTAATGCGCTGTGCGTGAAATTAGGTGCTCCCCACCCATGTTTCGACCATGTTTCCGCTGGAGTAGAGAACCAAATCTGCCCTTCCGTACGTAAAGCAGTCGAGACGTGCAGGAATAAATATATCTGTGCTCAGCACCATCTCCTGAGACGATAAGAGATTTTCGAAAAGATTTCCTTTTATTTGGAGAGGTGCAACATCGGTCACATTGTTGTGGTTGCTGTGGGAGCGAAATGTCGCTGCTCTGCTCTACTCGAATCCAGGCCGCACACGAAATTCCTCTGCGCCTGACAGTATGCAACATTTACTGCCTCTGCCGCGTGCACGCAACGAACCTTCACAGCGCATTCAACCTTCGCAGTTCGCGGCAAGCCATCTCCACTTTATCTGCCTCCTTTGTGCTCGCTTCATTTTCGCAAAGCAAATTTGCTCAAAACTCACGGCTTCCTGCAGCACCCAGGTGGGGTCCTTAACCTCTGCGTCAACATTAGCCATCCTTGCCATTGCATCCCACCCTCGCGCTGCTCTCAGCGCGGCACTGAAAGTTCTTCCGCATCGCCTGAAAGCGCAATTCTAGGTTTTCGACTTCCTCCGACCGCTTCTTCATTCGGCACGCAGTCGCGGGGTGACGGTCGAGGGATGAGAGGCTCACGCAAATATTTGCTTAAGTAGTGTTGAGGTTAAGCTTTTTATGCCTCGCCTGCTTGTACAAAGTTCAGGTTGGGGGCAGCCGAGCTGCTGCAGCGGTTACGGCCACAACTGCGCAGCGCCGGGTTGACTCCGAATTGCCGTGCAGCGGGCGGAGTTCCGGATGCAATGATACGGCGTGCTTGTGAGATGCAGGTTTTGAAGTGTTTGAACAGCTGCAGATGCGTCTTCATTAACGACGGCAACAAAGCGGCTGGTGGAGAGAACACGCAAATCAAGCGCTCAGCCCTCCAACTTGAGGCAGAATCCCGATCGATGACTTTTACGGAAATTAAACCCTCCAGCGGAGGTCCTTTTGTGGAAGGGAGATCCTACACAGTTCAAAGTTTTGATAAAATTTCTAACGTTTTAAGTTTACGTAAACATTCTCTTCGGAAACGTTGACAAATTTAACGTGCCGTGCAAGCCTTTCCTGTTCGCTTCGAGTAAACGATGAAGTGGATGAGAATTTTTAATAAAAAAGGTGAAAATTGCGAGATTCTACAACAAATAAGTTAAATGTTTCGGGTGCGTTGCTGCCATCGCCTAGAAGTTCACTATTGCCGCGTTTAATTCAACAAGGTCTTCATTAACAATACAGCTGGAGAATACGGAGAAGCTCACTGCAGCGCAAGTAATGCAATTGTTCGCGGGACGCGTGCATTTGGGTTGGTACCACCTTCACTCGCTCTTTATTATCTCTTCCAGTGGATACGCAGGAGGAGGAGTTCGAGTGAATTTACGAGTGGTTCATTTAACACACGCAGTAGCGCACTGCAGGGATGCGCGTGCGGTCAACAAATTATGCAATAATCGAAGGCTGCTCAGCCAAGCATTCAAACTGTGTCATCAAGTGATGAATTTCGAAGGCACACAAAAAGAACCAAAAATTTGAGCGCAAAATTCTCACGCTTTCATTGCAACTATGTGACAGCCTCACAGTCTCCTCCTTGATTCTAGCGAAATGACTCAACCACTGAGAGAACTGAGAGCTATCCTAATTCGCAAGTGGTTGTGAAATGCAAGGACTCGTTTCGGCAATAAGTGAACGATTTGTACTCACATCTCAATAAATAAATAAATGAAGTAAAATATTACTTCAAACTACACAGAGTAAAAAATTAAGCCAATTCGTGTTTAATTCAAGCGTAAACACACATAAATTGGCATCAATATGATGAATGCTTAATTTAAAGATTATTTGTTTAATACAAGTTTTTTTTTTTCAATGCACCAAGAAATTTGGTGAATTTTCCCACAAGATATGGAATATTTTCTCCGCCAGAAACTGAAATTACAGAGAAAACTGACCTGAAAACATGTTAGTCGACTAATGGGCGTCCGAAATGCCTAAAAATGTTACTAGTCACGTTCGGATTTCCATATATTGTATCATCATGTAAATAATCATCTCTATCCAATAAAATTCGGTAATTGGCTAGACGCGGTTATCTACGGCAATAACAGTTACCAGTTTCTTTAATTCCTGAATTTGACAGTGTTTACAAATTGTCTTGAATCCGCATATGGAATGCGTATCCCATTTAAGTCAGTTTACCTGTATTTTAACGTCAGCCATAGCGGTGCAGTGTTTTTCAACGAAGGTGTAACTGGTATCCCCCTCTGAGGCGACTCCACTCCTCGGCTGCCTCTTTCCGCTGCACTTTTCGGCGAAAAATGTGTTGGACCTTAAAAACGCTGTCAGTCCTCAGAGCTCTGTATGAGGTGGCCGAAGACGAATCTCTCCCTTCGGTACTGCGCTTTCTTTATCTAAATTTCCTATTGGGCTTCACTCCAGCAGTAAACTTGTACAGTCTCTGTAAAAAAGGAAGTAGAAGAATATTTGTTACTTGGTGTGTGGCATCCTACAGAGGCGATACAAAATTAATAAGATTCCCGAAGTGATCCCCGCAATAATCACATATGGTCTCCATTACTAGTACGAACCAGAACTGATGAAACTATAATTTGGATAGAGTAAAAATTGTTTATGCATGAGTACTTTGCTTTTTGCTCCAAACCAAACAAAGTTACTCCCGCAATACCCAGATAGCACCCACTTACTTGGTCAGGGCAATCTGGGAAGGTCCAACAATCTAACGCCAACCGGGAAGAGTGGCGTATCTCTAAATTAAAGTGCAGGTGTAACCAAGATGATACCACCTTTTAAATCTGGTGATTGTTGATTATACCCGGGAAGACACGAATAATGTTGTCCGATCAACATATCAAAGGATCTAACATTGCGAATAAAGCAGACCAAAAAACGTTGAAACCAATAATAAACCGACCTTTCGACCTTTTACAATTCCCTCAAAGAAATTGTTTTCAGAACTTTTTTTAAGCTTCTGAGCTTAAAATTCTGTTTACAAGAAAAGGTTTTCTGATTTTCAAAAAGATTGGTTCAGTTCAGAGTGGGAAACACTATTCCACGGTCGCAATTGCCGTCGTCGCCACAACAGAGGCGAGGACAACGCAGAAGCAAAAGCAAGAAGGATTAAGTGGTTGGCTGGGCTGAGTAGCTAGTCCACCGTTGGACTGACAACAATTTTAAAGCATGTGGTGGTCGAGCAACAGATACGAAGATCCGCCCATTATATTATGCAGTGCAAATGAAGTGCAAACGAAGGGCTGAGTCACATTTTCACCGGAAATACCTGTGAAATTACCACGTTATTGCTCTGGTAAACTTGCCGTGTCTCACTTTGCATAGAAATCTTCTATACGGAAGCTGTTTTTTATAGTTCTCGAAGGCGAAGGACGACCACAAACAGCTTACTCGTGGTCCTCAATCGCCAATGAATGGCCCTGTAACATTATACAGTACCAACTCCGCCTTCGTAATGACAAGTACATGGTGTTAAATACTTCAGTATTTCTTCGCGGAGTGAAAGTACTTTCCGAAAATCTTACGTTACTAGAAAGTCAGTCGTTACTAGAATTTTACTGCAAACTGTATGCAACCAGACGGAACCTCTATGAAGGAAGTAAAATGGTAGGGTTGAGTGAAGCTTGATTAGAAGGCATTGCATCTCCTCCAAATCGTCGTGCGTCAGAGCCACCGCATGGTGAAGAACTTGGCTCAGAGAACCTGTACTCAGCGCAAAGACCAGCGCGTCGAAAGCCACTCGAGTCCGTCGTTTCACCATCGAGTCCACCGTCGTCACTTCTTCAGATTCTTCTGCAGCGCATTGCACTCGCCGTTCTTGAAGACAGTGCGACGACGCACTTTGCGCAGCTGCCTGGTCGGTAAGTAGGTAGTTTTTGAACCGAAACGAAGAGCGAAGGGAGAGCCAGGCCGAGATAAATTTTACAGAGTCGCTAAAGTGCTACAACATGGAATTTTTCTGTACATACTTTTAGGGGTCAACAAAAATACACAGTAACATGAAAAATCAAAATAAAGTTTGAAAATGCTTTTCATTTTCACTTTGTATTTCAAATCTCCCTGTGTATTTACGGTTTCTGTTGGCTGCTGAGCCCGTTTATTTTCATTTTTAATTTTAGTCAAAAGATCGTCCTTGGCCAGGACAAATCTAAATACCTTACATTCGCAGAGATAAAAAATATACCTTAGAAGGTTCCTAAAAGCTCTGAAATCTGCCGGAATAGAATTTCGTAACTGATCACGCCCACCTCAAATCACAAACTGTCTTACTGAACAAAGGCAGTTTTGTGCCCACTTTCACCCAAAACAAAGTCTCAGAATGTTTTATCCTCAAGTTTAAATTAAGTTTAATGCGAAAAAAATACAAGTAAATTACAATTACATTTACATATTTGTAATAAACCAACAGGAATCTTGACCACTCCAGTCCTGTTTAATATGCGCTCATTTCCCTCTTAGGCGTAGAAAATCACTGTTTCAGTTTTTTTCCAATCTTCAATACCTTCTTCTCCGGGTCGAAACTCACAGCGTGAAAGGTGGCCTTCATATCCTTGATCACAATGCACGTGCCTTCGGTGTAGAACTGATCCCAGGCTCCCTTCATGTTAGCCTTCTGGACTTTGTAGATCTTATATTTAAGGCCGGTATTCTTTTGTTCACCATCATCTTGATCGCGAGCCATGATGTTTACAGGATATTTGCTTTGGATAAATACGAGACAAGACTGTTTTTCACTGCAAGTTCGAGTTTTCTAATTTATAATCCCAGCTGACAGCAAACTCCTTGCAGTTTTTCTGTAGTATTTGCTTGCGTCACCGCAAACAAGTAAAAAAACGTCTGTCACTGTAGAGTTCGCTTTTTCTCGGTTTGTTTCTTCTGGTTCCGCTTTTTGCTTTATCTTATAGTTTCACAATTTTATAACATAAGTAAATGCGGTTTCTACCACATCTCTACGTCACATCAATTTCACCCATTATTTCCAGGACTATTAACTAAAGAATACCGACAAAGAGTGGGCTGAGAAGATTGCCACTATAATTTTTCTGATTAGTTGTTGGTGGATTGGTCAAGGGGGCGTGGTATCTTCCATACAAGTGAATTTTTAAAACGTCATTTGTGGGAATTTCGTAACTGATCGCTCAATTTTATTTGGCTTTAAATGCTTGACTAAACGTGTGTGTAGTACAAGAATACTTTTTCATCTGAACTTGTAATGGTTTCCATGAATTTTGTAACAATTTAGTGTAGCCATTTAAAGAAAATCTCACAACATAGTCTCAGAATGTTTTAAATTTAAGTTTAAATTAAGTTTAATGCGAAAAACATTTACAAATCGATAATAAACTTTTACAAATTCGAATCCTGTCTTGTTTAACTTGAGCTCATCTTACTGATTAGCCGTAGAAATCATCCCATCTTTGTCGAAGTCAGTTTCGTCAAGCATTTCACGCAACTCCTCGTGCGTCAGATTTACACTCACTTCGTTTCCTATGCGCTTAAGACCCGGAAATCTTCCGGTGTTATCATCACGGAAGAGAGGATCTCGTCCGTGCTATCCTTCGCCCTTCTTCGTCGTCAACAGCTGAACAACGTCATTGAATGGAAAGCGTCCGGTGCACTCCTTATGGACTCCCTCCATCAAGCTTCTTCTTCGGCTCGAAGCTCAAAGCGAGAATGGTGACCTTCCGTTCCTTGACCTCCACAACGCCCGTGCATTCTGTGTCGAACAGATCGAAGGCCACCTTCGTGCCAGTTTTTTGGTCGTCAGAGAACTACAATTTAGCCTCAGACTTCTTTCGTCCACCACCACCGCTGATTCTCCGTGAAGGTTTCGAGTACTTGCGATGAGGAAACGGTGGGTTGAATGTTTAAAGGATGTTTGCTTTGTATAAATACGAGACGAGAGCATTTTATACCCTAAACCCGAGGGAACAAGAGTATATCCAGTTTATTTTTCTACTTGTAACACCTTAAAGAAGGCATGGTAGGTATGGAAAAGTATATATTCTTGCTCAGATTCACCTTGTTAATCGATTTAGTCATCTCGTGGAACTCGGTGATAGAAGTTGTATTATGACCCTGCGTTGACTGTAAGTACGCACATTTAGAAGTCATATTCGGCGAAGTGACGAAGGTTGTTGTTTATCGTGACTTTTACAATTACACTTTTTGTGTTATTTTTCTAGTCATTTATTCCGCTTAGCAAAATTATTTATTGCAAAACGTTAAGTAACAACGAGATCGCCAAATTTTTAATCTTGTTGCAGGATGACTTCGATGTTGAAAATGATACTGATGTTGATGCGGACGGACTGGATAACGATCATGACAAGAATGAAGCTGCTATTGAAAACGTGCAGAGACTGATCATGAAACTTCATCCGATGTGGAAGAAAGCTCCGATGTAGAGGAGGGCAATATTCCCCCGAGCTTACTTGGGTACAACCTTCGAAGCAGACTGGAGTCGACACTTTTGATCAGATCTGCTCAGTGCTGACGTGCTCCCGAAAAACCAACCGATGGCCTGTGTGTGCTTTCTGCGGTATGTTAAATATGGCATTTATTAACAGTTATATCATTTATGTTCACAACATGTTTGCTAAAAAAGAAAAACCACTGAGCAGGCGAGCCTTCTTGAAGGAACCACATTGCAGTCTTTTGAAATCCTGGCTAAATAAGAAGCAAACAGTGTTAGCCTTGACAATCACTGCTAAGCGAAACATTGCAAGTGTATCTGAAAATAATTCCGAAAACGACGAAACCATTCAGTCAGAGAAGAAAAGAAGAATTTGCGGTTTCTGTTCTTAGAAAAAATTCCATATGACGAAATCAGTATGCAGTAAAAGCGCTATATATATTGTACACACGCTATATTGCACATACATTTACGGCTGAAATGAAGTCTGCGACTTTTTTAATGTTATATACAAAAAAAGTATTAAAACTAGTTGTAATAACACAAACCTTCTTTTGGTTTAATAGTAATAAATTAAATAACAGACTTCGTCGATTCGGCGAAGGTGGTGCGGAACGTACTTTAAAATAAGGTTGCTCTCGAGGGAAGCTAGTATTTCAATAATTTCTGAAACTTGGTCGTTAATGCAAATTCTTGCATTTCTGTGTTTTTATCGCGATAACTCAACTCATTCTCCTGCAACCACGATTTAAACTTACAGGCAGAAGCACGGAAAGGATTAAATCGACTCAAGAGCTGACGTTGAGCAAGAATATATAACTCTTGCCTATAGATATCTTATTCCACCTCCACTTGACAAACGGAACAACAAAGTAAATACACTTTTTACTTTCGGCTGTAGGGTGTAACGAGTACTCAGAATTAAAGTTCTTAGTATCAAGTTGAAGATAAAATTTGAACGCTTTGGTATGAAATTAAACGACGCTTCGCGAATCTTTAGGAATTTGACGAATCCGAATAAATTGATATTGTCAAAACATTCAAACATTTTTCATTTCTTCAAACATTTTAGAAGAGAATATCTCATAAGCGATATTAGTATTAAGACGAATTTTAATTCCGGATAAATACAAAGGATTTCAGAGCTTCTAAGAACAATTATAATTTTTTCTAAGACAATTATAATTTTTTAACTCTGCGGCTGTAGGGTATTTAACTATTTTCATGCTATCTCACACTTAATCCAGTCTCGTCATCTTTTTATATCACAAACCACGTAGTTGTTTTTAATTTTTAATCTACTAATTGATTTCTCGTCAATTTCTGCTAATGTAATTTGTTCGAATCTAGAAGTAGTAATACATATATAATCTTCTAATCTGTATAATATCGTAAATTTATCCCTGCAGAAAAACAAATTGCTAATAAATTGTAAGTTTGCGTACCGGTTCGAAAGTAGTTAACCGGTTCACATTTTGCCCAAAAATATAAACTATTTACTCTCCAGTCAAAAACTTACACAGACTTTCAGTTTCTCTAAAGAAATATTACTTCCTGAATCCTCGCCAAGATTTTTCTATATCGAATTGTTGTTAGGAATTTTGTCAATGGTGTTTTTATTGCGCCAATCGAAACGGACAAATTGTTTTCATTAATCTCAAGAAAGCCTTATCTTAACAATCTCATTTAGTACAATAAATATAATAATATAGCAATATACTACAAACTATATTACTATAAACTAATGTAATAATTGACCCTAATAAAAGAAAAGAAATAACTGCGTCCTTCGGCTTTCTAGACTGAGTTGTTGTTGGGTCGTACACAAGGTGCATCTGGTCCCACAGATGAATAGAATTTATTTTATTTCGAATGCCGACGATAAGAAAATGGAACTTAAAAAAATTATTCATTCACATCCAACTGCTTGTAAATCTGTGATTTTTAAAGTAGTTTGCAAACTAGTCATAACCCGATGCACAGTTGGACAATCCCTCTCCCTATGACACCTCCATGTTTAAATTTGCGTGTACCACAACTTGACCTGCATATTTCAATGAAAGTGCGGTAATCATAGATAGTCAAAGTTTTCACTTCGTTGTTTGTATCTATACGAGCACCCTGATTAACATCGCAATAATCCAGTAACAATCTTGTGAAGTGTAATAATACCACTGCATTATTCTGTTACAAATTGTGACCGCAAAGTAAACTGGAGAAGTTATTGCACAGTGGGTCTGGTTGGCACTGGGCCTGTGTGGGTTGCTACTGGGACTGGATGTGCAAATACCAAGTGAAAGTCATTAACGTAGCATTTTACACGCTACGCCTAAAAGTGCAGATCATATTTTGTGTAAATAAGGGATGCGAGTTTTAGAACGACGCGTCTTAGGTACGGATACAAAGGTGCGTACATTCTGTGTCAGCATCACCCCCCAACGCTCTCCGCATGCCCGTCTGTCAGTGGGTTTCAATTAGTGTTCTAAATTTCCAAATTTTCATAAAACAAATTTCTCTAAAAAAGGGACCGAAGAAGAACATTGAATGGATTATTAAATGAGATTTTTCTTATTACAACGTCAGAAAAGGCGAAATTGGACAAAGACGTCCACTTTTTAATTCCAAGTTATGAATTTTAGAACGTCACAAGAAGTTGCCAGATAGAGGTCAATAATAGAGGCGGTAACCTTATATTAGCGCTATGAATATTACTGAAACTTAGCGTAATCGGACCAAGACACATTTGTGATATCTAGAGCGCCTTAGACGCTCTCTCCTTATTAAGAAATCGTCAGATTGAACCTGAGTAGAGTATCTCATGGTCGGGCTGGACCGCTGTAACTTCTTACTTGTTTTAATACATTACGAGCGTAGAAGTTATACTCAATCCGACGCAATAATGAGTTCGGAGAATACGATTAGCCCAGCATATCATCCACTCCTCTCTACGTATGTATTTTTTTGCTACATATCAATATCAATGTGTAGCAAAAAAAAAACATATGTAGAAAGAGGAGCGGATGATATCAATGTCAATATCAAACAATATCAATATCGAAATTGGCAATGATGATGATGATAATGTGCAAACCCTTATCGTTTTATGATTGTAATGTACTGAAAATTTTTCAAGAAACGAAGCAATAGCAGTAGTGTGGGTGTGTAATAAGGAGGGTTTATTGGAGTTGTAGCACTGTTACTATAAACGGTGTAGTCGGAGGGGGATGCGGATTAGAAGAAGAAACCGAACATGTTTAGGTGAAAATGCGAAGGGAAATGCGAGAATTAGAAAGTATTTGCTCTGCATTCGGCAGAATGAACTTCACTGCAATGGAGACTTTAGTAGCCCCCAAGTCCAGAATTGCTCTATGAGTTTCAAAAATATCTTTAGAGAGTTTTAAAAAGTCTTGCGTTTTAAAGAGTGTTCTTTGTCGTAATTAAGCCGAAGAATCTTGAAGCCGGGTAGCTGCAAAATATCGGGGGTCTCACCTTCCCAATCCGTAGTGCTCACCTTCCCAAAAGCTTCACCAAGTCACCTTGTATATCGGTATTCACTCTCTCTTCTTTACCGCACACACACACACACTTGTTATTCTTAAAACAAGATCTCTTGTTACTTGTGATTACAATTAAAAGATTCTCCACTTCTTCGCCCTAAGCAAATTCATTAAAAGTCTGAAACAAAAACGTGTTTCTCCGCCGTAACTACTAAAATTATATTGTTTACAGATATGCGAGTACGGCGCTGTGTCTGGCGGTACCACTTGGAGCAAAATCAAAACAAAAGGTTTCAGAGTCGCGACCCCTCGCACTGTTGAAGTTTTCGCGCCGAACAATCACGAAAGACTGTCAACGGAGCTCATCGAAGAACGAGACGATGCGAATGCAGTGAAACCAGTCGAACCTGCACCGATCGCGAACAGTCAAGCAACCTGTTGCGAAGACCTGCAGCATTGTTGCCATATGAATGCGAAGCACGTGATTTTAACGTTTCGCTTGATTTTGTGGATCCCGCAAGTGTGAAGTTGCATTCTATTTAAGCAAGCTTTATTCCAAACTATATTACATTTCTATTTACAACAGATTGCATCAACAACGAGCGTCTGTTAAAAATCGGAAGAACGGAACGAAAGCAAAGAATTTTCAGAGCAAACGATGGGTAAAACACGGGTAATATAAGAGTGACGGAAAAGAATTCAGGAAACACGTTCTGGCAACTCTGCTTTCCTAGCAAGTTGCTTAGCCAGGCAGCGTTTTTGTAGAGAGAATCCAAGACTATTACTCGTTAGTATCGGAGCGAGAATTTCGAGTACATTCTCTTGGCAGAGCGACTGCTGTGAAGCCGTCAACAGAGATTTACTGAACTCCGTCATTTCTTCTGCGGTACACGACGAACTCGAGGTGGCGCAAATGGAGATGGAAAGTTCTACAGATAAACACGCAACTGTAACTGAATTTAGAATTGTTTCTTGTTGCTTATTTACCAGAACAGCACAGCAGAAATTTAAAAACTGCACAGAATAATTAATTAATCAGAGCAACTATTTGCAAGTACAATATTTGGCCTTAGAAAACTGACAAAAACATAAAAAATTGATCAATTTCCACACAAATTATTCACAAGTTCAATCTCGGTCTGTATTAATTTCAACTAATGCAAGCAAATATTTAAAGAGCAGAAGACATTTTTTCCGTTTTTCCAGCAATACGAAGATTTATGAGCCCGAATACTCGCCAAACTTGTTGGGGTTTGTGTCCCTCTGCCTTGTCTTCTACTAAGAAAGTGGTCATCAGAGCGCCATTACAAGTCACCACCGGGTAAATTCAAATCCTTCCTTCAGATATCGTCGCAACTAGGGTACCGTTGCGTTGAAACCGCCTTTAGGGACACCAATTCATGCGAAAATAACCAAGAGTTCTTACACAGCGTTGGCAACGAGATCGATGTAATGACTGAAAATTACTTCAGTCGACTTGAAGGAGGGCTACGAACTTGAGGAAATGAATGAAATTGAGTTAAAAACTCATTACACGATGCAATGGGTTCCACGGCAGAGGCCTTCACTTTCAGTCCCACCCCCGCCGCGCACGCCAACTCGTGGACATCCATGTTCCACATACGCAAAGTGTGACGACAGCTACAGGAACTGAAATGACGTCCATGACCCAATACATGGATTCTGTTTGTGCAGACATACACACACACACAACACTCTTGTGTGCAGAACACCAAAAGTGCCAACGGCGCAGTAATCGGAAAATATTGTGCAGTTTTTAGCAAAATATTGTTTGCGAGAGTGCAGTAGGTGTGTGTTTGCGTTTGTTTGTATTTTCAATTATTTATGCTCTTTATTTGTTTAGTTGCGAAGGCGATGGCTGCGTCGGAGAGGGGGAAACGTCGGCTCCAAAGACCACTGGGAGAACACAGCAGTCCAGGAAGAAAGAGCGGCGCACCTCACTCACATGCTGGAGTGCAACTGAGCGGCACAACTTTCATACAAGCGGACAACCAAACACACACACGTTAATGCTGCGAGCTTCACAGCGAGTGACGCAACGAGACTCAACAGCAGCGTCTGCACTGGCGCTATCGTCACACACGAACCTGCATACGAGAGTGCAACGATTTTGCAACCACAGCACACAAACGCATACAAACGCAGCAGCGCACAGGGGTTTCGGCAGACGAGCGTGAAATTTGGCCTCTTTCGAGCAACCTTCAAAGCAGCGACGTCTGCGGCCCTCCTTGGACATTCCGCTCCAACACTTGCAAATTTCCCACTTGTGAGAAGAAATGTGGTGATTTTTTGCGTTCGCGGTTTGCGTGTTGGGAGAGGAGAGGCGCTTCGAAAATGCTGAAAGTTTCCAAGTGCAAATGTCGCATGTGTACTCGTCATTCGAATAAATACTAATAATAATAATAATTCCAGTTAATACAATCCACGGTTTCTAAGTCCTTCGGTGGGATAACCAAAGCGAGCTTCGGCTGAGTTCGCACATGACGAGAGGCAGCCAAAGTAAAAATTTCAGACATTCAGTGGAAGTGAAGAATTAAGTGGAAGGTATGAAATTATTAAAAACAAGTACGGGTTTGTGCAGCTGCGAGTGATCGCTGCATCGTGCAGCCAATTAAATGAAGGCGAGTGACGGGAATGAATATCATTTTAATTCCCACTGCATACCAAACACCCGCTCGCTGCCACGCTGCTTGAAGCTATCGACATCTAAAATTGCAAATTTTCAAAGCTCCGTAAATCGCAATCACGAGAATGTTTATCGCAAACGAGTTCCAGCCACTTCAACACAAAATCCAGTTGATTTCATCAGTTCATAGTTGGGAAACAACAATTTGTGCGATTAATTACATCTGTTCAGCGGAGGCGTAGCACACGGGGTTCTCGCAGGCCTGGGAAACCCTAGAAACCAGAGTTCGCGTGCTGGCGAAGCACTCGGGTATCCAGGCTTCCAGTTGCGTACTTGGACAGACTTCCCGTCTCTCCTCGTCCTTTTGGGTTGCCGGAAAACAGAAATCCAAACACCTGATTGCACGCCACACAAGCACTCACTCGCGTGCTGAACTCACAGCGGAACAGCGTTGCAGAACACACGATTAACATCGCTACAGACAGCGGAAAGCGACACCAGGCTGTGTGTCGCCGGCGTCATTTCGGCCATTCGTTATCGGCTACTCGAAGGACTCGCCACTGGCCACTTGGCCGCAGAAAAGCTGCGGAGACCACGGTGGCAACGGAGTACAATGACAACAATTAACAATGCAAGTGGCAACTGATTGGAGTCGCTGAAAGTGCAGCGAAGTTGCGCACGCCAGGAGACTCCGACGAGAGGCACTCAAAGGGCGAATAATTACATCCCCACGATGGACAAGATAGGGACGAAAATCCTTCCGAGTTGGACTCCCAACATGGCCACCATTCTTCCGGAAGGACTTCATGTTGCCAACACGGACGTTCCAAGCCAGCGCCTCTCACCCAACTTCGTGCCGTGTCAGCGTGTTATCGTCATCAGTCACGTCGCGCTGTGCCGTTGCAACCTCCGTCAGTCTTTCTTCCAATTTCGTCCACGCCCCAATTTTACGAGCTCATGCAGCCGATGAGCCCCCACACCTCGAAATGTTGAGTCGCTCCAACTGCTCTGTAATGCTGCAGTCACATGGCTGTGTGTGTGCACCTGTGAATGAGTTCGGCTTTCCTGCAGTCCATCCCACTGTGTTTGGCTTCTCGTCTTTAGGATTTTATGATCCTGCTCTGAAACTGGTCCACGAATCCAGCTCGGTTTCGGTTTAGTGGGTTCATGGTTTCCCTTCAAAACTCTCGGGTAAATTACGGTGCTCAATCGACAGATTCCAGTCCCCCGCCGCCGTCTCCACCCAGTCATTACCCTGTTTTCTCAAAGGACGCAGGAACACACGATGCCAACATGTACACGTCTGTCCCCACACAAAAATTGTAAATGTAACGATTGGATTTCAATAATTTAGTCTATTTTTCACAGGAAATTTTCCCTAATTCCAGTATTTGCTTTCCTGGCTCCGCATTCCTTTGGAGATTCAAAGCAACAGCAGTTCTGACTCTATGAACTTTACATCCCTTTAAAACATGCAGATTGGGAGACGCAATCGTCTCTCTTGACTCCTTCTTTCGCTGTTGGTTCTAAGGTACGCCACACGACATTCTGAGCACATTAGCAAATTGCATTTTCAATTTAAACTCTTTCTATCCCAACAGAAACCCTTTTGCCTGCGAGACTACGCATTAGTCTTCAGTGAGCATTATTCATTCCGATAAAGTCGATGTGATTGGTGATCCTGTGGAATCTACACGTGACATCCTCCTCCAGGAGGATTGCATGCCAAAATACTGTTACTTACCCAGGTTTTCTGCCCTGGTTGCAGAAATGCTGAAAAACAAAGAGAACGCGAATAGTTTAAAGGAAAGAGTTTTCGAACAACTGCAGTTCACTCTGGATCGTAAAATACGAGTAAACGAAATACGAGTATCGTGTTTACAAAGTTCAGTTTTGGTCGGGAAAATAAGTGAATTGAGAGTTTGTGTGGCGTCACCTGAAGTTTCCTTCGTCTGGTTTGCGAAGGCAAAGAGCATAAAAACATTATTGGGAGCAGAGCCGGAGTATGGGGAGGCAAACGCAGAGACGCAGTGAAGCTGAGGTGACCGGAGCGAAAGCACGGTACGCAGGACAGCCGCTTCGGACGCGGAAATATGAGGACACAGCGAGCCAACCTTGGCAAGCGGGCAACAACAACAAGTAAGTTGCAGTGCGGCAACACGAGTTGTTTTGGTACCGCGTACGTTTCTGGCGCAAGCAAGTCGTGCGGAAGTGCGGCTGCAGTGGTGCCCATGGACCCTTTGATCCGCCGTGGTCGTGGAGGAGGCATGACTGCTGAAAATAACTGCTGTTGTCATCGAGCGAATTTCCGCTGCCGTTGCAATTCCTTTAAAAGCGCACTTTAAATATTTAGTTGGGCAAAAAGCTTTCTTGTTTCGCAAACATATTTGTGATTTGGGTTTGCGATTTCTTGTAGCGCTTCCGCGATGAACTGGCATCCGCTACTCTGAATTGGTTCGCAAATCAACCTGCGTAAACAGAAAATAATCGCAGTCTCTCAAACGCTGCGGCATCCGAAGTTGGATCACCTAAATCAGCGCGAGCGGCTGACTTCTAACCCACGTGTGTGCATAATGTAGATGAGTACTGTGAGTGTCATTCAGCAAATACACTCAGCAAATCCATACAACCGCCCGAAAGGGGCGCCACTTGCAAGTTATTTGAATTTCAGAGGATGGCTGCAGTTCGCAGCAACTACAACTACGACAAAAACACGTCCTTGTGGAAGCTGGACAGCAGATGCGTGCTCACCTTAGCAGCCAACAACACACGCTGATGCACACATTTGCACACAAACACGCTCCCTCATCAAGCAAATTAAAACGGAAGACCGCTTAAAATTCACTTCGCGGAATTCGAAGGAAGAAATGCGTGGCACACTCACACATACACGCGCAGAGGAGCTATTAAAGCCGTGTCCTCTCATGCAGGAGTAAAGGCAACACGCAACCCAACCGCGACCGCAAGTATAAAATTTAAAAACAACTGCGGCTGCAACACGTTCATTCCCACCGTCAGAGCCACACACGTTCATTCCCACCGTACGCACACAAATGCATGTGCACATCCTCTGCATACGTATTGTAATTGTATAGTGGAGGTTGCCAGACCGCGAAAAAGGAAAGAAAGAACAGGAAAAACGAAAATAAAGCAGCAACCAGGTTTCGCAGAACTCGCAGCTCGCATCGTCCATTGATTCTGCTTTTATCAGCGGTTTCCCATTACAAAATCACTTTTATTACGGATATTTAATTACTTGCGTGTTGTTATTAGTTATGGAAGTAAATATTTGTGTATTTGTGGTCTCCACATCATCTTCATTACGGCTGCCATCACTAACAGTGTACTAGGATTTTTATAATCCCTTTCCGCGTCATTTCCGTCAAATTCGTCCCCGTTGCCAACAACCAACACAATTGTAATCCTCATAATCACAGTGCTCATCTTCGGCTCAGTTGCAATATAATTCATGAGGCGGCTAATAATTGCTTCGACAATTTCAGACAATTTCTCTCTGATTAATTGTAAAAGCAAAACATTTCAGTCATCGCAGTCATTGGAATCGTCGCAGTCGTTGTTGTTATCACTGGCGCCATCACGGACTTCGACGTAAACTTTGTTCCATCAGCTATTTTCGGCAGTCGCTAATTACATGACAGCCATGATAACGAAACGAAGAGAGCTCCAGCAGCCGAGGACCAAACAGCACACCCAGCAAATAATAACAACGTAAATAGCAGAGAAGATTCTAATAAATCCAGCAGAGCGGAAGTGCTGCAGCGCAATTTCGTCCTAAACACAAACACATCCTCACACGCGCGGATATGCACGGATGTGATGTTGACAGCTGACAGCTGAACGAAACGCCAACGAGAGGCAAGCATCAGCATTCTGCGGACTGACCTGGCATCTCAACCGTTTGTCGGAATTTTTGCATGTGGCTTTTTAATCGTTTCTGACAACCCGTAATATTCGGCATTCGTCGCGACGCGTCAACTACTCCTGCCGTTGGCGACCATATTTTTTGATTTTCAGGAATAGAGTGCGGAAACAGAAAGACTTTTCTTGTTTGAAAGAGTTCTAAAATTTGGTTTGGAAATTCGGATTCGGATTTATTTCCTAGCTGTATTTTAAAGCCTTTCAAAAATAGATAGCACACAATAGGAATTGGCAGATCGCCGAAAGCGATTTCACTCCCGGTCAAACTTGACCAGCGATGACGGACATTCGCTCCAAATATCTGCACCTTTCAAAAGTGCCTGTTAAAACCAGAAGATTTACCGCGTTTAGTTTTTGCAAGGTTTTGACAAGCGGCACGGCATTTCAAATATCTGGGTCACTTTGTAATAAAAACCGACGATGTTTGGTACCATAATGGAAGCCAGCTTGGGAATTCACAGCGATATATCGAAATTCCGTCCGCCTTACCGTCCGTGGCAAATGCAGTGCTTTGGTGAGGCTCCTGCCAAGAATGACGGTGTGACTGCTTGACACATGAAAGAACTAGTCTCCACATGGTAAAGAAAGAAGTAGAAAAATTAATGCGGATCAAAAGCGCCCGACCTGCACATTCCTCAACTGGTCCTAAATTTCAACGCCTAAATTCAGCCAGAATCCTATAATCGATAGGGAGGCGAATGAATCGAGCTGTAAACTCATCTCCAGATCTGAGCCGATTAGTAGGTGATATATGTGCACATTTGTATAATCGGGAGGATTTCGTTACAGTAATCATGCTGCGAACTGACTTGCTGACGGACTCACCCGCTGAAATGAGTCCAAGTGGTTTTTGGCAGTGGTCAACGTATTTAAAGGCAAAACTGCGAACGTTGGCAACGAGTAAGCGAGCCTTCGGTCCTCATTCTGCAAGAGCAGTGAAAAATTGCTGGCTGATGAAAAGCAGGTTAAACGGTCTCGAAACTTGGCCACACAGCCAGACAGACGGACGGACAAGACGAAAGACAGATTGTGGGGCGAGAGGCAGCCACAGACAAACAGAAGGCTGGAAAGAACAGCTCCTGAGCAAGAACACCCGACATCGTCCGACTGGTGGGCCGTATGGTTCCGCAAAGCGAGCGTGTTTATCCACCCCTCCGCAGTTCGTGTCTGTTGCGCAAGCACTGGCCGCGATTCCGAAGAGCGAAGGCTTTGCTGACTTTCGGCTGAAGCCGATATTACGATTTCATGTCGGCGTAGAACTCGTTAGACGACAGCCATTTGAGCGGAAATATTAACAACAGCATTGCAGACCCACACATTTTAACGTTATGGCTCGTCCTGGTCTTCTCCAGGTTGAGTCTTCCGCTCAGAAATCTCTACCGTATTAAATAGCGGCTACTTTTATGCTGAGCAAACAGTTAAAAATCTAAGGAGGTCAAGAAATTCCAAACATAAATTAAATTTTCCAACCTATAATATCACATATTAATTTTATAAGAGCATAAGATAAGATAAGATAAGATAGCAGCAAAAAGGGTAACGCAAATAAAACAAACAGAGAAAAAGCAAACTCTGATGAGAATGACAACACAACGAAAATAATACAGAAAAGCTGCAAGGAGTCTGCTGTCAGCTGGGATTATAAATTAGAAAACTAGAACTTGTAGTGAAAAACAGTCTCGCATCGTATTTATCCAAAACAAACATCCTGTAAACATCATGGCTCGCGATCAAGATGGTGGTGCACAAAAGAATACCGGCCCTAAATTTAAGATCTGCAAAGTCCAGAAGGGTAACATGAAGGAAGTCTTCGATCAGTTCGACACCGAAGGCAAGCACATTGTTATCAAGATTATGAAGGTCACACTTCACGCTGCAAGCTTCGACCCGAAGGAGAAGGTATCCAAGATTGGAAACAATCTGGAACAGTGATTTTCTACGCCTCATGAAGAAGATGAGCGCATATTAAACAGGACCGTAGTTGTCAGGATTCCAGTTGGTTTCAGTTTATTACCAAATATGTAAATGTAATTGTAATTTACTTATAATTTTTTCGCATTAAAATTAATTTGAACTTGAAGTTAAAACATCCTAAGGCTTTGTTGAGAGATTTTGGATGAAAGTTGGCACAAATATTCTTTGTTCAGTAAAGCAGCTTGTGATTTGAGATGGGCGTTAAAAAAGCGCTGAAAGCGAGTATCTTTTAAGCGGTACGTGGTATACGTATTAAGACGTAATTTGATTCCGGAAGGTTATACAGGATTTCAGAGCTTTTAAGGATCTTCTAAGCCTTTGCGAAGCCTCCTTAATAATTTATTATTCGCCTCATGTTTTGAAATAATAATTTATTATTTGCGAGCACGCTCAGTGTGGTCGCCAAAAGCCACCAGCCACCCACCGGAATTGTTGGTTGCTTCTGTCCACTGCAGCTTTCTCTCCACGTCATTTGTTTTGCTTTCCTTTTAAGCAAACTGCGTAGAGTAGATGAATTGAAGATGTTGAACTTGTTAACAGTTTAAATTAAAATTCCAAAGCACTATTGGAATGACCGACGCCTCATGTTTTGAAATCGTATTTTTGTCACTTTGTGAGTATTTTGAAATGAGCAGAACTGTTATTGGTTACTCCAGTTCGATTTATTGGTATGTAATCAGTACAAAATAATAGCTAATTGCTAATAGGAAGCTACAGATACGATTCCAAATAATGCCAAGTTTTTATTTTCAGCTCTTTTAATGTATCATTGCCGGCGCAACAGTAATCGCGAGGACATTACTTTGAACACGCTTGAAATTAAGTTTTTAAATACTTGACTAACACGCTCTATTGTGCTCTATCGCGAACTCAGCAGATTCCTCAAGAATTGCTAAGCTGGCATTCTGATTTCGTTCGCATTATGCCCCGCGGTCCTCACTTCCGCGAGGTTCAGCTCACTTTTCAGAAAGCAGAAAAAGGCGGATGCTTCATCAGGGCAGAGTAACTAATCGAGAAACTGTGCTGACTAAAAGAATGAAAAACGGGACGAACGGAACGAATACCGTGCTCTCACTTTGATATACTTTTTGCACCAATTAATTCAAAGGGGTTTTCGGGTGAAATGAAGACCGGAGCGCTTGCGACACTCAACTGAGGGCGAGGATTTTAATTTCGCAAATGACTTCGAAGAGGTATCCACGCTAACTCACAAACGAAGCCCAACAAATGCTGGAAAGAAATCAGAAAATCATTTCGGAGTTGATTAGAAAATTCATTAGCAGAAGTGCTGGGAACGGAACCGTCGTGCGGTAGGTGCACGAGTGCGAATATTTAAGCAACTTGCCTGAGTGTGCAGGTTGCGAAAGAACATCTGTAGAACAAGCTACAATAATTTTCTCTTGGTGTTCGATCGTTTTTCCGACAGGGTAGGAAGATGATGTATTTTGGAACGAATATCCGTCATCCCTCGTCAAATTTGGTCTGTAGACAAACCGGTTACGGCGTTGTTCCATCTTCAGTGTCGTTTTTCGTTCTCGAGAGAAAGAAATGAAAAAGATGGCACAACGCCGAAATCGGCTTGTTTACAGACCAAATTTTACGAGGGATGACGGAAATTTGTTCCAAAATGCATTACAAAAATTTTCCCCTAATATACGATGCACCCGTCCCGGTATGGCGATGCATCCAACAGTTAACAACTTTTAAAACTCCATCCAGAAATTTCCATTTCTGATAAGAACCTTCAATAGGTTTATGGGGAAAATTTCGAGATAATACGCTGATGGAAGATATGGACTGATGAAATGTGGAGTAAATATCATGGGTATTTTTGAAAATGGTTACTGTTTCGGAAAGTTTTTCGCGATTCCGATGCGTAGCAGAACATTAGGCGAGAAGGAGGAGGATTATTTTGCCGGGAAAAATAACTCATAAGAGAAGAAGAGGCAAATGGAAAGACCTGGGGGTGTTTTATCCAGGAGAGGACAAATTAATTCTTCTTAATTTAGTTAGTATAGATTTCTGTTCGTCAGGTGGAATTTAGCAATTCCTGCACTCACGAAGAATGTGTTCTTCCGCGTGTTTGTCACCGTGCCCCTCTAACCGTCTTTCTGTCTGGCTGTCTGCCTCTGTGTGTTGAATGCATACCATGTATTCTGCTTGCAACATGCACTCTCATCATGATGCTGACAACCCATTCTGATGTCATTCAGTTTACTTATGCAATCGTCTACAAAGAAATACGCCCGCCTGCTGCGCCACATCCCTCCACGACCACTGCGCCACATCGCCACCTCCCCGCGTAGCAAATTCTTCTCATTAAGAGGCTCTGCACCCCGATGTTGCGTAAGGATCTTCGTGAAGCGTGTTTATTCTGCGTTCAGAGTATTTACACTCGTAGTTCTCCATCGTCAGCAGAGTATCTGCCTCGATTGACAACTTAACCCTCTTTGCCGGCTAACAACGCGCTAATAATCCATTGACTTGTTTATGAAGATTGACTTGTTTATGAAGAACGAGTCATCATATTTACTGCTTTTTCCAGTAATTGGGGGAACGTTGTTTATCATTCCATCGTAATTGGTTTTGTTGTCGATGTTGTTGTTGCCGTTGCTGTGAGGGTTCTTCAGAGCTCTTTTATGTGAAAGAACGCCTTTACAAGACAAGCTGTCGTAGTCCGCCAACATCTAAGTCGGTTTTCCAGTGAACACCATGTGGAACTGGACGATAAGTTCAATAAATTGTCAGTTCCCGGCGCTACTCTACACGTTGAAATTCCCATAATATAATGTAAACCAGAAGAATCTGTCAAGCAGAAGAGTCTGTATCTTTTCGAAGGAAAAGCGATATTTTATAAAATCTGCATAAATATTTTTTGTTATGTGGAGCAGTTTGGGGTTTATAAATTTGGGGAAATCGGTTAATAACCACGCCCACCTTTTATACCGAATATAAAGACGGCTTTTTCAAAAATTCTAAAAAGTTATTATCGCATAAACGCTATGAGATATCAAGGCACAATTTTATTCGGAAGCATATAGTGCTATTACGAAAATATATGAAAAATTAGCAAATTATAATCCAAAATTGGATGCATAATGTGTGAAATTAGGTTTGTAACACCCATTTGAATACCATGCAATACCTCAAAGCACAAGAGAGAATCGATTACGGGTACATTTTGCATACGTTGATATTAAGGCGAAGTTTTGTTCCGACATTAGTATAACTTCCTCAAAAATTAGTGTAGCTCACCCTTCTCAACGGATATAAAGGAATTCAGAGCTTTTAAGTGCTTCGATTTTGTATTTTCTAGTTTCGTATTATATTCGGTGTACCTTGGAAATAATTTAAAAGGCTACACTTGACTTCAATTCAAAAAAGAATATTTTGTGGAAGACGATTACTTGGAAAAACACAACGTTTAAATAAAAAGGTCCCAGCAAAAAACTTCACGGATGCCTGAATATATGAATTCAGTCCTGAAAAGTTATCGTATCGAAGTTCAGGACTTTTCAGGAGTGGATATTAAAAAATGAACCCTTTTTCTCAGCCTCCAAATTTTTTTATCTGGTTTCTAAGTGCTTACATTTGATTACTACGCCAGTCTGCCATTTCCTAATATGTATTCGTGTCGATAAATTCGATTAGAAAATACAGAGCAAGCCTTTTGCAGTTTGCTTCCGCTTTACTGCTGAATTCAAGTACACAACATGTGAGTGCAACTACACAACATGTGAGTGCAACTACACAACTACAACCATCCCTGGCATCCACAACCGATCCTTCACACATCGCACTTTCGTTGTGCTTCGTCCAACCTGCTTCGTAAAACAACCGGAAGTCGCTCGTTCTGCACAGCAGCTGCTTTTCAACTGCATTTCGGCGTGTGTGCAGATGGTAAGCAGCATGGCGGCGGCAGCGGAAGTGGAAAAGCGCTAAATTTATTTCAGAACTTGTGAAGCTGCGGACGCTTTTATCCTGCAGCTCGTAGAGTGAAACATTTCGTGTTGCAGGGTTTCGAATTCAAAATATGGATATTCTATGACAAAATATTATATGTGATCGACCTGAACTAGTAAACGAATATTACAAATACATGGTGTCACAGAAAATACTCGGGAATAAGTAAGTATTGTAAGTCTACAATTCCCGAGTATATTACAAGTGGGGAAATCCCCACGTTTTTGGGGCAGCATAATTTTCAGAGAATGGAATTTCCTATCGCACTTTCCTCATGTGGTCAACCTGATGGCGACCCATCGTGTTTGATTCACGAACCAAAATCGGACCGAAATGTGCCAAGAAATACCGAAATACTATAATCCTCCCCAGCAAAATTTATCAGGAGAACGTATCAAACTACTCGTACAACACAATCAACAACAGCAAGGAACATGCTGACACTTCTGTAGAAACTCAATTCCACTGCATTGCACTGGAAGCACAGTCAGTTCACGGTTAGATAACGCCTTGGGAGCAGTAAATAAATCGTGTTTATTGCATGTAAAACAGCATATTGTGAAGAATGTTGGAAGATACATATTTGTTCACTTATTCTTAAAAGTTGCAAATCCCTTATTGTAAAAATTTGGTATGAAATCTGTCGAACAAATCTTTAAGAACGCCTTTATAAAAGATATACACGATTTTACGAGTAGGTGGACTAATATTTCAACTAATTGTTCAAAAATTTAGCTATTAACGTTTGCAAGCAGTTTCAGGAAATAGGCTGGCCTACTGGTCAGAGCTTAAAGCCCTCCGTTCTTAAGAAAACGGGAAAAGCCCTCCCCTTTTTCCCCTTACTTCCCTCAACTTACACAACCACGGCATCCTAAGAAGAACTGACATATCTGGCCGCTTATTTATTTAAACAAGGGATTTATCTATCTATCTCCCAATAAGCTCCAGCGCAAAAAAGGATTTGAAGTGAGGTCAGCTAGGTCGGCACAAACGTACCCACTAAGATTGGTGGAGTTGTTGGTCCCTATGGATCTTATTTATCATTGCGGAGTTTTTGATAAGATTTACGAAAGTCAGACGAAGAACCGCCCAAAGAATGGGTCACATCTATGTGGATCTATACGTCCACGCAGGTCCGTTGCGTCGTCCTCGAACTTTTTATAAGATATGGATGTGGTTTGGGTTCTGTGGAATTTTACAGGTTTGGGTCTTTGAGGGGTTGAATTCCTTTCTTCGCAGATATCTACTACATGGAGACTTGTGAAAGCGGTTGCAAGGTGCTCTACCGAGAGGTGGGTTTAGCAACAACTCAGTGGCAGGATTGATAGTACTGATTTTGCCCACGTTTATCCGACGCCAGATTGATAATGTTTGCATCATATTGGCGCCGGATAAACGTGGCATTTGTGTGTGGAAGAGACGGGAAAAATCTGTAGTCACCTCACTGCCGAAACTGGATCCGTACGTAGAGACGAATTCTGGGCAGAAATTCAAGCCAGCAAAGTGCAATCAGCCAAAAGTCGACAACAAACAACCCCACGCCGCCTCACACTGCAGTGCCAACGTATCCACATGTATGCGGATTATGGGAAATCGTAACGAAAACGCAGCCGAAAACCGTGAGGAGTTGTGAAGGCGGAGCAACGAGGACTTTTGTAAACAAAAGATTAGCAAACGATGATTGTGGAATTCAAATTTAGTCTGCGGCCAGGGCAGCAAACACAACAGCAAGGATGACAGAAAAGAGGGAGTGTAACACACATACACTCGCACCACACACACGGAAAGGCACGGAAGTGCAAATAAAAGCAGGCGATGTGGCAGCACTGGCAAATCAAATTCTGTATCCACAGCGGGTGAGATAAGGAAGCGAAAGCGAGACACAAGTCGATGTGGCCACAATTAGCGGGGGATCAGCAGGTGCAGCATGCGTGTCAAAACTGCGGCTTGTGAATAATAAATAAGAAATGGTAATTGGGGTAAATCGGACGATGCCGGTTACGCCGAGCTGCGACGGCACAGAAGTGCCGCAATATTCATGCGGGTCCACATTCGCTCCAATCATGGGATCGATGTAAATTCATAATGAAAGCTGCACGGCTGCCTAGTCTCAAACGTCTGCCGTGAGTTGCAATGCACGTAATTTAAGCTCCAGATAAAGTTACAGAAACCTAGTTGCCACTGTGGAATAATGCGTCCCCAAAGCACCTGCCTGCCCCGTGTTGTGCACAAGGAAGTGCAGCACAATTTACAGACGCCACCATGTTTTGTTCCACTTTTCAGACGAGCTCGTCAAGTAGGGGGTGGGGGTGTTAATTTCTCAATTCCCTCGGACATTCAGAGCTGTGCATTTGGAAGGATGAAGACGTGTTTTTGTCTGAGGTCAAGGTACGCCCGGAATCGCAGTTCTACGGGACAAACTCTCCATTCGTGCTCGAGATACTTACCGTGGCAGAGACTTCGAAAGCGCCGATGGGAGGCAGACTCGTCCGTTTTCAGCGTGTCCTTCGCTCAGTGCGTCGTCACGGATCCACTCGCTTTCCTGGCCATTTCAGCGGCCGAATTTTGCTGACGGACCTGAAAACGAGACCGACATTTCTGCAGAGTCCTTGCTGTCTTCGGTATCAATCACTACGATTCGCTTGTTTCCACTGTTTTCGTTTTCCACTTCGCTGCCTGTTGTGTTGCTGCTTGAGTTGCACCGCGCGGACACTCGGCGCTCCTTCCTGGGCGTCTGCACGCACGTCTTTCACGCAGTATCGTCCTGTTTTCACTACACTCGTGCTCCGCTCTTGCGTGATGCTTCGCTGGTGAGTTTCGCGCGAGTCCGTTTCACACTGATTCGTACGAGTTTTGCGTTTTGCTTTGATACAGCTTCGCGCTGCTTCAGTACTTTTCACATTAAATAACGGTACACAGAATGAGGTGTGAGAAGGAAATGTTAAGAAGTCCTTTGCAGCATTTCTGTATGTCTGCAAATACAGATGACAGAGCGTTCGTGTGAAAATTCCTGCAGAATCCAAGCCGAAAAGACAGAAAACCTATTTAAGAAAATAAATCGAAATTCTTGTCCGGACGGCAGACAGACAACTCAGTCGAGTGGTAGACAAACAGTCGACCGTCCAGATACCCTTCTCTCCGTCCCGCTAACTACTTCGGCACTGTGTGCGTAACAGCTACGAAGGACATCGCAGCACTGACCACCACTTTCTAGGACACGAGTTCGTCTTCCGAATCGAGTGCCTTTCGAATCGAAAGATTGAGGAATTAGGAGAGATTCAACTAAAGTAATTCTAATTACGAAAACTAAAAGTTTCGAAATGAATTTTCGCAGAATTTTCTGTGCTTCTTGCATGCAATTTCACGTTAATTCACGTCACTCCGGAGACTTTTTCCTGCAATCACTAATCACCTCCAGCGATTTTCACTATTCTTTGACGGGCTCAGACCAAGAGGGTCTGCGGGTTTGTCCTCGCTATGCAGGAAGAACGCAGTGAGAAATCACAACTCTTTTCTTCAGGTCGCCGTTTATACTATATACCGTTTCGCAGCAAGTATTTTATCAAAAGTATTTTCCGTTTGCACTACACGTCGTCTGCGCTCGGCCTGCTCTGCCTGCGGAACCGCCCTAAACAGCCTGTGAAAACTAGACGAAGATTTGGTGAGTTTTGCGCACGTACGCAGGGCGGACGCGGCGTTGAGCGAATCCCCAGGAACTACCGTTATTTTACAGTCGCACCGCCGACCCTCCGCCCCGTTGCACGACGACACCAACAACTCAATCAATAACTCTACACGGGGTGAGCAGGGTAAAACAACTCACCACAGCTGTGGTGAATACGAGACTGAGCAAGTCCGCTGCGAATGAGCTTCTCTCCGACTGAGTCCACAGCCAACAACAACAGCTTTTCTTGAAAAATACCCACGTTTCGTGAAAATATTTCTGAACTACATATACGTACTTCGCGAGCGAGCAATCAGTATTTTTGATTTTTCAATGCGTTTTGCTTCGCGCAACAAATAAGAAAAACGAACACTCTTGTCTGCCTGTCGGATTTTCCAGTGTTGCCTGAAAAGATTCTCCGTTCTCCGTGCGAACGTCTGTCTGCGTGGGGGTCACAACAGCTAATGGCAGGTGCATCCTGCGCCATGTGTAGTGAGGTCCTTGCTGCTGCGGACACTCCATGGAAGGTAAAGTAAAGAGATTTTAACGGCGTTTTCCCGTTATTCTGCACAGTGCTGCCAAAGTGATGACAGAGACGGTGGATTTGTGTAGAAAATTCGCAATTCTCCACGGGTCTACCAGAGGTGGCGGCCTCTGTGTTCTCCGAAAGAACTTTTATTTAAAAAAGAAAAACATGGTGCTCGGGGGGAACGTTTAACTTCGGGTGCTACGTTTTGGAAGTCTAGGATTTATGTATGAATCACTACTTTTTACCCAGGAGTTCGAAATATAATCTCTGTCTAAATATATCAATTATTATATTATAATTAGGTATCATTTCAAAACCCGTTCTTCCCGCTCGAAACTTTTTAAGTTTATCCCTGAAGGATTCCTGACCGGGCCACGAAAGAGGGAGATTTTCTAGCATTTCCCTAATATTTAAAATTCCGAAGGTTCGCTTTAAGTCTTCCCATGGAGACGAGTATCGGGTGTTTTCTGGATCTACAGCAACACCATTCAATTTTTCTATATATGGAGATTTCGCTCTTTGAGAAATGTGTGAGAAATTCTACTGTCGGCTTCAACTTTTGGCAACAGCCTTGAAATGCACCGCGCTTCTAAGCCTTTAAATATGCCGCGTCGCTTTGTCTTCTTCGTACAATTAGCCCTCATCTGAAGCACCAGCAACATTTGCTTTGAAACCCCTTCCCGGACAAAGTCTGGAGGGTGCAACAGATGGCCACGATTAGCACTTGAGTCGAGGGCTTCAGTGCACCGAATGCCTGGAAAGGCGCGAAACCCGCCTCTGCCGCTGAAAATCGCAACCGTCGAAATGTGCGCCTCGATGTCGGCTGATTTGCGGTATCAGCGCCGGCTTCGAAGCGATTATGGCGGCGGCACTCGAATTCCTGCATATCCACGAAGGATCGAAGTCTACTCGCTCCCTGAAGTGGCAAATCCAGCCACATCGCCCTACGTCATTGCGCACCGATGAATGCGTCCGTTAGTGTCATCGGGGACTGTTGAAATTTCGGCAGATTTGCTTAATGGTACCCGCAGCTCCGAGCGACCTGGCCGCTCTTTCCCACTTCGTTCGCTGCGCACGCGCACACCGGTGCAGCGCTTTATGCGGGTCCACGTAAGTGGCGCTCTCATTTTGGCATCCTGGTGCTGCGCTAATGTGCCAGAATGCGCAGGCGCAAATGTGTGTCGCCGAGGCTGCGCTGGCATCCTTGCGCCGGTGGTCGCCGCTGCTTTGAAGGCGCGCCAGGCTTGACTTCAGCGCCGCCTGCAATCGCGTATCGAGTTACGTTGGAACGTGTTAAAATGCTTCAGGTAATCTAATCGCACAGCTGTGCAGGCCCGCAGTTAGGCCGCGCCCAGCTTGGGCTCGTCTCGTCACGGCTGCATATGGAGTCTGTTGCATGGTCCGGTCTCGCCGCGAGTTCAACGCACCCCACGCACCGCATGTGGACTCGCAGTGCACCATTTGTACGAGCGCCCTCTGTTGCCGGGCCTGTCGATGCGTTTGTTTGCACACGCAAAGCAAACAACGTTCATCTGCTTCACGACGCCGCCGCTCACCCACCCTTGGCCGCGTTTCCCAAATCTCGTAGCGCATCCACCCCCCGAACGGATGATTGCGAGCGTTTTTAAGCACGGGAGCGAAGCTGTTTACATAACATTTCGGTCCACCCCGTACCCTTGCAGAACTGATCACATTAAGTGCTTCGAATGAGTCGTCGGTTACGGTGTTCATGTGAGGTGCGTGCATCTGTCCGCTTCCACTTCCGCTCATGCTGCCGCAGAGGGTGTCGCTTGTTCCCCCCGTGGTCGAGATCGATACCCTCAAAGCCCAGCCATCAAATCGTAGCTCGAGCTACGGCCGGTGTTGGTGTTGCGCGCTGCACTGTGTAACCAAGCAACACCGTGAAAAGCGTTGAGGTTCTCGAGAAAATCGTTAAAATGACGAGAAAATAACAACCATTAGGATCGCTTAAAAGGCTGACGAAGGTGTGAGCCGAGCGCCCACACCCTCGCCAATCATCCCCTGATCGACACGGCGCTGGGGTGTGCTTGTGCGTGCGAGTGTGTGACCAAGTGCACCGCAATTAGGGAACCCTCAATATCCTCTTCACGTAGCGGGAAGTCTTTGCAACGTTTATTCTCTCATTCCACGCTGCATCGAAAGCGTTCTGGTCGTTAGAGCGTTTCGCCGATTGCAGTTGCGTTTTCTAATCGATGTAATTTGGTTAATGAAATATTGCATTTTTGTTGTATGGGATCCTCGAAGGGGACTCACGACGTAATAGTCGTTTATTCACGTTCGTTTAGTGAAAAAGAGAAGAAACATATAAATCAGTAATTCTTTCCAACGACCTTTAACTTTTCTAAATAGCCGGCTCAATTTTAAGGATATTTCAGAATGAGGAATGTTTCGCTTTAATAACACAGATCCGCAATCAAAGATCTTTGCAAAAATTTTAAAAAGGTTTTCTAATTTTTTGAGGTAAATCTATTAAATATTCCCTCACAGAAATTTTAAAACGCCTTCCAAATCTATTGTATTGTATCTTTTATAAAAGCTTTTCTAAACCCTCTACGTATTTTTTCCAATCGTTTCTGATTTTATAAACAGCTGAACTCAGTTAGGTGAGATTTAGGGCGGCTGACCCCCCAAATGGAGGTCCCACATATACTAAATAGTCCTATGGGTTGCCGACCGTTTTGCAATACTTATCCCCCTACTTAGATTCCATGAAAATTGGGTCTCAGTGAAAATTTCTTTATTCAGATCCAAGGACTAAAAATTCCCACCAAATGACGATACAGATTATCTGAAAACCTGACCATTGCATTGAAGTTCATCTTAGACGCGTCTGTAGGTGTGGGGCAAGGAGTAATTAATCACGGCTCCGAAGGATATCCGCTATCTCCCAGTATATTAAGAAGATACTGCTAAAATAACTCATTTTTCTCTCTGACTTCAAAGAAGATGTGAGAGCCAATTACCTAGAATCCAAGAGCTGTGATTGCCTTCCTTGAATGAAATTCCGAAGAAATTTCATATGGAGGACCCTCTATCTCTGGCGTTTATAGCCACAGAGTCCATTTTATCATGACAAACCCATAATATTGACATAAAGTTTTCTGTGGGATGCCTTCTAATGTATGTTTTGTTCCACAATCCTCACATGGTATTTAGCTATGTGTTCCGAATTATAGTACGATTGTTTCTTCTTTAGATTTGCGTGTTTGAAAATAAACTCTTGCACCGTCTATGCAGCCGGTCATTAGAACTTCTATATAAATTGTTTAATGTCGCATTTATTTCAACTTTCCTGTATTCATTTGACGGTAAAACTTACCTCCTAGTATACCGTATTTCCTAGGAAACCATAGTTGTTCCAATTTTGTATCGATCACACATCACCACTGCATCTCAGAAGGACGTAATTCTTCCCCCAAAAGGTTTACAGCTGTCGATATAGTCGTCGAAGTAGGACTTTGTGCACGACAATCTCTAAATCGTTGCCCGTTGTTAACTGATAACCACCTCCGTCAACCAGGTTTCAACCTGATTCCAATATATATTTGGAAATTCGAACGCTTTGTTAAGCACAAGTGGTTGCAAATACAGTTCGTATTGGTAACAAAAGTACAGTACATTGGGCAAACAAAAAAACAATGGAACGTGCGAGAATTGTGCTCCATGAAAACGCATTTGTCACTAATTTGGAATTATCTTCAAGAAAAGGAAAAATCGCATCTTTTGAGCCAATCTCAGTTTTACGGAATCTTTCTCCTAATCGCCCAATTTACACCTCTAATTTGGTAATACATATTTCTAATTTCTAATAATATCTCTAATTTGGTAATATTCTTTTGGTAAGTGGATTATTGTTACAGGTAATGCTGTTATTTTCCCCAAACTAAAACCGTCAGCTGTGATGTTACATATTTTCTGAAGTGGGATGGCACGCACCACTACGATAGGGAAAAGTAAAACACTTCCGGCTTGATTTCGTATTTTTATTGCTTTATTTGTACATTTTAAGACGGTGGTTGTATCGTGTGGAGGTATACATTATTGTTTCGCAAGTACAAAAATATAAACTCTTTGCCTGCACTGCGGGTCGTGGGAGTTGAAAGCCCCGATCACGCCTACAAGTACTCAACACAAACACAAAGCTGCTTCTAAAGTACACTTACTGCTAGCAGAGTTAACGAACCCTTAGTATCACATTTCGTGGATCAAACCAAACATCAACAAGGCCTCCCACTTCGGGGTTCGAGCAGTCGGTTGCTCCCCAGTGCCTTGGCTTGCAAAACAGGCCCAAATCTTAAGTCTACGGAACTAACTTCGCCTATGTTATTACTTCGTAAATATGTATCAGAGATATGACTTCGACTAGCTAAGAAGTCGCACAACCAACTCGGGCGGGAGGGTCCCGCGCCATTATGTACTAAGGAACAATAACGTTGTGATATCGTTGGCCTACGACTTGCTACTCCGGGCCCGGGAGTATTAATGCTATTTGTACACTCAACTTGTACTCTCTGTGAGGTGTGCCCTCGTCTGGTAGTGCTGAGCCGGTTCGCGGTTCCTATTCGCTGCTGAACTAAACTCTAATGCAGAGGGCTGCGAAAGAAATGATCTAACTTAACTAGGGCGGGTGCCTCGGGGCGCCCGCGAACTTAACGTAACAATGACTAGAGCTCACACTCATCCTGGCACGGGCCGGAGGGGCTCCGCGTCCCGAACTGCCAACTTAAACTAGAACTATACTGCACTATTTCGCCTGAACATGACTAAATTTCGATTGAAGAATTGAATCAGAAACTATATTATAAATGAGATTCCTTGAAAGCTGGAGTCGTTATTTCGACCTACTGTACACAAACGTAACGACTAGAAAACCTGGGCTACAATTAGAGGGTCCGTCGACAGGATCCCCCGTTATCGGCCCCATGTACCCGTCCTACACATAATCAAATGACTGTTGGAGAAACGAAGAACTACAAATATTAACATTGCAACTAATACACGATTTAGTAGAAAGTTATCAGGAGAAAGAACTGATAGGGATACTTATTCTAACGGTCGAAGGTGGTCGGTCTGTACAAGAAGCGGTGGGCCCATTGGGCCCCGCCGCGACCATGCCCGGTGACAAATTAAAATCTGATCTTTGGTGTTTAGCTGTCCTTGAGGGTCCTTAAGAATAACTAACCTCGTGCCAGCCAGGGTCGCTAGTGCGCCAGTGTGGTGTGCTGTATGACGGACGCACAGTTGCGCAGGTTGGTCAGAGCCGCGGCGGCGATGTTCTCCTCCTCGGTGAGGCCGCCCTCGACGATCTGCAGGCGCCCGTAGCCAGCTGAGCTGCTGCTGCACTCGGACATCGTGTCGCCCTCGAACTCGAAGCCGCTTGTGACGGTGTAGACGCCCTCGTCCTCCTGTGCGGCGTTGTACGAGTGCATGCTGGAGGCGGACGAGGTGGCCGAGCCGGCGTATGAATGGTGAGAGGGCTGTCTGGGTGCGACTAGCCCGATCGGCTCGACATTTTCGCGTGGACCCGCCTTTTTGTTCGCGTGAGTCAAACGATGTTTGCGCAGATACGCTTGCCGCTTGAACGTGCGTCCGCACTCACCGCAGGAGAAAACCGCCTCCTCAGCCGTCTTCTTGTCGTCACCCAAACTGACCTTGGCTTGCTTGGCGGCCGTGCTCGCAACGTTGCGGTTCTCCTTCTTGTGACTCGACGGCGCAGCGGCCTCCTTCTTCGGCTTGTGCCACCTGCGGTGGGAGGCCAGGTTGGCCGGGCAGTTGAACTGCTTGCCGCACTCCGGGCAGCGGTACTCGAGCAATACGATGCAGGCGCAGCGGTGCCGCGCCAGCCCAAAGGCGTCCTCGAACTTGATGCGGCACAGCTTGCAGACGTAGTCGCCGATGACGTTCTTGATGGCCGCTAATTCGGCCCTGGTCTGCTCGGTGACCTCGACGATGTTGTACTCGGGGTCGATGTCGCCGTTGCTGTAGTGCACCCCGCTGTCCGTGATCTCCTCCAGCGGCCGGATGATGGTGCCCGACACCGGTGAGCTGGTCTCCTCGTCGAACTTGAGTTTGCGAGTTGCTTTGTTCCTCGACGGCTTAGCGGATGGTGGACAATTCTTGGTAGTTCGGGGCGCCGTGTTGCACGGCCGCGTGGATTTCATGGGTGTCACTTCGTGCTTGGTGGTGGGGTGCGGCTCGGTTTTCGGCAACTTGGGCGGATTAGCGTCAGCTTCATTGTTGCGCTCGTGTTCAGTGGCTTCGCCCTCCGAGAGGTGCCTGCGTTTGTTGCTGGATGGTGAGAGTGGGGTGAGCGGCCTTGCAGGGGCGGCAGCAACAATTACAACCGCGCGGCATGACTGCTGCTGCTGTGCGTTGATTTTGCAGTTCGGTTCGGCTACCGTTCCGGTCTCAGACTGCGAAGCATCGACGAATGGCGAGTGCGCTGCGTGCCGCCCTTCCGGCGCCGCTAGCATCTGTGATGGCTCGGTATAAACCTCCGCGAAGGATGTGGCTATCGGAACGTCATTAGCGATCTGCGGCGACATCGGCTTCACCGACAGGTCCAGCGGAGTCTCGCACTTGGTCTTTATGTTCAGATAGCGACTGCGGTACTTGGGCGGCAGAGACGCCACCGTGGTCAGCAGGCCCAGGCCGTGCGGCATGCCGCCGCCGGTACCGCTCTGGAAGTGCGGCATGCTGTGCGGGGATATGGTTGCCATCGAACAGGCGGAGTCCAACACACTGTCTTCACCGAGCTCTCGATGCTTTCGTCCAAATAAAAACAACAAACCGAGGTTTAAAAGACCGAAAGAAAAACGTGAAACGAACGGAAAGAAAACGTAACGGAGTAGCGACTTTCCGGTGCGACGTCTGAGCTTCGAATGCTTGGCAGCTCGTCCTCGCACCCTATTTATGCGGCGGCGGAGGACTCGACGCTGGAATTGGGAATTTTATGTTGTTGTGTTCATCCCTTGTGTCGATGTCCTTTTCGGCCCTGTATGCAGCACGGCCGGAGTCCTTTGTGTGGCAGACACACAGACAAACGCGCACACACACACACGCTCGCTCTGAGTCACCCTTTTCGTTCGGAGCGCCAGTCAGTGAGCGGCCGTGTCGCGGTACTGCGCCGAGTCGGCCTGTGCAGAAGTGAAAGTCTTTGCACTGCTCGGCCCACAGACGCCCAATGTTGCACCCTGCTTACTGCTGGTTCCGCGCCGCTCTCTTCGCTCTGCGGACGCTCCGCCGGGCGCGGCTGCGTCACGGCGAGGGGCCGAGTGAGTGCCGCGGCAGGCGTAAATGCGAGTTTTACTGCTGCACGGCTGAAAGTGAATGCATTTTATTCTCGTTCGATTATTTTGTGCTTTGTTGGGTTCCCCTCTCTGGAACGAAAAGCCGGAGGAGGAGTTTTTGATTTCCTAACCCGCCTGTCCGCTCCAGAGAAACCAACTGGATCTGGTGAGGACTGCAATGAGTCACTTTTCAGCGCGAATCACTTATCTTTGCAGAAGTACTTATTTTTATTCTTTCACAATTTTTAATTTCGCCAAAGTAAGTAAAGTTTAGATGACGACTACTTTTTGATTACAATTATGTACTTGCAAAATAACGACTACATAATTGACGTTTCTTAATCGTTCTTATTTTAATTACTTTTCTATATTTTCGGAGTAATCTAGAAGAATCGAAACATCAAAATTCTGTTTCCTTTTAGAAGTACTTCTTCTCAGTAATCTGCTGAAGCATGGACCAAATTGACCCGGAACCTCTAAGTCCCTCCGAAAACATGACGGTTTAACAGCTCTGGTTGCATGCGAGTTGCGCGTATAGGACACCAAAGCCGCCAATGATGCCCAGTAAATTTACATCCTTGAAGTGGTTTAGTTTTATTATCTCTTATTAAACCTTTATTAATTAATAATGGTACATATTAATAATAATGGTGGTTACATACTTCGTGCTATTGTCGCGTTAAAATTTATCAAGCCGATTTTTTGTGAATTCTAAATGAAGTTTCTTATAACAGGATTTATGTTACAACTCAAGAAAGAAAAGCAAATTAAATATTTACGAATATTGCAGAACTGCAATACAAGAAAACTTTTGAACAGAGTTTTCTATGTAATCTTCCAGGGACGTGGGGTTGGGACACATAATTGTAGTTCTTTTGCCCAGTTTTCCAGAGCAAGTTCAAAGTGCGCTTGGAGTTCTAACTGACATTTGAACAGTTTTTTCCTACAGCATTGAAAGGTTCAAGTAAACGTTGGTTTAAATCTACACTGCAAAACCGGGCAAAAGTTTGTTAAAAGGGGTGAAAAGAGGGCAACTTCACTGAAGGCCTGGCATTGCCTCCCAGCACTTTGGCTGCGTTGCGATGGCATTTCATTTCGCTTCCGAGTAAACAACTTGAAATGGGTTTCTTGTTGAGCTCTTGTTGTTGCCGCGTTCTTTTGTTGAACGCGGCTTGCGTTCGGAACGGCACGTGCGCGGCAACCACGCTCAGCATCGTCGACGCAACTGCTGACGTCGACTTCGCCGTCCAGGCTGTCATTGTGCTCGGCGTCTCTTTGCCACCCCGAACGTGTCAGCCTTCCGTCGCCGCCGTGCTTTGTAAACGCGCGCGGCCGAGTGGGGTGACTGGCTCGACAGTCAAGCCGCCGGGACGGCCTTGCGTTGCTTAGGAATCTTCTGCCTTCAGAAGCCGCACAACAACCACGTCGAATGCAAAGCTTCAATGCGACGTCTGCTTTTCGATTCCTGTGCAAACACGAGGGTCGCCACCACACGGCCGCCCTCGCCGCGTCCAGGCAGCCCCAGATCCCGCGCCCCAAATGCATTAATGCGTCGTAATTTACTTGGCGTCCACTGAGGGGCGGAGCGCAGCATACGTTCGAGGCGCTTGAAGACGTCTTCCAGGCACGGCTGACGGGCGCGCGGACCTTCTCCGAGGCGGTACTCATGTTAAGCCCCAAGTGCATCATTTTATGGTAATTTTGAAGAGTCGTCTACGACTTTAAAAGTAATTAATGCTGCACGACGACGAAGACGAGGAATCATTTAGTGTTTATTTGATGTGCTCGTAATGCACTCGTAAGCGGGCTCTCGAGCTGCACTCAGACGCAGGCGCCCCCCATCAGCGGTGGGCCACGCAATCAACCCAGCCAGGCATAAGTTGCAGACTTCTGACGTCTCAAACTGCAGACAGTTAGAAATCCGTTATGAAAGACGCAAACTGCATTGAAGACATCCGAAAAATGGTGCGAACGGGTATCAACAGCATGGATGTCAACCGGGAGTACAAACGCCGCATTCACACACGAAATGGTGTCGGTGAGTCAGGCTTGGCTGCTTCACCAATCATCTGAAAGATAGAAAGTTAAATCCCAACTTTCGCAACAAATTTGTGATAAATACTGAAGATTTTGAAATGCTGCAGAATTAAAACTAAATACTAAAAAGTTGTCGTATCGCTGTGGAGAACAGATGTAGAAATTCTGATGTGTACCATTAGTAGCTCGTGCAGATTGCTATAAATTCATATCTTTAATTCTCTTTATTATTTAGTACTAATTATTTAGTACTAATACCCGAAATTTTTATGAAAATACTTGTGTATTATACTGTGAGTTTATCAGGCGTTTTTTGTGTATTATATTGTGAGTTTATCAGGCGAACGAAAAATGTATTGAACGGGGAAGTTAAAATGCGGCCAAGCGATCTAGCAACGATTTTATTGGGCCGATGAAAAGTCTTAGCTGATAAATTGTTTCAGGCCTGGGAAGAAAAGTTTGGGCGGACCTTTCTGGACCTGATGAATTCACTATTCGCTCTATGTAATTGAAAGCAAACTGTAGAGAAGGAAGTATTTTATTGACCCCACATTTGCTTGTGAGAAAATTGGCCCTGCATTACAATATTTTATTTAAGAGTCTTTCTTATTAGGCGTATTGCTGTCGCAGACTAATTAGGATATATGAGTCAATATTTCAATGTTTAAGTTAAGAAGATCTTCTGATTAATCAATAGAAAATACAATATATTAATTGTATTATTAATATAATAAAAAATGTTATCTTATATTCAACATTATATAGAATTCAAAGTATTGGTCTTAAAAGCCTTTTATAGTGTATTAATATATATTATTTATATATTATTAGTGTATTAATATATAGGTTTATAGTGTCATTTATATGAAGTTGAAAGAAAGTCCTCTTTAGCTTCCGACCGCGTATACTACTGAAAACGGTACTGTAAGCGCACTATGAACTCGATAGTTTTCCGATTTTATAATCACCGAATTTAAGAACTCCTACTCGTAATCACCTCTCCTACTCGTAATCACCTCTGATTAAATTGGAAGAACTTCTCGACTTCAGGCTCGACCACACTGCACTCCACCAGCAGGCCAGCATTTCATCAAAATAACGCGACAGATGACCGACCTGGCGTGAATCCGCTCAGAATAGTGCAAGTTTGCCAGGATGTGATGTTACGACGGTGGTAGGATGGTATTACCACTGCGTTCTTCCTTATCTTTGCTTCGCATTGCTCTCCACAAAACTGGCACATTAAAACGTCAAGATATCACGCAGAAATCTGAGTTAGGATTTTCGTCAAACAAATTTGACGAAAGCACTGTAAGTTGGCTTTCCTTGGGTTATATTTGGTCATGAAATTAATAAAGGCTGCGCTTTGTTCATAACTCTGTAATATTCTAATTTAAATTTATATGTTGTATTTGCTATCACTGATACCGATTTCAACGATTCTTGTACTTAAAAACTTCTAGAAAATTACACAGTGGACCTTGAGCAGAAGTTACGATAAAAGCTTTTTGTTGAAGAAGGATGTGAGATATATAACAAACACGAGTAAGATTTTTATGTCAGGATGGTCGTTTATTAATAAATAAATAAAAGGTTAAACAAACCCATAAATGTTTATCTGCGGCTTAAA
The DNA here is from genome assembly GCA_922984085.1 of Sicus ferrugineus. Taxonomy (NCBI): domain Eukaryota; kingdom Metazoa; phylum Arthropoda; class Insecta; order Diptera; family Conopidae; genus Sicus; species Sicus ferrugineus. The sequence continues at coordinate 28,758,825 of OV277350.1, read as the reverse complement.
TATTAAATCCTTCAAAACCAAAGCCAGTTTAGTGCCATTTATAAGCCTTTTCCCAAATTAGTAAAAGACGAAGTTGCAGATGACTTAGAAAATTAATGGGATTCTCAAAACACTGACTAATTTTTGCAGGTTAAGGAAAATCTTTGTGAAAATATATTTAAAGATCAGAAACTCCTTGGGAGACGTTTGTCCCCGCCAAAGAAAAATTTTCTTGGTACCTTGCTCCGTCCTCCTAAAGCATCGAGCAGTTTTTCCAATACTGAGAACATTTTGCAGATATCACATACGAAACGAGGGTTTCATTACAAGATCGTTTATTGATCTAGATAAATATGCATGTTGCAAAAAATTCTAAGGACAGTCTTCCCGTTTGGCGTTTGTAAACTTCCCACGACCAAGTCCAACAACAGCATTTAATCCTTTGCACCCATTCCTTCCTCATTTTTTACGAGTTTAAAAAAACTGCTCTGTGCTCTCTGTGGGAAGTGGGAACAAAAAGTCTTTTCGGTTACCAAATACATTCAGAGGCTTCTAGGTGGAAATATCTGCAACCGGGGCCTCTCTGATTATTAATAAGATATAATAATCGGGGGGGTCGCCTGTCAACATGGGGCTTAAGTTCAGCGCCTAGAGGACTGTCACCAATGTACTTTCTCCGAATGACATATTATGGCTTCAGGCTAAAACGCGTAGTTCAATTCGTCGAAATTTTGGCCATTACAGATTATCGGGACTTAACTACACGACGATTGTGACCTATCTGTGATGGAAGAGGTGGAACTATTCCAGGGATTAAAATAAATCGGGGTGCAGGTCGGACCTTTCAAGGTATTTGCGAGAAGCGTTGAATGTTATCTCAGATTCCTCTCCAGTAAAAGAGTCGGGTCCCATAATACGGAAGGAGCCTTCGCCTCAACGCAGAGTCTTGCCTCAAACCGCAAGCGGTCAAAGTTTATTGTGTTGAGCTAATCATTCCAGATACTGCAGACGCTGTTTGATTCCGCAAAATCAATACCACGGACTTGAAAGTTTAATTAAGCGCGAAGTTGGCTGGCCTCGCAGACCGAAATGAGTTCCGAGGGCTTCCATCGCCTGTTTGTTTCTCAAACTTCTTGAAAGCCTCTTGCGTCGACTTCTCATTTGCATCAACCCATCCTCCCGGGCCAGCACGAGACGCGCAGGGTGCACCAGTGTGCCGATATTTAATGGCAGTAACAATCCCAACACTTTTGTTCGCAACGACGTGCATGAGTGAGCAGCCACAGCAGTCTTATTTCGTAGGGTGTCGAGCAACTCCGGGCACGCGACCTCTGATTCCACACCAACGGAGCCCTTCTGTCCTCGCGCGGCTGGCGTGCCGTTGTTCTTGTCCTCCGATGTGTAGCCGGAATAGCGTCGGCCTTTCAGTGGCATGTGTGCCGCGGAAATCTGGGTACAATTCAGCCAGGTGCATTCGAGGCGAGGGTTCGATTCCCGCTGCTAGTGTGCCGTCGCATGGCAGCGCAGTCGAAGAGCGTTGTGTTGCGATTTCAGCTCTGATTGCCGGCACGTTGCCAGGGGAGACGACGGCTGGCAGGCACCGCTGGCTTGGCACTTAGGACTCGTACACAGCAATTAAATAAGGGTGGAAGCAGGGTTGAGGCTCGCGTGTCTTCCAATTGGAATCCTGAAGGGAAGTTTTCGAAATGGGTTCTACAGTCTCGCAGTTCGTGAGTTTGCAGCCAACGATTGCGAGGTCCCTCCACCCTTCGCGACGTACTCGATCGAACGGATTCGCAAGAAATCTTTCGGGGCTCAAGTAAAGCCGCGGCGGACGGACTCACGCAGCTGAGCCAACGCAGGCCACAAGCACAGTTACTGGTTTCCGCTGCACTGCTACACGAGCGTGTACCGCTAGGGCAACCGTATGCAGTGGCACTTTATTAATGGAATTCACTGCTCTTCAGGGTGTTTCTGGTTCTTCACATTCTGATTCAGAAGGGACGCGCCTCTGCCTTACGACTCGAGTATTCAGATCTGCGGCTCGAAAACCGATTGATTGCCAGTGGCGCATGCAGAACTTGTTGTAAGGGGCGTAGTTTCGGCTGATTCTTGTGTTCTAAAAGAAAATACGTGGAGTAAAACTTTCCTTACTGTAATCTATTTCAAGGGACTCTTTTCTTCGACATTCTTCAGTTCCAGATCCAATCCGGTGGATCTTTAATTCGTCTTGGATGCTCTTAACATTCTGCACCTCGGTGATTTGAGCATATCAAATTTATACTTTCGACAAAGTAATGATCACAGATACAGAGATTATTGATGAAATAGCTCCCAGTATTCCAAGTCGAGAGGCACGACCTAGACGTCCATGTGCGTATTGGGCTTCTTACACACAGACGCGCGGTAAGGCAAACTCCTGTGCTGCTTCTGTGCGCCATGTCAAACGAGATTTCGAAAATTTATACGAATATTATGCGGCACGAAGTGCGCGACGCGGATACCGGAAGCCATGGGGTGGCACAGAACGAGAGGGTGTCGCGCCGTGACTCGCTGCACTGCAGCAGTGCGCCGTGCGGAGGGGATGAACTGCAGCTGGACTGATTCCGCACCTCAGCATAAGCAATCGGCGGCAGTTGCGTCTGTTGTGCAGGACAATGCGCGTGGCCAAGGACGAGGGGCAATCACTCCCAAAGCCGTTGCATGTGCAGAGTTATTTCGATTTTCGGCTCTCAGGCGTATGTTCACATCCAGACGGGTTCCATTCTGTTCGTTGGGTCGGAGTGCGAGCAGCGTTTCTAGTTGCCGAAGCAAGCACTGAAAACCTCCGCCGAGGGGACGCGAGTTGGTGGCCTGCCCTGCCCTACCACAGCCTGCTGTCGACCTGTAACGAATCCTCGACTCCGATCGCCTTCCTAGCCGACGATCGCTTTCGTTAACGGATTCCTGCGTCGGGCATTTTTAAAAACTGATTTTCCACTTGGACGACTCTGCACACGAAGACAGACCGCCCCTCCTGCACACACAGCAAGAGCGCAGAACTCAAAGCGTAGCAACACAGGCCGAAAATCCTGATACAGCACAACGCGTGCCACGCCGACCATAGCAGTGCTCGGGGAGTTCTGCAGACACGAGCTCGTGACTCATGCGGAAGATTGTGAAGAGACCTCGTTCACGTGCCACTTTTCACTGCACGGCGTTGTCAGTCGCAAGGAATCGAAAGCTCCGTCGCATGTTTCTCGGTGACCACGGTGAATCGCGACGACTGCGGCGAGAGCGTGCAACAAGACACGCACCCGACTTTCCGGACGCACCTCCACAAGACGACTGCCAAGCGACGGGCTTCCGTCTTGAGAAATGGCCTGGCATCTCTTTAGAACTCCACAGGCACGTCTTGCCTTCCATCCCTTACGAAGAGTCGCTGTTGACGCAAGGGTGAGTCTCGTCTCAGACGCTTTCTTGTGCACAGCGTAGGGGTGGGTTCGAGACGCGACTCACCCTTGCCTTGTGCTTCGCCGAAGAGGAAACACGAAGGCGACTTCAAGAAATTCCATTGGACGAATGCACGTTGTACACACGTAGTTCGCCGCACTGTGCGAGCAACACGTTCCAGCCTTTGTTACGTCATGCGTTTATTACACGTGCCAAGTGCTGCTTATCGGAATTCCCGCTCTCCCCGAGAGCATTAGGTCAGAATCGCTACTTTAAGGGTTCTTTCTCAGCAAGAGGACCTTCGAAAAATGTCTCAATTTGCGATATTTCGTCCTCTTCACTGAGAAACCTTCGACAATCTCATTTGATTTGTTCGTCCCGCAAATTCGAATACGAGACGATGCCGCGGCTGCACTTGTTCGGGAACGAATTCCTTAAATACGAGGGCGGATTCAAGTCTCGCTTCGTTCTCGCTTTCGTTTATGTGACGATCTGCGTTAACGATCGCCGTACAAGTTCGTTCTTGAATCCACTAAAGATTGATTAACGATGCGGGAATGAGTTCGAGAACAAAGTTACTTGCATCCGGTCTCAGTTTCGTTCGCGAATCGTTAACGAACTCGAAGACGAATTCGAAAAAATATTTCGAGACGAGCTCTCTACGAAGCCAAGAAGACTTATTTCGGAATTCTGAAGTCGAGGAATTATTCTCTTTTTAAAAGTACAATAATATTTCAAATTTTTTGGAAAATTTATTTTTTTAAATTCAAAACAGTCCAGACAGATTTGTCGGTTGCATAACGAATTCGAGACGAATTCTCCGAGGCGGTATGACTTCTCGCCTTCGTAACGAATTTGAAACGAATCTGATTTTAAAGCGAGTGCGGACTCGCTGGTTGTTGCTGGGTAGCTACGAGTAATGCAGGGCTATTTAAAATTTTCACTCCAAATTGTTTATTTTTTGCCGGATCGGACGATTAAGGAAATTACGACAACCTCGATTGTTACCAGAATCCAGAAGAATCTGACGCGTTTGATCAACCGAATTTTGTCAAGGTTGATGGCACTTGTTTGGTCTTTAAACAATCTCTCGTCTCAGTTGTTTATTACATAAGATTTCTTTGCTTACTCCGTAGACAGGTAAGAAACTCACAGGACAGGAACTCTGGTCTTCTTACCTGTTCGTTGCTCTTTCCTTGCCGCGTGTCCTTCATGCCCGGTTTCCACACCTAGTTAATTAGGGATTTTCTGATTGTTCAAACAAAAAGTTAAAAACCCTCCGAAAATGGTTTTCAGTTCCAGCTGTGGTCGCTATTCCTCCGACTTGCTGGTTCCACTCAGTCTACATTGTCGCACACTGCTCACCCTATGCACACAAAGCAATACATGTGTACCGGAATACATTGACCTCTGCGCAAATAAATCGAAGTGCCGAATGAAAGACAGCCGTCTGAGTAGCGTTACGTGGTGTCAGCTGCCGCCGGCTCTGCAGCCAAGATTTCGCATCCCATTATCAACCCCGACATTCCTTGGCTTTTGGAAATGCAGTCGCAGGCCTCGCCAACCCTCTGCGCCAACTCATTTACAATTCCGTTGTAATTCACCGCAGTTCAGTCCCAGGTAGTTTTCACGCGTACGGCACGCTTCTCGGTTCCAGCGCAGCAGAGACACGCGAGTCACCACCGACTGAACGAAGGACTCCGGTAGAGCGGACTTCAGAACCAGCACAGCTTCCAGAGTCCCTTGCCAGACCTTCCAACCGTGCACGCAACTCGCCGCGTTACACAATACGTGATAGCAGCCCTCACCCCCCGAAGCTGCAATGAAAGCAGAAATACAAACTTGGTTTGCAACACACACACTTTACGCCGCGTGTCAAATTGTAATTTTCAAGCCGGAGTTCGCTACATCAGTGCAGACTTTGCTGCTTCGGACGGACGGCAGCGTCAGATCGACTCAGGAGGTGACACTGAGCACGGATACTTTGCTTTTAACTTTCCGTTGTGCACCCTCCGCGTTACCAAGGGAGGAAGGACAATGCAGTCAGGATTGCAGTAGAAATGGGGCACAGTAATCGTATCCACTGCGAGAATTCAAGAGTTCATTTCCATGTAGTTAGTAAGTGAACAATACTCCTCGCGTATTTTACTTGCTATTATCATCGCTAAACCGGTCGGGGTGAGTTTAGCGTGCATGCGATTTCGTCCTTTTATGAAGATTCGCAGTTATATTTCGATATTTTCGTTTTGTCGCAACAAGAAAGCCGTTGCAGGAAAGCCGCGCACGAAGTTAACTCTTTGAAGGTGCGGAAGGATATTTGGATAGACGACAATACGGGAGAGATTTGATGTAGCCATTTGAGGAAAATCTCCCAACGAAGTTGGAATGTTTTAAATTAAAGGGTTTAATTAAGTTTAATGCGAAGAAATTATAATTAAATTACAAATTGCATAATAAACTGAAACAATAAACTCGTCTTAGAAGCGTAGAAAATCATCCTGGCTGACCTTACCCACCTTTGTCGAGACCAGCTTCATCGAGCATTTCACGCAGCCCCTCGTTCGTCAGAATTTCAACCACAGTTCGTTTGCCACGCGCCTAAGATTCTTAAAGGAAATCTTCCCGTGTTATCATTACCGAAGAGACGAAAGGCTCTGAGGATGTCCTCCGTGCTATCCTTCGTCCCCTCTTCGTCGTCATCAGCTGAAAGAAGGAAATGCGTCCGGTGCATTAAAGGAAATGTCAGAAATACTAAGTTCGCCACAGTTTGTAATCTGAGTGGCGATTCTTTATTGGATCAACGTTGTGTCCGTTTAACTGGATTAAATGGGACTCTTCATTTATTCTGCGCTTGCTAATAATATTTCGCATTTGAAATCAACGTGCAACAATGGTAATTTGGTTATCCTTACTCATAATTTAGAACCTACAAGTGAGTAGAATGATAAAAAGGTTTTGAATTCTATTCTTTCTTCTACTCATCTTCATAACTTCTCTATATCGAATAATGGCATTGCTAATCTTAATAACTCAAAACTGCCGGATATTGATGGTTCATCCCCTCTTATCCCAAGAAAGTGCTCACGGACAATAGTAGAGCCCTTGAATTTACTCTTTAATGATTCTCTGAGTTCTGGTACATTTATTAATCAATAGAAGATTGCGTGTATTACTGCGATATTTAATAGTGGATATAAATGTGACATTTGTAATTACATAGCTATATCTAGGCTCTCTTGTGCTTCTAAGCTTGTTGAGCATATCATAATAGATAATTTATACTATGTTGTGAAGAATTACATTTGCCTCAGAAGCATAGTTTTTTTTCTGGTTGTTCTACAGTGACTAATTTAGCAAATTTCACGAACTATCGTATAAATTCTTTTGAAAAGCACTTACTGTACTTTAAAAAGGCTTTTGATAAGGTGTCTCATAAAGCTCGTTTAGCTAAATTAGAGAAAATGGGATTTCGCGCACCTTTTCTGCGTTAGCTCGAGTCTTATCTCAACTTCTTCGCAATTTTGACCTTGAATATTTTCAAAAAATACTGCACTTGTCATCTTTGTCTGCAAGCTGTACTTGTCGTCTCTCAAAATTCAACTCGCTTATCAATCGAACTGTATCTGAATCTTAATATAATGTAATCATAATAATCTAATATGTAGATAGTAATTCATAAATAAATAAACAGCATATTTGTAAATCTTGTTGTATAATTATTATCAAAGCTGAAAAGAGCTAATGCAAAAATGCGAAGTCTGCAAGAATAAATAGCTGTAAATCTTGTAATATCTTTTTTAGCTTTCGCAAAATAGTACATATTTAGAAAAATTAAGTGCAACGAAGTCAACAACAAAATCCACTTGCCCTTGCGCACAAATAATGTCAAAACACTACATACCGATCAGAAAGGCAAAAAAGCTGTATCCAGAAACAGAAAAATTCTCCAACAACAAAATACACAGTGGCTTCGGTTTGTGAGAAATTCCTGTTTCTTACTCACCCGAACTTCGGTTTGCTAGCCATTGTATTTACACTTCACTTCCTGTCAAAGGTCATGTATGAATTTCTTGGGTCCGCTCTGTCGACGTAGATCAGTTGGCTGCGTAATGCTGCGGTAAGAATCCGGAGTTCTCTTCTCAAGAAAATTTTACGCTCTTTTTTCACATGCAATCTCTTGAGTATAAAAGCTCTTTGCTTTGCCTTCATAGAAGTATCTCTTGTATACTCTAGTATATCTGTTTTACAGTCTCTCTTCTAGAGACTGTAAAGCAAGTATATTTATTGCATAACAGTCTCTCGAAGATCGAAGAAATATTCAATCACTCATGTTTACATTGTTTATTATATGTAGCAATATTGATTGTCTATTTTTATACCCTACACCCGAAGGGAGTGGGGTATATTCACTTGGTTCTTCCGTTTGTAACGCAGAGAAGGAGACGAGATAGATATAGAAAAGTATATATATTCTTGCTCAGCGTCACCTCCTGAATATAGCCCTGTCCGTCCGTCCGTCTGTCTGTCTGTTGAAATCACGATTACGAGAGAACGAAAAGAGATATCGCGATGAAATTTGGCACAAATATTCTTTGTTATGTAGGGCTGTTTGGGATTGAAAATGAGCGAGATCGGTAAACAGCCACGCCTACTTTACATACGGAATGTAAAGGCACCTCGTTTCAAAAAATATTAAAATCTGAATATTTCATAAACCGTGTGAGATATTAAGGTATAATTTTATTCCGGAACATATAGCGTCATTACTAAACTGTTTGAAAAAATGGGCGTGCCACGCCCACTGATAACAATATCTTGTGAACAATATCTTGTTGGCAATATCTAATGAACGGTATAAGATATTAACACGATATTTTATCACGAGGTATCTACACGTATTACCAATTTAGGCGTGGTCCGCCCACTTATACAAAAGTTGTCAATATCCCATACACGGTTCAAAATATTAATACTCGTTCGTAATTCTATCTATCAGTACCTAGAGACATTACAAAAACATTTGACCGAAATGGTCGTGGTCCGACTACTTATACAAAAGTTGTTAAGTGGCGAAATTATTTTTGTCAGTTACTCGGGTGTAGGGTATTTAGATTTCGGCCAGGCCGAAGACAACACTTTTACTTGTTTTACATACATATCAACCGCGAACTGATGAAACAATCGTCGGCATTTCAATATGTGATTGTCTTCGTTTCGACGAATCATCAAACTATATGCATAAAAGTTCATAGAGCTGAGCTTTTTGTTTGATTCTTGACCTACAAATATGAATTATAAAATTTGGTTAGGAATTGAATTGAAAAACATTTAATATCGTTGTTACGCACTGGTTAATGGATTAATCATCTTGATCGAAAAATTATATCCATCCACTCCGCGACAAAATAGCAGCGGGTATTGTAACGCATCGTACGAACGATGTGTTTCGCAAATACGAACGGACGAACAGACGGCAAATACGCTGAAGATTCTCACCATTGCGACGTCGAAGCACAATATCTCGAGACACCAAATTCTCGCCAACTACAATGGCAACTTTATTCAACGTCGGTGCATTGAAGCACCTTTCATGCTCGCCTGCTGGTCTTTTGTCTGCTCTGATCACTATCTTATGATCATCCGAAGGCATTATTTCTAGTGCAGTCTTGAACAATTTGACCATTTGATTATGTTCGTGTAAGAGTTGTCCTTCGCCGAATCGACGAAGTCTCTTAATTAATTTATTATTATTAAACCAAAAGAAAGTTTTTGTTGTTTGAACTAGTTTTAATACTTTTTTTGTATATAACATTAAAAAAGTCGCAGACTTCATTTCAGCCGTAAATGTATGTGCAATATAGCGTGTGTACAATATATATAGCGCTTTTACTGCATACTGGTTTCGTCATATGGAATTTTTTCTAAGACCAGAAACCGCAAATTTTTCTTTTCTTCTCTGATTGAATGGGTTCGTCGTTTTCGGAATTATTTTCAGATACACTTGCAATGTTTCGCTTAGCAGTGGTTGTCAAGGCTAACACTGTTTGCCTCTTATTTAGCGAGGATTTCGCAAGACTGCAATGTGGTCCCTTCAAGAAGGCTTTGCTGCTCAGTGGTTTTTATTTTTTAGCATACATGTTATGAATATAAATTATATAACTGTTAATAAATGCCATATTTAACATACCGCAGAAAGCACACACAGGCCATCGGTTGGTTTTTCGGGAGCATGTCAGCACTGAGCACATCTGATCAAAAGTGTCGACACCAGTCTGCTTCGAAGGTTATACTATATAATTATGTTGAGATTGCTGAAGTAAGCTCGGGGGAATATTGCCCTCCTCTACATCGGAGCTTTCTTCCACATCGGATGAAGTTTCATGACCAGTCTCTCTTTGCACGTTTTCAATCATCAGTACTTTCAGTGTACTTACAGTAAACGCAGGGTCAAAATACAACTTCTATGACCGAGTTCCACGAGATGACTAAATCGATTGAGAAGGTGATTCTGAGCAAGAATATATACTTTTCAATACCTACCATGCCTTCTTTAAGGTGTTACAAGTAGAAAAATTAACTGGATATACTCTTGTTCCTCTTGGGTTTAGGAATATATATTTTTCGTGTGTTTAATTTATTTATTTCCTATTAATTATTTTTTTCATTTGTATAAGTAAAGTATTATTTCAATTATTTAAATATATTAATATTCAAATTCAATTATTATTAATTTTTAGCCAAATAATAACATAATTATTAGGTAAATATTAGCATTTGCTATATAATACCAGAGTGGACCAAAAGTTCGTTTACATTTCAAATGATTTACATTCAAGGAAACTAGTTATGTGAGATGAAAACTGTTAATTTATTATTAAAGTACACAAATAGGGATTTTATTTTTTAAAAATTACATCTTCCATATGTGATACTTGACTATTTTGACACTGCTGCAACCTGGAGCGGAAATTTTCAATGACGGCCTCACAAGTGTTTCGTGAAATGTTTTGCATTTCCTCTCGAATATTTTCCTTTAATTCCTCTAGGGACACTGGGTAGCTGTTGAAAACTTCACTTTATCCCCCCAAGAAAGAAGTCCATTGGGGATAAGCCCGGGCTACGAGGTGGCCAGTTAATGTCACCTCTTTTGGATATCACTTTTTGTCCAAAAATTTCGCAAACAGCACTTAACGAGTTGTTGGAAGTGTGGCATGTTGCCCCACCTTGCTGAAACCACGATCGTTGATTAAAACCATCGAAATCCTGAGAAAAAGTTCTGTAGCATGGCAATATACCGCTACAGATCAAATTTAAACGGACTTATGGTCCACCCTGTATAAAACTGTTAAAAACAGTTTCTTTGGCTGTTTAAACATAAAGCTGTATTGTATTTTTTACATTTTATAAAGGTCTGTCCTAAACAGCCGAGAAGTTTGCATCGTGACCGATTGCCATTTTTATGCAAAAATGCTTTACCTACACTGCTATAGCGGTATATTCAAAAAATGCAATAAAATGCAACGCAATCTGACTGAATAACCGTTGTAATGGTCTTTGAAAAGGTCAGGTAAACAAATTTACAAAAGGCTTATCTGTCCTTTTTTTCGACCCATTAACGGTTTCGAAACCGTTTACCATCATAAATTCGCTAAAAAATTCTGAGGAAAACTCATTACCTAAAACCCTTTACATTCATTTCAATTTATTACCCCTATGATTGGCACCCACAAATGTATCACATCCCTTCATATTCTTTATGCATTCGGCATAGGCACACTGAAGAAAAGTATGAGGCTATGCGCACTGATGCATATATGAATCGTCTTCATTTATGACCGCTGCTACTAAAGTATAATTATTTGATTCAAATTTTATAGACAATTTGCTAAAACCTACCTATCCATCTTGCAAATTTATATTTTTATTGTAGGATTTTTGTGTATTTTCTACAAATAATTTTGGTTCAAACATTGTCAAAAATTATAAATTCGCAAAAAAATATTTTTTCAGATTGACCGTGTTTTTATATTTATTTATAATTTAACAATAAACCACAAAACGTATTAGAAGTTTTAATTGATTAATTTTTAGAGATTATTTTCAGCGTACAATTAATTTTGCATCAACCTAGTGATTTTAGAGAGCATTTTTAAGACGATTCATATATGCACCAATTCTCGTTTAAGGGCTGTGCCTTAAACACAATTGAAAGCACTAAACACTAAACACAAAATCAGATGTTAAAATTACACAGGCTCTTATGGGAATCATTTATCTGAAGAAAAAGATAATTTATCTGAGAACAATTGTCCATAGATAAAAAGACAATGGCTTCGGGTTAGATCTATTTCTAATTTGACACACACAAAGTGCTCTTCTTCTTCTTATATAGTAAGAAGTTACTATATCAAATTCTATATAGTAAGAATTTATCATATCAAATTACTTTTTGATAGAGTAAGAGTAAGCAGCAAAAAGGGTAACAAGAAGAAACAAACCGAGAAAAAGCAAACTCTACAGTGACAGACGTTCTTTACTTGTTTGCGGTGACGCAAGGAAAATAATAAAGAAAAAGTGCAAGGAGTTTGCTGTCAGCTGGGATTATAAATTAGAAAACTCGAACTTGCAGTGAAAAACAGTCTTGTCTCGTATTTATCCAAAGCAAACATCCTGTAAACATCATGGCTCGCGATCAAGTTGGTGGTGAACAAAAGAATAACGGCCTTAAATATAAGATCTACAAAGTCCAGAAGGCTAACATGAAGGGAGCCTGGGATCAGTTCTACACCGAAGGCACGTGCATTGTGATCAAGGATATGAAGGCCACCTTTCACGCTGTGAGTTTCGACCCGGAGAAGAAGGTATTGAAGATTGGAAAAAAACTGAAACAGTGATTTTCTACGCCTAAGAGGAAAATGAGCGCATATTAAACAGGACTGGAGTGGTCAGGATTCCTGTTGGTTTATTACAAATATGTAAATGTAATTTACTTGTATTTTTTTCGCATTAAACTTAATTTAAACTTGAGGATAAAACATTCTGAGACTTTGTTTTGGGTGAAAGTGGGCACAAAACTGCCTTTGTTCAGTAAGACAGTTTGTGATTTGAGGTGGGCGTGATCAGTTACGAAATTCTATTCCGGCAGATTTCAGAGCTTTTAGGAACCTTCTAAGGTATATTTTTTAACTCTGCGAATGTAAGGTATTTAGATTTGTCCTGGTCAAGGATAACCTTTTAACTAAAATGAAAAATGAAAGTAAACCGGCTCATCAGGCAACAAAAACTGTAAATACTTATTATTAGTTAGTAAGTTTTTGCTAGTCAGTAAGAATGTGAATCCATAGACTGAATTAAAAAATTAATGAAATTAAATGCGTCCAGTGCATTAGAGGAAATGCGCAGAGCTGAGACGTAATCATTACTTTCGGAATTTAATTCCACCTTAATTACAATTCCAAAGAATTAGGAATTTGGAATTGAGGTTCACTCAAACAAAACTATTAGAATGGATAGAGCCTTAATTCCTTTTGAAGGAAATGGAATTTGGAATTAAGCACATCAATTACTTTAAAGTATTGGAATTTTAAAACGGCAATTACAAGAAATCGGACTACTTTGTTTGAATGAACCTCAATTCTTAAAGTGTGAGGAATTTTCTTTTGTATGGCAGATGAAACCAAGCTCAGGGAATGCACCCTATCCATGCACAGCATTTGTTGGTTCCGAAGGGATGACAGTTTAGTGGTACGGTGGAGGAGGGAGTAGTGACGGTTTACACTTCGCTTAAAGGTTTCGACACTGTAAGTGGTTGGGAAGACATTCGCAGGGAGATTATTCCACAATCTAACGACGCGACCGAAAAACAAATTCTTACGATAATGCGTGGTTCGTTGGAACGGAATCGCGACATAAAAGGGGTGCACCACTCTGGAAATCCGAGTAGTTCTGCTAAATACCTGAACTGGAGGAATCAGCTGGCTACTTCAGAGGAACATTTACCATGAAACCACACCACAGTAAAGGTGAAATAATGATACACACCCTACATCACGACGACGCTCCAAAGTTTCAATAGAGCTGGATACCCTACTGTCCCCTATAAGTTTTAACGCACGACATTGGACACGGTCTAGGAGCTGAAGATATGTTCGCGAAGCTCCCGACCATATATGCGAATTGTACTCCATATTCGGACGGATATAGGTGGTGTAGATACAACGGAGATCGGTTGGAGTGAAGTATTTCTTACACCGCTTAAGAAAGCCTAAGCACTTGGCTGCTTCTTTCGACACGTCAAAAATGTGATCGTTCCAGCGAAGATCGCATTGGATTGACATGCCCAGAACATCAAGATCCTCCGACTCATTAATATCTACACCACCCGTATTTAGAGATGGGAAGTTGTCACCAGCCAGACGCTTGTGGGTCAACAAACAGCATTGGGTCTTCCGCGCATTAAAATCGACCCGATTCGCTCGACCCCACTCGTGAATTTTGTTAAGGTCGGATTGGAATGTGTCATTCATAATTCTGCATTTTCTAGAGATATCCAGAATAGAGGGACGCCTGGAGAATGAATATGAATTAAAAATGCTGGTGTCATCAGCAAACGAGTAGACGGGGTTTGATGTCAATGACAGGTCATTGTAAAATTTGTTTGAATTGAAATGGATTTTGCCCAGCTCTGGAAATGGGTCCAGTGCATTGAAGAAATTGCTCCCGGTGCACTCCTTACCGACTGCGTCCATCCTCGATTTCCTCTTTCGTCGAGTCGAAGCTTAAAGTGCGAATGGCGACCTTCAGCTCCTTGACTTCGATGAAGAACTTGCTAAATTTCTTTAATTTGTTGAATATTAAAGAAGAATTTGTTAAACTTCTTGATGAAAGTGCAACAAAAAAGTAGGCTTACATTTTGCAAAGGTATTATTCCGCATGCGTGTAGAAGAATAAAACACCAAATCAGCCGCCTCTCCCTCACAAGGATTTTCTGGATCCGCATCGGCGTGGTTATCAAGCACTTCCGCCCAAACCATTTTAAATACCAAACTGCTTTTGTTCTTTACAAACAACTCCTGTTGCTGTATAAATGTTAATTCAATTCTTAATAATATCATTTGGATTTTTATTGCTTCATTAAATACATATTTTTTCATCTAAACCTGTAAAGGCTTCCATGCATTTTATGACAATAACTTGGAGTTGAAGGTTGAGGTCCAAGAATGTTTTGAGTTTAAGCTTAAATTGAGTTTAATGCGAAAAAAATACGAGCAAATTACAAATTACATTTGCAAATTTGATAGTAAAGTGGGGTGAATAGGAATCCTGAAAACTCCGAAATAAGCAATCTGCAATAAGCAATCGACTGCACACGTTCTCAATTTCCTTCTTCTTCGGCTCGAAGCCCAATCGCGATGGCGACTTTCAGTTCCTCGACCTTGACAACGCGAGTTCATCGGCGTCGATCGAAAAAATCGAAGGCTTCCTTCATGTCAGCTTCCTGTTCGTTGGAGAGCTCAAATATAGGCCCAGACTTCTTTCATCCGCCACCAGGACCACTTCTCTGTGAAAGTTTCTCCACCTTCACATGGAAACAAGGATATTTGCCATGCATAAATACGAGACGAGACTTTCACTATAAGTTCGAATTTTCTATTTTTAAATTCCAACTTACAGAAAGCTTCTTGCTGTTTTTTCCTTATTATTTTCATTGTATTTCCACACTTACCGTAAACAAGTGGAAAACGTCTGCCTTCCTTTTTTTCGGTTTGTTTCTTCTTGTTGCCCTTTTTACTGCTTTATCTTATCATTTTATAATCGTTGTTAAAGTTAACGAATTTTTTAACTGAATAATCTGCAAAAATCTACTTGTTTCATTACTAAAACAGAGAAAAGTTGGTAATTAATATCACTTTAGACATAGGATTGCAAAAGTTGTATTTTAGTTTAATTAGAGCAAAGAAGGAAAATCAAAACACAAAGTTAAATTTTACATAAAAATAGTATTCTAAATTGTCGGATAATGAATTTCTGGGGAAAATGAAAAATTAACTTTTAAGTCCTTCTTAGATCTGGCAACGCGCACACATTGTATTTCATTTCCGCTTTCTTCTTAGTTAGAACTTACATTAGAAAGCCGTTTTCCGTTTCTTTCATAAAATATCTAATATCTAATAAATTAAGCTATTACAAAAACGCGTTTTGTTACGGCCACAATAAATACAAAAGTATTTCACGAGATTTTATACTAGACACTGCCGGCGAAAGCAAGTCGAGTAGACGAATATTTTCAGCTAAGAGTTGGGAATGCCAGAAGCGGCTACAAAATTTACTTCATTTAAGTAAATAATGACTACTTTAATTTATATAAGTTAATTTACCTTAAGTTTATAATTTATTTTTTAATTTTTTAGAATAATAAAATTTAAAAGTCAAATCTAACGTTTCGGCTTACTGTACGCGGATCGCAATATGGATTCAAGCTCATGTGACCTCTTAATCTGCGTCCAACGAAGTGAAACTGATTTATTCCCGATTTACTTAACGATCGTTTTGACCTGTGAATAGCTTCTGGATTATGTAATGCAAACTTAAAAAACAACCGATTTTTTTAAATAAAAAATTTATTTCGTTATTCTGCCTTTACTTGTTACATAAATTAAGTATTCTAAAATGTAAATATACTTGTGTTTCCCGATGAAGGGTGGGGGAAAGACGATCAAAACTGAAAGTTACAAATTCAAGAGTAGTATGTTTCTTATCGCTTTAGACAGATATATCAGATTGTTTTTATTGTGTTAAAACTGTTAGTAAAGAGCTGCATCATTTTACCAACTTGTTTTCGGGAAAGTTAACTCCGATCCATTCTCCCCGACCCTTCAACTGTTTTCTACTTCGAGTAGAGTGAGGCAGACGCGGCAACACATCGCGCATTCGCTTGAGCACCGCAAGGACGTAATTCGGTGCAGTTCCAAAGAAGTTTTACAGGAAGTATTCACACAGGACATCTCGGAGGGTTTTACGAAGCTGCATCTTTAGCAAGATTTGTGCTCCGCCGATTTGCCTGAATCTACTCGAAGCACGAATAGTTCTATTGAGTTTAGTTAGAACAAGTTTGTTATTGTTATGTATTGAGTTAAGTTTACAAGGATGATTTCTGGTTTGTTTACAATGTTTACGTAAGTATTTCAACTGAACTTGTGAATGAATGCGTGTTCGTACAATTGCTTCGTCATGTTTCGTTACAATTGAATTCTCCCATATTTTGATAAGTGCACTTGCCAATTTTAACTGTTGCTGTTAGTCTATTAATCTGTTTACCGCTAACATTAGAGAAACTCCTGATTACAGAATTTCAAGAATCGATAAACTGCGGAAATGAAGCTTGAGCCATTTGCTCTTACTTCCTTCATTTCGGCATGTCGCTCAGTTATTTCAGTGATTTCATTAGACTTGATGTAATTGAATTAGTTTGTAAAAAAGCTGCGATTACTATTCTGCAGAATTTGTAAAGTGCGGATTTATTTGAAGATGCTTACACTATATTTCCTAAATTTAACGTTTTATAAATATGTGCAATTACTGAAGAAGTCAATTATCAACGCATATTAAACATAAAAAAACTTTCGTAACCTTAAGAAAGAAATATTAGGAAAAACGTGGCCCAATATCGAAAAGCGAAGAATCACGTCGTGCCAAGTTAAAATCTCTTTTAATTTTCTAACGCATGCATAGAAATAACTGTTAACAAAGGAGTTTATTACTTCATTTCTACGTAGATTTGCTTAATTTTCAACTAACATGCATTCACGCAGTACAGACCACCATTCTAACATATTAAAGAACTAATCAACTAGGCAATTTTTTTAATTAGTCGATTACTAGCTTACTTTGATTATGAAGAATCAAAACGTAGAAAAATTTACGCTTGTGAAAAGCAAATCTAAAAAATTTTTCAGACTAAATTCGGAGATTAGTTGCAAAAAGAACAAGCAGAGCGATTAATCATCTCAAATTTCTCGCAGGTTTCTTCGCTGTTTGCTTATTGTTGGTTCTCTTCAGTTGTTGTGCCTTTCGTGGACTCCTATTTAAACTAACTTAACTAGCGCTACATCTATGAGTTACGTGTGGATTTTACTTGAATACAAAATAGTCTATTTCTAAGCCTAGTTTACTATTCTGCTTTAAATCTTTAACTGCATCTCCTAGTCAGATTAATGCCTTTAATTTTTCTTTACCGCTCAGCCTTTCGTAATCATGCTTTCAGTTTTCCTTGCGTTTTTACTGGTTTTAAATTGGCACAGACTTTGTTAAGTTACTGGAATTCATGCTAGCAAAATACCATTTACGCCTATTCACCATTTTTATAACTTTCAACACAGAAAATGTGTTAGTTTAGAAATTCATGCAATGTCAGCTTTGAGAAAAGTAGCACGAAATCAAAATTAGCATTTCATCCGATACTTCAGAGTGAATCAATTGAATGAAATTACCAACTGATGGTACGCAAAAATAAAAGCAACTTGCGAAACACGTATAATCCGCACAATTTTAGTTCACAACGAAGCTAACCTGAAGTTTTTAATACAGCAATTTTGATAGAAATTTGGAAATGAGAAATTCAACTGCTATGTATTTGGATTTTAAAGTTTTATAATTCACGAAGATTGAAAATTATCCCCCATTCAAGATTGAAGATGCACCTACAATTGAAAACGTTTAAACGACTGCGACACGCCTTTTTTTATTTTACTAAGCAAAAATTACATTTCTCTAGCATATCAGATATCCGAACGTAAACAAAAATCCTTAATCAATAGTCATAAATAGCGACTACGAGCAAATAGAAGTAAGGAACGAACTATACTGCTTTTCTTGTAAATAGAAAAAATAGTTTCTCGCTCTGCAATCAGAGCTGTAACAATAACAATTGTAATTATTATTTTCAAACTACTATTATTTATAATCCTAAAACTGCTCTGCACTGCCAAACTTAATTCTCGCGTGGTTATGATCCAAAAACAAGTTATTTTTTTAATTATTCGTCTAACTTGGTTCGTTTGAAGGGAAACACTGAAAATAGGGAAATATTTTCACGATTTTGACTTCTTTCGATTACGTTTGGATTATTTGGAAAATAACTAAATTCAAAGTAATAAAAAACTACAATAACTACAGTATCATTGTTTAACATAATCCGCATAATGAGCGTAAAATCGGCATAAAAGTACTAAAAAGGTAAAACTATTATTAAAACAAAATATTCTTCAATTATTTTCCAAGCGCAAATTAACAAAGTGATAGATTTCTTCATGTATTTGCAAGGATAGTCCAGCAAATTAGATTACTTTACTCTGTGCCCAATTAGAGGCATTAACTCGCAAACTTCATAATTTTCAAAAACAAATATTACCTACAATACAAATAAAGCAACCAAATCAATTCAAACAAGATTTGTTACATCTATAAATATAACAACTTAAACTTAAAAATATATTGTTGCGTATATTTTGGCTTTTTAGAAATACGCGTTACTCCACTTAGTTGTTGTCGCTTTAATCAAACGTTATTTATAGTTCATTTAACCTTTTCGAACATCATTTAATTTGGTTTCATTTTAACTATTCATTTAAATAAAATAACTTTTGTTCTGTTATTCATTTATGTAAGTTAATTTCTATAAAATGTTAGTTGCAATAAAGCCCTCACAGCTTCACACATTTCTTAATTTACGGCTTTTATATTGAAATATTTTACAGCACAATGCTTGAGGTCTGCAAAATGCTCACAATGTTTTAAAATATTCATGTTTGAAGATTCCATTCCTAATTTTTACACGTAATATCCAAGCAAGCAACTTTTAGTACAATATTTAAAAAGATCTACATACACCCTGGTAACTGAGCTGAATTTCTAAAATTTAAACTGTTGCACTTTTTTTGTGAGCATTTGGAGAAACTTAAAGCGTATCCAAAGCATACGATGCTGTTCGCTTTTTAAGCATATAAAAAAAATCATATTAATTTTCAGAGATTTTCGCACCCTGTTTTAGCTTGTACTTCACAGCGCATAATGCAAATGAGATACGTTTGTTAAGATACATTCCCAGAAACATGCAGCGCAGATTCGAATAATGTGTGCTATAATAATCGTGATTGCTTTTTTACAACGCATTTGCTATTTACAATCGAAGTTCTGCGCGCGTCAACTGCGTGTTTCCGTTAAACTTTTTAAAGTGTTCGCATTATTAGCTCAAACTGATTAATCTCGGAATATGCATTTTGGTCACGAGTTGAACTGGCGTAGTGCCTTGTGCAGGGCTTTCAAATCAAATATATGAACTTTTAAATCAAGTATATGAACTTAACGCGTTCTCTACAGAATCATCCACCGTTCAAATGCAGCAACAAACTTGTGGATTTCATTGAGGCAAATACATATTAAGTTACAAATACATCGAGTAACTTAAGCTAATGTGTTTGCTGGGTTTACAACAGTCAACATGCACGCATAACCTCACTCTGTAGCTTCTCACTCAGTAGCTACCCACTCCGTAGCTCTTCACTCAGTGGCTCCAGTAGGTGGCTCTCGACTCACACGTTCTACTTAGCGTCACGTGTGCCTGCTTGCGCCGCAGCTGTGCTACCCGACTGGTACCCCGTGGAAGCGAATGCTTGTGGCAGGGTGTCGTAGCGCCTATAGTACAGCAGGTAGGGTACTCGCGGCATGTGTGGATGCAGTACGTTCTGCTCACCGACCGGCTTCACGGAGCTGTCGTCGAAGCGCAGCCAGTTGGAGTAGCCAGTGTGGTATACGTCGGTTATGTAGTGGCCCTTGGAGGCCTCCTTGCCGTCGTGATATACAACAGCGAACAGCCGGTACGTGCGCTGTTTCTGAGAGTACTTCTTTGAAGCCAGAATTTCTGCACGGGAGCGGAAGAACGAGATATTTTAGAAAAATATCGCCGCTGTATTCAAGGGATGCTTACTTGGATCAATCTTCAGTTCCACTGGAAACTCGACAGTTTTTAGAATTTTGGTGCATCCGTCAGACCTGTAATCAAACCACTTCAGATGCAATATTAACACCACCGGCAGCTTCTCCAGCGTCATCTGCTGCCAAGCTACGACCTCCTGCTTGCTCTTGCTGCCAGTGACGCCTTCAAGTTGGTCGCGTCCCACCAAAATCTCGAGCGCTTCTTTGACCGAAGCCGCTTTCTGTAACGTACGTTTCCATTAGTGGTTTCCACCTCGGGTCCTCCTTAAACTCACCTCGATGTTCAATTGTAAAGTGAAAAATGGCTGTATGACGTCCGTTGAAATTTCGCCCTCGCGTTGCAAACGCGAACGTAACTCCCCACGGAATATGTCGCTCAATGGAGTGCGTCCGAAGTCAGTCTGGCGTGTCACGCTGCCTTTGTTGCGATTGTTGCAAATCATCTATGGGAAAAAAGCATAAAAACCGCCACGTTTCAAGTGCTAAAACAGTTCCTACCTGCCAGGCGTCGCCGTCTTCGTTTTCCGACTGAGGATCGTGGCCATTCTGATCACCTGGCTTGGCGACTAGTTTTATAACCTGTAATTTGTTAATCGAAACAAATCAGATATCTAAAGGCATTCTTTAAATGTACCGATGCACACCTCTAGCATTTCATCATTGAGCTTGTTGAGTACGTAGCCCAGGAACTCTTCAGCGTCCTCCTGACGGCCTTCTACATGCTCGTCTCGGCTCTCGTTCCACAGTCTGTAAATTTCTGTGGGCTCGAAAGCCGAGTCGCACTGAAGCTCGCTGCCCTGGCTGTCCTTTCCTTTAGGTCCGGCCTTATTCAGACGATTATTCAGCCGCACGCCCGATGGAAGTGATGAAAAGTTGCCCATAAATGAGAGCCTATAGCGATCAAGTAAAGGAAATGGAAATGGGGATATTAATACATTAAAACACATATACAAAATGTTGTATTGCCCGGGCAAAAGCTCGTACATATGTGTATTATGTGCACGAGCTCATATGTAGTCTAAAGCAAATAAATTTTTAAAAAATGGTTAATAGCGAGGTTTGCTCTAATTCGCTTGTGTTCTGTCCTGACCTAGGGCGACCTTCTGACAGGAAATCTGTCACCCCTCAAACTAACAGAAAATCAAGGAAGAAATTCGATACATTCGCACACCAAAACAGTGGCAGAACGCATTCGAAGCCTTTCTGATATTTCTCTGTCACAAGTGTAACGCTGTTCGATTCATGACAAGAGAACCAAACTGCTGACTGCTTGTGAGTATCGACCACGGCCCAGGCCGTCCCGAAAAGAAAAATCTATCCTAGTTTTCTTCGATTTGACATCGACTTACATCGCGTTGATGGTGGGAGTCTTGACATCGCAAAGCGCAGCCGCCTGCTTTGGAATCGCTCGAATCAAGTTGTAAAACGGCGCACAGCCAAGCAGCGCCTGCAGAATGGAGTTGATGTAGCAGTAGTTGGAGCGATTGGTCAAACCACGCGGTCGCAAACTTATCGGTGCTAGGTCTGTCTTGTGCTTTGTAAGGAAATCGGCGAACTTCACCGACCATTCGTCCAGGCTCTTGCTTGGTAGGGCTGGTTCAGGCTTGGCTGGTCTATCAGCAGCAGTGGTGGCAGCCGAAGTGGCCGAGGCAGTCGCTGCGGGCACGAGGTTCTGCGCTGAGGCAGCCGAATACGACATGGACCCAGGTGTGACAAGCGGTGGCGCGGGGCTCGTCGGTGTGATGCCCTCGTATGGAGCAACCTTGGCAACCGGCTTCTTGATGCTGGTAGCAGTTCCATTTGAAGCACTGGGGACCGTATTTGGCTGCGCGACCGTTGCGGAGCTCTGTGTGCTGGGCGTGACTGTGAAGGTGGAGCTGGGCGCTCTGCTGCTCTTGTTGTTAAATAAACTGGCCCACGTATTCGGTGAGGAGACGGAGGTGGCGGCTCCACCCGCTGGCTGAGGAGGTGCCAGGTTCATGGTGGGTGCCGCAGGTGGCGTTGGCTCGGCTGATGTCGTTGCTGCCGCACTATTTTTTTTGTTCAGGTAGTAGTTCTGATTCTGGTGTGAATGCGCGTGCTTGGTCACGTACGACGTGTATTCTGACTGGGAGGATGTCTGCTGTTGACGCTGATCTTGGTTTTGGAACTGCTGGGGCACCGCAGTTGTACTTGCGGTTGAGGTAGATGTGGGCCGCTGGTAATACGACTCTCCTTGGTTCTGCCGGCGCTCGAAGTGCGGGCCAGAGGTGTTCATGGTGGGCGAGGAAGGCGTCTTCATAGCCCCGTGATTGCGTGTGTGGGGCTGCTGTTGTTGGTAGTTGTAGTGGTGCTGGGATTGGTGCGGGTAGTGATGTTGGTGCTGCTGCTGGTAGTGATGCTGGTGATTCGTGTACGATTTGGTGCCGTGGATGTAGGTCCCCGACATCGTCTTATTGTTTGCTGCTGGCGTAGCGGTCACGGATACCGATGCTGTGGATTTCTTCTGGTACGACTTCGTCCAGGACATCGACTTGGTTGTCTGCAAGGAATTGTCGCTGCTATTTCCAGACATATTGGACTGATGTTGATGTTGGTTGTTCGCATTGTTGTTGTTGTGGAAGCGTGGTATATAATTTCTCTGCGTGTAATGATAGGATTGCTTGCGATATGGTTGCTGCTGATCATTTTGGTGCGAGTAGTAAGAGCGCTGGTGCTTCGGGAAGTACTGATGATGCTGCTGGGACTGGTATTGCTGTTGCTTCTCATGTTGCTCGCAAGACTCGTGCTCTGAGTACTGCTGATGGTTATTGTATTGATATTTTTGATGGTGTTGATGCGTTTGTTTTTGCTGCTGATGCAGCGGCAACTGTTGCTGTCCATGTTGCTGGTGCTCCAAGTGTTGTGTGTCCTGTTGCCGGGTCTGCTGGTGTTGAGCGTCCAGCCGCTGAGGTCTTCGCATTTGTTGCTCGTAGTGCTCTAATTCAGAGTGTTGGTGTTCTTGTTGTTGATGCTCCTGTTGCTCGTATTCCTGCTGCTCATAGTCCTGTTGCTGCTGCTCCTGTTGCTGATAGTCCTGCTGCTGATACTCCTGCTGCTGATAGTCCTGCTGCTGATAGTCCTGCTGCTGATAGTCCTGTTGTTGATAGTCCTGCTGCTGATAGTCCTGCTGTTGATAATCCTGCTGCTGATAGTCCTGCTGTTGATAGTCCCGCTGCTGGTAGTCTTGGTGGTGGTGTTCCTGCTGCTGATTCTCCAGTTGCTGGTGCTCTAGCTGATGATCCTGCTGCTGTTGCTGCTGCTCCAGTTGATCCTGTTGCTCTTCTTCGCACTGCTGCTGTTCCTGCTGATGGAAGTCTACCTGCTGCTGCTCCATCTGCTGGCGATGTTGTTGGTGGTGATGGTGTGTAAAAGTAGACGGTACGAAACTGTGTGGTTGCGGCTGCTGTTGCACCGAGGCGGCATCTGCTCTTTCCGAAATTGGTGTCACCGCAGGTTCTGTAGTTGGCAGGTTTTGTTGCAATTCACTTGTCTCCGATGGCAGTTCGCTGCTGGTGCTTACGTTGTGGCTGCTGTAGTGGCTGACGATCGTCTCGGGCTGCTGTTGCTGATGCAGTTCGTCGACAGCAACCTGTTGCTGATACTCCTGAGAAATACTTTCACAACTCTGTTGGTTGATTTCGCTCAAGTTCGTGTTGGAGTCACTTGACTGCAGTGTGGCGATCTCCGTACTGTCGACATAACTATCAACCATCACATGTTCGGCAGCTGAAAGAGAAGATATTTGATCTGAGAAAAAAAAAAGGAAATGACATATCACTCGAAAAATTGTTAAATCGTCCAAATAAGATAACAAATCGCCGAAATTCTTGGACGCCGAAATTCTAGGATAGACATTTCAAATTCGTTCTTACGAATTATGTTCTCCTTGCGGACCTAATTTTCCTTAAAAAAAATCTAAAATTTTAACGTTTCTCTCTTTAGTAAAAATAAATTTCTGAGAAGAGTCGGACAATTCACGAATTCGAGTTGCCATTCAAGTTGTAACTCAAAAATCCACATCCAAAAAAATATATAATTAAGTCTTCCAGAAAAAGCTGAACCCTTTATTTAGGAATATACAACTGAAGCCAAATATCTTAGGAAAGATAGATAGGGATAAATCGGTGGGAGCACAGACAGGATCAACAAGCCGATCTGCTCAGGCTTAAGTTGGTGCGGAGGTTACATAGTGGTATGTATAATTCAAGAATAACTGCAACAAAGAAATACAAATACAGGATTTTCCCTCTAGCATTTAGGAATATTTCTATTTGACCACGCCGATGCAATCGTGACGATATGTGTAACGATATACAGCTGTACAATAAAGGTAAATGTGAGTTTGTTTCTTTGAAGTTAGTTAACTCGGATTTGAATGCGGTTCATAACATTATGTCGTACATTCCATCCACAGTGACATAGACTATTTACATCCCACTAAAAAAGTTACGGGGAAATAGCAAAGCTATTGAAGTTAAACCGTAGAACCGTGGACTATAATGTTAAAAAATATGAAGATACTGGCAGTTTATTCAACAAAAAGCGATCAGGGCAGCCAAAAGTAACCACACCTCCAGAAGATCGGGCAATCGCAATAATAAGCATACGTAATAGAAGAAAAACAGTACCGGAAATTGCAGCGAAGAAAGTTTGTCCGAAGATCGGCAGGAGAACGAGCCCTTGAATCCTGCATATCACCCACGGTAAAACACGGAAGAGGATCGGTTATGGTTTGGGGTTGTTTTGGGAGCACATCTGTGGCGGCTTGGTCAAAATAGATGGCATATTTAATAAAGAACGTTACAGAGGAATTTTGGAGACGAATGCCCCTACATCTGCAACGCGACTAATCGGAGGGAACTTGGTGTGTTCCAATAACTGTGTGTAGTGTATTTCCACACAGACACCAGCATTATTTGGGGTTTCGAAATGCATCAAGTGATCTTATTTGTGGAAGCAAGTCAAAGTATTAAAACTGTCTACAAACATGAGAGCGCACTTGCAAAGAGACCAATCTACGAAAATTACTTCCGGAAATACTGAAAAGCAACTTTTTCACAAACGTTTTCAAATTGAAATAGCGACTGTAACGAATAGCTTACAGCTTTGATTTATTTTGGGACGCCTTCAGCTGAAATGATTAACTTGACTGATCGACGACTGACTGCAGCAAGCCGAATGGCCTGTTGCGAAGTATTAATTGAGCCCAAATGAATGCCAATTGAAAAGCGCTTCGAGCTCAACAACCACAAAGACTTCCACAGTATCGTCAAACATTAACAAATAAATATTAAGGCAATTTGAACCAGCAGTATACGATTAGCTGAAGAAATGGTTGAATGTAGCAGTTGGTCGGTCTGTCTGTCTCGTTTGATACAGACAGATACCGACGGATGGTGGAAGGGGTAGTAATGGATTCATTTTTAATAACCATTGTGAGCTCTTAATTGGAGTTTATTATTATTGGTTTGTTTAGCAAGGAACTCTGTTTTCATTCGAAATTCCAAATTTTACTACATGTTCCTCCAACAAATGTGATTGCGAAAAAGAAAAATTGGGTAAATTGAAAATTAACTTTGGGCAGCCAGAAACTTGTTTACGCAGAGCTCGATTTTAGTGGTGAGGAATGTAGTCAATTATGGTTCCAAAGTAGTCTTGCCAGAACTTCTGACTTCAATATAGTATGGGATTTAGAACGCTCAAAGGGTTAAAGTGTGATTGTCTTCATATTCGGGAGTTCCATATACACATTGCAGACTCTATTCCCAGTACCACATTAATGATTAATAATGTTTGAATTATTTATAAAAAATTATATTAAATTAAATATTTAATTTAAAAACTATCGTTATTTTCTAATGGTAGCGTTATTTTCGCGTCGGCAAACAGTATTAAACTCATACTTGGTTTGAGAAACAACGAGGCCAGAAACAAGTTTTAAGCAAAGAAACGTCAAGAATAGCGGCTTTTTGTAATGTTGGAGTCAGGCGTAGAGACTTGTGTCTAGAGCGCATGATGATCACATCACAATGTTTGTTGGGATCTTATTTTCGTCACATCATGTTTGAAATGTCCCATTTCTTATTTTGCATCACCTATGCTGATAATAATTCGTATGATTTATGTTGGATATGAACAAGAAGGAGAAATCAAGGCAGAAATCTTTTCGAAAAGCAGAATTTAGGAAATCCCTTCAGCTTTTACAGGTTTTAAGCGACTGAATTATTTCTGGAATTTGTGAACTTGTAAATCTAGCAACACATTCTAAAGTTCGTTCTACCAGTGGAATTATATAATTTTATTTGAAAACAAAGTGAAAAAAGGAAAGCTTAAATCCGAGGAAAACATTCGCATTAAACAAAAAAGTTTCCAAATTTATTGAATTTTTTATATTTACATTTTGCTCGTCATAAGTAAACTTTATTTCTGAATTTACGACTACGTCTAGACAAGCAGTTAGGAAGAGATGACATGTCATGGACATGGCAAGTCATGCGCTGTCTTCATAAGATCCTTGTACGACAAGAAATAAGTAGATTATTTCCCTCTCCCACCCTCGCGGGTGGGGAGGAATACAAAATAACACGGTATTTTAGTTTTCGTTCTGAAGAACGCTAAGCATATTTCCTGGAAGATGATTAAATCAGATTCAGACTTGCGTGTTTAAACGATGGATTGGAAGTAAACTTTGCTCTGCGTCCTATTTACAGAAGTTCTAATCAAGAATAAACAATAGAATCGAAATTAATAAAATTACATAAAATCCAACGCGATAACAAATCCGGAACGACGTCGACGACACAAGAGACCGATGCAAACACTCGTACGGCATGTACAATATTAGTTTTCAATTTTAATTCGGAATTACTAAGCAAAAAATGAGTGCAATAAGAATCCAATTCTTTCTTAGTACAAGGTTTATTCTAAAAGCTATAATTAACCCCATAAAAATGTATTATTATATAATATAAAAGCAGTGAAACAGATAAGAGGGAATAGTTACATTAAGTACCACAGAACAGTACCAAAGTAAATGAAGGGAATAGAAATTATAGCAGAGAGAGAGTTTAAAGATAAGGTACAACTAAAGATAGGATTCTGCACATCTACGAAAAATACAATAGTACGCATAATAAGTTACGATCGGTTAAACTAGCTGCATAGAAAGTTTCTTCCTAGTCAAGATTGGGGTGAAGTTCTACAACATTTTAAGATTTCTATGTTTACAGTATACTCTACTAACTACACCGTTGGTAAAACATAAGATTTATTAACTCTAATTAACGTTAGATAAATACTAGTTTACGCAAAGAGATAAATCCATCCATTAAGTTGACGCCGCCTAACCTATACAGCCGCACATCGTCAGCATGAGCACACACCAAGGATATCATTTATGATTTTTGACATTTATCATTTACTATATATTTACACCCACCAAAGATATTTATGAATACAGAAAATAATAAGGGTTCTAGAACAGACCGTGTGTAATACCACAACAGATTAACTGATACCTTGAAAAACTTCCCTTATCTTTAACACGTTGTTTTCTCTGATATCGATAACTTGAAATAAGTCTACAGCACTGTTGCGCTAACTAAACGTATATCCAAGCTTACAGCAAAGCCGACTATGATTAACAGAGGTAAAAGTCTGGAAAACAAAGTCAAGTCTACAAGTCACTGTCATAGGCAACTGTAACATCGCGTTTTTGAAACTACAATAACACAACTGTGACCTGCAAAAAGCCATACTGAAGGGAGGAGGTAACAAACAATTTGATTTCGAAATTTCCGTAATTTGATCAACCATAAGAGACTCACGTACTTAATTATTATTAGACTCAATATTAGTATTGTTTGTTACAGATTATAGAGTAAAGGGCGCCACTCGAGCTTACTGAAGATTACTCAAGCCACTCGAGCTTACTGCAGATTACTAAATCCCCATAGATATATTAACACATACCTTGTCCTACTTTTACCCCCAAAATTTCTACAACACTGCTACGAACGTACTTACGTTCTGCACTTAATAAAAACGGCCTCGACACAACAAGAAATTACGAATCACATGAGTACAGAATACTCTAAAAATACTAAAAAGTTATGTTATTGAATTCATTATCTTAGCAATACGAGCACCGTTATCGCCATGTATTACGAAACCGAAAACAAGTGGCCGCTTCAACACAATTTGGCCTGTTCCGAGTACAGGGTGTAAGAAGCGGCCTTCAAGGATTTTTTCAGGCTTTAAATAGCATAGCATTTCTTGGCTTCACTGGACTCTCAAATGCGGTCAGTATTTGGGTAAGTTTGAAGTAACCTGACAAGGTAAACCACCTTTACCTTTTCCAGATTACCGTTTCGATCTATATGAGTGATGCGCACGATACTATGCAATTCTCGTTCCCGTCTCCATCTCATCACGAATTCGAGATCGAGACAGCGTGAAGACGAGAATCGAGATCGAGAAAAGACTCTATCCTGATCGATATCAGCCAAATCTTGGAAAATCTCTCCCGGACACCAATATGTGTGTCCCCTTATGTATTTAAGATATTCAACATTATATGTACGTTCTACGAATTGATATATTACACAAGTAGGCTACCGACGTAGAAACATGGCAAAACTCACGCCCACCCGAATTCTTATCTTCTCAAGTTGGACCCCTTTGAAGTCCAAAGCAACTTGAAAAAACGTCTTTCCAAACACACTAAAATTCAATAAATTCTAACTGCAGCTTAAATGCCTTTAATTCGAGTAAACTAAAAGTTGCTTGCAAAGCAATTAGCAGTCAGATCATAACACGCAACAATATGGATTAAGCGGAGAGCAAAATGTTGTCATATGACAAAAAATAGCATCCAGCATGTTAATTAATTTCAATTAGTAGACTTAATTTAATCAAGCTAATGAGAAAGTGAGAACATGCGGCACCGATACTTAGCAGCGTTGTAAAATAGCTGCGGTTCTAGACAAAAATATCCGGATAATGTTTTGACATCGCGGCAAAACGTACGATTCAGTGATCGTTTTAATTAACGCCAATTGCGGCCTTCTTTCCTTTGGCGAGTTTAATGAATTGTTGAATGCAAATAAATATATTCCGGCCGTAGAACTCCGTCTGCCTCTAAATAATTTAAGCAATAACACGGATCAACGCACATAATAATCCATTTAATAATTTCCCGTTCGCTTATTATTTCTTAATTTTAGCCGCTTGATTTAATATACTCAAGAGTGCGCATAAAAGTATTTGTTTTTAATATATCAAGAATATTTTTACAAGTAACTATGATTCTCTAAGTAAGATTTCTCCTTAATACAGATGTTGAACTACAAAGCACACAGAAATACGACAAATTTTTTTGCCAAGTTCGATCACAACGATTAAAGTAGAATTTACAAGTATATAAGAGCTGAACAAATCAATAAATAAGAATTATTTTATTCCAAAACAAGAACTAACAATTTCGAAGTTCTGCTAATAAATAAAACAGAATAAGAACTAATAATTTCGAAGCAATCGTTGCGAAAATGTTATCAATATAGTAGTCGTCTTAGAACATTTTTGAAAAACAGTAGCTATCGTCAGGACCAGACTACTGAAAGGAATCCGCTCGCATAGTTACCCAACCGCAGTCCACAATCAGAACACCTTTACGTCATTGGTGCTTATCGCGCTGCTTCTGAAGATATGCGTACTTCGAAGACCTTATCGAACGAAGCACGATCATATACCTGTTAAATTTATCACACACTTCACATATTCCGGGCAAGTGGTGCTTGATGGTTCAGCTTCAGCATGCGAGGAATGAGGAGATAAGAATTATTTGCGTGCTGGCAGGGCTTGGCAACCAGCTGAGAACAATTGAAGAGTCAAATTTAGACTTTGTTCAGCTCAATCGATTAGTGGTTCATACACAACAACGCCCCATGTATTGGTGGGGGATAACGTGTTAGCGAATCGCCTTCAGTCGCAGAGAGACGGGAACTTTACACTGGCTTACAACATTCGAACTTATATCTGAATGTTTCTTCTTTGCTAGATCAACTGATCTGTGCTGCTAAGTTCGCACTGAGCCCAAATAAGGTTATTCCGTCCTCTTGGTATTTTAAGTCCAATCTTAGGCATCTCAACGAAATCATTTCACGTCATTTCGGCTCATTGTCAACATAGAATGAACTGGCAGCATTTCATTTCGAAATGCTTATTAATTTCATAAGGTAAAGAAGCTCTATATATGTATACTGTGAATATAGTAACGAAAGCTAGAATTTATGAATTATTTTAATCGCCGTTTATTTCATACAAAGAAAATGTTTTAATTTTGTTGTGAAAATATGTCAATCACTTAATGAATAAATGCACACACACGATCCAACGCTAGAAATACTTATAAATTATGGAATTCAGAACTGAAAACGTTCTTTTCTTTAAAAGAATATGATTTCTGGAAGTCTCTTGTGTTCTCTTTAATTTTCCCATTTTCTCAGACAGCGCTGGGGTTTGTGAACCGCTTATTTAAAAATGGCAAAATCCACACCGATGTCAAATAAATCAGAGGGGAGCAGACCGTTCTCAAGGCCACCGCATTACTTTTACCTGCACGAATTGAAAAACAACAGAGCGAAACAAGATTGAAATGTGCACTTCCGTGAACCCAAGCTGCCACATGCGGGGGCGTGTGTAGTTAATTTGCAGAGGACGATGACATTCGAACGTTTTCAATGAGCAAAATAGAATTCTTTTGAAGCCGCGAGAGTGCGTTCAGATCTGTTGCAGCTAAACACGTTAATTTATGTTGTAATAGATTATAATAGAATTCCTAGTCGATTTCAACTAAGTGAACGATAACAACTTAGGCGGCAGATTCGCATTAAGACCCTTTTAATTAGTATTGTTTTAAATTGATTACTTTTTATCAGAAACTTGTAATTATTGCTGCGTTTAAGCGAATACAAGAATTGCTCGTCTAAATCATTTTTAGTTGAATGATTTCATTTATCATGCACAAAGTATCGTAATTTGTTTCCATGACACACTTCAGCAGAACCAAAAACAATAACATTTCCAACAACAACTTTTCAAGTGCTGAATACTGTGTTTACACGCTCGTGAAACCGGTACATTTATAGCGCGAAAACATCGCATTGAATGCAGCACGTTCATGTGTACTCGTATACACACGTATATTTATATCGACACATATATGTGGGTTAGGCCAGAATGTGCAAAAAATTGTACGGAAGGAGTCTACTGGTAGCCCTGTACGACCTGTGCTATCACTTTGGACGCTAAATTAAGGATATCATTCCAGTTTTGGAGCCTTTTTTTGCAATTGTGTTTATCCTGATACCAAAAGTGGACGATAAACCAACGTAGAAAACCTCTCCTGAATTCCAGAAGCGCAACATTAATGTTGTGCATCAAAATGTCGAGGATCCACCAAAGGAAATAAAAGTTTCTACGATATATCAATGTTTAAAACTTGCACAGATGTGTCCAGACAGAAATCTTCCAGCAAATGATAAATTCTCAACGTTTTGCCAACATTACGTTTTGCCAATATTTCACTTGGTAATAAACTGAACGTGGTAATAAATAAGATTTGTATGAGAAGAAATGCACAGGATTTCCTTCCGCCATCCAACATATTGTATAATTCGAGGATCAGTGCCTACAGAGTAGTTTCACTTGAAATAAAATTCCTAGAGTTTAGAGACCAAGTCAAGTAGGGAACAATTCTGAGTTCCAAAAATAGAAATTTACAAATTGAACAAATGCCAAAAACGTGATGATTTGAATCCATAGTTCGGATCCCCCTGCACCCATAAGCTGTCTAAAACTGTATGAAATCGCTAAATATGTTTATACAAGTAATAAAGAGAGTGGAAAATGCAAGACATTTTGCGTGTTTATCTGGGATAGTGTATTGAATTTTAAAGCCTGAGATATTACAACGAAAATCGGGTAGATATCGCGCGCCGGATGACTTGCTGCAATTGATATCTTGGCAGTGCGCGGACGTACATCCGCAACGAAGTCGTTCCGCGGATTGCAACGTTCTGAAGCAGACGAGTTGATCTTATAATTGCCGCTAAGTTGACTTAGGAAACCTTTTACAGGTTTTATTATTATTATTACATTCCATAGGGCGGTTTCTGTATTCTTATTTAGTTGATTGGGTCAGTTATCGCCACGTGTTACCGACTTTCTAAGAAAATCAAATTCAGCTTTGAGACGTAAGAATTGAGAGTGGTACAATTTCAAAATAAATCAAGTTAGCTACTTTAATATTTACATTTCTACGTGATCTTTCCTTTTTGGATCAAACTATCAAACTACTAGTGATATATTTAAAATCATTGATTTTGTATATACAAAAGATAATTATTTTAAATAATAAGTCCAATATAATAATAAGTAAGTCCATTAAGTAAGAAAGACCGCCGATGCGATAAAAGTTGATAGCTTTAACCCAACGGTGGACACAAACTACTTTTATGAAATATTAATTAATAGCTTGATAATTTGATAATTTACCTAAAAATAAAATAGCTGTGGTACGTTGAAAAAGCGCCAAAACTGCAAATTACCATGTGCGTGTAACACAGAAAGTTTAGAATACTGATTTGACACCAACCAGGTTTTTAATTTTTCAAACAATGTCTAACTTGAATGTAAATACAAGAAAAACGATTAATTATTGGACCGATGGACCCGACTACTACATAGATTTACAAATACTCATATGGACTCGCAGATGCATTCATATAACACCGATGTGATTGTCAAGTTCATTGCCAACACAAACTGGTGGAGGAGAAGTTGCATTGAAGGGGGCAAGCACGGCGTTGAAAGCTCTGTCTGTTCAACCTCGGAGGAGCTGTCAAATTCTCGGCCAGCACATTGCAGCGTAATGATGCAATTCACGCATAGCAATGAGAAATCACTCTCATACTTTCGCTCTTACAATCGATGCGCATACAACTCAAGGAAGACGTATACACAGACCCTTTTATAAATGCTACAATATTTAATTTCCTCAAGGAAGCTTTTCATATATGTATTAAATTTCTATGTTCTGTGCTGTAAACGACTTTTACAAAGCGCTCAATTACTTATTCTCAACTCAATTTCATATATTCCATTCTTTGCTCCCGCTCGTTCGCTCTCTCGCTCCCGCTCTCACTCTCTCTCTCTCTCTCTCTCTCTCTCGCTTCCTCTCTCTCTCTCATTCCTTTGCTATCAAATTCTCTCTATCAGCACGTTACATGTGGATAAAACACGTTTTCAAAGAAGTTTTCCTAAAGCTGATATTAAATGCGCAAAATCGTGGCTAACGAAATAGAAACCGATAAAGAAACGTGTGCTATAAAGCGGAATCACTACAACCCGATGCCTTTTGTTAGTAGATGAGAATCAATCTCGTAGCACAGTTATTTCGCTTAATTTTCATTGCAATATTGTAGGTCATTAATTCGAATGGTGGGAACTAAAAAAACCACCTGCAGCAACCAAACGGGGTATCGATAGTCACCCACAGCGAGGAGTTGGCCGAAGGAAATGGCAAAAGGGGGACTATGATTTCTTATTGACGTTGGAAGCCTAATATACCAAATATACTCAGATTTATTGCTCCACAATTACTGCATCCACAATTCCGAAACGTATTGCTAACTGCAGCAAAGTGTGTCGGCAAAACTGGATCACACCCGTTATGGGACTAAAGATCCAAAGTAGAAATTTTCATAACCTTTCTGACATTGTAATGCTTTTGAGGGGTTATTATGCATTGGCAACAAATTAAACATCTGCAGAGGACATGCAGCCCTTGCGCCAAAAACTGGTTTCATATCCTTTCCTCTCAAGCCCTCCCAGAAAAAAGAAAAAAAAACAAAATAGCATATAACAGAGAATATAATAATACAGAACTTGCACGTTAACTTGAAGTCAGTATGGGAAAAATAATATTTGTTGGTGCTTTAAGGGAATCCCTTTCCTGTACAAGAAAGCTTTGTGGTGATTTAAATAAAGTAAGGGAGCTGAAGCGGGTCAAGGAGTGCGAGAGCACAAGAAGGCCAGCAAAAAAGCAGACCTTATTTTCAGTACAGCGTTTCAGACAGCAATCGTCGCCAGTTGGATTCTCTCAAAAAATCACCGTCATCGTCGCCATCTGCTCTCTCGATAAACTTTTTAGAATTGCTGCGCCGAATCAGAGATTCTAAGGGAGCGTAAAAAGAGTACCATTGACGGCGAATGCCAAGGCAGCTCGGAGAACGGTATAACAGTTTCTGAACAAATGTTTAGTGTGCTTCAGTTTAGTTTGGTTGTGTCATTTTGCAAACAGCCAGCAACGCGAGAGAGTGCTTAAGAACCCGCAGCGCCAGCAAAAATTAAAATTCTTCTTCTTCCGAATGAGAAGCCATTACTAAATACTGGTTGCTGTTTTTGTTCGTTGTCTTTGTTTTTCAGAAATTTTAAAAATTTTCTTCGATGAAACTTTAAAATTCAGTGCTGAACTTCTTTATTCGTGAGAAACGTATCGGTGAGGCGGTCATGTTGTAGTTAGCAACGCACAAGAAGGTACAAAAGAAACTTAGTATAAAATTAAAATTGCATAAACGCAAAGTGGACTGCAGCAACAACAACCTGGTAAAAGTCTTTGTTCGAATTTTCTGAGCACCGCAGCAAAACGAGCATACGTTATATAAATAAAGGCGGCGTAACAATTCTGTGCTCTCGCAACGAGTTTCAACTCTAAATGATTACAAATCAGTTGATTCGTGTCCGTAAATTCACACAAAATCATCAATAAATTGGCGTTCGAAAGTGAATCAAGTACTTACAAAAATAAGTTGGCAGCCCCCAAATGAGCGACAAAAACAACACACGCCAGGTAGAAGTAGTCAAGTAGGAACAAAAACAAAGTCAAACGCAAGCAACCCTGACGCAAGCCTCAAAAACACACAGCAAGATAAAATCGCAGACCACATCGCAGTAATGGTGCATGGAAATGTCGTCACTGTGATTCTGTGCGTGAGAAACAATTGAAACAAAGAACACTGCTGGCGCGTAATACACCCTGTATAGAGGCACTTTAAATAGCAACAACCTTGCCCACGAGAGCAAATATTATTGTGCTTTTCCACTGAAAACAAAATAATTTTTATTAAGCCAAAACTGCGCTACCATCTCCAACAACTTCAAAGCCAACTAAGGGCTCTGGAGGAATATTGCGGCGCCGAATATCTTAAAACCGGTTGAGTTAATTTCTTGATAAATAAATTGTTCGGAAATATCGAAGCCCCAAGTGCCTGCTGAGTGAGAGGAGAGACCGAGTGAAATCGAAAACGATTGCTGAGAACTGGTGGAGCAGCAGCCACACACACACACACAGACAGTCCTCCCACTTCCACTCCAGAGAAAACACAGAACCGTTTCGCCTGTGGAAATGTCCGTAAATAAGTTCGATATCGCAAACTCGAGTTACGCCAACTAGCTAAATTCTTATTGAGCTGCAGACGTACTGGCCGACTCATTCAGTCGTTTGCACTCAGCGCACAACAATTGACGTTCGGCGCTACATCAGCTTCGCCGTCGTCTCTGCCGCACTCTTTCCGACGCCCAACCAGTAATCGCAGCCAAGAAAGACCACTAATTCGGAGTCAGGCAAGCGTGGTCCACACGCGTGGCGTAGGGCGGATTCCTTTTCGCATGTAAGTTTTGCCATCGGACGATAAGTGAGACACAGCAGTCAGCGCGTGAAACATCATGGCGGAGGCGAACGTGGGCTCCAACGCGCGTCTACGGAAAATTGAGCGCACCGAGAGCGAGCTCTCCTGCGAGGAAGCCGCGCGTCTGACCGCCGACTTGCAGCTCGACGACAACGTCAGCCCGGACGACGACGATGACAGCGAGTACGCGGAACTGCCGCCACCGCCGGACGGTGGATACGGCTGGGTAATCTGCTTTGCATCCTTCATGTGCAACATGATCGTCGACGGCATCGCGTATACCTTTGGCATCTTCTTGGGCGAATTCGTCGACTATTTCGGAGAAGGCAAAGGCAAGGTCGCCTGGGTGGGCAGTTTGTTGAGCGGCGTGTACCTCAGCGCCGGCCCCATCGTCTCCGCGCTGGCCAATAAGTACGGCTGCCGTGCGGTATGCATCGCCGGCAGCGTTGTGGGCTGCCTGGCATTCGTCCTCAGCACATTCAGTACCTCGGTGGACATGCTGATGCTGTCGTACGGCGTGCTGGGTGGTTTTGGTTTTGGTATGATTTACCTGCCCGCAGTGGTCGCGGTGGGCTACTACTTCGAGACGAAACGATCCCTGGCTACTGGAATCGCGGTGTGTGGATCCGGCTTCGGAACGTTCGCATTCGCGCCATTGGCCACGTTCCTGTTGCAGCAATACGGCTGGAAGAATTCTCTGCTGATTTTCGCCGGGTTGATTTTGAACTGCGCCATTTTTGGGGCCATGATGCGTCCGCTCACCTACCCGAAGAAGAAGAAGGTGAAGCCTCTGATGCAGCGCATGTACGAAGAGAAACGCATGCAACTGGAGCGGGGCTCCATTGGAGGTTCGCATTTCATGGTGCAGCTGCCCGATGGCACAATGGAGCGCAAAATGAAATTGCCACTCAATGCTGACCCGGGTGTGCATTCTAGCCTCAACCTGGAGCTTCTGGCGCAGCAGAGCGGCGGCAGTACGCTGCAGCCAGTGTCCACGTTGCCCACTATTACGGAGGCTAAGGTGGTGGACCTGCAGCAAAACGGTGGTGGAGAACAGGGTGACAGCAACGGCCAAGTGGAAGGGCGACGAAGCAGACGTCAACTCCGAAACTCAGAAAGCGAAACTAGCCCGTACAACTCGTCCGACGTAATGACGCGAAATGCATCCCAACCAGCCTTCAACATGGACCATCAGAGTCTTCCAAAAAATGGCTCTGTACCGGCCTTCGGCCGAGTGCGCAAGACATCTGCCAGTGAACGCTTCCAGCCGTCCTTAGCAGCCATCCGGGCTTCATCGCGCGCCGACCTCGATGGCAACGGTGCTGAGATGGGTTTCACCTCGTCAAAGATGTCGCTATCGCAGAGACAAGATAGCGGCAAGATGGTCAGGCCTATGTCCCGCAAGGACATATTTTACTCGGGCTCGGTGACGAACTTGCCGCAATACCAGTCGCAGAAGTCTCTAACGAACTACCGCAACTCGGTGCTCTCACTAACGAAGTATGAGAAGAGCATGCAGAGCATACGCGACCCTCTGGCTGAGGCGGAAAGGGGCCGCGAGCAATACGACTTGTGTCCCTGTCTGGCGATACCCGACTCCGTCAAGTCCGTCGTCAACACCATGCTGGACGTCAGTCTGCTCAAGGATCCCGTCTTCATGCTGATAGGCATCTCCAATGTGTTCGGCATGGCTGGCCTCTACGTGCCGTTTGTTTACCTGGTGGATGCAGCAAAGAAAGACGGCATCGAAGACAACTCCGCATCGTTTCTGCTTTCTATCATTGGCATCACAAACACGTTCGGCAGGGTCATCTGCGGTTATGTCGCGGACTTCCCGCAAGTGGACTCCCTGCTGCTCAATAACATATGCCTGCTGATTTCCACGGTAGCTGTGACGTTGACACCCTTCTGCGCCTCCTACGGGGCCTACGTGACCATGTCCATCTTCTTCGGCGTGGCCATATCCGGCTACATTTCCCTGACGTCAATTATTCTGGTCGATTTGCTAGGTCTGGACAAACTAACAAATGCTTTCGGTCTGCTGATTTTGTTCAGAGGCTTCGCTGCCATCATCGGCTCTCCACTTGCGGGCGCTGTCTACGACGCCACGCAATCCTACGACCTGCCGTTCTTCATGGCGGGCGGGCTGTTCGCTATATCGACGGTAACCAGTTTCGCGGCGCCCTGGCTGAAGCGCTGCACGAAGTCAGACGAGACTCCGGTGCATGTTGAGGCGCTCACACCCATCGACGAGGAGCAAGGCGAGGACGCAGAGGACGAAGAAGACCAGCCGATCACTATAGTGCCGAAGATTGTGAAGACGCTGCCGAGTCCGCAGCAGGAGGTCAACCCGAAGTTCTCGATGGAAGCGGGGACGGCGAAAAGCAACGAGTCGAAGCTGTAAAGCCTGCCTTTCCTGCTATTTATGGAGCTGAAGGAGATGCGATAGGAGGCCACTATTGGTCTGTTTGTATGTTGTTCAAGTTTAATTATTTTTTTACGAAAAATTGTTATTATGTTTCCATTTGGAACACAATAAAACGTTAAAGAAACGCTGCAAATTCAAGAACTCAAATGTATTGTTAAGCTTTCCTGCCTCTAGAAAAGCCCGCATTAAATTACTTGAGCTCAAAACTAGCCAAAGCCTGAAAGCCAAAAAAGGAAGCGTAAACTTAACACTTGAAGATGTAGAGCATGTGCAGTGAAGTAGTAAATAAATACATACTAAATAAATTGTAATCCTGTATTTAACTACTGTAGCTTATAACTGGCGTGATTTTATTCATTAACTTGCGAGTTATTGGTCCGAGAAGAGGTCTTCAGTCACAGGAAATAGTTTGTTAGGAGCGGAGGAACCAGAAAACAACTCATCACAACTTTTATCTCCAAATACCTGCACACACGAAATCGCACAGAAGTCGTGAAGTTGTTGTAATTCCGAATAGATTTCTAGTAAAAACGAAGATTGTTTTGCACTCTAATTGAATCTATTTTATCGATGAACGCTTGATAACAATTGCAACTACTACGTTTCATGTGTAAGCCTGCACATGCAATAAGAAGAAAATTAGTAACTCTTCTGAAGAAGCTCGCTAAAAACGCTCAAGTTAACCTCTACACATTAACTGTTGTTTCGAAAACTTAATGTTGCTGTCTTTTTAAATTTGGTAAAAATATTATCGCCACTTATTTCGCCATTTATCAGGCGAAACGAAGCAATTTATTGTTAAATATATAATACGATTTTGTCACCTGGGAGGAAATGGACGTACGAGGGATCTTTCATAATAATAAATTAGGGCTGAGATTTGTTAAAACTGATTATGTTGTAATGAATATTTTCATTTTTGAGAAAAAAGATTTTATCCTAAAAAACTAACTTTTATAGCACTAAATCACTATTTATAAATTGTTAATTTATAATAAATAAACATTAACCACAGTTATTCACCTAAAATAAAGGCAACACGTGAAGCAGCCGCAAATGTTCTAAGATTATTAGCGATTTTAAGCAGAACTAAAGCGTTTTAAGCTTTCCGTCAATAAACCGAATCGAATTTCTAAAAATCACAATTTGCGAAAAAAATAAAAAAAGTACTGTTTCAATTTTATTATTAATTATTAATTCGTCCTAATAATTTTGGGTTTTCATTTTTTTACAAATTCTTTCAGTAATCCTTCTTTTATCATATTTTGACACTAATGTTATGATACGCCTTCCTAATTCTACGGCATCTGTCAGCAACACTGTCAGCGTAACTACTCGCTTTTCGAAAGAAAATCGATGATACATATTGTAAATAGAATCCAGAGATATGCAGGTGTATAGTATGTGAAATACGTATTCCCCAATCCGTTCATTTCTTAACACAGTAGTGACAACTGCATTTAAAAGCTATAGAAGCTAGAAAAAGTGGTGCACATGTCCACCGATTTGGGAAATCGGCATTGAGCCAAACGTCTTTGATTATTAAATTTCATTTCTTTAAAATGTCCTAATACGCGAAGTGTAATTTAGATTTTAAAATATGCCTCTCTAGATGAAATCATATCGGAACACGTGAGATTTTCAAATAGTAGCAAATTGTAAATATAAATACCTAAAATATGCTACTACGCTACTTGTACGTAAGAGTTACACTTTGCTTCGTCGCAGTTTTTCAAGAACAGACTTTTTATTTACTTTTTTTAAGACTGATTTCATCTTCATACCAAAACTTTTTGAGCATTTTATTAAACAAAGCGTAAACGGATTCGCGGACATTGTAAGGTGGGGAAAAGTTAATAAGTTGGAAAGTTATGAGTTGGAGAAAATGAATATTTTAATAACTACGCTCTAGGCGAGTATTAAAAATTTGCAAGTAAAATTAACATCAGCAGAAATCGTTCTGCACTAATTGCTGCACGGAATACTTTCAAACATAATATTTGACTTTCTTAACACATTTAATGAGAAGATTATTTGTCACTATTTCAAAAAAAGAAAGTAACAGACTTAAGAAAATCAATAAG
This sequence comes from Sicus ferrugineus, assembly GCA_922984085.1. Classification (NCBI taxonomy): domain Eukaryota; kingdom Metazoa; phylum Arthropoda; class Insecta; order Diptera; family Conopidae; genus Sicus; species Sicus ferrugineus. The sequence continues at coordinate 28,718,140 of OV277350.1, read as the reverse complement.
ATTTTGTAAAGATTAAAGGCTCTTTCATTAAGGAACAAATTTCATAGAGGATAAAGCTGGAGGACCCTTCAACAGCTCGAAGACTAGAAGTGATAAATCAGTTTGACACACGATTTCCTCTACTTTATTTCACCGACTTTTAAATATAGAGTATTTATAGATTACTTTTTATTGTATTTTAAATATTTTTCTCATTTTTACAATAAAATTAAAATTTTTGTAATGGAATTCACACACATATAATCAGTGTATATATGATCAAATCTATCTATATACGGTCTATTTTTCCCAATAGCTTCATAACACAGTGAAACCAACAGGTTGATTTTGATATGACAAATTATGTGGAAAGAACGCTTGCAATTGCATGTCAGATCTGCAAAATTTTCTTTGAGGCCGTTTGGACTACACCAATCATTACAATTCGTCTTTCCTATTTCTATATCTGTGAGTGCTAGAAGAGTTATCAGAATTCCCTAATAATTTTCTAATCGCTGTTTCGATTAAGTCAGGAGACGGTTTCCGGTGAAAGGAACTGCTTACTATTGCCAAGAGTAAAGTGTTCTGTGCAGTGTATTTATTTAGCTTCATATTTCATTGAAATCATTAGCAAAGCAGTCACAAGTTTCTATTAAGTACGTCCGCTTCGACAAGAGGTATTTAAACTTTGCGAGATTATTTTTTCTCAACTATGCTGTTCGATAACGTAAATCACGCTTCGAAACAACTGATAACAACTGCTTCGAAATAATAATAACAATAAACTCGTCTTGTTACACACACCAAGCAAGCAAGATAATGCACGCACCTCCAACAACAACGTAAGCACAGAATTGTTTGTCATTCCTAAAACCAACCTTGAAACAGGCTTCAGGAAAAGAAAGTTCAATTAAAACCGCCTAATTGTCCAATGAGGTGAATTTTGTTTCCTTAAGAAATTAAGAAGGAAGAAATATTTTCTCACATTTATGCTTCGAAACGAACAATGAAAACCTTAAGGGTGGGCAGCTACTCGCCCGAATCAAACGTAGTTTTGAACTTTCCAGTTCAATGTATTAGCTTTTTTTATTGTACTATTACCGTACCAATGTGCGAAAAATCTGTGTTCTAACTAATTGCCAAGTGGTCGAATATCGATTAAAATTCTGCGCTATATCAGCAAACAACCGAGGTTGGGTTTTTAAAAAAGCAAAAAATGCGTCCAAATACAACAAATGTATTTCTACGCTTTGTGCAGTAGTATGTCCAACTATAGTTTCATTAGCGACAGTACTCCTGGATATCACAGAAGCTGGATATTACAGTTTGTTTAGGCTGAAGCCTCAAGTTAAAGATTTTTCTTGGTTTCGCTTACTTTTTGATCACCAGGGGTTTCGCTTTTGGACCGTCTTTTGTTTATAATGCGATTAGTGACACTGTTAATATTGTTTAACGCAATTTTAATAAGTTTAAGGATCTTGGAGTCTCTGTTGGCACAAAACTTACAATTGGTCAACAACTGATTATGAATGCAAGAAAGCCACGTGGATGTTAGGATTTATTAACCGCTGGGTTAGAGTTCAACTGTCCTTTGGCGACTTAGCTGCTCTGATTCGTTAGCGCGACATATTAAGCAGAGACCGCATTCGAAAAAATTCGCAATACTTTTCATACACTACGGTTTCCTGAACTCAATCTCTATCCGAAGCCCTGTTCAGTTTTGTTGAGGGGTAAGGGGTAGTTTCCGTACTAATTTTTAGAAATTTCCTGCGAACTATTCTTCATTCTCGTTTTTCACAAAACCAGAAGTAAGATTCCGGTGGGTACAAGCTTCCCAATAGTATATGCTAAGATGCGGGTTTTGGTACGGCCGGGATAGCAAGTCTTTGTTATTACTGTTATTACTATATTACTACAACTGCTAATTATTATTGTTATTATGAAAATAAATCATTATATAAAGTGTTCTTAGACTGTAGAATTTTGAGGATCAGAAGCGCGAGAATTGTCTTTCTAGTGTTACTTATAGATTCAGAAGCTGAACTTACCGAGTTCCACTTGCTGATGCGTCTCTATGGCCACAATAGGAGCTGGTATTAGGTGGTGGGGTGGCGCTTGCTGAGAGGGGTCGTGCATGTGATGATGCATAATGTGTGAATCGCCTTGCATATGAATCGGTGCCAACATTGCACTCGTAGATACCATTTGAATAGCGGCATTCGGGACCCCACACTCTGAAATCTCGTCCTGCAACTGATAAGTGCATATATCATTAGAATGTTATACTTTCTAAAACCGACTCGGAAATACCTCAGGTATTGCCCCTCCAGGATGCATGCCCGTGATCTGGGTTATTTGCTGATCATCATATATTTGCATTACACTCATCTGCTGTTGCATCTCATGAATCTGTGGGTCATAAATGTGGTAGTTCGGGCTCAACATGCTCGGCGTTTCGGAGGATGTAAGCGAGGGTGCGTTTTGATTTATTTCGTCGGCTTGCATATCCGCTGTGTTCATAGCATACTCCTCTGGGTACATGGACTGGTGATGCCAAATCTGAGGTACCATTCCATCGGGGTTTTGTCTTTCGTCGCACTGAACATCGTCGCCCGGCACAAATTGATATTCGCCGGGATTCATCATTTGCGGAATGTATTGGTAATTATACAGTTGATGACCGGGGTATATGGGCACATAGAGCGGCTGACCAGTCGCGGGTTGGGTGGCTGCCTGAGCCGGATGAAGAATATGGTTTTGTGGCGAGAAATACGCCGCAGGATATGTCGCATATTGGTATGGCGAAGTATACTGTGGATGCGGCGCGTAAGCAGGTTGAACAACTTCAAGTTGTTGCTGTTGTTGCGTTGAGGTCTGTTGTGGCTGTTGCCCCAATGACTGATCCTGATTTTGGGGTTGCTGCTGTGGTTGTTGCCCTGGGGCTGGACTGCTCTCCGAAGGTGGATTACGTTGTGCGTTGTAATCGCCGCGTCGGGATCCACTGCTCCCACCCCGTCCTCGTCCACGCCTTGATCCACGTGTGCTCAAACCCGAGGAGCTACTGGCACTGGATTGGACGGCGATTGCATTGGACGTAGTTAAGGCTACAGGCTGAATGGCAGGCATTGACTGTAAGATGGGTCCGTTCTGTGGATTTCGATTTCGAACAAGCAAAAACATTTATTAACAACGAACTTCTAAAGCTGTCTGAAACATTGAATACCTGATCGGTCGGCACTTCGCCATGTATGTAGTGCGGAGCACCACCGGATATATAAGCCGGTACGGTATGCGGCCATCCGTGCAGATTAACGTTGGCGGTGACGTTGTTCACGTACACGTTGCTCGTGGGTATCATGGCGGGATACACAGCGGCAGTAGCAGCGCCAACTGGCGGGTGGACTCCTTGGGGGATGTAGATGTTGGCAGCCGAGAGGGGCTGGTTGTAGAGAGAAGTTGCGCCAGGCGTGTAGGTCTGTGTAGAGACGGTATTATTATTTTGTAAATCCATTTGCTAGTTTTGAGTGCATACAGTTGCGTTATTGTTGTTATTGTTGTTGCTGTTGGGAATGGTGGCAGCGGCATTGTTGCTGACGCTGTTGTTACTTGCTGGTATCATCGTCAAAGGCGGATGCGCCCCCTGAGCCTGTTGCTGCTGTTTTGATGCAACGTTGTGCGCGTGTTGCGTCATGTTTAAAAGCATTCCAATATTCAGATTTCGTTCTTGCAGAAATCAATGTTGACCAAATTTTCTCACGATAAATCCGACAGAAAAGTTATTTGTATTGTGTATCTGAAGATACTGAAAAAGATTAGAATAGAAGAAAATACACATAAGACAACGACTTTGAATAATTAAAACTATGAGGCGCCATTCGAGTATTTTATCAACTAATTGTTGAATAACAAATTACCGATTGGATTTATCGACTGCTCTATAATATGAAATAATTGTCAAATAACAAATTATCGATTGGATTTATCGACTTCTCTATATGTTAACCCCTTCGCTAAACAGGCAGTCAAACCACAGAGCATGGAGACTACACAAGTTTATAACTCATAAGTCTCGGAATAAGATTTTCGGATACCTTGTCTCTGCAGTCACTACTGCAAAGCCGGTTAACATTACTTAACCGATACTGATGCAGAACACTAACATTTTTCAGTTTATCTGCTTTCTACAAAAATGAGCAAGTGGTTTAGTTAAAAATGGAGTTTTTCCGCGAAAAGTAATCCTACGATAATTAAAAGTTCCTTGGTACTTTAAATTAAAATTTCCACACATGTGGAAAAATTCCCTTTACAATAGTGCGTTTTAATAGCACACACAGTCGTTTATGAAGAGGCTTTGTTTATTTATGATAGATTCTAATCGAGAAGGCCCTACGAAAGCATTCAAAAGAAACTCGTTGACAAAATTATATTTTATATAAAAATACGGAAAAAAAATTTTCATCAAATATTATTAAACCGGGAAGCTTCTAGTTCTCGTCGGAAACAATCTAATCGTAATTATTAATGGCGATTTAAGCGCGCATCATTAGTGACGGCGCAATTATGCTGGCAGCGCCGATAATTTTTTTAAAACCCGCACGAAGTCGGCCAGGGCTTTTTCGCCTCTTCCACTTTTGGCAAACCATATTTTTGATGCTTTGCTTTTAAAATGCATATTTCTCACCACCGGATGCAAAAATCTTCTTTGCTCACGTTATACTTTCACCAAGAGTTGGTTCGCCGACAATGCGTTTCGTTCATCTAGTTCAGTAAAACTCTGGTCAATTTACTTTAATTACTTTAGTAGTTCGCTGAGCAGTTTACTTCAATAATTCGGTCGTCAGCGGAAACAAACTGAACTATGTAGTAGAAGTACATAACTGAGGAAAAAACGAAGGAATATTAGTAAAAACACCTTTTGTAGCTCTAAAATATTGTACCCTACAACCGTTAAAATTGTTAAATGGCACCATATTTGGGGACATTATGTTAGTTTCGCTAGGTACTCGGAAATGAAAATTCGTATTATGGTGTGGTATAAACTGAAATCAGTAGACTCACGTTAGTGTGAACACTAACTTTCATGAGCACCGGCTAACATGAATACACCCTAAGTTTGTCTGTGTGTCGGTCTGTTGGAATCACGATTCCAGGAGAACGAAAAGAGATATCGCATTGAAATTTGGCACAAATATTCTTTGTTATGTAGTGAATTTTGGGATTACAACATAAATAAATGCTTAAATACCACGTCTTTAAGACGGACTATTAAAGTTTAAAATAATTTTTCCTAGTCCCATACAGATCTAAAAAGAAAAACGTGGGGCGCAAGATAATAGTAAGGAGTGTAGAGAGTAGCTGATTCATGAATATTGCATGCGCACCACGTATTTCGTTTTAAATCTGCATGGGACTAGGAAAAATAATTTTTCATTTATATCATACGTTTTGTCGAAAAATGCGTACTTTTTAAGAAAAGTTAGATAACTTATCAACGCTTAGATAGCCAAAACTTAGAGCTAATCAACGGTATCCATAACATACACATATCTTATAAACTTGATGAGACATAGGTCTGAAAATTTTAAACTTTGGAGGCCTATAGCTCAGAAACCAGATGAGAGCACACACTACTTTTTTAACTGATCAACTTCTTATCGGCGAAATTTTTAATTATCGACTTATCGGAGATATTATTTCAGCATTTTTGTAGAAGACTCTATTATAGGTAAAAGCGTGGAATACACTACTCTCACCGGTTTACTCAAAATTTTTATAAAGACAATCATGGTGTGATTCCCAGTTCGAAATAACAAACCATAAGCCGAAAGAAAGGTTTATATGAAAATTCTACGGCGGCTAAAGGAATCAATATTTACAGCTCGCTATGACACCACCAACTTCAAATTAATAGTAAGGACAATACATGAAATAAGCCGATAAGGAATAACGATGAATGCTTTCTTCTTCGAAAACACCAATCACCAGGGTCGATGCGAGAGGGTGGAAAGAATCACCGTGAGCCGAAAGGCTCTTGATGTGATCTTTCAAAGATGAATATTCAAGTGATAATACTATATATATTAATTTATTGTTAGATTGTTACAATATATACACAGGTAAAAACGAAAATTCAATATAAAACTCAAAAGACATAAATAATGCTTAAAACACAATTGGAAGCACTAAACACTAAACACAAAATCAGGTGTTCAAATTACACAGGTTCTTATGGGAATCATTTATCTGAGGACAAAAGATAATTTATCTGAGAACATTTGTCCATAGATAAAAAGACATTTGTCTTCGGGTTAGATCTAATTCTAATTTGACACACACAAAGTGCTCTTCTACTCCTTTTGCTATTCCTTTGTTTACGTTTCAACACAGGAAGTGACAGATTTTATGTTTTGTCCGTGGGGTGTAATTATGTTTTGTCCGTAAGAAAATTAGATGAAGATAACCGAAGACAAATGTATTTAGTGTTTAGTGCTTCCAATTGTGTTTTAAGCATAACTTAAGAATAAAGATTCTCGACCAGCGTCATATACCGATGAGTGCTTTTTGACAGTACTCATAACATTTTATACACTTCAACTGTCAATACTTAGCAGAAAATTTGTGTTAAAATTGTCTACACCGAACGTCACCACGCCAGATAAAGAATTTCTGAGTGCAGGCCGAATACAACCGCCGATGAATGCACGTCGATCTGCGTTTTGAAACACGTGCACAGATGAACGACAGCCCAACGCCGTATCGTTAAGAAGCGGCGACTTGTGCTTAACGCGTCAGCAGTCAAGAAAATTGCATGGCGGCGACAACAATACGGCTAAAGCCAAAGGGTAAAAAAAATTTTCGGCGGTTAACGAAACCATCGATAGTCCAAAACAAAGCAAAGACTATATATATATTTTATTTGATATATATTTTAGGTAAACAAAGAATACCCAAGCGATATGGGTCACCGGCTTAGCCATTAAAACCTCTAACTTGAAAGAACATTTCATTATTTTGTGAGCATGGTATGCGACGACAAAACTGATCCAGCAATTAAGCTGAAATTTCTTGTGCTGGTACAGAGTTGAAGAAAACTAAAGGGAGCCTAAAAGCTAAGCCAGCAAATCAGAAAGAAAATTATTGGGGGGCATAAGATAGTACCGCCGTCATCACTCGGAATTTTAAGATTTCAACGTCTCGCTGTGCTTGGACCATTCGTGCTAAAATTTAGTACTCTACTTGTTTCAAAAACAAATATTACCTGGTTGATGGTTAAAGCCGCTAGTAACTCACTTTTGGCGCGTCACTGAAAACATTTCCACAGATTCAAAGCCACTGAGCGGACAGACTTTTATGTATGAGGCACAAAATTGCCAACGTTCTCCTGCTTCCAGGCCGTACTTTTTCAGGTTAGTCCGAGTTACGGAACTCCACATGCAAGCGTAACACGAAGTCGAAGGCAAGGTCGTCACTGATAGTACGTACTTGGTTTGTACTTTGTTCTGTAAAAGCGGTGTATGTTCTGTGGCTTCACAGGACCCGGTCAAAAAATCTGAAAATTACAAATTTTCACGTCGCAACCGACCTCGCTTGTGAACTTTTCAGAATAGGGTGAAATCGGCTTTTGGCAAATATAGTTCAGAAGGTAATGTACAAACGGGATAACTATACTACTAATGAGCATTGGGAGAAGAATAAAAGAGAAAGACATTGTGTATGCCTATGAAAATGGCGACAACAAAATTGCCAGATCCGTGGGATATTGATATCTGTGGATTATTGTAGTACGTGTGGGAAATGAGAACTACGTGAAATTTTATGTGTAGAGGGACTTTTTATTCGTGGGAAATTTTTCCACACTTTTTTGGGAATGGTATTTCATTAAAGTACGTGTAATATTTTAATCACTATATTAGCATGATTTAGTTGAGTAGAAAATTTAAAAACCTGTTCATCCTGTATGGATGTCGCAACGATATCTGTGTTACAAGAGTGACTGCAAAGCGCAACACTCCGCCTTTACTCGATTCAAATTACAGACTTTAAGAATACGTTTGTGCATATCACAGAGGCACCATTTGTTGGGCGAGCACTTTGCAGGTATTTTCTCCCAACGATGGAGGAATTTATTTGTACTACATATATAACATATATTATATTACATATTCTTTGGTACTACCTATACAGCGAGCTTGCTGGCTGATAGGTGGTTTTGACACCAAGCAAATATGCTGCTTCCGAAGGATATTTACCTCTCTCGCTTTCTTGCTATCCGCACGAACAAGAAGGCTATACTTATATGGATTATTTTATTAGGTGTTCATTATATTAGGTGTTTATTATATTAGGTGTTCCTACACTTCTGCTTGGCGTGGTCCAGTTTGGATTTGCCGCATGGAATTTACATCGGTCCAAGGCAGGAAACGTTCGATGGCGGCAAGAAAATCGCTTCGTTTACCGCTCTTTCTTATAGACAGTAAAAAGGAGAGTAAGCAAAAAAATTCCAAAAAACAATCAGCCGATTAGTAGTTCTGTGAAGCTAGAAATCACATTTCCGATTACACAGCTTGCTGTTTACGTATGGAAGTGATAAGCAAACAAACTACTGTGCAAGGCACCTTAAGAAGTATGTTACTTCCTTTTAAAATATGATTCCTTTTAAATTTTTATACATTTTGATAAGATCATAACTCCCCTTAATTTACAAGTTATTTTTTTCAGTTCTTGTATGGACATATATATTCAAATAAATACTTGAAATAGAGACTAATAAACAAGATGATTGAATTATTTATGTGCTTAGATTTTATTGTTAACTTAGTAAGAGGATAATCTGGATTTCGGATCAGTACTGGCTTGAAAACCAGATTCAGCTTCTAATTGGGATTTAATTCGCAATGGAGATGCCAGCCGTACTGTTTGTGCGAAAATACAGAAAATTGTTCTTTTAAAAGAAAAATGGCCTTTTTTATGCAAATATTAAATGTAAACCGAGAAAAATTGCGTTCTTTCAAACACTGAAATTTCCTTATTACTTAGGAATTTCACCATTGTGTTTGAGTAAGTAAAATCGTCCAGATGGCGGTGACTGATCGCACTATCAATGGAATGAGTGTATTAATTTGAAGATTAATTTCGATTCTTTATCCCGTTTTGCTTTACAGTGTAAATATTTAAAAAAACATGGGATGATGCTAAACACTCTACGGACGATGCTAAATAAGCTATGAAGGAATAAAAATATAATTTTTCCTTAATATCGTTCTTAATATTGTTTGTTATACTATTTTAACAATTATAACTTATTTTGTTTTTTTTATATTTATTTACCTTAAGCGTAAAGCGAAGGCAACACTTATAGAAAACTTTGATATTAACTTACGTAAGTACACCCCACCTTTAGAGACGATCTGACATTCCTTTCTGCTGGGAAGATAACTTGTATTCAAAGTCGAAAATATTCATTATCCTTTACAGCTTTATTGATTATATTGATATACATATATATTTATGTGTATCGCGTAATTGAAAACATCAAACACAGAATTTTATGCATAACAACTGAAAAACAGTTGTAAGGCGACTTTCACCATGTCAAGTGAAATACGGAACGAAACTGTTTACTGCAGATAATCACAGAATAGTCGGGAATTAATTGCCAGTTAATTTTGTATTTTACTACATATGGAGAAAGCCGCTATTATTGTTATACTTTTCATAAGCTTTTACACTTCATTTGCACATCTTCTGAAACACTTAAAGGACACACATAAATATGCTTTATAAATTATCTATTTCAACATAACTAAATCTAAATCACGTGTTGCTGCAAGGAAGATTTTAAAACCGTATTTATTTTCCAGCATCATTCATATTTTTTGGCAAACTCAGTAAGGAATTAATGAGCTCAGAATTCCTTTTCGGCACCAACCGAGTAAAACTATTGGACTCACAATATTTGCACGGATTGTTGAATAACTGAGGGTAGTGGTATGATACAAGCCAGTTTATGAGATCTCTGTTGTACTGAAAGTCAAAAAAGTTATTTAAAGAATTAGTTTATCATTTTAATTTTATATACATAACTTTTAGTTGCTGGACACATAGGCGATGTGGCATGAGATAAAAACTGATAAACAGAAAAGCCACACAAACCTAATATGAAAGTCCATGTCCAAGAGACACTATTTTAGACTGGTACTTTTTAAAATAGATTTTGATATACGATATTGAAAATTAGATATAGGTCTGTAATTACTAATAGAATGCTTATTTTCTGCTTTAAGCATAAGAAAACATGAGAAACCTTCAATGGCCGACAAAAGTATCGGATTGAAGGGAGAAATTAGTAGTCACCAGAGGAATAGGAAATCATTTTACAGTTATTTAATATAAGCAATAATGACCAGCTCTTTTTTCGTTAAAAACAAATTACCAGATTTATAATAGTTCCGATATTTTCAAAATTGAATTTTTTCATTCAATTGGAAAGGTAGTGTTCTGAACAAAGTTAGACTGGAAATAAGCTGTTAAAAGTTTAGCTCCGGTGATAACGAAAAGATCTTGAATTAGTCTTGGTTTATTTTTAAGTATACCTATTTTGCTTTTTAATAACTGAAGTTACAAATATAATGAAATGTTAAATTCAATCGATGTAGCATTTTATTGTAGCAATATTTGGTTATGTTTTCGGCTACTACTACTAGAGGGTGGAATTATATTCAAGGGAGTCCGTAAAAAATTCAAAACGTCTGTAAAATTACATTAATTAATTACACACTTATTAATTAATGCTTACTATAACTAACTAGTATTAAGAATGCGCATTTCGCTAAAAGCACATTGATTGTAGGAAAATCCATTTTAAAGAATTGAACTCAAATATATATAACGAATAATATGATTGATTGAATAATGAAGAACAAAGAAAACTGAAAGGAAACTGGCAATCTCAGAAATACGTTATGGTCTCCATAATAATTTGAATTCTAAACTTAGTCTAGTGTTTCAAAAAATATTTCGATTTTAAACTCTGTACTTTTAACATGAGAATTTAAAGTGATCCGCACTTTTTTCGTGAGGATCAGAAATTTTATTGTACAAAACCTTACCTCTTTATCGAGGCGATGATCCTGATCCATGAATGGAAGCGCCGTGGCAATATTTAAAATAATCAATACTAGCAAAACGCTTCCGACTGTAACTGTCCGCTTAGCCATCTCTGTGTTGCGCGTTGTTTAGATTTCTGAAGTACCAAGAGAACCGTTGTTTTGCGACGAGCTGAGAACTCGAACTGGCGGTTTGCGTGCACTTTCGGGATTTTATATGGAGCCCAGTACTCGTGTGGCAGTAGGACACCGCAGAGTCACTGACGGCTGACCTGTCAATTCCAGATCAAATAAATCGGATACATTTAGACCAAACAAATATTTGTTTTATTTTTATATCCGCATCCTGCACTGACTGCTATTGTTTGAAATTGCCTACGATGTCCTTCATGGCATTTCCGCAACACACTATTTAAATAACATAAAAACTTTACGACCTTTAAGTACGCGTTAAGTTAAAAGTGCGTCTGTATATATGAATTTATATGAATATATATATACAGACATATATGTATTTATGAATCTCCATAAATCTAAAAATATGAACGAAAGCCGTTTTGATGTTTCTGAATTCTTTTTATCAATAAAAAATCGTGATCTGCATTTGATGCATTTATGTCTACAACATTGGGCATTTTGGGTCTCATTGCTATCAAACGCAGTGAGGCAGATACTCGTAATCAGTCTTCATATGTCAAATATGTAAATGCAAGAGACTGAAAAAGTGTTCTAATATTAAGTAAAAAAACACCTGAGAGCACTTCTCGTTTTGGTTAACTTTAGTCTCTATCTTTCACGTTTTCAGTATTTTATACTTAAATACAATACTTTGGTAGTACCAGCAAGGGATTAAGGCATTATTATTTGAAATATTATATTATAATATTGTATAATATGAATTTGCGCGTGAAACTGTAAAGTTAAGTTTTTGCAGATTACTTTCAAATCTGTTGAAGGTTATCGTAGAAATGAATTGGAGTGAAAAAGTCACTAAAGGCATGGCGCAAAAATGTATCCATCACATTTCATTCATAAAACTAATATTAGCTATTGAATTAAAGAAGATACATATTTTATTTCCTTCTGGAAGACGAGGAAAAACAAAACTATCACCGGGATACCTTTTAATGCTCTCTTTAAATGTCGTAAAGTTATCGTAACTTTGCCACCTTAAAGATGTCTGAAAATAGTTAACTTTTGTATGCTTTTTTGGCGGCCTTAAATTGAAGATTAGTTGCTTTTCAAAAAATGTCTAAATTCGATCAACGTACAGGCAACTTTTAATTACCAGATAAAATTTTATTATAATTTTAGACATTCTAGAAGACAGATTCACGATGCACATTTACTAATTTATTTATTTATGCGACTTTAACAATCTAAAGCCTAAAAACAAGACACGGTGATTGCAGAAAAATTAGAAATTACAAGTAAAAGTGTTGTCTTCGGCCAGGCCGAAGTCTAAACCGAGTAGCTAAAACGAAATTATTTCGCCAGCTTTCGTATAAGTCCACGCCCAATTTGGAAAACATTCTGGTAATGTCTCCAACATGTTTTCCAGGATAAAATCACGTCTTAATATCATACCGTTTACGAGATATTGACAACTTATATAAGTGGGTGGGCCACGCCCATTTTAGCAAACAGATTAGTAATGCCTCCTTCCGGAATAGAATTATGCCCCAATATATACGATTCGTCGCAGTATAAATTACATGGGCTCTTAATTGAAACGAGAAAAAAAACAATTATTGCTCGTCGCCCAGCGAAACAATTGCTAGCGATAGATTTCTTTCTATTTTAATAGCGAATTTCTGCTCTTATTTTTCTTTTGTTTTGTTTGCTTACAGAAATTTGCTAAGAAAATTATAGTGCCCGTCGCTCATAGCTATAGCTGTCATTGTATTGTCGGCGTATGACCACTCCACTCGCTCGTCGCTATCGCATTCCGCTAAGATTGTGTTCAGACTCTTAAAAAATTCACAAAACATAAGCGGATACATGATCATCCCGTAAATGTAAGTTATACACAAATCTAATCACTCGGTTGAAGCATCTTCATAGCTTATCAATATTACTACAAACAAATAATATTATTTGTCTGTGATATTACTCTGTCTTACCAGTATAAACTTCCATTGAATAAAGAAAGATTCCCATTAACACCGCATGAGCAAGTTTGCTCTGAAAATGATATTGTAAAAAGTAGTGGAGATTGACACTCTGCGTAGAAAATATGAAATATTCGATATAACAGTATTAATGTGGATGTCAAATAGTAGATTCCTATAAATGAGACATCCGAAAGGCTTATAATAACGCACAAATTCAATATATTCAAGTTAAGTACAATATCCAGAGAACGACAGAAAATGGTGGGGATATCCGATAGGATTTTAGTGTTCTTTACTTTTGAAATAGTTATAATCTTTGCCGTTTTCCAAGCCTTCGGGAAAATTAAAGTAGTAAGAATAGAATTAATGGAACTAAGTGCGAAGATATAACCGGAAAAAAAAATTTAAAATTTGAAGTACAGTCGGAACCCACCGCATTTGACGATATGCGTAACTTCTTATCATTTGATTTCTTTTTAATATAATTTATTGTATTACTTTGCAGGCAGTGAAAAGGTTGTGTTAAAAGAAAGGCAATTTTATAATTGCTTTTTTCTAATTAAAAGCATAATACTAAAGTATGAGTGTGGTGCGTAAAAATTTTCGATTCGACCAACACCTTATTGGCTAACAAACACAGCTCGTCAGAGCTACCAGCTCACATAATTAAATAATAAATTCTCTTTTATCCGAAAACTAAACCCGCAGGTTATTATATAAAAGTTAATATTACCAAAAATTCTTCATAATTTTCCTTATAAATAATTTTTCGTTTAAATAAGATTTAATTGATGTTTAAAAAATGTGGCGTAATAAATTTTACATCCTATACTATAACTTCTACACAGCTACAGAGAACGGCACATCTCTGTACTTCTCATGAAAGCGTAATTGTCGGTGCTAGATTTCAATCATATGTAACTATAATAATTATGTAAGAATGATAATAATAAGAATTACTAATCATCTATGTATTGAGAAGGTAATGCTCACGAGGCGTTGTTTTTAATTCTGTAAATAGTACCTCTTTCTAACATTATACTTTTCTCAAAGTTATTTGTGCAACCATGAGTATAATGTCATTTTGACATTTAAATTAATGTTTGCAAGATTTTTATCACGTCATTAGAAAACTCGGTTAATTGTTCTATTTTAGTATATTAAAACGATGGAGGAGACCTTTGAAAAATAAAATCATATCCCAGCTGTTCAATTCATCTGTCCGCCGAGTTGTTGCACCTTTATCAAACGAACTCTGAAGTTGTTACGCCCCCTGAATCCAGTGTAAATGTGGAATTTGCTTTGGTTGCGTGATTTTTTAAGTGAATAATGAAAGCGTAATTGGACTGGGTGTTTCGGACGAGTTTCGTGGGGTAAAGAAAAGAATGCGATATGGAGAAGTTTCCTCTGAAGGGAAACCGCCAAGTTGTCGCTGAAGGAAATTCTTACATTTCAGCTTACCAGTCCGTGTTAAAGAAGGTAAGTTTTAAGTCAATTGGTAAAACTACGGCAATAATTTGCAAAAGGGAATGCTTAAATTGCTGAATTGCTAGACGGATAGCAAAAAATTATAGATATGTAGAAGAGCCTCACACAACTCCCTACAATGTGAACATAATAACTACCAACAGAACCGAAATTACTTCATGCTACCTGGCCGCAGTTGCTAGCCACTAACAACTTAAAACCACTATTGTGCTAGTGGAGGGTTTACCTTTTTTAGCCTGCAAATATCATTGCTTCCCAGCAAAGGCTGTAGTATTTTAAAAAAATTAGCTTGAAAATAACAACAAACTCAGTTTTCCACATGATGCGAAATGAAGCAACTCATTCAAAACACGCTACATTCATTTAGGAAGTGGGCCAAAAACGAGTAAACTTAACTAAGCTTAACTACGCCGGTAATTTCAGTACTATCCATCCATTTTTAAAACTATCTAAAAAAAATTTTTAAAAGATTCCTTTCAGAAAGCTTTACGGCCACGGGTTTTTGATAATATTGTACGAGTACTACTAGTTGTAATATTCCAGTTGTTACATTCTTAAATTTGAGGACATTGCAATACACGCATAACACCCATTTTTCCAAAAACCACACTTGGATGAAGTGTGTATAGTCTGGATGGAGCAGTGTGTACTCGAACGGTTTACAGTCTTGCTTCCCATTGCTCGTCTGTTTCAGATGAACGAGCTTGAGCAGTGCTTACTCGAATGGTTTCGAGTCTTGCTTCCCCTTGCTCGTCTGTTTCACATGAACGGTCTTCAGCAGTGCTTATGAAAAATAAGGTGGAGTGCATATCGGCAGCCATTGATTTGCCCTTGCTTGATTCTTGTAGTGTTTTATATAATTAATGTAGTATTAATACTATGTTTTATATATTAAATCATACATTCCTGTCAAATGTTTGCGAGAATATATTTTAATTTTTTATATTTTACTTCTACTGCAAGCACCAAAAGAATAAATTTTAACAATAAGTACGGAAGAAATATTTACAGTTTAAATATTTTATTAGGGCGTATTTTTTAACCAGCGTAGGCAGGGGAAAGTTTAAATTAGAGTGTAGAACGTTATTGCAATAAAAGTAAAAACGTGCAAAACGTTAATTAGCACAAAACTTTATTGCATTAAAGCCATAAAAATATAATTTTAAAATATTGTATGGCTATCTTTTCTTGATACAGAATCTGAATCAATGGAACAATCAATAGTCACATTTGTAATGCTAAAATAGTTTCTATTTTTATTCATATTTAAGCACTAAGTAAAGCATTTAATGTCTCGTTTCCGTTCACATGTATTTACGTTTTTTTAGACAGCCAGTCCTCCGACCTCAGACGTTAACGATCATCCTTTGGCACCTGCTTTAACACTTTCAGCACCAGTTACAACAACTACATCTCTAACAACGGACGACGATGAAATGATCGACATTACACCGCGTACAAGTCCTAGTGAAACTAATGCATCGACAAATTCATTTACGCGGGTCGTGTCTTCAGTGGCCTCAGATATGGAGCGTGAAAGGGACAGGGACCGGGACCACTACCGTTCAAGTCCACACGTGCCGACGCATAGTGCGTTTGGAGATTCAACGGATGGTTAGTTTAAAAAACTAGAAACCAATAATGTAGACAGATCGGAATAGGAAACTTACTTTACAATTTATAAAAAAACTCATATATGGTACACCTTGGAAGTCATGGTACATTTAAGACGATTATATAATCGGCTTAATTGGTTAATCGAGGAAGGATTAAAGGAGCAGTTTTCGATTTACATTCACTTTTGATTAATCCTTGAAGTTCTTGTAAGAACAACGATTCTTCTTGCTTTTCCTTAAAAGTTTTTACTTTTTCATAAAAACTTCTTCAAAAATATAGCAGTCGGTTTATGTATGGAAACGTTTGAAGTTTCCAAGTTTCGAGGAGTCATAGTTGGGCTTAACCACATTTACACTATATTTTGAATATCTAACAATAAAAATCGGCCAGACATTTTCTCCTCTGTTACTCTGTATATATTATAGTACAATAATAATAAATTAATAAAATTGCCTACGTCTAATTCTAAACTTTGACAATTCGTAAATTTAACTTGATTTACCAATTGTTAACGTGAGTTGTTTTTTTATAAATTTTGTACTTTCTAAAGCTTTAATAATAAGATGAATCAGCGATTTTCTGTTTCTTATGTGATCCTAAATCTCTCCACTGTTACGAAGCCCTGTTTTATTTGTAATTTCTTTTGTTTGCAGGAGGACTTTCATTCTTTGGAGCGTCTGGTAAATAGTTTTCATAATTATAACTCTGCATTCAAGTTCCTTTTACGTATTATATCACGAGATAAAGTTTTCACGTAGATATAAGTATAAATCGTAACTTTGTCAATCAAAGATCTCTGCTGGATGGAAATAAAGTATCAAGAGTCATTGATACAGAAAAGTGTAATTATAGTATGACCAATTACGTTAACGTTAAATTAACAGACCTGATCGAACTCCTTAAAAACGGCCTTGGGCGCAGACCCTGTCTACTTATACTGCAATGTATTTACATTTATTTATATGTTTTGTCTTGATTTTATGGACGAAAATGTGTGAAAGTTAATATCATAATGAGTGGTAATTTACAATATGCAGGATTGACAATGCTTTCGTATTCTTAGAAAAATATTACCTTATATATATATCCTAATTTGCAAAATTGAAATAAGTAGTAAGTAATATGTACAGTATACAATAACTTTGGTGCATTTCACTTTTATTTTCAAAAAATATATTGTTGGTTTCCGAATTCAACTTTTTTTATTTCCTTACAATGAAACAATTAATTTTGACCGCGTGTTGTGCAGAAACGTTACACTGAGCCCAAGCCTTTTTAGTTTTTACAACATCGTGTATTGAACTCAACTAATGTCAACACTTCCCATTAAACGCAGAAGCACATGATGACATACCGGGTATTGGGCAATATGACGATTTTCACACGATAGATTGGCAACGCGATATAGCCAGAGATCGCATGCGGCACCGCTATATTGTGAAGAAGAGGCAGGATTCAGTCTGGGATCTAATAAAGGTTAGTTAAAGTAGGTGAGACTCTTAGGGATGGTTGGTTTCCTTGAATAATCTGCTTCGAAATTCCCCAAATTCATAACTAAATTAATTAAACTTGATTTTCCCAGGGGGCGCATGATGCTTGGTCTGGCTGGCTGTGTGTGCTATTTGTTGGAATCGCAGCTGGTTGTGTGGCCGGTGTTGTTGATATTGGCGCCAGCTGGATGTCTGACCTGAAGCACGGTATTTGTCCGCAGACATTCTGGTTTAATCGAGAGCAGTGCTGTTGGCCAGCCAAACAGTCTATTTTCGAGGAAGGAAACTGCTCAACGGTGAGCTCCTGTACATGCAAAACCCAGCACGAACTCACTTAATTCCTCTTGCAGTGGAAGACTTGGCCAGAAGTCTTTGGACTCGATCGATCTGGCACAGGGCCATATATAATCTCATATCTCTGGTATATTATTTGGGCCCTACTCTTTGCCGCCTTGAGTGCGTCACTAGTGCGTATGTTTGCGCCATACGCATGTGGGTCTGGCATTCCAGAAATAAAAACGATTCTGTCTGGATTTATTATACGCGGCTACTTGGGAAAATGGACCCTGCTCATCAAGTCGGTGGGCCTGATGCTATCAGTTTCTGCTGGTCTCACACTGGGCAAGGAAGGACCCATGGTACACATTGCCAGCTGCATAGGCAACATATTTTCGCATGTCTTTCCTAAGTATGGACGAAACGAAGCGAAGAAGCGCGAAATATTGTCGGCAGCTGCAGCAGCTGGAGTTTCAGTTGCCTTCGGCGCACCAATCGGTGGAGTCCTTTTCTCACTTGAGGAAGTTTCGTATTACTTCCCCCTGAAGACGTTGTGGCGTTCGTTCTTTTGCGCGTTGATTGCTGCATTCGTCTTACGCTCCTTAACACCATTTGGAAATGAGCACTCGGTTCTGTTCTTCGTGGAATACAACAAACCGTGGATATTCTTTGAATTGCTGCCGTTCGTTTTCCTTGGAGTGATGGGCGTAAGTCTGCATTAAGTGTATGTTTTTCGAATTAATTTCACAATTGTGTTTCGGCTTTCTATGCTTTCAGGGCGTCATTGGCACAATTTTCATAAGGGCGAACTTGTGGTGGTGCCGATTCCGTAAATTCAGCAGGTTGGGTCAATATCCTGTTCTGGAAGTCCTTGTTGTGACACTTGTAACGGGCATCATGTGCTATCCGAATCCGTTCACGCGCATGAATATGAATGAGCTTATTTATTTGCTCTTCAGTCAGTGTACTTCTGGAGATGTCAGCAATCCATTGTGGTAAGATTTGTGATGTGATTTTATTTTTTTTTTTCATCGCATAAGACGCCTTCTTCTGGCGAATTCAGCCCAAGCTGAACTGGAAGCTGTTAACCATCCATCGTAGGTTTGTGCAAACCTTCGTCCGTCCGCCTCTCTGTCTATCCGTTCGATTACACGATGCGGTAAAATTATTTTTACGAAAATTGACACGGTTGGTACACAACCACAAAAGTCACTTTACTATTGAAAATGCGCGAAATCGAACGAAGAATATGCCCACTACTTGCATAACAAAGATATGCTTATTTGTTTGAAATATCATACAAAGTTATCAGATTGAAATACAGTAACCATTTGATAATAAGACTTTATATGCAAGGGGAAATTTTTGAAATCCGGGACAAGAGATCTGTCCTGTTCTGTAAAACGTAATGGTAATTTTAAAACGATGCAAAAAGTCGTCGTAATTAGAGATTATACGAGATACGGCGATCAAATTTTAATAAAACAATTTCCCCCGAACCTCAAATCCTTCTACTCTTAAAAAGGTTTCTCAAATTCTTTCACCGCTTAGACAATTAATCAATTACTGTTTTCGTTATTGATTGTATCTCACCGAATCTGACTTTACAGCGACTACACACGAATTAACATAACAAATGGTGCGGCTTCTGCTATAGAAATGACCGAACCAGGTCCGGGTGTGTACCGCGCAATCTGGTTGCTGATCTTAGCCTTCCTTCTTAAGCTGGCTCTTACCGTATTTACCTTTGGCATGAAAGTACCTGCCGGTCTCTTTATTCCATCGCTTCTGCTCGGCGCCATCATGGGGAGAATAGTGGGAATCGGTAAAATTATAAACGATTGTTTATAGAGTCGCACCGGATTCAACTCGGTCAGTTTTGTAAAACACCGCCAAAGCAACTTAAACTTGTTTAAAGAAAACAGCAGGTATTTAGTCAATGGTTAATCTAAGCAAAGAAGTATTTGGAACTAAAATTCGACAAAAATTCCGGATACATTAATTTGACCGAAACCGAGCACAAAACTGACCGTTGGATCAGACTCTTTTTGTTTTGCAACAGGAGGCAACAGGATTGAATGGATGTTTGTTTCGTTCTTAAGGTGTTGAACAACTCGCTTACAGTCACCCAAACATCTGGTTTTTCGCTGGAGAATGCGTTACCGGTAACAATCTCATTACACCCGGCTTATATGCCATGGTGGGAGCGGCCGCAGTCCTCGGCGGAGTAACGCGCATGACGGTGTCACTGGTTGTCATTATGTTCGAGCTGACTGGAGGCGTAGGCTACATTGTGCCGTTGATGGCAGCTGCTATGGCTTCCAAGTGGGTTGGCGATGCTTTAGGAAGACAAGTAACTAAAAATGGGATTGCATTTAAGGTATTCCAAGTATTTTTACCCACATCCGTTACAATAGGGTATCTACGATGCTCATATTGCTCTCAATGGATACCCCTTTCTGGACAGTAAGGAGGAGTTTGCGCACACTACACTGGCCGCGGACGTCATGCAACCTAAGTAATTTGGAACATCTGCTTTTTGCCTTTTCCTCCAACCTACTTCATTACAGGCGAAATGAACCGCTCTCCGTCATTACCCAGGACTCAATGACAGTCGACGACATCGTATCGCTTCTTAAAGAGACAGAGCATAATGGGTATCCAGTGGTTGTGTCAAAGGAAAACCAGTATCTGGTCGGTTTTGTGCTTCGTCGGGATCTGAACTTAGCCATTGGTATTACTTGCATAAGCGGTTTAGGCGACCTAGTCGATTTCACTGTTACTTCTTGTAGGCAACGCTAAACGCCTTATCGAAGGCATCAGTGGTTCGTCTGTTGTATTGTTTACGTCAGCAACCCTAACACAGAATTTGGGACCACCGCCTCTGAAACTGAAAAAGATTTTGGACATGGCGCCCATCACCGTCACAGACCAAACGCCAATGGAGACGGTTGTTGACATGTTTCGCAAGTTGGGCCTTCGGCAGACCTTAGTAACACATAACGGGTAAGTTTTAATGCTGAAAACAGATAATAATCCTATTTGCACTTTTCTGTAAATATAACAAGAAATCATAAGGCGACTTACAGGTATCCCTCAAGTACGCGTTTAATTGGTTCCGCGTAAATCGAAACCGCATAAGTCGAGACTTGGGATCAGTGCAAACTTTTTTATCTTTTTTATGTAAAAACATTCATCTATAATTATATATTTTCTTTCTAAATAAGAATTTCTCCAAAACCGCGTAACTCAAGTGCAGCGTAACTCGAGCATTTCCGCAATTTTTTCCCGCGTAACTCAAGTACCGCGTAACTCGAGGAATACCTGTATAAGCAAATTCATTCAGATAAAAGCATTTTATCCCTTTCAAAGCAAAATGTAAACGAAAATAATTTATCAGACACTAATTCATAATCAACAGTAATTACAAAGCAGAACAAAATTGGACTTTAGTGTGTGCCAAAGATTTGATAGAATAATTGGAAGGCTCTTTAAGAACTTACGAAAGTAAAAACCTCTCTTTCCTAAAAAAATGGCTTTAATTTTTGGGTTGGTAAATCGTTTCAAGCTCTGTAATTTTGAAAAGGGAAATATTGTCCTAGTATATCGTTGCTGCATTATTATACACTCTCTGCTTTAGTTCTGAAGATGTGCGGTTCCAAGTTAATAAAATGTTCAACATTTTTCGATTTGTTCATATTTGATTTTGTCATTAATATGAATCCGAAAGACTTGCTTATGCTGGTTGATCCTAATATGACGACTCCAGTCCTTCATCAGAGCATATTTGTTGAATGCTGGAATGCGTCTTTATTTTAGAGAACTAAGCTTCATTTTAATTCTCTGAAAACAATGCTAGCTAACAGATCAGATTAGCTATATATATGTTTATATTTTGCGGATAAATGTGGTTGATAATACAATGGAACACTCATTTTGGCACAGAGGATTCAATAGCTACTCAATTTATTTACAGACGGTTGCTTGGAGTTATTACGAAGAAGGATGTGCTACGTCATGTGAAACAAATGGATAACGAAGATCCTAACACTGTTCTGTTTAACTAAATACAAAGATGTAAGGTGTCGCCCAATACAGAAGAATTATTCTCATCTCAGTTTCTAAAAAATGGAATGATCTGCTAAATACTTTAAAGAAATTTGTGGAAAAATGTATTAATCTATATTTTATACGATATCTTCTGTGTTTTTACAACATGTTATTTAAAAACGACTGTTAAACTATTTTTATTTAGTAAATGTATTATGTGAGCGAAGGAACGAGATTGAAAATCATAGCTTTAGGTCTGCTTTACTGTCTTGTTACTATTTGTTTATGTATTCTTATTTTGTATATTTCTATATAAATAAACATATATTTCTCCCATGCCAACTGCACTGTAAAAATAAGCTATGTTGAAATTGAAACTGTAATATTAAATTTAGACAATTTTGGAATACGTACTTCCCGCAAATTATTTTGCCATCAATATGCGTTGTCTAGTTTCTTAGTCATGTGTTTGAGTGCGTACACTGTGATTTAACTGTGAATAAATGCAAGAAAGAATAATTACAAGAAACTCGCAAATTACGGATTTAAGATTTCCACAGCCAAACTACGTAGACGTCCAGCAAGAATTGTTAATCCAATAAAACAATAATAATCGTTGTATATAAATTGTTATTGTATGTGAAAGAAATCACATCTAGCATATAATAACAATAAATAAACAAGCATATAAGTGGCTACTGCGTGGATAGACCTCCACGAGCTTTTCGGTTAGTCCAGTTCGACGGTAAATATTTGAAATTCATTCCCATGTAAGCCCGTAATGATCCACAGCCTAAAAATGGCAAGTAATTTTCATACAAAAGTTTTAAAAACTATTTGAGACATTTTTGGTTTACCCATTCTCGCTAGATTTGATTATGTTTCCGCTCCTGCCTTGCATTGCTCCTTTAATGTTGAAGCTATCACCATTGTGTACTCTAAAACAGATATATCATTTTATTTTGAAAGATCTCGGAGTACATACCTAAAACAATCCAGGGATCCATTACGGCCGGATGAGTAAATTAAACTTCCATCTCGAGAACAAGTTATGGTACTCTTAAGTGGTAGCGGAATCTGAACAACCAAACTCACAGTGTCCTATAAAGGAAGGAACCTTCGATTACACTAGCCCAAAAATTAAAAATTATTTGAGTGTTTCTATAAGAAATGTCTACGAAACTGGCACACCGATTGCCAAAATATGGCAGAAATTTTGCAACGCTTTTTTGAGGTATCGGAAGATAAATTTTTGTGGTTTTCAAAAAGGTGACGCCATTTTGCAAATGTTTATAGCGTGTAATATACATAACTGAGGTAATTATTGTATATAACTAAATTAATTAAATTTTGTATCAGGCCGAATAATGCCAAACAATCGAGTTCGATTAACCAATAGCAAAACAGCAAACAATTATTTTCTTGTATTTCATAACAAAATTTTAGTTTAGCTGTTATTGGTGATATCAATATGTTAATACCGATTGATATCACCAGCTAAACTCAGTAGATGGTCTTTTTAGATTAAATCAAGGCGAAATCCAGTAGCAGTAGCTCAGGTTAAACATCTCATTACACATATTTGACTGCTAGTGAAAGCAACATTAAAAAAATTTGTTGTCTTTCTTTCTTTTTATACTTAAGAACTAGTAGATAATTATTATATTTCCACTTAGTTAGAAAAAGCTTAAATTATTACGAATTTAGGAAGAGAAACAGCACAAGCTTTCAATGCTTTAAATAATACCTTTGAACTGTTTGTGATTTGCAAATTATGTACTGAATAATAATAAAAAGCTCAGGTTATTCTTTGCTTTATATACACATTACAATCGCCAAATTATTATGAATAAAATGAAATTAATATTTTTTTATTCTACCATTTTTAATGGTAGACTACTGATAATTTTGACAACCTTATTTTGAGAATCGGCGTAATATTTTATATAGCAATAAGTTATAAATTTGTACAGACTAGAAATCATGCTGTTCGGCTCCTTTAATTTACATCTTTTACCTCATCACAATTCCTCAAATCGTGGTAGTAAACCTGTCCACTTAAATCTGCACTAATTATAACATCGTGCCTCGCAATGCTTCGCTTTAGCAATGTTGAGACCATAAACGAATGTCGCTTCAGGGCTTGTATCACGATGCCTGTTTTGGCGGGTACCGCCGATATGGGAGCGGAGCAGTGATATACTCCGCCATCATTCATTCCAACGACAAAGTTCAGACTATTTATCGACAAAAAGGTAGTCAACTCATTGCAGGTACTATTTTTAGGTTCAATATAATATCTAAAAGTATAAAGTTAACGATTTTTTTAATTATTTTATTTATTTTTTTTTAACTTCAATATAGAGTTCAAGCAAATTAATTATATTCTTAAAAATCAAAAGAATTTGGTGTACAAATATTTTGCGTGCGAGATATCGCATAGTGAAATATACGGGAAAAAATGGTGCGCCAAATATGCAAATAAAAGTCAAACGAAGTTAAAGAGTAACAAGAAGATCTAAGAATTTGTATCTGGTCGAACTGCTGGCCGACAAAATTGAGAGATTTAATTTTAAAGTATTCATGAGAAAAGTTTCGGCTTGATGGGAAAATTATGCTAATTTCAGAATAAAATTTGGTATTTATACTATGGATTAAAAAATGTGAATATACACATTTCCTCCGAAATATAGGGTTTTAAAAGGAGTGTTACTCGCCTATTTTATATAGTGCTGCAATTTATATAGTGCCTATTTTATATAGTGCTGCAACGCTCAGATATAAAACTGTTTTTGAGAAAACTGCATTTTGATAATAGTTCTGCCTTAATACCTCATACCTTTCATAACATATTCATTTTTTAAGGTTTTTAAAAAAAGAGGCGTCTTAACATACGTTATAACTAGGAGTTTTAAATTCCCAACAGCGCTAAATAACAAAGAATTTTTGTGATAAATTTTTTTGCGACGTCTCTTTTCATTCTTCCGTAATCGTGATTTCAACAAAAGAGGCGGACGGACAGGGCTCTCACAAGGTGACGTCGACTCACAAGGTGACGCTGAGCAAGGGTATACACTTTTCTATATCTATCTTGTCTTCTTCCCTGCATTATAAACGGAAGAACAAAGTGAAAATACTCTCTCCCTTCGGGTGTAGGGTGTAACTATAAATATAACATTCTTGAACGCCACGTACGACTTTTCTAACTGAATGTGTTTTCCGACAAGCCAAACCTGTATCCAACCGTCCGCATGGCATGATAGAAGTAAGTTCTCGTCTCCCCAATCCATGGCCACCGCGCAGCCGTGTTGTGAGCTCTTCGTACATAACTCGGATAATTCGACGTTTCTTGCAGGGCTCTTTGTGGTATACTGCCACACGCATATATCGCCAGATAGTGTGGAACCGGCGAGGATGTTTTTATTGAACGCATTCGTGCAGAGAGTGCTCAGGCAAGACTTCAGAGCGATGCTCGTCTCCTCTGTGAAGACGACAAAATTCCCCGCCTGTATTCGCTTAGGGATGAATATCCTGAGGCTTTGGTCCACATGCTCACACCAGTCCTGGTGTGGAGCGACAGTGGTGAGAGCCAGGGCAGGTGCATTATTTGTGTGTACGGCCAACCAAGTAGCTAGACCCTGTGAGTTCTCCGAACAGCCCATGGAGATTTTCTGGTAGGTTTGAATAGATACGCCGTCGCCGTCCCTGCGTGAGTAGGCTTTGGTAGGCAGCGGTGTGGGGCTCTTGAGTAGTTCTGCTTCTAGTGATGGGTAGATTTTCCTCAGCCAAAGCGACAGCTTCGCTTCATCAACGTTTGTGTCAACGGCGGTGAAGTACTCGGTTTGCGAGGCTACGCTGACTTTTCTGCTTGTTTCCGTTGCGTTATCTTTTTTCACTGAAACGAAATCGGTTCCAACGCAACTGTCCACCAGTTTAGCCAACTCATGGTCCTTGGCAGTCGGTTTAAATTCCACTACCGATGAGGAAAAATCACTTAATCTCTCCATACTTCAACTTGGCTCAACTATTAATGATTTCAAAACCCAAATTTTAGTTTATCGAGGCGACTCATTTCAGTTGACCACAAAAATTAAATACGAAAATGCGACCTTATTGTTTGGTATATGCTGACTGTGTTGCTATGGCATTGAAGACGTGAATCAAAAGTTTATATTTCAAATGGAAAAGACATAATGAGTTGGGTTTTACCCGTTAATTTTCAAGTTAATAATTGTATCAGCTTAAGAAGTAATGAATCTGGATGGAAACTTTAGATATCTCTCGACGGCAGCGGTTGCAAAGTAAGTTTTTGAAAAGAACAAAAACTTAAAAAGGTAAGACTATTTAAGGCAAATGCCTTAAAATAAACAGATTCTGAAACAGAGCAGGGAGTGAACTGTTTGTAAACAATGACGAGTTGATTTCTGAGGAGGGAATTTCGGATATTAGTGGTGAGGTAGATGAGCCAAAACAGACTACACTGAATGAAACAGTAAACATCCGAATAAAAATGCTATTGCTTAGAAACCACTTAGTGAAGATAAAATTTTTTTGGGAATTTCGTTAGTATTTACATATGTATATCTACATCATACGAGTATATCCTTCTTATACATGTACAATACATAAATTAATAAATTTTAGTGAGCATCAATTTCCGAATCCATGATAGGAAACTTATGTTAAAATCGCCTGCAACAAAAAATAATCATCACATTATTTGGACACACATGTTCAGCAAATGATTTTGATGACAAAACCTTTAAAAAGACCACATGGGCATCATAAATACCTGATGAACTATTTGGTGGTATGTAGAATGAACACATACATATAAATCACCCTTCGG
Organism: Sicus ferrugineus; assembly: GCA_922984085.1. Lineage (NCBI taxonomy): Eukaryota > Metazoa > Arthropoda > Insecta > Diptera > Conopidae > Sicus > Sicus ferrugineus. The sequence goes on along the minus strand of OV277350.1, from coordinate 28,691,172 downwards.
CAAGTGGACAATAATAGTGGTCCAAAAGTCCATCCAGATCGTTTATAGAGCACAGCGATGAATTCAAAACTTTTTTAACGGCTATTAGGACACCAACACCTCTGAAGCAGCCAGTTAGTAACATACTTCTTTCCTTTTGGTAAACTTCCAAACTTGCAAGGTCAAAAATTTCACATCATATAGTAAATGTCATAATTAAGTCACGGTTCAACCCAAATTATTACGCTTAAATCACTGCCTCATACCAAACATATTCTGGTAATAAAACTTGGCATTAGAATCATACATCATCTGTCTTTTGAACAAATCGAAAAGGTCGAATTTCTAATATTTACTTGATATAGAGACGAAATATATAATACATTATAGTAGACTTAATCAACCATTAATTTAAAGCTAGCTTTAGTAAGGTTAGGAAAATCAGAATAACAGTGTGTTCGTTTTGTTTCTTTTTTGGAAAAGTTATCAAATCTTGTTGGGCGACATAGTCGGCCGGAGCAACTTCATCAAAATTACGCACCAGAGAATTTACTGCAGCAAGGTAAGAGGAAGGAGAAGCAACCAGCAGCGGTCAGAGTAGCATCAGCATTGGAGCTTGAAGGCGAAAACATACGATCCGCACTGGTTACACCCACTCCCGGAAGGAGTGGATATATTCACTGTGTTTTTCCGTTTGTAACGTAGAGGAAAAGACAAAATCGATCTAGAAAATACAATATATATTCCTAATCAGCGTTATCTGCTGAGTCCATTTAGCCCCTTCCGTGCGTCTGTCTGTCTGTTGCATGATTATGATGAAATTTTACACAAATATTATTTGTTATGTAGAGAAGTATGTGCATAATCAGTTAATAAACACGCCTTACTCCTTGGTTTACTAACCGCGTGAAGCAAGCGATTAATACTCGAAACAAAATGCATAGCTTTTGGGAAATAAATCCATGGCCTTTTACTTGGGGCAACTATAGGCATTCTAGGAATGCATCAGTTTTGATCACTAGGCAATCTAAATCTTGGTGCTGTGCTAAGGAACACCTTCCTCTCTCTCTTCCCTCTAAGAAATTGTGGAGGAACCTTAAAAAGTTTAGGGTTGTTGCTAAACAAACCTCAGAATGTCATCTTGATCCTGATGTATTAAACAGTCATTTTATTTCAAATAAGTTGGGTTGTAATATTAGTTCCTATGTATCTTCTTACCATCCTTCCAATTTAACGCCGTCACTGAATATGAAGCTGCTACCTGCTTAATGAAGATTAAGTCTGACGCTAAAATTACATAAAATTTTTTAAAGTTATTGTTGCTTTTGTAAAGCGTCTACGGACTTACATTTTTAATTTTTGCTTTACTTCGTCTACCTTTCCATCTGTATAGAAAGTTGCTATAGTCGTTCCTATTGTCAAGAAATCCACAGCAAGTGAACCTTGTGACCTCAGGCCAATAAGTATTTTGTCTCCTCTGTCCAAAGTTCTAGAGCTGCTTATGACCAATTAAATTAATAAATTTGTTCAAGACAATCATCTACTATCATTCGTTCAATCTGCCTTTCGTTCTGGCCATCGACTGCAATCTTGAAAATTTTAGAGGATATAAGGCCCGCTTGTGATAGCGGGTATTTAACATTGCTGTGTCTACTTCAGTTCAGTTCAGTTCAGTTCTGGGACCCTTGTTTTTTACCTCTTTGTAAATGACATTTTTATACCCTACAGTCAAAGGGAGTAAGGTATATTTCCTGTATGTGAAAGCAGCTCCCTTCATGCTTATGCTGATGATATACAGCTATATTTATCGAGCAGCACTAGCCTCGTGGGAGACCTGCGCTACAGATTTAATGAGGACCTCTCTAGAATTTATAATTGGGTGGTCTGTGATAATCTTCAGCTTAATGCCTCGAAATCTTCTGTCCTTCCAATTTGCAAGTACAGAATAGCTAAGGAGAACATACCTGACCTCCTTATTGGTGATAATAGGGTTAATTTGTTTGACTGTGTCATTAACGTAGGATTTAAGGTTAACACCTATTTAACGTGTATTAACCACATAAATAGTGTTGTAGGTAGAATCTATAGTGCTGTTCTGAGAGCAACGGCGGAGTTTATACTAACCGAAATAAAGCATAAAATTGTCATTCACTTGACCTTGCCGGTGATCTCTTATGCTGAACCTATATATAGTAGGCTGTATTCTAGGTCTATAATGAAACTGCAAATTGCATTTAACTATGTTACGAGATATTTGTATGGCTTGCGCAAATATGACCATATTTCGCAGTTTATAAAAGGCATACTTGGCTGTGATATTCTAAACTACCTTTATGCTATAAACTGCATTTTTCCGCATTGTACGAAAAATTTAAGTTTGGTCTGTCGAACAGGAATTGTCTGCTCTTTATCTCTAGTTTTAGCACATTGAACTCAACAAGGTTCTTTTTAGTTAATGCCGTACGACTGTGGAATTCGTTGCCTTCCAATCTAAAAAAAATTACTTGTAGGGCAAGGTTTAAATGTGCCATTTTAGATTATTACTCTACACTTTGATTTTTCTGACCAACTTCCTCTCCTTTCTCTCTCTCTCTCTCTCTCTCTCTCTCTCTTTCTGTATCTCTCTTTTCTAACTATTGCCTTAACTTATCTATTTTGTAGTATTCTTTTATTATTGTTTATATTTAATTATATATCATCATAACTTAAGTTTCATAATTTATTTCACCATACGAATTCAGTTTTTATAATTAATATTAAAACGAAATTTTATATATTATTTAATTCTCACGTTCGTATAATTTCCCCAAAAATAGTGGTAACTCGTCTACTTTAACGACTATAAAGGATATTAAAATCTTTTTGCTTGTTTTTGTTAGTCAGTAAACTTTTGAGTTACCACGCAATTGAGGTACCAGTAATTTTTTTGGCAGAACCCAATTTGCTCTCAATAAGGAAGTTTGATTTTTAATATTTTAGATTAACTTTTTAAGTTATTTAATACATCAAATAGCCTGATGAAGTCTTTTGACAACCAGGGCATAAAAAAAACAATATCATGCCACTTGGCAGGTAATTGATGAGATATATCATCAATATTTACACAAAATTTATAAAAGCTACAAATAATTTTAGAGTTGTTCAGAATTTTTCTGCAATAAATAGAACAGTTTTCAGAAAGCGTCACTGACTAATAAATAGAATAGGAAAAAAATAGAAAATTTAATCACTGTGCCAGAAGAATTTAACGATTTCATCAAAATTCAATGAGTTATAAAGGAAAGAGAATTGATATATCTACACGGGTAGATATCATAAAAGCGAAGGTTAATGTAAATTAGCATGGTACTGGCCTTGCCTATGTGCAGACATGGCCCTTATCAGAAAGGAATTTTTTTATTTTAAAGCGCAGATCGAAAAAAAAATATTACATTAAAGAACGGATTTTCTTTTACAAAATTAGTTACATTTTGACTTTCTCAACTGACGAACTGACTTTTACAGAAGAGAAGGAAGCTTTCTCCCTCTAAATTGATAGTGCATACCTAAAAATGAAAAATTTTTTATAGGTTTTGAATTTTTCATTTAATTTAATTCCTCATTTAATTTAATTCCCCTTTAAAACTAAGCGTAAATGTTGTAAATGTGTAAAGATATGTAGATGTATGTTGTAAATGTGTAAAGATATGTGGCAAAATAAAAAACTTCCTTAAAATTATAGTATATCAGAAAATTTGTTTGAGAATTTTTACCTAGCTGACAACGCGATGAAAAAACTTGATGGATATTTAGTAAAAATGTAAGTTTTGAAATTGTTCAGACAATTACAGCTATATTTTGAAAATTCTTCAGACAATTATAGCTATTTAAAAAATGTCTTAACCTGTGACTCTAAATCAAATGAATCAAGTCAGGGTGCAGGCACGGATTAGCTAATATTGTTAAATCTTTGTCTGAAAAAAATGATTTCATGAGAGTCCCTACGACTCTTCCTTACATCTCTGCAAAGGTATTTCCAATTTCGCTGGAACCCGTTTCTTCCATCATAAAATAATTGTTGTCCATAAAAACTTTGCGGAATGCCTCTTTGGTATTCTTTCGAAGGACTCAATGAGGAATATTTAAAATTACTAGCAAGAATTAGTAAATTTCAATGTAATTGAAAATTATCTAGGAAAAATGGCCTAAAATCTTTATTAGAAATGTATTTCATTCCTTCATATCCTTGGCCAAAATGGATATCAATGTTGGGTTTAAATATATACTTGGGTTTAAATATATACTCAAAACTGTATTCAAAAGAATTTATTCAAAAATAATTCTCTGCGTTATACGATTTGCGTCAAAAGTCAAACAGAAATTGTCATAAATAGTACTAATAATCAGTTTTAACCTCGATCTGAAGACTCAGGATGTTACAAAGACTTGCACTTAGCCTTTTTGGTACCTAACAGGTTCAGTAAATATCGAAATCCTTATTTATGACTTTTATTAAAGCGTCATCGGGACATCGCCTCATTGGAATTCGAAGAATTTCTGAAAGTAGACGTAATCTATTAAAGATCTTCGCTAATTCCTCTCGCCAAAAAGGTCTGTAAGTCGGTACTAAAGATGGGATATCGGATCAATTCTTCCTTTGTAGATGGAAATATGGATTGTGAAGAGCCGCCTGAGGATGAGTGCAGAGAGGAGGAAATAAAAGGAAGAACTACGACTACAGGTGATGGAAAACTTGTGCCGAAAAAGCCTCTTATCGGTACGATTCATTCCGTGGTTGGGCCTGTGATTGATGTGGCTTTCGAGGACGATATTCCAGATATCCTTAACGCCATGGAGGTCTCTGAGACACTGAGTGGGACGAGACTGGTACTAGAGGTAAATTTTTTGTGCACGTTGCTTCCAACTCAGTCTAACGTTGAGTGATATAAGGTGTTCCACCATCTGGGTGGAAATATTGTGCGCACCGTTGCAATGGATAGCACAGAAGGTTTGAAAAGAGGACAGAAGGTCGTAGACACAGGCTACCCTATAAGAGTACCTGTCGGCAGGTCTACTCTTGGTCGCATTCTAAATGTTGTGGGTGATCCAATTGATGAACGTGGGCCTATAAAGACGGATTTCTATTCGTTTATTCACGCGGATGCCCCAGAAATGGTAGAACTTAACGTTAATCCCACTTTACTGGAAACTGGTATCAAGGTAAGTTTTAAAAACTACGTCGAAAACTTCCCGAAAGGGACCCCTCCTGCAATGATATCTCCCAAATTCTTTAGTGCCCGCTTAAATTTGAAGTTGTGTTAGAATTAGATCAGAAGCTTTTTTAGGTGAATAAAATAAGATGTTTTCAGATATATAAAGATTAGTTTTTAAAGGTTATCGATCTACTGGCTCCGTACGTGAAGGGCGGCAAGATAGGACTTTTCGGTGGAGCTGGTGTAGGAAAAACCGTGTTGATCATGGAGCTCATAAATAATATTGCGAAGAAGCACGGTGGATACTCAGTTTTTGTCGGAGCAGGCGAGCGCACCCGCGAGGGTAACGATCTCTATATGGAGATGATCGAATCGAAAGTGATATCGTTGGAAGACGACTCCTCGAAAGTAGCTCTGGTTTATGGCCAAATGAATGAACCGCCTGGTGCCCGGTCTAGAGTGGTACTCACTGGATTGACAATTGCTGAATACTTCAGAGATTTAGAGGGTCAGGATGTATTACTCTTCATTGATAATATCTTTCGTTTCACACAAGCTGGATCTGAAGTGTCTGCCCTTTTGGGACGCATACCCTCCGCCGTCGGATACCAACCCACCTTGGGAACTGACATGGGTAGGTTGTTGTGTCGGCTCGGTTTTTATACAGCTTCATAACATCTATAACATAGGGTCAATGCAAGAGCGGATTACGAGTACGAAAAACGGTTCCATCACATCAGTGCAAGCAGTATACGTGCCAGCAGATGACTTAACGGATCCAGCGCCAGCCGCCACATTTTCGCATTTGGATGCAACGACCGTTTTATCGCGGCAGACGGCGGAACTAGGCATTTACCCGGCTGTAGACCCTTTGGACTCAACCTCCAGAATCATGGATCCAAATATTGTCGGTGAGGAGCATTACAATGTAGCGCGAGGGGTCCAGAAAACTTTGCAAAACTACAAGTCTTTGCAGGTACATATGCTTCCTTTAATACTGAATATGTAAAAACATTAACACATTTATAGGATATAATTGCTATTTTGGGCATGGATGAGTTGTCGGAAGAAGACAAACTAACAGTAGCCAGAGCAAGAAAAATGCAACGTTTTCTTTCACAACCCTTCCAAGTCGCTGAAATTTTTACTGGACACGCAGGAAAACTTGTACCGCTCCCTAAAACTGTCGAAGGATTCAAACGACTTTTAAATGGCGACATGGACGATATACCAGAAATAGCATTTTATATGGTGGGCGATATGGAAGACGTTGTTGAGAAAGCCAAATTCTTGGCGAAGAATATGAAGGTGTAGCACATAACGTATACTATGTATTTCTTCTTTATTCATAATAAATACTTTTTGTATTTTGAAAGGAAAAACAAGTAGAAGTGTTGTCTTCGGCCTGGCCGAAATCTAAATATCCTACACCCGAGTACCTGAAAAAATTATAATTTCGCCACTTAACAACTTTTGTATAAGTAGGCGTACCACGCCCATTTCGGGCAAATGTTTTTGTAATGTCTCTAGGTACTGCTAGATAGAATTACGAACGTATTAATATTTTGAACTGTTTATGGGATATTGACAACTTGTGTATAAGTGGGCGGACCACGCCCATTTTTTATACAAATTGGTAATACGTGTAGATACCTCGTGATAAAATTTCGCGTTAATATCTTATACCGTTTACAAGATATTGGGAACTCTTGTATGAGTGGGGGTGGCACGCCCATTTTTGGCTAACTTATTGGTAATGCTTTCCGATACATCGTGATAAAATTACATATCAATATCTTATACCGTTCATGAGATATTGCCAACTTGGTTATCAGTGGGCGCTGCACGCCCATTTTTTTGAACGTTTTAGTAATGACGCTATATGTTCCGGAATAAAATTATACCTTAATATCTCACACAGTTTATGAAATATTCAAATTATAACATTTTTGAAACGAGGTGCCTTTACATTCCGTATGTAAAGTAGGCGTGGCAGTTTACCGATCTCGCCCATTTTCAATCCCATAACAAAGAATACAGACCTGCATAACAAAGAATATTTGTGCCAAATTTCATCGCGATATCTCTTTTCGTTCTCTCGTAATCGTGATTTCAACAGGCAGACAGACGGTCGGACAGGGCTAAATCGATTCAGGAGGTGACGCTGAGAAAGAATATATATTCTTTTCTATATCTATTTCGTCTCCTTCTCTGCGTTACAAACGGAAGAACAAAGTGAATATGCCCTTATATAATGTTGGTCTTAACTTAAAAGAGAACGCTTTCGTCTTTTGTTCCGCTGTGCCATTTTAAATTACTCCTTATATGTGGGTGTATTCAGAGTTTAGCCTGGTAAAACATTTACTAAACTCAAAAAACGCTATTTAAGGACTGTATTTCCTAAATTGTCATTTAATTGACCATCAATCTCCAGTTTTTAATAACCGAACCATCAAAAATTCATAGTAATTATTGAATTTTAGTTCGAAATTACAAATAAATGCGGCGAAAATTGGAAATTCTAATCGGCTCACTTGACAGCCGCTGCGGTGATATACCGGCTTAGTAAACTGGTCGAGTCAACCCTCCTTGTAGCTAAAATCAACAATGCTGAATGTATTTAGAAAAAAGCTGAGTATTCGATGTTATTCAGTCAAACATCAAACGGAGGAACCCGCGAAATTTACGCACACCATCAATTTGCCAAGGACCCAGTTTCCTATTCGTCTGACGACTGCTAAAAGGGAAGAACTGGAGAAAAGATTGGTTGAGGTGAGTCCGTTGTGAAGTAAGGATTTCTAAAGTTAAGCTAAGCCCAGCTGATCTATTGCCACTTCAGGAAACCTTCGCACATGCGTACCGCTACCAGGAGAAGCATAAAAGTGAGCCTACATTCGTGCTGCACGATGGTCCTCCATATGCCAACGGCGACTTACATATGGGTCATGCGGTGAACAAGGTATGGGTTTAAATAATAGCAATCCGGTGAAAATTCTTCAGTTTTCATACTGGTACTAGATTCTTAAAGATATAACTTTGCGCCAACGAAGCGCAAAAGGTCAAAGGGTACATTATATTCCCGGATGGGATTGTCATGGTCTGCCAATCGAGTTGAAGGCTTTGTCATTTACAGCGAAGAAATCCCAAAGGCATGACACAAAAGCTATTCGGGAAGCATGTAAGTACTTCTGCTAACGCAATGTTTTATACAAGCCGATTACGAATAGGCTACAGTTGTAAATTTGTAACCTACCACCTTAAACTTTAAAAACACCACTAATATAACTTTGTGTTTCATTGCGGATTACGGGATCAATAATAAGCCCAGGGATCAATAATAAGCCCAATTGTGTTCTTTTTCAGGTCGACAGTTTGCTGCTGCTGCAATTTCAAGGCAGAAGGAGGAATTTCGATCCTGGGGCATTCTAGCGGATTGGATGAATGCCGACAAAATTTATCAAACGCATAGCCCTGCCTTTATAACAAATCAGCTGCGACTTTTCCTAGATTTTTATAAGAGAGGTCTGGCGTACCGAGATTTAAAACCAGTCTATTGGTCGCCCTCATCACGGCAAGTCGAGATAGTGTTGAAGTGCGTAACTTTTTAACATTTGCAAACCCCTTGATTGCTTTAGCACAGCCCTAGCGGAAGCGGAGTTGGAATATGATCCCGATTTTGTTAGTCCCTCCGTTTTTATGCGCTTCAAACTAAATACGGTGCCAAGTAGATTGGAATCTTCTCTGAGCAACGGGCTTGCTGTCTATGCACTTGTGTGGACCACTACACCATGGACTCTGCCAAGTAATCAAGCAATTTGCTACAGTGAGGAATTGGATTACTCTGTTGTCAAGCTGGTTGAAGGCAGCAGGGAGTCATCTGCATTTTATATACTAGCTTCAAATTTAGTGAACAATTTCGAAACTTTAACTCAGATACATTGTAAGAAAATTCACTCTTTTAAAGGTAATCTTGAGGTCTTCCCTGATGAAAGTAGAGCTTAATATTGAACTTACTTTAGGCCACGATCTACAAGGCTGCACATATCAGCATCCGATCTATAAGACTTCTAAAAGCTTACCATTTCTTTCGGCTTCACATATTCTCGACTCTAAAGGAACAGGGTTGGTGCACACTGCTCCGGCTCATGGACCAGAAGACTTTTTAGTGAGCCTTTCAAACAAACTGCCCGTGGTAAGTTGGTTTCGTGTTCAATTTACTATGATAATAAGAAAGTAATTGAATTCTTATTAGTCTTAAATATTAGCCAATAATTAGTATCCTTCCTCAAAAAAGTGCTTTTTGTACCAAGACTTCCGCATCATCCGCATTACGTGTATGGTCAGCGACAAATAATACCGCAAAACTCTTAACAGTTACACATTTAACACATTGTAGAAATTTAAGCTCTTAAGCCATCATCATAGCGTGGTTCGTCAACTGATATCGCCTATTTTCCCCCTACTGCTGTAGTAAACAGTATTTTTGCCAATTCACTTTGTCTTCTGTGGGGTTAAAGAGAATGATGTGAGTATACGTTCCCTTGCCGTCTAGGGTTTATAAATTTGCAGATTCATACTATACAAGACATCAGGCTTTCTATTAGACTTACACCTATTTTGTGAATATTGTAAATATTTTAGTTATGGCGCTACATATCCGAAATGAATTTCCTCTTACGATTTGATACCAATTATAAAATATTCACTATTAATTATTTTTGCAAACGAAGTGTGTTTTCATTTAGTATAAAAAGTAGTCGTGTTTATTAACCGACTTCGCTTAATTTCTGTCCCCTGCTCTACATAACAAAGAATATTTGTGTCAGATATCATCGCCATATTTCTATTCGTTCTTTTTGCGCCCATCATATATAAATTTCTAATTTTCAATACGGACAAGATACATTTAACAAATATTGCTAATGCTGCCTTCTGCCTTTTTTTTCCAGATATCACTTGTGGACGAGAATGGGTTCTATACGAATGATGCTCCAACTTTCTTGCGAGGTAAAGAAGTTTTGACCGATGGTAACACGTTGGTGTTGGAACACATCGCCGCCGACATTGTGTTTTCTAGTCGGTATACGCATTCGTATCCCATAGACTGGCGAACAAAGAAGCCTGTAATAATACGCGCGAGTGAACAGTGGTTTATAAACACAGACCACCTAAAGGAACGGGCTGTTGAAGAGGTATTCAAAGATATAATCAGAAGGTCCAAATTTTTCTTGTTATTCGTGACAGATAGGTAAAGTTGAAGTATTCCCACGGGCCAACTCTGTTGCTAGTAAAAAAGCTTTGGTAACGCAGGTCCGAAAGCGGCCTTACTGGTGCATCTCCAGACAACGCGTTTGGGGTGTACCTATCCCAGTTTTTTACGATCGCAAAACAAATGAAGTGGTAACTAATGAGTAAGAGTTCGAACACGTGTAAGTGTGACCCTAATTCTTGGCGGATTTATACTTTGCAGCAAGATTGTCGCTCATATTTGCAAACTAACTGTAGAGGAAGGTGGTATAGACTTCTGGTGGGACAAAAGTGTTGAAGAGTTGTTGCCAGTTGAACTTTTGTGCGATTTAAACACGACCGCCTCGATGTTAGTTAAAGGCAATGATATATTCGATATATGGTTTGACTCCGGTGTCTCATGGTCGAGTGTACTCAAAGAGAAAAAAGCGGCCGATTTATATTTGGAAGGCGCGGACCAGTTTACTGGCTGGTTCCAGTCTTCACTAATGACAAGCATTGCGGCACGAAACTCTGCACCGTACAGGTTGGTCAGACTGTTTGAAACCTTTTGTTCTTTCATAAGCTTTCGATTACATACGATTGCTGTACTCAGATCTTTATTTGTACACGGTTTCGCAGTGGACCAAAACGGGTTGAAGATGTCGAAGTCCTTGGGTAACGTCATCTCGCCGAAAGATGCGCGAAAGAAGTTTGGTGTTGACGCTCTAAGGTTGCAAACAGTTTCCTCGGATGTATACATTTTAACTGATATTAATTTCAGGTGGTGGGTGGCTTCTCATGGAACCCAAAACATGTCTGTCAATGTGAGCGACCGTTTACTACAGCAAGCAGCGGACAGTATAGCGAAGATACGTGCAATATTGCGCTACTTGAATGGGGCGATAGGAGCCAAGGGCCAGGTGCCCTTACAATGCTCCGACGGTCAAATATACCTCAATAAGTACATACTCAGCTGTTTGTTTGACTTTGGAAAGGAAGTAAGAGTTGCGATATTGCTTATGTATGGCACAAGATTCCTTGTATATCTGGCTTGATCTTTTACAGGTTCAAAGTTCTTACGACGCATACGAGTACAATCGCGTAGTTGCGAAAGTACAGCACTTTATTGCAAATAACATATCAGCAACTTATGTGCACCTCATAAAGGATCGCCTATATTGTGGAAACCGCAGAGACCTGGACGATATACGTTTCACTCTAGCGAAATGCTACGAGGTGCTTTGCAAGGTTCTGTGGCCAATTACGCCGTTTATGGTGGAGGAGAGTTGGCGTTACTACGGTGAGTAGACCTACTTCGGTTCAACACAGCTAAAATTGTGTCCTGCTTTAGACAGTGACCATGCGTTTCATGAAGAAAGTGTCAAGCTTGAGAAATGTTGGAAGGATGAACACGCTGAAAATGTATTGCAGTCGGCCCTAAAAATAAAGCAGTTAATGCAACAGAAAACAAAACTGATTAAAAACACATGGACGCTAGACGTGTTGTTCGAAGTGAAAACCGACCGCGATTTAAATACGCTTTTAAAACTGCATCCCAAAGCCGGTGTTCCTGTAGTGGACTCCGAATTGAGCGAAATTCTGCAAGTCGGCCAACTGACGGTATCCGGTGCGAATGAGAGCTTAAGTGAAAATTTTCAGATAAGCTTTCGAAGTACTGATGCTAAGACATGTCCGCGTTGTAGACGGTTCACGCTTAAAAGTGCCAATAGCATTTGTGATCGCTGCAGGAGTGTTTTAACAACACAACCAAGTTTTTAATGAAGTTGTGTATCGGATTTATGTGCCCGAAGGATAACGATTGATGAAATTATTCATTTAGATTAGTTCCTTTCTTGCTGTTGTTACAAAGTCTGATTCACAAGTTTTGCACGGCTTAATAAAGAAATTAATGTTATATATATTCTCATCCAGCAGTATTGAAAGTGATATAAAAAATAAACGAATATGAAACCACACTTTCAGTGGCCTAAAAATTACGCGTAATATAAAGTTTTTATCAAAAGTTATGTCAATTTTTATTAGAGAGGATTTTTTCACTCGGCCTTTTTAAGACATTTAATAATTTCTAAAAAATCTACCAACCTTTAAATTCATTACCCAAAATTAAGATTGTAAGATTTAGCTTCTGTTGCTCAAACTAATGTAGAAATGGCGAGTTCATTTGTGAATGATTACAAGAATTCTAATGTATAGGAAGCCTGTGTGCAATATTTCTCCTTGTTCAGGACTTAATTTTTAATTATTTACAAGTGCTTTTATAGAAATTTAAATTTGTTTCCGTATGACTATAACTCAGCCAGCCATAAAAGTATAATGAATCTGCAATTTGAATGCAGATCGTGAACATTACTGTGTAGTTACAAACATTATTTATAAAAGCGGATTGCTACGAAGGTGTAGGGAGGGACCTTTTTCCACCTGTAATTAAATCGCTTTTCAAGTTTTTGTTATCTAACCTTAAATTCAATAATTTATAATTCATTATTGAGATAAATGTTTACATCAACTCAGTTTGGAACCATATTCACTGGTGTGCCCTGGCCTGCTTTTTTTTGCAGATAAATATGTACAAATTTGCATAGACATTTTATGTCGTGTTTTTGTGTTTACGTCTTTACGTTCATTCTAAATGAACCCAGCTTATTGCTGCTCCATGGGACAAGTTTTCGATGCAACACTGTTGCTGTTACAGCTAGGGATGCCCAATAGCTTTTGTGGTGGCGGACATGCGATATCGCAGCGTTCCTCAAAGTAAGCCGCAATCTTCTTCAATACAAACTTTAAAATTTTGTCCTTTCCTATCTGTCCGTTTAATATTGTAATATCTTTGCGGTCCCGAAACTGCTGAAAGTTCTTCTCGTAGTGCGGCCAAACGCATATCTCAAAATAACCCGTGACGTCAGGAGGATCGTAGGTCCGCTTGCTACGCCTTTCGAAGCACTTCTCGTACGGCAGGTGGAAATGGAATTTCAGGTGACAGAGCTGCAGCAACTCAGGCTGGTTGAATATCATGAAGCCTTCAAGTACTAAAATATTCAACTTGGTATCTCCGAGCTGGGCTGATGACTGTGAGTTAACGCGCATTATATGCGTGGCTGGAGCACGTCGCTGATTCACGGGCAACTGACCATGTTGATTGTGACTGTAATGATTCTGGTAGAGATGCGTTTGCGGAGCGTAATGCTCGAAAGATGTGGACATCGAGATCTCGTTGATGTAGTCAATGTTGTCCAACGTATTCAAGGCCAAGTATCGTCCCTTCATGGTCCACGTTATATCCGAGAGCAGTTGCTTCATGTCGAGTGCAGTTATCAACTCAAAGTTGATGGCGTTTAACTGTTCAACCCACTTGTGCCGCAAGTCATCCACGGGGAGAAAGTAGTCGTCCTGCGATATCACTTGCACGTCTCCTACAGTGTAGGGTGTATTCCAAAGGTGGGAATTGCGTTGTTTCACGAAGTAGTCGCGTATGTTGTGGGCCAGGGTAGTTTTGCCACCACAAGTTACTCCAGAAATACCTATAACGAGCCACTGCGGCATTTTGCAATTTATTCAAAAGAAAACCGAAGAGATCAACTGCCTCAAGCAGGGATAATGTGGTTTTCGATAAAGTTTGCGCTTGGAACTCGTACGAAGCAAGGCACGCTGATCACTACTACAATTATGTTGTGTTGTATTATGCAGTCGGTATGTGATTCCTCAGCTGATACAGCGTATAAGCGGAAATACCACCAATGAACAGCACGCCAATAACTGCTGGAATCAGGAAAGCGTACTCGAGGGGTGCAAACAACGAATGAATTAGATTACCTGGAAATTGACAAGAAAAGTATATAAAAGTTGATAAATATTACTTAGCATAACGTATAAATTTTAGTCAGTGAACATCCGATTTCAGATGAAATTTGGAAATGAATGTTATTACGTATGTGAAATGAATGTGAATACGTATTTTCTACTTAAAATTTTGCAGTAAATTAATTGTGCAGGCTAATTTGACTTCTCAATAAGAAGTATGTTATTTTACAAAAATACTTGGCACTTAAAAAATGTTTTCAAAGACTGCACATTTTTCGACAAATATTTATGTCGACGAGAGCAAATAACCGATGAGAGTAGAAAATAATTGTTCACTTATCGATTTCATTGCACTCTTGCTTCGGAATAGCCACTGCCCTTCAACTAAGCCAAAATCACTAACCGAGCTTAAGAACACGCATATGCCTGAAGAAACTCAGCAGTTTTGGCAAAATCTATCGTACGCTTGAAACTAAACAAACCCAGCACACAAGTCTAAGTAATCATCTAGAGCTTAGTAAACAATTGTATATGCCTTACGATTTGTTTTTATAAAAATTATATCTAGGTTAGGAATTTTGTAATTTGTACGTCACTATCACTTATGAATAAATGAATTTTACTATCAACACAGTTTTGGCTTCATTCAAGGACAGTGACTATTCGAAAAGGAAAAAAATATTTTTAATAGGTTTTTGATAAAAAGTTGACAGTATCTTATAAACTTTAGGGGATATATACCTGAAAATTTCAAACCTTGGGTATATAACTTAGAAACCAGATGAGAGCACACACAAATTTTTTCACGATTTTCACGAGGGTTAAGAAATTGTTTTTGAAAGAACTCACCGTCGTCGATTAGCATAAACGGCCAAATCAAAACCCAGCATATATAATACAGCAACGCAAATACGGCTACTATTAACACTGATTTCCCTATTCGAGCATTTGAAGCCATTTACTCCAAATACTAGACGATAGAAGAGTACGAGTCCGACTGCAATGTAAACAGTTTCACCAGGAAGGACTTCAAGAAAATTACTCACCACCAGATCCGAAAACAAATGCAGCATTAGGTAAACTAATAGCTTATACGTTATGTTACACAAACTTCAATCGACTGATTTTTCCCGCCCCCCACATTAAAAATTAGTCCAAAGCGGTAAAAACCTTTGTTTTTGCTAAGATCTTCACACCTGATGAAAATAAACTAACTTTCCTGCAAATACTGTCAATTTTCACTCTTTTTTTCTCATAGTTACCAACACTAGGGATGTTCAATCAGATTTTCTATGCTGCATTTTTACCCAGAGATTGTAACATCTGTTTCGATTGTATATTTGTAATCGTTCTATTTCTTTTACTCTTAAACCGACTAACTTTAATTTGTTATTTCAATATGTGTTAGTATAGATTTTCTACCTTTTTTAACCGTTAGAATTTAATCTTCTGAGTATACATATGAAAGAAAAAAATTTTAAGGTGACTTTTATGTAAAATTTATAACAGTTAAAGTGTTGAAGAATTGATATCGTTAAAAATTAGATATTTCCTAATAAAAATTAAATATAAGGACGAATGGAATGTCATTTAAGAGCTCTATTAAATTTCTTTTATTTATGTCGTTTGCAAATGCTTTCATATACTTTTTTAAAGAAACTCAACACTTAACTATTTATTTTCGCAGAAAAATTAACTTTAAGTCTTAAAAGACATATTCGAAAACAAAAATCTTGCATCCCTACTCTCTACACTCCTTACTATTATCTCGCGCCCTAGGGAAAATTATTTTAAACTTTTTAGTCCGTCTTAAAAACGTGGTATTTAAAAATTTATTTCTATTTAAATAATTATTTTCTGCTTTTTAGTCTTGTGTGTGAAGGTATTCAATTGATTTTAAACATTTTGATTGGATTATAATAGCGACATGTGGCAAATTCAATGTTTATTTCAGTTTCTCTTCATCTAAATTCTTAATCACGAACAACTTAGTCAATACAAAAACCGAAATGTGTGTGTAAAGCATGTTTCTAGGCGCAACTTTTCATTTCAAAATTTTTGCCTCAAAGTGGGCGTCAGTGGTCAGTTTATACCTAATAATACATTATCATCCAGGTTTGAGCCATGTCTAAAGCTTCAAGTCTCTAGATCATTGGGAAGTTAGTTTTTTAATCAATTAAAAAATTTGTTCGGGTAACAATTTTGTTTGTAATAATTGTAATAACAAACAAGAAAGCGAGCTAATAAAAACGTAAGCGAGTAATGCTCATTTATATACCCTACATTTCGAAGAGAATACATTTATACAATATTCAGAATTATTATTATACAATATTCAGTAATACTATTATACGATATTAAGGATTTAAGACTAAACAATTTTTGTTTCCTTATTTTTAAGCCGTTTTCTTTGTGAATAACTTTAACGATGACAGTAAAAATTAAAAAGGAAGAAGAGAATTAAAAAGAACTTGAAGCAAGGTATTTATACACAAAAGGATTCAAAAGATATTTTTTAGGGAAACAAGTGGCCGATTTCTAATTTTGTGAGGAAGGGATAAATGCCCAGACTGCAGGATCTTTTTGCTGGTTCCAGTGTTCTTGAAATACTTTAAGAGCTAGTTAAATACTTTAATTAATCTTACTCCTACATTTGAATTTCTAAGTATGCAGTTGCAAGATTCTTGTCTGCTAAAACGTAATTAATAAAACTCTTCAAAATACGTGTCAAATACTTGCTTATTCTTCTTGAAATGATGTTATGCGCGGAATTCTGGTCTGAAGCAAATCGCGTTTTCTCATGTACAAAGTTGAGAAAGCAAATTTTTTAGCATAGACGTGTTTCTATATTCTGAATGCTTTTTATATGTTTCTTGTGTTAAGACAACTTAGATAACGCATGAGCAAAGAATCCTTAATTGTGCTCAGTGCCGAAAAATAATTACTATTTTTTTTCGCTTGAAAAATTCGAAATCCAAAGAATACACTTACACTTAAAAAAAAATATTAGAAGTAAAGTACTCCAATTTTAATCTGAAAATAATCAATAAAGCTAAACGTAAAAAACTTTTTGATTTTTTTAACAATCCAGAAAAGCTTGAAAAAACCTTTCATCTACGTGGAAAAGGTGTAGGGCACATTAATTTTATGAAAAAAGTGGGCACAAACTTTCAGAATATGGCGACTTAGCTATAGCAAAGTATATTTGTTCATTATTTGTCCGTCTGGCAGTCTATAATTTTGGAAGAAGGAAACAACAAAAGCCTCCTACTTCTCCAACAAAGCCACCTAGAAGCTCTTCTAGGCATAGATTCTGGTTCTAGTGGCATAGATTTTGGTTCTTCTACACAGGGTCTTTCTTCAGAAGAAAATTTGGCAAAAAGCTTGGGGAAAATTGTCAAAATAACGTGCGGTTTTGGATGGAGTTAGTCTGGTTCCTGTTACACTAGGAGTATCAACAATGCCGAAAACAGTGACATAAACAAAACTAGGGCTGACCATTCGTCCGTCCGTTTACACGATAACTTGAGAATGAGGTAAGATATTTTTTTATGAAATTTAACGCGTAGAAGACCTTCTGTTTACTATTAAACGCCATAATAACTCAGATGGAGATACAGGCACAAAATTTGGTAGCTACGCATCGTTTATTCATGTAAAAAAAAATATACTTAATTTAGTTATTTATAAAGTTTGGTGACACAAGTTTTAAAACAAAAACACAAAGTGACACAAGTTTTAAAACAAAAACTTGAAAAGCAACGCGTGTTGTGATTCCGTTGTATGCAAATTCGGCTTCAAAGAGCGTTATTGGAAATAGAATGAAAGTTGGCAACGTTTTAAATGATTCTGCAAGCAACGGGATGCAGAAAGGGTTTAAATATATTTTAATTAATTGCTATATTATAATTATAGTATTTCGTATTATAAAATTGGAATGTCATCGGAATTCATCATGCACAGGGTGTAGGGTAACCAAAGTGTACTGAAGTCGAGTGAATTTTTATTATACGATTATTTATATTTTTAACTGTTCAGCATTGTCTCCGCAACGTGGTCCGCCTTCAGAAGTTTTTAATGACTCTCTCAGTCGAAAGCACAGCTTGCAGTCTCTCGCCGAATCACCTGTCTGTTCTTGATATATAAACATCCAAATAAAACGAGAGCACTCATTTGCATTCGATACTAATTATGAAACACTTCATTTCGGAATACGTACAAGATCGCTAACTGTAAAGTAACTCAGAGTGAGTTCGGTCCAAATTGTAACCTTATAGGGTGACAATCATCGCAAACTTATAGTTTGTTTGTTTGTTTCGTTTATTCTCAAATTCAAAATCGCTATAGACGTTAACGTGCCAATCATGCCGCCGAAGGTGAGTGACTGGAAGCTGTGTTATTGTGGTTTGAAATATCGTTCGTGCCATTGATAGAACGTCCAAAAAGTGAATGCCGTGTCCCAAGATATTGTACTGTGCCATCCTAATCGATGCGTAATTGACATCGATATGAGTCGGTGTTAGTCTGACCGATGTGAACTACCTGCTGTTTCACTAAACAAAGCATAGATTTCGTTGTAACCACCACTCAACTAACTTTAACTGGAGATAAATACAGGGATTTATTTTTCCGCATCCGTGACACAATCTAGAAATGCTTAACCAGTTGACATTTTCATGGCTCAGTCGACTTCCGTGGCTCGTTCTAACCGTGGTGATTTTCTAGTTTTTCCATCTTCAAATGTATTCTTGGACTGCTAAATTCTTACAGTAATAAGTTCCTTAAAGGCATTCCTTCCTTTCCTCTTGAGGTGCGGCCAAACTCTGCTCTTGGAGATTTGAATTCTTTGTATGGGCAACCTGTATCTCTAAAAATAAAAGAGACTACCTCCACTCACCGCGAATGCTTGCATTTTAGCGATAACAGTCTGGGTAGCATTTCCGCGTTGTTATTTACGCTGATAAGAGGCGGTGCTGGAGGGGCAGGTTGCAGGTTATTTCGTTAGCTGAAAAAGCAAGAGTGATGTGCATTTCAGACTCGCCTTATCGCGAGCTGCTGGTGACGCAATATGTAACAACTGATTAATTACAATAACTTTTATCATGTTAGGTACTAGCTCGCCCTTTTGTTTCGAAAATAGTGGAAACGATTCAAGCGAAAGGTGTCAGGTGCGAAATTCCACCGATTATCTTCCTCGCTCTGTTCTGATGTACCAATTATGTCGTCAATGTACTCGTAACTTGCATATGCTGCGAAGCAAGAGCGTGGTTTTCTAATAAGACGATGTACGTGAAATTGTGTTCAAGTTATAGACTAATAAAGACACAAACAGTGGAATAGGAACACGCGCAAGTTAAAGTCTCTACAAAGTCTGCTAAAATTCTTTTACTGCTTTATATTTCACACTATCAAAGTGGAAATACAAATGGAATTTATAAAAATTTTCTACAAGCCCCTCATAAAATGAGTGAAGTTAAAGTTTACTTTTTCCAACTCTATATTTTCGGAAATCGGGCAATAAAAGTCCCAAATAGACCGAACATTTGTTACTAAAACTTAGTAGTACAAGCACTTATAACGGTGTTTTCTCGATAGTTAATTGGTATCCACTAAAACAATTTTTCGCTCGTTTCGCCTTAGGTCAATCCATGCTTGGACTTGTTTGTCGTACTCCTGGCAACCTCCCTAGTGGTGGGCACGCAAGCGTACTGTTCATTGGAGAAAATGAAGAAATTCGCCATGGAAGCTTGCGAGCATTTGTTCCTGATGGACGAACCCAGGGAGAAGCGTTCTCTTTCGGGGGAGAATTCAGTGCTGAATACCATCGGACGTAAGTACGAAAACGATGACTGTGAAACCTTTCATTGGCGACATTCGAAAACTGTCAGATGTTTGCAGCTTCTCCACGTATGAGTGTCGAAACTTAAGAAATTTATATTTGATGTATTTTGGAACGAATTTCCGTCATCCCTCGTCAAATTTGTTCTGTTGACAAACCGGTTTCGGCGTTGTGCCATCTTCAGTGTCGTTTTTCGTTCTAAGAATAGAACGATATATAAAAGTTCTTGTACTATAAGCACATGCGTAGCGTGCTTTCAACATTGCAGTATTTTAACCTAACCGGAAGCAAACGGAAAGTGGCGCAGCGCGCGAAAAATTTATAAATAGAAGCATTGACATTGGCTTACAATGGCAACACTGACATTGACGAGTTCGAACACAGGGAGCGTAAATGCAAGGAGAGGTTTAGATTTCGTGATTGTGTTGAAAAATACGTGGGCAGAGACAATTTATTATGATTTCATGTGGAGGCGCAGCCGAGATCAGAAATCTAGTAGTAGTTTACTCTACTTGCGTACTCCGCTTACGGTAAACCCTCTCCTTATGCGGTCTTTCTCTCTCTCTTTCTATCTCTCTCTCTCTCTCTTTCTCTCTCTCTCTCTCTCTCTCTTTCTATTTCCGAACCAACCGGAAACTCATGCGTGGTTGCGTTGACTTTCAGATCAAAGAGCGTCCGACAAGAAATACTTTCACTACAACATGCGACGAAGCACTTTCCCACAAGGCGGTTACCTGAAAGTGGGTCACTCCCACTACGTCAAGCTGAGCCACGTGGACGTCCTGCCGAAATACAAGGCCAGGCACATCAAGATGAAGCATCAGGATGGCGGGGTCCTCAAGCGCTTCAAGCGCGCGCACTCCGTGGCCTACAACAACATTCCCTACTGCTGCTACAATAACTGCGACGAGGACTTCTTCTGCTAGCAAATCTGCTCTTCGGGAAACCTAAGTTCCGGTCCGGCAGCTCGCTCCCATACATCGATAGGTAGAGCGCAGCCTTATTAAACAGTATTAAATGCTAATCTTAAATAAATATAGTCTTGAGTAAAAAAAAAACTCTTGAGTAAAACTAAAAACGTGATTAGAAACACCATTTCCATGTAAGATAATTCAAAGTAAGCCAATAAGCAACAAACAGACAAAATTTGTTGGGCAAAAACGACAAAAAAAAAACAAAAAAAAACAATTTTAGTAACGGCGTACAGAATAAAACTGAAAACTGAGTGGAAAATGTGAGTAAACGCCGTCGAATATACGCTTCAGGACACCCTGTTGACAGTTGAAGGTTGAAGTTGATGTGTTTTCCTTGCATGATTTTAGGGTTACGTTTTTATAGCAACGAAGTTTCTGTTAAAGAAGAAAAAAAACTTTTTATAGCAAAATGTTTTCGGTTTTCTTCTGGTTCCAAATTTCGTAAGATTTCGGTGCATGGCACTCAAATAATTGTATAATACTATATGCCATGGAAGTATACAACATCTGAATAATATTCTCAACAGAATTATTTACATAACTGAGCTATTACGTGTTTGTCAAAATGGCATTTACAAAAAAGTAAATTCTAAAGAAAATCAATCTTTCGCGAATTCTGCTCTAATGCAATTCTTGCAATTCTTCATGACTAACAAAGTTAATTATTTATAATGAAACATAATATTATGCATAAGTGAATACATGATTCATTCAGCACATGAACCGTTTACATTCAAATGCCTCCAATTTATACAATACATTAAATTCCTGATTTACGAAGTAAATTTAATTTAATTTAATTTTAAGTTACCTTGCAGAATTAGTAAAGTCAAAACCGGTTCCATTTTTGTGGTTCCCAAAATGAGTTTTTAAGCACAACGCAGAAGAAAAGCGAATGAAATCGCACTTTCGATGGTGTTTGTTAACCGGTTCAGTTAAAAATAGCAGAAGTGCATCATAAAACGTCACAAGATTTTGCACAACATACTCGAATGTTAGAGTGTAAATAGCGGAATTGAGGAGATTCCCAGCAAGTCGGCTGATGGAATGGGATTTTTCGAAATATTCCGGTGATTAAACACTTCGTGTCCATAAATATGAAGGTACACATCGCACTTGACTGGCAAATGATACACGCAGTCTTTCGTTGTAGCAGACGTGTCTGCAGTATGCCAGATTTGGAGTTGAAGTTGAATATAGAAATACCACAGATGGTGTTTTACCTGTTTGTTCGTATGCCTTCTAAATTGTGGCTGCATCAGTATTTCTCAACCGGCAATCCGCGGTGAATGAATACTTCAGCTGCTTTATTGTAAACATGGTTTGTTCGTTAATATGGGACGGATTTTGTAGTCGATATTTCGACCACTTCCCAACAAGCTGGAGCTCCATACAATAACTAATCAATAAAATAACTAATCAAGTAATAATCAGTAATCAATTATCGTACCTAAACTAGTGAGATGGTTGTCTTGGGCCAGACTGAAGTAAATACTATACATGCCTGAAGTTCAAAATTTTTAGGTCAATTTTTAATTACAAACGGACGAAAATGTTTCTCTCTTTTACAGTTATTTGATAAAGTAATATTTTTTTATTTAGAAGAGACATAATTTGTACCATACTTATAAGCTCTAATTTCATCTGAAAGATGAAAAACAGCCGTCGTTATTCGACTCGTTCCAAAACAAAATATTTTTATTTCCACCCGATCGGTCAAGCATATCGTATCGAGTGAACGAATGTCAGACATACTCGGAGCTTTTTTGAACAAAAGTTTGGGGATTCATGTGGTTGATTTCTGCTCTCTTTCGATTTTAGCCCCATAAATCCCCCTGTCGTGGTCGTGATCGTGTTGTGATGTTGACGACCAGCAACTTTTAATCAGCATCCAACAAGAAAGAAATTCAGTTGAGACTTTAGTAACCGATTGGATGGACGCGGATTTGCTGCTTGAATGCAAGTCACGAAGCATAAAAACGTACTAAAAGCAAAGAGCAAAACGTAAAAATTGTCTGAATCTAAAAAGAAAAATAGTAATTTCGCACACAATTCTGAAAAACTAAAGTAAGAAATGACGGATCATCAAGTTTTTATTGAGTTGGGAAATTCGGGGATTAAACAAGGGAACGAAAATGCAGGCGTGAGTTCACAGTCATTATCTTCATCTCAATTAATAATGGAAAAACACAATTCGACTTCCAAAAATATAACGCATGGCTGGTTTTTAATGCATATATATATGCGTGAATCATAATAAAAAAAGAAATTCGTTTCCGAGTTGCGGTTAAGTACAGTATAATTATTATTTAACAATTGGTCATATGTATGTTGTATTCCGATACGAACAAAGTACAAAGTATTTTGTGATTATTACTTTTAATTTAGAGTGATTCAAATTATACGCATTATTATTTTGCCTCCATTTGTTTTTAAAACAGCACAGAGCCAAAGTTGCCACCTATGCTCTACACACTGGAGCACAATAATACTTAATTAGGAATGGGAGAGCTCTAGTCTTTTCTTCTGGACAGCAACTCATGCATTCTCTTGTGCATTTGATAAAGAGATGTTGCTGATAATAACAATATACTATATATATGGATATTATCAGCAACATCTTTTTATCAAATACATTCGTATAACATCTACAACCAAATTGTGGTATAACGCAAAATTACCTATTAATATCTCACATCGTATGAGATATTGATAACTTTTGCATGAGTGGCCGGGTCACGCCCATTTTTTGCAAATATATCAGAATAAAAAACCTTTTAATCCGGAAATTATGTTGCTATAAGTTCCGGATAAAAATGTCGTCTTAATGTCTCGTACCGTTTATGAGATAATCGTGTTTTTAGGAAAGTGTCTTTAGATTTGATATGAAAAGTAGGCGTGGTTATTAACCGATTTCGCCTATTTTCAATACCAAAATCTACATAACAAAGGATATTTGTGCCATTTTATCATAATATCTTTTTCCGTTTTCCCGTCATGGTGATTTCAACAGACAGACGGACGGACGGACAGGGCTAAATAGACTCAGGAGATGAGCAAGAATATAATATATACTTTTCTATATCCACCTTCTCTCCTTCTCTGCGTTGCAAACAGAAGAACAAAGTCTCTCCCTTCGGATGTAGGGTATAATAACGATATCCATAATCCTGTTCTGTAATTAATTTTAAATGAAATGCAATTATTAGATTAAATAAATCATTACCTGACTGCACTTGTCAAGAGCAAAATATTACAAGGAAGTTAAACACACAAACTTTCTGCGGGAATGTTTTTCGGAATATACTATTGTACAATTTTCGCCATTATTCGATATTCCTAAGCGGAATTCGAAATTCCTGAAATCTGGATAAGTTTAGAATCAACTAAGCCCGGATTATTCACACGTAGGCCTTATTTATTTTTTTAGTTTTTTATTTAATTTTTTGTTGTCAGGTTCTGAATTTAGTCTTGTATGATTTTCTGAGCGTTCTGTAATTTGGCCTTATTTAATTTGATAGCTCTATTTAATTAATCCTTACTTAATTTCTTAAGATGAATTAATGTATTTTAGATGTTTTAGCCCATATTTTGTTTATTGGGCTTGTTGCATTTCTAAATTTAGCCTTATTTAGGATACGAAAACACTTTTGGCAACACAGGCAACATGATACTCACTGTACTCTAATATCTTGAGTACCACCGTTATTTTGACATCTTGGATTGTTTTGGCTGTAATTGTTATATCGACTTTAACAGTAAATAAACCTTTTCTTTATTTTGCGGGTTCAATTTACGTAAACTCCTTCCCGGTAGCATATATCCTTAGATATTCATGTTGCCTAAACTTCTTTTCGTGTTCTTAATTTTTAAAATAGCCCTCATACATATATTTATATATACAAAATTCATCACATATCGGATAATACCGGATAGCGGTATGTAGGTATGTTTGGATATTTAAGTTTTATTCCATAAGCACATATATAAAGTTTGCATGCATTATTTTTACACTAACATTGTTATTACAAGCAAATACTTTCAGCACGATTCTTGAATACTTATAAATATTAAATACTTCCAGATCAAACTCGCTTCACAATCAAATGTCGACACATTGCACGGAAAGAGCAGTCAAGCTCTCAGATCTGGTAAGCAGCGCTTAAGCCTTGGAAAACGCTATAAATACATATATAATTAAATATGTGCATACCAAGCAGAAGTTTCACTATCATGCGACCGCAACTTAGTGTACTTCATCGAAACCTCATTTCCGCTTCTCCCACAATTGCGTGATTATACTGATTTTTTTCCGATGTTTAACTCTCGGATTTTAATTCCTTTCCTCTTTATTCTCTCCAGTGACCGAACTAAACGACGAAGAGGATGACGATCGCCCCACGTCGACAGATGCACGGCACGGTGTTGACGACGGTCTTTTGCCCACAGACGAGGCCAGCGTTCATCCTCAAGGGAGGCCCAGATCCAGGCGGCCTAACTTCTTTCCTACTTACAATGGCCCGCAATTCGTCGATATAGATGGCGTGTCCACGCAGATTCCCGACGTGAACGCCTACCAGCATAAGAAGACCCTTGCTCAAGGCATGATGGACCTGGCCCTGCTGTCGGCCAATGCCAACCAGCTGAGATACGTGCTAGAGACGTACAGGCGCCATCCGTATTACTACCCAAGCTTGGTGTTCATCTCCCTCAGTATCATTTTCCAGGTAAGAGTTTTGCGCATGATTCCACGCTTGTACATTCATCGCTCCTTAAATGTGACGGCAGATTGCAGTGGGCGTCGGTCTGATACTCAACGGTAGGTACAACGTCAACGATAACAAGGAAATCTGCCGGGCCAACAAAGTCAACAACTACACGGTTATCGGCATCTTCGTAGTGACCGTAGTGAACGTATTTATTTCAGCATTTGGAGTCGCGGATCCTGTGGGAGATACGTAGAGGCAGGTTGAAAAGTCGCCTAAGAATTCACGATGCCTTGAAAATTTAATATAAGCCTGTTTTTACTCACTTATCTATAATGACGCTGTAAATTTGGAGGAGGAAAACTAATTTTCTACTAATAATTCCAGTGAAGCAAATGTAAAGAAATGCTTTCAAACGTTGATGTTATATTGTTACAATTTCTTTCCGCGGCGATGTTTGCGATATACATTATAAAATTCTAATAACTTATATATTAAAAATTCTAATAACTTTCACTTAAATTTTATTCTTATCTTTATCATTTGAGTACCAACTTAATGTAAGGAAAATCTTATATCATACTTGATTCTCTCAGAAAAAATAGGTGTAAACACTCTCCTTTCGAAGAGTTTATTTTATCAAAGATCAAATGCATTTTCGATTTTATGACTAAAGAAACGACTATGTGATAAAAAATTTTGCAAGGAAACAGTAAGATATTTTTATGACAAAAACTTGATTTTTTAATTAATTGTAAGCCCCACAAATAATTAAAATGTAATTATAGGCACGTATTTTTAACTCCATAAAGAGCTAAATTTACTTTCAAGATTTGAATTATGTTTTTCTTTCTACTCGTTTCGGCCATAATTTTCAGCTTTAAGCTGTACTTTTTTAAATGGATTCATTTATAGCTTTTGCTAAATTTCAGATTGCAGCTACAGACTTTATGTTCTGCGCCTTTATAATAGCAGAGTACCCGGTGTTTTCAATTGCAATCCGACTATTTTTAAAGTCAGTCCCTGGGATTTATCAATTAACATAAGTACAGTATTCTGGTTACGTTGCAGAGGCGTGGCGAAATTATCATGATCGGTGTTCTAATTATTAAGCTGAGACAATGCTGCGGAACTCCTGAAGATTAAAGTGAAATGAAAATGGGATAATTGACTACCTTTTTTTTATCCAGGACTGTCTCTATGGATTTCGTAACAATCGCTTGTTGATTTCGTCTACGGCAATATCTTCTGAAGCCAATATTGCCCTTTCACGGAGCCAGTTATGGTCAAGTTAATTCTGGCAGAGGGCCGAATACGTAATATTTTAAATTTTCGCCTTGTGTATAACTTTTATTTTAACACTTCCCAATCCTAAAAATTTTTTTGCTAAATTTACGTTGATTTGCGCTTTCAAGTTTGTAGATATTCTTAAGATAACTTGATGCAAACTTCCACTTCAACACCTCTTGTTGCTTTAGGAATAACTAGCGGTGTTTGCCGAAAATTTCCAGCCAAAACCTGGGTTATTTTTTCCTATTTTCGCCTTGCTCTTCGAATATATGGAGGAGTCCTGTCTAATACGGCCATCACTGCCGTGTGCTTCATTGTGCATTCATTCCGCACTACAAAACGGCGTTTTATTAAAATTGCCGAGATCCGACTTCCTTTCGATAATTTGTGGTGGGGGGGGGGGGATTTTCCTTTTTACATAAATGCAAAGGAACATTTGTAATCATAATTTTGCTTCTATCAAAAGAACCCTGCAGTGGCGTATTTCCAAACCACCAAACAGATTATGTAACTCAGGAAGTTATTTACGACTAATGTGAAAAAGCGCGTTCATATTAGTTCGTAAAAATCGTCTGCGGCATAAAGACAAAAACCGGATTCAAATCGGCCACTTGGCTGTAAATTTCTGTTTTTTCATTCCACAATAAGGTGAATAGCGCTATCTAGCGGCAGATTTAGGTAACTCTAACTAATATTCGTGTCTCTCAATATAAAGGTTGAAAATGCTTCAAACTTGCCTCCCTTGCCGAGATATGGATCTTGATGTATCTTCAAATCTATCTCGCGGCTGCGGAGTTTACTCACTATTAAACAAGCAGACACCTATTCAACTTGATATACATAGAGATGCATGCATAAATAACTCTCGTATATACGAGAATTTAAATAAAATATATTTGTTGCTGCAAACAAATTTACAACCCCTTCAGCAAGAATTATAAGCCGTAACTTTTAAAACAGTAAATAAGAACACTTTCTTAGAACTACATTTCATCACGTGTTTATTGTAAGGAATTAAATCAATTCGTCTAAAAGTACCTAAATTTATCTAACGACTAATATCACAATCGATTTTTAAGTTTACGACTACGTCATACATTCCCCAAATTAGTGCTACTGCCTCCTCCACTCTACACATTACTGCAAAATCTCGAAATCACAAACGAGAGAAAAGTGGTCCGAAGGGTATCGAAAGCATGGCGTGCGATCTTTCCCGATTTCATCACCGATAGGAAACTCTAAGCAGTTCTTGACCTGTGAAACAAGTCAGCATTAGTAACCATAACCTTAACCATAACCAAGTTTAAGTTACCTTCAAGCAATCGTTGCTGTAAAATACGTAATCAATAGTGTGGCAGACTTCGCCGTCTTCTCGGATCTTCCACGTGGTGTATGCTGGCTCCCGCTTAATGGAGGCCGTAAGTTTATCGCACGTCTCTCCGGCTATATCCGCGTGGGCCTCAGAGTTCTCCATATCTGCTTTAATATCCGCATATGCGCTGTTCAGATTCAAGATGTCGCAAGTCAAGATGGTGGAATACACCGGCTCAGTGGGCTCTGCATTGAAGTCGCCGCAGAGCAGTATAGGGCGCCCATCTGCGAACTTCTTCACAAAGCGTATCAGGTCTCGCCCTTGCTCATTGCGCAACTTCGACAAGAGTGATCCATGGCGGGCCTTCAAATGTGTAGTACAGGCGCAAATTTCCTTGCCGGTGGCCTTGACCCGGAAATTCGCCGCAATCGCAACTTGATTGCTTTGGACGTGCCAGACCTCCAGGATGCGGGTGTCAAAGTTAATCATCTCGAATTTGTCGCGTTTATAGAAAACGGCACAACCGTCAGGGCCGTTATTCTGCTCGATGTACAGACATGGCGAGTCGGGCTTCGGGAAGAAGATGCCATCATAGTTCTGCGTTCCCAAAATATTCTGAAGGAATTTAAAGTGATCCACTTCCTGCGTCGGTAAAAATACAAAACAATAAGTAAATGCCAACATTAACTCTATCGTAAACAGCAACTTGACAAACAAAAGGACGACAGATGGCAATAGGACGACAAGGCTTCCACTAAATGTAGCAAGATTTTAAGGAAAGCAGTTTCATAGCGGTATACTGCTCCTTGGTTTGAGGAACACATAAAATCTTAACTACTTGTTTGCAATATTTACAGAGGCATCCTAACTATAAAATAAATCAAGCGAAAATAAGAATCGAAGTAAGATTTAAGCGTTAATTTAAAAACAATATGAATTCCTTCTGAATAAAAGAACTCATACCAATTAAAATAGCCAGTTTTTCAATTATATTACTTTAGTTCAAGAACTATTGCATTCACAGTGCGTTCACAGTTGCAGTTTTCAGTAAGGTACGCTATTATAAATTTAATTTTCTATGGAAGCTCTTATTTTTCTCATTACTATGGACGATTTATAAAATGTCTTTTCTGATTGTATGCCTTTAAATGCCTTCAATCAGAAATTTTTCTATTCAAATGTGTTTTAGATTCAAAGAATTTACTGCCTCTTACCTGCAAGCAAATAATGTCAGGATTGGTTTGCAGAATCTCCTGTACAATGAGAAACTTGCGATGCTCCCACGTCAGTGCTTCGTCTGGACAGCGAACAAAGCCGTCGTTATTCTGGCCCAGTGCTGTGAAGATGGACGGAACGTCATTAGAAAGCAAAGCTTGGGTCCTAATTTCAATTTTGAAATGGTGCTAAGCACTGTTATATATAACAATATCTGCTTACATTGGGACAGTATATTCCACTGCAATAGACGTATATGGTTTGGAGCCGTCGTCGATGCGCTGCAGACTGAAAAGAACGACGTTGTTTATTTGAATTGCTGATTAAGTTGCATTTTCATTGATTTAGTGATCTATTTTAAGGCTTCTTGGGAATATATGCATATTTAAGCAGCTTATACATTCAAAAGCTTTACCATCTGACTCCGATCCCAAGTTGAGGAAGCGCAATCCATCAATTATTTCGCGGGACACCATTTGACCCTCCAAAGGCTTCACGAAGTATCTGGTCAGCAAAGGCGGCTGATTTTGGCCATGCAGCTGTTTGACATGTCTCAGCAACTCATTAGTATTCAGGCCCTTCGGAATTTCCAAGCTATCGTCCTGCGAGTCAATGTTCTGTATTTTTGGAGCCGAATTAAATGATCCCATTCTGCAAAAAGCTATTCTTAGAGGACGAATATACAAAGCAAAACAAATATATAGGGGATTAATATAGGAATGAAGCTGAACAACAACAACGTGCGGTCTTTTCTACATTTTAGAGATCATGCTGGGTTTCAAGTTCTCACGAAGTACTCACGAAGTTAAGGTCTTATTGAGAACCTTGCGAACTAGCGAACTGAATACGAAGAAAGTGTGACTACTTCTCGTACTAATTATTTTTGCCATTACTCCTCTAGAAATAGAATTCATTAATAACCTTCCACCGTTGAACGTTTGTGTTTCCTACATAAGTTAGAATCACTGAGTTTGTAAACGTCTTAGGTAATAGAGTTACCCCGCATAGTATTGGGATAGTATTAATTCGCTTTGTTCTTCCGTTTGTAACGCAGAGAAGGAGACAAGATAGATATAGAAAAGTAAAAGTATGTATATATTCTTGCTCAGTGTCACCTCCTGACATAGAACGGATAGAGATATCGCGATCAAATTTAACACAAATATTCTTTGTTATGTAGAGCAGTCCTGGGAATGAAAATTAGCGAAATCGAAATATATTTTAATATTTCATACCGTTTTTAAGATATATACTTTTTAACATTGTTAATTCCAAACTGCTTTGCAAGGAATATTTTTGTTAAATTTTTTCGCGATATCAATTTTCGATCTCCCTAAATGGTGATTTCACCAAACATTTTCTATATATTTATATATAAAAAAATTTATAAAATAATAACTTAAACTTAACTTTTGGGATTCGCACAGTATCGAAGAAACAAGTTTCTCAAAGAAAAGATTTTAAGATCAAGAGGGTCTCTTTGTATCAGTCACTTCCACACCCTATGAACCAAGATATACCGGTTATTTCTTTATGCTATTTTTTTTCAAGTTAATTCATATTAGAAATGATTTTCTTGTGTATGTAAAGATTAACAAATTCTTAGACGTTTTACATTGTTAAACTTTTTAATATGATTTGCCGAATTAGTATTTCTTGTAACTGTGTAATTATTGTTGGTGCGAAAGTTTCAATTGTTATAATACATTTCTTTATTTGTGTTATACTTATCTTTCAAACAGACCAACGTATGATAAAATATATTATAAAAGCATTTCAACAAAGAGGAGTAAAGAAATTTAAGCATATTTACAAAATATATTTTCCATTCGGTTAAACCATCTTACTTTTACATCGACGCAAAGATTCTAACATGTCGCAGGTAAGGTTACTTTTATTTTAGTTTCTAGCTTAGGTTAGAAATATAATTCTAGTTATGGAAAGACGGCTTTTATGAGATGGAGAGAAAAAGTCCGTTTTTAATAAAATTTATTGTTTACCTGGTAAAATTTAAATTTATTGTTTACCTGGTAAGCATTACTTTCTGCAAATATGATTTGCGATCGTTTTTGCATGGTGTCTTCGAAGAATGCCTTATTTTCAATATATGATCCATTGCGCGATATAGGAATGCACAATATTTCGCCGCTCAGGCGAATGACACAAGTGTTATTTTGGTTCAAGCAAGACGACAAACTTTCTTAGTAATATCTAAACGTTTCTTCGAAATAACAAGCCCAAGACAGGGTGTTTAACCAAACCTAACTTTGAAGCGGTTTCGAAGAGACTGAAGCCGCCGAAATGTGACTTATGTATTAGAACTCGATCTGGAGTTTAAACGACGGAGATTCTCACATGCGGTAAAAGATAACAAAACAAAGAGATTTACTGCCAGTGATTCTTTCAACCTAACCTTGTGTTTGTATCTGGAGTTAGTACGCAGCACTCTGCGTACGTCGCAATAAGCATTTTGCTCAGTATTCGAATAGCAATTTTTGAATTTTTGACAGATGCAAGCGAGTTTCACTACCCCAGGTAGCATCCTAAAACAGTTCCCGTTTATCCAGTAGGAAGAAGAATCTTATCTTCTCCTTTAGAAATAAACTCAAGGTCTTTCAGAACCTACAAATGCATGCAGTCTGAGAAGAAGTCTTACAATGTGCATCATTGTGCATGTGCATAAAAAGCATTTTGGAAGTTTGAAGATTAAAAACAATTAATGATTATCTTTTTACTAGAAGCCGATAGCACTTACTTAGTTACTTTAATTCTGTTTTGGTTCAAAGTTAAATTTTCACAGAATAAATTATAAAAACGTTTTTAACTCAAGTTTAAATTAGTTAATCCTAAACACGCAATATTGTCTCAAATGTAACCATTTAAAACAACTACCATTTGTACCATTTGAGTTGTAGTTGTGCTTCGGAAAACTATAATATTGTGTAACAAAAGCATTAAGATTTGAGAATAAAACTATAAACAACCATAAACAATTATTTGTAAACTGAACATTTAGAAATCTTTTTTAAGTTTGAAAATTTAAAACCAGGCCTAAAGACTTAGGCCAGGCCAAAGTCTGAATACCCTACATCCGCAAAGTAAGAAGAGGCGCCTTAGAAAGCACTTGAAAGCTCTTAAATAAAATTACGACTTACTAAAATAAAAAAATTAAATTTCGACCACTTTTAAATATTTCTTTCAAAGACATGCCTGTACACTTAATATAAAAGGTAAGCGTGATTGTAAAACGATTACACCCATTTTCAGTAACCAACTGATCTGCAAAGCAAAGATTCTTTGTGGGAGTTTTCAATGCAATATTTATTAAATAGTTTAAATCTTATTTCATGTATCTATTTAAATCTTTATTGAAACAGATGGACAGACGGCCATACAGATAGACAGACAAATAGACATACGTCGACCCGTTTATATATGTCTATTTAACTTCCTGTGCAGTTAGGGTGAAGAACAATATGAGTGTAGGGTACAAACATGAGTGGAACACGCCTATTTTTAAAATAATGTTATACTTTAATGTTGCTTAGATATAAAATGTTCTGTTCACATTGTACGAACACATCAGCCATTAAATTTTCTTAAATGTTCAGTTCAAATTCACCAGCAATTATTTTTCCTGCTGGGTTGCTTGTCTGAACGATGTGGATACAATATCTAGACTGGGGACTGCATTAATTACGTTATATTGAAAAGCAAAGTAAATATCGAAAAGGTTACACACTCGTGCTGCATGACATATCAGACATACAAATCGCTTATCAGGAAATCGCTATATACTATAGTATATTCGCGTGTGCACAGAATTCGCGCCGCAAGCATCACATTCCATCCTTTCTTCAATTCAAGTTCGTCCGCCTTAGAAATCGAACAAAACCCAATATCCCACGTGTCGATGTTAGGTAATACCGAATTAAGTAATACCAAGGAATACCGAAAAAGCCAAAGTGGCGATTTATCAGTTTAGAAATATGACAATTGGATTTGTTTAGAACCAAATATTTTGCCCAACAGGGAACTTGTAATCTAACGAAGTTTTTTGTGTGATCAAATTTTGGCTTCCGGATTGTGGCATTCAAACATTTCAATAACATGGAGCAAACAGCGCCGAAATTCCGAACAGGTGAAGCATCAAAAACAACATAAAAAATGAAGCATTTTGGCTGTCGTTTCGTTTGGGGACAACAGAGTCGAGCTATGTAAAGGAAAAACCATTTATATTTCAGCAGAACTTTGCGTTTCGCTAGAAACCGTAACTATATCCGTAAAATAGTTACTTCACTCGCCAAGTAATTTCGTAAATTAAACGCCCAGCGTTCTGCGTTTCGAAGTGTCGAAAAATACATTGCTATCAACGCCAGGTTTTTTAGACCAAGTCCAAAATTTTCATTGCTCTTTCATTTTTCCAAATAAATTAATTGTCAGTTGAAGCTACTTTCATTTTTCGAATTGTGGTTTTCGTGAATTAAACAACCTTTAATTAATAATAATTTTAGGATTATTTGAACAGCATGCAGCATTATGTTGCAACGAAGGCTCAGACGTCAAAAGAATATTCAAATTTGGAAACTTTAAATAGTCCACTTTTGGAATTTTGTCCACTGCTTTCAGAGTCGGGATTTTAGCGTATAATTATGCCTCGTAAAATGGTACCTCTTTAGCTTATTATCCACGAAATGGAAAAAATTACTTCTCAAAGTAAATTTGTAAAAATGAATTGTTTGTATACAATTAATTTTTTAAGAAGAAATATATCGAGAGTAGAAACATTTGAGTTCTATTTTCGAGTTCTCTTTAACTCATACCGCATTTGCGAAATACGATTGCATAAACTCCAACTCAAGCCTTTCTTGTCAACTTTCACCATCTCCAGTAAAGTTTTGACCGGAATGGCAATGAACTACCAGTTGGCTGAAGGTCGGCGTAACGCTGAAGCTATCAGTGTTTCGTATTAAATAGAGGGAACGTTCAGAAAATTTGAGGTAATGGGGAAAGACAGTGAGACGGAAAATCTCTTGACAAACAGGACCAATTCTGTAGCTTTATCAGCTATCATTTGAAAAATAGGTCCCTACCGCTGAATCGTCCATTGGCGACTGGCTAAATAACGGTTCCATATCGCGGCGGGACCTTCCGGCATCTAGTTCAGCTCGAAAACTTTCTTCTGCAAAAATTACCTCGGTATAGGAACAGCAACACGGCGTGTATATGTGCGTGCGGTCGCTATGAGCCGCGATGATTTCAGTAGAAAATCCATTTCCAATCGAAGTGTCTTGGCAAAACGCCTTAGAAGTTTGGACATATACTATCAAATTGGAGTTACTCAGTTGTTATTTGAACTTTAGGCCTGCACGTGGCAACAAACGGCAGGGTTGGAAGGCGAAACGTCTTGTGTTTGTGCTACGAAGGAAAGCTCACTTTTGGCTCTTGTGCGAAGGTAGTTGCAAATGATTACGTAGTGCTGACATCAGCGCAATGCCCAGAAGGTACATTTCTGGCAGCAGACCCTACAACAGAAAGCATATTTAATTAGAATTAGCGGGTATACAAACGTAAACAAGCACGCATCAATACTGTAAAATGAACCGAAGCATGAGTCACCACAATATGACTTGTGCGTGTCAGTGTAATGACGTCCTACCTCACCTAAAATTAACTTGCTTCTCCAAGTTCAGCCTTCAACCTCTAAATCAGGCCCTGACTGGCGCGCTTATAGGAGTGCCTCCAATATTCTTTGAGCTTGGCTTGAAGGCTTGAGTGGCTAATGAAAAAACGCCCCTGACATTTCCATACCAATGTGCGGTGTCCGCACACACTTTCAGTCGATTCATCAGTGACCTCAAAGTATTCAACGTTTGCAACAATGTCTTGCTACACGTTCGTTACCTATGGTTTGATTAATTAGCCCCACACACTTCCTCCCATAACCAAAAGGCGCCGAGGAGAAAAGCTGCCCCCTCCCACGAAAGTATGTATTTAAACAATTGGAAATTCTTTCAAATTAATTTACACAGAAATGAACAATCAACGAAATCAGTAATCTTGGCGACCCTTCGGAGGAAGCACTTCTGTGATGGATAACTCGACCCCTTTGTTTCTTTGCAACTTGCTTTAGCCAAAACTACGAACTGTTTTCGGTAAGTTAAATGGTATAGAAAAGTATGTATTTTTGCTCAGCGCCATCTCCGCAGTCGCTTTAGCCCTGTCCGTCCGACCGTCAGACCGTTTGTCTGACTGTGTACTCTTTGTTATGTAGAGTTTTGGACTGAAAATGGGCGAAATCTTCTCTCTCTTTTCCGAAAACTTTATAAAATTAATATCTTATAAACAGTATGGGATATGAAGACATTATGTCATTCCTGAGCATATAGCACCATTACCAAAATACGCGCCAAAAATCGGCTTGGATCGCCCACTTATATGTACAAAAGTTGTCAACTGGCGAATTTCCAATCGAAAATTTTAATCTTAATGTATTGATAAGGTAAGATGTGAACATTTCATATCTCAACAGTTATAAATGTAACGCTATGTATAAAATAGGCGACTGACATCTATTTGAATACCCTACATTTTGAAGAGGTGAAGTCGACCTTTGAAATACAGTGTTAATAAACCCCTGCAGTTGGTTACTTTAGCAAAAACCCCTTGGAGAAATACCGCACATGCCCATGCTTCCTCTCGTGTAAAACAACTTCAAACAGCCGCCACCGCTTCACTCTCAATGGGAACACGCCTATTAAAATGTTGGTTACCTCACGAAATACAGCAACAAGTCTCGCGGCGGTTCATAATCACTTCCGTCTTGCGCAGTCAGCTTGTCTGCGATCTCGTCGAGGCGTGCGCCAGCCAGAGGCACACCTCGATCCGCACACTGCTCTGCGTCATCCGATACAGCCGGATTCTCCAGTTGGATTTCTAGTTTGCGTGCGGTCAGACGTTGCTTAACTTGCGATGTAGAGGTCATCTCGGAGGTTTTCGCCAAAGCTTCCGCGATTTCCGATTTTTCACGCAAGTCGCGCAACGTTTCGATTTCAGGTGCGTCAAGGGTGTCGCTTTTATCATGAGCGCCCACACAAGTGTTCACTTCTGCTTCCGACTGGTTTCTGCAACCTGCGTCGAATTGGGATCCACTAAGGAGTTCGTTCAGGAACTGTTTGCGTTTCTGGTCTACTCCTGATGCCTTAGAAATCTCGATTTTTGGATCGAGTTGAAGCCCAACTTCATGGTTGGAGTGCGCCGACAAAGTCTTGGGTACTGCGCCTTGTACTTCGCGCGTTGCAAGGTCAACATGCACCGGTGGCACGTAGCCTGCTAAGCTCAACTGCAGGCGACACCCATCCGTGCACAGTTTCTCGCACATTTCATTTATGGCATTCGGACGCGTCAAGATCTCGACGGAATCTGCTCCAGTGCACCTCAAGCAAGGCGTGCAGGAGTCCTCCTTACCAACTAACTGGAACTGCTCGTTTTCGCCATCTCTGTTGCCGTCGATAC
This sequence comes from Sicus ferrugineus, assembly GCA_922984085.1. Lineage (NCBI taxonomy): Eukaryota > Metazoa > Arthropoda > Insecta > Diptera > Conopidae > Sicus > Sicus ferrugineus. The sequence goes on along the minus strand of OV277350.1, from coordinate 28,654,102 downwards.
CATCCGAGACCAGGACTTCCAAGCCGGATTCATCGCGAAACGCTTTCAAAGGTCCGTTTTCCGTTATGAAGTTCGCGTCAAATGCAGCTTCCGTCCTAATATCACCGTCTGCCCTAAGGTGACTGGGCGGTAGTCCATCACTGGTGCCACTCAGCCGCAAGGAAGCAGTTCGAGGTGGTGGGAAGTTCAGCAGCAGGTCCGTTACAGGCTTGGCTTTGCCCATCGATTGCCGCCGGCGGTGGGCACGGCTTGAGCCACTAAAAACTTCTTCCTGATACTGCATAATTCGCACGTCGCAATTTGGTTCGAGGAGGCACTCTGTTGGCCGACACAGCGCTTCATTCACCGAGAAATTTATAAAGAGCTCTTGCACAGTCGCTTGTTAGAGCATTATTTCATTTCTGTCAATTTTGGACAGAAAACCGTTCAATTTATTTGTTTTCATTTAATTAGTTTTCCAAAGGAAACTTTAATCCCTAGACGGAGACGATAAATATGCCTGCTCAGACTTCGCGTTTAAGATCGACGTGCGCGTTTTAAACAGTGAAATTCGAGTAGTAAACGGAGTGCCAATTAGTGCTTCCTATTTATATGGTCCACATCGAGGCTAACAACATTCAGCTGGCACGCTCTCTTCTCTTGCGGTGACGCACTCGGCGTAATAGTAGAGATCTGTGAGCCAGTGTTTGTCGGCTACTTTTTGTTGACCGCGACTATTGGAGATCCAAGGTTAACGGTACCCACTATTGCGAAATAGCGATCGTATCGTAGTATCGTAACTGAATGTGATTTGAAGATTCGAGTGATTCTCTCACTCATCGTGAACGTTTGGACCATAGAATGTGACTTTTTTCATTTTTACTAATGTTCCTTCGGCTCCACCGTTTTGCTGGGGAGAATAAGGAACTGTGTATGAACGCTGAACCCCTTTGTAAGAGATTGGACACTGTGTGATGTACCGTGTACACTGAAGTACAGTGTACAGTGTACACTGATGTGACAAACCATGATCTCTTGAGCGTAATGAAATGTCAAGAAATAGAATGATCTTAGATACTAGATTTTTTTGGAGATATAAGTGCGTTTAAAGTATGATTTGGAAAATTTGGAAAGGTATAAAAGTCAGTCAGAATACTTCTCTTTTCTTTTTAACTTTATTTTTAAGGGAGTACGCTCCTGAGTAATAAAAATTGCATAATCAATGGAAAAGTGTGGTCAAAATTTAGTATTTGTTTATTAAGTTACAGAATTTAAAGTCAGAAATGAGAGCAGAAGCGGTTTTGAGGAACATTCATAAATTGCAGACGTCAGCGTCAAAACATGCAAAGCGTTTTTCACACATACTGCAGCTGCTTGAAGTGCAATATTATCCGACTCAGCAGTCGTATTACAAAGTTTTGCAAATCCATTACTGAAATCAATCAGCAGTGGACATTGATAGGGGTAAAAGTCAAGCAAAAGTGCTTGCAAAACAGTGCTTACATTTCTTCATCACTCTACACACATGTCAGTACCTTTTCGTCAGCACGTTCTGAAAGTATTTGCGCAACACTACTCGCTCCACTGGAAAAACTGCTTTCGATTACGTTCAGAGCCACATTTCAAATTAAATCAAAGTTATCTCCGGACAAATTTTCGCAACACACTCTCTAGTCAAGCTGAAAACACTATTCAGCCAATACGGACGTAAACAAAAGTTGGCAGTGTAAAGCGGAATTGACGGCGACACGAACCGCTGTCTGCCATTGAATCTAATAATAGAGCCGAATCGGAGCAGGTGCAGAAGCAACGACACCACATGCGGAACCAAAAACAGTTCCCACCTTCTGGGAAAGGAGTGGGCATCAAGAATTCACTGTGTAATGGTGAGAGGTTTGACACCAAACGTTGTCATGACGTGGTGCTTTATTTTAGAAAGGTTTGGTGAGCTACTTAAATCTTTTCTTAAGTAGTATAGCTTTTGTGATCTTCCTTTTTTCTCCTTTCGGAGAAAACTTAAGACTTTTACTGCTTGAACTTTTTTGAAGAGGACTTCCTCAAGTCACCAAATTTGCATGCTAAGAAAAGCAGCCCTAGTTTAAGGTGCATTCACCCAATGGTTTTGTTCTCTTAAGCCCTTCAAAGCAAACAACGGACACCCAGACGTTTTCATTTCGTGGTAAATTATGAAAGTGCATACTGTATATCAATATATATGTTAAGTTCTACGCAAATATGTTAAGTTCTACACAAACACGCGGTTTGCTGATAAGTAGGAAATCTACTCCGGCATGTTCTTGCTGGCGTGGAAGATAGCAACCAGTTCCAACCGGCATCGGGTAGTCCATACTGTACTCAGTTAGTTTGTGCGTGATAGCATTTAGTCAGTGCTCTAGTTTCTCGAATACGAAGAGTGAGAAATGAATTCCCAGAAGGTCATACGCGCTTCAATGATAGCGCATTTAATTAGTAAATCAAAATTTTACCAGTTTGTGAAGACAACCTGCTAAGAGTCATCTCTTCTTCATCGCTTATAATGTCGTATTATTTTGGCAACAAATTGCTTTCTGATGCTTTTCCCGCAAAAAATTTAGCAATTTCGCCCTGATTCGCGACTTTATTTCACATTTTGTCGATATATATATATCAATGTGTCAACCACTTTGCAACGGCGCATTGGCGCACTGCTTTGCAATTTTCAAACTAGACACTTGTTTCCCTTATAGCGCTGGTGCAAACACCTGATTTAACCGAAGCATTTTTCATGCAATCTGTTGTTCAGCGAATTCAGAAGTGGGGGTACAGAAAATAGCCGGGCGAAATGCGAACGCGTGTTTTTATACACTACACCCGGAGGTATAAGGGAATATTATTTTTGTTCTTTCGTTTGTTACGCATTAAAGAAGGCGTGGTAGATATAGAAAGGATTATATTCTTAGAATCACCTCGTGAGTCGATTTAGTCGTGTCCGTCCGTATGTCTGTCTGTCCGTCGAAATCACGATTACAGGAGAATGTAATCCGCCCACTGGTGACAGAAATAACGATTACTGGAGAACGAGTAGAAGTGTCTACTTAAAATTCGGTACGAACATACTTCCTCGCGTATTTCCTCGAAAATAGGAAAAATCGGATCAGTTCCACGGGTACTTTTTTAGTAAACATATATGCATCGGATTTAAGAATAGAATTTTTGAGATAGTAATTCAGATTTAAAGTTGCAATTCTATTCCCGGCTTAATGTATCGAGAAATCCACCCCACAAAAAATGGGCGTGACACGTCCACTGGTATACTATATCATATATAAAAGTTTTATTAATAGAATGCAACTGTAACTTTATCCTGCTGGTGTAGGGTATATGAGTTTGTTTATTTCTATAAAACATTTGGCTCGAAACAGAATTTAACGGAAAAATTAAATACAATGTGTAAACATCATTTGTGAGCTTCACAGAGGTGTGAACGGTAACGGTTGCATATATTATATGATTTTTAGTACGACTGGAGAAGCCTACTGGTCAAGTTTAAGGGAGGACGCCCGTATCATGAGGCTTCCATAATCTACTACCGATTTTTTGCAATCTTAGATGATTAAATCCAGCTTCGTTTCCAGAAATTTATTTAACTTGTTCTTTCTAATGTAAAACTACTAACACAACTACTGAATTTTACCCAACTATTCTCTCAAGGATTTCAGAAAAGCAGCCGACTTTCTAAATTTCTGATTTCCATCGTCTGATATTTCAATGTCTTCTATGGATTACTTGTTTACATGTACGAGTGCTTTGCAACCATAAAAATTTTCGCTATCTCCAGTAAGAACTTTACTCAACATAAGTTTGCGTGAGTCCAATCACTCAGGCGATCATATCTACACTTTGCACCGTGTCGCAGACGCAGTGGTCAGAGACTAAGTGTAGTGATTCATATTTCTGGCCCAGTGGGCTGCCGCTATTGCTAATAGATGATATTGTTGTCAATTACAATGCATTTAAGAAATATTATCTGACTCTTTCCAAATTAAATTCCTTCGAAACAAACTCTTTTCGATGCAGCGAACTGAAATGCTCTCTATTTTTGTGACTACAAGCTTTGTTTTTGTTTCAATACAGTGGTTCATTTGATAGTGGTGCGTATTTGTTGAGAAAATACACACTTCAGCCAACACTTACCATAGTGGACGGAGACGTTAGGACCGACTGAGTTTCGGATATCGTGTAGAACTACAAAATAACCTATTTTTTTGCACTAAGTTTCTTATAGTCAATTCGAGAAATTCACAACTTCCTTCAGAAGAGTTCCATTCTTGTGCGAATGCATATTAAAGTGATTCAGTTCTTTCACCTTAAATACTTGAATTTTGAGGAACGGCTAACTTGTCCACAGAAATACTAAATCCCTGGCAATGCTGCGCTCTAACTGACTTCAACTGTCGACCAACCGAAATTAACTAATTCACAGCAAATGCGGTCGGTCGAATTTATACGGGTGTCGTTATGCAGACCTCGAGATAAGGATATAAACCCGAACAGATGATAAGAAATTGGCCGTAGTCTGCGATACACTTGCAAGCTTCAGCGAGTGGGTCTGCGCTGGCTGAAGGAATATATATGCGCTGTTTATATTATGTGTTGCTTTGCCCGACTTTGACACATACAGCGTTTAGGTACAGTATTACCAAGTTATAAGCAACCGAAAGACTTCTAAAAATTATGTGCGTCTTCATTTGATATGACAATATATAGAGAATTATAAAACTTTTTACTCCTGTGCGGCTAGGGAATTTACCTAGATATAAAATGTTCGATTCTTAGTATTTATTCAGCATTTATATTTCATCATTAAGCAATACAATAACTTTTCTAGTATGAGCTTTGCCTCCCTGATAGAAATAACTAACCAGAGCATGATACTAACCTAAGAAACAATGACAAACCTGAGCATAAAGTGATAACTAATATAAATTTCGAGATTTCTATCTTGTAAACATATTCTATTGGTTTCGTAATATTCGTTAGAGAACGAAAAAGAACACCGAAGGTGGCACATCGCCAAAACTAGTCTGTCTACAAACCAAATTTGATGAGGGACTACGGAATTCGTTTCAGATATCATATACTATTGGGGTGCTATTCAGGAAGGTAGGCGGGCTACAAACTTAGTTATTAGGTTCTTTCAAAGTTATAGATTTCGGTTTATTTAGGTCGGGATATTTTGTAGTCAACACAATGTAGTGATATCCTATTTAAATCGCTACTTACACCATCAACTCCTGGATTAATGGATTAATTCTTGAATATTAATTAAACCTTCCTAAAGAAAAGGTAATGCTCTATAAATGTGGTCATCACAAATGCTTATCGCAATGTCATTTAACAAAAGCAGTAAATAACAAAAAGCCCCAGTACGGAGCCTACGGGAACACCTAAGATCTATTTCTATGAAAACTACGAAAACTAACATATTGTTATCAATGCAATATTTAATTTGATGGTTCAAAAACTTTGAACGATAGTAATGTTCAATGATAGTAATACTATTGTGCAGTACTCGGAATTGTGGTATTATTTTTTAAAAGTTCCAACATATAGGAAACTGAGAGGTTAAGTACAAGTATTAAAAATATGCGTAATATATTTGAAAACAACGGGGAGGATTGTGATAAATATATTGGTTATCCTGACCAATAACAACTTTCTATGGATACAAGAAATTCTGAATTCGGGATTTCGTGAATTCAAGACATTTTGGTGGATACTATGAAGCCAAGTGTACCAATGAAGTATAGTACTACTTGAAGTTCAGTTAATTTTCAAGTTTGTTCTCATCTCAACTCCCGACCGAAAATCACCATTCTGTAGAAGAATTTAAATAAAAAAATCCCTTTTGTAGGGAGGTCCTTTAACTTTTCTCCAAACCTTTTTTCGAAAGCTGTGGTAAAAATTTTCTATATAGTCTCCTAACTTTCCCTCAGGACCTTAGAAATTCTACAAAACAATAACGTAATCAGTTTTTAACATGAGCTATTATGAAATATTTTTCCTTGAAGAATTAGTAATTCATAAATAATTCTGAACACAAATAATTGTATGAACAAATTTAATTGCAAATATGATACAAAATGCGCTTAGACAATCGAAGGATAGTAAGAAAGAATGAATTCGTGAATATTGTATGTGTACATGTATTGAGTAAACACCTGAGTAGTATAATATTTTAACGCGTAAGAGTACATTCCTTTATTTTTCCTAATACAATATAATTTTTTGTACTGTTATGTACACTATGTACGAAGCGCTGATGTTACACTAAGAACAACTGAAGTAAATTTGAGGTTAGACGTCTGAATCTTCGCCTTGGTAATGAGAAGGTGTTCAAAGTAGTTACACACGAAATGGTTACAAGAACAAATAATATTTAGATCTCAAAACATATTATCTTAAATCATGTATGCCGTTTCACGCTAGATGGGCTTATCTTTAGAAATATACACAGCAATCTTCAGTTGTAGACAGCAATTTTATACCACACATGAAGGTAAGGGAGTATTTTCATATTATTTTTCCGTTTGTAACGCAGAGAAGGAGGCAAGATAGATAGAGAGAAGTGTATATATTCTTGCTTGATGTGTTGATCTAGCTCGACTCCTTTATCTCTGTGTCGACCGTAAGCGTATGTTTGTCTGTTGAAGTCATTGGAACGATTACAGAAGATTAAACAGAAATATCGCGATGATATTTGACAAAAATATTATTAGTTTTACAGTTATTATTAGTCTTACAGCGAAGATAAAAAGTACTTTCTTGAAATGGTACAACTCAGGATCTATAAAAAAAAAAATATTAACCGTAGTCCTACTCTGGTGTAAGAAACTAAATTTTTATTTTTCGAAATAAATATGAAGCTACTCAAATGAGACTTTCCGTATTTAATGACTTTTTATAATCGATTAAAACTGAAATCGAGTAGTTATAATAACGCACTTGCAAATATATAATGAGGAATTCAAAAACTTCAATATTTGAAATATTTGAATTCAAAATCAACATTTTGTTCAGAATAGAGGAGGAGGAGGCGTGGATGCTCCAAAATTTTACTCAACTGGGGCATTGATTCCCGTTGTATAATATTTTCTATTATAAAATTACATTTAAAAAACATTTTTAGACAAGTGCCATAACTTAAAAGCATTGATAATTGTGTGCATAAGTTATATGAGAGAATTTACAGTTAAATATTACTTAGAAAATTATTAAATCTCATTATCAATAGACGATATTCTTAACTATTTTAGGAAATTTTTTGTCAGAGTTAATCCTTACTTAAGCCTAATACGAATATTTCGTAACAGCGTTTTAGCATATAACGCCTTTTCATCACCAAGATGACAGATACACATAGCATAGGTTCCTATAGATATTCCAAGCAGTAAAATTGGCGGTTGAAGGATTTGTGAGTGAATCTTAAAACATGCCAGGCCTATCCGTTTCAGTGTTTCCCGACTTCTCGAAAAACATTGCATCCTAAAATGAAAAGAAATTATTTTATTTTCTAAATAATGTCTTGTTCAAAAGTATTTGATTTAAGTAGATTTTAGAAAGTATAGTTGGGTATATATGTTTGGATTAATAAATTATAAGTAGAAGTAGATAAATTATAAGCAGTAGTAGATAGGATAATGACGCAAATGATAGAAAACCAACAATTATATGTTTTGCAATTAATAATTTGCGCTCTATAAAATTCCTTAATTAAATAAATACAAATACAAATCTGAAAGCAGTCTTAACTTTTCTGCTTGTTAAAGTAGCAAATATGTTCGAGAGACTACTCTTTTATAAGTTTCCAAAATCTACTACTACAAGGCGCTGTACAATCGATCTCTGATACAATAGATCTTGATCTGCTCGCTGCAGGATATTACAAAAAAAAGGAATAAAATTTTTTAGGATAAAATAAGCATCGCTAAATGAAAAATAAATTTAAAATTCTAAAGCTTTTTAAAGTGCACAACTTGAAATGAAAAAAATTTCGATTTAAAGAAAGTCGCAGTTCGATTCCTGTGTGAAGCTTCAAAAGATTCTATAATCGTAACCAGATATATAACGATATGGAATTAATATTGCATTTCCCGAAATTATTGCATAATACTCGATTAGTAAGTATCACTAATTTATTGCATATTTTACGATTTATTTTAATACTTACAATCAAAAACGTTGCGCCAAGTAGAACGGCCTTCATGCGAACATCTAAGTCGAGTGGAAAAGTAATGCCGAAGAAGTCAGCGTCCGTAAATACTTCACGTGCCAATCCCGACCATTGTTTCGATATCTTTCCGATATTTTCACCCGTCAATGATACAACCTAAGCAGCGACAACAACGTGAAATTAGTTTGTTGGTTTACTGCTTTAAAACATACATTAAAGTCTACAGAGCCGCATAGTGAAAATGTGCAAAATGGGCCCTCGATCCTTAGCACAGTATCTCCAACGTGATTGTTTATGCGAAACGACGGCGAGCAAATAGACCACTCTTGCTCTACGGTACCGATGACATTTCCTGGTGGAGCGGAGACTTCTAACGATTGCAAGCAACACGGAAAACAGCAGCTGGAACAGGCCAATGGTCTATTCATGTGAATCACCTCGTTTCGGAAGTTGTCGAATACTTTCATGTCAAAGGGGCGCGCAGGGCCACACATATTCCGCGTGCAGCAGTCGTTATCCTCCACAGCGTAGTAAACTTTTTGACCCAATGCGTTTTTTATTGAATACTTATTGTTAGTCTCGAATCCGGTGAATGCTTCAAGTAGCTCGACTTTTTGCTTAACCAAGAGCTGGTCTATACTCGTAAGGTACTCCATGCCTCGCGGACAATTCGGAATTCCGACTGGTATACTCATCCAATCTCCTGAAAAATAAATTAACACTTCAGTAACAAGAGTAATATTTACCTCAAAAATTGAAGAGAGAAAGATAATAAATTGCTGAATTCGTTTTGATATGTAAAAATTACTTCAACTTTAAGTGTTAAAGTTAAGTATTAAAGGTATATATATACTTTCCCGGAGTAGATTTTTACAAAAGCGGAAATTTTTACACTACGTATTTAATTTTGCACTATATAATCAAAAAAGCAATATATGCAATATTTGCAATATATAATCAAAAAAGCGAGGTGGGAACTTATATAATAGCGATATATGTATACTACGAAATATACTAAAGATTAACTTTAATACCTTCTATCCTCGTCACTTAAAAAGGCTCGGTATCCTTTCCGCTTAGCAGACTTATTTAAACGGAGTGATCTGCGAATGTTTTTAGGTATGGGTTTATTTGACTCTCTACAAATATAACTGGCAGCAATGTTTGTGTGTCTACGAAAAAATTCGCATTTTGCACAAAACGAATGCCAAATCATATGAAAGACACTTGAATTTGGGACCGCTTTCTGCTCTGTATCATATGATTCCATTACTTCCAGCACTTGGTTACAATACTGGTTTTCGCACAAACGAGTACTTAAACTACAAAAGTCGCAATTTCTTACTGTCGCGATGGAGTTACTAGAAATACTAATTCATTGTTTAACTTAACAGCAGATACCAGCTAAGAGTGGAAAGGTTTTGTATTATTTATTGTCCCAATTAAAGCCCAATGAACACGGAGATAAGACTGTTTTCACTGACGAAATTTCAACTGTATTCTTACTGTACGAGGAAGGCTTCGCTTAAGGTAAACCGGCTACACTCAGCGGTTGGGAGTTGAATAATATCATTAATTTTCACATCTCAACGTACTAACGATTATTAAAGTCGTATATATCTACAGCCAGTAGACATTCTTTTTTATTGAGAATGTGTTCGAAGAAGCTACTTTGTTCAGAACAGTTGATTCTTTTAAAATTATAAATATCCTTATCTCGAGCTGTACTTGTGAAAAGTGTTGATATGCATCAGATACACTGAGCAAAGTAAAACAATTAATAATATTTTTCGAACTAAACATTTTCCCGCTTTAATTAAAAGGCTTAAAAGATACAAACTCATGCTTTTCTTCTAAAAACAAAGACTTTTATACTCAAAAAATTACAGCTCTGCTCGAACACGAATAATTAAATATGTCAATAGCCTTAAATACACAATGTAACTTAAATAAATACGTAGACATTGCAGGTTATCATCCAAGAAATAAATACTTGCATTCATTTCTTATCACTGAATACGGAAATCCTGTTTCCAAATTATTCAAAATGTATGAACTGAGCGTTCATATCTGTACGTTTTTACCGTTAAGCCGCGTTATTTTAAAAATGTTTATTTTATATAATTTAGTATCAGCACTAAATAAGGCCCAAATCGTCCGCTTATATACCCAGCTGGGATTAGACTGAGGACATTTTTAAGAAGGCCCAGACGACAGAGGAGAAAAAGCCTTAGATGTGCTTGTGATACTTTGGTTCCTTTTTAAATTACTGTCATTACTTTGCCGCTGCCTTGGATAGAAAGTTTAACTTGCACAACTTATCCGAATTATTTATAATGTATATTTCGCCAATTTATGCCGGACAAAACTTCAACATTTCGATCTTTAGGTTTCACTGAAAACGTTTGTGAGACCAATGAAAACGCCTTCATTACCGTTTAGTTACTTAAATATTTCGAACTTCCTCTTAGCCAGACCCTTTGACCAGACCATCACCCGCAAAATAAAAAGAAATGTTTTAGAAAGTTTTTACAGACTTTGAAAAACCTTATAACGGTTAAAGTTGGCGAACAAAGCTAAATTTTAATGGATATAATATTATTATCGCTAAGTATTATGGAATAAGATCTTATAACGCGTACAGAATATAAATTTTTTAAGAGATGCTTGTATGAAAAGTAAGGTGGTTGTCTGATTATCGCAATTTCTAATTGCACACTTCTCTAGCAAACAAAAAGATTTAAGCCAAATTTCATAATCGTTATTTCAATATGTTGACGCACATGCCTAAATCGACTTAGGAGGTGTCACTGAACAATAAGCATGCAATAAAAATATACATTTATGTGAATGTGAGCAATGCGAATTTATATTCCCTATTTGAGGTGTCAGTGTTAGGTAGTAGAACTACTTACTCTAGAATAAAAATTCATGTGATTAAGACTCTTACCGTTTACAAGCTTTATACTTGTAAATATTTTTGTTATAGGAGTTTTATTAATCTATTTGCTCAGTTTCAGTGCCCTTAAAAAAACTGCCCTACAAAACAAAGAATATGTGGCAAATTTCATGGTGACCTCCCTGCACATTAAACTGTAACCGTAATTATAATAGACAGATGGGCGAACAGGGCTAAATTGACCCAAAAGGTAACATTGAGCAAGACATATTGTAACTAACTTTTTATATATATCTTGTCCGGTTTCCTCCGTTACAAACATAGGAACAAAGTTAATGGAGCCTCTTCCTTCGAGTCTAGAGTGTAAAAACGAGAAGAGCCTTTTTCGGCCTTTTTCAACTTTTGCAAATTTAGAAATATTTGCTTTATAAATTTGCTTCATAAATTGTTAAATAAAATTCGTATCAGTTGTTATTTCAATCAATGAATAACAGAATGAAGTTGAAAGCTTTTATAATACTTTTTCCGACTACGTTTATGAAAATATTTCTAAAATAGCTTTTAACATTTTAAACTAAAAAGCGGTGGTATGATAAATTAAAAATTTGTACATATAATACAATTGTTAAAATATACTTTCAGGAATAAGTAAAAATCTAAAAAGACCTTGTTGAATCGTTGGCTGTCCTTGTGGCATCATACCAGGTGGAGCGGGACCACCTGGTTGTGTAACGATCGGTTGGGGTCCGTAAGCTGGTTGATAAGCAGGCTGTTGAAACCCACTATAGGGCACAGCTCCACCTTGTATCTGTTGCATGCCATGAACTTGTTCTCCATAAGGAGGTTGACTTCCGCCGTAAGGCTGCAATTCCCCATATGGTGGCATTTGTGGGACGGGGGCATAACCCGCAGGATTTCCTGGTACAAAGCCCTAAATGGTAAGTGAAAGTTGTTTACTGCCAAGTTATTTTTATATGTAATTTCACGTCGACTTCATAGCTAATTTCTGATTATTTATATATTACTTCTTCACCAAAACAGCTACACAATGCTACAATGAAAGTTGTATAAGGTGTGCCTCTCTAACGATATATTATATTCTATTTTACAATGAAAACTCGTTGAACTGTGTTCCAGAAAAATTTTCTTAATTTAAAATCTTCTAAATTTCTTCGAAATCAACAGCTCTTTTTATAGTTCACACTCTTCATAGTTCAAAAGCTCTTCGAATTCTGCCCAGTCACTTCTGCAGCATGGAAATTTTGGGAGTTATTTAATTTTTTAAGTAATTCTTTTTTGGAAACTCAGGAAACTCCTAAGTTTAACTGTATTTTTGTTGGTACCATAGTTTCTAAATTATGGCCCAATTCTACAAAAAGACCTGCAATGTACTTTGAAGCATATCTGTAGAAAATCCTTAATTGCTTATTTCCTTATTTTTGACGGAAGTAAGGCGACACAAGCCTAACCTGAAATATTTCTGAGTATTGTCTTATACTTGAAAAGAACCTTGTCATTTATATGTTCTGTAAGCCGTAATTTAGGGAATTCTCAAACACATTTAGAATTTTTTTCTTGTCAGTAAGCGAGTCAAATTTCTGCTTCTAACTTACAGCCTTTCCGCTAAATGGCGCTAATCTTTGAAAAACTCACGTCCAAATAATGTCTTGGGAAAGTTCTGTAAAACATATTTATTTATGTTTTAACAGGAATAATTGTACTGATTTTCACACCTCTAGCTGAACTATTTCCGGAAATACGTAGGATTAATTTCCATTGATATCTTTTCATTAACATCTTAATTGCAGATCCTTTTTGTTGTTTTGACTGAAAATATGGAAAAACTAGTAACAAGACTGGCTGTTTTTGGCCAGTCCAAATTATACTAATATCAGAATAGAATTTCGTGTTAGCATTACCCTATACAAAATGTACTCGTAGAAGAAGAAGACGAACAGTGGCTAAAATTTATAACTACTCGTATATAATTTGTACTGTTTTTACTATGTATAAGAATTAAGGCAAAAAATATTCTATAAGGATTTCGACAGTTGACAACTTTTGAATCGGTGGGCGGACCACGCCTATTTTTGGCAAACGTTTTGGTAAAGTCGCTAGCAATGTCAGAATATCTGGTCTTAATATCTCGTGCCGTTTATGAGATATTTATACTTTTTGAAAGCGTACCTATATTTGATATACAGAGTAGGAGTGCTTATTAACCAATCTTGCGCATTTTCAGTACTTCAAACTTCTCTACATAACAAAGAATATTCGTGCCACATTTATCGCAATATCTCTTCCCGTTCTCCCGTAATCATGATTTCAAGGGATAGCCGGATAGACAGAGCTAAATCGACGCGAGGTGGCGTTGAGGAAGAATATATATAACTTAGTTTATAGATTATCGTATCGTTGCGTTTTGTATAGCATATACGATTTACATAAGAAAATAAGTTATTTCAATTTCAAAATATTGGTTTACAATATATAGATAATATAAAAATATGCGATTTTAGAAGATATTTGATTGGAAAATTATAACGATAATTTTTTTAAAGCTTGAGGCCAATTCCCAAATTAAGTTAAGAAAATAAAGTTGTACAACAGAGCCAGTACACACATATAGGGTTGTAATCCGCCTTGTTAGAGGCTCAGTACAAATACAAAGACAGTAACAGGTACTTGTATTTAATAACTCGACTAACAAGTACACAACGCAAGTCCTTGTACTGCAGAATTATATTCTGCATGCCCGAATTATACACTAGTACAAAGGATTAAGTACTCGAGAGTAACTCAATACCATTATACTTCAATACTTCAGAATTCTGAAAGAAAATCTCATAGGTGCATGAAATATATAAAACTGTCTACCTGACAACGTCTATAGTCGCCAAAAAATTAAATTAAGTTCTCATAAGCAGTCGCAATTACTCGAAGGGAATTTACCATCCGCCCACTTTTTCAGTATTCATGCCGGGCATTATTCCTACTATTGCATGCCTCTAAAGCACTTCCATCAAATGACGTCATGATCTATTTATGAGTCAGATTTAAGTGCGAAGGAGTTTATTTTCAACTTGTTAGTACTTATTACATATTTTATCCACAGAACTCACATAGTTTCCTGGAGGAGCACTTGGATTGAAACTATCCCCAGCAGGAGCACTCGGGTAACCAGCTCCAAAACCTGGAGGAACGTACCCGCCCTTATTCACGTTGTTCATAGGGATGGACATAATGTGCCTGCACTTTTAGTAAAATCTGTAATAAGCATGTTAAAGAATACAACCATTAATCTAATGGACAGCTTCACTTACCATAGAATATTTAAGAGGAAATAGCAAACGCCCACATGCACCAGGTATACCTGCAGAGCCCTTTCTTATTTGTACCAAATCCAGCTGATTCAATATCATATATGTGTTCATGGCACACAGCGTGCATCTGCTCTCCGAGCACTTTAGTTGAATGGGAAATTTCTGCTCGCTGTTACGAAATACAAGAACAAATTCTAGTTTACAGAGTTGAATTAAAACAAAATTCGCGATAAAGTAAGCTGCAAAGGCAACACTAACTTCGATAAATTATTGAATTCTGACACAACTGTCGTATCTTTGATCCCAACCGAGATTAGTATTTAACTAGTAGTATTTAACAATTTTTCAATTCTGACATGCTTTGCTAACAACTCGATGAGTTTTACACCAGCTGGGTAGCAGGGAAATTTCTCCGTCTTTTTTCATGCAGACTTTTTTCATTAAAATTCCTTTCATAAAAATTCCTTCCAACAGATGGCTCTGTCCCATCATAATTCAGGTCTTGATTAGATATTTTAATTAGTTTCAAGAATAGATATAACCGATTTTTTAAAAATATTTGCCATATTTGCCGTGGTTATGTTACAAAATTTTCTACGCTGAACATTATTGCTCAACAGATTCCTCACGCTTTCACTTAAAAATCGCGATTTCAATCCAAAATCGCAAGTAAAAATGTACAAACTCCACGTATCTCTTAAACATATTCAAAAATCGCACAAACCAAACCATACCGAAAATTTTTCACATTTAAAATTCAGCTGCAAATAACTAACACACGAGCGTGGTATCACAGCAGCTATACCCCAACTGAATCAAATATTAGCCAGGGGAGAATGTGCTATTCTGTCTTCGGCTTTGATCTGGCTATAAAACTTGGCGCATTGTTCTGGTTTTAGATTTCCATAACTTAGTAAGATTGATAACATTTGGACGAGGTCATAGTTTTATAATTTTTGGAAGCTTAAACGTACTCCTAAAACCGGAGAGTTGTCATTCTGCTTCTCAGCAGCTAATTGTTACAAAAATCTATAGCATTTGCTTTAAGCAATTTAACATGTAATAGGAAAGCCAGTTTTGCATTCAGAACGCAAGCTTTTAAAAGGGGCTGCCAAAATATATAACTAATATTCTTGTCTGAACGCGATAATTAATTCTACTTCCGCGGCCGGCTTTTTTGAATGCAATCGGGATTTATTAAATTCCTATTCAATGTGCTTCAAGTTATTCTAAATTGCCTGTTATCGTTGAGCCCCTAGTCGTCCCCGTTCGTTTAATATTTAAGGAAATATTCACATCCATCTACATCTGCTCAGATTGTATGGCGGTTATATTTCACCCAATAATTTTTGTCTGCGTGGCTGGTTTATCAACGTGATTGGTTGAGGGCATTTTGGTTGTGCAGCACTTGTATTATTTTTCTTTTCAGATAATTATTTGCAATGAAATTTAATCCATATTGCTGTTTCGGACTGCTGTTCTGTGCGCTAACCTTGACTGCGGCCAAGGTATCTAATGAGGATAGCGATTCCTGTTATTCATTTGCTGGTGGTTCTGTATACCCGGCAGAGGCGCCAAAAGGCGATCATCAGCTTCAGTATACGAAAGCCGTCAGTGAGTTGGATGTTATAAATAATAAGTTCCATTCTTATCCACTTTATTTTTCAGTTTCTAAGTCGGCACCCCATTTTGAAGGAACTGCTGTGGTGAACAATGAAATCGTGAAGCTTTCGCTGGCGCAATACATTGGCAAATATGTCGTGTTACTCTTCTACCCACTAGATTTGTATGTATTGCGCTCATTTGACTAAAATGCATTTCAGCACTTTTATTTTAGCACATTTGTTTGCCCAACGGAAATTATTGCTTTTTCTGATCGCATTGAAGAGTTTCGTAAGATCAACACCGAAGTGATTGCATGTAGTGTGGATTCGCATTTCACCCATTTGGCGTGGATAAATACACCACGTAAAGAGGGTGGCCTGGGTAACGTAAAGATACCTTTGCTTTCTGATTTAACGCACAAAATAAGCAAACAATATGGCGTCTACTTGGATGATCTTGGCCACACGCTTCGTGGGCTCTTTATAATTGACCAAAGAGGCGTATTGCGCCAAATTACTATGAATGACTTGCCGGTAGGTCGCTCCGTCGACGAGACTTTGCGATTGGTGCAGGCTTTCCAATACACCGACACACATGGCGAAGTGTGTCCTGCAGGATGGAAACCAGGTGCCGACACTGTGAGTTGTACTATTAATGGCTTTAAAGAGTATAATATTTACTAAGACCATTTGTGTTTTAGATTGTTCCAAATCCGAAAGAGAAGGCAAAATATTTTGAGAAAAACAATTAATGTGTGATTCGAGGGCTAACTTTAGAATGTATCAAAAATTAAATTTATTTATGTATAAAAAGGGCGCAGTTTTATTTCGAACACTAAATAAAGCACTTTTACTTACTTTGTTTAAAAAAAGGGTGATATAAACTCGAACTCTATGTTCACATCGATTGTGAAACTTGCTGCTTGTTTCCAGTCAATTTTAGTTTCCAGTCACGTGAATTTAATTTTATTGCAGATTTTTTACAGTAGTTCGTATTAAATAACTGGTTCTTCACTATTTTCACCTCGTACTTCCTTGATATATTCTATGCACATTGTGGTGCATATTTCATTTATTTTTATGGCTAAAATAAGCAGCTTTCACGTTGTCACGGACAACAACAAACCGCCTTGCTATAAAATCAAGTTTACGTCCATTTTTGGCAAGCTAATTGGTAATGCTTCCCTATATATCCTGATAAAATTACATATCATTATCTTATACAGTTCAGGAGATATTGCCAACTTTGTTATCAGGGAGCGTGGCAAGCCCATTTTTTCGAACGTTTTAGTAATGACGCTATATGTTCCGGAATAAAATTATACCTTAATATCTCACACGGTTTATGAAATATTCAGATTATAACATTTTTTGAACGAGGTGCCTTTACATTCCGTATGTAAAGTAGGCGTGGCTGTTTACCGACCTCGCCCATTTTCAATCCCAAACAGCCACAAATAACAAAGAATATTTGTGCCAAATTTCATCGCGATATCTCTTTTCGTTCTCTCGTAATCGTGATTTCAACAGACAGACGAACGGACAGTTCTAAATCGATTCAGGAGGTGACGCTGAGAAAGAATATATATACTTTTCTATATCTATCTCGTCTCCTTCTCTGCGTTACAAACGAAAGAACAAAGTGAATATATCCTACTCCCTTCAGGTGTAGGGTATAAAAATATGCAGAAGTTTGATATAAGTATATACCATCTAAAATTGCATACGTTTCAGTTTGATTCGCATATTTCAAGTTTAAAGATCACTGCACTCTCCTAAATGCGGCTTTTTAACCGCTTAGTCAACACATATTTTTACCACCTGGCCAGACCTGCGTTATGTTTTGCATGCTAAGCAAGGCAATATCCCCAAAAAAATAAAAAATTTTAAATAGGTGTATTTTATTATATTTTGTTTCAACAATTTTGATTTTTATGCAATAGGTATTTTTTTTAATTTATAGTATTTGTCTTTATTATTTATTAATATATTTTTTATTTAAACAAGGGCAAGTATTTTTTAATTTATACAAATTTCAAGAAAATATTTTTTCTTGAAATGTATGGAAATATTATTTCCGTATAAAATCAGAATCTCGTTCTTAAGTTTGGTATTAGCACTAACCACATATGTTATGTGGTTAGTGGTATTAGCACCACATACAAACGTGTGCAGTGCCGCCTAGTGGCAAGCTTTGGAAACTTAAAATAGCATAACCTCCCTCCCAAATATCAAAGTGCAGTGTCGAAAACCGCATTCAAATCGGTTGTGCGGTTTTTTAGATCATTCGCTTCAAACAAACAAACTTACGTTCGAATTTATTATATAAAAGATCCACAGACTTGGGCTTCTTGGCTTCTCCAACCACTTCCGTGTTGAACAATGAAAACCGTGAAGTTTTTCCTTTTATATTCTGAACATAAGGACCAGCATCAGCAAAAAAGAAAGCGTTAGGTGTCACACTCCTTTCGGACAGGTAACAGACATAATTATTTCTACTATGTCCCTATTTAACACCTAGAACCATTAGATCGAAGACGATATAATGAAAGTATTATATCGTCTTCGATTAGATCAAAACATTATTTATTTATTTCGGCTAAGCCTTATTGAGGCTTAGCTAAAATAGGTAATATATTAAATAAATATTAGTTATAAGTTCCAAATTTTTTGTTTAATAATATATATAGAATAAGAAGGATTAATAGCAGAAAAACAGAGCGGAATTCTTCAAAGGAAATCCACCACTTGTTCATGTTGAAGAAATGTTGATTTGTAGAAAACCAAACGTAAAAACCATTATCTTCGGTATTTACGAAGAGGAATATTAAGTTGAATATTGATTTATTACCTCAGCAAGTAAGTCAATATAAATTAAGTATAAAGGTAGACGGATCCCAGCGAAGGTTTCGAAGACAAAAAATCAAAAACTGCTTCTACACCGCTTCAATATCCGAAATATGTATAGCAGTCATGTTTTGGAAACCGCACTGGTGAGACATGTTCCAAAATAGGCAGTAACAATATAGGAAACAAGCGAAATCTAAAAAAATCTAGGTAATACCATCGTTTTATAAATCCTAAAACACTATTGGCTCTACTGGATACGTGATTAATGTAAACATGAAATTTCAATTTTCGATCCAGAACAACGAGATCATCAACAGTATCCAAAGCTTCCAATTTATAATCACCGATCGTATTGTTAAAGTGTACGGGACATGATCGAGCAAATGTCATCTGTTTACACTTTTTAAAATTAGGTCAATGCAGTTAGTATTGTACCGCGCAGTTAGAACATCAAGATCCATTTTACGAAAGTTGAAATCCGAAACTGTTAAGTTTTAAAATGAGTAACTTATAGTTGACCACATGAGTAACTTATAGTTAATCAATAGCTTTAATAAAATCGGTATAAATTACATCTGTTTGTTTGCCGAATTTGAGGTTGCGTATTGTTCTAGACGCAACTTTCGGTAGATTAGACGTAGTTGATTTTCCACTGGATAAACCATGTTCAACAGGAGAAATAGAAGCATAAACATTTCGTGAGAGGTATTTATTTGTTTAAAAAGTTTAGCAAGCGCACTGAATGTGGCAATGCCACGTTAGTTTTTTATATTACTCTTATTTCCAGATTTATGTAGTGAAATAAGAAATGAACGCTTCCACGCAGCGTAGTAATAGGCGGAACGCATTAAATAATGAAATAATGCCAAGTTCTTCAACACAAAATTTTAAAATACACGACGGAATATTATCAGGGGCAGGATTCTGTGCTTTGATATTTCTAAGCGCATTAAGAATAGTCAGTTCGTCTATTACAGATTGTAATAGAGATCTTGTGTTACATTATACAAATAGCCATCATTCGTGAAAGTATGATGTAAATAGATAAGCTATTCAATTTAACGAAAATAAGTAGATTTCACAGCAATCAGGACGCCATCACCTCGTGTTAATTTGGTAAGAGAACATCTTCTATCTATACTGTAAACTGTGTAGCTCATTGAAAAAATTTAGAATATCAGGCTTCAGCCATGTTTCAGTAAGGGCAACGATGTGATATTGAAGATCGATGGACTTTAGTAAGAGGTCATGAAATATAGTAATAATACATCTCACATTTTGATACAAAATGCAACTAAACTGTGGAAAATCCTTTAGTTTTGTGGAGAAGATAGTGTTGTTATACATCTTTTGACGAAAGGGCTTGACTTGTGGCCAAACATCATGTGGCCAAACGTCCGGTGTAAATAATGTATATTTTTGAGGAAATGATACCCAATTCCAAATTTACCCTTATAATGAAGCTAATTGAAGCTTATTTTTTATGAGCTTATAGCAGTGTAATAAAGTCGGATCTGTTAGTTGCTGTAGAAACATAAGCTAGGATATTCTCCGCAGACAGTGGGTAAAAACGATGACAAATGCAGCCATTTATTGGAGACAGCAACATCAAGGCCAGAATTCGAATTAGAGCAAAAATACAATTCGCTTGATTTCTTTTCTCAGGCGGTCTCTCAGTGAGTCAAGATGCATATAAAGAAACACGTGATGAAATTGTAGACGGTAAACCATCTTCAACCGTCATTAAGAACACCAACAGCAGCGTCAGTAGAAAGACATAATTATCTGCACATTGTTTGTCAACATTAATATGCAATTTAGCTCGAGAACGAAAGCGAGTACACGTACCGGCAAACAAAATAGACAGCGGGGCCTTCAGTAGACTTTGATTTACCAACAACGCTTGGTAAAATTAACAAAGTAGAGCTTTTGGCACACGATACACTCTCTTTTTTAAGAATCTGAGGCAGGTTATTAACTGTTTTTCTTCAAGGTTTGTATCAAAATTATTTAAGCAGAAAATGCAGGTAATAAGATTCTTGATTATCGCTCCTAGAGCACTTAAAACACGACATCATGACACGACGAATGTTGCCAGGTTACCACATAACTCTTTTATGGTAAAACAGGTAAAAATTGCTTGTTTTTGAAAACATTGGAGGACAGTTTTTTGTAAATTTTCAATTCTCTGGAATATCCTTTGAAGACCCACTTATTTTTTATTAGGAACCCTAATGAGGGGTTTCTCATATATCGAGATCATCCATCTACACCGATTCGTTTTCATTTCCTATCTCTAACTAAAGGAAAAACCTAAAATCATTGCAATCTAAATAAAAAATTTGTTTTATTGGCATATTTTGCCCACATATATATAGGTATCGTCAGAACTATCTCTTGACGGTAGGTATAGAATTGCAAAAAGATTTATTACTCCAAGTCAAGAAGTTCCATGAGGATACCTCTTACAGTTTTTTACAACTCACTCTAATGTTGAAAGGAAAAAGTAGAATGCTTAATTGAAAAAAATTTTACTTAATCATATTGGCTTCTGAGCGGCTCAGTTGTTAATCTTATTAATTATACAATTATAGAATCACATTTATTTGCTTGTTTTTTTTAAATTAAATTTTGAATTAATAATAATTAAAATAAATTTTGATAAAATTTTGAATTACATCATTTCAGATATTTCATACTTAGATAACGAAATGTTCATTACTTTCCCCACTTGAAATAAAAACTACCATAACCATAATGACGGCTCTCAGCTTTTTCGGGAGTAAAATTAAACGAGTTCGAACATACAAAAATCACTCCAGGATGTAGAATACTGAAATAAAAATTCATTTCACTGGGTTTCTGCAAGTTGGCTGTATAATTTTTTATTCTTCCACTATAAATCGAGATATTTCTTGGTATGAGTTTATGAAGTTTATAGTTGATTGATCTTACAAAAAACGAGTTCTCGCGCTCTCTACCAAGTTGTCAGAGATAACTTTATTATCTCGGAAGTTGTGCCAGAAGCATATGTGCAGAGGAGCAAATTAAGTATGCTGCGAATAACTTTAATTTCAAGACGTTCTAGCAAATATCACAATGCAAACTCGGACCTTACGTATATTTACCCGATCGAGCTTACATTATTAATAAATAACTTTATTAACAATCTTCACTAGAAAGCTGTTGACATTTTCCTGCAGAACTTGCACTTATTAAGTAAATTACTTATACATAAGTACATAACATTAGGATAACTTGAAAAATATCTTCTGTAGTTGGGGCTATTTCTGAACAGTACGTTCTAGCGTATATTGTTCAATAGCACAAAAAAACTTTTTAACTATTTGTCCGTACTCAAAATCTTTACAGCATTATCACTACTTCCCATTATCGACTTCGTTTAGGCGGCACCTCTCTCGAACTACTTTTGTGCTCGCCTCGCTTGCGCTTATTAAGCGGATTTCTAGGATCATATGCATCGTACCAGTCATCATCCTTGGTGGATGCATCCTTAGCTAATACGGGTTGCTGGTCTTCAAACTTTAAAGTATGTGTCAACCACTCGTCGCCTTGAATATCTTTTTCTACCACTTTGTCGTTCGTCGATTCGTTACCCAATTGTTCATTCTCATTGTGCTTTTCTTTTAAAGCATCCAGCTTGGATCGAAACTTAGAAAGCAAACTGAGCGTGAAATCTTCTCTGAAATACAAAAAATTAACTTACGGCTACCTTGAGATTAAATACTCTTACCTACCAGCACCCTTTGGCAACTGTGCCTTTAAGCTGCCGTACTTTTTCCTTTCTTCAAGAAAGCTTTTTATGAAGTGGTTTTCCTCTGCTGATTTTGCCATAGGTTCAGCGCTTTCTTTCTCGACTTTCTTGTTGTATAATTCATCTTTAATTTTCCTATTTGTTTGGTACTGCTTTTTCAACGTCAAAATTTCCTGCCGAATATCGTCCCTAAGAATTCAATTATCATATATAAATACAATATGCATCTGTAGAATCATATAGCATGCAATCGCGTGTTGCTGAAAGGTTGCTTTAGTAAGAAGAGACAAGAGTTATGAGCTGAGCTGAGCGGAGGGACGAAGGGTTAAGCTGCGAAGCTGCCCCCCTGAAACTTGGAACTATTTTAATGAACCAAGCAAAAAATTACAATTTTAATAACAATCAGACTACACATCTAAGGAAAATTTTACACATTTCTAATCCATCAATGCCTCGGATTAGAAATAAAAACAACGCTACCTCGATCTCAATTGAAAAAAGTTGTCACGGACGTTTTCACCTAAAAAGACCATCTTAAGTTTGACTATCATCTCTTTTATAAACTAATTTAAATCTTAGAAAATTCGTAAATAGCGAATCTTCTTCTTTATAAGAAAACGGAGAATTTTTAGTGGAAACAATTACTTTTCAAAATTCTTCTAGTTTTGAAAAAAGTTTAAATTTAATACTGTTATTGTAAATGTGTAATTATGTACTCACTTCTTCCTTCTCATACTATGCTCTTGTGTGTTTAATACGTCTGGCTCTGAATCGGAGTCGTCCTTCTGCGGAGGTAAATCACACTGAATTAACTTTTTTCTGGTTTCTGTTCTGGATTGCAATTTGTCTTTAATTTTTTTCAGACGCTCTTTTCCGTCAACCTCATTTTGTTCATGGAATTCACGCTCAAAGTCTTCGTGGCATTCATTATCCGGCGACTGATCCATTGGTTCAACTTTAATTGCTTCCTTGCTCAGTTTTGGGTCATCAACGACGTCATGCATCGACTTGGCTTTTCCCGCATTACACTTCACAAATTGGTCAGTTTCCTCTTCATCTTCCTCAGCTTCCTCACCGAAGGACAACAGGCCAAAATTTCTACAGACAACAAGAAAAAAGTTAATTACATGTACTCACTAATCATTACTTAGATACGATATATTCATTTACGAGAACAAAAAGAAAAAGGAACACCAAGGATTTAGTAATACATATTTATATTTTAGTAACAATTTAATAATTTGATACGAGTATAATTAGGCCTTATATGCTTAAGTACATACTTTACACCTTTTTCCTTTTTTTTCCTCTTATGGGTACTCTTTTCCTCATCTTTTATCTTTCGTGGGACAATGTCATCGAATGGATTATTTAAAATTTCTGCGCGTAGTATTTTTTGGGGATACATTGGTCGCTCATTATGGTCTACAAGTCCCTCTTCAAGCTTTAGCATGTTAAACAGAGTGTCTCCGGTTACCTTTCCAAATAAGGTGTTTTTGTTCTGTAGCTCAGGAGTCGGTGCCATGGTGAAGAAAAATTGTGAACCATTGTCGTCCTTGCCTGAGTTAGCCATTCCAACAAGTCCACGCCGTGCATAACGTAGGCGAGAATGAAATTCATCTTTAAATGGAAACCCATAAACTGACTCGCCGCCTGAACCGTCTCCATTGGGGTCACCTCCTGATTAAAAGTAAAGTAATGAGACACACACTTGACAAATGATTCCCTGAATATTATAGAACCGGAGAAAAGTTACAGAATTATTGGAGACACCACAAATGCACAGCATAATGGTTCCCGTTGCGGAAAGATTTTTCGATGGAGATATTTCAACATATAAAGTGATACATTATTTATATTTCCATTACATCAAATTAGTTCATAATATTAAGCCATACTTGGCCGATGTGAATACCAGATATACGCATACATGCTGCATATGTATTATTGTTTAGGGAGGATATCGAAATCCATGAAAAAATTTTCCGTTCGCTATGGAAAATATGTACACAAATTGTATATACCAAAGACAACACAGAACTGCAAATTAAAGACTTTTATTCCCTTCATAGAAGTAAATAGCTGTACGTTATATGGGGTTCTTGAGGCCACTGATTCCAAATATGAACTAAGCTTTCTCAATCATATTGATGGGGAATAAAATATTGGATTACATAGAATCATGGATCAAGAATATTACATTTTTAGTTCCTTTGTGTAATATTCTTGTAGAATCTCAACCACATGGCGAGTAATCAGGTTTGAAAGACAAATAAATTAGCTTTCTGACAAACTATTATTCACCCGTATTCAAAATTTACTTATGAGTATAGAATATACTTCTCTCAGCGGCTAAAGTTCGAAGTTGAAGTTCTCACTTTTGCTAAAAACCAAGTTTTATTATTTATCTTAAACGTTGAAATAACGACTACATGAGAATGAATAGAGATATCATCGATAAATTTGGCGCTAATATTCCTTGCTATGTAGAGCACTTTAGGAGAAATTTATTCATATCCACGCCTTCTCATCTTATGTCAAATATTAAAGCAAATCTTCTTTTAAAATGGTAAAAAATCCTCCAAATAAATATTTACTCTACTTCTAATGTTGACGATACTTTTAATGTAGTGATAGTGTATCTCAATCAGTTGGACATACATGTTAGAATTTATTCCAGAAAATACTGAATTCCACCTCAAACTTTAATGCTGCCCATTATTTCTTTCTTGCCATATATTATTAATTATTTGACTACACACGTTTTTTGGCTAAATGAGAAAGATTTCTCCAGCAACATTCTTACAACGCCAATCTGAAACTTGCATAAGGTACAAATAGAAGAAATTTTTTAAATTTTGTTGTGTCCAAATCGATTTAACATTTGACTTAAAAAATATTTTAAAAAATTTGAATTTAAAAAAAATGCTCAAAACAGCTATAAAAAATCCAGGACCTTTACGTTGGAACGGTAAAAAAGCTTTCCAGAAAGCGCGATTATAGAAGTAGTATATTATTTAAAGGGACAGATGCATATATATTTTTTAAGCAATGCACAACAAACTTTAAAAAAATTTTAATGTGTTTGTGTAAAAATTGTTACGTAAAAGAAATTTAAACATCTTTTGTCTAAATCTTACGACTAGTTAAGATGTTTATATTTCTTAAGATATACATAAGATAGTTTGGACATTTGATAACTTCTATACTTGTTCCGGCAAAAATCCATTTTTAGGGAATGATTTGAAAAATATCTTGGCTTCATTCCGTAAACTTCAACTATTACCAATCCAGTCCCTCTCAACTAATCACGTCTTTATACACGATGGGATAATGTAAAGTGGCCCCGAAACTGGCTTTATCCTATATCACTTTATGTAACAGCATAACTGAATTTCCAGGAATAGAATAAATAAACGGCACAGATACCTTGCACTATAAAGCCTTTAACCACCCGGTGAAATATAGTTCCATCATAGAAGCCTTCCATACATAGCTGAATAAAATTGCGGCATGTTTTCGGGCATTCCCTGGTCCACAATTCGATATCAATGTCGCCAACGGTTGTTTTGAGAAGCACCTGAAGTACTGCACCATAAAGTAATTTCTTAAACAAATTTAATAAACCCACCTTTCCTGAAGTGGGTGGCTCCTGAATATAAATATTGCTCATATTTCTTTATTCCACTATTGTTATAAGAAATCACAACCTGCTTACAAAAATATTAGATTCTACCAAAGATGTGAAATAAGACGGTATCCAGCCGTTGTTAATCAATTTTGTGATTAGTTGAATTATGGTAATCGATTTTAAGCGAAAAAAATTTTTGAGTAAATTACAGTGCACCAAGGCTCACTGTGGTCATTCACAAAACACATAACTATGTTAATCCATGGCAAAATGAGCACAAGTAGTGCTAGTTCAAAAACGTATATTTATAGGTCTTTTAATCCACCTTTTTAATATTGTTCCTAGAAAATTTTAGAGATAAGCTGTGTACCATTCGAAATTTTATTTTTGTGTAGGACAAGAGTAAAGCACTTTCTATGGCGCATATTACACGGTGACGCTTGACCCATGGATAACTTGCCGCGATATTATTTGTTCTCTCTTTGAAGACAAACTGATTACACGATGCTTTGACGTTTGTCAAAATCTTGCTATTTAGTACTTTTATGATGATAGTGATTTATACTATTTCTTGTTATACCTTTTTTTAATATAAGTATGCAGAAGTAACCGTGTGAGAAAGGCCATTATTTGTGAAAAGCTTTCTGATATAAATAAAAATTAATAAGCAAAATTAGATGGTGCAGTGATTAAAGTTATAAGCCTAGCCGAAACCTACGTTAAGCGTATTGTAGTTCTGACGGAGGACGATATAATGGTTTTGCGCAAATGTTGCCAAATATTGAATAAATTATTAAAACTAAAACTCGCAAAGGAAATCGTATTGGATTAAATTTTGCCGCATTAATAAAAATACTGAAGGATGCTTGCCTGGGACGAGTTCACTGCGGGTAATCTCTGGTAACTGTAATCAGTTGAGATAAGAAAGAAAGTAAGGATTGCCTGCTACAAAAATAAAACTGCACTTTGTTAAAAAATGGAGTAGTTTTGGTCCTATTCTCTACGTATCCGACTTTTTTTAGCAAAAGAACTCTGTTTGACCTACGTGATGCCAGTAGTGATCTGGCGTAAAAAATTAACCCACTAAAGGTCGAAAAACGCGACGAAGTTTTTCCCCCACTCTCTCATGAAACAACGATTCATGCATCAAGCGTCACCGTGTAATATGCCATTATCTGGTGAGACAAATTTTCTGCTTTCGACTGCGTCAAATGAAGATCGAAAGCTGAAGTAAGACAGAAAGCTGAAGTAAGTAAGAATATGCATACTTTATTAAAAAAGTATGATAAAAATAGCTTTCCACAAAAAATCAGGCCACAAGTAACAAGCCGGAATCATGGGTGTGTATTTTTAACAAAATTTGTTGACAGAGATCTATTGAGAGCGAATTCGCCGTGTTTGTTGTGGACAAAAAAGTCGCCAGTTCGGAGCCCGCGTCACATGTGACACAAGATGGCGTGAGTCCAATTAAAAAGTGGTGTGAACGGAATCAATTGCTTAAATTAATAACACATAAAATAACGTCAAAAACGTATGAAAATTACGTATAATTTATAAGCACATAACAACATATTAACAGGCTCCATTCAACCAATCTGACCGAGGTGACACCGCATAACGTCAAGAGATTTATGCTTTAAGCACAATTGGACGCACCAAACACTAAATACTTTGTCTTCGGTTATCTTTATATCATTTTCTTACGGACAAAACATAAATCGACGAACAAAATCTGTCGTTTGCGTAAATTCCTGCGTTGAAATGTAAACAAAGGAATAGCAAAAGAAGAAGAAGAGCACTTTGTGTGTGTCAAATTAGAAATAGATCTAACCCGAATACATATGTCTTTTTATCTATTTTATCTAATTGTTCTCAGATAAATGAGTTTTTTCTCGGTTCCCATAAGAGCCTGTTTAATTTGAACATCTGTTTAGTGTTTAGGGCTTCTAATTGTGTTTAAGGAATTAAAGCGTAAATAGAATAAAAACGTAAAACATGATTGCGAAAGCGAACTCTGTGTAATACCCTTAAATTATCTGACGATAAATATGGCAACACTTATTGCAATTAGTGTTCAGTGGATGTTGGAATCAAGTTTCCTATCTCAGCGTGGTTCGGCCTTTTTCCGTTTTGATCAGTGAACATGGCGGTTGGGAAAAATAAGGGTCTTTCGAAAGGCGGTAAGAAAGGTGGTAAAAAGAAGGTAGTTGATCCCTTCTCGCGTAAGGACTGGTATGATGTGAAGGCGCCAAATATGTTTTCCACTCGGCAAGTGGGTAAGACCTTAGTTAATCGTACCCAAGGCACAAAAATTGCCTCCGAGGGTTTGAAGGGTCGTGTTTTCGAAGTATCACTGGCAGATTTGCAAAAGGATGGCGACACGGAGCGCTCCTACAGGAAGTTCCGCTTGATTGCCGAAGATGTCCAAGACCGGAATGTTCTCACAAATTTTCACGGCATGGATTTGACCACTGACAAGTACAGGTGAGAAGGTGAGATGGAAAAGCAGTCGAATGGTATAACTAAAAATTAACTCCGGAGAATGTATTTCCCGGTATATCCTTTTATAGTAAAATATTCGAAAATTTTTTACCCTGATCGATTGGGCTTGTAAATCTCCCGTTTCAGATCAATGGTTAAAAAATGGCAAACTTTGATAGAAGCTAGCGTTGATGCTAAGACAACCGATGGTTATTTGCTGCGTGTGTTTTGCATTGGATTCACCGCTAAGGACCAGCAGTCACAACGAAAGACCTGTTATGCTCAACAGTCGCAAGTTCGCAAAATCCGCAGCAGAATGACCGAAATTATAACTAAAGAAGTCAACAATTCGGATTTGAAGCAGTTGGTGAACAAATTGGCTTTGGATTCCATTGCTAAGGACATCGAAAAGTACTGCCAACGCATTTACCCCCTGCACGACGTGTACATCCGTAAAGTGAAAGTGCTGAAGAAACCACGTTTCGATCTCTCGAAACTCTTGGAATTGCACGGTGACGGTGGTGGTAAAGGCTCTGAGCCTGTTATTTCTGCTGAAGGAGCTGTGGTTGACAGGCCGGAAGGCTACGAGCCACCCGTACTCGATTCTGTTTGAAGTGGTACTCGTGTTGTACAAAATGCTTGTTTTAAAAACCATATATATGAGTAAAGCTGGAAAACCTTTTTGTATAAGGTTTTGAAAATATATCTTGTGTAGTTCTTATTTAAGAACTGGTGTATATGAGGGAAGTGGTTGTCATGTGGGAAGCGGTTTCTTTCTTTTTATTTTAGGTATGCTTCATGGTGAAATAAGGACGTCAAGTGAACAGCAGCGAACTTAAAGGTAATTAAATATACTGATTTTAACTTTTAATTTAATTAGATGATGACCAATATTTTTCGTCGCTGATATATATACAAACATATAATTTGATGTCAATTACATTCTGACTGCCATTTTATTTAACAAAACACTCATGTTAATTCTGTGAATTAAAGAAAAATATTTTCTTTCAGTTACAAACAACGGAAGATTTTAAGTGATAGTGGTGTCGTAAATTTGCAGCATTCCCTTAATCCAAGCTTTCAAAGGTGTGTATAATGCATTTACATATTCATTAATTCTATACTAATGCATTTATTATTATTTTAAGTTATTAAGAAAGTTATGTCGTTTTTCTGTTGCTCTAATTGAAATTTCCATTATTTCAATTTTGGTATTAATCGAAAGCCAATATTCGATTTTTATATTGTAGGTATTTTTGAATCAAATTTTGAGAAATAAGATATATAGATCAAGAAAAACTTCATTTTAGGCACTTTATGCCCTATAAGTTCCAACTTGGTCATAATGCGACGGAAGCTCAGAAATTTTTGTTTTGTCTTTGAACCATCTCAAGTTAGGGTGTGTACGGTCCAAAGTTGGTTTGAAAAATTCAGGTCAGGTGACAAGAAACTTCAAGACGAACCTCGCAACGGAAGACCAAAGGCTTGATGACGAGGTTCTGAGGTCTTGAGTGATTGGTGAACCTCTATTGACTACGAGAAACGTCGGGAATAAGTCAAGCGTTAAGAAATAAATTACATTGTTGACATATGTAAGAAGCTCATAGAAAACACTGGTCAATATTTCATTAATCCTATTTATGAGCATAAATTAAAAATTAAAATTTTCTCAAAAAAAAAAACGACAACTTTCTTACCAACCTAATAATAGATCATAGTGTATATTAGTCGCTCAAATATTTCATTGGGAAACAGTCTGAATTCTAAAACTTCACACGATATACAAAAACTAAACTACCAAACCCTTACACTTAAATTTTGAAAATATGGAATGATTTGTTAAAGTAACGCGGTTTAAAATTTGTGGTTTGCAGATATAAGAGCTGTAAAAGTTGAAGAGAATTGAATTTTTTAGTGATAATGCGTTAAAAACGGACCATTGGTAATTCGACTGACCATTAACCGCACAAAAAATAACTACATATTCGTTGTATACTGCTATACTACTAGTAATTATAGCAAAAATGCCTAGCGACGCTAAACGGCATAGTGAAATAGTTCCAGTCGCAAATTTAACCTTTTTTTAACTATTTTAAAATTTTTCTATCAAAGAAATTGATCTAGACAAAAGAATTGATCTCCGGAAACATTAATGACAAGTTTTCAGATTACTTTCATAGTGCTTTGCAAATACCATTTGTGGCTTTCTATTTGTTTTTATCACGATTATATCCACCATATGTGATATTAAAGATGCCGAGATGAATGATCATGAACTCTTAGTCGCTGGTGGCTGTTTGTACAATTTTGTTCCATCACGGAACATAAGTCAGAGATTTCTTCCATATCTTGATGCGCACGATTGTTTTTAGCGTGAAACTCTTCCAGGATATCGTCAATCGCTTTCCTTAGTATCACTGATTCCTTCAATTATCAATTCTGCAACCACATCAGACTCTTCTCCCTCAGGAATATAATCCTCATTGGCGTTCTCCCTAAATGTGAATGTTTACAAGTAAGAAAAACAATTTCAGCTCATTACTACATCAAACTTTACAGTCGCGGTAAAAATTCAAAACAAAAATATAACAATTATTATTAAAGAAATTAGTTGTTTTTTATTAGAATTCATTTTTAGAAAACATTTTTACAAAAGTTTTTGCATTTTAAAAACATCTTACAGTTTTTTCGAAGGATTAGTATTGCATGAGTATATTAGTATTATTTTATTACTTTATTCATGATGTGTTTATTTGCTACTAATGACCAATTCATGATCTAAGTAAACTATGACTGAATATAAATTGGTCTCAGTCTCCGAAAATCTTAATTTTCTCAATAAATAACGTGTTTTTTTTAATTTTCAGGAGTGGATGGATCCATTATGTTCATTAAAGAACAGCTATCAAAGAAGGTAAAGTAATTTCGAAGATTGTACGTACACGTAAGATAATTGTCACATAATCAAGGCAAGCCGAAACTTTGTGTCGCGCGGGTTTCTAAACGACAGTCACGTTCTTTTGTTACTTCTATATATGTATGTGATTCTACATATTGTACATAAGTATATGCTTTTACATAAGATTTTTCGAAGATATATATCGTATATTCATATGGGGATATATAATAATTATAAAAAAAAGTGTTGTAAACTGTTCATTAGAGGAATAATGTGAATACGTTAGGGAAGTTGGGTTTTATTGTAAAATGGTACTCGTAATAATATTTTGAGTCATTCAAGTTTCATATTTTTGTGCTGTGATCTCGTTATACCAAACTTCTTCAAAAATGTGTTAAAAATGTCTAACTCAGGCAAGTTTCTGAGCTTTTTCTAGTTACCTACACGTATACCATAGGTTTTCAATGGTTCGGAAAGTAGATAATCCCAACTTTTGATAAATAATTCTTCACCTATAACTTCACTACTATGCAGAAAACACACAATTTACACATCAATTTACTCGATAAGGCGCAATGTGGTCCTGGAATATGATGGGGTGATATATTTGCGCGAAGTAATGCTCATCAACGGAAGCGATCAGATTTTCTTCAAACGTTGGTACTTAACGGCATTTATCGTCCAATCAAATAGGGCCAAACGTCTAAAACAATCATAGGAAAAGCATCTCTGAATCGTTCGGTAAACTTCCTGCCTAACGGTACGTGTAAAGCATTCGTCGCAGAAGCGTTTGTAGGTGTTTCGCACGAACGACATTCCGTCGAACCGCAGAGACTCGTAAGAGAAAATAATTTTTTTCTAATCAAATGGTCTTATTTGGCCAGATGTTCTTGACGCATTTTTTCGCAAAAGGGTTTTGGCAGGTTGTCGTCCGCATAAACCACTACTTCTTGTACTTATCTCAGTGCGATTGTCTTGAATAAACTCCTAATATCCTTAGCAATTTTCGGAAAGAATCTAAATTTGAATAAAGTAAAACATAGTCGGTTGAAGCTTAAACTATGTGACATCCAGGTACTAATATAACAAGACTTGGTTAATTTAACTTAACTTTTGATGACATATTGAAGCTCTATAAACTGTGAGAGATTTCTTCACTAGAAAGTAGAACTGATTAAAAATATATATAAATTTTATTAACACTAATTTCAACTAATTGGTACCAATTTCAAATAATCCTTTTTCAAATTTCAGGATTTACTACTACTATATATGCCTGCTGCGTTCGTGTTAAAAAGGGTGAGTATTTTAGGGGTTAAACTATTTTGTATAATGAGTTTTCACGACTTTGAACTAAATTGTTTAATAAATTAGTATAAAGGGTATCCTTTGACATGTCAAAGTCTATATTATACCCTACACCTATAAAGTCAGAAAATGTTATGGTATTTGAAACGAATTTTCGTCGTCTCGTCAAATTTGGTTTATATATATATCGTCGTCTTCTGTCTTCTTTCGTTCTCTACAGAAGAAAACAAACTAGTGAGTCTAAATTTGGCCCACAAAGTTAAAAAATATCTTAGAAAGCACTTAAAGGCCCTGAAATCATTTATAATGGCCACACCCAATTTAATGTACTCGTAGAAGAAGAAAAAAATAAAGATTATTCCTTCGGACCGTAGGGTATATAAATGGGTGGAACACGCTATTGTTATACCCTACACCCGAAGGAATAAGGGTATATTTACTTTGTTCTTCCATTAGTAACGCGTTAAAGGAGGCATGGTAGATATAGAAAAGTATATTCTTGGTCAGAATCACCTGAGTTAATGTAGCCGTGCTCGTCCGTCTGTCTGTGGAAATCGCGATTACAGGAGAACGAGTAAAGGTGTCGTCATGAAGATTGCCATGAATATCCTGTATGGGATTAAATGAGAAAAATCGGATCAGTGCCAGGCATATTTTTTGATAGTAAATGTAAATTCATTCGTTTTTAAAGCTGAAAATCTTAAGTTGTGTAGATCTGAAGCTGAAATTGTATTCCCCAGTTTAATATATCGCACAATAACAGACCCCAAAAAATGGGTGAAATACCGATTACTAGAGAATGATTAGAAGTATCATCATGAAATTTGGTACGAACATTCTAGTAGTTCAGATCTAAGGTTGCAATTCTATTCCCGGGTTTCATGTATCAGAGAAAGTCATCCCACAGAAAATGGTCGTGATCATCCACAGTTATACTTTATAATATATAAAAGTTAAATTATTAGATTTCAACTAGAAAGTTTTCCTACGAGTATAGATCATATGAGCTTCGGTCACGTCCAAGTTAACATTCTTGTTATAGGGAGCGCTGCAACTTATAACTGCTGAGAAGATATAGATATAAAGTTTTGCTTTTACGATACGAGTGCATTAAACATAAAATTTTCGATTACAATTTCGTCAGTTGACAATTTATGAATGGGTGGGCGGACCAAGGCACAGTCCTTTACATAGGTAATCTGGATTTAGCATTAATACCTTCTTACCAGTTTGACATTTAAAAAATTTTTTTCCAATTAAAAAATTTTACAATTTGTTTTAAACTCGTGATAGTTCGCATAATTTTTAAATGATGAAGCTCTGACCCAGCTCGCTTTGAGTATCACATGAAGATAACTGTTTCCTTAACAACGCAAAATAAGATGCTGATTTCATGTAAACTTTCTGTATAACTGTGTTTAACAAACGTAATTTTTAATTTCAATTTTCTTTTTGTTACAGGAGTTAATTTTATAGACAGGCATTCCACGTTTCCATCTGTAAACTATTGTTGATGTTATAATTACTCCACGTTAATTTAAAAAAGTAAGTATGTATATGTATTTCTTTTTACAAACAATTTTCACGATTATCAAGTACGATTGTCAGATAAAAATACAGATAAAATTTTAAATAGTTTCACAAGTCAGTTGAAGCCTTTTTAGTTGAAACTTAATGAAAAGCATAGAATATATATTTTCGGAAACTTTATTTGTATATGTTTGTAATACTAAACAATACAATTCCTACTCGACTAGAAGTATCAAATTAAATTTAAATCCTTTTTTTATAATCGTGAAATTTTGTATAATACAACAATAATTCTTGAATGATGAAACTCTAACCCAGCTCGCTTTGAGTATCACATGAAGAGAACTGTTTCCATAACAACGCTATAGAATGTGCTGAATTATAACAAAATTTTACAAATAATTGACAATAACAGTATGTTGACACGGGTGTGTCAACACATCTGTGTTGCGAATTTGTCGTTGTCAATATTTGATCGAGTTTTGTTCTTATCACGAACTTATCATGTAACCTTATTTAACAAACGAGGTTCTAAATTTTAAAGTTTTTATTGCAGTGCGTTGACTACAAATTCATCATGTTTTCATCTATAGACGATTTTTGTAAATGAATTTATAGTGGTAAATGAGAGGATGATGACGAGTACCAGAAATTTGTAAAGATGAAGTTTATGCTGTCTTTTTCAAGGTAATGTCTAGTTTCCAGTAGTTTAACGAAATATTTTAAAAACTGCATATTATTTATGCCAATTCAAACTTAGAGTTTTTGTACGATACTCGTAGATGTGAAATCAATATAAGTTTTATTGTTTGATGAGATTTTCGGATTCCCCATCATTTGACGGTTAAATGAAAAAAGTCCATGCTGAATTCAGCAGGAAATTATTTTCTTAACGTTTTTGTCGAGCTTTTGTCAAGACTCCATTTATTTTTTTTTTTTAGATTTGCACCATTAGCTGTTCTCCTTGGCGTAAAAATGCAACATGTAACAGGTAAGCAGGGCTTTGTATTCCCGTTTTGCAGTGCAAGTTTGAGCTGTATTAAAAATTTAAGGATGTTCGAAACTGTGTTAATTCTAACGGAACCTCGGTTTAAATCTTTGTTTAAAAAAAAGGGGGAGGGGGTTGACTGACTTGTATATAGATATTACTGAGATTTTATATTTGGCGTGAATGTTTTCAAGTAAGAAAAAGAATTTCAGTTCATTAATGCTTTACAGTCGTGGTAAAAATTCTGAACAAAAATATATAAATTATTTGTAGACATTTTATTTTTTAAAAATTTGCGAAATGGTTGTTTTTTATTAAGAACCGGAACACATTTCTAGAAATGTTGTCTTCCGGAGATCAGATCATTCTTTTAGAAAGAGTACATAATTTGAAGACAGTATATTATAATTGGTATCACTTTCAGAGCTAAGTGATTCGTATTGAAATCTCTCGCCACTTATATTATACCTTAAGAATATTTTTATTTTTTCATTATCGTAGAAATTAAAAAAGTAATTCATTTACAGTTTAAAACCCTTATAATAAATTAGCAGCAAGCAACTTAGGCTTTGAACCTTAAGCATCTATTTACCTACCTGCTATAATAAATCCACATGGCTTTCCAAAAACTGAAGGAAGTTTACAATTAATGCCGTTTTAAAAACTATCATTTGCAGTTTTTTCGAAAGGTTAGTATTACATGAGTATATTAGTATTATTTAAGAACCTTCTTCATGATGCTTTTATTTGCTACTCTTGATAAGTTTATGATGTGAACTAAGTCTGAGTTATTGTCTTAGTCTTTTGAAAAATCTTACATTTCTCAATAAATAATGAGCTGTTTCTTTTATATTTCAGGAGTGGATGGATGTATTATGTTCATTAGAGAACCGCTAACAGTTATTAAGGTAACTGATTGCAAATATAAAGAAATTAATTAATTTTACTAACATTTACAGTACCAATTTGAATACATTTTTTCCCGTAAAAATTTCAGCATTTGGTACACAGAAGAATTTGCTGCGTGTTCTGTAAAGTGCAGCATGCATGTTTAAAAGGTTAGTGTGTTTGATAAAGACATTATTGTAAAAGAGGGAGGGAGATCAGTTCGACACAAGCAAGTTTCCCGTTGAAACAAAACAGAAAACAAGCCACGGATATGTACAAAGGATCAGCACAGAATATTTCTCAAAAGTTTTTCAAATTTACCTGTCTAAAACGGAAATGATGACTGTATAAGTGTATTTAACAAACTGACTGTATAACTGTATTTAACAAACTTAATTCTAAATTTAAATTTTTTTTTGTTACAGGAGGAGTAACTTTTATAGACAGGCTGGCCACATTTTCATCTATAAACAATTATTAAAATAAGATGTTATCATTACTCCACATTAATTAAAAAAGTAAGTATGTGTGTGTATTTCTTTCCACAAACAATTTTCACGATTATCAAGTATGATTGTCAGATAAAAAGGCTTTTTGAAACTGAAAAACAGAATATAATTCCGGAAACTGTCCGAATTACATGTTTGTAATACTAAACAATAATAGAATTTATATATTTATATAAATTATATATTTATAATACCTGCCAGACTAGAAGTGTAAAATTACATTTAATTCTTTTTTTTATAATCGTGAAATTTTGTATAATACGATACAACAAAAATTTTTGAATGATGAAACTCTAACCCAGCTCGCTTTGAGTATCACATGAAGAGAACTGTTTCCATAACAACGCTAAAGAATGTGCTGA
Organism: Sicus ferrugineus; assembly: GCA_922984085.1. Taxonomy (NCBI): domain Eukaryota; kingdom Metazoa; phylum Arthropoda; class Insecta; order Diptera; family Conopidae; genus Sicus; species Sicus ferrugineus. The sequence goes on along the minus strand of OV277350.1, from coordinate 28,616,861 downwards.
ATTAGGACAAAATTTTACCAATAATTGACAATAACAGCGTTGACACGGGCGTGGGGAAAATGTGTCTTCATACATAATTTCAACACACCTTTGTTACGAATTTGTCGTTGTCAATATTTGATAGAGTTTTATTGTAAGCACGAACTTATCATGCAACCTCATTTAACGAACGTAGGTCTAAATTTTAAAATCTATTGCAGTGCGGTTACTACAAATTCATCATGGTTTCATCTAAAACGATTTTTAAAATGAGTTTATAGTGGTAAATGAGAGGATGATGACGAGTACCAGAAGTTTGTAATGCTGAAGTTTATGCTGTTTCTCAAGGTAATGCCTAGCTTCCAGTAGTTTAACTAAACATTTCGAACAATTTCATATTATTTATGTCAATTCAAACTTAAGAGTTTTTGTACAGTACTAGTAGATGCGAAATTTATATAAATTTTATTGTTTGATGAGATTTTGGGATTCCCCATCATTTGACGGTTAAATGAAAAAATTCATGCTGAATTCAGCAGGAAATTATTTTCTTAACGTTTTTGTCGAGCTTTTGTCAAAACTCCATTTATATTTTTTTTAGATGTGCACCGTTAGCTGTTCTGCTGGGCGTACAAATGCAACATGTAACAACTGCGGTTCAAATTTTGACTGAAAAAGCGGGAGTTACTGACAAATTACATCTCCAGCAAAAAAAGCAATGGCCTGTATTAATATTGCCGAGGTCTTAAATGAAAATCTCTGAAAACAAAAAACCTAAATTTGTGTACACCAGAGATAATATACCAGGAAGATAGAAAACTACGAAATGTTCAGAAACGTCGAAATCAAATATTTTCTTACTCCCTTGAGTTTTTTGTTTTCTCAGTAATTACTTTATTTCAGAAATAACTACTACTACAGCCAAAAAAAAATTCCGCAATAATAAAATGGCATAAGTGCACAAAATACATCGAAAAAAGTCCCCATGAAAGGAAAGGAAAATAAATCCAAATGAAATAGAAATCCGATTATTTAAATAAATTAAAATAACAAAATCGAAGGCGATAATTATGATATTAACTTTTCATTTTTTAATTCTAATATAAAATAAAGCGGAACAAAATGTACTAATTAGATAACAGTTGTAAATTTCGATGTTTAATCAAATCAAAGGCTAAATTTAGTAAAACCCAGGAAAGAACTAAAATACAGGAATTAAGAGTTCAACTTCTGTAAAGTAAAAAATACTATATTTAAAAAAAAATAACGTAAATTATAGTGTAGGCGGCGTACAAATAAAAGCGGTAATTATAATAATTATTGAAATAGTATTGAACAGAGTAAAAGAGAGCACGTATTTGTTTTTGTAGAAATAGTAATAAGAGTCACTGGCAGATCAGGTGGGCCGACAGAACACCGGAAATGATTCCGAATAATGCTTTGTTTTATACGATATATTGACCTGTGATCGTAAAATATTTTTTTGATCAGCTTTTTTGTCCAAATACATCATTTTATATCTTTTTTCTATCTTATTATCCCTGGTTTTCACAAGTTTCCGGCTTTTTAGTTAAGATTACAAGAATGTCTCAAGTTCTACAAATTGACTATTATTATATGGGCTTGGATAAATTTTATGAAGATTATTGAAAAAGCGATGACCTTGTTGTAAACAACTGCTTCTAGCAGAAACTGTATTTGTGTACCAATGCAGGTATAACATCTGGTGAAGCAGAGACTAATTTATAATATTCATGAATATATTTTTTTTATTTAATCCCTGTTTTAATTCGGTGAAGTTATCCATAACAACTTTATAAACTTTTTTAAAATAACTGCGTGACTGTCTCAACAAAAGCTTAACAGACTAGGAAAATATCGCATTCATCTATGGAGTTGCCACCGTATTTTTTCGAGGTCTTGATGTTTCGTCATTTTAAGAAAATATAAATATAATAAATATTCACAAAAAAACTAGTTAAAACTAAATATCTTTGAATTACAAATAAATGTTATGTAAATTACAAATATGTTTTTATTATTATGGGGCAAGTGGCCTTCATGCTGTATGTCAGGCCAGGCGATACATGTACAGTACATTTATTAACTTCGGGTTGAACAAGTTGATGAACTTGTATATATGTATATGATTTTGTGCATGGAATTGGATGGACGAGAACGAAAAACGACACTGAAGATGGCACAACGCCGAAACCGTTTTGTCTACAGACCAAAATTGACGAGAAATTACGGAAATTCGTTGCAAAATACATCATATACAAAAGTATTGAAAAATGGAGTAAAAGTGGCAAATATACATTGTCAATCTCTTTCAGCCTTCTCGCACTCGTGCAAAGTTCTTCCTTTTGTTGTTGTTTTCCGGCGGCATTTTTTGGAACTTCAAAAAATCTTGTCTGAATAACAACAATGAAGAAGTGAGATGTGGTTAGGGCTATCATTAATAGGGCAAGGAACACTAAACACTACAAAAAGGAAAATTCACTAAAGAAATTCTAGGTCTTACTACACCCGACTACCAGCTACCTGGCAAGATAGAATTACGAACTTATTAATATTTTGAACCGTTTATGGAATATTGACAACTTTTTTATAAGTGGGCGGACCACGCCCATTTTTGACAAGCTTATTGGTAATGCTTGTATACAAATTGGTAATACGTGTAGATACCTCGTGATAAAATTTCGTGTTAATATCTTATGCCGTTTACAAGATATTAACAACTTTTGTATGAGTGGGCGTGTGACGCCCATTTTTGGCAAGCGTATTGAAAATCCTATATGTCCTCCCTATATATCCTGATAAAATTACTTCTCAATATCTTATACCGTTCATGAGATATTGCCAACTTTGTTATCAGTGGGCGTGGCACGCCCATTTTTTCGAAAGTTTTAGTAATGACTATTCCGGAATAAAATTATACCTTATCTCACACGGTTTATGAAATATTCAGATTATAACATTTTTTGAAACGAGGTGCCTTTACATTCCGTATGTAAAGTAGGCGTGGCTATTTACCGATCTCGCCCATTTTCAATCCCAAACAGCCCTACATAAGAAAGAATATTTGTGCCAGATTTCATCGTGATATCTCTTTTCGTTCTCTAGTAATCGTGATTTCAACAGACAGACGGACGGACAGGGCTAAATCGATTCAGGAGGTGACGCTGAGCAAGAATATATATATACTTTTCTATATCTATCTCGTCTCCTTCTCTGCGTTACAAATGGAAGAACAAAGTGAATATCCCTTCGGGTGTAGGCTATGAAAATTCTCATTGCTTATCGGCAAACCGCTTTAGGAAACACGTAAAAGGGTATCTTCTGCCCGTCTTCATCATCAGCAGCGCAATTTTTATACGTCTTTTGGCAGCCATTCTGAAATACAAAACTAACGATGTTTATAGTTCTAAAATACTGCTAGTAAATAATAAATTTATAGGCTTTTACCGCCAAACATTTGATTTGATGAAGTCCATATGATAAGCAGAATGTACGTTAAATGAGTTACAGTTCTATTATGAAAAAAATATGAAATTCTGTTGGTTTATAGTTAGCAAATCAAGTATGGCTTTTGCTTCCAATAATAGGATTTCACCACTTCTAGACGCCAGATAATGCAAATACAAGAAACTAAACAAATAAATATTTTCAGTGTTGCTAAGCAAGTACTATATATACGATCGACGATACGACGATTAATTTCGCTATAAAAGCAGTGCTAATATATATTTATATGCTATGCGGAAAGACATTTTTGGAGATAGGCTTTTACAGCCAAACATTTGATTTGATGAAGTCCATATGATAAGCAGAATGTACGTTAAATGAATTACAGTTCTATTAGGAAAAAAATATGAAATTCTGTTGGTTTATAGGTAGCAAATCAAGTATGGCTTTTGCTTCCAATAAGAGGATTTCACCACTTCTAGACACCAGATAATGCAAATACAAGAAACTCAACAAATAAATATTTTCAGCTAAGCAAGTACTATATATATGTACGACGAAATATTTCGTTATAAAAGCAGTGCTAATATATATTTATATGCTAAATACAAATATTAATTATATGCATGATTTTCAGGTTGAAAATTCCTAAGAGTTGTTAGAATGAAGTAGTTTTCCATAGAAGGCTTTAAATATTTCAATAATTTAGCAGGACTTGGCAAATTTTACGAGCCTTTTAATATTTTCTAATGCATAAGTTCGAAGCATTCATAAAATGAAACCATAAGAAATTTATGATGTATAAAATCCAAATTTAGTAATACGAACCTGTTGTCTCACGGCAACTCGAACCAGAATCTAGGCAAGCTAGTTTTGTTGAGTATGATGCTTTCTTACGACAAAATGCAAAATTTTTGATAATACATTTGTATCTTTATTTACATTTATCACCTGTTTCGCTGATGCCAAGTATTTGAGTTAGGGTGAGTTTACAAGACGATCATTTGACCAACGAAAATCAAATCTGTTGTTGTTTTCACATGTAAAAGAGAAATGAAGAATTTGAAAGTGCCAAAATGAACACAAAATACTACTATCGATTGTTCAAATTTTGATGCAACTCGAGACCAGAATCACATGATCAAGAGCTGAGTCATGGTAAAATATGCGTGCAACGTGTTTAAACCTAAACTTAAATATTTTATTTCTTCAAACAGAACATATAATAAGTAAAAGTGTTGTCTTCGGCCAGAACGAAGTCTAAATACCCCACGTCCGAGTAGATAAAAAAGATAATAATTTGTATTATTGGGCGGGCCACGCCCCTTTTTGGCAAACATATTGATAATTCCTCCAGATGCCTCGTGATAAAACTACTTCTTAATATGTTATACCGTTATCGAGATATTGACAACTTTTGTATGAGTGGACGGCCAGTTTCTCTCTAGCCAGTTTCCGGAACATATTTAATAAACTTACACGTTTTATACTGTACGGTAAGCTGTTCCACAATCTAATAGACAAAGAACAGGACGAACAAAATTAATTCGTTCAGAGTGGTGATTGATGTGGTGAAAAATAAAGATGAATATAATTTAAGCGCTCCGAGATGTGATTGAGAGCAATTTGTAATAAGTCTCTGACGAGGTTCGGATCTGGGTTGGAAGCAAATAAAACTGCATCGTCGGCATAAGCTAATATTATAAATCTGCGAAAAAAATTTAGAAATTTTGTCTGTATAAAGGTTACATCCTTGTGGGATACCAGTGAAAGAATGTCTATTTTGTATTGTTGAAGCCACCGTTACATTGAATGTACAAATCCTTAAACAATAAATCAACCTTTAGAAGTTATTAGGGAGACCAAAATCCTCTAAGATGGACATGAGTATAGATATCAATATAGAGAAGAATCTCGGACCACAGCATAAGAATGTTATATGGTTGACCTACCCATACAAAGTTCTGATTGAAAATTCGATAACAATTTATTGGATTCAATAAACCATTCAAGACGCGAACTCCCTTCGGGTGTAGGGTATAACAAAGGCTTAATACAAAGTATTGACTGTCCAAAATTTTAAAGATTACTATATTTGGAACTGGTATTATATATAATAATGTCAGAGTTCTTGTTGACATGAGTTTTGTCGTTATATTTTTTTTATAAAAAAATTATGCTGATTAATTTTTTGGTATTGTCGTTTTTAAAAGTATACTAATTAAAGTAAAAAAATAATAACTATAATTTGCTTTTTTTGACATATTTTTTGTAGATAGAGTTTGATATACGTACGTTCGACTTTTTTGTATGAGCCATTTTACATGCTTACTTAAGTCAAAAGACCACAAAATGTGTGGTTTACAATATATAAAATACTTCACCGAAAAGATTTGTTGTCACTAGATATCTTAACGATATATGTACGTATAGAAAAACTAAAATCAGCTAAATGCCCCAAAGATGCAGTTCTCGGTGGCTCGGTGGTTTAGTGTGTGGCACACTAGCCATCGATTTTCCGGGGACGTGGGTTCGAGTCCCGCCGTGTGCATGGGTGTCAACTTTTCTTATCGTGACGTCTCAATTTCTAATGCGTACTTAAGGCCTCGCCTAGCGCTAGTTGTGAAATTAAGAACCATTCGTTTACTCCGGCAGTGCTTGCAATAATAAAGCAAAATAGCTGTTTGTAGAAAGCTTTGCTTCGCAACACTTGCCGGAGTCGAATTAGTAGAATGCGAAAAGTTCCCTTTCCCTTCCTCTCCCACTATCCCCCATTCCCCCAGTAGCCAATCATGAAAAAAGAGATTGATCTCTTAAGGGCTACTGCTAGAATCTGATATAAAAAAAAAAAAAAAAAAAAAAAAAGAGCCCAAACACAACCGATCAATTCAGCTTCACGGAAAACCCCCTAGTGATTCTGTTTAATTATTTCCTTTCGAAAACAATATTATTTATATATATATTAAGTTATTATTTAATATTTAAAATTAATATTTAACGCTAGAAATACGATTATAGTGCTATTTTCATTGTAAATACTTAACTCTTCTAAAACTCAACTAGAACTATAATTGGAAATACCAATTCACTTATTTGTAATTTTCTGAAATATAATTATTATTCTTAAAGTACAGTTGGAATATTTTGAAATTAAATAAGAAACTTCGTTTAACCTTTCCCATTCCCAACGTCACAGACTTTGAAACTGAATCGAATTTCTTAAAACAGGATATTTTAATTATAAAATATAACTGAACTAAAATTAACTAAGACTGTTTCGGTAAAACCTCTAAAAACCATGTTTCCTGTGGGATAATATATTTATAATAATTTTGGTTATATAAAGGTCACAAAAAAAAAATAAAAACGAATAAATTATAATATAAGAATGTACATACAATTATTTGGGGCTTTAGGCGCTTGAATATACACGATACCATAAGTACACGTTTTAAGATATCCGGCTATTGGAAATAAATTCCTATGAAACTAATATAAGAGCTTTAAATTCCCTGAATAAAATTTCAGTTTTAAAAATTAAAGGGTGTAATCTTTTTCTAGAGTATGAGAAATGATACTAAATAACATGCACTTTATTTCAATTATATAAATGTCTTTTCAACTTTGGCAAGTTTTGAGCTCTTTGTGTGCGCTTAGCTTCCATTTCTCTGGCCAACATCCAAGACTCCTTATCCAAAACCTTTTTACCGCGCGCTATAGCTAACAACCTTGAAAGCACCAGCAGGGCATGAAGGTCATCGGGGCTGGAAGAAGCATTTGTTTTACGCATTTGCACAAAATCTGTTTGAATCATTTCGCCTGTTTCTGGGTTCATGGTGAATTCAGTGATTTGCGCTGTTGTGATAAACCGACGGAACTGATTTAATTTTTCTGGTTGCAAGTAATGCAGAGCTGCCTTATAAGTTTCCATTATATGCTGCTTAGCGTCTTTGTCCACTTCTAAAGGCAATATGAAATCACTCTGGAAAAAAAATTTGCGAAATATTTATTTCAAGGTTTTCTTCTGACTTAAACTTAAATTTGATACTTTAAAGCTTTTCAGTAAATAAAAAACTACAGTGAAATTTATCTATAGACCGGAAAATTACAGTAAGCGTAAAATTGGACTACGCAGGAGCATATTAGGATCTTTTAGATGTGTGTTTTCAGTTTACGCGTAGTCCACATGAACAGAAAATGCTTAAAAACGTGTGGTTGCTCTTATTTTTAATTTCTTTTTATTTTTTTCGAGTTGTAAATGAAATGTTTGTCATGCTGCATTTACATGAGGCGTCTGTTAAAACAGACTTTTAGATTGTTTGCTTGAAATGATTAGGTTTGTGCACCTAACGTTAACGATTTAAATGAAGAAAATTGTAGAAACGCGACTTTAATGAAAATAGTTATTTAAATACAGACAAGTTTTAAATAATATGTTTTAATATAAGACGGACTAAAAAGTTTAAAATAATTTTATACCACACAGATTTAAAATGAGAATCGTGGAGAGCATGCAACACTCATGCATCAGCAACACTCATGCATCAGCAACTATTTTCCTTTCTTGCGCCCTACGTTTTTCCTTTTAAATCTGTATGGGGCTAGGAAAAATTATTTTAAACTTTTTAGTCCGTCTTAAAAACGTGGTACTTTAAAATTAGTTAGTTTAAAAATCCCAAAATAAATGTTAAATTAATAAACTTACACTGTTTAGGACATTTTATAGTTTTACTTACTGGCAACATGCTTCTTCCTTCACTTAAAACAAGTACAGGGATGTCCACATTATAATCAATGTCGTAGTACTGAAAGTTACATTTAATTTGTTGTTCTTTTATAAGGTGAGCTAGACTCTGAATTCCCTTCACCCCATTTTCATCCAGTCTGCCCTGTTGCATTTTGGTTTCGTCCAGAACAAGATGCGTGTGAGGAGCTAGCTGCAGTATTCCAGATACAAGTTTATTTGTTTCGTAATCTTTTCTGAAATTAAAAATTAGTGTTAAAAATTTTAGACATATAGTAAAAAACTGAAAGCGTACTTCGGGACAAATGCCTTTGTATTCATATTATCTAGAGTCAAGGCCAAGTAGTGACTTGCTGGTAGTAATAGTTCCAGAATTTCATAGAGTTTTCCAGTGTAATCTGGTAAAACCTCCTGAGGTATATTGCATATATTTAAAGCAAATTTCCCAACGCTTCCAAAATCTGATCGATTATAACTGAAAAAAATCAATGCGCAGTTTTTAGTAAATGTGTTCGAAACATTTTTATTCATAAAATGTATAGAAGTTTAATAAAACATTTCATTAAACTCATAAGAATAAAAGAATAATAAAGAAATGACAAATAATATATTTGGCACCTGGATGGTTTCATTTTTGATTTTAAAGTAATTTTGACAAATATATTGGCTGTTTCATCACCAGTTTTACAATATTCCTTACAGCGTACAGATACAAAATCTAAATTAATAGTGCAGTTAAATTTTACATTTTGTTAAAAATTTTTTAAAATTTTTTTTATTTTTTTTTAATAGTCTTTCTTATTGCTTACAACAAATTATCTAACACTATTTTACTGCTCAAAGATATCAATTTCTTCGCTTTCGCAGATGACTTACTTAGTTAAAAAATTGAACAAAAAGAAAAATATGTCATTGACGATATTTTGTGCTGGTGTGATTACTCAGGAGCAATGTTGTCTCTTTCTAAATGTAAGCACCTACATATTTGCCGAAAACAGAATTGTAATTTTACTATCTAAGCAAGAAGTTGTACTATTGAGAATTCTTTAAAAATATTAAGAGTTGACAGCAAAAATTGAGGGGAAAAATAATAAGAAATTCACCGAACTTTTATTTAGAAAACACCTTTTTTTATTTAGAAAAACCCTAAAAACAAAAAACATAATAAAAAGGACAGTGTATGAGGAAAACACAAGCATAATTGAGCCGCTCAGAGCCAATGTGTTTAATTCAATTTTGTGTAAATTTTTAATTTCCGTAAATTACAATCAAATAAAATATATTAGAGTGAAATTTCTGTATTAAGTTGCAGGTATATTAGAATTTATATAAATTCTCTGTTTTAAAATATCGAACTAAGACTAAAGCACATTTTATAAACCTTCCTTGGTACAATAAGAGACCACTAGTCCTAGTGTTAGTTGCTATGTTATGTAACTAGTGTTAGTTGCTATGAACATGCCTTGAGAACGCATTCAATGCTCATTTTCTGATTTTGCTCCATTTTGTGTACTTTCAAAACTCAAAAAGCAGGTGATTAGTCTCAAAAACGAAACTAACCCAGTACGGATCAGCGTTAAAAACCATTAGAAATTATGGCTTAATAGAAGGACAGCACTTATTTGAAAATAAGAATGAATTATTTTAAGAGATTGAGAATGAATTAATATAATAAAAATAAATAATACAAAATTAAGGAATAATTTCAAGAGATTCTGTTACGTTTTTGGATTTTTTTTCAAACCTTAGAAAGTAATTTTCCCACTAAATGTTATAAAAATTAAAGATGTTTAAAATAACTGTCCGACAGTAGGCATATATCTTCTATTCTTTAAAAGATAAAGTTCTGCAAATTTCAAATTTTAATGGGCGTCTCATACAAAGCCAGATAAGTAGAAAATAGTTTCTCACTTACCGAATGCCTTTTCTTTTTTAAAAGATCTTACTGAAGGTCTTTTAAAAATATTCCTTTTTTCAAATAGACACCGTTGTTCAATTAAGCCACAATTGTAAGTTACTACGTTAAGGTGTAGTAATGTAATTGACCAATAGAAAAAAGGAGTAGATACCCCAATATATAAACACCATACGACACTCTACGATGAGAACGTACAAAAGCTTACTGTCTAAATTAGCACATATAAAAAGAAAAAAAATTTAGTTTACATACACTGTAGATATTAAATGTGAAAGCAGATAATCTGCTGCCAGGTCATCATTAAACATGCATAATGCTAGCAACATCCGCAAATCCTTTTGCACGGAATACATGTTAAATTCTATGGCAGTTTTATCGTAATCAATCGTCAACCTGGTATCAAGCAAGGGGTTCGAATGCAACAACTTATGTAATGCAATTGCATGAAGCCGTGGAATAAGGTAGGGCGGAGGGTTATGCGCGCTGTATTCGTTGAAATTGTCGAAAGCAGTTACCAGCGCGTCCTCATTGAATTCATCTGCTGCCAGAGCTGGATCAACCGACAGAAATCCGACAACATCCACAAGACAGTTTAGAGTGTATGCATCGAAATCGCTGTAAATTTTAACCATACATGCTGTCCCTGGGCGGTCCGATAGGGGTAAGTTAAGCAGGTATTTTGGGTTCAAATGCCCTTTTCCTGACACACCTTTAGTTTCCTTATGTTCGTAAAGTCTGGTGCTTTCTAACGTCTGGTTTTTCCTATCGTTTGGAGTTATTTCAGTATCTATATCCATGTAGTCAGAATTCACCAAACCCTTTCTACCCAATTCTTCTGTATGGCTTCCTAAATCGAAAGTACATTTGAATGGATTTATGTTAGCGCTGTTGCATTCTTCTTCGTAGCTATTTGCCCATGAATTCAACCCTGGAACGGACACAACGAATAACGTGCGACGGTCGCCCTGTACATTCCTTTTGCTTTCATAGTTTACTTGTTCATCTTGTCTCAGAACCAGGCAATCGCGGTATTTCCCTTCCTGCATTCGCGAAGATCCATCTGAGCCAACAACCTCATACCGCTCCATGTAAATCTCAGGATCCTGCATGTCTTGAATCATTCCTCGGAAGCGAACAATGCTTTTGTTTTTAAGTTTGTGTAGCGGCGTGTAATTCAAAAGCGGGATTTTAGCCCAATTCACGTGATCAACCAAGCCGCCCAAGAAGTTTTTGTTATTTGACAGAAATTCCTCGGGGGACTCAGGCAAAGTTTCAAGCGACATTTCCAAAGAAAATACTAAAAGAAAATCTTTGAGTAACTCTCAAACTTTTCAAATCAAAAGGCGCGTAGTGACGGAGCTGGGCCGGAATTTTTTTTTACCGTGAAGGTGGAATGTCCGGCGAAGTTTTTCTCATTAAATAATTTAATAATAAATTAATGAAAATTTTATTTTTTCAATAAAAGTAAGTACTGCTATTGACTTTACTCAGTACGTTAAAAAATATAGCATATTTGTCAAATAGCCCACTTTTTCCAAATTCTTTTACAGATACAACTCCATCTTCTTACACCGACTTTTAAAAAAATGGGAAACTGTTTTGGTCTACGAGTTATAACAGGAGCAATGTTCACTCTACACATGATCCACAAACAAACAACCCTGATTTTTATAATTTTCTATGGATGTGAAGCCATCCACATATTTATAAGTAAAAATCAGTCACTTGATTGTAGAAGTTAAAGTTGCTGAACTTTAAATATCTTAGGTTTTACAAGTAATAAAGCTTTTGATTATATTATGGCAAAGTTACCTAATAAGGAGGAGATCATAGATGAATTCCTGAATTTTAAAAAGGCAACGTAGTAACGACCTGTGCATGACGTTGGATGCGCGTGAAGGAAAAACTCGAATTTAGAGTCGAAAAGCAGTGAAGCTGCAGCCGATTTCGAAGAATTAAAAAAAAGAATGCATTTTAACACTACTATAGAGGTATTCATTTCGGTGCGTTAACGATTTTTTTGGATGTCCGGTAACCCGCTAGTTCTCTTGCATCCTTATGAAACCTTTACCATAAAATTACAGGAATTGATAAAACTAATGATAAGTAAGAGTGTTGTCTTCGGCCTGACCGAAATCTAAATACCCTACACCCGAGTAACTGAAAAAATTATAATTTCGCCACTTAACAACTTTTGTATAAGTAGGCGGATCACGCGCATTTTGGGCAAATGTTTTTGTAATGTCCCTAGGTACTGCTAGATACAATTACGAAGGTATTAATATTTTGAACCGTTTATGGGATATTGACAACTTCTGTATAAGTGGGCGGACCACGCCCATTTTTTGTATACAAATTGGTAATACGTGTAGATACCTCGTGATTAGTATCTTATACCTTTCGTATTAGTATCTTATACCGTTTACAAGATAGTGATAACTTTTGTATGAGTGGGCGTGGCACGCCCATTTTTGGCAAGCTTATTGGTAATGCTTCCGTATATATCCTGATAAAATTACATTTGTCGTCGTACAAGATGTATTAGGCAACTGACACAAAATTTCGTATCTTTTTATCTCCTCCTGATTTGTCGCCAGCCACCGCAATTGTCGTTATGAGTACCTTGAACTCTCTATTAGTAAAATATTTGTTTTATTTCGTTCTTTTAGACAACAATTTAAACTGCAAAAATATTCCAGCATACTAAAAATCTTAAGTATATCTTCGCGTCTATTATAAATCACACGACAATTTCTCATCTCACAGCAATCTCAGTAGTACAGTAATGCTTAAAACACAATTGGAAGCACTAAACACAAAATCAGCCGTTCAAATTACACAGGTTCTTATGGCAATCATTCATCTGAGGAAAAAAGATAATTTATCTGAAAACAATTGTACATAGATAAAAAGACAAAAGTCTTCGGGATAGATCTATTTCTAATTTGGCACACATAAAGTTCTCTTCTCCTTCTTTTGCTATCCCTTGGGTTACGTTTCAACACAAGAATTGACAGATTTTGTGTTTTGCTTGGGGTGTAATTTTGTTTGTCCGTAAGAAAACGAGATAAAGATAACCGAAGACAAATGTATTTAGTGTTTATTTCTTCCAATTGTGTTTTAAGCATAAAATTCCACATGTGAGATTTTTCTTAGAGAACTGGCAACTATTGTGCTTCGTGTAACTATGTGGTTAATTGGTCGTATAAGGTATTTATTAGAATAATAGGAATTGAATTTATTACCCAACATATTTATTTATTAGATATGCTACAACTTACAGTCGGTCAATGTCTGCTTATTCATCGCGTTACAGGGATCCAGTTTTTTCAAAAGAACAGCAGGTCGAATTGAAAAAATCCGCAAACATTTTCAAGGTGGGTTTAATTCCGACCAAAGCTGCTCTTAATCACCAAACATGTTCAGTATTTCATGGGGAACTAAGAAATAAATTTTCTTGCTATCTGACCCGTAATGGTGAGAAAGAACTTGGTCGCGAATTACTGGAGGAATCGTTTGCAATTATAAAGCGAATACAATTAGAAAGGTGCAGTCTTAATGAGAATGGACAAACTAGTATTATTATAGATCCTGAAAAAATACTTGCTCTCGCGGTTGAGAATTGTAGGCCGATTCTAATTGTATCTCCTGTTAAGAGAGGAGGAGTAAAATATCAAGTTCCAATCCCAGTGTCAAAGAGGAAATCTTACTACCTTGCTATGAAGTGGATATTGGATTCTGCCAAAGAAAAGGAAAGAAATGTTGACTTACCAAGTAAGTTAGCTTGGGAAATAATAGATGCAGCTTACGGCCAGGGTAGAGTAATTAAAAAGAAGTTGGATTTGCATAGATTTTGTGAGGGGAATAGGGCCTACGCTCATTACAGATGGAGCTAATATGTATATTTAATCATGATTATAAATTAATAAATATTTTAAGACGATTTCCTTATATTTATTACAACGTCTATATTGAATTTATTATTGGGTCTTTGACGCAGAAGTAGTAGGTTTATAGGAATTCCGTTAACCTCGTTGCGGAGAGAGAATTGTGGATAAACCAATGAATTCCGAACTTCGTTGCGGAGAGAGAATTGGGGATCAACCAATGAGCTCATGGTAGAAAATAATCAGCTGTTTGCGTTACGTTATTCTGACTCGACTTAGGCGTAGACTATTGGGGCTATGTATATATTGACTTATTGCAAGAACAGAACACGGACAGCCGACGGCAAAAAGCTCTTGTTAATCTAATAAGAAGAGCTCGCTGCCCGGCAAATTTACGCTGAAAACACCAAGGACGACTGGAAACTCTTTTTCGCTTTGAATGTGTTAGTGCAAAGACAACAAGACTGGAAACTCATTTCTTGCTTTCACTGTGTTAGTGAAATCAGGCTGAAGTGTGTAAATTACACAAACAAAATGCATGCAATTTTGACAACTTGAAGAAAATTTTGACAACTTGGAAAAATATTGTTTACAAAATTTTGAGAGAGGATTTACATTTTTTGAGAGAAAATTGCAACTCTTGTTCTTCTTCACCGCACTAGCCTAGAAACATAATTTTTAAAATACGTAAAGAAGACAAGGAGATAGGCTTTAAACCAACTTATGCTTTTATAAATGCACAAGAAATCTTTTCCAAGTCATGCAGCATCATTATATCATATATTTTGCGAAGGAAACCAAGTCAAATTCCATAAAATTTGCTCGATTCGCAAATATAAACAGCTGTTTTTACCTACCACACGAACTTTTAGCTGTAAGAGATGCCAACATATTTTACTTTAGAATGTGGTGTAAATTTCCACACCACCTCAAAGAAATGTAGCAAAAACTTTTTTATAAAGTTATTAAAATAGTTAGGAAGTAACTTAAAAATCATTGTGTTATAATGTTTAAAAGGCTTTTCTTTTACAAATTACAAAACAAGTCAGTTTACATTACTGCTTACATATTGTTTATTGTTTACATACTGTTTGTTGTGTATTTCCAAACAGTTAAGGAATCATCAAAACCGCGCAGGATCTTACATTACATGAACTTACAATGAAGTTTTTCTATTAAAGCTTACTTAAAAATCTATATAAGTAATATTTAATAATTGTGTCTCGTTGGTATCCCTGTCATGAACTCACCCCATCATCTTAAGACGGTGTGGTAACAAACCGGAATGGTTTACTTTTCCAGTTAACTTACTTTGCAATAGCCAGTTTTAGCTTGTAACAAGCAGGCAATTTCACCATAAAACTCACATACGCTGTATGGGAGCGCGCGGACGGACATGTTTTCGAGCTCGCTCACGAAATGAGAGGAGTTTCCAGTCTTGTTGTCTTTGTGTTAGTGACATCAGGTTGGGGTGTGTAAATTACACAAACAAAATGCAATGCAAATTTGACAACTTGAAAAATTTGTTTACAAAATTGGATACATATTTGAGAGAGGATTGCAACTCTTGTTCTTCTTCACCGCACTAGGCCAGAAACATAATTTGTAAAATACGTAAAAAAGACAAGGAGATAGGCTTTAAACCAACTCATGATTATAGAAATTCATATGAAACAGTTTACAAGTCATGCGTTATATTAAATATGTTGCAAAGGAAACTAAATCAAATCCATAAAAACTGCTCGATTCACAAATATAGGCAGCTGTTTTTACCTACCTCACGTACTTTTAGCTGCAAGAGATGCCAGCATATTTTATTTTGATTGTGGTGTAAAACTTCCACACCACCTCAAAGATGGAGTGGAAATGCAGCAAAAGCTTATTTATAAAATTACTAAAATAGTTAAAAAGTAACTTAAATATCATTGTTATAACTGTTTAAAAGATTTTTCTTTTACAAATTACAAAAACAAGTCAGTTTACTTTACTGCTTACATATTGTTTACTGTTTACATACTTGTTGTATATTTCCAAACAGTTAAGAAACCATCAAAACTGCGAAGGCTCTTAAATGCAATAAAGATTTTCTATAATGCTTACGTAGAAATCCATACAAATAATATTTAATAATTGTTCCCTATCATGAACACACCCCATCATTTCGTGACGATGTAACAAGCCGGAATGGTTTACTTTTCCAGCTAACTTCCTTTCTAATAGCCAGTTTTAGCTTGTAACAAGAAGACAATTTCACCATAAAACTCACGCTGTACGTGAGTGCGTGGACAGATATGTTTTTTAGCTCGCTCACGAAATGCGAGGCGTTTCCAGTCTTGTCTTTGATGCAAACCTTATTGGCAGAAAATCTGCAAAAAAATCGACAGCGTCATGCACGAAATACTCTGCAAGTTACATGCAAATGCTGCATGCAGCGCAACACTGAAGTCACAAATTGGAATTTCACTGCACAGCGAAAATGCTGCGATATCAACGTCTGATTTTTGACATATAAAATGTGTGCAGCCTGCTTCGTCTATTTTATTTATAGCAAATTGAATTAATTTTATTTATAGTAAAAACCACGTGCTTAGTTGGCGAAAGTGAGAACATTTAAACGCAGCACTGAGTGCAGTGCTGCATGCAGAAATTTTTCACATATATTTCGGGCATCAAACGCCAGAATAAAATTTTTCTATACTCTAGTCGAAAAGAGAGAAAAGAAATAGAAAAATTTCGCTCTCCACATGTTGCCATATTGAAATGAATTTGTAATTATATAAATATAAGGAAGAACCTGAACTGGTAGCACAGATAACGAGATGCGAAACTCTCCACTACTCCATACACATTTCTTCAGATTTCTTTAATGGAGTTAGTGAAATCAGGAAAAATCAGTCAGAATTCTGTACTCGATTCTCGGAATTCTGTACTTGACTCTCGTAATTTTGTACTTTGCTTTTTCGCATAATAGCAGTCAATTTCGGATTTAGGAGGATTCTTAATTCAAAACATGAAACATATACATCCTACGTTATTGTAATGATAATTATAAGAAATTAAAAAAATAAGATCGGAAATAGACACTGGCATATAGACAATAGGAACAATGCCGAAATTGGTGTGTCTACAAACCAAATTTTACGAGAGATTACGGAAATTCGTTCCAAAAACAATACAATTATAAGAAATTATTTATTAAATTTCCAAAAATAGGAATTTATAAATTAACTACTTAAAGAAATTTCGTTGGAGTTTATACCGCCGATATACGAAGGTAGATATATAAATTTTTTATTATATAAAGTTATTTGCTGAGTCTAATAATTTGACTCAATTAGTGAAGGAACCAACGCACTTTCCCTGCGTTGAAGGGCAAAACCAAAACATTCTGGACCTTTTTCTAACTTCACATCACAGCAAGTATGATGTAAGTGTTCTTGCACCTCTTAGTAATTCTAGTCTTCAATCCGCTCACCAGTCAGCTCCGATGCGGACAGTGTGGCTTTATGAGAAGGCTAATTGGGATGTGCTGAACTGCCTTTTCAGCCGTTCAATTGGCAATTGTGTTTCAGGGATAGAAACATAAATGCTGCAGCACAATTGGTAGAATATATAATTTTATTTGGTATAAGGTCTTTCATACCCAATAAAAGAATTTCCATTAAACCAAAAGACCATTCCTGGTTTAAGGCGACTTGCAGACAAGCAGTCAGGTCAAAAGGGGAAGCATTTAGGAATTGGCGTTTAAACAAAACTGCTGATACTAAACTGCTGCGCAATCAGGCCAGAAATAGGTGCAATGCCACTCTAAAGCGCGAAAAAGCTCTCTACGAGTAGCCCTTAGACGTAGAGTTCTTCAATACCATAAAGGTAGTAAGAACTTTTGGTCGTTCGTGGGGAGCGTGAATAATCAGACGCGATCGTCTATTCCAACTCTCTTCAAGGATGATCAGATCTTCACTCACTCGGTTGACAAGGCAAACTTATTAGCCAAAATGTTTGCTGAAAACTGCTCTCCTCCTGAGAGTAGCCAACCACTACCCGTGATCGATGGTGTGTCTCATATTATGCCTGATATGCACTTTCGAACGCGGGATGTTAAAAGAGTGCTTGTAAGCCTCAACGTCAATAAATCCTCGGGACCGGATGGCATTTCAGCCCACGTGTTGAGGAAGTGCGCCTCAACACTGGCTCGCCCATTGCGCAATCTCTTTTATTTATCGTTTACTTCAGGAGTTTTTCCTACTTCCTGGATGATTGCCAATGTGCAGCCAGTTTCCAAAAAAGGTGAGGCTGAGAATCCTGCCAATTATCGACCCATAGCAATCTGTTCAATGCTCTCCAAAGTTACGGAGAGCGTTATAAATTTTAACTTGATGAGGTGTCACGATGTTTTCGCTTTGGATATCGCTCAGGGCGTGTCCAGGACCGCGGCAGAAATAATTTGTATTTCGGACCTTTAATTTAAGAAATTCACTTTATTTACACTTCAGATTCTTAAACTACGCGGTGTACACAGGATGGTGAGTGTGCCGGTGGTGTTGGAGGTGGTGAGATGACGATGTGTCCGTTGACGAAGTGAACGACGCTCGATGACGCGACAGGCCGTCGATGCGTCGGTGTGTGCGTATATACGTTGCGAATCGTTGATGCGGCGCTTGTCGACGCAGCAGGGCTTTGATGCTTTGGCGTGACGTCTAGATGCGACGCATGAATTGATGCGACGCTCGTTGACGCAGCAGACCGTCTGCGTTGGTGCTCAGGTGCGACGCGTAGTGTCCTGTCATGCACTGCCGTCGATGCGACGCTCGGGGTTACGACGAGCAACGGACTTTGTCTCAAGTGACAAGGAGTATATAGTGGCTCTGACTACAAGGACACGGGTAGGATGGATCCAGGACACCTCTTGCCGGGTAGGATTGGTGCAATCCGTCACCCGTCGATGGCAAAAGGATTACGGGGGACACACAACTGACAGGATTGGTGCAATCCGTCGCCAGTTGGTGGCAAAAAAGCATATGTGGAATGCGCGACACACAGAACTCGTTTCTGGCAGGATTGGTGCAATCCGTCCCCAGTCACAGGACTTGTGTTCGCGAAAGGAGGTGGGAAGGATTGGGATTTCAAGGGGAGCCACTACTACATTTCCACTTACCTTGTCACCTTCCGTGGTACTCCTGCGCGTCTGACTGCCGGAAAACTAACCTCGAGTTTGGCTTCTGCGCAGCCTCTTATACATGTCGTCTTGTTCTTCTTCCCTGCTGATTATTCCAGATGTTGATAGCAACATCTTTTACTTCCAGGAATGTTGCTTGCAACATGCTGTGTTGCTACGCATTCCAACTCACTTTCACTGTGAAAAAAAATCACAATTTTTGGGAGGCTCCAGGCTCCTCACAGAGGTATCTGGAGAGCAACCAATTGGTCAGTGATCGCCGGAGTGATTTTTATTTGCTGTGAAAGCAGAGTTTCGCATCTATTTCTCTCTGACTGATAGTAAGGTACGCTATAGACACAACGTAGCACAAATTGTGTAAAAGTAGAGTTTTCTCATAAGTAGTATAAAAGGACTAAAAATGAATAGAAATGTGCTTTTATTTTTCTTTTCTATCTGCTTGTTCTAAAATATTATTACGTATTCTATATATATATATATATATATATATATATATATATATATATATATATATATATATATATATATATATATATATATATATATATATATATATATATATATATATATATATATATATATATATATATATATATATATATAGAATACGTAATAATATTTTAAAACAAGCAGATAGAAAAGAAAAATAAAAGCACATTTCTATTCATTTTTAGTCCTTTTATACTACTTATGAGAAAACTCTACTCAGTCTAGCAGTTTCCTCAAGGGCCGACTGGTGACTCATATCTTTTTCTTTATTTTGGGAAGAATAATATGGGACAATTTTCAAAAAATGTCATTCAATCTGCAATTATTTGCCCACACTTCGAAAGCAGGAGAATCAAAATTGGGGACTTTAAATAATTTCATTAAAGGAAACTCCTTTTTAACAGTGCTATTCTCGGTGTCAACTTTCAGTTGACAACGCTGTTTTTTTAGCTAATTGTCAATATTGGTATTCTGGCTGTCAAAAAAAGCTCTTTTCGTTAAAATTTATATTTAAATAGTCAAGAGCCAAACAGATGTTGACAGTTAAATTTTCGGAAGAAATCACTTTACACGCAATTTACAGACTTTTTATTCATAAATAATAAATAAATAGAGAACAAATGGAGGAATATGGAATTCTTGTTTTGTTCGATTTTCCAGATAAAACTTAGAATAAAAACCTCTATATCAGCTAACACTCAGCTTTTCAGCATGTTAACTATGCAAAACTGACATTTTGGTTTCTGTAACACTCAGCTTTAGAGTTTCTGTAACACTCAGCTTTTGAGTTTTCAGCATGTTAACTATGCAAAAATGACATTTTGGTCTCTGTAACATGTTCACATGGCATGTTAACTATTCAAAGCTTTCATCATGTCAATTGACAACCAGAATACCAATTTTAAAAGCTGTAATAGGAACTGTGACAATTTTACTTTATTATTTCGTGCAAGAATAGCCCTGTTAAACAACACAAATTTTTAGAAGTTGACAACCATGCGCAGGCGGTATATATATATATATATATATATATATATATATATATATATATATATATATATATATATATATATATATATATATATATATATATATATATATATATATATATATATATATATATATATATAATATTTTTAACTGCCAATATTTTTTACCTAATATTTTTAACCCAATATATTTAAACTGTCAACATTTTCCACTGGGATGCTTGAAAGTATGACACATATTCAATTATGCTTCCGACAAATACGAAGAGTTATCTACAATTAGAAAGTTAAAGCTGCGCTCCAGAGAATTCGCAACAAGATAAAATGTCGTTAAACACATCGGAGCTAATATTTCTGTTTTTCCCTAACTTGCATTAAATAAAAAAATAAACAGTTTCTTTTCATTTATTTGTTTCTTCAGTTCTTAACGGTACTGGCTATATGATACAATAGTATTTTTATGCTATTTAATTGCGGTAAGACGTAATTAGATATATATATATATATATATATATATATATATATATATATATATATATATATATATATATATATATATATATATATATATATATATATATATATATATATATATATTCAAATTGAGTAAATTTAAAACAAAGTATTAGCTTGGATTTGTGATTAAATAACATTGTAATAAGTAAATATACTATGTTATTTAATAATAATATATTAAATAATATTGTTATAAAATACATGTTTAATAATTACATTATTAACAATTAAATACTAATTTATTGATTAATTATTATTATTTCGTCGATAAAGAAATATTATCTAAACTAAGCATTCGCATTTAACTCCTTAAATCCTCAAGGAATTTTTGCTCGTATCAAAATAACGTTGACAAAGTCACTTTAAAATCATGACCCGAATGTCACTGTCACTGCTGTCACTGATCCACAAAAGTCACAGGGTTGCTCATCTCTACTTCGCACAGAAATTTACATCGGCAGATCCATAGTTGCCAGCTCGTATTTTCCCACATTTATAGAAAATCTCACCAGTGCAATGTGGTATAAAATCCTTTACTGCGAAAACACAAAATCCACAATGAGTATTTGCTAGCCTATAAAAGTGTCAGCTATTTTTTGCTAAGTTATGCTAAGTTTATTATAGGTAAGTTAACAATTTGATAGAAATTGGGTTTCATTATCGAGTTCTGACATTAGCTTAAGGCTCAACCATAATGAAATTAAGCATCCTTAAGCCAATGTCAAAACTAATGTTAATTTTTGTGTGACCAGTTTGGCTGTCACATTAAGGTTCCTTAATGTTAACGAAACCAAAATTTCTTCTAAGAGATATCTGATTATATTAATATATAATGAGCTAAACAAATACATCATACCCGAATTCCTCTTTCCCAAAGTCGCAGAATTTCACCACATCTAGGGACAATTCGTCCAAATACAACAAACTTACAAGAAACTCAACACATTTATATTATTCAGCTATAAATAGATATAAAAAAGCGTTGCTGAACTTATGCAATAGTACGTTATATTTTAGCACAATTTTGTTGCAAAGTACTTTAACCAAATGAAAATGTTTCCACTGTCAGTAAAACTTTCGATATAAAAACAGTACTTAATGAATCTATATCATATTCATCTTTAAAGTTTCTTTCATTTTAGTTTTTTAGTTTAAAGTTTCTTTTCATTTCACATTTCTTTGCATTTTAGTATCATAATTTAGAGATTGGTTTTATTTGTATAAACGATTAAGTTTTCTAAAACAAAGTCGATTTATAACTTAAATCTGTATAAGATAGAAGACAGCTCGTTTCTTTTTGGAGACTTCTCAAGTAGTTACTACTACTAAAGCAACATGTTCTAATCCACATATCGAAATTTCAAATATTTTTTGCCTAGGTACTTATCGTACATAATTTAAACCTTTAACCTGCTAAAAATATTAGTACTCGTACTAGTTTTCCGTAAAATATTGTTGAAATTTCAATAATTTAACATAACTTGTCAAATTATACGAGACCTCTAATATATATTTTCTTCTAATAAGATATGTCTTATAACCTTAATCTTATAACAAATAAGTTATAATGCATTTCTTTTAAGCATTTATAAAACAAAGTCATATACACTTAATACCGAAAAAATAAAAATTTAGTAAAAAAAACAGAGAACAAAAATCGGCAGCCCGACCTGCCATCTTAACTACCTCATAATATATATATATATATATATAGCCTGTAATCATGAGCCAGTTTTATCCCATGCCCACCATAAAACTCACAGACGCTGCACATTTGTGAACGGACGGATTTTTTTTTGCGTGGCTCGCTTACGAAATGAGAAGAGCGTTCAGTCTTCGAGCATGATGAAACTTTTCATATCAGAAAAATAATAATGTATAATTTGGCTGTATTTCGCATGTGGAAAATTCATTAGAACGATTTCGTTATTCGACATAACAAATCGGAATGCAAGAACGTTCCTAGGGATTTCAACAATCTTTTACAATATTCATATCTCTAGGGTTCGATTTGCTTGTTTATCGAACAGGGCTATTCTCGCTGTCAACTTTTAGTTAGTCGTGTAAAGAGAGTAAGAAATTTTGTGGGACCCAGGCTACTGAAAGCTCTGCGGACCAGAAAAAATGGACTTTTAGCGGTCTATATGTTATGTGGTTAGTGGCAAAACTGACATTTTGGTTTCTGTAACACTCAGCTTTTGAGTTTCCAGCATGTTAACTATGCAAAAATCATATTTTCGTCTCTGTAACATGTTGACATGGCATGTTAACTATGCAAAGCTTTCATCGTGTCAATTGACATTCAGAATACCAATTTTAAAAGCTGTGATGGGAACTGTGACAAATTTACTTTATTATTTCGTGTCAAGTTGACAGCGAGAATAGCCCTGTAATTACACCAAAAATTCAGTTTCTCAAATTAAGTTTATTTAGGTTAGGTTAGGTTTTATTGGCGGTCCAAAGGGGCCCTTTTAGACCACTTACTGGGTCCATTGTGATACCTTATATATTTAGAGAATGATATTACCTATTTTAAGAGGAACTAACTCACAGAGATTTTTAAAGAAGTTTGCCCCCGTGAAGATGTTTCTTCTCCTGCCCGGGGCAGGACAGCTGCATTGTAGGTCTCCTCTTCCTCCTCATCTCTGCAGCTTTTGCAAAAAATCATTTGAAGGAAGCCCTAACTGCTTGGCATGGCACTGATGAGGCAATGCCCCGTTATGACTCCTATCACTCTCCGCAGATTCACTCTATCTAGTGAAAGGAGACTCTTGGAGTTTTTCTTGGATAAAAATTGGGCAAAATTTGTAATGCAAGATTACAGGTTGACCCCTCATTCCATCTAATATTGCACTTTTTACAGCATCTCATTGTTGATTGTTCAGCCATCTCATTTAGAGATCGCTGATAATTTTTAACCACCACGGATGCGGTAAAGTTTAATTCCAGAGATCCTATTCCAGGGATTCTTCAAAGAGAAGGGCACCCCTTCAATTATTCTCTGATGGCCTACTTTTTTACTGGTCCACTTACACACGCGTTAAGCCTCACGGCAGCACACTTTGCTAAAAGCCTTCCCATTAGCAGAACTACTCGCCTTTCCAGAGTGGTGCACACCTTTTATGTCGCGATTCCGTTCCAACGAACCACGCATTATCGTGGGAATTCATTTTTTGGTCGTGTTGTTAGATTGTGGAATAATCTCCCTGCGAATGTCTTCCCGCCCACTTACAGCGTCGAAAGCTTTAAGCGAAGTGTAAACCGTCACTACTCCCTCTTTCCTCCTTCCCACTAACCTGTCATCCTTTCGGAACCAACAAATGCTGTGCATGAATAGGGGGCATCCCCTGAGCTTGGTTTCATCTGTTATAAAAAAAAATTATGTAAATTGAAACGAGATGCGTTAGTACCACCACAGTTGCAGCCGGTGTCGACCTTAAGGCTCCTCTGATACAGACCTTTATATCTTTCCCAGAATTTTACAATTCGCTGTCTTTTCTAAGGAGGGCTACCAGATAACTACCGCATAAAGTAGTATCGGGCTGACCACTGTCACGTACAACCAGTATGTGATCTTTGGAGAAAGAACCCACTGTTTACCAACAGCTTTCCTACAAGAGTAAAGGGCCACAATGGCCTTCCTTACTATTTCTAAAACATTTGGGTTCCAGTTCAATTTTTTATCCAGAATCCAACCAAGAATTTTACTTTCTCCTGGAAGTTTAGCCTAATTTTACCTACAATGGTTGCTTCTTTTATTGGAATTCTATGCTTTCTGCTGAATAGGACAAGTTCCGGTGAATAGGTCTGTCCCTTGGGGATTAATCCGCAAGCCCCTGGGATTTGCTCATTTAGTTATGATGCTCAACGAATTATGTATTAGATCTTTGATCATACTTAGGTGTTTGCCTGAAGCATGTACTGCAAGGTCATCAGCATATGCAACCACTTTCAGCCACCCCCGGTCCAGACTTTGTAGTAGCCCATCAAGCACTACATTCCACATAGCAGAGAGGACACCCCCGGAGGGAGTTCCCCTCCACACTATCCTTTTGATACTCACGTTTCCATTGATCTTTCCACAGTATCAATCAGAGTGCAGTGCAGTTTCTACAGACTTCCATGTGCGATACGCCTGCTGAGAGGAAAATAATTTTGCGAGATATTTTCCTCTTATGTACAGTTCAATGGTCCTTTCCAAAACCTTTAGTTGGAAGGATGAAAGAGTGATGGTCGCAGGTCCTTAGCCTTGTAATGTGTGTACTCTCCTTCCTTCGGTATGAACACTACTTCGCTGCTTCTCCATCTCATCGGAAAGTGCCCTAATCGAAAGCAACCCTTATATTCTATTTTGCGACCAACCATGACACAACAAAATTTTGGGCATGTCGTCCGGCCCCGGGGACTTATACGGCTTAAAACTTCCTACGGCCCAGCTTACACTGCTATACGTGATTAGACTCTCCAAGCGTTGAAGAGGAAAATAACTTACAGTATCGTCATTGCCAGTTTCTCTGACCCAACTATTTCCAGGAAAGTGGGAGTTCACCAGTGACTCCACCCTTGAAGAGGTCCAGGTTCCGTCTTCTTTCCTTAATGCACCAATTGTACGGGTATTAGAAGAAAGAACCCTTCCTCAGTCTAGAGGATTCAGAGGTAACCATGATCTTGCCACAAAAAGTCCTCCATGAGGACCTCTTTTCCCTTCTAGTTTCTTCCTTATATATGCTTAATGCATCTTTATACTCGTTCCATAGATGCAGTCCGTCTAGCATTTTAACCTGATTTTATAAACGCCTACACCTTTTCCGTAGGTCTTTAAGACAAGTATTACACCATGGTGGTTTCCTTCTTCATTTAGGACTTCTTAAAGGGCATACATTTTTAATGCCTTGTTGAGGACACAGGAGAAAAACTCGACCGTGTTTTTCAATTTCTCACCACTATTAATAATGGCCGGATCAACCAATAATGATGTCTCAATTTTTGCCCTATACCTAGACCAGTCAGTCCTCCTAACATTCATAAATGACACAACTAAATCAATAGAGTATAAAAACAGTATATCTATGATCTAAGAAATAATGTTCATTAGATACCCTCCAATTGCTTATGTAGGAGCTTATGTCAAAAGCAAGGGTTAGGTCCATCACTTCCTTTCTGTTTCTAGTAACAAAGTTTGGATCCCCATCCGTATTACATATGCAGAGGTTGCCACCCAAAATCCAAATCAAATCAAAAATCGACTCACATCTTTCATTTGTACCAAAGCTGCTCCAGATGTTGTGGTGTGCATTTGCTTCACACATTACCAGTCCCAGCTTACCGGTAAGCGCCGCCTCTACCAGATCCCGGGTAGTAGCTAAGGGGGAGACCCGATCTTCGGATGCCATATGGAGGCCTGCCAGTACATCCCATCTCTGACCATCACCGCTACAGTAGTGATGTCACCAGCGCTGTAATTATGGAGAAGAAAACTGTTTGAAAGGAGGGGCCTACCTTTTCCCCTCTTATATATAAGTGTAGGAGCCCTTAACCCGCATACGCGGCCATCATAGACCCATGGTTCCTGGATTAGGGCAACGTCATCTTTATACTTGGTAAGACGAGGCATAAGAGCAGCCGAAGCTGCTTTGCAATTATAAAGATTAATTTGGATCATACGCAGCATCACCACTGCAGATGCCTTTTACCACCTCCATTAGAGTTTCCTCCAGCTCCGATTCGGACGCGAGGAGGTAGTTTTCTTCCAAGGAAACACGAGAAAGCTTTTTTGTAATGTCGCTCTCGAAACCCATATCGGAGTCGGAGGGCTCCATCCTCTGAGGGCATTCCGATACAAAGGCGGATGGGGAATCGGCCGGACTATCTGAGGCAGCAGGTTCTACACTTTCAGCAGCACTTTCGGTTCCTCTAGTTTAAAAACCTTCCCGTTGGATGTTGGCAGGTTCGGGTTGCTGTACTGAAAAATCTCCAATTCAGCGGCAGGGTCTGATCGCTCAACAGGAATCCACGTTCTGGCCATAGGCCGGGACGGAATTTCTTCCCGTGGAATGGCTTCGAGCTTAGCTCCTGGACAAACCTCTCCTACCCTACAGATAAAAAGACCTCTGATCCTCACAAGCTACAGCTAACCATGGGTACAGGGTGAGGAATTCTTTCATCATTGTTATGCGGCTCGGCTTGAATGCTTGATAAATCATGCGGCTTTAAAATGCTTAAGGATTTGAAACGTGGCCAATGTGAAAGCACATGAATTCCGTCCGCACGCGTCAATAATCTATTATAATTGGACGAAAGAGAAATTTTGGCAAGTACAATGAAGTCTTATAACAGCCGCATTAAGACCGCTTTTGAAAATATATACTAAGTACAGTGTGTATCTCTACTCTACATATTCGTATGCTTAATGCAAACGTATATAAAAATTATCTGTTAAAAAAATTTATCCATAATAACTCCTATACTAGTCTAAATTTACATGATCTCTTATAAAGTGCACTATTAATGCTAAGTCCGCACTCAACCAACGTATCAATGAACCAATAATAAACCAACGTAATGAATTTGTTATGATTTATATATTTTGAAAATAAATTAATGTTTATATTTTAAAAATTCTATAAAGTTTCGCCATATTCTCGGTTATACCACGAGGAAGTAAATGGATCAAGGATTCCGACGGTGTATAATTCTCCGTGCCAGGCCTCTGAGGTAAAAATATGCAAGACTTTCAGCCCTCTTTGTTTGCGCATTGGATTTGCCTTCTTTTTACGATGTGAATGAAACACAAAATTATATTTTATTTCAGCTTTATTGAAAATAATTCATTAAAAATATATCCTATATGTACTCGTATATACAAGTCCTTATGGTTTTATTAATTTGATAAAGATTTTTCTACAAAAATATCAGAGGAACTTATCCTTAATGTACGATACATTTCACATAACATCCTATGTTAATACTGCACTTACCTTGTGTGGGTAATATTCCTATGGATAACTTCACACACATCTAGTGCTGCATGTGCTTTGAAGGACCACTATTCCAGAGATAAATTATCTCTGCACTATTTTATTGAGGTGAAGTATCTGGAAGTCATAATTAACAGTAAATTTGATTGGAGTTGTCCCCTCCGGCTCAAGGCCGCTAGGCATTTTCAGTCGTGTGAAAGTGTAAAGGCATACTTGAAAACATTTTGCTTGACGGCTTCACGCACTATACTTAATGCGCACTGATACATACCCAACTAAGACAAAAACGTAAAAGAGTGTGACTACAGAATAATTTAGCACCCTCTGTTAGCAGATAGTTTATTTGATCTATGGCGCTTTTTCGTAACTGATCTAATTCGGTCTGATCACCAGAAAGTAAAAAAACGGCTTTTGGTGTTCCCTGTCGAAAAGCTTACACGTGTTTTGGTGTGCTGAACGACTTTTTACTTGACAAAAAAATTGAATAAAGAATTTGCTCTAAATTGCGATGTATAAAAAGATGTTCTAGATTACAAGCAATTTTTACGAACGTTTGGACGTGAGACGTGTGGTAGAGAAATTTGTTTGGAAATTGTTGAAATTCGACCAAAAGTTATGGGAAGCTGCTTGAGGAACAATTCCGAAAAAAGCCCTTGTCGAATTAGAAGGTTGTGCTCTTCATTTTCTTCGATTTAAAGGGCGTAAAGTACCATGAATTATTTGCGGTCAATAAGAACTGTCTGGAATTTCCACGCTTTCAAATGGAACTGCCTGGAATTTCCACGCTACGATGCCTCAGTCCCCACAACTTACCTGGAAATTCCATTTCCGACTAGAGCATACAAATCCAAATTATTTTATCAAAGTTAGTTTTTACTATAATTCGTCACATAAGTCTTGTTTTAATTATTAGTTTTAGTTTTGGCCAGTCAAGCAGTAAGAGCTTTTTGACTGGTCGACTAGCTAATATTTTAGTTGAAAGTAGTAGTAACTAGATAAAACTGTTTTTAGTTACTAGATAACATTTTAGTTAAAAACAGTCTTAGCTAGTTACACTGGGTTTTATATAATTTCAGGTTTAGCTGTAACATTATATGCAGGTCACTGATCTTGTTAAGTTTTCCTTTTTTTTTTATCATATATCTGATTGGGTATAGAAGTTTCATACATTACATGTCTTTCAGATCCCAAGCACGAAATTTTATTAAAAAATTCCCCAATTGCAATTTTTAGTAATGTATGATTCACTTTTTCCCAGTTTTAGTGTCATGAAATCTGGAGCCAGAGTATAAATATGTATAATATAAAAAGAAACACTTCCGAGACACTTTTTCAAAAGGCCTTACTTAATTTTATTTTTAAATGATTTCTGATGGACCAAATGTAACAATGTAAGTGCTATGTTAGTAAGTATTTAACTGCATTTTCTTTAAAACTGCAATATTCCAAAGGCCAACGACACGAGTTGTTAGTTAAGAATGCAGTGCAAATTTTTCGCCAACGTTTTTTCTTACACCACTTTATGACTAGGGTTTCCGATTCTGGTTTTCGAGAACATGGCATCCGGAATCCCGGTTCGAAATTGTTCTCGAAAAACTGGTTTCGGTGGAAACTGTTTATTCCAAAAAATATTCAGAATTATATCACAGATTACACTTAAGAGCAGAACAGCTGCTACCTTCATTTAATGTTAAGTAACAATTTTCGAACTTGACATAAATTTTTGAAAGGAGTTTAAAAATACTTAATCTAGAAATTGGCGGAGTCCATAAGTTTTCGGTAATAAACGCTTCTGTTCTGATCAACACGAACTATAGAAAAACAAAAATTTTTTATTTTAATTTGAAATACAACATTAAGCAAGTAATATTTTGATTTAATACCGTGCTTAAAACTGTAAGCAGATTTGGTTAATTTGGGAAAAATTTTTTGTTGTAAATTTACAAAGGATATTGGGTGTACGAAATCATTTGTGTTTCGTTTTTGTATACATATGGTCTTATGAAAATATACGAAAGATTTTAAAGGCATTTTAGAATTTATGCGAGGATAATTTCGTATATTTTATTAAAAAGGTTGTAAGGAGTTTTGAAGTTTTTTGAATAAGTGGGATAAAATAAAAGCACACATCCTACAATATTTAATCTACCACATGATTGCTCAAAATTTGGCTGTGAACAGTGAAGTCTGGATTTGTAAAATTATTTATTTTAAACAATCTTACAACTTTTTTATAGCTAAACATTAATTTTTGTATTTATAATTTTTAATATTAACAACAAACAAGATATATAATAGTCTATATTTCTCCGAAAATTTCCTTCTACACTGAATGTTTTTTTTTTCTGCAAAATCCCGCGGCAGTTAAAATCAGGTATGTTGGCACCCTAGTATTTCCAGGTAAGTTGGTAAAATATCTTGAACTCACTACTACACGTTGACAAAGTACTAATATTAACTTCGGTAAGCTAGCTTTATGACGTTATTTTCACTCATACAGCTAGATAACCAAAGAGAACGTAGCACCTTCATGCGGTTGTTAACTCTGCGTGCCCAAGGAAACATATGCAAATTTCTTTACAATCTGATTTAAAATTCATTGATTTTCAAAACCAATTTTCAATGATCTAAAAGGAACAACTTTTAATAGAGAATATTCTTACGACCGCGATAACGAATTCCTCCAATCTTTTCTTAAAACAATTTACGAATGTTCTGATTCTATGCTGCCCAGTGGATTAGGTAACCGTGATTGAAATATGAACCCACTTAATTTTTAATGTCTGAAGAGGTCTGCGCCCTAAATAAGGGCGCTAATACCTAAGGCCTTAAAAGAAGCGCAGCGCAACCATGCTTATCGTATATCCAACAAGCAGTTTCGAATATGGTTTTAAAACGTTCGTTTACCCGATATAATGATTGAATCACACAAAGATAGTAGTTTTAGACTTAGAGAATATAACTCACGTGATCGAGACAAGAAGCTTACTTAATCCACACGAATTTTAACTTTTTCAGCAGATACTGAAACGGGTATCCAACACACACCCGCTTGAATAACCTTCCAAGGTTCTTTGCAATCAACAAATTCACCCATTCGGGATTTCCTTCAACGACGCCAAACACTTCTTAACTAAATTTGGTTTGGCTTAAACACTCTGATCGAGCCGAGATCAATTCAAAACCTTGTGTCCGTGGCGTAGTGCAGTGCGTGAGTGTAAGTGTGATGGCAATGGCGGCAAGAGCCGGCAATATGAGCAAATACCTGTTTGAGCGCCTGCCAGCTTATGCATCATGTCTATATGTTGGCTTTACTCAGGTACCTTTTACCTGTTTCCAAGTAGAGACCGAGAGAGCGGTTACGTACCTTTATCTACTGTCTTAAGATACAGCAAGTAAAAATAAAGTGATTTTACTTATGTATTTCTTGCCTGGATCTTGCATATATAAATATATGCCTGCACACTCTGGCGAAGGTGTATCTTTGAGTGTGTACTTCTTTGTGTATATACATATATATTTTTATTTTTTGGTTTTCAATAATGCGGGAGTAAAATGTAAAAGATATTTTTAATGAAATCAGTCAGTACAGGGTGCGAGCTTTAATTTCAAAGTAAAACGTTAACTAGCATTTCAAAAAGTGCGTACAATGCATAAAAATTAAACTTGTATATGTGGCCCTAAATTGAAAACCCAACACTTTTACACTCCAAGCACAAAATCCACAAACCTCTTAAATTTAAAATCTTAAAATTAACTTCACTCCAGGTTGTTAGAAATATATTTTCCGATTGAAAAATGGAATCATGGGAATTTTGATTTAATACCGTGCTTAAAACTGTAAGCAGATTTGGTTAATTTGGGAAAAATCAAATTAATGCTAGAAAAATGGAGAAATATTTTAGCACCGAACGTATCCGTCAAATCTGATTTCTTAAATGCATCACCCTGTAGAACAAGAGAGTTCATATCCATTTACCGATTAAATATGACACTAACCAGTTTACCTTAAACACTCTTTTTGGTCCAACGTCTGGTGAAAACTGAATAAATTCGTATCTAAACCATATGTATTATAATTGTGTGAAATAAATGCTCAGCTATATATTCAGAAAGCCCCTTTAAAAAAGCTGACGTAGCTAACATACAGCCCAGATAAAAGTTTACTGATATAAACCAAGCATAGACCAATATGTGGCCGCAAATGAAGTCATATACAACCAAAAATATACTAAGAAAAGATTGATTTCACATCCTTACATAGTAAAAAATTGCGAAGTATGAGGGCTGGCAATTCTGCAGAGTGAATGAAATGCCATGGAATTTTGCGGAGTGAATATATAGCCTTATAAGATTACAAACAAAAGGGAAATAATACTGAGTTTCTTCTCAAGTTAACTCTTTTCCTAAATTTATACCGAGTGTGGTCTAGAAACCGTCTTTTTGCTATATGTTCGCATTATATTTACAACTTGACGTGATATAAGCACATACGTACGTTATA
Organism: Sicus ferrugineus; assembly: GCA_922984085.1. Classification (NCBI taxonomy): domain Eukaryota; kingdom Metazoa; phylum Arthropoda; class Insecta; order Diptera; family Conopidae; genus Sicus; species Sicus ferrugineus. The sequence goes on along the minus strand of OV277350.1, from coordinate 28,584,214 downwards.
TTTAGGGATTTAGTGCAAAGGTAGATATTTACCAAGATGTGTACCAGTACCTCCGTCCATGGCTATGTGAGACATAATTATTTAATATAATGACTATTGCAATAGCATCAGTTAGGATAAATGCGTACATTTTCAAGTCCAGAGCTAGTTTATAAATACTATAATGATGTTCTCCGTATTAGAAATATGCATTATAAATTTATGAAAGGAATCATTGTGACGCTGCATTGGACTGATAATTTTTTAACACGACCATAACCGTGAATTTGCATTTGTATTTGGGAATTTTGCGATTATCCCATGTTTGAACTTAACCCTACTTTAAAAGTTTTTAATATTATGAATTTGAGAAATTCGATATTCTATATTAACTTTTTCTTCAACTTCTCGGAATTTTAGATTGATATTATTGTGCTCAAGTATATTGCAAACCAATAATATATATTTTTAAGTTTATTTTTACTTCTTGTCAAATGTTATCTGTTAAATCTGTTATAAAAAAAATGTGTACACACACATATATATTTGCGACAAATAAGTAAAATATAAATAGGTCTCTGCAAATCTTTAATCGGGTATCTCTTGCGTTGAATGTAATTGAATATGTCTCCATTTGGGCGCATCATCACCACAAATAGTGACTTTGGCTCATTCATTGTTATTCTTTAGTGTTTTCCAGTCGCAATGACACGCGCACTGAATTTCCATTCGCAAAACAAGAGACTTAAGACACAAACTTTTGTTATAATTTTGGAATGCATAGTCAACTAAGTTACAAACTTTGTTGTACATTACAAACAAAGTTGTACATTAAGTCTTCAATCATGACATATTGCACAAAATGTAAATTTCGAAATGCAAATTCGATATTTAGTAAAATCTACTTCTTATTAAGAGATCTTTATACACAAATTTACGATTAGTTATGCATTGTTTTAGTTCTCGTGATTATTAAATGTTAAATAATTTCCTTCTATTTAATAAATGCCTTTCTCATTTTGTAGAAACTGTACATTCTGCTAAAGAAAATTTTTAAAAGATGATCGATTTTTCTAAATAAACAATGACTGAAGAGAAAGACCCGAATATAAACGCCTCAAATTAATGGAGAACAAAAAGGAAAAGACCTGCATTTCATGGCTATCTACACACCTTAGCAACTAGTTTTTGAAATTCTAAAAATAAAAACGTTCGAACTCGCAGCTCATATATATGTATGTATATGTGTAAGAATTTGAAGTAACATTTTGGTGCGATGCTGTGCAGCAGGATGCGGAATGAAAGAATACTTGTCTCTTTGTGCAAATGCTTACGAAGATACAGATTTACGAAGGAGACGTTGAGTATCTTTTGGAGTACATAAAACAGGTAGACGACGCTGGTTTCTGCGTTATGTACACGGTTGTGTAGGTAATCTTGTCTATATAGGAATATATCTGACGTGTTCGTATTCTTCTGGTTTATTGCTACCAGCGAAATCGCCACTCGCTCTTTTAAGCCGGTGTCTGGATATTTAAATCTAGTTTTTATGTTGAAATTTTGTAGAATCAAATAATGGGTTGCAAATTGTTCAATATGAAAAACTCTACAATATAAAAGCAATAACACAATGAACCATAAAACGAAGTCGGGTTCGGTTCGAATTCAAAACGAACGAGAGAATTCGAACCAATTTTGAGATGAGTCGCAGAATATAGAAAAAGCGAAACTAGTATTTTGTCAGATTTAAAAGTTTATAGGATTTTAGAAATTATAAAAATAGGAAAGGCTAATCCGTTTACTTTTCCACTCTAATTCCTCTGTAAAATACATACATACATAAGTACGTAACAGTATATATATTTTTCACAAAAGTTTTTATACATTTTGCGCGGTTCCTAATAAGTTCCGAGATATTTAGCCCAGTAGAAATTAGACCCATGTCTTACTTTGGGAAATGTGGAATATTTCTCAAAATTATTTATGTATCCAAAGAAGATCGTAACGGAGCGACCCTCAAAACTTTTGAAAAGACAACATAAGTTCGTTTAAAATTCCTCAAAAATTGTTGATTACTTTCAAATTTTTATATGAAAATTTAGCTATTTTTATACCAATTCCACCGTTTCATTTTTAGTTCCAATTTCATGTTATATATGGCAGATAGTACGCTAATATCCGCTTTTTATTCAATGCCAAAAGGAGAATATACTATACAGAATAATGTTTTAAGCTGAAATTTATTTCTCGTTGTTGGGTTTTAGCTTAAAATCCCGGCAGAAAAAGTTTCGTTCAGACTGTTCCTGGTTAAAAATCTCGTTCGACATAATTTAATGAGTTGTTAACTTCTTCCTAGGGATGAGTCATGCAAAAAATCTTGGGGGAAAAAATTGTAAGTATTTTGTCAATTGAATTCGAAAATTTAACTGGATTTGAACGTAAGAATTTCGTTTCGTAGGAGTACTTCCATGATGCCTAAGGACGTTTGTGAACGTTGCAACCAATTACCTGACCTGGCCTTATCAAAAATATTGTCGATTGAAATCATGGTAAAACTACGGATAAAATTTTTAAATATTATTAAAACTTTTCGTTAAATTACCGATTATGAATAAATTAACCACAAATTATCCATAAATTGTCGAGAATTTTTCATGAATTGTCGATAGAAATTATCTGTAGATATTACAAAGATTTTCGATAATATTCTTACCGATAACTTATAATTGAATACTTAAAACGCAATATTTATCGATCAATTCATCGATATTTTTTTGCGCTATGGGAGCTCTAATATATAGATTAAGTCGATTAACTGAAGACTATTTACAGCGGTATTCCAAGAGTCAAGCACGTTTGCAATCGAAAAAAGCTGATTACCAAATCGTATCGTCTTTTGGTAATCCAAGAGACGATATCGTTGATCTAATCGTTCATTACGCAGTTTCTTATCGTCTTTTGGCAATCTGAGAAACGACATCATTTAGTTTTTCATCTTAAAAAAAGACCATTGCAATATAGCTGTCACCTTCTAACAAAAATGCAAGATTTCAATTCAAAATCTTGTTATAAATTGTATTTTATTTTTCTTTTATGGCTATTAGTTATTAATTATATACTTATTTTATCTATTTATATTTATAAATAAGATATTAAAAATAAGTCAATAAATTTTATAAGTAATAATGTTAATTTTGAAATTTATAAATTATTTTCAATTGATTATTTTTAATAGATGAATGGTAGGCATGAATAGTATGTTTGATATTTCTTTGAAATTAAAAATGTTTGATGCATCCCGTAGTTGCCGATTGCAAACGCGGATAAATTGCTTCTCAACGTCTTCCTCAACTAAAAACTGCACTAAAGGATCCATAATCCAAAAAGGTTTTTCAAATAAACCACGAAATTTCTTCACTTCTTTTCGTTTGGAATTGGCGATTGTTTACAATTTGCTATAGTGTTGGAAAGTTTCCAACAGAAAAAGCAATGGCAATTATTTTTTGCTTACATCTAAGTGAAATAATGTAGAGCAACACTAATATTATTCTAGATATAATTTGCTAAGTTTATTCTATATTTTAGCTAAGTTTATAAACCTGATTTCGCAAAAAAAAAAAAAACAAATTTTACGAGGTTTTCATTTATTCACCACAATCGCAATAATAAAATTTGTATCTACTAACACTGAAAATTTTATCTTGTGCACAAACCTTGCAGTGAAAATCTCCCCAAATAAAAACTACCTTAACAGCAATGCAATGTCGAGACGAGACGATCTAGGTGACTCTTGAATTGCCAGGTTTGCGACGTATGACTTTTTTGACACGATCCTTTAACGATTGACCGTTACGTGCTTTCGAAGTTTAAAGTGCGTCTAAGTTTAGTATAAATCGACTTCTTCTATGGAGTACCATTTCGAATAGTTTTTTTCCTTAAAAATTTTCTTGCGCTCTACCAAGTTGTAAAGCAAAGCAGCGACTTGTTCCAATTCAACGATCTCGCGCTTGTACATTTTAAACAACTCATGCCACTTATAAAGTGTGTCTAAAAGATGTACATCTTTCGACAGAGCTAACTTTTGAAAATGAGTGTTTAAGAAAACCCCAAACCAACGAAGTACTAGAGGCTCGATATCGATGCATTCTTTACCAAATCCATATATTTCAGGATCGCACATGTGTTCATTTGTGAGAATGGCGTACAGATACTCAAACATGAACAGCACCTGCTGATAATCGATTTCTTTGCGTACATGAGGAGCGATTGCGGCATCGTCGAAAGAGCAACACAAAATGATATTGAGAACATCGGCATGGTCTTTAATTACTGGAACTTCAACATATCTTTTTAAAAATATATGGGAATTTGGCACCTCTTTAGCACTGTCGCTCAATAAACCATTTCCAACATCGGGGGTATGTGAATACTCGGCGTCCATGTCATGTATTGTTTCATCCAAGTCATGTATTTTATTTGAAATATTACATAGAACATATTTCAGCGTCCTGACCAACATTTTCTCTGAAATGTTAGTGTAGCGGCGTAGACAGACTGCAATGTCTTGCAAAAGATTCGATTTGATTAGAATACCAAGTAATTTCTCTGAAATTTCATGCTCGCTAGCACCGCCATTTTCAAGCTGGTTAGCAATCAACTGAACATTACTTGTCGGAAAACCGTCATCATACACGTTTGATGTGAAGTTTATCTGAAGATCTTCATAGGATTTATTCGTGTGCACAATATCAACGTGCATGTCAAACATACTGGACGAAATTAATTCTTGTTCAAAATTTGAAACAGCTTCGAACGGAATAGTTTTTCCGTCTGCATACAATTCGCTTCTTTTCTCTTTGGGTTTCAATGAAACCTTCTTCACTTCTGCTGGCGACTGCGCAATCTGAATACTTTCGTGGAGAGGATCATCCTCATTGATGTGATCATTTTCTATGGCAGTTTGGAGGCTGTTGGAATATTGTGTTCCAACAAAGTCAGACAACAGTTCCTTTGATATACGATACGATACGACTGAGAGACTTTGTCCCATAACTAATAGTACGTGATTATTCTCGGTCCACAAGCGCGAAGAATTAAAATATATCTTGAAAAATTGTTTTGCTTTGGCAACCTTAAACTGTGTATTGTAGAGCAAGAGTGATGCGCCTTCTTGACTGCTGTTCGCTCCATAAATTACAATAAAATTCCGCGATACTCCTATGATCGACAGTGAAGTATCAACTTTAAGTTCATTTAGCATAGATACAAAATTTCCAGGACTCTTTTCAGCAACAACGGTATCGTTAAGACTTAGAAGAAATATCCTTTTATCAGACCCTGTTGAAAAAAAGAAATCTCGGTTAACATAAACTTTTTAAAGAATTCTATTTTGAAGCAAACAATAATTTGTTTTAGCGTTGTCTAGTTTAGGGCCCAACGGCACGCTAATGGGTGATTCTAATAGTGGCTCCATCTAGCTATGAAATTTTCAAAGGCGGTAAAACGCGACACAGTCAAGTATAGAATGTATATTAGCATTATAGACTCACACGACCGTCACAAAAAGGCATTTCAATTAAAAATTTGACGTTAATTGGAGTTTGTTGGACCAACTGATACCTAACACGCTTGACGATGTGAATGCTATAGCATTAATTGTCATTGTCGTAAATTATGACATTAACGTTAAATCATTCAAGTTTATAAGCTATATTATTAACCGTGCAATTCTATATAGCCTTATTTTTTTTAAGTAATATGACACTTTAAAGTAATAGCTAACTGATATACTATTAAAAACTCCCTTCGGGTGTAGGGTATAAAAGTAAATATGAGGGGTGTAGATAAATTTTCTTATTAAAAAAAATCTGTAAAACTTTTCGAGCAGGAAAACAAATAAATTAAGAAGTTACAAAATAATAAAAAATTGTAATGAAGCATTGAAGGAACAAAATATCGGCAAAGTTCTCTTATCAATAGAGATAAGAAATAATAATAATGATAATACAAAACTCTTCGCCAAATTGACTTTGACAAAACCGTAAATGTAACTTCAATTCAAAATTGGACTCTCAATAACAGTCTTTCTCCTGGAACTAATATAAGCATTTACTTGAAATGAAGAATCAAGTAACTCTACTTACCGCGAAGGATAAAGAAGTGGTTGTTATATTTGTTCTGCATGCGGCCCGAAAGTATTTAAAGTTACTGAAGCATGTCAATTTTTCTTATGTTTACCACTTAAGTGGACTGCCTGAGAATTGCAACCACCTCAATCGAACCAGATATTGAAGCATTAGTTTCTCAACTTCAATGCCAAGTATCACATTAATTGTATGATATGGATTTATACATAAAATGTATAAAACAATGTTAAATGAATGCTCTGTTTTTATAATGAAAAACTTCATAAACTAATAAATTTTAAATTACTTCAACATGAAAACTATATATTTTACGTTTTTTTTCGCTCGTCAGCTATGGTAATACTTGTGGCTTAAATATAATATGCAATGTGGCCCAGGGAAACAAAAAGGTTGGACACCCTTGGCATAGATGGCAACGCTGACTTTGGAAATGGAGAAAGGATGAGCGAATTAGTATAATAAAAAGTCTTACTTTTATGGCTAGTTACATTGTGTTGCTTGTTAGCAAAGAATTACAGGAAAAAGGGCACACAGAATTACTCAAAAGCTGAGATGTTTGTGAAAATATTGTTATTAATGTCCAGGTGATCAACGGCCAATAAATCGGTTTGTATAAAATGTATATTTTTCTAAGTGTAATCCAGTTTTTGGTATAAATACTAGCACATCTATTCATGTTACGATGTACTACATCTCTTTAATCTTTCAAAATTATTTAATTAAGAGCGATATTGTCACTCAGGATAAAATTATATCTTGAAAAGTTTTTGAAAGGATTCAGAACTTAGAGAGACACTGCACAACAAAAACTTGTACAAAATTAACATATAATCTCGTATACTCGTATCCTAAAAAGTTATATTGTAAAAATTAGTGTTGGTTGTGCAAGTTGTAATTGACAGTATCGCTGCGTCAATTTACACGTTTCTATCTTTAAATATACTTTCTACAGAATTAGTTGCGAAAGCGAATGCAACTTCTGCTTGTTTTAAGAAATGCACTGATTATTAGATATATAAAATGGTACCCCCGCTTTGAGAAAAACGACGAACATGTAGATTATTTAGTAAAGGTGACACTATATAACTAAAATGAGAAGAAACAAACCTAATTTGCATATTCTTTCCAAGAGCTTGTAATGTGAATGATCGCAATTCTGTCAGTTTCAAATAGGATTTCTATTTTTCAGGAGAGGAGGAGAATTTATTACCTTTATTTGTTTAAATTCAATCTGGACGAAATGTCAATAAAAATAACCCAATGTTTATAAATTAAATAACATTGCTGCAAAAATTATATCTCTTAAGTTATTATATACCACTAAATATCAAAACTGTGAGGAAGACAATGAGTATTTTAATTTGGACTGGAAAGCAGTCTTAGATATCCCGAACATGGCTTTATTATTAAAATTATTTTGTTGAAAATAATGATTCTAATCAATGCGAATTTTTAGCTGAAAGTTAACGATGTAAAATAAATATAATCCTATTGTGTATTTTGACATAGCAGAATTTACCCCATTTTATCATAACGCTACTCGCTATTTCGTAGGCTATTGTTGCAAAAAATTGCAAGAAGCTTTAAGGCCACCTTACCAAAACTGCTTAGAGGAAATGAATCTGAGATCTTTTTTTATCTGATCTGAGATCTGAGTTAAAAGACGACTGCAACAATCCCTATGTAATTTTTTTCAAATATGCGAAGCCACATTGTTTTTCAGAAAATTACAAAAAGCTATCATATTATGGGTTTTAAAGTTGTACAATACAATGGCCCTATATTAAGGCTTAAATAGTTGTACGTTAAGAAAAAACGGCAGGAATATCAAAAATTTAATTTGATAAAACCAATTCTTGCTATGAACATCGACTAAAGGTGTTCAATATATTAATTTTGATTTTATTGCGAAAAAATTGTGCTTAGATTGTTGATAATATGGCAGCCAAAAAGAGCAACAAGTAAGAGTGCTAACTTTATAGTATACCAGTGAGCGTATCACGCCAATTTTTTTTGGGGTGACTTTCTCTGATACATTAAACACGGGAAGAGAATTTCAACTTTAGATCTGAACTACTAGCTGAGAAATTTTCGATCCCAATGCGCGATTCATGAGGGAGAATATACGTACCGAATTTCATGACGATACTTCTATTCATTCTCCAGTAATCGTCATTTCTGTCATCAGTGGGCGCACCACGCCCATTTTTTGGGGGCTGTATTTTTTTGAGACGATAAACTCAGGAATAAAATATCAGTTCTACACTATTAACTGAGATATTCAGCTGTACAAACGAATGGATTTATCTGTACTATGAAAAATAGGCGATTTTTCACATTTTCAGTCCCAAACAGCCTATTATGACAGAGAATATTCGTGGCAAATTTCATGATGACACCTTTCTACGTTTTCCTGTAATCATGATTTCCACAGACAGACGGATAGACGGATGGACATGGCTAAATCGACTCGGGAAATGATTCTGAGCAAGAATATATATACTTTTTAATATCTACCATGCCTCCAATAATGAGTTACAAACGGAGGAACAAAATGAATATACCTTTAATACTTCGGGAGTAGGGCATAAAAACAGGACGTAAAAAAACACTAGCAGCCCGCAAGTACCGCCAGTATGAGAAAAGAGGATGCAATGAGAGCTTTCTTTTAAAGCTCGCATCGGTTCAAGTTTTGTTAAATGCAGACGGATCGGCTTAACTACCGAGTATATAAAGAATTTTTAACTGGCCGCCGCAGATGGTCAGCGCCAAATTGTCGTGACACCCGAAGGGAGAGGATATATTCACTTTGTTTTGTTCTGCATTCGGCATTGGTATATTATTTGTATATGGATCGTGAATACTCCGGAAATGTTTCGACAAATCTGAAATTTCTTGTTGGCACAGAGTCCAAATTGTTTCCATCACTAGTGATGAAAAGGAGTGAAAGATGACAAAGAGTAAAAATCCTACCTTAATAGTATTAATGTGAATTATACCATAATTCTTACATATTGTCAACAACGTTGGCCCGTCATCGCCTTCAATAACTGCGTAACCCGCTACATTCACGTCCAAATTTTCACGTTTTAACAAGTATCTGTGCACTTTACTGCTCAGACCTTTGTCACTCAAATCAACTTTGACCAGTGTTAACGCATCTTCATTCTGATGTTTTTCAAAAAATGTCAAGCATTTTCCACCACCCAATAAGGTTGATACTTTTGCGTCCGATATAACAACCATCGAAGAAACTCCTGATTGCAGTTTCAAGCTTTCCGAGTTTTTTCGGGATAGTATAGCAGATTCCAGCTCTTCGCACGTGCCATCTACGTAAACAACATAAGTCGTCTCCCCATGTGCTACCAAATCAGCGATGTGTTTGTTAAACTAGGAAACGTGATAAATGATTTGCAGATGTGGCAAACATGCGAAAAATAGGGAATATATGCCTACTTTGATCCTTTTATTCTTGCTGATGTCCGTGCTTGTCTCATCCCAGCATCGAATAAAGGAGTTCGCAAAGACTCCTACGTACTTATTGCTTTTGCGATCGTAAACCACTTTGGACGACAGTTTCTCTAATGTGGACCAACTATGTATTTGCTTCTGATTGTTTATCTGGAGAAATAGGAAATATTGAGCAATTTCCATTGCTGTATAATAACCTAGTAACCTGAATGATAACAACAATATTCCTCCCAAGAGTTGCAATAATGTTTTCCTCATCCCGATCAGAAGATATTCCCAAAACTTCAGTGGGATTATGTATGGGACAAAGACTATAGTAATTAATGAATTTCGTCATACTGAATGATTAGGATTCTGCAGAGTACTAAGCCAGATATGTCTTTGCACTAAGCCGCCATTTATTTCAGCACATGATCTAAGAATATAAAAACAAATTACAAGACTAGGTTAAAATTTGTTACGTTCTACTCAGTTTCGTATTATAGCCATGAACGTCATTAAGCTGCCACCACACTATGCAAATGTGATATTTACGAGATTTCACAATGCTGTTAATAACGTAATTAGAGCATTCAAAATAATCAACTTAAAAGCCGTATTTACACCTACGTAAGCTGGCGCGAGAGAAATACGTTAGCAACGTTTTTAAAGTAGAGCAGATATCGCGGCATAACACTTTTTGTTTTTCTTTATGTTACTGCGATTCAACCCTCTAGAAAACAAAAAGTAAATATATAAAAAGTATATATATATATATATATATATATATATATATATATGTGTATATATATATATATATATATATATATATATATATATATATATATATATATATATATATATATATATATATATATATATATATATATATATATATTCGGTTGATAACCGCTACCACTTTACATATCAAATATAAAGGTACTTTTCAAAAATATTTAAAAATACTTAAAAATATATATTTATATATGTATCAACAGCACTATTAGAAAGGCTTCTCAACTCCCTGTGCATTTTTGTAATTTATCATTCTTGGTTCTGGGATCCACGTGCCGAATTCGTGGATAATACCTATAGAGATCAACAATAGTTTAATGATCATTCACAATTTTTAACAGGTATGGTGCGGGCGCACGCTACTTAAATTAGTTTGGTGAAGTGAACAGTTATATATCCCGTTTTATTTTTGTTAATTTGTTGATATCACGTACAGTCATTTGGACGCATTAAAATGTCTTTCTGAGCACTATAAAAGAGTAGGAACAAAAGTTGCTAAAATTACCAGCATTCTTTATGTGCGGCAGATTAACTAACATTATAATGCGTAGTAACAAAAAGGAGCAAAACAGTTCAGTTCAGAACACAAATTTATAGTTACAGGACTGAACTGGTTTGCTCCTAAGCGTATTTTCCTCTACTGCTGACAATTTCCCTGGGCCACTTTCACCAGTTCACCCATGTCTTTCTGTATGTAATAAATAATTGACATAATAATAATAATAATAATTTTTTGACATGGTTTCCGATATTTTTATGCCCTACACCCGAAAGGAGATGGTATATTGACTTTGTTCTTCCGTTTGTAACGCAGAGAAGGAGACGAGATGGATATAGAAAAGTATATATATTCCTGCTCAGCGTCACTCTGTCTGTCTGTCTTTTAAAATCACGTTTACGGGAGAACGAAAAGACATATCGTAATGGCGCATATTACACGGTGATGCTTGACGCATGGATAACTCGCCGCGATATTATTTGCCTCTCTCTTTGAAAAAAAACTGATTACACTGCCCTTGACACTCGTCAAAAAACTTCCTATTTAGTATTTTTGTGATACTCCCTTTTTACTATTCTTGTTATACCTTTTTGAATATATGTATGCAGAAGTTAACCGTGTGAAAAAAGCCATATTTTGTTTGAAGCTTTCTGATATCAATAAAAATTAATAAGCAAAATGGACTCATTAGATGGTGCAGTGATTGAAGTTATGAGGCTAGCTGAAACCTACGTTAAGGGTATTGTGTTTCTGACTGAGCACGATAGAATGGTTTTGCGCAAATTTTGCCAAATATTGAATAAGTTATTAAAACTGAAAACTCGCAAAGGAAATCGTATTGGATTAAATCATGCCGCATTAATAGAAATACTTAAGGATGCTTACCCGCGATACCCGCGTTGACTGCGGGTAATCTCTGGTAATTGTAATCAGTTGAGAGAAGAAAGAATGTGAGGGTTGCCTGCCCCAAAAATAAAACTACACTCTGTAAAGGAACGGAGGACGTTTAGTCCTATTCTCTACGTTTCCAATTTATTTTAGTAATGGAACACTGTTTGACCTACGTGACGACAGTACTGGTCTGGCGTCAAAAATTAAGCGACAGGGCGAAAGCAGCGGCGATGTTTTTCTCCCAATCTGTCACACAACACCAAAATGCATTTGACTCATGCGTCAAGCGTCACCGTGTAATATGCCACAACGAAATTTGGCACAAATAATCTTTGTTATGTAAGGCAGTTTGGGCTTGAAAATGGGCTAGTAAACTAAAGTATTATATAATAAAAATTCAAAAATGGCAGAAATAACATTCGTGTACCATATAATACTTCAGTCTTTGTTACAAATTCCTAATGTTTTTCAAAGATGACTGCAAGCGAGTTTCCATATTCTGTACGCAGTTTGAAGTTTTCGTATTTTTAACCCTTACGTGAACAGTAACTACTCCGGTAAATATTTTACTTTTTGATCCTTAATATCGCGACATTTTATTTTTTTAACAAATTTGGTTGCGGCTCATTGACTTAATTTTTGTTTACTTAAAGAAAACGTAAAAATCAATTTTACAAAAAATTTTAACGTAAACGTAAATAAACTTATACCTCAAAGTATATAAGGTTTTGAAGGGTTCTGAGGGACTCTGTGGTTCAATTCCATTCTGTAGCGTTGCTATCTTAGCTTGAGATCCTGAGTGACTTTTGTGGTACGGTAACATCAATGACAGTGACATTCGAGTCACCGTGATTTTACCCAGTGACATTGTCACCGTGATTTTGATACGAGGAAAATTCCCAGAGGTTTTACAGAGTTTAAAGCGAGCTCTTAGTTATGAAAATACTTCCATTTCGACAAAATAAAAATACATAAACACTAAATTAGTATGTACTTGTTAATACTGTAATTAAAAATATGTATTTTATTACAATGTTAATTAATTTCTTATTAGTTAATAACATTGCAAATTTAATTATTACAATGTTTTCTAACCACAAATCGAAAGCTAATACTTTATTTTAGATTTACTTATTTCGATTTATTTAATATATATGTATAAGCGTTCTGATGCATTCAATTTATTATTATTTATAAAAAATATTTAAATCAAATAAAAAAATAAATACCAAAAATTAGATAACAGACGTTGAGTAAAATATTTTTCAAGCACGATGTATAAAGCTCTAGATTGATTTTTATATTTCAACTTGTTTCCACCTGGAAATTTAACTCTTTAAAATTTTATATTAATAATCATTAATATAAAATTCTTGCTTCCATAGATTAGAACCCTGCCGACAACAAGTAATATTATGTTTTTTAGCAGAAAATGAAAATGAAATAGTATAAGGAGCTGTAAAATTATATGCTTATAAAAAATTAATTTGGACACTATATATTATTATATAATTTAATTATTTTTATTGTTTTAAGTATTAGTTATTATTCTTAATTGCAATTCAGATAATAAATTTTAAATAATTGGAATATTTTAATTTTATTTTTTATATAATGCAAGAATAATATCGGTGTAATAATTAATATGTGCGGTAAAATATCAAATATCTCATTATTTTATAAACTTAAAAAATTTAAAAAACGTCGATGTTTTCATAGCAGTTTTATTAATGCTTAAAACACAATTGGAAGCACTAAACACTAAATACATTTGTCTTCGGTTATCTTTATCTCATTTTCTTACGGACAAAACATAATTACACCCCACGGACAAAACACAAAATCTGTCAATTCCTGTGTTGAAACGTAAACAAAGGAATAGCAAAAGAAGAAGAAGAAGAATGTTCTCAGATAAATTATCTTTTGTCCTTAGATAAATGGTTCCCATAGGAACCTGTTTAATTTGAATAGCTGATTTTGTGTTTAGTGTTTAGTGCTTCCAATTGTGTTTTAAGCATAACTGCAAAGTTATGGGTTTTTCTGTATACTAGAGTAAAATACATGAAAAATATCGTAAAGGGAATTCACGGCGACAAGAACAAACCAGTGACAGCAACGAATAAATATCGTGGAATGAAGGCGCCGGTCACTGTCTCTGTCTCCAGTGAAAATATTTTTCAGTCGCACAAGTGAACAGTGACTTTAAAATACCAGTGACAAAAACTCTGGAACAAAAATATCGCTCATCTCTAATCTTAGCGCAGAAACATGTTTGCTACAATTTACAAGCAAGCTACTTTTATATACCGTAAAATCTATCATCTACAAAATTCTATTACTTTTAAACCTGGTAATGCTATGTGCACTCATTCAAAACAAAATTTTCGTTACTTGGCGATAGCCAAGTACCCTATGCACTGATTTTACTTATTTTAACAAACAATAGTTCACAGAGAATCTCGGAAATATTTCAAAATCGTAAAATATCATAATGGTGAATATGAGTATACATTTATTTTATTAAAAGCATTTAGGAAGCCGGAAGCAACCGTCCAGATGACTGCATAAATGCTGCAGCAGAGCAACTTATCAAGTATATTGTTGGGGTGGAACACCAACAATACGAAGTAGGGGGAGTTTGTATGGGACGGACTGGGAGTTGATCTGAGCGACGAGAGATGCGGATCAGATCAACGTAATTGCCGGTAGCTCCAACGGGGAGGGGAGCGGCTAGTTGGACCGAAGATGGACTATGAATAAATAGAGAGCGTTGATTAGGGGACATCAACGCAAGTGCTGTCACACTTTAGGTGCATATATGACCAGACAGCGCCCATCCAAAAATGGAATTTTGGGCGAAAGGCTGCCCATGGACATAAGGCAACGATCCGGGTAGGAACAGCCTAGTGATAACATCGGCCCCGAGTCGTAATCGAAGGGTGTGGGGCGAGTAGAATTCGGGGTCCGCCAACTTTATGTTGACAAAGGAGTGTCGTATTCGGGCATCGATGCAGCGACTGGGGTTGACAACTTCCCAGTCCGTGAGGAGAGCGTGGAATTCGATGGGTTCTGACTGGTCTCCACGAGAACGGAGTGTCAGCAGCATGACCAAATCCTTGCCGAATTGTACCGGAGTAAGGCCGAGGGTGCGTACGAGCTTGCGGGAAATTTGAGAGATCTCGCAGCCGGAATCCAGTAGAGCGCGCTCGTACACAAAACCATCGTATCCGAACCCTCTCACTTTCGCAGTGGGCCGTAGTACTACGGATCGCTGCATCGCAGGCGCCAAGGAGACTCGGGATACCGACATCGAGGGAAGTTCGGCTGGAGGAAGAGTCGTCGTCCGTACCATTGTAGTGGATTGGCGATGGCGAGAAGGAGGGTGTCCACGAGGAGTGGACCGCGGGGTCGAGTCCGAGTGCAATAGCGTGTTGTGTGGTCGATTGCACCGTCGACATTTTGCTTGACTCGGACAACGAACCTCTGTGTGCGAGAAGGCCAGACAATTAAAACAAAAACGCAAACGGCGCACTGTTTCGGAACGTTTCTGAGGCGATTGTCTCAGAAATCGTGCACAGCACCGCAATGCATGCCGTCATGCACATAATTTGCACGTTAATGTCTCTTCTCGCGTAACGAGTGCCCTCCGAGATGAGGGCCACGACCCTGAGATGGGCGCGTTCCGCCCGTTTGCCGTCGACAGTTGCGCGGCAAAGGAGGGGATGCATTCGTTGACCAGGAAGGATTCCCATGCCAAAGGGATGCGTCCGCGCGAATTCGTCCGCCATGGAGAGATGGAGCGAGGTAGACTGCGGCGGGTAGATGTTTGTTCTTCCGCTGCCGGGAAGTCGACTGGAGAGTGTCCGGATGGGGTTTTCGGGTTGCGGTCTTCCGGGACAAGAGCTGCCGGGAGGCAGCTGGCGGAATCTTCGGACATCGGCTCATCCTGGACTTGGAGTTGGACATCAGCCGGGGTGATCGAGGGAGCCGCAGCTTCCATCATTGGCTCAGAGGCTGGGGTGGAGGTGTCGGAAAGGGCTTTGGCCCCTTGGCAGTCCTCTTCATCAAATTCCCACTCCAGATGGGACATGTTGCGGACGAAGAAGCTGCGATAAGATTCGTTTGAACCTCGTGCGCCCGAGACGTCCTTGGCGGTTGGGGAAGTGATTTTGGGATTCATGTCTAAAATGAGAAAATTAGTAAATGCTGAAAACATAAAGGGGGAGGTTCCGATTTTGTGTCGAGTTACTGGGGCAACACGACTAATTTCGAGATTGGACGGGTCAGGGTTCGTTTTTCGGTTCGGACGTCGGCGACACGCGTTCTGCTATCAGAACCGAGATAGGTGTGGGTTATACGACCGAGTCTCCACTTCGTTGGGGGAAGGTTATCGTCTCGTAAGACTACGAGGTCATTGGGTTTTAAATTCAACTGAGGGTATTTCCATTTAGTTCTTTTATGGAGTTCAGTTAAATATTCATTTTTCCAGCGGCTGCAAAAGTGCTGATACATGGATTTAACCTTTTGCCATCGATTAACAATTTTGAGAGGGGAATTGAGTATTTCGGGTTCAGCAGGCGCTAAAATTGGACCACCGATGAGAAAGTGTCCTGGTGTAAGGGGTTGCAAATCAGAGAGGTCCTCGGACATGCTGTTCAGCCTTCGCGAATTGAGACATGCTTCAATTTCGTAGAGAATGGTCGTAAATTCCTCAAAGGTGAAATGCATGTTTCCGACAAATTTTCGGAAGTGAAGCTTAAAGCTTTTGACTCCGGCTTCCCAGAGTCCACCCATGTGAGGCGCAGCGGCTGGTATGAAATGCCACTGCAAGTTTTGGTAGGAGAATTGAGTGAGGACGGCGTCCTTACTTTGCTGGAGGAACGCTTTCCAGTCGTTCAGCAGGGCTTTAGATGCTCCAACGAAGTTTTTCCCATTGTCTGAGTATAGATCCTTGGGACATCCTCTGCGTGCGGTAAAACGGCTGAACGCAGCGAGAAAAGTGGGCGTCGATAGATCGCTGGTAGCTTCGAGATGAATAGCCTTGGTCGCGAAGTCGAGACCGGTGGCAGCAAATGGTCGAGAGAGAGAGGTGCGTTCAGGCGGCAGTGCAGCCATCAGTTGTGTTTGGATTTGTTTCAGTTGTAGAGCACAGCTTTTGCAATGGTGAGTTGTGGTGCGAATGAGATTTTTCGCCTTAGGGATCCAATATTGAGTGCGAATTAAGCGTAGCATGAGTTGGTTTCCTCCATGCAAACTGATCTCGGGTGAGTCGGGTGAAAACACAATTATAGGGGATTATATTCGAATGACGTTCGTCATAGGAGAGTGACGGACATGAGGTTAAACGTCCTCTTGCGCGGAGGACTCCATCTTGGGATAAGAATGGGTTGAGTGACAGAATGGTACTCTTTCTGTCAAGATTCATCTTCATTTCCAGACAGTGATATTCATTGGCAAAATGAACCTTCTGCATGAGATTAGTTAGTCGGGTTTTTACATATTGAATCTCATCCGAATCAATATTTTTATCGTGCCGTCTGAATGAGGGGCGATGCCTGGGGGTGTGAGTGATGGAAGAACCGGAAAATGTACGAAAGTACGCGGAGAGCTCGTGGTAAAGAAGAAAATCTTTCCAAGAGGTCTTCATAGTGGGGAAAATATGCAAAATACGATTTGATGGGTTTTGCTTCCAGTTCGGTTTCAAAGATGTCGTGGTGAGGGGAGTGAGGCCAGTACTTTTTCTCTTGGCGCAACCAATCCGGACCTTGCCACCATAATGAGGTTAGTTGCAATTCAAGCGGAAACATCCCACGACTGGCTAAGTCCGCTGGATTGTGTTGGGATTGCACATGAGACCAGTGAGTGGGATCTACGACTTCCACAATTTTGGCCACACGGTTGGCAACGAACGTAGTCCAGGTGCAAGGCGGTCATTTTACCCAAGCGAGCACGATGGTAGAATCAGTCCAGCAGTAGAGTTCATACTGAGGAAAATCAAGATGAGGGATAACCGCATTTAACATGTCGGCTAAGAGGGCTGCACCGCATAATTCAAGTCGAGGTACAGATATTGTTTTGATGGGGGCAACTTTGGTTTTTGCATAAAGTAGAGAGGTACGGATTTCGTGAGAGTTACGAAGGCGTACATAGACCACGCCGGTGTATGCTTTTTCGGAGGCATCGCAAAACGCATGGATTTCAATGCCACTCGTTGGAGTGAAATTAATCCATCGAGGGATTTTTAAAAGGTTAATTTGGTGATAACACTGGACGAATTTTATCCAGAGTTGTAGGGTTGACGGGGTCAAGGGGTCATCCCAGCCGGTGGCATCCACCCAAACTTGTTGCATGAGGGTTTTTGCGATAATAAGACCGGAGCCATCCAGCCTGCAGTATCAAATAATTTTGCAAGGAGTGACAGCATTTCTCGTTTGGTGTAAGAGGGTGCAATATCGAATGGTTTGGATTCAATTGTGAAGTAATCAGCCTTTGCATTCCATCGGATACCGAGTGTTTTTGCTGTGCTGGTGTCTTCCAATTTTAGAAAATCCTTATTCAGTAGGTCTTCAGGAGGTATTCCTGATATAATTTCCTGATGGTTAGCTGTCCATTTTCGCAGGGTAAATCCAGCAGAGCGAAGGGCTGCTGTCAATTCCTTTCGCGCACGGAGCGCCGTGTCGATAGTATGAGCACCACACAGCGCGTCGTCGACATACATGGCTGTCCTCAAAATGGCAGCAGCCATGGGGAACTCGGTTTCGACATCCTGGGCCAGCTGATGAAGCGTGCGAATTGCAAGATAGGGGGCACAGTTTACACCGAAGGTGACTGTTTGAAGTTCAAATTCGTGCACTTCATCATCTGGTGAACTTCTGAAAAGAATTCGTTGATAGCGCGAATGCTTCGGATCCACCAGAATCTGGCGATACATCTTCTCGATGTCTCCGTTGAAGACATATTGATAAAGACGCCATTTGAGAATGAGGAAAGTTAGATCTGCTTGTAAAGCCGGACCGGGGTAGAGGGTGTCGTTGAGACTGAGACCGTTGGTTGTGGGGCAGGAAGCGTTAAAAACAACTCGCACCTTGGTGGAGCTGCTTTCTGGCTTGATGACTGCATGGTGAGGTAAGTAGTAAGTGTCAGAATGGAGCGAGGTTTGTTCGGGGTGAACAGGGATCATATGATTCAAATGGGAGTATTTATGAATCACTGAATCATAAAGTTCTTTAAAACTCGGGGTTTTCAGGAGCCGCGCTTCGTTGCGGAGAAATTGTTTAAGAGCTATTTCTCTGGAACGTCCAAGTTGTAACTGCGAAGGGAATTCTTCTTTAAACGGCAGCGAGACGATGTAACGCCCATCGGGACGTCTTTGTGTTGTTTTCTCATACAAATCGTTGCAGTATTTTTCAGTTGGAGTGCGAGGACGCTGTGTTGGGATCTCCTCTAGTTCCCAGAAGCGCGAAATCTGACGGTCGAGGGAGACCTCGTTGAAAAACGAGACCCGCGTGGTAATTGAAGGTGTTGCCAGGCCCTGAGGGAGAGGACCCGTTATAATCCAGCCGAATATTGTTTCTTAATGCCTTCCAGCAGGATTAGAGGGTATATATCAGCTCCAATCAAGACATCGATCTGATTACTTTGGTAGAAATGGTCATCAGCCAACGGGATATTAGGGAGGGATTCACAGAGGTTCCGGTCAAGAGAGCAGACGGGAAGATTTCCAGTTAATTTTTGGAGGACGAGAGCCTTGGTTTCTATACGAATTCCGGAATTGCGAGGGGAGCCAATGTTAAACATACAGAGTTTGCTAACAAGGGCTGTGATAGCTTGGTTGACACTTGCCACCCGCGCTTGAATGGTTTTCGTAGGTAGATGTAAGCGCTTTTGAATGCGCTCGGAGAGAAAAGTGGCTTCTGATCCGGGATCTATAAGCGCACGAGCGAGATATGTTTCCTCGCGGTAACAGATATGTACCATTGCAGTAGCGAGTAAAACTTGCTTTGGTCGAGAGGTGAAGCAAGTCAGCACATTGGGTGTTTGAGGGGCTTCAGTGGACTGTAATTGAAGTTGAGTTGAAGAGGTGGAGGGGGTCGCTCGGGAGTGCGAGGGGATAATTTGTTGCGAATTATTTTGTGCATTATTTGGCGTAGGGCCACGAGGAGTGGAGGTATGAGGGGGCGAGGTTGCGGTGGTAGAGCTCGAGCGGAGCTTTGAATTGGGAATTGGGGTCGCCTCGCGATGTAATAGCGAATGATGTCGTTTATTACATGACATACACGTGCAAATACTTTGACAATCGCGCATTTGGTGCGAATGCGCAAGACAATTCGAACAGAATTTCAACCGTTGAATTGTTGACCAACGGGTTTCTGAGCTCATAGCTAGAAAACGTGGACATTGGCGTAGAGGGTGAGTTTGATCTGTGCATAGTTTGCAGCTAGTCGGGAGCATATTCGCCTGGAAAGTGTGCACAGGCTTTGAAGCGGGGAGATTGCGACCATTGCTGGTCGTTGCCTTTTTAACCGAATCAGCGGATTTGAGAATATCGAAGACTGTTTCCAGGGTTTGGAAATGGGATGTTAAAAACGAATCCATTTCCTTCCACTTCGGAATATCGCGATTTTGGGAAATGGATTGTTCCCACAGTGAGAGGGTGTTTTCGGGGAGGCGAGTTGAACAAAGATGAACTATAATGGCATCGCAACTCTCGACATCTACATCATATAAAGTTAAAGCGGAAAGACAGTTATTAATTTCCCGCTGAAGTCGTTTAATTGCAACTCCGGATTCTTTTGAGATTGGGGTGAGGTTAAATAGGGTCCGGAGTTGCGTATTAATAAGTATGCGCTTGTTTTCGAAACGGTCGATCAAATTGTTCCACGCTTGTTCGAAGCCGCTGTTGATCAGTGGAGATTTTTGAACGATCTCGTTTGCTTCACCTTGGATTTTTTGGTTTAGGTGGAACAATTTTTCGACGGGAAAAAGTCGATTATTTCTAATATAGAGCGCGGAGAACATGTCTCTAAAGGTTGGCCATGATTGGTAATCATCTTTAAAGACATCAGTATCGCACGGTGGTAAATTGAGGTTGTGTCCCGTGAAATGGGAAGCGAGAGAGGGGATTGCGACTGCCGCTGAAGCTGAAGATGTAGGTGAGGCAGCGAGATGTTGCTGTTCGTTAATTTTCGCTGAGAAGCGAACATATATCTGATAACAGCGTCGGTACTTTGTTTTGACGACGATTATATCAGCTCCACGAGCCTCTGGGTTAGCGTCGTTGATGGGATCCTTCGAGGTGATGAGGTACTCTACGCAAGAGTTGTATGAAGACTTGAGGTCTGACCAGACCGCCTTAAGTTCCTCGAGATGAGTAGCGAGGGAGAATTCCGAATGATCACGCACTGGGATGGCGAGATATTCGTCTTCGAATTCTTCTAAAGTGTCGGCAACGCTGAGGAATTTCTGAAGAGGGTCCATCGTTGTGAAAAATTAGAGATGAAAGAATTAGCAAAGAATAAAACCAAAAGTAGGGATTGGAAATTTGTTATATTTTATTTTTTTATTTTTTTAAGTTTTATGAGAATTTATTAAAAGACACGATTATCAAAGATTGGAATTTTAATCGTATTTATTTTCCAAATAATTTGTATTTATTTGAATTGAGATGTGGTCAATTAGCGTTGTATAGCGGGGGGGCTGTATTAGTGTCACTTCATAAATTCGCACAAGTGATTTAAATGAAACTAGTTCAACTAATTAAAATATAACCAGTTGAACCACTTTCACAAATGTGTTTTCCCAACCGGGCACTTGCTTCTTGTGCGCTGCTTGTACGACGTCGACGACGATGGCAGCGGATATAGCAGAAAGCAAACCACGAAAAAGTTTGCTTTTGCCTGTAGAAAGGTGGTGGTTTTTTCTTGCTGAGGATCCCACGCTGCAGCAGACTGTACTGCTGCTAGAATTCTAGTTGCTAAACTCGAAACGATCAACGGTAAATTTCAAATAACGTTTGAAATTTAACCGTTGTGAGTATTTGGTGAAAATATAATATATAATATATATATGTATTTTTAGAAATAACGTTTTCTAATTTCATGAGAAAATGATTGATTTGATGTGAACCACGGGATGGGTGCATATAAATCCAGCTAAAAATTGTGATTGGTTTGGGGGAGATTAGCACTTGGTCGCACGGGCTTGAGATTCCAGGGGAGGAAAACTAAGGAACAGTGTGGTATTCCAAGTGCTGCCGTGCGACGCCGAACCGATATTTGGTAAAGTTATATATGCACGAGAGTGCATATATTTATGTAATATATTTCACTGGAATGTGAAACGGGGATTTTGCCGGTAGAGAGTCCGGTTGTGGGGGGGGGGGGGGGTTTTCCGGTAGAGAATCCGGTTATGAGGGGTTTTCGCCGGTAAAGAATCCGGTTATGAGGGGTTTTTGCCGGTCGAGAATCCGGTTGTGGGGGGTTTTCGCCGGTAAAGAATCCGGTTCGATTGGACCAAAATGTTGGGGTGGTCTCCGAGTGCGGGCGAGATCCGGCTCGAAGGACCAAAATGATCACGCGGGAGTGTGATTTATAATAATAAAGAGGACTTACCGGCTTGCTTGAAATTTTAATAATTGGGATGGAATTCCAAATTGTGGTAGTCCGGAGTATGTAACTTCCTTCGGGTGGACGGCGCCGTCGTGGATGTGACCGGATGATGATGAGGAGCAGCAGCAACGATGTTCAGTGGGGTTTCACTTCTGTCACTTACTTTTTCACTGGTCACTGGTGCAAGGCGGGTGCTTGCTGACACGTCTTACCAAAGAATGAAATTCCGCCGCTTCCGGAAACCTATGATGATCTGCTTGCCCTTCTGCTGAGATGCAGAAGAGCCGCTTTCACTCCGAGAGTGAGAGAAAACGGTGGCAGAACTCACCAGGTACCGAACCGCGGGAGAGAGAGACCAAATTAGCATGGCATGGTGAGCTGCTTGCCCTTCTGCTGAGATGCAGAAGAGCCGCTTTCGCTCAGAAGCGAGAGAAAGCGGCGGCAGATCTCACCGCATGCCAAAGAGGTTGGGAGAGGCCAAGGTTGCCGTTGCTAACTGCGGCGAACAGCAGTTTGGCGTAAACATATATATTTAATAAAGAGATGAGCGTATTATTAAAGCGATAAATGTAATTTAACCATGTGAAAGAGTTCTGAGGGGAAAAACTGTCTGACGGAACGGTGGTATGTATTTTCGTGGGTATGTACAATATTTCCTCTTTTTTTATACCCTACACCCAAAGGGTATAAAAAAGTAGAAGGGAGTAGTCGTAGTCGTAGTAGGGAGTAGTCGTTTCAAAAAATGTTATATCTGAATATCTCATAAACCGTGCGAGATATTAAGGTATAATTTTATTCCGGAACATATAGCGCCATTACTAACATTTTTACAGAAAGTGGGCGTGCCACGCCGTCTTTGTAGATCTCCCTGCTCTATATGCCTGTTGAAACCTGCTCAAAGGTGGTTCCACAGGTAGGGTCCCTCTAGATGGTCAGCCACCAGTCTCTTCATCGTCTTCAAGACAAAAGAAGTCAGGCAGACTGGCCTGAAGGATTTGGCCTCTGTGTAGTCCTTCTTACCTGTTTTTGGTAGGAAAACAACGTTTCCAAATAGCAGACATGCAATGAATATTCCTCGCAGTCTGTTGATCAAAAGCTCTTGACCCCAATCATCGCAGGGAAATTCTGTTTGGGCCGGGACTCTTAAACGTGGAAAAATCATCAAGGCTCCTTTAACTCCGTTCAATGCCACAATTCTTCCCGCCTCCGACTTCTCCATCCTATCTACCCATCTGCTGAATGGGACCCAAGCTGCGCCGTCTCTAAAGCTTCCAAGAAAGTGCTTGTTCCCCAATTCTTGAGCGGACTCCTTCAGTGTTTCCAGGATGATGACTTCCTTATTTCGGATAAGTCCCACCCTGGACGCTGGGTCTTTTGATATCATATTTTGCAGTCTACATACATCTGAGATAACCTATGTGTTGGAACAGAAATCCCTCTACGTCTGCCTCTTTTGTCTGCTGAGGGACTTTTCAACTGATTTTTCTTATCTTTGTAATCAGCCCATGTCTCACCATCCTTGTGCCTGATGTACCGATTAAAGGAGTTCCTCGTCTCCCTCTTCATGGACTCCAGCATCCCATTCAACCATAGAACAGAGTCCTCAACATCCAGTTTAGTCGAGGTCACGGTCTTTCGAAAGCAGGGTTCAAGGGCACATTTAATCTCCTTATCTCAATCTCTATTTCCGCTGTATTTCTAGGCACTTTAAATAGCCTAGAAAGTAATTCCTTTAACGTTTCTCGATACGATTGTCGATCCGTGTTGTGTGGAATCCTTACTAACTTGCACCCATGCCGTCGTCTTGTCCCATAGGCGACATCAAACTGGATAGACAACTTGTCCTGGACCCTCCAGTCAAAACTCTTCCCAGCTAGCCAAGACAAGGATATCCTCAAATTCAAATCAAAGATATCCACAAATTCAACGATATCCTCTCCTCTGCGGTTATCGTTGGAGCTACCCCACACTGTATTGTGAGCGTTAGCGTCGCAACCTATAATAATCTGTATATCCTTCTGCAAACCATATCTCACCAGTCTCACCACCTCCTCAGGTGGCGGTGATTCCGGCGCATCATATAGCACGTAGACAGATGCGATAAGAAAGGAGCCCTTGCCGCTTCCAATTCTCACAACGGTCAGGTCACGAGAGCAGAAGTGAGTCATAAGCACCGCCTCTATACCATGCCTAAGCATTATGCAGGTTCACAAAATAACTTAAATTTTTTTTTTAAATTTATTTGTATTAAGAAATATCGTGTAATTGTTTTTTTATAAAAAACATATATTATATATGTATTAACATATATCATATATGTTTTCTTTAGAAAAAATTGAAAAACCGTCTATAACCTTAACACTGTTATCAAATTGCAAAAATTTTAAATTTAAAATACCATTTAAATGTAACAACGAAAAGAAAAACAACAAAAAATGTGAGCGTTTGGTTAACGGTAAACTTCTGTCAAGTTCCTAACCAAACGAATCCAACAACGTTTGTTCAGAAATTTATACTATGGACGGAGGAAACTGTCCCAGAAGTAAAAAATTACTGAAATCCGGACAATGGGCTTTTATTGTGCTCTTTGTCTTCCGAATGCATCAGTATTTTATGCAAAACTGCGGTAGTTAATTTTTAATAATATTCTAAATTTTATGTTACATCTGTATTATATTACACAACTTGAAGGTCATGTATAAACCGCCCTAATTGCTGCGTTTCGTTGTCAAACTCGCGCTCGTACTATTGCTCGCATCGTACCATAGTTGACAGATTATTCTCGTTGAAGTCTGTTTATTTGGTATTTTAATTAGCTGAACAGAATGGGTGGAAAAACAAAATTAGCACGAGTAAAAAATAATGCAAAGGTAATTTTCGAATGTATTACGGAAGGAACATAAATGCTGTAATCATGATCCTACTAGCCTTCCAGCAGCAGTCGCAGCGCCCAGCTTCTGGGTAACTCTGTTTCTGCTTTCGTCGGGTTTTCAGCGCACTCTGAGCATGGTGTAATTCCTTTCGCACCTGGTTTTAGTGACATTGGGACAGACTCCGGTAGTCTAAATGTGGATCCACAGCTGCAGCTGATTTTGCGTAAGATGATCAAGAAGGACCCTGTGACGAAAGTGAAGGCACTCCGTGAATTCAAGGAATTGCTTGATTCGTATGACTTGGACGCAGTCAAGAACGTTTTGCCACTTTGGCCAAAACTGTATCACAACTTGTCTAATGACGTTGACCACCGTGTGCGGCAGAGTGCCCAGGAAGTTATGAACGCTTTCGCAGTAAAATGCAAGAAGTCTATTGCACCGTGTTTGAAGCAGTTAGTGCCCACTTGGATAGCTAGCAGCTTTGATGACTACGCACCTGCAGCAAGTATTGCACGCTTGAGCTTCAATAGCACCTTTCCTAGCATTACGAATAAAGTGCGAGAGGTCTGCCTCTTTTGTCAAAATGAAATTCTGGAGTATGTCGCGCGTAACCTTACTCACCACACCGTATCTACATTTTCGACGAAGCACTGCACTCCAGAAGACGCTGACCAGAAGTACCAACGTATTGTGTATTGCAGCCTAAAAACACTGTCGTTTTTCCTGGAAGTTACGAACTGCGCCGAAAATATTAAAATAGAACAGTGCTTACAGGATATGTTGAACAATTCAAAATTTTGGAGTTTTTCTAAATCTAAGGATCGAAAAGTAAAGTAAGTAACTAACTAATAATTGAGCTTACATTCCTGTTTACTACTTTGTGGCCCAGAGCGTCTTGGTTTGAAGTGTTGCTTAACGTGCTACAGAGTGAATGGTCGGCAAATGTTGTAACAGCACTTAAATCACAAATAATTGCTACATGCTTTCAAAATATAGAGGAATGCGAACCCCTTGTAGCATCCAATGTGTGGAGTTGTATAATGCTAGTGCAGTTAAAGTTCGAAGATTGGTAAGTAGCGGTTAAGTAAAATTGGTGGCTTAATAACCACCGCAAGAGATCTGCTAATGAATGCATTTTTTTAATTTTTTATGAAAATCAAAAGCCGGAATAATTATTCCTGAGTACGCAGTGGGCATACTTCAGCATTTTAGAAATTTTTTATACTTTGTAATTTTTTTATTTGAAAGAAGTTAATTCCTTAAATAATTTTGCAGGCTTTTTATTTATTAGACTTCTACGTAAAATGCATAAAATGGTATTAGGTAGACCAACTCAGAAGTGTCAATTATTCCTCCTTAACGAGATCCTCAATAAATAAAGCGCCGTGCGCTTTTTGTCTCAGCTCAAACCTCCCAAGACCCAAAAGCTGACAGCAAACACAAGACCCAAAAGCTGACAGTGGATCGTCTCTTCCTCTTCTACATCCCCGCAAAAAAATACAGGGGTCGACTGCTGCTACTGAGAGGTGTAGCTTTGAATTGCTCTCATTTAATTCCCTTCATATTGAACGAGAGACATTGCAGTCAGATCTGTTCTTCCAGATTTGATTGGCCCTCTCACCATTTGTTCAATCCCAGGTCTTATATAGGAAATCGGTGTCAGCACCGAAGTGTCCGCTTCATTAAGATCCAATGAGGAGCCTGTTCTCGCCATAAGATCTGCCTGTTCATTGCCCGCGATGTTTGCGTGCCCGGTAGCCCAGCAGAGTTTCACTTCATGACTTTTCCTTAGATCTCTCAGCGTCCCCCTACACTTCCTTACTATCTACGATTTCACCAAAAGAACTTTGATCGATTTCAGAGCAGCCTGGCTTTCTACAAAGATGTTGATATCTATGTTGGCTATCTTTTCCAGAAGTACGTAATCAGCTGCCTTCTCAATTACATACACTTCCGCCCGAAACACAGTGCAGTCGTCGCGCAATCTATATGATCGCTGTATATGCAGTGAGTCAGAGCTCACCGTCCGAGCTCAAAGACCCGTCCCAGGTCACTCCCACGTCTTCGAGCCATAATTGAATATCGTTACTCCTTTCTAAAGTTCCCTTTCGTTAGACAGCCATTCCTTTCTACTGGAAAAGGAAACAGTAAAGCCATAATTGTCCCAGCTTGACTTCAGAGAGAGACTTGACTTGAGAGCGAAAACTGATATATGTCTTATGGAATCGTGTGTATTCCATTATAGGAGCGTGAGAGCGATTTGACTTGACGAAAATATCAAATCCATATTGATATTATACCAAGTCGAGCCAAAGTGAGAGAGAGCAAACGCTGCCAACTCAATTTTCCACTCAATTAGTTTGCGAACATTTTTGCCCTGTTTGAAATGAATATGGGAAATTGTGTTATTTATTGCAATGGAAATTGCATTGTTGAATTCTTGAACAATGCAAGAATTAATTTTCATTAAAAAAAAGTCATAATGTTTATTAATCTAATTAGAAACGACACTATACAATATATAAAAGACAACACTCTATGAAATGAGAAAATTTTTCTATAAGCTGTCCACTCCTGTGCCATCAGAAAAGTAGTACTCATGCCGAATAAATAAATACTTCTGAGTGCAAGTTTAAATGTTAAATTTACCAAAGATTAAGTTAAACGCAATTAAATTATCCAGTTGAAAGTCGAGGAAATCAGTGGCGCTGTTTATAACTTCAATACATCTTCAAATCGTCTGCATACAGCAAGCAGCAGCAACAATTCTGGGGGAACCCCAGAAACGGCGTTAAAAACCCTGGGGTAGGAATCACCCACTCTGACAACGGGTCCTTTCCGATAAATAAGAACTAATCCTAATCCAGTCCAAAGGACTGCAAATAAAGCCAAGCTTTCCAAGTTTTTTTATTAAAACTATGTGATCAACGCCATCAAAAGCTTTGACAACATCTGTATAAAGAATATATCTAGTATATCTTGCGAGTATTTTCCATAGGCCCAAACAAAAATTAGAGAAAAGAGCTGAGATGGTACATGTCGATCGACCTGTGGTGAAACCGTGTTGCTCAACAGCGATATAATTCCTCACCAGGAGATAAAGGCTACAAAAAGTGAAAATGCGCAATTTTTTAGCAGTAAAGGAGGAAGTAAATCATACCAGGCACTTTTCCCACCATCCAGATTACTTAGGGTTTCCAAGACCTCCAAGAGAACTGAAGATATTAATAAGTCGGAGGCTCTTGATGTTCTGGGCATGTCAATACAATGCGATCTTCGTTAGAACGATCACATTTTTGATGTGTCGAAAGTAGCAGCCAATTGCTTAGGCTTTTTAAAGCGGTGTATAGAAATAGAAATACCGACCTTCGTTGTATCTACACCACCTATATCCGTCCGAAAATGGAGTACAACTCGCATATTTGGTCGGGAGCTTCGAAAACATATCTTCAGCTTCTGGACCATATACAAGGTCGCGCGATAAAACTTATAGGGGACAAGGTTTCAATAGTAGGGTATCCAGCTCTATTGAAACCTTGGGATGTCGTCGGGATGTGTCGTCCTTATTTTACCGATACTTTAATGGTAATTGTTCCTCTGAATTATCCAGCCTGATTCCTTCTGTTCAGGTATTCAACAGATTTACTCGGCTTTCCAGAGTGGTGCACTCCCTTTACGGTCGCGCAGTTAAGTTGTGGTCGATTTTCGGTCGCGCAGTTAAGTTGTGGAATGCGCATGTTTTCCCACCCACTTATAACCTCGAAGCTTTTGAAAGAGGTGTAAATCGACACTACTCCCATTTTTCCCCTTCCCAGTAACCTTTTCCTTTCTAAACCACCAAATGCTTTGCGTGGATAGTGGGCATCCCCTGAGTTTGGTTCTATCTGCCATAAAAAAAGACCCGATACTTACCTTTTCTGACAAATCCGGAAACAATGTATTGGTGGAAGAACTATCGGAACATTTATAAAATAAGCCGAAGTAATCGGCAAACATGTCAGCTATATCGTTAGTTGTGCGTTAAGAGTGCTAAGGCTCCGCGAAACTCCATATATTTTGGACATAACGGGAATAACCACTTACGAATTGCATTGCCAAATAAGGTTTGGATTCGAAGTCAGCAATTTAATCCAATCCATCGCTAAATCGGTGCAGTCGGTGTGAAATACTCGACCAAATAGGGAAGCTGAACTTATAAAGTCATCTTATAAAAGAGTTTTGAGTGGGCTTTATTTCAGCGTCACACTTTCTACAAACAAGTCTAGATCGTTGCTTCCATTTAAAATGGAAGCAACGAATGCGTGGTAAACGGCGAAGTTAAACTTTCAAGAATTAGAAAAAACTTTCTAGATATAGCAGTAAGAAGATACCATTCCTCTTTATTTACCATTATTTTTCGACCGTTTTATATTATTTCCGAGTTCCTAAATCTAGATGAGTATAATTGTCAAAGCTTTATAAAGAGATATCTTTCGTGACAAGATATTTTGACAAGGCCAATGGCAGTTAAACAAGAACGCATTAGTATATCATTTCCAGATAGTTTCGCTTTAATTTGTTGCACCTTTTAAAGTACGGAAGATTAAAAACTGGATTTGGAATTTGAATTAATAGCAATATGTTGGCAAACATAAATCAAAAAAGTCGGGATTTAAATGAGTTTGTACTCTTTTTTCAAACACAGATCTTGTGGGCTCATTATCATTTGGACATATTAGTCCCTATAACAGATCTCATCACAAAACGGATTATCGTTAATACAAATGCACCTAGAAATGCTTAACTTTTTCTACTATTAATTATTATGGTTTCTATAAAACTATAGAATCCATATCGTGGTGTTTTTATCGATTTTGGTTATAGTTTGGTATTGTAGTTACAGCTATTTCTTACGATTGTTTAAATCGTAGAAAAATCATAGGAATTCAAGTTTGGAATGCAATGTTGTATCCGGTTGCGTTACTTATATATATTATATATTTCTTTGTTACTGTTTTGATTTACTAATTCTTAAATTTAGAAAAATGCATTTATTGCAGTCTGCTTAGAAACGGGCTCTAAAATGACTCTGTTTTAGGTATAAAGTAATTAACTTTGACAAGGCTGTAATGCCTAAGCTATCCGCTTTGCTGCGGAAGGGCTTCAATAAGAACGTCGATGCAATTTGCCCAAATTTGTTACCTTTTCTTTCAAAAATATCACCGGAAGTTTTAAAAGATGGCAATATTAGCGATTTCCGCAAACGTTTCTTCGATGACATCAAGGAAGCGCTAACCACTGCAGAAAATATAACTAAAGCCGAATACTCAGCTATTACCGCATCCTATTTCGAGTGTCTTCGGTTCGTGATGAAGCAAATTAATATAACTTGGCAAGAAAAATCTGAAGATGAAAGGTCTCCATTAAAATTAGAGGCCAATCAGCTGTTAAGAGAGAACATAATTGATTTACTAATTTGGTGTTTGACAAAGGAAGGCCCTGTGGTAAAGTTCATTATGCAGCATGTATCGACCTTGATTACCTTTTGGGCGGATCCTGTGAGAGATTCCAATCTATATGTAGAAATGGTTGATACCTTCTGGAGCAGCATCAATTCTTTTATTATCGCCGATTTGGTAAATAAAAAAGACGACGAAATATTCTTAAACCGCGTTATTGAATTAATAGAGAAATTGTATTTTGGTAACCCAAAAATGGAAGATCAAAAGGTAAAATTCGACCTTAAGGAGGCCAGTGCAATCGAAGAAGCTATATTAAAAAAGAGTACAAATTTCGAATTGTGCAAGAAAGAAAGAAGCATACGTCAAGTGAGCCTCAGTGCGGCAAATGAGCAGCAAGCAGAGAATTTGTTGCGTAGACCATCGTCGAAGGCTTATATCGAGTCCGACTTAAGAAACCTTGTTATTCAACTTATCAGGCTGTGCTTGGAAAAATCAAATAACGAACTCGGATCCAACTATATTCTTAAAGCTCGTAAGGTTTTTAACTTATTCAATGATGCAGACTTTTACGCCCAAGTTTCGGAAGAAAAGACCATTAGAGGCACATTGAATATGTTTCTCGGAATAATGGAACATTTGGAAAGTACTGCTTGTGAAAATGTTATCGATATGATATTTGAAGTATTAACTTATTTGCCGAAATGTGAAAAGATTGACTTCATTGAAAAAAATCTGTTAAAGGTAAAAACGTTATCAATAATATCTTGAAATTTATTTCACTTAAATTCGATTATAAAATAATTATTTAAATAAAAATAAATGTTTAAACACTTTTTTAACACGAACAAAAAGTTTTAAAATAATTTTTTCTAGCCCTATATAGATTTAAAACGAAAATCGTGGCGCATACAATATTCATGAATCAGCTACTATCTACCGTCCTTACTATTATCTTGTGCCCCACGTTTGCGTTTTAAATCAGTACGGGGCTAAGAAAAATTATTTTAAACCCTTTACTACATCTTAAAAACGTGGTATTTAAAAATTTATTTTTATTTAAATAATTATTTCTTGCTTTTTAGTCATGTTTGCGTGAAGTTTTTCAATCGATTTTATACATTTTGATGACATTATAACAGAGTCATGTGTTATAATCTCATGAGACATGTGTTTTATGTTTATTTCAGTTTCTCTTCGTTTGAATTCTTAATCGCAAAGCAATTTAGTCAATACAAAAACCGAAATTCTCGGAACTTTGTGTGTAAATACTATGTAATATGTTTTTATGCGCAAATTTTCATTTCAATTTAGTCAATAAAAAAATGGAAATTGTGTGTAAAAGCTATGAAGCATGTTTTTAGGCGCAAATTTCCAACCTCAAAGTGGGCGTCGGTGGTCTAATATTGCATTGTCATCCAGTTTTGAGGTATGTTTAAAGTTCCAAGTCTCTAACTGATCGGAAAGTTAGTTTAAAATTAATTACAAAATTTGTACCCGAACAGGCAGACCAGAAAGCGACATAATTAAAACGTTTTAAAAACAAGGAAAATTATAAAAAGTGTATATTTATATGTATGTACTTCATCAATGCAAAAACAGGACTTGTAGAAAAAAGGAAATAACTTATTAATACATTACTTATTAATGTATTAACATAATGTATTAATGTATTAACAAAATCTTAGTATTAGCGGCAAAATCCCTCGCCCCTATTATAAAAGAAAATGTGATCAATTCTGTTTAGCAATGTAACTTTAAACTTAACAGTATCCACATTTAGAAGCTTGTAATTTTTTACGTAAAGCTTGTAATTATTTTATCTTCAATTTCGGACAAAAATAATTATTAATAAATTAATAATAACAATATCGACCATTTTCGACAAAATTCGACCATTTCGATCAGTATAGTAAGTGGTCGAATAAGTTCGCGAAATTGTACAGGAACGGTATATTGCAAGGTTAATGCTTAGTCGATTATTATTAGAAGTGTACTCTAATCGATTATATCTAATTGATATATTTATAGTATTATTACTGCTATGTCAACAGCTTATAATGCCAAATTATTCAACAGGTTCCACAACTTCATGTTCAACACTTGGTAATAAATCGCTTACTGTCATATCCGCTTATTTCTGAGCCCGAGGTGCGTGCTATAATTTCCAATCCGAAAGCAAGTAACATTATCAAGGATTTTGCTCAACATGTACTTACTGATAATTGCAAGGAGTCCTTAATTATATTACGGAAATGCTTCTTTCAAAATGACGCTGGTGAAATACCTATAGACCAAAAAACTGTGGAGGAAATTATAAGGAGTTTGTCACAACCATTAGCAGCAAACACCGGAATGGATGGCCAAGCCGAGTTATGTGCAAGCTTCATTGCTCAAATTATGCCAGTTGTTTGTGGCGAAGGAAATACATCTCTCGAATTGCAGCGCCATATATTTTTAAAGCTGTTTAGATTTTCAATTGAGCATCTATTTGATGACGGTATTTCGGAAGATACCTTGTGGGAAACTTCCACCTGTTGGCAGGACGCTCTATCTAGCCAAGACATCATAGCGGACATGCAGCTGCTTCGTGAGTGCAAAGCAATCGTGCAAAATTATTTGCAGAAAAATAACTTAACTACCGAGGTTATCGAAGAGCTTGCGACCGCAGTGACACAGCTGGCAATTTGTTCCACAGAACACATTACAGATGAAAAAGAACGCTTACTACAACTAGATATCACAATAAAGGAACTCTGTAGGACAGAAACCAATAGAACTTTAGAACAAACATATAAGTTGTGTTTGTTTTTGGAGGCTTTGCTGGGAAAAGTTTACTTGGACAAGAAATTAACCGATGATTGCATGGAGGATTTCGAGAAGCTTGTAACCTTTCGCCAAATCTTGTTAAATGCTTGCATTATCTATAAAATAGTATGCAAGTCCCCCAAAATAAGGGCTGTTACCGAATACGATAGTGAAGGCAACGAAATTAGCCAAGCATTTAGTGTATTGAAGGACAGAGATGTAAACCAGTGGTCTGCAACCCTCTATGATGAAGCTTTCCAATGTATTAGCATGGCATCGATTGCAGATTCATTACGCAACTCGATTCCGAAGGTA
Source organism: Sicus ferrugineus (assembly GCA_922984085.1). Classification (NCBI taxonomy): domain Eukaryota; kingdom Metazoa; phylum Arthropoda; class Insecta; order Diptera; family Conopidae; genus Sicus; species Sicus ferrugineus. The sequence goes on along the minus strand of OV277350.1, from coordinate 28,550,413 downwards.
GGTTACAAATATCTTAAAGAAATAGGGTCTAATATAGGGCTATTTACAAATAGCGGTACAGAAATTTTCAGTTACATCTGATTCATAAGTTTCTTGACTTAATACATATAATAATGAAAATAATAATTAACAAACCAAACCAATAAATAATTAACAAAGTAAATAAGCTTTATTTAAGGATAATTTCAGAATATAACTAAAGTAATATATATATAACAGCACAATCACATTTCTGGCGATCACTTTTTTGCGTGCTAAAGGCAAACATTGAAGGGGCACAATTTCGAATTAAATTTCCAAGCTTTATGTTCGAAAATTTCGAAATTGTGCCGCTTCAATGTTCGCCTTTAGCACGCAAAAACGTGATCGCCAGAAATGTGATTATGCTGGTGGATGTTGCATTATGCTGGTGGCTATTTGTTGTCGTTCTAGCATTGGTGCTGGGAGAAGTTCGCTTTATGTTGTTACGCATTAATGTGTCGGTGTTTCTGTTTCCCTGTTTCTTTTAAATTTTATCGTGATATCTCCATTCTTTCTCCTAAAATCGTGATTTGAACGGACAGACATGACGGACAGGACAAAATCGGCTTAGGAGGTAATGCTAAGCAAGAATATATACTTTTCTGTATATCTCTTTTGCTTCTTTCTCTACATTTAAATAGGAGAAAAAGTTAATATCCCATGGGGTGTAGAAATTGATATTTATTATTATAAATCATTGCTGGAAACAGGTAAACTTTCAGAACGTGTAGTAAGATTTATTTTCTCATTACTCGATTGATTAACAAAATTGTTAATATTCTTCTTTGGTGAATTGGATGGTGAATGTTCAGAACATTATTATTATTATTTTCAAACCTTGAATTACAACATTTACTTAGATATTCCGTAAATTATTCATTTCAGATGGAATCTGCCTTAGAAATGGTGCTGATACAACTTTCAGAGAAGGCAAAATTGATCCTGGCCAACGGCTGTGACGACTTCATTTCTCAACTAAAGTCCTATATGCTAGAAAAAGCAATAAAGGATGAAGATATCTCAGTGGTACGAGCACTTTTGTATCTAGTTCATGCAAACCAATATAGTCAGTTTGAAGAAAATGCTACAATTTTGCTCTTCGAGGATTTATCGGAATACCTTCTTACCAGAAACTCGTTAAAAGTATATGTTAGTGCGTTACAGGTACATCTTAACTAGCATTTGTATAATTTTGTTTGTAAACTTATGAATACATTCAATTTAGCTATTTTTACCACATCTTTGTTCAAACATTATTACAACTCAGAATCCGATAATGCAAACGAAGTTAACAGGTATAAGCATCAGGGCCGCTGTTCTTCGTTGTCTGGTGCAAAATAATTTCAGCTGCGACTATAACGCAATGTCGGATCGGGACATAATAGGGCAAACAATAAATTTTTTGTTGGAAATCTCGCAAATTAATCACGTAAATAAAGAGGCGTTCTTATACAACGTGTAAGTTGAATTTATAATATTTATATAAAGCCCTTGTAATATATATAAATGTTATTTGTGACGTTCTTACGGAGTGAGATCTCAGCATGAACTGATAGCAAGTAGCCAGAGAAAGCCCAAGGATACTAAAAAATTGTAACAACTCAGGGCTTTTTAGAGAAAGCAAGTTAACTTAAACGAACAATTAAAATTATGAATCTTTTATTAGAATAAATATATAATTCAGTGATGTTTTTAAAATAATTAAACGCATTTTGCAGAGAAATCCATAAGCAATCGTTTGAGAACGTTGTCGATATTGTGGAATTTATAGAGCTCCTTAAGGAAGTGATTACGAAGTTCCCCTACGAGCTGACTATCAAAAATTGGGATGCTATTCAAATTGGTCTCAGTTTATGGGTGCTCAGTGTTTCAAAAAGTATAGAGCAATTAAAAAATCCTCAAGTAAGTATTAAACATAATTTGTAGTGATCAGCTTATTAAAGATTCTATCGTAAGTAGGTTCATATCAGCCATATCATCCTTTCAGTACACATTTTTGCAGTAAATACTTATTTGTTACATTTACTATATCGCATATAAGAAGTAAAATTTTTTGAAAAATCCAAGTTTTCCAAGAGCGAGAAACGTTTTGAGAAAAAGGGAGTTCTACAAAAAGTACAGCATGGTCGTAATGCCCTACTTACGACCATACAGCACCAAGTATGGTCGTAAGTAGGGCATTACGACCATAATTGGTGCTGTGAGTCAGTATTAAACGGATGACAGCCAGTAATTATCGGGTCCTAATCTTTGCTTTGCAGATTCTAAAGCGCTATTAACAATTAACTTTGGAGTCGCCGACTACTGTTGGTTATCATCAGACGTGTTTTTTCTCTCGCAGCATTCTCGCGTTAATTAGCGCTTTTCTCTTTGCCATTAATTTAAATTTTTTTTTAATTTTCTCTTTTGTTTTTTGTTTTTTTTTTAAATTCATTAACTTTTTCTGACCTTTGCATTCTAAACGATGGTAGTCCGACTATTTTTTCCACCCATTGCACCTTCTCTCACATCAACATGTCCTGCTGCTCACATTCCCTACTCCCATTTATTACTTGGAAATACTGGATAATCTTCATGGTAGTGACCATTTTCCCATTAAAATCAACCTAGCTCTTTATTCTTCTCAACAACCATCAACCCATTTTCATAGATTTTAAATTGCCCGTTACGATTGGATTAATTTTGCTAATAATCGAGTTAAACCATAGTTTGCCAGCATTTTGTAACAACAAAGATTTTTCTCTCTGAAATGCAATCCGTACCGTTTTATACCTGAAACCAAAAATATCTACAAATCTGCTTGCCTTGGGTACATAGTGATTTATATATCCTCAGGAATAGTAACATACAAGCGTGGTATACTTTTAAAAATACGCATATTCCTTCTAATCTAATTAAATATAAAGAGTAAAATGCGCATTTAAAAAAAGAAGTAAAGTCTAAAGGTCTTCCTTCAAAACAAAAATCTTTCCTTGGCATTAGTAGTTCCGATCCTCCACGCTGAATCCGTATCCCTTGTGAACTAGAGCCTAGTTTATATAACTGTAAAAGCAAAACCTCTGGAGCTGACCGAATATCGTACAAAATGAAAATGTCTTTCTACATGTATTCCCCATTTCTACATTTATAAAGCTGTTTCAGCCCGTAATGCTTCTATTCTATCTATTGACTCCGAGAAGGCTTTTCTTAGATTAGGACTTAGCGTTATATTAGACTCTATTAAATCTTGAGAAATTGGTCCAATAATATTTAACTATATTAAGTCCTTTCCAATTTATCGTAAATTAAAAACTAGAAACAATAATTATTTTTCTAAAAAGTTTCCTTCCTCCTGAAGGCCTGTATATATTGTATAAAAAATTAAAACCATGAGACGTGTGGAATATTGGAAAACCTTCTACAGCAAATCCTTCCAAACTATGACATTTCCATTAATAATATTTGTATCAAACAGATTACAACCTTGAGCTTAGCAATAATATTTTCACATACAATATTATTGGGAAAATCACCTATGAAACTTAAAAAATCACTAGCTACGAGAGTAAATTTAATTTGCTATCTCTTAAGGAAAATTAACAATTGAGCTTTCTCTTGCTCAAATTAACAAAGAAATCTCTTAACCGCGGAGCTTTGCACGCTTAGAAAAGTTTTGTAAAAATGAAATATATTTCTCTGGTGATAAAATATTATTTCCTTACAATTTAAAGAGAAATATTGATTATATTGTTTATCATTCGCTTACATAGTCTTGATCTTTTTCAGAACAAAAATGTTTTGCTGCATATTTTAGATTAAATAAACTAAATATTATTTATTGCATATTTTAGATTTAATTTTTATTTGCAATGAACTTTTGCATGAAATTTACTACTTATACAAAACTTGTCAACGAAATTATTATTTTCTTTAGCTACTTATTATTTTCTTTAACGGGCGAAATTATTATTTTCTTTAGCTACTCGGAACTTAGACTTCGGCCTGGCCGAAGACAACACTTTTACTTGTTAATAAATGTCTAACTTCTGGTTATTTTTTAGAAGAGCGGAAATTTGAATTTATATCGCCGATTTTAAATCTAGCAAGAGGCATTAGGTGGAGAATTACAGGCACGTTATCAAGTTGCCTCTGATCCCCTAAGTTATGGACAAAATTGTTTTCAATAAATTCTTTTCTGAAATGAAAAGTTATATTTCGTGGGGAAAATTATGGATTCTGTGCGGGCCGTTGGCCTTTTATACCTTATTCTATTTTCGAATTATTGCATAAATGTCTTTGAATCAAATCTTCAAGTGATTTCTTCAAATCAAATCTTCGAGACGTACTTTATACAGATTTCGCCAGAGCTTTTGATTGCTTGAATAATAATATGTTATTATACAAACTAAATAAGTTGGGATTACATTCTATATTGCTTAGGTGGATCGAATCTTATTTATCTAACAGAATTTTAATGGTTAAAATTGAAACTGTGTATTCCAAAAAGATAACAATTCTCTCAGGAGTACCGCAGGGCAGTCATTTGGGACCTTTGTTATTTATTCTATTTGTTTTTTTTATGGCAGATGAAACCAAGCTCAGGGGATGCCCCCTATCCATGCACAGCATTTGTTGGTTCCGAAGGGATGACAGGTTAGGGGGAAGGGGGAAAGAGGGAGTAGTGACGGTTTACACCTCGCTTAAAGGTTTCGACGCTGTAAGTGGGCGGGAAGACATTCGCAGGGAGACTATTCCACAATCTAATGACGCGACCGAAAAACGAACTCTCACGGCTATGCGTGGTTCGTTGGAACGGAATCGCGACATAAAAGGGGTGCACCCCTCTGGAAAGCCGAGTAGTTCTGCTAAATACGTGAACCGGAGGAATCAGGTTGGCTACTTCAGAGGAACATTGACCATGAAAATAACGGTAAAATAGTGGTACACACCCTACATCACGACGACGCTCCAAGGTTTCAATAGAGCTGGATACCCTACTGTCCCCTATAAGTTTTATCGCACGACCTTGTATACGGTCCAGAAGCTCCCGACCAAATATGCGAATTGTACTCCATTTTCGGACAGATATAGGTAGTGTAGATACAACGAAGATCGGTTGGAGTGAAGTATTTCTTACACCACTTAAGAAAGCCTAAGCACTTGGGTGCTCCTTCCGACACGTCAAAAATGTGATCGTTCCAGCGAAGATCGCATTGGATTGACATGCCCAGAACATCAAGAGCCTCCGACTCATTAATATCCACACCACCCATATTTAGAGGTGGAAAATTGTCACCCGCTAAACACTTGTGTGTTAACAGGCAGCATTGAGTTTTACGCGCATTAAAATCGACCCGATTCGCTCGACCCCACTCTTGGATTTTATTGATGTCAGATTGGAGTGTGTCATTCATAATTCTGCGTTTTTCAATGATCTCCAGAATAGAAGGACGCCTGGAGAATGAATATGAATGACAAATGCTGCTGTCATCAGCAAACGAGTAGACGGGATTTGATGCCGATGACAGAAAGTCATTGATGAAAATAAGAAAAAGTGTCGGAGACAGGACCGAACCCTGCGGAACTCCAGCATTGATGGAGTGCTCTTCGGAAGCAGAACCGTCTATCACAACCCGAATAGAACGGCAGCTGAGGAAACTCGATATCCATCGAGTGAATGTATTACCGACACCAGAAGCAGCCAGTTTAGACACGAGTGATTTATGCCACACTCAGTCGTATTTTGAAATGATAAAATAGCTTCAGATTTTAAGCATTGTCAATGCCTAATTTATGCTGTTGGTGTAAAATTATTTATGGCTGTAAAAATTGCAATTACTGTCTAAAATTTCAAAGAGATTCCATTTCTTTGTTTTAGGAAAGAGTTATATTACTTTGGTTAACGAAATACGGTTAAATGTAAGATTATGACCCGATTATGAATTTGATGTCGGAAAATCATTCCAAAGAGTTAAGGTTGGCAAGGCGTTGGCGTTTACACTGATTCAAATATTTTTAATGCCCGTAGAGACTTTATTATTTCCAAAACTAATTCTCAATTAGGTTCCTTGAAACGTAACTCTACTGGTTTTCTGTATCCAGTTACGTTCAAGACTATATTTATAAGTTTGGTTGAATATTGCTGTGTAGTTTGGTGCCCTGGGAATAATTGTAATATAAGCTGCATTGAGAATATTCAAAACAAAAAAGTTCTGGGCTTAAAATCTTAGACTACACCGGGCTTAAAATCTTAGACACGAAGCTCATGGTATTATGCTTGTAAAAGATTTTATAGATTCAAGGATTAATTCTCTTCGATTGCTTAGTCTAATTCGCTGTTTGTTTAAAGTCGAGTTTCATAAAACCACTTATGGACGTAATGAACCTCTTACGAGATGTTATGTTTTGTCGTTATGTAATTTAGCGGTAAGTCACTGATTTCTGCGTTAATAGCGAACGTTTTAAAAAGTATGTTTTCGCATTTTTATACCCTACACCCGAAGGGAGTACATTCATCTTGTTCTTCCGTTTGTAACGCAGAGAAGGAGACGAGATAGATATAGAAAAAATATATATATATTCTTGCTCAGCGTCATCTCCTGAATCGATTTAGCCCGGTCCGTCCGTCTGTCTGTCTGTTGAAATCACGGTTATGGGAGAACGAAAAGAGATATCGCAAACAAATATTCTTTGTTATGCAGGGCAGTTTGGGATTGAAAATGGGCGAGATCGGTTAACAACCACGCCTACTTTACATACGAAATGTAAAGGCACCTCGTTTTAAAAAAATGTTATAATCTGACTATCTTATAAATCGTGCGAGATAGTGAGGTATAATTTAGTTCCGGAACATATAGCGCCATTAGTAACATTTTTGCAAAAAATGGGCGTGACACGCCCACTCATACAAAAGTTGTCAATATCTTGTAAACGGTAAAGGATATTAACACGTAATTTTATCAAGAGGTATCCACAGGTATTACCAATTTGGATACCTAAAATAGGCGTGCTCTGCCCACTTATACAAACGTTGTCAATATCCAATAAACATTCCAAAATATTAATAGGTGATTCTATCCAGCAATATCTGGAGACATTACAAAAATATTTGCCAAAAATACTCGTGGTCCTTATAGAAAAGTTGTTAAGTGGCGAAATTACAATTTTTTAGTAACTCGGGTGTAGACTTCGGCCAGGCCGAAGACAACACTTAAGCGAGCAAGGCACTTTTGTCCTTCAACATATCACACATCAAAGTAAGCATTCGTAATGCTTTTACTACAGCGAAAGAGCTAAACATCAAACAAGAACATATCATTCACCTCTTTACTATCACGTCTGTTACTCCGCTTGTGATATCAATCTCAGCAAATTTAAAAAAAGTGAAACTGTAAATGAGATTTTCATGAAATATTTTTATGATCGCAAGGAAGTGTTTGGCACTGCCAACTGGCATTTCTTTTACACAGATGTATCCAAAATTGATAATACATCTAGATCTTACTCAGTCATCAGTAACGGACAGTGTCTTTTTGTGAAAACACTTGTACCATTTTCGGCAATTTTCACTGTTGAAACTAGTGGATGTACCAGACTTGTCTTCTTGTCCAGTGTAGTGGCAAGAAAGCTGTAATTTTCACCGACAGTTTATCCGTTTTGTCATTTTAAAAAAATCAGGTAACTCATCTTAAAAAATAACTCCCTCGCTGGCGAGGCAACAGTATCTGTTTGTCGCGCACCTTTATGCAGGATTCTATATTGGAAAAGTCCGACTTTCACCAACACATCTGTTCCTTATTAGCTTCGAAAAGGAAAAACTTCTGGATACAGCAGTTTATCCTCTTGATGCTGACAAACATAAAAAAGAAATCTTTTCGAGACTACGGTCAGGTCACTAATACGTATAATTTTAGAGAGCGCATATGTAGAGAATATCCAAGGTTGTAACTCGCTAGCTTTGGAGCAAGATTTTGAGGCAATTGTCTTGGCAATGCAAATACTACAAAATCGGTCAACATTTTAAGAGAACTTCACTGAACTCTAACATTTTTAAAGAGGTGACTAAAATGTTGATTGGCTTTATAGCAGGTATCCAGGATAAAAATCTTACTCCAAGAGTACCGAGTGTGCCTATTAGTTATAACTTTGGATACGTTCTACATAAACACCAAGTTTGGGTAAAACCGATCTTGCGGTTTAGGAGGAAGTGTGGTGCAAATCCACATAACTTGTAACCATATCATAATAATGCAAATATAATTGTAATCTTCGTTGTATAGAACTATTTCAGAACTGCTTCATATTATATGTAAGAATTAGAAAATTAATTAAATTCCTCAATGGACTTCAATATATTAAAAGTTATTTCTGTACACACTTCTAGGTAGCCCTTGTAACGGCAAAGGTGTTTGAACTCTACGCTACGCTTACCAATTTCATTAGTAACGAAAAACAGAAAAGTTCTACTGAGTTCTTGACAAATATATTCGACGAATGGGAGAGTTTGTTCGCTCGCGACGTTAACTTAGTCTTGTTCAAGACATATTACAATCTCGTTGAACATCAAGGTGTGTGGTGCTTATGCGTACAAAGAATTGAAAATTAAAACCGTCAGCTATATTTATTATTTTTCCTTTTACACGAGATCATCCGCTGAATATTTTTTTTACTTTCAGGGTTAGTTTTTAAATATTCTACTTGCTATGAAATGCTTCTACAGGTTATTACTCCAGCCATGGATCATATAAATTACGAAGTCGTATATAAAGTATTCAAAGTAATAATGCTTCGAATTTACTTACTCCCTCTGCCTTTTTATAGTTTCATAAAACTTCTAAGCAAATAAGCATCGAAAATGTTTTAACCTTCTTGCTGAAAAACTTATCTAATAAAGTTCATTGCATAAGGACAATGTCCTTAAAAATTCTTAAAAAAATGGCGCAATACTATATAGCAACGGATTTTGCAGCATATGAGAACAAAATTGAGAGTATTAATTTCAACTCAGACGCAGGTGACTGGCACTTTCTTAAAATAATGGAGGAGTATATTGAACGTTATGGAACCCCTGTGTACAAATATTTGCCCGAATTCAGGTGAGTAAGTATTTTATTCTTGCGCAGTAGTATTGTAAAGTACTTCCTCTTTATAAGCTTCAAACTGAGCGAAATTGCTGAGCTGAAATCTGTCGACCAAGACGAATGCCTGCCTTATCTGTTCTTGTGGGACTGCATTATCTACGTTTGCGCTAATTCGCCCATAACGCTGAGATCCTTATATACGAATTGGTTGCATGAAAAACTATACGAGGAGGTAATTCAATATAAATAGATGTAACTAGAAAACTACCATTTACTACTGTTTAATAATGCTTTTAGAACTTTCTGCACTTTCTTTTTCGTGCCATGCCAACAGAGATTTTAAAAAATTATGACTCCAAATTGTTTTCCTCAGAAGCTTTCAAGGGATTAACATGGAGGCAAATTCAAGGTATACCTAATATTTTATTATGAATTTTGCTAAGGTATTATGGTATTTATTAAGGTATTATCTGTTTGCTGGTCTGCAATTCCAAATTCTTCTTCATGCTCTTCACCGAAAGTAGTCCAATCACTGTCTGCTCCGACACATTCCTCTTCATATGACTCTGGATACGAAATAAAATCGTGAATTGGAAGAAAAGATTCTTGTATTCCTTTTTCATCATCCCTGATCAGTTGGGGTGCTGGGGGAATGTGTATGTTCAAATTCGATATAAACTTGTTGATCCAAACAGTCAGGTTATTTGCAAGTATATGTTGATATTCCCTTAAGTTGCTTGTCGTATAGAATTCCTTATCTGTAACATTATATATTTTATTTAATTAGAAGAAAATTTAGCTTGCCTGATCGTAGCAAATATAGATATGGGACTAATATATACGTATAATGTATACATATATATATATACAGATATATGTTCTTGCAAAATTCTTAGGATAAAAGTTTTTATTACTTAATAATTATTACATTGGTTCTGCTTTTATAAGTCATTATCTATAAACTAAATCTTTTTGGGTGTTTTTACATTGAAATGATAATCTAGACTTTCGCGAAATAAAAACGTCATAGAATTTATGCAGATGTTTTTGAAAACCCTTATTAATCAAAATTACATTATTTCCTTAACTACTTTCAAGAATCTACATAAAAATTAAAATTATCCAAAAAAAAACCTTGGAACAGGGGAAAACTATTTGTTAAAGAATATGTTACCTGTGAATTCGCGAATTTGATCCAATATAACAGCACATAATGTGGAACCTTCATCGATAAGGAATTGATCGTTCAGTAAAAAATCTTTCATCTCTTCAAATAAGACAGATATAATTTTTCTAATTTGTTTTCGTTGTTTTTTGATGATGCTTTTTTTAATTTTTTTGCACCGCCTCTTTTCCATTGTTCTAGCTACTTTTTTTAACCTATGCTCCTCTCCAATGTATTTTAAAGCCGTATCAATTGTAGTAAACTTGATTTCAGCCTTCTTCTCCAAGTGCTTCATTAAGCCTTTCCGTTGCTTTTTGGACAAAATATTGGAATATCCCTCCAAGGTTCCTTTTACACGCTTGATATCTGGTTTTGCGAGCTCCTCGATGCGCGATGTGCAGTTGGACAAAACTACTTTCTTCTGATAGTAATGAGGGTACCTGCGTGGCGCTGCGAAATTTTCACGCGGCTGAGCCAAATAGCAAATGTGTTCCGCTTTGGTCAGAACATCTCTGTCGATAACAATGTTTCCAGAGTGCTTACAGAGGTAGTTGGGTTGGTACTTCGGACAGACACAGATGAATTTGTACAGGAATTTATCTGGCTTCTTTTCTGGTTGTTTATACAGCGGGTGAATACTGCTGCACTTTATCATTCTGTTATCTATGAGTTGCTTGGCTGACTCTAATTCCTGAACTACAGATGATTCGGGTTCCTCTTTCGGTGGAATTTCCATTACACTTGGGATTTTGTCGAAGGTTGAAGCCATTTTTCTATATTTTCCTTAAAATTGAAATCGATGTATTTACAATTTTTATTTTTCCTATAATGACAATTTATGTATCATAAAATGATGGAAATTTCAGATCCAACTTTACCTGTAGAAAAGTATGTCTGCCACTTATACACTGAAGTGCTTAGAAAATTGCCTGCTGTAGTGCGAAGGTGGTGGAACGTATGCCATTCCAGACAGAAGACCTATGTTGATAAGCTGACTACCAACTTTGTTTCGCCCATCATATGCAACGAGGAACTCAAAGCTTTAAGCAATAAAAGGGACAAACATGATAATATGCAGGTGTGTTGAAGAGAAGAAAGAAAGCAAAGCTGTGAAGTAGTAATTATTTTTAAACTCTGCACAAGAAATTTAGAGAAATTATCTATATATATAAGTACAATATATCTTTATGTGAATAGGAGGTAGAACTAATAGAAAGAAACGAAGAATTTATATATATTCTTGACAAGTCACCCCCAGAATAATTTCCAGCCGTCCGTTATTTCACCAATATATTTTGCGTTCTCAAGATATCGTGTAAACGGATGGACGGACAGGTGGAAATCTAACCAATCACGATATCTAACCAAATTTTATAACAATACACGCCGTATATAATAAAATTGTGCATTTTGAAACATCACAATAAGTCGTTAAATTGAGGTGCAGCTACCAAATTTTGGTAGTCAGGTCAGAGCGCATATGTAGAGTATCCAAGGTTGTAACTCGTTAGTCCTGGAGCAGGATATTGAGGTGTCTCGGCAGAGCGATTGGTGTGGAGCCAGTCAACATTAAAGGGGTACTGCTTGGTTCAAATGCTGACTGACCTCCCAGCAGTCAGTCGTTCTACCAAAATGAGGTACCGAAAATCTCTTCTTGATTAACGAATGTGCCTATTCGTTATAAATTCGTAAACTCTCTACGTATACACTCTCGGGTTACGCGGCACACAGTTTAAAATATTGTATTGAAAATGACCTGGGCAATCGACCTAAGAACACGCCCACTTTTTATTATATAAAGGCATTGCGTGTATTACCGTATTATAAAAAGCCATCCTAATGAGCTTCAGTTCCCATATTTTTAAATAGGCATCGTTCATAATTTTAAAGCGTAATAAAAAGTGGTCGGTTCACTTTTATTTAAATATTATGTAACGAAAATTGTGCAAGGCTCATTGAAGATGTTTTATTGAGCTGGTTACCAAATTTGGTATATATCGTGTGTTAGGCGAGACATTTTACCGATGAAGGCCATTAACCAAAAGTCTCGTCCTTCTTTTTGTAACAAATTGCTGTACAAAGATAAAGTAAAAACTTCTGTACTAAATAGCTCTTAAGTACACTAACTCTTGTATTTCTATTGCAAAATCTTAAGTATGCGGAAGGTACGTGTGACTAAGAAATTCAAAGTACCGGGTTGACTTACGTATGTCAATGACTTCTGGAAAACATCTAATGACGCGTAGCTCAGTAGCCTTGATATCTGTCATATCTTCAAAAATTACTTGGCCTTCTTTTAATTAAAGGAGATTAATAAATCCTCTCTACCTTTTCCGGCCTTTCTTGTAATAAGGGCTCATCGCCTCACCGGAAAACATGCGACTGATTAGGTGAGGAGGGCTTACCCCCTCTTTTCTTCTTTTCTTTATGAATCCGCATTGGTAACCAACTGAGGGTTTTACATCCTGAGCACTGTCAGTGTCTCACTGACCTTAAGGGTCTTAATATTAAGCATTTCAAGAATTTTGTCATATGGCATATTTTAGCTTGCTGTTGTCATATTAGGAAGCATGTAAAATACTTTAACAGCACTTATAGTACTTACAGTAACTTAACAGTAATATAGGAGTTCAGTGCTGTAGACTCAGTTCTTGTATACTGTAGACTCAGCTTGTAATTCTATTCTGAAGTATCATGGACTTCATACTCAAGTATCATAAATTTGTAAAACAAATTCAGGCACTCGTAGTATGCCTAAAATTTTAGAGCATTTAACTTATCGGATGATACGTAACTACTTTAGCATCTAAGCTTATAAGTATAAGTAACTTGTAATAAACCTACAATGATTATAAACCTAAGTAATTTTATGGTTTGTCGTTCCGAAGGTTACTGTACATACTTCTACACGTGAAGTGTTGGCTGTTTATTTCATTGATGAAGCGCGGATGGAACTTATAATAAAATTAACTCAAAATTATCCTCTGGGCTCTGTCAAGGTAGAAATTGGGAAGCAAATTGGAGGACGATTGTCGTCGCGAAATACTGGCATGCAACTTACGATATTTCTGACACATCAGGTGCTTTACACTTACATAGATGTTTCGTAGGTTTTACAATGGTTAGTTTTACCTATTTTAGAACGGATCCATTTTGGACGGCTTAGCTTTGTGGAAGAAAAACTTGGATAAAAAATTCGAGGGAGTAGAGGAATGTTACGTTTGCTATACTGTGATTCATCAGGATACTTGCCAACTGCCAAAACTGACGTGTAAGACTTGCAAGAAAAAGTTCCACGGCCCTTGCCTGGTAAGATTTAATGAATTTTCTTTAAACCTGTTTTCTCTTTCATTCCTGCCACTCCTATAATTTTCAGTACAAATGGTTCACAACTAGCAGCAAATCAACGTGTCCAATTTGTAGAAACGTGTTCTAGAAACATATCCACAAGTTAAAAAAGCTTTACTAACTTTATTTCTGGGAGTTTAAAAGCCGGCTAACATCACACCTCCTGATCATCGTTCAAATCCAGTGTGGTAGCAAAAAATTGGTTAAAGAAACTTGGAGCAAGCATATTGTATTGAGTTTTATATATTTATCTAATTTTAATAAAACTAAAATATAAACAATATTTGGTAATTTGATGATTCCATTAAATATGCTAATATATTAAAACGAGGTAACAAAAACAAATGCATTTTGCTATCCAATACAAATACAAATTTACAATATACAAAGTTTATATGGAAACTATTAATATCAGACAAATTTCAAGCAGTATTGCACTGTACAAATTGTTCGGCATATTAATACAATGAAGTGGTAATCTTAAAAATAATATCAAACTTGGTTACGTGATATATATAATATATACATATTATATGAAATACGTTATTCAGATGTTGCTCCTAAATACTTATTTTTATGTAACCATTAGCTATATAGCAAACTACTTCTGCGACGGAAAAGGCACCAGATTTTATGATATTAAACAAAGCTTCCTTAGATCGTTGTCAGCATCATCAGTGGCAAATGACATTTCTTCAAATGACGTTTTCCCTTCAATATTTGGCATGTACGGCTCGTAGTCTAAACCTCTTCGTTCGTAGAATAACAAATATGCAGAGCTAGGGTCGATATTGGGCTGATTAGGTATTTCCCGGCATGAGCTATCATTGTAGCAATACCATGTTTTGCTTGAATTAGCAGCATACGAAATATAATGACCACCATTTAGCATTCCGGAATGTGACTGCAAGACGTGAAGAAAGCGGATCTCAAAAATCAATTTAAAATTATGAATACAGAAGAAATACAAATAAAAGCGTATCTATTTCTCAGTTTCGAAATAAACTGCAATTATTATTTTAAAATTACAACTACAAATAGTTCGAAAAATTAAAATAATAATAATATGAAATAATTAATTTACATGAATTTTTGATTACTTAAAGTTGTTTTCACTTATTGCTTTTTTATAATTTTTCGAAAATCGTTTAATTTGTAATTTTGATACATTAAAAAGTTACAAAAATTAAAGAATTCACCTAGCACTGTAATTAAAATAAATAAGTTTATTACTTTCAAATTTAAGCCGTTTCTAGTATATTTTTTTATAAAAATATTTTAAAGTACTTACGACAACAGCATATAACTTGTACTTGGGGTTTAAATAATCATTCGGATTCTTTAACTTATGCTGATGGAAATCCTGAAAGCTTAAATCGACTGCAGGTGTTTTAGTTAAACTGGGCGAATCGAGTCGTCTCCTGGTTTTCACCTTGTCGTTTTCTTCATCACATGTAGTTGCGCAAATTGTTGAACTCTCACAGTCACCGCTAGAGAGACTACTTAGTGCATTAGACGGGTTAATTGTTTCTGAAATGCTCAACAGCTTGTCAATTCGAGGTTCCTCAGCATCTAGTTTTCCATCCGTAGCATGTGCTTCGTGGGCAACTTGTGGTTTTTCATTCAATTGTGCAATAGATTTTAACTGCTGCTTGCACTTACCGCTCATTTTGAACGAATTCTGCATGACTAGTTCCCTGTGGCGGAGAATAGTCGCCTGTGGAACGGATGCTAGATAGGGCGTTGGATCAAAGTCGTCAAATGGAAAATGCACGACTTTCTGTGACTTCACCCACTTTCCATTAACATAGTTGAAACGCTTCAAATGAAATATCTGGAATGCAGACCAATTGACAACAAACAAAACTGAAATGCACTGTTTAGCGATTTCAATGCAACGTGCTGACGGCAACTGTGTTGGGCGTAGTACGTACCAATATCGGTGGTAGTTTCCATATCTGCAATTTTTTTGTAGCTGGCTTGTTCCCCCTACAATTGCTGCAGTGATACCACTGTTCCAGCTCTTCTTCTGAAGTAAACGCTTGGAGGCAGTGATCTAGATCAATTGGCTCTGTTTGCTTCCTGCGGCATATTTCTACGGTCGTGTGTTCAATCCAAAGCTGCAGTTTAAGATGAGCTTTAATTTTAATGCTTTAAGGCCAATATATTTATATACACATACGCTGTTTATACGACACCTTAAAACGTATAACTCAAATTGCATTGACAAAATACCCTTTTTTAAATGCTAATTTATATTTATTATATAATTTAAATTTTTAGTTGGCGTTGAAAGTAGGCGCAAAATTTTGTCAATTAGTTGTCAAATGGATTAAAATTTATGTAATCTATTTTTTTATATAGAATATAAATACATTTTGCAAAATATTTATTTTATAAGTAGAAAAAATGGTAAAGTGGTTTTGCCAATTTCACTAGTAATACTAATTTAATAATACGAAGATTCGAAATTTCGTATCAAATGAAAAATAGGATAGATAAATCGATTGGTAAATAAATATGCAATAATATTAATTTGATCACAAGCTACTGATTTTTTACAGAATCTGCCTATTTTGGAACAATTGTACGTCGTATAAACGAGGTAATGTATACAATCGAAAAAATTTTCTTTATAAAACAACTCTTTCGTTACATAATACAACCATGTCATCTGCAATATATCTTTCTCAATATATCTCAAGTTAAGAAATCAAAACAAAATTAAACTTCTTTTCAATTAAAAAATTAAACTTTCTTATTAATACGAAATGCAGTAAGTGGAATCAAAACATTTTCCCAATCCCAGTGACGAGGTCGAAGTTACATTTACAATTAAAAGCAATGTTAAAGATTAAAAGTTAATTCAAATAACTTAGAGGTAAAGAAAAATTATCGAGTTTTTAAAAATTTGTACTCCAAAAAACTTCGCAAAAACAAAAATTTGTAGGATATTAAACAGGCAGGAAAACGGATGGGATCATTGCTAAAATTCAAAGATGAAATAACGGACATTTTCATGTATGATAAATACCCTGATTCATATACGAGCATTTTTTGCTGGCGTATGTAAATAATTTCTGTTCTTTTAATTTTACTTGCATTTGCGAAAGGCAACTGATTTTTAACGATAATTTCGATTTTAGGTGAATTAGGTGTTGAATGGCGACATTTATTTCCCATCCGGTTCAGTGTAAGAATATACACTTCGAATGAGTAGATGTAAGATACTGTTTTATTACGATTCTTATTCTGGTTTACATACAATTCTTACTTAAGGTCTATGTCTAATTTGAAGAGATAAAAAAGGTTGCTTAGGACGATAAGAGGGGATGCTTCGAAGCAAAGATAAGAAGATATTACATAGTGTAGCCGTTCAGGACGTGATCTCATGTTTTCAAAAGCAAAAATAGAAAAGGTTGAGTGTGAAATGTAAATCGAATAACTTAAAATCACGCTTAAATTGCTGCAGCGTTCCTTATCTTATACTTTTAAATTTATGTTTGAACATTCAGCAACAGTAAAAAAAACATAAAAACGCGATGGTAAACACCGATAAATATAAAATGAAATTTAAATTTTTACATAATCTACCAGTCTAGGACTACTTTTTTCTTTTTTGTTTTTTATTTTAATTAAAACAGTTTTTTTTAATAAATTTTTAAAATAATTTCGAAATGTAGCCAAAATGTGAAGTTTAAATTTTTTAGGAAACAAAAAATCCAGTCTTGATATTACCCGCTGCATTTCTTTCTTACTTAGAAAGTGTTTCTTAATTCGAAGAAATTTTTAGCTCAGTAGAAGCTTTCTTAAACTCATTTTGAAATACGTCAGTGTTAAAAATATCTATTATTGTCTTCCTTACTCGTTCTAAAGTGCTCTGATACCGCAAGTGCAGGGCTGTTGGATCCCAGTCAATGGCTATAACTATATCCATGTAGCTACCACTCGGTTGCGACTGAACAGCTAAAGTTTTGAAAATACTGTACATGATTTTATGGCAATAGAAGATTGCTTATTCAACTTACTTGAGTTGTGCTGTTCGTGAAGCTCAAAGTCACTGAAGAGAAAGTCATCATTACATTGAACTTCGCACCCTCGGCAGAAGTTAGACCAAGGACAGAAGGCACAATTTAAACCATCACTCTTCACGGCCCTTAACGTAAATGGATAGTTATACCCGAGGCTGTCATCACTAAAGATAAATCAACCGATTTTTTAAACATTTTTATTAGCACGCTTTCTTTTCTGTTCGGGTACAAAATTTGCAATTGATTTTAAATCAACTTCCGGATGAGCTAGAGACTTGAAACTTTGAATACAACTTAAAACTTGATGACAATGCTATATTAGGTATAAACAAAGAATATACGATTATAATTGTATATTCTTTGGTATAAACTGGCACCTACGCCAATTTTAAGGCAGAAAATTTTGAAATGAAAATTTCGCTTTCTTCTCTGTTTGGATACAGATTTTGCAATTAATTTTATACGAATTTTCCGATGAGCTATAGAATTGAAACTTTAACCATAGCTCAAAATGGGTTAACAATACAATAATAGGTATAAACTGACCACCGACGCACTTTGGGGCAGGAAATTTCCAAATGAAAATTTGTGCCTACAAACATTCTGCATTACATTTACACACAAAGTTCCCCGAGCATTTCGGTTTTGGTATTGACCAAAACACTATTCGGTGTCATAAAATGTTTAAAATCGACTGAAACATTTCACACACACACACACAGAAGACTAAAAAGAGGAAAATTATTATTTAAAACAATTAATTTCTAAATACCACGTTAAAACAGACTAAAAAGTTTAAAATAATTTTTCGTATTTAAAAATGTATTTTTATTTAAATAATTATTTTATATCTGTTCTCAAACTCACAAAGTAAAAAGTACTAATAGTACGGTCTAAATATATTATCAAGCGATATCTGATTTCGTGGACGAAATTTCGAAACATGAGTTAGGAAGATGAAATTTGGTAAATAGTTTATTTCCAGCTCACAAAGGTGCATATAATTACGATCGGATCTTCCCTTGGAGATGCAGTGACCAACACCACTTAACTCAAGCCGCTGGAGCTAGACATACAATTTTGAAATTAAATTCTTTCTAAGCAACAGGTATTCCGAGGGAACTTTTAAATTCAGCCCCATATCCTTCAAAGTACCGGCGGAAACTCCATCTAAATTTGCACACATATCCCTATTGGAAATAAGTACAACTTTAGCATTATGCGAAATTCCGGTCCAATGCTTTGGAAGAGGTGAAAAGTAGTAACTAAAGTTAGAGACACAACAGGCACAAAAATTGGTGCTCGGATCCAAAACCGAAAATGAGCAAACCCGTTTTTAGCATTTTGTCTGATTTCAACTACGACGACAAACAAAATCAACCGCTATCATTAAAAGCTCACCAAAAGCCGCTCAAGTTAAATATATAAAATTTAACTTCAGTGTTTAACAGACTATAGCAACTTGCAATTACTTACCAGTCTGCAGCGTGGTTTGATTGATCCTTTGTTGCTGGCAATGGACTTAATAAGCGGCTAACCTGAAGCCAAATGGCGCAGTATAAATCCTTTTGTGTACCTTCTTTACAGCTAGGAATCAGTAAGGGAACACCAAACAAACTTGGCCTCGTCTTATGGCAGGACAGGTAGTATGTGTCTTGTCGGGTAATCTTTCTATGAACTGCTACCAAGTACTTTCCTGCTCTACAACACTCTGGCATCGTGCGTACGGAGGTTAAGTTATTTGGTTTGGCAGTTCCACTATTTTCTGAATAACCGCTTTCTGGGTCGTGATCATAAAACTGAACTTTTTCTGTTGTATCTTTGGTGTATTTGTCGTAAGCTTTCTGGTCTTGTGGAAAATTACAAGAAAGTGTGTTGAAATCTCTCTCGCCTTCTCCGCTAGCGGACTTGGTTTGATGTAATATGACCCTCTCGCCTTCCGCGGAGTTTTCATCGGAAATATATAAGAAATTACTACAGTTTTTATTCACTGTATGAAATGACTTAGGTGTGGAGACTCCCTTCCCGAAACCGTTTGCAAACGTGTTCTCGGGGCTTGTACTAATTTCTGCGGCTTGCTAAGGTTTAAAATTGATTACTGGTAAAATATAAAAAGCTAAGTATATAATGCTAAAATATCTACAACGAGTTGGTGTTTAAATAAAAGCTACAAACTGTGCACCATGTAAGTTCTTTAAAAAAGAGGTTCTTTATTGCTTAAATTTAATAAATAACAAACGGTGAGGAGGCGAGGAACTACTTTTAGTGTTTGTGGAGAGCCATATTAGGTATCGTATTTATTGTTTTTTTAGGAATAAATCACAAAGTTTACTCGTGGTAGATGTTAGATTAAGCGTTAGATCAATTATTTCCAATTACCAATAAATTTATACATTTCTTATTGTGTATTTACAGATATGCGGGGTTGAGGAAAAATTTTACAAGCTATATATAATATGATAACTTGAAAATGTGATAAGATATTGTAATGAAATTCGCTAGATAGAATCACAAATTTTAAAATTACAGACAAACACAAAGTTAAAACTGCCGGGATTTACCACGCCCACTCTTCGTATAAGATATAACATCCTGTTAAAATGTCACGAAAATTTTAAGACATAGTAAAACTTATACGATATAATCGTGATTATAGAAAACTGAATAAGACATCTCAAGCTAAGAAATAACATTATGTAAAAAATGGGCGGAATCAGAAACTCTCAAGATTTCAAAGAGATAAAAACATCAAATTTGGTAGCTAGGCGTCTCATGTGTATGTTGTAAACATCACGCTGAATATAAGCGCATCAGAATTACGGACTCGTAAATTTTTTATTATAAAAACATGCGTATTATAGCATTATAGAAAGCCTATAAACTGAGTTATAGTTACCAAAGTTGGTAGTAAAACATAGTATACAAGGACAAGGCATTTTATCAAAATGAGCGGAATTGGATACAGGACACGTCTACTTTTATATGACTTTTTTTTGACCAAACCAAATTAGTAATTACGTGACATGTACTTGTGTTCAAAATTGTGTACGGGCGCAATCAAACGAAGGACTCAACCACTGTTGTGTTATAACGAAATTGTGTGCTTTACAGCGCATTGAAACGCAATTGTATGAGCTATAATTACCAAATTATGTAATATCATATGTCAGGGGAACATATTTTATCAAAGATGGAGAATTGGACAAAGGCTTGCTCCGTAACAAATTTCAACAACGACGTACTGTTGAATCAAAATATAGGGAAAAATCTGACAGTTTGGCGTGGCATATTCGCCTAAATGGATCAAAAATGGCGCAATCAAATAAAGGTTACACCCACTTTCATATGGCATAGTTGTGCACATTCTCATAGTTGGAATATATTATAGTTGAAATATCTCATAGTTGGAATATCTCATAGTTGGAATAGACTCTAAGTTCCTTACTTGCATAGTTAAGATTTTATTGCAGAAATTAATTCGCTTCTTATGTTTTAACATTTTCTTAAAAATGATCTCAAGAGAAAGTGATATTTTCTTACAACTTTATTCTGAAATACTTTTTTTTCTGAATAAATATTTCATCCAGCGAAGCCGGCTTTTTTTTAATTACATTGGATTGTTGGGTAAGCAATATGGAAAGTATATGGTGTACTTATGGTGTAGGTACATGCATATGGTATTGATCCCAATGATTTTATGTAAGATCTTGCTTTCCTGTATTTATATAGGAAGTCTAGCAGCTTATATTTATAATAAAGATACAGAACTTTGAATGATTTATTCCTAAATTTGTATTGGTTAAAACACTAGCTACGTAGTTAAAATAAAACTTCAGACAAGTTCCTACTGGTTTAAACAAGATAAAAAATAAAAGTGTACAAGTGAAAATTACTTTGCTGTAATTATTTTCAACATTATGTCAAAACCAAATGAAATTAATGGAAAATATTCGTCAAAATGTGCAAATTTAATGTTTAGCTGTTTTCCTTGATGTCAACTGGAAAAAACGGTAATAATTACATAGCATTTGCTTTTTTAAGCATATATCAATATGCTTTAATATTATATACGTACAGCCAGATAGCATCGCATACACCAATCAAGATAATGTAAGATAGAAAATATAAATCTCTCCGGTGGAAGGTAATATAACAACCCTGATTTCAGGCTGAGGCTCAGGAAATTTGAAAAAAACAGCACTTATTTCCTTGCTAGTTCAGTCTTGGTAAGACACTTTCAGGTCTGAATCCCTGAACTTTTTCTACTGCTCTTGGAATAGCATGAGAATTACAATACAAAATGCATGTGGGAAACACATTTAAAACCTGGTGTACGTCGCTTTTAATTCATCCGCAAAGAAAAAAAGGTTATATTTTGTTCTTTCCATATCTTGAAATAGACTTATTTCACTTTTTTACTTAGAAAATTATATAACTCTGCCGTGTTGCTGAATCTACATATTAAATACACTATGTTTAAGCCATACCTTGAAGCATAACAAATTCTGGGGCATGCACAAAGTGTTTCCAAAGCACCGCCTTACCTTCGTTGTCACTCTATCATAATTATCAACGACTACATTATCATCTTGCACACTGCCTCTCAGCGATGGCGGTTGGATACTTTCTTTGTCTGCATTATCATGACTAGCATTTGTCATAAGATCTATCGGCGAAATTGCACTGCAAGAAGCTGTCATCAGAATGCCAAAATCTCTTATTAATAAGCTCAAAATCAATGAAAAACTCTTGCCTACCCGAATTTCGTTGGATATCTTCAAGACCGTTCTCAATATTTAGTCCCTTTATCGAACTGGCATGTGACTGGTCACCGCACTCTTCTGGTAACTGATACACGTACAACTCCTTGGCCGATGATGTTTTAATTTTTTGATCGTCGCACAAAACTTCACGGATTTGTGAATTCGACACTTCGCAAATAAGCATTAATTTCGGACTCAAGCCGCATAATGACGAAAGTGAATGCTTTAAAGATAAGTATTTAGACTCCGAATTAAGCCTCAAACCATACTTTGTCGGGATTGAGCCATCAAGAAGAATAACTACGATCACATATTTATTAATTGAAGTAATATTATCAAATGATGCATACCTAAAACTTCAAAGTAGACAAAGTTTTCTACAGGAAGAGGCAAACTTAGCAAACTGAACGGGTCAAATCTCACTGATTCTGTCCCACAACACAGACATCTGACTTTTGATTTAAGCTGTCCGTAAAATAGGTCGATAATAATCGATTGATTGCGAGCATTGTGTTGAGCCCAAGCTTCAGCAGCTACTTCTGTGTCTGGCCGCCCATTCGAGTCTTTCAATTCGCTGTAGTGTTTTTCAGCCACTCTGTTTAGGTCTTCGTGTAGAGCGTCCAGAAGCCATTCGAGCAGCTCTTGCGAATCATGCTGCCCACCACCACCAAACTGCGGTGCGTGTTTGTTTACGCAAAAACGCAGTTTCAGAGGAGCTACTGAACGTGTGTTTGCAGTCCAAACCTATAAATTTAATTACAGCATTAAGTAAATTTAATTTTTTAGATAAAAAACGCGTTCAAGGTGGGATGAGCTAACCATATGTAAGTGAGATGTCTAAAATATGGATTTACTTTCGTATATACTGCACAAATGCATTATTCGTATAAAGGTGCACAAATTCAACCTCACAAATGCTTGGAGGAACATATTAGCCAGTGGGAAGTACTGCAAATCTTATTATTATTATCATTATTATTATTATTATCATTATCATTATTACTATTATTATTATTATTATTATTGTTATTATTATTATTATTATTATTATTATTATTATTATTATTATTATTATTATTATTATTGTTATTATTATTATTATTATTATTATTATTATTATTATTATTATTATTATTATTATTATTATTATTATTATAATAATATATACGGACGAAGTCGTGGCTAGACGTGCATGGGCTGAAGCTAGCTACGGAGAAAACAGAAATACTCCTTCTAACAAGGCGTCATATCCCCCTCGAGATCGAGATGCAAGTTTTTGGGACACCGACCATCACACAGAGAGTAGTGAAGTATCTAGGAATGAGACTGGACTCCAAGCTGAACTACTAGGAGCAAATAAAGCACGCGATGAAGAAAGCCGGCCAAGCAACAGCCTCCCTCAGTAGATTGATGGCAAATGTAGGCGGCCCAAAACAAAGTAAGAGAAACCTCCTAATGGCAACCACGAACACAATTTTGCTACACGGTTGTGAGCTATGGGCAGACGCACTAAATGCGGAATGTCGTAGAAAGTTGCTGTCTTCAGTACAAAGGACAGCATCACTTAGGGTAACCTCAGCGTATCGGACAGTCTCCGAGGCAGCAGTATCCGTTATTAGCGGAAATATTCCTATCGATCTCCTAGCAGAAGAGCGAAAGGAACGATGGCACGCAAGTGGGATAAGTAATCAAAAAGAACTTAGAAAACAGACATATCAGAAATGGCAACACAGGTGGAATGCCGAGTATCGAGGCAGATGGACTAGAAAGCTGATTCCACAGATCGAAGCATACACGAATAGAAGCTTTGGGGAAGTGAACTATTATCTCACTCAAATGCTATCAGGGCACGGGTATTTCAGCAGATACCTCTATGTAATCGGCAAGTCGGCGGAGCCCCACTGTATTTACGGAGATGCAGACGAAGATGATGCAGAACACACCATGTTTAAGTGCACAAGATGGCATGCAGAACGTGCTAGAATCGAACAAAGCATCGGCTCCATATCACCGGAGAACATTGTGGAAAAAAAGCTAAGAAGCGAAGAAACTTGGCAAGTCATAGCTAGATATGCGGAAGAGATCCTCAGAAAGAAAAAAAGGGACCTCGAAGAAAGAGAAACAGCAAATGTCGAGTAGACATGCAACATAGGAGTAACTATTGCATATGCAATCACAAAATTGACGGACCTGGACGCAGGAGAGTAGAATAGTCCTATAGGACCTCTTGGGTCTCTACCTTGACGTAATGCAAAATCGGTTCCGGGGTAGAGAGAGATCCCAAGTGACGAGGTGGGTTTTTTAGTGGCTACACCACATACGTAACGGCGACGGTCGTTACATGATACGAAGGTATTTTTCCCAACCTCGCACGTCAAAAAAAAAAAAAAAAAAAATTATTATTATTATTATTATTATTATTATTATTATTATTATTATTATTATTATTATTATTATTATTATTATTATTATTATTATTATTATTATTATTATTATTATTATTATTATTATTATTATTATTATTATTATTATTATTATTATATTACTATTATTATTATTATTATTATCACCATCATTATTATTATTACTGTTTTCGATGAGGTGGGTTTTTTAGTGGCTACACCACAGACGTAACTACGACGGTCGTTATATGATACGAAGGTATCATCCTCATTTCTCCCATCCTCACCCATCAAAAAATTATTATTATTATTATTGTTATTTGCGTTGAGGGTGAGCAAGTTGCAGCTCTTACACTGCGACCTCTTAGGATGTATACTGTGTCACAAACCCTGGCGTGTTAGAAAAGCTGTCCTATTCTAGTTTAGCTTACGAAATTTAGAAGCTACAATTGACTGATTTCTGCCAACTCTCAATGATCCAGAATCACCTTACCAAAGACAGCCCCTCTGGTATTACGTAATGAAATGTACGGCATTCAGAGATTAGGTGCAGATTTATCTCTTCAGACTCCATACAGAACCTACATTGCATCTCTGCTGATAGATTCTTCTGACTGATTTGGATAAAGAGTACTTTAGTTTAGTAAAGTTTGTCCAATTGTTTGAGCTCAATAATGATTTGCTTTTTTAAGGTTTCCGGTTTTCCAGGTTTTAAAGAGATTTTTCTACGCTACATTATGGCTTCGGGCCAATGAAAGTTTCGGCCGACCCAAACTTAGCCAGTCTATCAGCCTCCTCATAGCCTTCATATCACCCATGTGCTGGTATCCAATGCATGGTTACCGTAATTATTGCGAGCCAGGTCCAAAGAGCATTAATCGTCTCAAGTACCAGTTTCTAATTGATTATGTAGGAATCCAAAGCTTTCAAAGCAGCCTGGCTATACGAATATACATAAAATTGTTCTTTCTAACATGTGTGCCTGCTAATAAGCTGAAATCTCAGCTTGAAATACAGATGTGTTCGTGCAGAGACTCATAGCATATCCAATGCCATTTACTGTATTGTACATACCAGAGCCTGTGTTATACATACCACCCGCTGTTTGAACTATCTGTGAACCAAACACTATCGCGAATAGAACTATGAGAGTTCTCCATATTCCAGGATTTTCGTGTTAGAATAACAACCGAGAATTTTTTCTTAGAACGATAGACTGGAATCATATCATCGAGAGGCATCGTAAACTCCCTAGACTTCACCAGTGTCCTAATAATACAATAGATAAATGGGAGTAATGACGTGAGCGCGGACGGAGGCGGATGGTGCGCCCGCCAATACTTTAGATTTGTTATTGTTCATTAAAATAAAATAAAACTATACATAACAAAAAGTTTAACTTACGCCGCTAAACATTTTTACAATAGTGTACAAAACAATAGTGAAAAAAATAGTGAATTCAATAAGCAGACAACAATTAATTCAACATCAAAACAACAAAATCTAATAATACAACAAATAAATAGATAATCAAACGGAACGCAGAGAACCATGCGAGTGACCTTTTTATGCTCTCAGCAGCAAGCTTGCCATTTCGTTTGTTTTCACCTATTCCTACTTCTTCCGGGTCCCGTTAGGTGTGCAAGCGGCTGTGAATGCATTGTGGGCTGAAGCGCGGCAAGATAAAGGTATCTTGTCGCGTTGTATTCTTGTATTTATCTTGTCGCGTTTTGCTTTGCTTGCGGCATACGTTCGGCCGCTTGTGCAGCTAACTCCTACACTTACAGTGGGCGGTGATGGAAAAATTCCGCAGTGATTCCACTAATATACGTGACTTGAGGGCGAATTTTTTCGAAGTTTATGCGCATATTTGTACCCACCAACCGCATATAATGGCACTAAGTAAGGCCCAGGTGTCTGAGACTGCAAATCCACTGGATTTTCTTATGCCGGTATCATTTACTGCCATTCTTTTTACCTCACAAAGGTCTCGCCATATATATTTGCACTGATATTGCGTACCAGTGTCAGTAACACCTTTGCACGACGGATGCCGAATTCTTGTACTTAGCTCCATGTGGATTAAGTTCAATATCCAGTCGCACATCCTGCACTTCTGCTTCGTTTATAGAAGCCCAAGTCTAGAGTCCACTTGTGACAAACTGGACAGTCTCTCTTCGATCTCTAAAATTTTGGAATCGTATCCGAGCAGTGAAATCGCTGTTGCTGATGATGTCAATGTTCATAATTCCAATTGGCTACGTCATTTGAGTCACACAACATCCGAGGGTTTGTATGTTGAGTTATTTGCTGAGCCTAATAATTTGACTCAATTAGTGAAGGAACCAACTCACTTTCCCTGCGTTGATGGGCAAAACCAAAATATTCTGGACCTTTTTCTAACTTCACATCACAGCAATTATGATGTGAATGTTCTTGCACCTCTTGGTAATTCGGACCACGCTACAATTTCTGCTACCTTCCCATATTCTAGTCTTCAATCCGCTCACCAGCCAGCTCCGAAGCAGACAGTGTGGCTTTATGAGAAGGCTAACTGGTATGCCCTGAACTATTTCTTCAGCCGTTCCAATTGGCAATTATGATTCAGGGATACAAATATAAATACCGCAGCAAAATTGGTAGAAAATATAATTTCATTTGGTATGACGTCTTTTACCCAATAAAAAATTTCCATTAAATCAAAAGACGCTTTATGATTTAATGTGATTTGCAGGCAAGCAGTCAGGTCTACAAAGGAAGTATTTAGGAATTAGTGGTTGAATAAAACTGGTGAAACTAAACTGCGGCGCAACCAGGCCAGAAATAAGTGTAATGCCACTATAAAGCACGAAAAAGTTTTCCCACTAACGAACTTTTGGTCGTTCGTGGGAAGAGAGTGAAGAACCAGACAGGCTCGTCTATTCCAACTCTCCTAAAGGATGATCAGATCTCCACTCACTCGGTTGATAAAGCAAATTTATTAGCTGAAATGTTTGCTGATAACTGCTTTCTTCCTGAGAGTAGCCAACCATTGCCCGTGGTGGATCATGAATCTCATGCTATGCCTAAGATGCATTTTCGAACGCGGGCTGTGAAAAGGGTGCTTGAAAACCTCAATGTTAATAAATCCTCGGGACCGGATGGCATTTCAGCCCACGTATTGAAAAACTGCACCTCAACACTGGCTCGCCCATTCCGAAATCTCTTTAACTTATCATATATTTCGGGAGTTTCTCCTATTTCCTGGAAAATTGCCAATGTGCAGCCAGTTCCCAAAAAAGGTGAGGCTACGAATCCTGCAAATAACCGGCCCATAGCAATCTGTTCAATGCTTTCCAAAGTTATAGAAAACATTATAAATTTTAACTTGATGAGGTATGTGGAGAGAAACCTGTTGGTCAGTGAACGCCAGTACGGTTTCCGTGCTCACCGCTCCACTGGCGATATGTTGGCGTTACTCACTGAACGGTGGAACATTTGTGTTCACCAATTCGGAGAGAGTAAGGTTGTTGCTTTAGATATTTCCAAGGCATCTGACCGGGTGTGGCATAAAGCACTCGTGTCTAAACTGGCTGCTTATGACCTCAACAAAATTCAGGAGTTGGGTCAAGCGAATCGGGTCGATTTCAATGCGCGGAAAACCCAATGCTGCTTGTTGACACACAAACGTTTAACGGATGACAATTTTCCACCTCTAAATAGGTGGTGTGGATATTAATGAGTCGGAGGCTCTTGATGTTCTGGGCATGTCAATCCAATGTGATCTGCGTTATATATATATATATATATATATATATATATATATATATATATATATATATATATATATATATATATATATATATATATATATATATATATATGTATATATATATATATATATATATATATATATATATATATATGTACGGCAGTTTGGGATTGAAAATGGACGAGATCCGTTAACAACTACGCCTACTTTACATACGGAAGGTAAAGGCACCTCGTTTTAAAAAATGTTATTTGAATATCTCATAAACCGTGCGAGATATTGAGGTATAATTTTATTCCGGAACATATAGGGCCATTACTAACACTTGTAAAAAATGGGCGCGCCACGCCCGCTCTTAAAAAAAGTTAGCAATATCTCATGAACGGTATAAAATATTGAGACGTAATTTTATCACGATGTATCCGGAAGCATTACCAATAGGCGTGCCACGCCCACTCATAAAAAGTTGTCAATATCTCGTAAAAAGTATAATATATTAACACGTATTTTTATCACGAGTTATGTACAGGTATTACCAATTTGTATACCAAAATAATTGGGCGTGGTCCGCCTACTTATACAAAAGTTGTCAATATCCCACTTATACAAAAGTTGTTAAGTGGTGAAATTATAATTTTTTTAGTTACTCGGCTATGCGGTATTTCGACTTCGGCCGGGCCGAAGACAACCCTTTTACTTGTTATTTTTTCTTTTCTCTGACTTATAATAAAAGTAATACTATATATTTTACTAGTAATGTCGTGGCTGCAATCAAGTGAATCGCAGTGTAGCATATCCTCAAAAATTGGTATGGTTCCCCCATTTTAGAGTATATAACGAATTTCTTAACCTACTACTTTTTTAAAGTTTTTTACTTTTTTAAAAATTTTCCTTCTCGGGGGTTATACCCCTATTAAATATCTTTTTAAGTTTTCTAGTGTCTTGTTTCGTCCATTTACCTTAAAATAATTTATAAAGATACAGTTGGTGTGTATTCCCAAAGTGTTCGAGCCTTTAGAGAGCTTTAACCAGAACCACACTGTTGATAAACCCCGTCCATATACATTATCTTAATTACCTCTTTCAACAGTTCGCCATAACGAGTAGCTATCTGACCTCGAGTGCCCAATTTGTTTCCTGTGTTAAGCTCAAAAATATGCATGTTCCGGTGGAAGTATTTGGCTAGAGGCTGTGTATTAAAAAGCACTTGCAGTGCGGCATTCATAAAGCAGGTATTCCCAAGGTTATGCAATCCCGTAGCGCCAGGAACGTGAACCGATTGAACTGACGAGCGCGTTAGTCGCCTATCGGAAGCCGTTGCATTTTGAGATGACACAAGGGATCCCAATTCTTCCGGCCACGTTAAATCCTTATTACGTATTTCTACTAAAAGCTGATCGTCGTCTTTTATCGAAAGTTCTTTGAGTGTCAGATGCTCTTCCTCCAAGAGTATTGCAACATTGTCTAAGGATCCGGCCGAAATATGCCACAGACGAGTATCCTCGAGTTTCAAGCGGAGTTGTTCGCATAGGAATTCAGCAATCTGTCGCATAGTTGCTAGACGACTAAATGCAGCAGTGTAGGCTAAATAACGTCTTGGAGGTCGTAACATGTTTGTCGCCGATACTGCCGCGTAGGCACCTCCAGAATTTATCGTACCATAGCCACCTTGAGCGAAAAAATGCTACTAGTAAAAGGATTACGTTCTTTAAAAGTATTAATTACCCGAATTGGTAACAGGCAGGTTGTTCGATATGTTGTGATGAAGCAAAATGCGTAAATTCAAGGGATACAACTCTAATTCTACGTCTGTTGAGTCTGGTGGTTGGACAACCTTGAGAAGTATATCTTCATTAAAAGCCTTCTCCAAATTATAGTAACTCACTTGTCTCGGCAATGGTAAATTATCACCATACCAACGATTTAAAGCTTTCCATAATGATTTCGGCACAAGTTCAAAATCACGGCTTTGCACTAAAGGCGTGTACCGTTTGAGATGCCCTCCTTCACCAGTTAAAGTTTTCACATTCTTATAGGGTGTAGTCGTAACAAGACTAGAATTATCGATCGGTCCTGGTCTGAGACTAGAGTCACGACTGCTTGAAAAACCACTGCTTGCAGAGCCTATAAGCATAACAGTTACTTAACAAGAATTGTTTTAAGGATTCATATGAACTAAGTACTGTATACATCTCATAAAAGTTGTACCATGCGAAAATATTTAAGTGTTAGAGGTACGAAACGAAAAAACGAAAATTTGACGATCCGGAATAAAATTTCAAAATTTCCAGACATGACATTTAACTTACTAAATTATGTGTTACAAAGTTTTGCACGTTAGAAGATGATTACAGGTCGTGTAGGAATTTATAGTTGATATATTAAAAAATTGTCAACTGTCAAAATAAAAAAGTGCTAAGCAATGTCTGCTGTTGCCCCCAAAAGGACTACTTTGAAAAATTTCTTAAAACTAATATTTAACTACAACTGATGACTGCGGACTATGCTGTGAACTTCGTTGTGTTATAATTAATTTCTTCAAATTCTGTTCAAACTAACATTCCATGCATATTATTTTTAAAAACAATAAACTGTAATAATCAGTTTTCGGAATTTTTCAAAATTTTTGAATTTTGTTTCTTTTGACGTTTCGCTCCGTACCCCTCCATTTAGAAGTTTGTAACTCAGGCATATTCATAAATGTGAATGTAAATAATTAATAATCTCATTATTTATGAAAATTTTAAAAAGGTTAGAAATGTATTTACAAATTTTTGTGAGGATAATTTTCATATATTTTCACAAATTATATGAATAAACCGTAAGCCTTTACCTAAGCTATATGAATCCGCAGTATGAAGAGTGTCAGCAGTATATTCCAATGAAGACGAGTTAAAACTCTCATCACACACCATAGCCTCATCCACCCCAACAACGTGGCAAACTTTTGGAATATACGATTTTTTGCAAATTTCACATGATGTCGTGTTGCTCTGGGTATACTGTACCCAAGTTATCCACCAATCTTTAGATATTAAGTACCAAAACTCTCCGACGCGATACTGGCGTTTCTCCTCTCGTAAAAGCCAACCCTTAACTATATTGTATGTTCAAAAGTCATCGCGGAAGCCTGTAGGCAGCAATAAGTCTTACCAATATCATACTCGAGGTGTCTACACTGCGGCCACAGGCCAAATACAATGTGGCAGACTTCAAACACCAAGTCCAGAAACGGCTGAACTAGTCTCATATTACTCTCCACGGTCCACATCATAAAATCTTCTGGAGTCAAGCAAATATTTTCAGAGGTAAAGTTCTAAAAATTGTAACTGGTTTATAAATGGACTAAACATATTGCTTTGATAAATACTGCAATACTTAAACTTATTGCATATATTCTTTAATTTCAGGTAAGGGTTTTTTCAACTATATTTATTTATTTCTTTATGCAATTCAGAACGATCTGAAGCTTTTTGAGAGTCAAGATTGTAGAAATTGAAATGGTCGACTACATTGCAGTAAGAAGAAAGAACTATTGAATGTGAGTTCAAGAATTTATAGCTCACAATTAAAAATATAATATGGAAGTAAATGTCAAAATTATTGATTAAATTAATAACGATGGAAGAAAGTAAATTAAAATTCAGAGTAAATTTAATTCGTTAAATAAAAACCATTTAAATCTAAGCTTAAAAAATAAATATTTAACCTACCCCAAACGACCTAAACACTGGGTTGAAGTCTTTTCAGCTTATTGACATTTCTCTGAGATGTGCCAGTGGAGCTTCCAATACGTAAAGCAATGCAGTATTGCAAGTTTTCTTTAAATATTAAATGGAAAAAAATACTTGCGGAAAAACTTAAATTTTCGACATATCATGCCACAGTGATAACAGCGTATTGTTAATAGTGGCACCTGATTTCCAATCTGCAGGAATAGAATGTTATTATGAGGTATTTTACCTCCGAAAAATAGTCGTGCCACCGAATTAGCGACAGGAAAATTCGTGCATGACCGCAGACCACCGCGGGACGAACCCACGCAATCCACTTTACAAATTTTTGTATTTAAGCAAATTTAAGTGGGTATATACGCACTGCATTGCCCTCCAATTGGGGGACGCAGACAACCCGTGATGACAGCAAAGAGTGTTGTTTCGTAGACATCCTCTACCGTATTGGACTCTTTTCTGTATTGTCTCCTAAACCCGGACTGAAACTTGAAAATTAACAAATCAAAATTTTAAAAAAAATACATATACCAAATTCAGTTATATTGAGTTCATGTAATGACTTCCTATATTAATAGGAACGTGCTCACTATACAGGGTAGACCAAAAGTTCGTTTACATTTCAAATGATGATTTAAAAGAAACTAGTTATGTGAGATAAAAACTGTTAATTTATTATTAAAGTACACAAATAGGGATTTTATTTTTTTTAAATTACATCATCCATATGTGATCCTTGACTATTTTGACACTGCTGCAAACTCGAGCGGAAATCTTCAATGGCGGCCTCAGAAGTGTTTCGCGAAATGTGTTGCATTTCCTCTCGAATATTTTCCTTTAATTCTCTAGGGACACTGGGTAGCTGTTGAAAACTTTACTTTTAAGGTATCCCCAAAGAAAGAACTCCATTGGGGATAAGTCCGGGCTACGAGGTGGCCAGTTAATGTCACCTCTTTTGGATATCACTTGTTGTCCAAAAATTCGCGAACAGCACTTAATGAGTTGTTGGAAGTGTGGCATGTTGCCCCATCTTGCTGAAACCACAATCGTTGATTAAAACCATCGAAATCCTGTAGCGCTGGTGAGAAAAAGTTCTGTAGCATGGCAATATACCGCTCTGTATTTAAATGTAAACGGACTTTTGGTCCACCCTGTATGAACTCAAACTTGTTATATGATCTCAACCAACCGAATCTGAAAAATCATCTGAGCCAAGAAATTCCAGGACCAAAATCTTTTAAATCATCATTTGAAATGTAAACGGACTTTTGGTCCACCCTGTATGAACTCAAACTTGTTATATGATCTCAACCAACCGAATCTGAAAAATCATCTGAGCCAAGAAATTCCAGGACCAAAAAATCATCGCAGCAGAGAAGCTGCGAATAATTAGGATCGAAGACTTAACTAAGATACGTCAGGGTGTAAGCAAACTATCTCCGTAAGAGCAACGATAATCCACGTAATTTCTATCGACCGTCACGCAACAGAAATGATTAAAACGCTTAATTATATTCAAAATTTAATCAATTGATATTTGAGTAAAATATTTTTACGTTTCTAAACTTTCGCTCTCCACAAACCAAAACACACATATACAAGAGATCGAAATTAATCAATAATCCACCTTCCACTTGAAAATTTAAGGTTCTAAGTTCTCTAAGGTTCCTTCTTAACCAAAGGATCACTTGGGAATCACCCAGAAATTCTAAGAAGGAGGTGCAGTGTTGGAGATGCCAGAAATGGGGTCAAATGTCCAATAATTGCAACAGACCCTTCTGTTGCGTTAAATGTGATCAAAATCATTTACCAGGGGCTTGTAAGTTTGTTTTGAATGCGAACAATTTGCCTTATTGTGTTAATTGCCAACAGTCTGGCCATCCATCAAGTTTTAGAGGTTGCCCAGTGTTCAAGAAATTCGTTGAAGGCAAAAATAATCGTAAAAAAGAATCTATTGATAGAAAAATTTTGGCTTCAGCTAATGTGCGCACTTCAATTAACAATTCTAACTTCATTTCTCCTAACAAGTCTTTTGCCAGTCTTTTTAAATATTCTGTTCCGATAAAATCCGCAAGGCCTGCTTTAATTAAGGAATTTTTAGAGATTGCAAACTCACTGTGTCAACCTGTGGAGCTTTCTTTAGAAGACAAAATTGTGTTATTTTTATCAGATTACAAATCACTGTCAAAAGTGGAAGCTAAGACATGTTGCATGTCTCTTTTACAAGAAGTTAACGATGCCCGTGATTTTCACGGTCCGTGATTTTCTTAACGTTCTTTCATTTAATGTTAGGTCACTAATTGAAGTGAGCCGAAGACTAGATTTACTACAGTTGTTAAATTTAAATAACATTGACGTTACGTTTGTTCAGGAATCTTACTTGAGGGCTAACCAAAAAGTTTACCTGGAGGATTTTACATTTCTTCGTGATAATAGTCAGCTTGGGCTTGGCATAGTTTTAAGGAAGTCTTTGAAATTTTCGAAAACTAACGGTGTTGGAATAAGTTTTCCTAATTTATTTATATCAATTGACACTCTAGTTAATAATGTCACCAAGAAATATTTATTTGGATCATTTTATATTCCATGTAACTCTCCACATTCATTAGTCTATCAATCTTAGCGCGCTTGTCTCAAAATTTTGATGGAACCATTGTTGGAGGAGACTTCAATGCAAAAAACGTTGACTGGGGTGATTCCATTAACAATACCAATGGTAATGCACTCTTCAGTTGGTTACACCACAATATTCTCAGCTTCACAAGGTTGTCGGACTCAACACCTTCTTATCCTAACGGTTCGTCCTTTCTTGACCACTTTCTAATCAGCTCAAATCTTTTAAACTCCACAAATCCAAATTTTAAAATTTCCAGTCTTCCTGCTTTTTCTGATCATTTCCCTCTTAAATTGCATATTAAATTCACGGATTTTGAGTTTCTTCTCCATTCCCCCCATTTTTTCACCTCTTTCAGAAGAACCAATTGGGATATGTTTAGAAATGATTTCGTTAATGAAATAATAAATCATTTTCCTACGTCTTGTAGAAATTTAAGTAATCACGAAATTGATGCTTTCATAACACTGTTTTCTAATTCTTTAAATTCATTGGTTACACTACATTCCAAAAGAATTGTTAGAGAAAATAAAACAATTATTATTTCTGACAATATAAAATATTTGTTCAAAATCAAGCATCGTTGGCAGAGGGATTTGAAGCGTATTTATCATTGTAATTTCAACCGTTCAAGACCAAGCTATTTACTCCTGTCTAAGCAAATTCAACTGTTGAGCATTATTATTAAAAAACAAGTAGAAATTGAACAGTCCAAAATTTTTAGCGTTAAACTGAGCAAAATTGTGCCAGGCCCAAGGGCTCATAAACAAATCTATAGTTTAATAGGAGCTAAAAAAATCATTAGCAAAAAACCTTTCAGTTAACGGCGTCGATATTGAAAATAACGATGAAAAACTGCAACATCTGCTAGCTCATATTTCCAATATTTACAAGGATTGTCCTCCTGGCAGGGACATTTCTTATATAGAAAATACTCTAACAAATAGTTTTGCCCAATCTCCACAAAGCATCCATAGTTTTAGTAATGTTTTAAATGCACTCAATGAATGCCACCTTCCTAAGTTGACTTATTTAGACGAAGTTTTTTCTTGCGCTATTAAGCTGAATAGCAAAAGGTCTTCTGGTCTAGACGACGTCTCTAATTTCTTAATTAAAAGACTTCCTATGAAAGCTTTTGAATATATTACAATTGTTTTTAATAATTGTTTAAATAATTCATATTTTCCTGATGCGTGGAAAGTCTCTAAGATTATTCCTATTCAAAAAAAGTCAAACGGCTTTGAGGTAAATAACCTGAGACCAATTTCTTTGTTGTCTAATCTAGGAAAGCTTTTTGAAATTTTATATCTTATATTCCAAATTTGCAGTTTGGTTTTAAAAAAGGTCACTCATTATTCCATGTTAGCTCCTCATCTTTTCAATATTTTAATGTACGATTTCCCACACTTTGGGCCTAATTCGACGGGTCTTTTGTATGCTGACGACTCTCTTCTGTACTCTCACCATGAGTCCCATAAGTTGGCGTTAGATCAGACTTTGCAACATCTGCAAATTGTACGACGTTTCTACGAGGAATGGGGTATTAAAGTTAATGCATCTAAAAGTGAAGCCATTTGCATCAGGAATGCTTCAGGGAAATGTAAGTAGTTTGTTGTACCTGAAAGCAAAACTTTACAATTCGCTCTGAATGGGTCTGAGATTCCTTTCAAGGATTCCATTAAATATCTTGGCATTAATTTTTACAGTCTTCTGAAATTTAACAAACATGCAAGAATTGTACTGAAAAAGGCTTACAGAAGCCTATTTCAAGTATTTTTTGGAACGGAAGCTTACCAAAGAAAACAAAACTTTTGTTGTATAAAACCTGTATTAGACCTGTTATCTTGTATGGTTTTCCTATTTGGTTTAACGTTCCAACTGTCATTAGAGAATTTGAAATTTTAGAACGCAAGGTCTTACGCCATTGTATTGGAAAGTATTTCCAATCGCCTACAAAAACGTTTCTCGATTCGTTTCGTTTATTCGGAAGCTAAAGTTTGTCCAATTGGCCTTTACGTGTCAGGTATTCTACATAGATTTATCAATAGAATTTCTTGCCATGTTAACGATTGCATTCTTGATATCTTCAACCAACAAAGAAGGTCAAATTTAAGGTATTTATCACGCATTGGCTTCACTAACGAAGCTCCCGCTAATTGTGATTTAAATGTGTCACTTTGTCACAATTTTTATAAAAATACAGTTCCTGATTCTCATAGAGGTTAGCACTCAAATGTGTCTAAAAGGTTTGTTTTTTCTTTTTTGGTTTTGTATTAATTTTTTATTATTGTTTCCTTTATTTTTCTTTTCTTAGAGCATTAAGTTAGCATTAAGATCTAATCTAGATTAGGAGATCTACATATCTCAATCCATGTCAGCTCCGGGAGCAAGAGCGTTTAATGTTCATGTTATTGTTTTCTTCAATGTTCTCTTCTTATTAATAAGTTTGATACTGCTGTACATATATGTTTTTTAGATAATACATTATAGTCTTTAATTTTTGTCCACAATTGTAATTTGAATTTTTGTAAACTTATAATATTGTTGAAAAAAAGACTCAATAAATTTCAATTCAATTCAATTCAATTGAAAATTTAACGAATAACAATAATGAATCTATTTTGTTTACTCAAGATTGTGAAACCCGCACAATTTTGGACAAGGTGTCGCGAATCATGGTTCATACATGCTGAAATCCAGTCGTCACAAAGCATTACCTTCGGTGTCAAATACATTATGCCACCCAAACGACAAGCGATTGGTCGATTTACACCTCAAGCAGGAAAAAAACATCACGTTCTTCAGAAACAGACGAGTATCGATAAGCAAGACTAGAAACCGTTCGATTACGCACTGCTCAAAACCGTACGTCTGAAAGAGATGAGCAACGGGAAGCAAGACTGAAAACCGCTCGAGTACGCACTGCTCGATCCAGACGAACACTGTACGCTGATTAAATCCTGGTGCATTCCATTATGATGCAAATTATGATTACAGTCTTCGTTCAAGTGTGGTTATTGGAAGATAAATATATTATCGCATTAAATTGATGACCACGCTAACAAAGTCGCCGGCAACAGCTAGTATTAAATATATGCTTTTATTGTTCCTAATACCACAATTAAACGTATTTAGATTGGACGCAAATTGAATACCGTATAAATTAAAACCTAGTGATAATTAAGAACTGAACTATAAACCAACATTCACAAACTACTAAGCCAATATTAGAAGACAAGAAATCTACAAACGACATCCTGTGTTAATAATTGTCATTATATATAAGCTTACGATTATGTATAATGAGCAAATAAAGCCTAGAAAGAAAATTTGTAACTAGATTAAAGTTTACTCTTGCAAACGCTTTTTTATTAAACGCTTTTTTACTTAAGCATTAATGTTATCTTCAGAGCTTCAGCATTTTCATTTCTGGCAAGACAATATCTACAAATTGCATTTTGGTAGCAAAAGTTCTAAAAAGAAACAGACACAATTAAAATTTCGAGCATTTTACGAAAATGTAATTTTTTATGTGAATTTTTTTAAAAAGTTACATCGGTTAATTTCTACTTGAACTAGGTATTATTTTGATACCGTCAACACGAACACGCTTGGTAAATTTATAGAAATTTACTTGTATATCCCAGCGATACAGAATGGATGCATATACGCTTGAACAACGCTGAGAAGTACTGAAAAATTATCCTCAAAGTAAATGAAACTGCGGACATTTTTCTGCAAAGGTACTATAAAAAACCGTTTCATATTTTTCGAGGAATATTGGTTTATTGAAGAGCACAACCATTTCGATTATTTACGAAAAACAATTTCATTTAAATGGCTGCCACGGTTAACTGTGCAGCTGCTCATTCTGTCTATTCCGCGAACAACCCGATCGATATTCTCTTTAAGATCCTAAATCGTTTGTGACTATCAGCATAAGATCTGATCTTAACGGCACCATGCGAGAAAAACTGATGGCCCACCCATCAAATAAATTATTATCAAATCAATTAGTATTAGTCACTCATAAAACTTGTACGCGCATATATTGCCTAAGGAACACCTAGGAGCTCATCACAGGCTCTGTAATTCCCATTTAATAGACAAACATCACCAACCAGAACATTCAGAGATTCCCTGAATTTTTACTAAAAGCATTGAAATATTTTAATCTCACAAACAATGCAAACGAAGACATTATTTTCACTCGCACTCTCATTTTGCGTTTTTAAATATTGCTAAGGCCACTAGCTCAAAGAGCACAAATGCAATGCACCCAGCTGCCAGCATAACCACACGCCAACGTGATTCACAAATCGACGATCTACTTGCTTCCTAGTTTGATTTAACTTGTTATTGTAATTCAATCAAGGAAGTCTGTAAGTGGAGACTTTCCCAACAATTAGCACATGAACACGGAATATTCAGCATTCCCGACCAGTGCGCTATACGTTGTGGACGAGATGTTCTTAGCAGGTAAGCTGATTTTCCGTGATTCAGATGTGTGATGAGTGATTACATTTGTAGCAAAAGTTATTCATTTAGTTTTTGAAATATTTTCTTATTCTTTTTTTTTTTTTTTTTTTTTTTTTTGTTACTTTCTTCAGATATTCTAATGAAATATCGCGGAGAAAATTTTAACTGCGCTTCAATATAGTAATTAACTGATTGCTGCAATAATCAACCACCATCAGAGGGAAGAGAAAAAAAATTACTGAAGCTTAAATAAGCGAGATTAATTTCAAATGAAATTTAATGAATTCCTTTTAAACAGCCCTCAGCAACGGATATATAGTTTTTTAAGTCTCAATTTAATAATTCGAATTTCCTAAACTTGGGAAGGAAGTATATGTTGGAGAAAATCACAGAAGCTAAAATTTATTATTTTCCTAAAGTCCTTAATGGTAAGCAACACAGTGAAACTTGCTGGGAAATTAAATCTTGTATTCATTAAATCTCTAGATTTTTTAAAATTTTTGTAATTTTCAGATATCCCAGTCGAGGACTAATATTTATAGTAATATTCTTCAAGACTTACTTGTTCTGATTCAATTCCTTTCTGGCTATACTTCAATGTCGAAAACTTCCGCAAATCAATTATCACCTCTTCCTTCCTTAAATTATTATAAGCCACTGAATGTTTACTTTCTTTTGCAACGAAAAGCAGAATGTTAAGCAACTGTCTGGTTTCGTCGTGACTCAGCACACCATCGCGATCAATATCGAATATTTTAAAGCAAACTGAAGTTTGAATTGATTACTACAAAGCGAAAAAAGGAAAACCCTCACTTACAACGAGTTCTCTCGACGATAGGACCTCTGCATGCCGCGCTCACACCGCAACAAAGTTCTTTGAAATCGATGTGACCGTCGCGATTTTCATCGAACGCGTTGAATAGACCTATTAGAGCGTTTTTTGGTATAGGTGGACTGACTAATGGCCCGAGTAACTGGAAGTCTATTTGGCCTGTAGGTGATGAATTTTTTAGACGCCAAAATTGTTTTTCCAAATCTCCAATATCCTGAAATTCACGTCTTAAATGTATAAATCCCGAGAGTCATTAAATATACCTTCTCTTCCAAATGCGTCACACCAGCCAAGCTCTGATAGAATGTTGGCGTCTCCAGTTCTGAAGTTAAAGTTATGCATGCATCGACAAGAAGCCATTTCGCCAAAATCATCGACCTCGAGTTTTCCCTTATCCAGTCACGAAACTGATCAAAGCTGACACGGTTACTCTGAGAAAACAAGGCCACATCTTCGTGGGGCGACATACAAGCAGCATTTGTAAAATCCGTCTTACTAATATGTGTACCAGTATCATTGCAATAAAGGCTCCATAAGAATCTGAAATACTTTCACGATATTAATACCAGGTAATGGATTTTTCATACTCCATCCCAGGGGGTTCGGGGGAGTAATTTACTCTGATAACATAAATTTTATAAAATGGCTTTTTACAGATTTTTTAAACAGAACACAATCAATGAATAAAGACTTTTAAACTTTCCAGTTGTATTACAAAGATTCTTGTAATCTTTTGTAAGTAATCACGATTTTCTCGTTCACTAATCAATCTAACAAGCAGTAACCACGACAAAATATTATGATATTAATCATAATGATAAAACATATTTAGAACTCCAAAGAAATTTGTATAGCGGCTTAGGCTGTGTATTCATCGTTGGATTAGAATAAAATTTTTATATATCGATTAACCTGCGGTCTAATTAAATGTTAAGAAGTTATATATATTTGGAAAGCCAAAAGAAATTAATAATTAGTTTTAACTTCAGGGTTTTTTTAAAGTTATTATAACCCGTTTTCAAATATGGTACTTTTGCATTTTAATTATACCCTGCACCCTAAGGGAGGTGGTATATTAATTTTGTTCCTCCGTTTGTAACGCAGAGGAGACGAGATAGATATAGAAAAGTATATATAGCCTTGCTCAGCGTCACTCCCTGAATCGACTTAGCTCTGCCCGTCCGTCTGTCTGTTTGTTGAAATCACGATTACAGGAGAACGAAGAGATATTGCGATGAAATTTCGCACGCGTATTTTATATACAATATTATGGGCTATATTGTTACGTAGGGTAGCATGTGATTGAAAGTGGGCGAAATCGGTTACCAACCACGCCTACTTTGCATACGGAATGTAAAGGCACCTCGTTCTTAAGCACCGTGTGAAATATTGAGCCATAATTCTATTCCGGGACACAGTGCATTACGAAAATTTTTGCAACAAAAAATGGGCGTGGTCCGCCCACTTATACAAAAGTTGACAATATCTCATGAAAGGGTGCAAAATATTAATACGTGATTTTATCCTGGAGTATCTCGAAACATTGACTACATACCCTACACCCGAATAGCTAAAATAATAAGTTCGCCAGTTGACAACTTTTGTATAAGTAGGCGGACCAGGCCCATTTTTTGAAAGCACAATGTCCCTACATACTCCAGGATATAAATCACGTCGTAATATTTTGCACCGTTCATGAGATATTACCAATTTTTGATGAGATATTACCAATTTTTGATGAGGACCACGCCCATTTTTTTTGCAAAGATTTTAGTAAAGACGCAATATATTCCGGTATAGAATTATGCCTTAATATCTCACACGCCTTATGAGACATTCACCTTATAACATCTTATAGAGCGAGGTGCCCTACATAACAAAGAATATTTGTGCCAAATTTCATCGGCACAATATATCTTTTCGTTTTCCTAGTCTAGTAATACCAAGTCTAGTAATACCTATTGTGAAAACATGCCTACTTATAAGGTTCGTTGCCAGCTGTATCTTATCTGTTAAAAATATTCTAGATGGAAAAGTTAACTTATCACAATTACTTGTTTAGTACCCGTTCTTCTCTAAATAAATATCTCTCTTTTTGCAACTAGGTAGCGAATCACAGTGATTTCAGCGCTAGCCGCGCGAATTTAAAACCGATCTTTTACATTGTTACTTCATTTTAATGGTAAAAAACTTCTTCGTACAATGTATGTATATGCTTAAATTTACTTTAGTTATAATCTTTAAAACCTCCTTATTTAAATTATCAACCTAATTATTTTGTAAAAGTGTATAAAATCATCTCTAATCTGTGAGGGCGTTGACGAGTAAGTGAACTGAATTGAATAAATGAATATTCCAACAACTATGGTTAAGTTAATCTGAATTTAGAACTTAATTTGTTTTGAGCTATCCTTTAAAATTGAAGTAAGTTCCTGGTTCCGCTCCTACTACACTTACCGAATTTTTTCTTCCTCAGTACCTCTACTCAGCAGTACTAGACCACAGAGCAAGTCTCTGAAGGAAATTCCTTTCGCAGAGCCTCCACAAGCGGTAAACAAGAGCTGTGCGATGTCTGAGGGAACTCCTTCACACAGAACATCTTGATGGAATGCTTTTTGACTCAGGTATGATCGTCCAACACCAGCAGATTTTTTGAATGCATCTTTTATTCTTCGCAGTTCCGTATCTGAAACTAATATAAAACATTAAATATGTTCTGATGGGTATATTGTAAAGCTAGAAGAAATATTATAACATTCATTTGACATATCAAACTAAATAACGAACTGACACTACCATGACTTCATCCAAAACACTTATAAAATGTCCTCACTTCTAATTACATTGTCCTCAGCCGCAAGCAAGCAGATTAGAGTAACTATAGTTCAAATATACCCACTTAAGCACCTACCTCTCTTAACAGCATCATCATAGCTTATGCAAGATTGCTTGGACTCTTTGGCACCCATTTAAAACGCCGTCAGATTCTCCTACGCGAAATATTGGTTATTTAACCACTTTTGGAAGCAGTCAAGATTTTTCATATTCCTTTAACTCGACAGCTTTTCAGTTGTTAGAACATAATTTCGTGAAGTGAAATGAAAAACAAATTGTACTTCTTTCCGGGAACAAAATATTAATTGGATATTGGGTACGGTATTAATCAATAGTGAATTAGAACACTTATGTACGTATTTATACTTAAACTTTTTATTACACAGACAAAGTTGTCTTTGCTTACTGCATTCTACTATTAAATGAAGTCAACTTTTGTCAATAATTTACTACGACTCTTCCCAAGCATTAAGCGCATTCAGCCGACGGAGCTGTTCTCTTGCTTTCCGCAGAAGTAAGTACTCAGTACTGGGTATAAATGAGGTACTTGAGAACTGTCAAACTGCTTTAGAAGTTTTGTTTACAGGAGGAATGAAATACGCCCCAAAATTCCCAAAAGAAAACCGGACCCAAATGTGCAATATTACTTGAATTACGATTTATTCTCACTTCACTTCACTTCTGTTTTGAGGGTTTCTGTTTGAGAAATAGAAATCTTCTTCTTTAGGAAGTACTATTGCAAAGTGTATCTTATCTGAGGTAAAGAATCTCGGTAAACGTTATCATTTCAGAACTTTAAAAATTCAGTTAATAATTCTTGAAAGTAAAATTAGGAAAAAAAATAAATTTTTTAAATAAAAAAATTATTTTTTTCTTAACAAATTATCAGGATTAAAAGAATATTGCAACAACTATAGTGCAATTGTCGAAGTTCTTAGCGACCGACAATTTCTAGCATTATAACGAATCTCGTATTCTTAAACTATTGCTAAGTTAATTTCTTCTAGAAGCATTTGCGAGAAACAAATTATGAATTTTTTTGCCCTTTCTTTCTCAGAACACTTTTATTGAGAGGTAAATCTTCTCGAGAAATTTAAAATCTTATTTGAAGTTATGTATGTAAAATTATGTATAGCAAGCAATTATGTATCGCAAGCGCCCGGCACCAGACAACAGATTCGTACGAAAGAATAGGTCAGACCATGGCCCTGTAGATCTACAAAACCATAATCGGTTTCAGACCCCACGTTCTACCCATAACCCTCTGCACTTCCAAAAAGGTGAGAGCGATTTTGACGTCTTGTGTAGGACATGACTATTCCAGTGAAGCTTACTGTCAATAATAACACCAAGGCACTTATATTCACTGAAAATCTGAATAGTGATCAGATAAGTTGCGGCAAACTTAGCCCAACCAACCTTTTTTTTATGGCAGATGAAACCAAGCTCAGGGGATGACCCCTATCCATGCAAAGCATTTGTTGGTTCCGAAGGGATGGCAGATTAGCGGGGAGGGGGAAATAGGGAGTAGTAACGGTTTACACTTCGCTTAAAGGTTTCGACGCT
Organism: Sicus ferrugineus; assembly: GCA_922984085.1. NCBI lineage: Eukaryota > Metazoa > Arthropoda > Insecta > Diptera > Conopidae > Sicus > Sicus ferrugineus. Next base: position 28,505,816 of record OV277350.1, on the reverse strand, counting down.
GTAAGTGGGCGGGAACACATGCACAGGGAGACTATTCCACAATCTAATGACGCGATCGAAAAACGAACTCACGGTAATGCGTGGTTCGTTGGAACGGAATCGCGACATAAAAGGGGTGCACCACTCTGGAATGCCGAGTAGTTCTGCTAAATATCTGAACCGGAGGAATCAGGCCGGCTACTTCAGAAGAACATTTACCATGAAAGTGACGGTAAAATAATGTTACGCACCCTACATCACGACGACGCTCCAAGGTTTCAATAGAGCTGGATACCCTACTGTCCCCTATAAGTTTTAACGCACGACATTGGACACGGTCAAAAGCTGACGATATGCTCGCGAAGCTCCCGACCATATATGCGAATTGTACTCCATTTTCGGACGGATATAGGTGGTGTAGATACAATGAAGATCGGTTGGAGTGAAACCTCCTTCGATTTGGCGAGAGAACTGTTTTGTCTTCTTGTCACTAATCTTGTGAGGATTTATAGACAGGCATTTTGCCGAGAGAAGATTGTATTTGAGTACAAACTCTCTGCAGAGCAGCGTCAGCCATACACTAGAGCAATGGAGACAGAACTTCACCTTAAGGACATCCCCTGTTTTCTGTGGACATAATGTATCGACCGCATTCTTCACCCACTATAATTGTCTTATTGACGAGCATAGATCTAATCAAATTTGCTATGATAGGGTTCACACCTGACGTAAGCACGCATTGTACATGCACTGAAAAGTGGCCTTGTCGAAAGCCCACTCTATGTCAATAAAAACTGCCATTGCATAGAATCAATCTTGCAAAGAGTCCTAAATAAGGCCTAGAAGGGCCGATTCAAAAGTCTTACCGCGCTGGTAGCTATATTGCATTTCATTCAGAGCACTTTTAACAAGAGCCTCTTTCAAATGTATACTCAATGACCGTTCAAGACCGTTCATTGAAGGCATCATGCTGATGGGTCTGAAGCACTTGGGATCAAAATAGTCCTCTTTTCCAATTCTTGAAATGTAGGAGACGCTTACCTCTTTTCGTTCTCCCGTATTCGTGATTTCAACAGACAGACAAACGGACAGATGGACGGAAAAGGCATCGATTCTGGAGGTGACGCTGAGCTAGAATATATATACTATTCTATAGCTAGAATATATTTATATATATATATATATATATATATATATATATCCTGTCTCCTTTTCTGTGTTACAAACGGAAAAACAGAGTGAATATACCCTACTGCCTTCAGGTGTAGGGTATAAAAAAAAGATTGCATATTGCATATGTAATGTTTGGAACAATTCAACGACCGTGCCCTTCATCTGGTTTCTTAGTTACAAGCCTCCAAATTTTGAAATGTTGAGGCATATATATATCTTGAAGTTTATGAGATATCTGCTTGGGCATCGTTAGAAAGCTATATAAAATATATTTCTTTTAAATTATATAATATTGTCGAAAAATCTGCACTTTTTGAGAAAAATTACATTTTTTACTTAAAGTGGTATTTGTCCTTCTTTCATTATCTTCTATATAGAATGTTTAACAAACCTACACATTTATGTAAATAATTAAAAAAATCCCCTAGCTTTCTATTGATATACCTATCATCATTACTGATGCCAAATTTTAAAAGGAAATTAATGTTTATTCACGCAAATGTAAATAATAGCGTCCAAGGATACGAAAAAAATTATTTATCGATACCCATATATGTTAATTTAAATTTCAAAGGTTTTGATAAGTATGCAGGTTAATACATATGCAATTGTATTAATTGATTATACGACGAAGTAACAAAGTGTATAGTTATTATAGAAGCTGTCTGATGAGGTTGCGCTTTAAAAAGTATGCGTTCAGCACTACGTTTAGGCCGATGCTGAATGACATCATTTGTCAAACAAAATTATTGATCCCCTTCCTGAATGCAATCATTGGTGCAATAAATAGTCCTGTATTGGGGTGTTTTCTGCTAACAAATTGCACTAATAATTATTGTGTTAATCATTTCATATAAATGATAAAACTATAAGTGGCTGCGATTAGTTCCAAAGGATGTAATAGAACTGGATGTAATAGCATTGGATAGAGAGTCACTATTTTCGCCATTTTCCTGTCTTCGTTCTTTTCTCCTGCCACCGATTTCCAACAAGGATTAAATTCATCCTTCACGAAGAGAACCGGGAATAAAAGTGTTTTAGCAAGATCGAATTATAATTGAGATCCCATAACTATGGCTAAAACATATGACTATCTATTTAAACTTTTGTTGATTGGAGATTCTGGAGTTGGCAAGACGTGCATCTTGTTTCGTTTCTCTGAGGATGCCTTTAACACAACATTCATTTCTACAATTGGTAAGCTGCGCTGTTGGGCAGGAATTGCTTTTTGTATATCTGCGAATTTTGAATTTTGCTTACCAGATTTCCAGGCGTAATTTCGTCCTGAACTTACTACTGCCTAAATAACTACTACTTTTGGTAAATTAGTGCCTAAGCTATGTAGCTAGTTTTTACGACCGTTCGGTTAACTACTACCGGATTCAAACAGAGCTATAGCGTCGCATTCGTACCACAACCTCATTATTTACTTCCAGCCCTAGGCATTTAAAGGGAACGCTTAACAAATAATGCAGGGAATAATATTAACTTTCCATTATATAGAAATCCCTTCTGGAATTACTGGAAACGTTAGCCAGAACAGGACGGTCACATAGGAAATGATTCATTGTCTCCCTTGAAGAGGAGTCGTTAAAGCTGCGACTGTGATATTAAGAGATTAATACCCATCCTACGGGCATGTTCCCTCAATCACCTCTGGCCAACTTCGGTACATTTTCATTCATATTAATATTATTTTAAGTATTCACCTTTTAAAAATGTTCTGTGAGAAAAGGTAGAATGTACTGTAAAATCTTCCTACTGCGTATAGGCACAAGAAATTCTTGCAATTACAGGTAGGGAAAATTAAATTACAGGTAGGGTAACTGTCTTGAAAGAATTTAACGTTTGGTATGATTTTACGAGGACTCTTCTTGATTTTGAAAAAGCTTTGTTGCTCTTCCCACTCACTCTTCTCTCCTTCTTAGCCTCTTAGAGACAACCATCGTCCTTGAAATCGATGTATTCTACCAATTTTCGGCTGATAATCACTTGGGGCTGACAATTTGAAAAAGCAACACAAAATAACGTGACGGACACCACAGTAATACCTTTCTAGGTTTTTTTATTAATTTTTTTCTAAATTAATGGGAATAAAATCTCCCAGTAAAAAAATTCAAAGTTCGTTTAGAAATATTCCGAAAGGTATACTTTGTGCTTTTTTGCTATCGTTAATGAGGTAAAATCATATGCTTAGGTTGTTTTCCAACCCATTCGGTGACTTTCTGCATGTGTATAACCGTGTTGTCTCGTGTATTGTAGGCAAGCGCGAATATGGGTTTTTATTTTACTTTATTTTATTTATTCATTTCATCTTCAGATTGAAAATAAAAACAAGTAAGTGTTGTGTTTGGCCAGGCCGCTGTCGAAATATCCTACACCCGAGTAGCTAAAAAATAATAATTATGAGATATTGACAACTTTTGTATAAGTAGGCGGGCCACGCCCATTTTTGGCAAACAGATTGGTAATGCCTCAAAAATACCTCATGATAAAATTACGTCTTAATATATTATGCCGTTCATAAATAATTGCCGACTTTTATATTAGCGAGTGGACCATGCCCATTTTTTGCAAACATTTTTGTATATATGAATTGGTTAGGGGTGCTTAGCACAAATATTAATTGCTTAGGGCTGCGCCTGAGCAATACACATGCAGGATATATTACTGGAATTTCCTGTAGTAATAATGTTTATTTTTCTTTGCTTACAGGAATTGATTTTAAAATCAGAACCATTGAACTTGATGGCAAAAAAATTAAGCTGCAAATATGGTAATATATTTACAAAGTAAAAAATTAATCTCTTTTTATTTTTAGTTGAATGAGTATCCTCACGTGTTTAGCTTTTAGTTTTTCCTCAATTGAGCACTTTTGAAATTTTTGTGTGTAAAATTGTTGATGTGGAAAAATATATGCAAATGTTTTCTCCGAATTCACGCTTTAATAATCTCTGATTTATGATTATTTAATTCTTCTGTTTAGAAGAATTAAAATTTAATAGTCAAAACACACGCTTTATTCTGAATATAATCTCCGGGTTTGCAGAAAGGAGAAGCATCTCTCTTTTTTTTATTTATCGTACAAAGCTCGAAAAAGACTGGCATGTTTAATTTTTTACCTCCAATAAGTAGTGTTTGTTCAGCATCAGTATCTAGCGTTAATATCTACGTAACAGAAAATTATATGTTATAACTGTGTCATAATTCCCTTATTTCGAGATATATTTAAAGACTTCTCTTATTTTGAGATATACGAAGATATTTAAAATATTTTGCCATTAAGTTTCGTAGGGTCCGTAGTTCTTCAGTGAACCAAATTGGACCTGGCTAATCAGATATTTGTCGCTGTACCACGGAAGAGTGCAACGGAAATTAATAGTAAGAACTTTTGAATGAACAGAATAACCGCAGTCGCCAAATCTGCAGAAGAAGAATGTTCATTAAGATTCAGAATAGAGTCTCAATTCACAGGTCGTAGTTTATATTTCAGTGCAACATAATTCGTATTCCTAACACAAAATCTTTCTAAGTTATTTATTGTAAAGCGATTTGGTTACAGCCCATCGTTTTCAAGAAAATCAATGTTGCAGATTTGGAATAAAATTCACTTGAATAGACTCAGTGAAATCCAATCAAAGCTGATATCAGATTGTTGACCCGAATAAGACAGAAAGATAAACGGTTCCTTCCCATACAGAATTATTTTATATTTATTTTATTTCGAGATAATAAACCGAATTTTGAATTTAAAAAATTAGAACCTCTTTTAAACTTCTCTATAATCTTTAAGCTTGAAAAAATAACTTTTTAGTATTAAAAGAATTTTCCTTGGAACAGGAAAAAATAAAAATGCCATTATATTAAGCTTGTTCCCAGTTTTATACTCAATTGATTCCTGTCTATATTGAATAAAAATGAGAGTTAATTCGCACTCGGGACTATGTTAGTAGTATTTCGCAAATCTTTCTTCCTTAAAAAGTATTAATTTTCGATAAATAAATTGAAATATATAAATAATTAATACATTTTAAGGGACACTGCCGGACAGGAAAGGTTCAGAACTATAACTACTGCCTATTACAGAGGAGCAATGGGAATAATGCTGGTTTACGATATTACGCAGGAAAAATCATTTGAAAATATCAAGAACTGGATTCGTAACATTGAGGAAAACGCGTCTGCAGACGTCGAAAAAATGCTCTTGGGCAACAAATGTGAATTAAATGAAAAACGACAGGTATGCGACACAATTTGTAACTAGATTCTAATCTGTACTTCTAGAAAGAAATCGATTAAAATTTATAAGCTTTTTGCGGATCTGCGGCTGAGAAGCGCTGGTCTACGCAATGTTTCTCGATCGTTTGATAAAAAATTTGATTAAGTGTTAAGTGTTAATAAAGTGTTAAGTGTTATTATCGAATCAATATGTAGTCGAACGACGCAATCTTCGATAAAATTTGAGATATCGAAAGTTATTTGCTAAAATTTTCAGTAATACGAGTGGATTGCGGTTTTCGACATTAGTCAAAAATAATTTTCTGAGCAACATAAGATTTGAAGTTTTGTTAATCCGCCACTGGATGGTTCTTCTGGCGGAAGCAAAAATTAGGATTCAAAGCCAGGATTATATAGCTATTTAATTACAAATGCTTATTTTCAACTTCTTCTTAAAAATTAATAGGTATCTCGTGAGAGAGGGGAGCAGTTAGCTATTGAATATGGAATTAAATTCATGGAAACATCTGCGAAGGCTAGCATTAACGTTGAAGAAGCATTCTTAACTCTGGCAAATGACATTAAAGCAAAAATGGAAAAACGGATGGTAACATAAATTCGCAAGTGCAGTTGTTATCATACTAATACTAATTTCTAGGAAGCGAATAACCCACCAAAAGGAGGCCATCAGCTTAAATTTTCGGATCAGAGAAAAGCGGAAAGCTGGTTATCAAAGTGCAGTTTACTTTGACGTGGTAATATCCCTGTAAAGTTTCTTTTTTAAATGAAACAGAAAGTAAACGTATAACTGAATATTCATTTATATAAAAAAAACAATAACATATACTATAAATAAACACACGTTTAAAAATAAAACATACAACAATAACCTATAACAAAATTTAACCACTTACTATTTGAGAATTGCGAATACAAGTTTTATTTCTAAAACACATAAGAAACCTCGAAAATATTGCTTCATTCGAAACTTGTTTGAAATTATTTGGTAACAAAAATTCGAAATAACTAAGTTAAAATGTTTGCATCTTTAAGAATGTGTGCATCGTATTCCTTGCTATTGCAATTTAATTTGCTAATTTTTATAATAAGTCGGCAAGTATAGTTGGAAAATTTAAAACTTCTTTCTTTATTTTAAAGTCGATGAAAAAAGTCTTCAAATTGAGAGTTAAAATACAGTTGCTTTTAGCCACTATCACTTACTTTAATACACATTTCTTTATACAATTGCCCTGATTATTTAAAAAGTTTGATATGTTTTCTATAAAGCCTTATAATTTATAGAGTAATGTCTGTCTGTGAGTATCTAAGTTGAATACTTTTTATTACTTATATCACTTCAATAAAATTTACATAGCAAATTATGATTTTTTTATTTTAATATTTACTTGGAAGGTATAAAAAACTTTTCTTAAAAACCTGTATCCTTGTAATGTCCCTTAAATATATGAACGTAATTCCAAGACGCACAAATTGTGTAGCTTTTGTTTATGCAACTTTAAACATTTTTATACTCAGCGTAGCAAAGACCTCCATACTTTATTTTTGCTTCATTGGTTGTATATTTCCCCGACGTGGTGCTTAATTATTTTATATAAAAATCTAGCGTGCTTGTCCTTTTTATTGAAATTGCTACACATTTACTGTAATCAGCAATAATTTTTAATCAGACGTCTGTAAAACATATGAATGTATAAATTGATATTATTTAAGCAGTTATAATAAAAGGTACACACAATTTTATACATTTAAAATGTCTTTAATTTTCACTTATTCCAGCAGAGAAACTAAGCTTAAATTGGAGACAAGCTTGCAATTTATATTTTCAATTGAAAATAACTATTATTAAACAAGCGGGAATGGATCGTTTAATAACAACATACAGGTATTACGGTTTCCTATGGATTTCTTTGCAAATGACCCTAAAACTCTGTCACGCCTTGGTTCCAGGAGCCGAGTAAAATAACTCAGAAGTATAATTAAAAATCAGGCGAATTTGATTTCAGTATTTTACATAAGTTCGAACTCTTGTGAAATCACTTTCGAAAACTTGATAGCTGTCATATAGTAGCAAAGAATATGAAGTAAGTAGAAGACTCATGACTCAAAATGTTGCTAAAGATGTTACTGAAGCGGGTGGGCGGGCGCAGTAAGCGGGAGCAACCACAAACAGTACTACCGCAGCTTCCCGTGCACTTCTGTCCTATGATCGTGCAATTCTGAGTATCCACCATTCGCTCTTTAACTCCGTATTTATGCTTAATGATTATAGTGGGAATAAAAGGGTAGGTTTTCGAGTGGGCGCAAATTTTTGAATTTAGAAGAGATTAAAATTCGGAATTTTGAACTAAAGAGCGGCCCCAGATTTTGATTTTCCGTTTTTCGGATTTGATGATGGCCAAATTTATTTTCTTTAAGTTCTAATTCAGTTTTATTTTACTTTTTTTTCTGTGATTCATTTGTTTAATGCGACAAAGTTTTATTTACTTTCTCTACGCTCATTTTTGATTCACAGTTTTATTTTATACAGTTTTAATATGTTCAGAATTCTATTTTATGTCCGTCATCAGTATTTTATTTCTTACATCTATTTATAATTCTTAGTTATTTATTTTGACTTTTATTTATTTTTTCGGGCTTGTTTAGATTTTATTATATTTTTGCAAACTTTTTTGCTATAGAGCATTATATAATGAATATATGTATATGTCCGGCCTTGAATTTAGTTTTTGTTTTTGAATTCGGTTCATTTACCCTACAATTACGATTCAGCAAGATCGATCCAGCAGGTAAAAATATACGTGAACGACGACAAAATATACGCGAAACCAACAAAACAAATCGTTAGTTCAACATTTCATACGCACGAAGGCCGGTTCCTTAACAGCCGTCCTCATGCAAATTAAGAAAGACCACAAAGCAAAAACAAAACAAAGCAAATTCATGTTTGCATAATGTTGCTAAACATGGGCGTACGCAAAAAGTTGCTAAACGCAGACGTACGGCGACGTCCAAATAAACCTTTTTTGCTCCGCAATATATGTATATGAGATGCGCCTTCTTAAAGATTAAAGATTTTGGTGAGTGGCCATAAGGGTAAGGGTAAGACGATAGTCAATTTTAGAAATTAATATGGTTCGCAGTGATTTTGCGTACTAGTGTCAGCAACACCTTTGCACGACGGGTGCCGAATTTAGCTCCATGTGGGTTAAGTTAAAAATCCAGTCGCACATCCTGCACTCCTGCTTCATTTATAGAATCCCGGGTATAGAGAGGGTGCCAACTTTTGATAAACTGGACAGTCTCTTTGATTCGATTTCTAAAATCCTGGAATCGTATCCGAACAGTGAAATTGTTGTTACTGGTGATTTCAATGTTAATAATTCCAATTGGCTATGTCATTCGAGTCATACAACACCTAAGGATTTGTATGTTGAGTTATTTGCTGAGTCTAATAATTTGACTCAATTAGTGTAGGAACCAACGCACTTTCCTTGCGTTGATGGGACAAAAACCAAAATACTCTGGACCTTTTTATAACTTCACATCACAGTAAGTATGATGTGAGTGTTCTTGCACCTCTTGGTAATTCGGACCACGCTATAATTTCTGCTACCTTCCCATATTCTAGTCTTCAATCCGCTCACCAGACAGCTCCGAAGCGGAAAGTGTGGCTTTATGAGAAGGATAATTGGGATGCGTTGATGAACTCCTTTTGCAGCCGTTTCAATTGGCAATTGTATTTCCGGGGTAGAAACATAAATGCTTTTTTGTTTTTTTTTATGACCGATGAAACCAAGCTCAGGGGATGCCCCCTATCCATGCACAGCATTTGTTGGTTCCGATAGGATGACAGGTTAGTGGGAAGGGGGAAATTGCTGCAGCAAAATTGGTAGAAAATATAATTTTATTTGGTATGAGGTCTTTCATACCCAATAAAAGAATTTCCATTAAACCAAAAGACGATTACTGGTTTAATGCAACTTGCAGACAAGCAGTCAGGTTCAAAGAGGAAGCATTTAGGAATTGGCGTTTATATACAGCTGCTGATACTAAACTGTTATGAAATCAGGCCAGAAATAGGTTCAATGCCACTCTAAACGCGAAAAAGTTCGCTACGAACAGCGCCTTAGACGTTGACTTCTTGAATACCATAAGGGTAGTAGAACTTTTGGTCGTTCGTGGGGAGGGTGAAGAATCAGACGGGATCGTCTATTCCAACTCTCCTCAAGGATGATCAGATCTTCACTCACTCGGTTGATAAGGCAAACTTATTAGCCAAAATGTTTGCTGAAAACTGCTCTCTTCCTGAGAGTACACAACCACTACCGTGATCGATGGTGTGTCTCATATTATGCCTGAGATGCACTTTTGAACGCGGGCTGTTAAAAGAGTGCTTGTAAACCTCAAAGTGAATAAATCCTCTGGATCGGATGGCATTTCAGCCCACGTGTTGAGAAAGTTCGCCTCAACACTAGCTCGCCCATTCCGCAATCTCTTTAACTTATCATATACATATTTCAGGAGTATTTCTCTGGAAGATTGCCAATATGCAGCCAGTTTCCAAAAAAGGTGAGGCTACGAATCCTGCCAATTAACGGCTCATAGCAATCTGTGCAATGCTCTCCAAAGTTATGGAGAGCATTATATATTTTAACTTGATGAGGTATCTGGACAGCAACCAATTGGTCAGTAATCGCCAGTACGGTTTCCGTGCTCACCGCTCCACAGGCGATTTGGTGGCGTTCCTCAGTGAGCGGTGGAACAGTTGTGTTCACCAATTCGGAGAGAGAGAGGCTGTTGCTTTGGATATTTCCAAGGCATTTGACCGAGTGTGGCATAAAGCACTCGTGTCTAAACTGGCTGCTTATGGCGTCGGTAATACTCGATGGATATCAGGTTTCCTCAGCGGCCGTTCTATTCGAGTTGTGATAGACGGCTTTGCATCTGAAGAGCACTCAATTAATGCTGGAGTTCCGCAGGGTTCGGTCCTGTCCGCAACACTTTTTCTAATTTTTATCAATGACCTTCTGTCATTATTTCTACACAATCATGTTTCCGACAAATATGAAGATTTTGTCTACATTTAGAAAGGCAAAGTTGCGCTCCAGAGAATTCGCACCAATATAAGATGTCGTTAAACACATTATTAAAGTCTGAGCTTATATTTATGTTGTTACCTAATTTTTTATTAAAAACAGAAAATTAACAGTTCTTCTGTTAATTGTCATGACATGATTTGTTTCTTCTGGTTTTATCGGTACTGTCTAATATTTCCTATGACACAATAGTATTTTAATGCTATTTAACTGCGGCAAAACGTAATTCTTTTTTGTAAATAAAAACAATAAAAAATTTAATGTATCACGAAGCTTATATATATTAAATAATTCAAATTAATTTAAAGTAAAGTATTAGCCTTGGATTTCTGATTAAATAACATTGTAATAAAGTACATGTTTATTAATTACATTATTAACAAGTAAAAACTAATTTAATGTTTATTTAGTTTTATTGTGTCGATATGGAAATATCTAAATTAAGCATTCGCTATAAACTCTCTAAAACCTCTGGTATTCTTTGCTCGTATCAAAATCACGGTGACAGTCACTGGGTAAAATCACGGTGACAGTCACTGGGTAAAATCACGGTGACCCGAATCTTTTATATCCCACGGCCAACTTCTTGCATATATGTATACAGTCCTCAGAATCTCTTTTATTTATATAGTTAGCTAGAGTATGCCTAAATATATATTCGAACTTAAAAATTCACTTCAAACATTTATAACTCTTAACTTTAAAACGGAAACGCGTGGCTGATAACATCCTACTTCCCTTTCACAGAAAGGGAGCAGATGCCCAGACGTCCGTACTCAACCCAATGATAATTTAAATAATGATAATTATGATAATTTAAATAAAAAATAAAAGCGAGTTTACAATTTTCAATTACTGATGTTTTCAATTTACTTTCACTTTGATTTCACACAGCTGAAACCGGCCAAATTAAATCCACTTTAGATCGTGAAAAGTAAATTGTGAAAAACACTCAGCTTTAACTTGAGGAAGTGAAATTGCAGCCAACGAAAAGAAATACAGAGGACCAGCTTTGTATTGCAGTTAATTTTACCTTAACTGCGAGCGAAAGTGAAATATAATATTAAATTATACACATATATATAATAAGATTTTTGTTGCCCCACTTTGTACTTTATTACACGTACATTGTTAAAACCGCGTACATTATAAAACCATTAACACATCTGCGTACGGAAAATTTAAAAAGAAATATATATATATATATATATATATATATATATATATATATATATATATATATATATATATATATATATATATATATATATATATATATATATATATATATATATATATATATATATATATATATATATATATATATATATATATAGATAGGATATATATATATATATATAGGACAAACACACAATTACACAAATGTTAATATTGAGTAACATATTGCAACAAATATGGGTAAAAGTGACTATAATAAAAATACAATCTGGCTTAAAACATAAATAAATCCAAATTGTTTAACTTTTTTCTTTACTAGGGTGTGTGTACTAGGACAATAAGTGGCAGTGAACTCGACTTCTTATGTCTTGGAAGCAGATTGATAGTATTGTGCTAGAATTTTCCAGGCCTTTTCTTCCATAAAGCCTTTAGGGGGCTCAGCACCAGTTTTAGCCAGCGTTCGCATTTTCGTTCCCGAAATGAATTCGAAATCTTCTCTGCGTTGTGGATCGAAGAATGACATGCGAGAGTTCTTCTTGTCGTAAGCAGCGACACGGAATGGTATAATCTGTAAATGCCAATTATATTTTCAAATCAGTGATGATTTTGACAGTGTGATTCTTCGAATGCATTGCCTCTAAGCTGTCAAGTCCTTGTGCGGTACTCAGAACACGTGCGCCGTGGGAAGCGTCGTATAAATTTCCGTCCGGATACATCTGCTTGTCTGGATGCGGCATGCCGGCAGGGTCACGGCCAACAATGTAAAAGTTGGCGCCTGCATTCATTCCTAAACACACACACACAACTATATCTCTTAGAACGACAAGTTACTACCTGTTTTAAGCTTACTAGCTTTTGCATGCCACTGAACTTCCGTTGGACCAGCGTACATCATTGGCGAGGGAAATATGGCTAAAACAGTATCTTCTTGACTAAGGACACCGGATTCCAACACTGCTTGATGTTGTGCCATCCTAACGTCAAGAGGAACATCATCGTCTTTTGTCCAGCCACCTAAAGGATGCAGCAGAAGCACGGGCTTCTTGAAGCCTCTTTCTAAAAGCTGGCGTTTTGTATCTTGCATGAGCAGGGCGTGGCCGTTATGTATAGGATTTCTAAGCTGCAAAGGAAAACTATATATGAGGAAATAGGAATCTGCAATTAAAATTTAAAGATGAGAGGAGAAATAGGAAGATAATAACCAATTCTAGGGGTCCCCATACAACGTCAGATAGGGCAAGGACTGTACACTGCAATCAACCCGTGGATCGAGTCTTTCCAAAAATATTACAACAGAAGCAAAATAATGATTCCGTCTATAATTTGATCCGGCCTTAAAGCTGGGGTCAGAAGACTGAGGAATACATAGAATTTTCCGCGGCAATTATGAATCCAGTGAAGAACAAAACAACCCAGAACTACAGTATTTAGACACTCTTGCACGCATTTACACCAACGAAAACTCGAAATCACGCAATTGTTTATAATAACTCTTGTCTTGAGATGCCCAAAACTTATAAATGTTAATTACTAATATTCAAGATAAACTTACTTGAAAGGCAAACACAGAATCCGCATTTAGTTTAGCAAACCTTTGTCTCAGCTCATTTGGGGTAAGGCGATATTGGTCCAAGCCATCATTCCAACGTATCTTCTCAAATACTTCCAATTCGCCTCCAACTAAGTAATCCCCAGCCTCGTATACCATCTGCAAAGTATTCATCGAAAAAGTGAACATCCATCCATCATATTACAGGGAAAAACATGTCAGTCAAGGCTGCCAGAGTAAATTAAATGAAGCAGCATCGATCTCGACGAACCTTGCAGTAGGGGTGGTTTAGATTGCTAGTGCCGAACTGTCGTGACAAGCGTTCTTCCTTGCGATGATAGTAAAACTCCGGTTTTCTTAGAATGGCAACCGCCTTTCCATTGAAAGTTAGGGCCGCAGCGGAAACTCCTATCAGTTTTTACAAAAAACCGTATTAAACAAAGCGATATTGATACTATAAATACTGAAGCTTTTTCAGTGAGTATTTAACTAAGATAAATTTTAACTTATTGGCAATAAGTTCAGAAAGGATTGAATTCAACTGCCGGTTACCACTTAACCGGCGGTCGTGATTATTTCTCAAATTACAAATTCTCAAATCGTCTTTACGCCCAGCATCCCATTAGAATACAGCTGGTGTATTGGTTCATGATTTCGTTAGTTAACGCCCTTGCTTCATTAATTTGAGAAGGGTGTTAACTATTTGGGATTCATTGTTCAACAGGTCCTTACCATCAAGATTATCTTTCGTCTCGGTAGATACGGATAAGACTATTGGTACTGATTGATTTTCTCGAAATACTCCATCATAGCTTATGATTGAATTGAAATGCAGAACCTGCAAGTATTCATTTTCGCGCATAAATCCTTTTAGAGGATACGCCCAACCTTCCGCTAATACTTGAAGCCACTGCATTTCGACCAATGATAGAGGAATAGATTGCAGAGACTTGGCTTCATGAATTATTTTTTCTTTTACGCTGGGGTCCACGAAGAGTTCGGGAACCTAAAATCTTTAGTAATTATTGAATTTTAATTAACTGATTTACATCTTGCAGACCTGATTTATTCCGTGCAGCGGTTTTGGAATTATGCCCTCCTCTTCCAAAAGACAGATGACTTTTTGTGTTGACTCGCGCACTGTGAAGCCCTCAGTGTTTACAATCAATTCTGGATTTATTGGTCTCTCATAATCTTGTGTAATTCCAGTAAAACCTTTGATTTGACCGTCGCGGGCTTTTTTGTACAGTCCTTTAACATCGCGGGACTCACACACGCATAACGGTGTATCAACAAACACTTCGAAAAACCTTTAAAAATTTCATTATTTTCTTGTATGTGTCTGTAATGCTATCTGTTTAGGAAATCTCACTTCAATCCAGCATCTTTGTGAATCTTTCTGGCCATTACGCGGTCTTCTGCGAAAGGCGATACAAAACTGCAAATCGCTACAACACCGCTGTCCGCAAACAGCTTTGCAACTTCTCCAACACGGCGAATATTCTCTTCTCGATCAGTAGGACTAAATCCCAGGTTTTTATTCAGCCCTGTACGAATGTTATCCCCATCCAAGCCATATGCTGGTATTCCACGAGAAACCAAGTAAGCTTCTAACTCAAATGCAATTGAGGTTTTACCAGCTCCACTGAGTCCTACAATAATAAAACAGTTTAAATACGAATCAGTTTGCACACTTTAAATTTTATATATTCAGTATATAATAAGTTAAGTTCTTCAAGTTCTAACTCAATTTTCTATATTTGATTCTCAATTTGCAGATAAATGAACTTAGAATTTTGTTGAAGTGAGCTATGAGAGTGAATGATAGGCTTCTTTGAAAGTCCATTAATCACCCTTTGAAACATGGAACGAATTGTATGCATTGGTTATGTGATTCAGTTTCAGCATCAAAAAAATTGCATACAGATATCGAAAATGAAAAATGTGTATGTATTTAAAAAAATTGACGGGCTGACAATTTATTGCTACATTTTAGTAATTATCTCCCAGCAGCCTTTCAAATCTTCTTCAAGTCTGGAAAGATTCGTAGGATCTGCGTATTCTTTACATAACAGAAGTAGGGAAGAACCAAATATAATTGGAAGAAGAATCAAATTGATTCGGAATGTAAATATGAAAAGTTGAAGCGACTAATACAATACTCACCTGTTAACCAAACAGTACATCCTCGGAAACCACGGCAGTGTCCCAAATTTCTCCCTCTAACTTCTCTGCTTACATGATGCTTTTGCTCGGTTACATTTGTTGCAACTTGCAAACACTAAAAAAATATTTATTTAAGAGGGCAACAAAAAGGAAGGATTTCATATATGTACATCAGTCAGATATTAGAAGATCGATAAGTATAACACCATTAATAATTAGCGATTCGAAATATTTTTCTGGTACTAGTACAATGACTGCTGTTGTTGAATAAAGGTGAAGCAGCAAAAAAAATTTGAAGGCGTTTTCATAATGGTTCTACTCCCATTTTGAAAAACTCGATTTCCTTAGCAGTCTGACCTATTTTTTTACACTAATTTTTTTGGACGAATTGGAATTGGAAAAAAAAGAAAAATTCCAGATCTCAAAATTTTGACATGATGCGGCATGTCAAAGACGTGGGTTTTTATAGAGGAGCATAGATTGTCTGAGATTTTATGTGTGAGATTTTAAAATTTATTTTATCCTAAATGCTTATTCAACCAAATATCATTTTTTCTTACGTAATAATGGTCACACGCTAAGTAATTATGTACCAAATTCTGTAGAGAAATTCAGTCCAATTCTAAAAAAGAATTCTACTTATTATTGTTATCATATTAACCCTAAAAGTAAAGTATAGACTAATAATGGTCATACGCTAAGTAATTATGTACCAAATTCTGTAGAGAAATTCAGTCCAATTCTAAAAAAGAATTCTACTTATTATTGTTATCATATTAACCCTAAAAGTAAAGTATAGACTATACTTATAATACCAATAATAACACTCGAAAAATATGTCGAAAACAAACTTTTAAGCGCAGATAAGGAGCGTAAAATTTTCTTAATAATTTCAGGCATTGGCCATATTAAATATGCAGCGTTTTTAATTAAAATGCGCTTCTTTAGCCTTGAAGTCTTCATCGTAGATCAATAGAAACTGAATATGAAAAAACTCTAATATTTATATACGGTTTGAAGTCATAAGTCAAACAAAAATTTCGAATAAATTTCATATCGTTATATACTAATTTGCGGACTAATTGATTTGAGGTTAATAAACCAGCATAAAATTATATAAATAAGAAATGTAAATAAGACTTTTTTCTTAATTTAAAATATTGGAACCCCTCATATTTATGTATTGTCATGTGTACAAGAGGTAATTAAGATACTATAATAAAAGTTTGCATTCTTAAGTAGGAATTAGCTTATTTTTTGCAAATCTAAGTATTTAAAGCAGCAATTTTTTGGCTTTTTTATTAAACAATATTTTAAAAGCATTTTTCCAAATTTTAAAGATTTGAAATACTTTCACTATTTTCTGCAAATGTTTTTTCCGCCTACTAATAATCTTGCGGAAGACAGTGGCAGAATGTATTATTTCTTCACCGTAACCAAACTTGATTTCATGTAGCAGAATAATGCATTCTGAAATCGTATTAACTGACATTTGATAATATGAAATCATTAAAATGCAGCAAAATTCACTCATAACTAATTTATTTAATTCTTGAAATTTCAAGAGAAACACTGTCGTTTTAATATATTTTATATCAGGATTCGACACGATTCAGTGCAAAATTTAACAATTTACAAAAAAATTCACAATTTAAAAAGTACAATTAAACTCTCCAAGAACAAACTCAGAAAAATGAATTATCCGAACAAATTATGCAAACTCAGAAAGTTTTATTTTTTTGTCGGCCGTAAAAGCAGTTGCTTGCAATTTTACCCTAAATCCTGTCGAAAAGCACATAAACAGGATGTCAAAAATAGGCACCTATACTTACAGGAATATAATTTATAATAAATACAAATAAATAATAAACAAAGCCAATTTGGTAGAAATTTCTAAAACTGTTATTTAGGAAATAGTTTTAACTGCACATAATTCATTATATTAGAGCTTCAGAAACACGCGTTCTTACCAAATCAACACAATTTCTTTGCTGAAAACAATATTTTTCCGTTAACGCATTATTGCTATTATTTCTCTGCGGAAAATGGCTCCTCTCAAGGAAATGATTTCTATTATTAAGCATTTCGAGTTGTAGAATGGTTTTATAAAGCAAATTGCCGTACCACCGATACTAACAAAAATTTGCAGAAGACTAAGTGAAATTGGAAAGAACTAAGCCAGTTGTGTGCCTGGTGACATTCTAGTTGTAACTGCTGCTAGATGCTTGCTAATTCATCATTTCAACTTCCTAAACCGGAAACCAAACGTACTAGTTATCAACTGCTGTGTCATCATGGATTTATTTTAAAGTGATAATCCAACAAACTGTCCACTTGTTAGTTGTTGACCAAAGTGTAGAACGTAATGCTACAGTTCCCCATGACTGTATTTGCCCAATGCAAACACTGGGATAAATAGTATATATGCGTGTATAGCAGTGATAAGAAGCAATAAACCAGCGACAATTAAGCTTATTGCCCACTTGACTTACGAAGGCTCAGAGAACATCGATTTTTTAATATTTAAGTTCACGATCTTTGATCAAGAAGGAACTGTCGGCGATTAAAAATAATACGCTTGATTTAAACCATCAAATCAAATCATTACCAAGGGCTTAAACGCCTCCCTTCACAAGTTTGATGAGATTCTTATAAATTTTTAGCCGTTCAATAAGATCTTCCAGTAATTCATCAGTTTACTGTTAATTTTGGTACTATCTACAAAAAGGACTCTGAACATCAGAATTTGGAACCAACTAAGCTTTAATCTTTATTAAAATGACAAGCAAACAAATGCAAAAGGTTACTTCGGGTTTTTGTTATTTGCGTGTTATAATTTTGTTCCGATTTAGCCAATGAAATCAGCGTAAATGTCACATAGGGCTCGCCTGTTTTCGAAATGGACTGCAAGTTGTTTCTGATAAACTAAATTCTGTACATGTTTTCTATATCATTTGATTTCGTGCATTGTAATCAGTCAAAATTTCTTCAAGAAGCCTCCAAAGAGCACAGATGTAGTCTGCAAAAATATTTAAAAACTGAAACGTATTTACAATTTAAAGGTTAAATCATAGGCATTCGTTAAACTCTAAAACCGTGAGCACCAGGGTTTTTATATTCCGGGCAAACGAGCAAAATTTTTGATTTTGCTGGAGTTAATAATATTAAAATTTTTTAAATCGCGGGACATAATTCACGAAATTTTGTTAAGAGTAGAAGATTGAGAAGAGAAGATTGAGATGTATCAAAATATATTTTTTATAAAAAATTAAGATTAATTAACCCAATTTTCTTCTTTTTACATTTTTTGTACTTAAGGGCGGGTTTCAATAAAAATGAGGTCAAAACGTCAGGTTATAGCAAACTAATTTTATATTTAGAGTTTGAATATCGGTGAGTAAACTGCTAAAAATGGACGCAACCGAATAAGTGATACGCCCGCTTTGTATCATATGACTAATTTGTGCACTTTATAGTGTCATTAAAAGTTATCCAATTGAGCATGCAGTAATCAGATTTAATAGTAAGATATGGTTGAAGTATCGAACAGAAGGCACATCTATGTATTTTGTACATAAAAGGTGTGTACGTATACTAAATTTTCAAAACTAGTAAGAGAACTGTCTTTGGCCAAAACAAACAGGCCAAAGTATGCCTTAATATTATAGCGAACTTTTGTACATTACAAATCATACAATTAAAAAATACATATATTAAAGTTAATATATTAAATTAAAGTTTAAATATTATGAGGCCTATTGCAGTCACACTTCACGGGTTCCACAGTAGTTGCTAAAAATGGCACCACCACCTGTTGTACATTTTGCGTTGCTGACCCCGTGCTTTCGCTCATAATTCGC
The DNA here is from genome assembly GCA_922984085.1 of Sicus ferrugineus. Taxonomy (NCBI): domain Eukaryota; kingdom Metazoa; phylum Arthropoda; class Insecta; order Diptera; family Conopidae; genus Sicus; species Sicus ferrugineus. The sequence continues at coordinate 28,486,575 of OV277350.1, read as the reverse complement.
AAGTTTTTGTGCTAAAATTTCATTTAAAGTGCGAGTTATCACCACCTCAGCAGTCTTTCTGCGGGTAAGAATCCATCGGATACCTCAAGCGATGCAGATTAATAGTCTGCCATTTGAAAACTCAGATTAATTTTGCCAACAGCAGAAATATATCGAAGCTCGGTGACGACCAGGTGTCCGGTACCAAATCGACCGCAGCCGTCTTTGCCTTAAAAGAGCCCCACTTTTTGATCAGCTCTGCCTCAGTCGCGGTTAGCTAAGTTGCAATCCTCAGAATTTGCTGAGATTTTCTGGTTTCTGTCCAATGCAGTCCTCATTTTCGAGTGGGATACTTACATCTTTCGATCATTGTGCGGTCGTCTGCCACTGGGCACTCTGTTTACTCTTTAAAACTGTTATATAGTTGTATTTTAGGTAATAATTTGTATGTGAAGTTGGAATAGGAAAAAATAAAGGGATTATAAGACAAAATATCGATAAACCCATACGTCTGAGCTGAATGCTTCGGAATCAGTGAATTGATTGGCTTCTAGCTCAATCGATTCCTGACAGTCATGAAGGTTTGATCCGTTGAGGTTGCGAGATCCATAAAACTCGTTGCAATATCTCATAACGTTTATGAGATATAAAATTTTTAAAAATTTTTTTCTTTTTTATACAGAAAGTAAAATATTAATTTTTAATTTTAAATTAATAATAAAATTATTAAAATTTTACATTCTGTATAAACATTCAACATTCTGCCTTTACATTATGCCCTTACATTCTGTATAAAGAGTAGGCGTGGTTGTTAACCGATTTTCGATCCCAAACTGCTCCACGAAACAAAATATTTCGTCGCGATACGTTTATTTGTTCTCCTCTAATCGTGACTTCAAGGGACAAACAGATAGACAGACAGATGGACGGAACTAAATTGACTCAGGTGACGCTGAGCAATCATCACTTAATCATCACTTTTCTGCGTTACAAACTGAGGAAGCAAGTGAACCTCTCTCCATTCAGGTGTATGGTATAAAAATAAAAAAAATATGAACATAAGCTACAACTAAGAAGTTGAAAACTGGTTTTAATAAATTTCGGCACTTTATCTTTTTTGCATTTAAAACACAATCAAATTGAATCTTTCGCTGTAACGGAATATCAATGAAAAAGGAAGCCGTAAGTTCTCTTTCCTTAGCAACAATGGCAAGAGTATTGCCAAGTATATATATATATATATATATATATATATATATATATATTTGGAGGCCTGGCAGTTCTTATATGTTAAAAAAAATTAAATATTGCGAATGAATTGTACTTATTTAGCTTCACTTGTTGATTTGTAAGTGCTCTATATTGAACAGAAGGAGAGCTGAAGGTCCCCCATGCTTTGTTGACAAAATTATACCTTGAGGTCAAGATATGAAATGCATGTTGGTCCGAATTTCATTAAAAAATACCTCACCACGTCTCCATACATTGATTAAGTAGCTAAAAATTATAGTCATCCTCTAGGTAAAATGAGGTGTATAGATCACCACCCAATTTTACCTTTCTTGCCGACAAAATATCGAACAAGTGTATCTATTTAAATTATCTTCTAAGGGCCACATTTTGAGTTTTTCAGCTTCCGGTGGTCTTTTCCGCAAATCATCTCGGTCTCCGTAACTGAGATGGTTGATAAAGGAAAATATCAGTATGGTGGCCGATTTCATTTGGTGAACATAAGTCCTCTCTCTTTGTGAGAAGTGTTTGTCTTTTTTACAACTGCAAAAGCAGCTACAAACTATAACTGTCAATCAAAAGAAAGTGCAAATACAAGTATACCTGATATTTGCACTTAAGTCACCAATGTTAACCCTAGCTCTTATGCTGAAGTCTCACTCTCTTTTAGCTTCGGAGTTATACACCAGCAAAAATTCACAAATGTAGGACGATCTCCTAAGCCGCAAAGGGTATATCCATATATTTCATTACCGTCTTCAGCTTTTTCTTCGTCGATTCTCCAGGTGCACTCATGCTTTATGCTTAAATCCTTACTGTGGAGGCTCTGATATATACAAGTGACACAAATCAGGAGACTGCCATTAGCTTCATCGATTCCGCATTAAAAGTGCCCCTCAGAGACATTGATTTTAGATAATCTTAACTACGAAAGTACTTTCCATCCATTCAAAGTGGGTAATATTCCACGTAGCAGATTCGGAACAGAGGCGTTGCCAACTAGAATTCCCACAGAAAATACTCATTTCCCATGGATTAACCGATCCCTGCGCACCATATTGTTCCTTTTTCCATATTAGTTAAACAAAAATTACAAAGCAAATTCCTTTTGGGATCTTAGCCTTGCTTTTTTATTAAACTGGATATCCATTTCATTACAAGTATCGATAATTATAATAACGGCTGAAACAAATTCATATATCTAATTGCAGCGAATTTCCCATTCACTTCCGTACCACCTTGGCTGAGATAGCAACGTTTAACGTTAACTGTCACATTAGTAACGCTACCAAACGGATAAACACAGGGCCGCACAGATTTATAAACGTCATCTACATTTATGATGATATCGGATATGTTCAATAAAATATATATATTGAATTTCCATGCAGCGTTATAATAAAAGAATTAAATTGTGCCTTAAATCTGAGTTCAATGAATAAAATTTCAACGATTCGAAAATTTCAAGCCGTGTTTTTGATTTGAAAATTCAATGATAAAATCTGAGAATGCAACCTGATTTGGGGAAATTTTAAGAGTTTTTAATGCTACTGTCATCTATAGGACTCTTTTAGTGCAGAAGTAATAAAGATTCTAATTTTAAAAACACGAAAACTTCACACCCCGTTGTTGATATCGTATAATATTGCGATTTTCATCTTCCGGACAAAATTAGTATAGGGGCTATAAAATCTCGAATTTTATGGATAAATAAATGATAAATCATAAATCAATTTTAAGGATAATGTTAACTCGAAGCCGCATGGATCATATGAATATTCGATTTTGACACATATCTGAATTGGTAAAATGGCTTGTATAGTATTTTACTATTGCTTTTACTAAAATTACCTACATGTGATTTAGTGGGCCCCGGTCAAAATCACAGCTGATTAAGTGTTTTATCATTTTATATATATTTTCTTTTTTTTATAATTATTATCTTATGTTTATTTCATTTCATTTTCTATATTTACTTTACTTTGTTTTGTTATTTTTTACTATTTTAATTTATATTATTTTAGATAAGTTAATCCTACTTTATTTTATTTCTTCCAATTTTATTTTCTTTTTACTTCAGTTTTTCTTGTTCTTGAAACTTTTCGCATTTTTTAATTTTACTTACATTTTTACATTACAACATTTTTACAATACAATAAATACAACTACACAGTACAATTATAATAAGTACAGTATTCTAATATAAGAAGTAAAAAATAAATACTAAGATGGTAATTATTTAAAAAAAACAACAAAAGTTGTACCTGGGAAGAAAAGCATGTAGTCTGTAGTCGCGCGAAACAAAAAATTTTGCATAACACTATTTCGTAGTGTTTGGAAAAAATATTGTAACGTTACTCATTTCGTCACTGTCAAAAATTCGATTTCGTTACGAATACAGGTACGGACGGGTACATAACGAAGAAATAAAATAAGTAAAAGTGTTGCCTTCGGCCTGGCAGATATTTTTGTAATGTCTCTAGATACTGCTGCATAGAATCACGTATTAATATTTTTAACCCTATATGGGATATTGAAAACTTTTGTATAACTGGGCAGACCACGCCCATTTTTGGTACACAAATTGGTAATACCTGTAGATACCTCGTGATAAAATTACGTGCTATCTTATACAGTTTACAAGATATAATGATATGATGATAACTTTTTAATGAGTGGGCGTGGCACGCCAATTTTTGGCAAAAATTTTAGTAATAGCGCTGTATGTTCCGATTAAATTATATCTCAATATGTCGCACGGCATATGACATATTCACATTATACCATTTTTTAAAACGAGGTGCCTTTAAATTCCGTATCTAAAGTAGGCATCGTTGTTAACCGATATCGCCCATTCCCATATCAATCCCAAGCAGCCTTACATAACAAAGAATATTTGTGCAAAATTTCATCGAGATACATCTTTTCGCTCTCCCGTAATCGTGATTTCAACAGACAGACAAACAGACAGACGGACGAACAGAGCTAAAACGATTCAGGAGGTAACGCTGAGCGAGAATACTTTTCTATATCTACCTTGTCTTCTTCTCTGCGTAACAAATGGAAGAACAATGTGAATATACCAAATTCCCTTCGGATGTAGTTTTTATTACAGGTATTTACCGGTATGTCGAGGACAATATTTGCTTACTTGAAACATGCGTATTAATATGTAAGAAATTTCAAGAAATATATACCTTGTGCTACTATATATCTCTTTTAGAAATGTATGTAGATTTTAGAAATATACTATTTGCACAAATAACTAAAATTAATTTTCTCAAGTCACTGTATTATTGTGATAGCGTAAGTTCTTTCAAGCTTAACACATTAAGATGTCACATAAGATCTCAAATTATCAACTGCAAAAGACTATTGAGAATTTAACAGATTGGACTCTAAAGTAATCTTGATAAATAAATACGGTTTATAAGTAGTCAATATTATAATTTATTGAGTACATTTTCAATTTACAATCAGCTGTTTTTAATACCTTTAAAACATTATCAGGTAAGTTTAGATATTGCGGGTAAAACTTGTAAAGCCCCATATTTCGTCAGAATTAATAATATTGACCTTATTTTTTAATTACTACAAAAATTTTGCTTTGAAATAACGAAAAAATATTGTTATCGTTACAAGTAACACTTTTTCCTGTCATATTTAGATTTTTTATTTTAGGTTTTTAGATTTTTTGTTTTTTTTATTTCCCTTTATATTTCCAGGTACAATGTAAAGTTACTCGAAAAAATGAGAGTTATATGGGTTTTTCCATTATAGCGTTACGGTACAATAACGTTTTCTGGCACAGCTATTTCGCGTTTAGAAAGCTGCGTTAAAAACGTGATCTGTATGACGTTCACATTATTTAACTTAAGCCGTTCTTTATATATCTACAGTAAGTAGACTAGCTAGGGTGCTGTTAAATGGTTTGAAATATCGATGTACGAGTTTTAATTGTCGAAGTATGAAAAATGCAATGATTCATTCAAACGAATTGTGCATTCGTTCAACGTGCAGCTATATTCGGCTGAAATTCGAACGCTAGACATTTTGCAGAATTGGTTATTGATACCAGATAAAGTGCATTGGTACTTAATAATAGTGTTAGAATAAATATTAGACTTTATTTCTAAGTACCAAAAGCTGTTAAATAGCTACCTGCCACTTACTATAACAAATATACAGTGATCCGCTTCAACAACAAAATAATACAAATTAACAAAATGGAATGTTTACGATTTTGAATGATTCGATATTTTCGTGGTAGTTCCCATCACTAAAATCTGATGTGTTGGTGAAATAAGTTGTGACTCTTAGTTCACCATGGGGGACTATGTGTTGTTATATTTCTACTGAAGCAAATTTTGCTTTTAATTAAACCTACAATTTAAAATCCTCTGGACTGCATACAGTATTAGGATGCTATCACTGTTGCAAGAGAAGCGGCCTTTGAAAAGGTCTCGTTTGGGGCCTCCCGATGTGTACCCGCAAGAAGCCAAGCAGCGTGAAGATGAACTGACTCCAACGAATGTCAAGCACGGCTTCGCTACTATGCCTCCTCTATCTGATGAGTTTGGAACTGCTCACAATTCGAATGTTAATGCTATTAAGGTGGGCGCTTTCTTTAACTCTATTTTGGCGAAGAAAGAAGAGCTCATGACCCTACAAGACACAGTTAGGAAGAAGCAACAAATCAACTGTAAGGATAACTTTTGGCCTGTCTCGCCACGCACGAAGGGCGCTTTGGACGCATGGTTCAAGGATTTGGCTGGAAACAAGCCACTACTGAGTCTTGCCAAAAAGGCACCATCGTTTAACAAAAAGGAGGAGATTTTCATAACTCTCTGCGACAATCAAGTTAATATGCAACGTGCTACTTGGTTTATAAAGCTAAGCGCAGCTTACACACTGTCCTTCACTGAATCAAAAAACAAGAAGCGGAGTATCTACGACCCGGCAGTTGAGTGGACTGGCAACCTAATTAAATTTATGAAGGAACTGCTGCCTAAACTACAGGAATACTTCTACCAAAGTATTTGTTTTGTTTAGTCACGTTATACTTAATATATTATCTACAATTATCTTCAGATTACACAGACAAAACGGCATTCAGCAACGGTATACAAGTAAACTCTACCAGTTTGAATACTTCAAATCTCTCACACCCTACAAACTCGTTGCCACACGCGTCCATGTCGAGTCCTGTTCCAATGCTTAGCCCAGCTAACAATCAGAATTTGTCAGCCTTGAATACAACGCCCAATTCGTCCACTTCTTGCGGCGCTGGCGTTACGGCAATCGGAAGCAACTTCGAAGATGGCAAAAATGCATTAAAGTATTGGAATTACTGCACGCAGTTGAGCAAGTATATGCATGAGGAGTCGCTTTTAGATAGACAAGAGTTTCTTTATTGGATATTAGAACTTCTAGATAAAATGCGCACGCAGCACAGCTTTGATGATAATCTTAAGAAACTCGTGCTTACATTTGCTTTACAATATATGCACGACTTCGTTCAATCAGAGCGATTATGTCGTAAGCTAGCCTACATAGTCGCAAAACAATTATCTAATCTTTTACATGGAGTTGTGGATCACACAGCAAACGGAAGGGCAAACATACCAAACGGCAATGTTGCTGCAGACGCTAATGACATCGAAATGAGAGATAAGAGTGTAAAAAAATCAGCGGCTTTGAGTCCTTACGAGCATGCTCTGAATGAGTACATGAACTGCCCCCATCACCATAATATACTACTGTACTTAAGTACGATTCTACAAATAATTACTATAGAATGTCCAACAGCTATGGTTTGGTGTGGAATCGGTGATAGTCGTATGCCATCGGCATTGAGTGGTAGTCCACTAGATAACCTACCACTGCCACCGTCGGCTTTGCCAATGCCAGTTAAATGTGAACGAACGAACATGGAAATTCGCCAACAGGTACGCACTGTCGAAGCGGATATCATTGTACGCTCCAAGCATGCTGAAAAGCGCTGGTTTGCTGAAAAGTGGCAACAGGCCGGCAAGAATGCGTATACTGATGTTTTGAGAATATTGCACCATCTCGATACACATTGCTTCGAAAAAATAGATGTGAACAACTCTGTTGATTCACTGTATGCTAAAATATTCCCTCCGTTTGTACCAGTGAAGCAAGAAATTATGTCGAATGGCGAAACAAAAGAAGTCAAAATAGAATATGAACCCAAACAGGACGCTGCAACAGTTAAAATTTTATGTGAATGGGCAGTGTCAAGTCAGAGGTAAAACATACCCGTTTAATATTTTATAAGTATAGCTTAAGTAAGATAGAAAATTACCTTTTCAGAATTTACACTATCCGCTTCAGGTTGTTCTTTCACAACTTTTATATTTATATCTGTGTTTCATATGTGAATTAAGAAATGTGTTTTGCATAGAAGGTAACTTTCCAGTAAATAAAGTGGAATTTTTTTACAAAGTGTAAACGCAAGCCATACATTCGTCTAAAACTTCTGCATGAAAACTTTCTTTCATCTTTCTTATAAAAAAAAAAAGAAGTCTTCCAAATAAAGGACTAAGTCAATTCTGAAAATAAATGCTTCAACTTTAAAATAAATATTTATTATAATTATTTTTTTATAATGCTTTTACAAATTATTGTAGGTGGGGTGAACATCGAGCAATTACGGTTGCTATTCTGCTAGATAAACGTCAAATAGATGTGACTTCAGTTCCGGAAAATGACCAGTACAACAACAGTAACGCCAATAATAACGAAGATAAAGAATCAGTTGCATCTGGAGCGGGACTAATAGGAGGGCTACCTGTCTTTCAGTCGGTTTTAATGGGCTTCCTCGATCACGACGCCCCGGTTTTAGATGAAAATGGTACGCTTCAGAATCGGACACAGTTCACGAACCTTGTTCACCTTTTTAGTGCACTGATTCGGCATGATGTGTTTTCCCACAATGCTTACATGCACACATTGATCTCACGTGGTGATTTACAAATGGAAGCTTTAGCTACGCCATCTGGTATAAATAAGACAACGTCGTCCAATGCTATTCCTGTGACAGGACCTGTGTCCAATAAACCCGCTACACCGAATCAACACTTTGATGATGATTTCACGGCTGGAATTGATTTCAAGCACAGCGAATTCGATGATTCCAACGTCGACGATGACTTGGATAAACTACTGCAAAACATTAAAGAAAAAGGTCAACAGAGTGCATTGGAAGCTCCAGACAGTCCAAAAATACCAGACCATCCCGCTGCACAATCTAACGATCCTCCAATATCTCGCCACTTCATTTACACTAAACATTTTCCGATTCCACAAGATGATCACACGATGTCCTACAGCAGCGAATCAAATCAGCGATACATACTCCTCTTCGGAGTGGGAAAGGAACGCGATGAAAAGAAGCACGCAGTGAAAAAGATGTCAAAGGAAATTTGCAAACTCTTTTCAAAGAAATTTAGCATTGACGTGGCCGAGGGCGGCAAGGTTAAGAAGCACTCCCGAAATGAATTCAATTTTGAAGCAACGACGGGTAAATGCCAGAATATGGCATATTTCGATCAGCACGTAGTAACGTCCCAATGTGCAGCCACTGTTCTTGAACAATTGAACAGTTTTACGCTGGGAAATAATAACTATCTTCCAGTGCAGGAACACGTTGCATTTTTGTTCGATTTGATGGAGATGGCATTGAATTTATACAGTCTTTTGGATCTTTGCGATCTTATACTGAAAGAGTTGCCAGAGGTTGAAAACCAACTGATGGCTAAAAAATCGAATTTAGTTAAAAGTTATACTACATCTTTAAGTCTCTACATCGTTGGAATTTTGCGCCGCTATCACAGCTGTCTACTGCTCTCGCCTGAACAAACTATTTCAGTATTTGAAGGACTCTGTAAGATAATAAAACATGTTACCAACCCAAATGAGTGTAGTTCAGCAGAGCGGTGCATTTTGGCCTACTTGAGCGACTTATATTGCTCATGTTCAATATTGGAAAGTAAACAGCAATCCCCGGAGTATTTTCAACAGCTGACGACAATAGCAAAATTTAAAGAAATGTTAAACTCTCCAGAACAACTAAGGTTAGTAAAATTATATTGTTTTCCATGATGATAATAATAATGATGACGGTGATAATGACGATTACAATATTTATCATTATTATTATTGCTATTAGTTTTTTGTTACTGGAATCGCGCTATGTATGAGCACACCTTACCATCTTCTTTGTCGATAACGGTAAGGTCTGGCCGTTATGTAGTCTAGTTTGAAATGACTATTAAGCCTTAATGGATCAGCCATAGTATTGTATATCGCTGGTAAAGATGTTTATTTGTAGTATGGTGCTATTACTATTAATATGGTGCTATTACAAAAAATGGTAGTTCTCTCTTCCTCTCTCTCTCTCTCTCTCTCTTTTCCTCCCTCTCTCTCTCTTCCTTCCTCTCTCTCTTCCTCTCTCTCTTCCTCTATCTTTCCCTCTCTCCCCCTCTCTCTCCCTCTCTCTCTCTCTCTCTCTCTCTCTCTCTCTCTCTTTCGTCTTCCACACTTCTAATTTCTTGAAGATAGAGGTGAATTTGCGGCATGGTGACTTTCATATATCAAGTCCGTACAAAGTTCGTAACGAATTTGACTTTACGCAGTTTCTTTATTGTCTATAATGGTGTCAGTATAGTTATACACTTTGGAGCACTTTAGATTGAACACGTGAAAAGATTACAAGATAGACACAAAATATTTTGTTTTCTATCATTCAAAGAAAACATTTCATAGTCTAGTTAGACCGACTATAACTTACTTGTTTTAAATAGTTGCTGGTTTTCAGAAATAAATTTTACTTCCTAAGGCTCAAATTTGCACGGCTTATGTACTTTTTTCGAATAAGTAATATTATTGAGAAATTCTCATTTTTCATTATTTGTAAGTGCAGGAGAAAATTGGAGGATTTATTAAAGATAATAAAATAAGTGCTTCATTATGACTGGGTCGCATGAAAGCTTTCGATTATTTAGATAACTAATAAATAATAAAAGATTTAGTTTTCCCAAATCTGCTTGCAAGCAAATTTTTCAGTGTTAAGGAATCGTAAGCCTGTTGTAAAATTACTTTTTCGTATTTCCAATTATCCGCGCCAGTGGTGAATTTGTTCTGTAAGAAGTTGAATTTCATATGCACTATAAATTTCTGAGTTCGATTTGGAAGAGGTTTGATTTTAAAGCGTAAATCTGCATTTAATTTGCTATACTTTGGTTTGGCATGTTCTTTTCTTGTTTATTATATTTTATTCCTAGGATTCATTAATATTTAGGGCGAACACAATGTCCATAATTATCATTAAATGTATTTTTTAGGCAAAGAACTATACGAGTTTTTTTTGTTTTTAAGCACAATCTCTTCTAGCCCATGGGAATTATTTTTGGGATACCTACTTTACTTATTAGCATAAATTGAAGTTAAATAAATAAAATCGAAACATAATCATAGTCAAATATTTGTCACATGGAATGCGCTAATGCATCTCTTCGTTGTGTACCATTTTAATTTAATAATTTTGAAAACGTTAACTTAACTCTTTTTCTCGCTTTAAACAGTATTATTCCGCAGTCATATAATCCACAATTCTTGCAAGATCTCTTCATTTCTCCTAAGCGTGGTGGGAAGGTAGATGCACTGTGGGTGCGGCAGTTGAATGAGTCCCTTTCAAATATATACAGTTTCGTTTCCAACGCTGTAATCGCCATATGTCGTGAAACGGATAATGATCGTTTAAATGACATTGCCATTTCGTGTGCTGAACTCACTGCCAGTTGTAATGCTCTCTCCGAAGAATGGATTGCAGCGCTGCAGAGTATATGTAATGCTACTAAAAAGCCGCGTTACCCACATCTTTTTGGACAAATCGATATATACAATGTTAAGATACATAACTCGCTTGCAGTTTTTACCTGTATACTTGTGGCCAGGCACTGCTTCTCCCTGGCTGATTTTGTGGTTAATTTTGCTTTGCCTGCACTTGCCAACGCCTGTCAAGTGGGCGGAGCTGGTGGAGAAATAACAGCTGATGCTGAAGCTGGGGCGCGACTCACATGCCATTTGGTCCTAAAGCTGTTCAAGACAATCGAGATCCCACAACCAGGCCTGTACTCGGTTAGCAATTCTCCAAATCCTATAAATGCAATGGGTCCAGTCGCGTCGAACATAAAATTAAGTTGCGACCGCCACCTTCTGATGGGTGCTCACAAAAGCATTCCAATAGAAGCTGTCCTAGCAGTCCTCAAAGCCATACTCCTGGTCGTAGACACCACGGCACTTAAAACTCCCACATCGGTCCCAGGTTCTGCGGGCTATGGTGGAGGAGGAAAGCGTAGTGGCTTAAATACACCGGTCCACCCGGGAAGTACACCGAAAAGCAATGACCGCCCCGTTGATCTCAGTCAAATTCTTGGCACTAGTGACCTCAATAGCCTCAGCGTAGACCATGACCAAGACATTATGTTGCAGCACGGCGGCGCCTCATCATCATCATCTGCACCGTCTGGTGATCAAGTATCCTTGCTGGAATTTGCACACCATGTTTTGAAGCAGATATGTTCTCAGGAGTACGTTTTAGAACGATGTTTGAAGCATGCAGAGAAGCTTTGTGACATGATCATCGATGATATGTTGACCACCAAACAAGTTCAGCGCGTTTTGCACATGATTTGCTATTCAGAAAGTGAGTACACTGTTATTAGTGAAATGGACCAGAAGTCCATGATCGTACGTATATTGGAGAATCTTGGGCAGTGGACACTACGCATATCTTGGTTGGACTTACAGCTCATGTATCGACAGTCCATCAATAACAATATTGAGCTCAACAATTGGCTTGACACGGTAGCAAGAGCTGCGATTGACGTATTTCAGATCGATGAATCTACGTCTTCAAGCCGCAGGGAGTCAAAAGACATTGAGAAAGTTAAGCCTTCAACTTGGTTAGTGGCTCCGCTTGTATCTAAGCTGACTTCAGCCGTCCAGGGTCGCATACTACGCGTTGCGGGGCATGTACTTGAGAGTATGAACTACTTTTCAAAGACTCATAAAGTAGATAATAGCTCTGGGAGCGGCGATGAGCGAGAAAAGGGAAATAATACTGGCAGTGCTTTAGGCAGTGGCTACAATGGTCCTAATGGGAGCTGCAGATCAAGGAAAATGCCACTGAATTATCAGCCTTTTCTCGGCTTGGTGCTTACTTGTCTGAAGGGTCAGGATGAATACAAGGAGGGCCTACTTGTATCGTTATATTCACAACTTTCGCAATTTCTTCAAACTTTTCCTGAGGTATGTCTTAATTAATATTATTCAAGTTAACCTACTAATGCCTTCGTTGATTAAACCAATTTGATCCAAAATTACATTAGTAGGTTAATACGAACACTCGTAGAACTCTACAGGTTGAATATTTTTAGGCGGCTCATTATTTTATTAAATGTTTATATTTGGAATCGAAGGACAAAACATAATAGTATAATAGCATTTCGAAACAAGAAACGTTAAAGAAAATCGGTACCAAAATTATTTCAGATTCTGCACACGGAAAATTAAAAATTTTTTAAAACTAACTTTTGAACGACTGAATTTTTAGTATATTTTGCTTGTATACTTGACGATGTGTTCTTGAATAACTAAATTAGCTCGAAACTATGATCAGATTTAATAATTTTAATACCCTACAGTCTTGATTTTATAAAGTAGGAAATAACAAATTATTTCTCTTCATAATCACTCTAATCAAAACTTTACCACACAAGGCTATTATCAAAAAATTATTATCTGTTTTAGTATGACACCTTCGTTGGAATTGAAGATTCCAAAAGTCGAGAACAGATGCTTGATGCACTTCAACTTCGCTTTTCCTTAGTAGGCGGCATGTTTGACTCTATTCAGAAGAACGGAACTTCTACAACAGATTGGGCTATATTGCTGGCTCAGCTAGTTTGTCAAGGTGTAATAGATTTGAACACAAACAGGTATCACCGAATTCTTAGTTACTGTGATTCGAAAGTCTGTCTAATTGTGTGAAAATGTTTGCAGTGAGCTGTTCACCACGGTGGTGGATATGTTAGCTACTCTTGTGCACTCGACGCTAGTGTCCGACAGCCAGTTAGAACGAGATGAAAACAAGAAACTGTACCTTAACTTGATGAAGAAATTGAAAAAAGAAATTGGGGAAAAGAATAACGCTTCTATAAAAGTCATCCGACAAATGTTACCTCTTTATAAACAAACTACAGAGGTGGGTCCAAGTTTGTGCATTTGCGCATAAAGTCAATTGTTCAAAAAATAATTGCTTCATGCCTTTATTAATTGTAGGTTATTTCGTGTGAGCCTGCGGGGGTGGATACAAAAGGTAACAAAATTTGCGATATCGACAAGAAGCAGCTGCGCATATCGGACAAACAACGCATTAGTGTCTGGGATATTCTCGAGGGTTATAAGAACCCTGCGCCTCTTTCGTGGGTCTGGTTCGGTGCAGTAAAACTAGAGCGAAAACCCCTGGCGTATGAGGAGTCGCACAGAAATCTGAAGTATCACACACATAGCCTAGTAAAGCCGACCAGTTACTACTATGAGCCCCTTCCTCTGCCACCAGAGGATGTCGATCCTGTGCCGGAAAAAGTTTGCATAGTATGGTGGCGCGCCTAAAAAATCTGTATAAATTAATCCGTAATGTAATTCTAGAAAGACGAAATGAAAGCAGATACTCCGTCGTCAGTAGACCAGTCACCCAGTGCAGTTATTACAGGTCGTGGACGTGGAAAAGGTACAACGCGTAAACGTAAACCAAAAAATCCAAAAACTCCACCAGCAAATGCGCAAGCACAACCTCCTTTACAACAGCAACACCAACAAGCGCAACAAACAGCTCCACAGCAATTGAATCCTAACCAGATGAATCAGCTGCAAATGAACATGCAGGTACTTTTAAGAGCTGTTTTAGTAAATTTTACTTGAATTAATGTGTGAGTGAATAATTTCGCTATCATGTTCATTTTATGGCCGAGCTCATGGTTGAGTATAATTGAGAGATTTGCAAATATGAATTAAATTATTTATTTATTTAGTTACATAGATAATCCTATAGGGGTTTTCCTTGGGTTCTCGGATAGTTGTTAAATTCTCAGTTTCTGTATTACAGATAAAATTTTACATTCCAAGTTTTTTTAAGTATTTTACAACTCGACATATTAGTGCTATTATTATAAGATTTGTTACGACTTTCTCTTTGATCCCCTACAAATGACGTAAAAATACAGGAAGTATTCAATGAACCAGCTAATGAAGCGCTGTGTCCACTATTCGCTGGTCATCTATGTCGGCGTGTTAACCCTCGATCACACCTTAATTCTTGAAAACCTTGTAATTAATTATTTTAGCAGTATCATTGCTGCGAACTGTTCGAAATTTTGTTCTTGACATAGGTTTGAACTTTAAGCATTGCCTCTATATGAAGTCTATTTGAATTACAGTACTACAGTATCACTACAGTATCACAATTGGCTATTGAATTATTTAATGTTGTTTTTAATGCTTATTATTGATTTTTGTTTTTTGGTTTTATATTAATGTTTCAATGCATTTCTGCGATATATTGTGATGTTTTAGGAGGTAAGTTTCGTTTTGGCTTTTTTTCGCGAGCACTCGTCACGAACACTAAATTGTGGTGGGACGTGACATCCACCTTCGTCCGCGATCACGACACAACTCCTAACTTTGTGTCGGTCACAACTCCTAAATTTCCCGAATATAAGCAACCAATACGTTTTCGAGGTTGAATATTTTTTTTTAGTTACTCGGGTATAGGGTATTTAGATTTCACTACACAATACTTTTACTTGTGTTTACCCGCAGACAAAACTTTTACTTGTTTTTTATGTCAATTTGAAGTTTTATAATTTACGTAGGTTCAATTATTATTTTTCTTTTTGTAAATTTGTCCAAATTTTAGGTAAATATGCAGCAATTCGCACCTGCGCAAATCATGCAACAGAATTCAAATCAGATGATGCAACAGCAACAAATGCAGCAAGTTGGTGGCGGCATGCAGCAACAGTTGAACTCGGGAAACTCACAACAGAATACACAGATGGGATTCATAGCTGGCGGATCGCAGGGACTCTCACAAGGAAATCATGCAGGACAACAACAGCAGCAACAATGGCCAACACAAAATCAATACATTCCAATGCAACAACAATTTTATCAGCAGCAGGGGATGCAAAGTAAAATTTGAATTTTATTCACTGTTAATGGGTTTTTGATTTTAATTTGATTTTACATCTACTTTGATTTTTAGTAAACCGATTTGAAAGACCTCAGCTCAATAATTCGAAGCAGGCGCTCTCAAACATGCTACGGCAAAGGCAGCCTACATACAATCAGAACAATTCCACGGCATTCAACGCTCTGCAGCAGCAGCAGCAACAACAGCGACAAACTCAGGGTCTTCAGCAACAATCGGGACTGAACTCCGTACAGCAGCAACAGATGCAGCAGCAGTTTGTTCGGGGTACATTGCGCGGAATGGCCCCGAATCAGATGGGTGGTTCTGCCGGCGGTCAGATGACAGTGATGAACCCAGCCAACATGGGTCAGGTTAGTCAAGGGGCAATGACGCAGGGCATGAACCAAGGTCCAATGATAAGTCAGCAACAAATGGCTCAAAGCATGAACTCGCAGCAAAATCCACAGGCCTTGGCTATGAACCAGAGCTCCGGAATACTAAGCAGGAGCAACAACAGCAGCAGCATGATGGGACAACAGCCTAATACCAGTATGGTGAACTCTGCAAACATGATGCAACAAAGTGGCATGGTAAATCAGGGCCCCAACCAATTCCAAAATTTCAACAACTACAATCAAGAGGGTTTAAGTCAGGCTGCGACCAATCAGCAGGCAGTTATGATGGGTAATTTCAACCAAACGAACCAACGTAACAATTCGAATGACTTCATAGCGCAGCAACAGCAACGTAGTCACGGGTTGCAGGGAAACCGAAGCCAGTATATGAATACTGCGCCCAACGTAACCATGAATAACATGATGAATCAAGGAGGTGCGGCACTGTTTTCGAGACAACCGGGTGGAGGAGGCAAGCCGGCGGTTGTGTCCTCCCAACAACAGTTTCAGCAGCAAAGAATGCACCATCAACTTATTCAGATGCAAGGTATTCCTCATTGCTTAATTACATACGTTGAAAGTAATTCCGCAATAAAATTTTAGGGATTGGGCCGCAAAATACGGGTGGGTCTGTTATGGGCCAATCACAAAGCCAAAATATGGGCCAACAACAAACGCCAAACTTAGTCGCGCAGCTGCAGCGACAACTACCAAATCAACAAAACATGATGAGTCAACAATTCCAGCATCAGCCGCCACCGTATTAGAGCGCAGTAAGAATGCGCCTGTAGAATATACTCGTATCTATGTATATATTGTTTGCTAGGACCCCATGTGTATTTCAAATTGTTTCAGTTATAAAAAAAAATGTAAAACCCAAATAAAACAATGAAAATACTCGGTTGATAAGAAATATATCACAGTTATTTATTACGGTATATTTTATCACGGTTAATTATTTTGAGATTAAAAATTTCACCTGTATCTTAACACAACAAAAGTGGCGATACATAAGCGACAATTTTCTTACCGATAAAACCTGTCAGTTTCTTATGAAGTAGAAGAAATGGAAAATGTAGTTGGTTTTGTTGCTTCAACCAACTTAAAACATGTATATCACCTAAAAATTAACCTTTGAGTTTGAAGAGAAAAAACTTTGTGGTTTTCTAATTGTGTGATTTGGCTAAAAGTTGTATATTTTCAACTTTTTTTATGCTAAGTCTATTTCCTCATTTAATTTCGTTTATTACGCTGGGACAACGCTGGGAAATATTGCAATAATACTTAAAAGGTTAGTGAGTGAAAATCTGTGGACTATCTCTGTAACTCTCTTTCTTTTCCATGTATATTTTTTCAAGTGCTTGAAACGTTTATAGATTGTCAGCATATCATCGGTCTTTAACGACGTCCCACAAGAAAAATTAAGAAGTGAAAAAGGAAACTAACTAATATATTTGCAGCTTCCTCTTCTGTACTTATAGCGTAAATATACTTAGAAATTAGCGTTTCCACAGAATTTAGCATTAAATTATTTAGCATAGTCTTTCTAATATTCAGCCGAAACTATATTCGTCCTACTCTAAATTTCTACAATTTATTAAAATTTCATCTAAATAAGCAAAGTAATATATGTAGTTTTGAAGCCCTTGATATGTCGCATTTTCCTTTGGAAAAGTTTTGGATGCTCCGTCTAAACGCAGTCACTTCGTTCAACTCAAAATGTCGTAAAAGCGTTGACGGCTATCTCTTTGTGCCTTTTGTCTACCCGAGCTTAGTGCTAACCACAAAGTTAAATCTAACGTGGAGAAATACATACGGCCTTACTGATCCAGCATCTCATATACTTAGGAATTGGGAAGGTTTTTTAATTGCAACGTCGTTTATTGGACTTTTCTTTTTCGGAATTCAAACTATTATATAATTTTATTTGAGATAACAATTAATTTAACTTAATTATTATTTAACTTTACCGTTTGATAAGGTATGTATTAAACTTATTGATGTTTTTAAATTTGAGCCATAGGTTCTAACGTTAAGCGTAGATCCTTAAGCCAATATCATTCTATTCTATTCTATTTTTATCACTGTTAAAATATACGTTCCTTGGATTTACTTCCTTACATTAAGCAACAAATTAGATTTATGAATAAAGAAGATCAACCAGCTTGCATTTACTAAATATGGAATAATTTTTAATCATCTTGTACGATATTCGGCCAGCTCCACGGGTTTTGCGTTTGCAGTTATGTAACCTAGCGTGTAGTTCATAAATGGATACGGACTCTTCAATTGAATTAGCGTGGAGGTTCTGAGCTGCAAGTGGCAGAAGAACCATTGGTTATATTTTAAAAGTATGAAATTAGAGGAGAAATTGTAATGATATTTTAATTTAATCAGAATCACAAATCAAAGATGTCGGAGGGCTTAGTAAGACTGTCTTGCGTAGATTTAATAGTTTCAATAGAAAGATTTAGAGAAGTGGAATTTGTTTAGTTCTTTCCAAATGTGAGGAATTAATGAAGTTTTGTTTTTGTAGTAGATTTTGGTAAATTTTTTAAAACTAAGAATTTTGGTCATCTCTACTTTTTTTGAATTGGGCGTTTAATTTTTTGTAATTATTTAGATTAGAAGGCATGGGGTTATTTATAAAAGTATGCCACCCTCGCACTTACTATTCGTAAGGATATACATCTCACTGTTTCATCAAAGCAAGCAAGGCTTGTAGGTATATATTTTGGCATCCGACGAATTCAACTCAGCGTTCTACGAATTCAACCTAGCATCCGACGAATTCAAAGCAACCAATGGTATGCAACGGCGAATTCAGAAACAATTAAGTCCTCCCTCAATGGAAACATTGCATACTTCTAGGGATATTTTTAATTTATTATATTATTTTATCGGGTCAAAATCGGCTATAACTGTAGTAAATGTAAATAATACGTAATTAATAAAAAAAATACGGATAATGACTACTTCGACCTTGTAGCCAGAAGTCCACAGAAGAAATTGATGTACATATCAAAACAATCCTATCGGTGGTTTTTGCACAAAGCCATCGGATGCTGAGTTTTTATACAATTTTCCAGAAGCCAGAAGTCTAGAAAAGAACCTTGTAGCCAGAGGTCTAGAGAAGAAATGGTGTATATATCATGGCAATCCTATCTGTGGTTTTTGCGCAAAGCCATCGGATGCTGAGTTTTATACAATTTTCATAAAAATGAGAAATCGGCTATAACTGTCGTAAACGAAAATAATACGGATAATGACTATATGCACCTTGTAGCCAGAAGTCCAGAGAAGAAATTGATGTATATATCATGGCAATCCTAACGGTGGTTTTTGTACAAAGCCATCGGATGCTGAGTTTTTATACAATTTTTATAAAATTAGGATAAAGCTTGCTATGTCCCAAAGACATAGCAAGCTTTTCCGTTTGGTTTCGAGCGAAAATTATTTTTTCCCTTTCCCATAAAAAATCAATAAAAGCTTTTATTTTGTACACATAAATATTCATATATATTTATAACAATTCAAATTAATTTTATTTTCATTATGTTCACGCATTCATCTAGTAAATATATACAACATCCATAAAGTACGAAATTAAGTCTACATATAACTGTTCATTTTTTTAATGTAGAATAAATTAAAAATTTGCGTATTAAACTCTGCATTACTATTTACAAGTATTTACTAATATATTATAAAGAACAGAAAATTACGACGGTCTTAAAAGCTTAAATGCAGAAACCAAAATATAATAAAAAGTTTTGCATTCATCTCAATATAAAGAACCCTTGGCAGTTAAATAAAAGTAAATTATTATTATGTACACGAAATTATAGTTGCAATTATAATATTCATTCAGAGGAAACCATACTTAAGAATAGTAATTAATATTTTGTTTGAAATGTTACAAAAATTTGGAATGAGAGATATTTTTTATTTACAAGATTTTTGCATATAGTTAAGACAAAAAATTAGGTCAAAACATAATTAGCAAAATAAAAAATATATAATACGTGAACTAAAGATTTATACAAACTAAAGGTTTATAACTTTGATATATTTACGGAAGTTGTTACATATTTAGAATAAAAACTAAGCTAAATAAAAATTTAATTCTATAACAATTCATTGCTGAAAAAGGAGTAATTAATAATTGCTGAAAAAGAATTAGATGTTCGCAAATTATACAATATAAAAAAGCAATAATTATGGAATGCAAAAAGCGAGACTGAATTTATGAATTAAAATTAAATTATGTAATATATAATTGCAGTATGTAAATCTACATAAATATAATTGCAGTATCTAAATTTATATAATAAGAAATCTTATAGATTCGCAGGATATTTTAAATATTTTAATATGCAATTTTTACCGTGAAAAATAAATTTAATTGAAATCTGTATCATTTTAAACAGGAATTAATTTTATATATAAGCAATGATCGAGTCCACTACGAAATGAAAACAAAAAAAAACTAGTTATTTTGACATACTAAACAAACAAATTGTTCTTCCTGGAAATTAAAATGGGGAGGAAAACTGTGCCTATTTATTGCGCAACTTTGGTGGACTTGATAGCTACATATGTCGCAGAGCACCCAATGTTGAACCGAACCAACAGCTGTTTGGCTGCAGCAGTAAAGACAAAAGTGAACTTCGTTGGAGTGCTCTAAGCAAATTCGAGAGAGAGATAAGACTGGTATTTTTCGCCATTAAAAGACCTGGGATGTCTCATTTGGTTTAAAAAATTTTCCCCGAAATGCAAGATATGGTACCCACAACTCCAGTTATCATCTTGAGTGTAATGTAAAGTGGGAGAAGTTGTTTTCCACGTTTTTCCAAAAAATATATTTTTCCAACCATTAGACTTAGCAACTTCGCCATACATTTGTGCAAAATCTTTAAAGCCTTGAACAAAACTATTTCGCCGAACTGTTTGTGCGTGCTTCTGCAACGTATCGTGAAACAACAACTCTTCTTTTTCAAAATTTGCCACAGCAAGACAACAATGGGAAACAATATTGGCCGAAGATATTATATATTTCGTAGATATATCTATTTCGATATATGCTGGAAAATTTATCTTTAAATCTTCCTTTATTTTTTTATTTTTTGTGTGCAAATCTGTTATAAACTTGTAATGCCAGCATCAAAATAATATAAATTTTCTTTCTTTCCATTTTTTATAAATATATCCATAAAATAGCCCATGTAAATATCGTCCAGCCATTTATCTTCACTTCGTGGACTTTCCGTTATAAGGCAATCGTACTCCGTTTGTTTCAATTACAAGAGATTTGTTCCTCCATTTGGCAAAATTTGGGTCCTTACACACATCAAATACCATCCGACCAAGGAGTTATTTTCTATTTTTGTGTATCGCATTTTTCTGCAATAATTCCATTATTGAATTTGGAATATTTTTGTCTTTATTTTCATTTCCTTCGAATTTATTACTTGCGTCGTTCTATGAATCGACAGCATTTTCTTTATATCATGTCGATTAAAATGAGTTTTGTTAGAGAATGCCTTTGTAATTTTGTTTTTCTTCGACCAGCATTCCTCAAGAGCTGAGTTCATATCAAACGTCTATGCTTTGATGCACACCTTTCTTTAGGTATATTAATTTCAATTTCAGCGCAATGAAACTCGTACGTTTCTTTTAATAATTGTATAAATCTTCCCAATTTCATTAGTAGCTTTCTGATTTTTACATTTGATTCTATGCAATGGCTCTTTACTTGGTTGAAATGGCCTTCCACTCTGCCATTAGTAATGCACTTGTCTTTTTTAAGCTTATATATTTTTCCATCGCTTACCACTCCAAAGCGGCAAATACCGAACATGTCTTTTTTTAAAAATATAAAAAAACTCGGGGTTGTTTTGTAATTTGCCTTGGAAGATGTGCGAGTTTTTTTGCCAACTGCTTCATAGCCGTCGTCTTGGATTTCCCCTTCCACGCATAACTTCATTAATGCAATTATAGTTTCTTCAAGATCGGTGCTCATATGTGTGCTAAGCATAATTATGGAGAATTTCAAAACATTTTTTATATTGGTATAATTAACTTTCTCATAGATATAGGTAATAATTTCTTTCAGTTTCTTGGCCTGTTCTTTTGGGAAGGTTTTACTTATCTCTTTCGTCATATTATGCTGGAAGCGGGATACACATAATTTTATGATGATATAATTTTCCAGTATCTTTGAGCTTCTCGATATCATTTCATATCATAGAATTATGTAATCCATGAGCTCCATTTTGTTAAAAGCGAGGCATGCTGTAAATGTAAATATAGGCCGAGCATTGAGTTCAATACATTTTTCTAAAAATAACGAGCCAATATTGTATTTAATTTTGATCATGAAGGCATGATATATCTCTCAGATATCGCCATAGTTCTACCGTTATTAGTTTTAATTACCATAGCGTAGTAATAAATGGACCTTCTGGCTTCTGGCAAATCTCTGCCACCAGTTGCGTCAATATGAGCCATTATATTTTCGGCTCTCGAACAAATCTTGGCGCAGTTTATTTGCTGTTGGCTATATAAATGGATATCAAGTTTTCTTGAAACTTTTTGTATATATTGTTTGCCACTTTTCCTTTCTCTGTCCATTAATGTGCAAACATCCAGGAAATCATCTTCATTTAAATAATTTTCTTTTAAACCTTCAGATCTGACTTTTCTTACGCAAGAATCGGAGTAGATGCCTTGTAAATTATGTTCTCGTAATAACAAATTTTTATCACACGTACTTACTGCCTCTTGGCGATACTCGTATGGGAATATATTTCATAGTTTTTCTTTTAGGACTTCTTTACTCTTGCCGCGTATTTGGCTGGTTATTGACATTTTATGATATTTTTCTCCTTTGCATTGAATGGGAATTTCTACACACTGGCATTCGGGAGATATTCTCGGTATATGTAAGTTATATTTTCTGCAATTATCATGCTTGCAAACAAGATTTATCCGATATAAACGATTTATTTGTTTCGCTTTTAATTTTGCAACGAGGACACACGTAATCATTTCTGCCATCAGTGGCTTCAAATAATACAAGGTCTTTGTCATAACTTGTGCCTCATGATCAACAATTTGGCTGTACTGGTCTATTGTTAAGCGGAGTTTCATACATTTTGAAACGCATTGTGGTTCAACACATGATTACAATGTAGGGAGTGTTGTTACAAATTCAGACATTGGGATATCTACTGATTTCCACTCAAAATCCATTTTGGTAAGAGCGGATTAATGGAGAAATTTGTGGTGGTTTTAATTTTAAAGACTATGAAACAGAAGAGGGAGAACTTAATGGAACAGCACAGGTAAAATTGGATTGAATCGTACTTTCGAAGTCTATGTTATGAGAGTCACAAATTTCTGGAAGTGATGCGTGCATAATTAAAGGAATTTCTGCAATTTGCACGAGCTGTGTGGAATACCAAATGATGAAGTGGTGAATTGTGGATTGAAAACATAGGCCATGGGAAATGATGGTAAATTACATGAAAGATCACAAACAGGAGCGGAAGAATTGGCAACTGATAATGTGAAGATATTTAATGCTAAGCTAAGAGGAGCTAAGAGGATTGGTAGATGGGTTCTACTGAAGTACTTTCTTGTTGTGTAGAAACAAGTGCATTTTGCAGAGTTTCTAAGGATTGCGGATCTACTAGTGATTCAGACACATTTCTTTGTGGTTGTATCGATCTATCTCTTTTAATATAATTACTAATTTCTATAAAATTTCCTTTATAATAATTTCGAATAAATGCTACGTCTTTTCGAAAAAAGAAGGAATTTCAATTTACGACAAATGCTACTTATAATTTCTTTATTTAGGGTGAAAGCATTAATATCGTCAATGTTGACCTGACATTCTTTTGAGGCCAATCGAAAACTATTATAGTATTTTATATAATTATGAATAAAATTTAGCGGTAAATCATCGACAAACGTTGCGATAAGCCCTTATTTATAATACATATCAAAAATATCAAAAATTTATACATGAAAATATTGATGAAAATTATCTATAAAGAAAGAAGAGTGTTAACTTCGGTCTAGTCATTCATATTCAATCCCAAACAGAAAATATGGCAGAAAATATTCGTGTCAAATTTCATGGCGATGCCTCTATTCGTTCAGGAAATCCTGATCTCTACAGACAGGCAGACAGACACAAAGACAGATGGGCGGACATAGCTAAATCGACTCAAGAGGTGATTCTTAGCAAGAATTAGCTTTTTAAGGTGATTCTAAGCAAGTATTAACTTTTTTTCGGTAAAAAACTGTTACTGATAAACTAACGATAAAAATTATTGAGAAATTATCAATAAATTATTAATAGACACTACAAATAAAATATTGTTAGAACAAACATTACGATAAATTACCGATAAGATTTCGATTATTTACAAATTTTTTAATTTTTTTGGATAAGAATATTGCACAACTACTCGTAATTTTCTTTTTCTAAATCTCCTCTCGATATGTGTACATACGTATATAGGTGTAAAAAAATTCTATATAAATATGTATTAATATATATGTTAAAAAATATATTTGTACGAGCATTAAATAAGAAAACAAAGTTACTATTATTTTATTAATTAATTTTCCAATAAATAACTCACATACTTATCCTCACCTTATTCAAAAAACAGAAAATCCCTTTATTCTCAGCTAGCATTCCAGAGGAATTATTCTCAATAACCTAAGCATTTAATATAGTTAGTAAGACTGATGACTTTGGTGTGTAACTGTACACAAAATAGACTGCAACTTCAAAAAGTCTTTCAAACTTTGCCATGGAATATTCAGGATTCATTAATGAATTTAATAAATGTTGTCGTACAGTCGTGAGGTCTGAATGGTCCTAAATTTCTTTTAAGTTTTTGTCATACGAGTACATAAAATTACAAATAAATCTTCCATTATAGAAAATATATGAAAAATCTCTTTTATGCTAATATAAAATTTAGTAACCTTAGTTTCAATTTATTTTGTGTATAATTATGAGCCAAAAATTGGATAGAAAAGCGACTGCTAAAATTATTATAAGTACCGATAATTTAACTGATAATATAAACTGAAAATGTAAAATATAATTAATATTTTTTACCTATTGATAACGTTAAGATCGTTTTTACCTGCTTCGCTTACTGCATATGGTCCGTAAAATTTTTAATAGAATAGTCTAACATGTGACTATTGAACATGTATTTTAGTTCATGTTTGAACCAACACAACAAAATAAATTGTGAGCGTTACGATTCCTTTAGTTTTAAGAATTTTATGTCTTCAGCATACTTATATTTAGTTAAATTACTAATACTTTATTTTTACTGCGCTTTTTACCTCTTCTGCTGAAACGTTTACATCTTCTGTAGCTTAATTTTGAAGAGTTCCTGCAGCCACTTGCATATTTCTGCTGCTACTTTGAGTTGTCCACTAAAAATAATATATTTTCATGGAATACTTTTCATTTGATACAATTATATACTTACATTCTCCATCCTGAGAGTAAATAATAACTTTCTACCAGCGCTTTCAAAAATATGAATTTTTATCCTCCTGAGCCTTGCTAGCACGTCGCTGACAGAAATTAGTTTGCGATTGAAAGATGCAGTGTTGCAAATTGTAAAAGAGCTTTTTATTTAGGATTTAGCACATCGTTCTTTTCGAAAAGGCTCATTGTTTTTTTCTTAGTAATATTTTACTTGAAAAGAATATAACAACTTTTTTATTGATAAAGAAAATAATTTTTTAAATTTTGAAATCTCTTTTATTATAAACTTTATTTTTCTTTTCTTCTAAAAGTGTCTGGTAATTAAGCACTTCCCTGTTTACTGTTGCTCACCAACATTGCCCTCACTAACTCTAATTAACTGCGCTTTTACACAATAAAATTGAATAATAAGACAACTTTAGTTCTCTTTTCTATTCTGTTGTCTTTTAACGATTCCAGCAATAATATCTGTATGTCTAATAATATCTATACAAAATAAAAGCTTTCAGTGACTTTTTATGGGAAAGGGGAAAAAATAATTTTCGTTTGACGCCCAGCGAACGTCTTTGGAATATAGCAAGCTTTTTCCTATTTTCATGACAATTGTATAAAAACTCAGCATCCGATGGCTTTGTACAAAAACCAACGATAGGATTGTCATGATATATACATCAATTTCTTCTCTGGACTTCTGGCTACAAGGTTCATATAGTCATTATCCGTATTATTTACATTTATGACAGTTATAGCCGATTTCCCTTTTTAAGGAATTATAATTATTTATATTTTCTTAAAATGCGCTCCTAAAAGTATGCCCGGTATATTTTTCACGGCGAAATTTTATGATTGGTGTTATGCCATTTCGCCGTATGCTGCGAACCGAATCCTAAGTTCACACCGCTCCAAAAGAGGCGGCAATGCCAAATGCTATAAAATAATTGCAATCTATTGCTTAACCCAAAATCTACGCTATTAGCAAAATGAAGCCAATCGGAACGGTCAATTAAAAATATTGGAAAATGATATATGATTGTTGCATGTTTCCTTGCATTTTCCATCTACTAAAGTCTCCAGTAACTATTAAAGAAGTTTGGATTTAGGTAAATATGTTACATAAATATCAGGTCGAAAAGGATTGGGCTGGAATAATATAAACAGATAGGATAGTAAATTTTATATTTAAAGAAAATTGGATGGCTATGACTTGGAAGGGAGAATTTATGTGTTAGAATTCTGAGCGGAATATTACTTTTAATAAAAAGATCGACTGGGGGATATTGCTCTGGAAATTGTTCTAGATTGTTGGGGATATTTTTCTGGGAAAAATACATAATTTTTTTAATGCTGATAGTTTACGGAGAAAAGGAGCGGTCAGGCGCTTTTTTAGTTTTACCTTGTAATCTACTGTGCAAACGTGTAGAATTGTTGAGCGATTCCAAGCCAAAAATATTTACCATCGAAAACAAATGCATATACTATTATAAACAAAAAACCGAAAATAGTACTAAACTACGGATTTTGCAACCATGGTGAACCCTAAATCTACACTGAAAAAAGGTGAAAAATAGATTGTGTCGAGGTTAGAATTTCGAGAATGGCTGTGGACGGTGTTTCTCCTACCCTTGGAAGTAAATTTTACTAATTTACATTATTAATAACATTTGTATTTTACATTAATAATAACAATATACCCTCTGTGTTAGCGTTCACTTTTATAATTAACGTTTTTCATAATTAAGGCATTTGTATGGTGTTTTTTTCCAAGGCCAATACGCAAATGACTATTCTAACATTTTGTTTATCTCAGTTCGCTCTAGCGTTGGAATTGAACTTTGGGCATCGTTAGGACCTAAGCTTCCTTACGAGTACAAGGTGCACCTTCCTCGAGAGGAGACGAAGAATTCTCGATCGATTTCGTTCAGCCCGGATGGTCGCTATTTTGCTTATAGCAATGGAACTGAAATCAAAGTTCTGCGGACATCAGATTGGCATCTTAAATGTACGTTTCCCCGACCCAAAGCTTTTTACTTGAAGTTCTCTCCACGTGGAAACTATTTGTGCACTTGGGAGCTCTACACTGTAACCAAAGACAAGCCAGAAGGTGCGCCCAATATGTTTGTGTACGAGCTGGAAACTGGCACTGAGATGTTCTCCACGGTGCAGAAAAAACAAACTGACTGGGAGCCATCGTGGTCGGCCGATGAATCGGTATTTGCTATGATGGTAGGTGGAGAGGCTCATTTCTATGATTTGGGGGAGGAGGCTTCTGGATTCAAATCAACGTCAAGGAAAATAGGCGGCAGTCGCAATGGAATGTTGTCGCTTTCTCCAGGGAATAGTCCACCATTTGTGGCGCTCTATACTCCAGGTGCAAAGGGCGCACCATCTATGTGCAAACTGTTCAAGTACCCAGCACTGGAGCAGAACCAAGCGATAGCTTGCAAAAGCTTCTTCCAAGCGGATCGTGTTGAAATGCTGTGGAATAAGCGTGGGACTGGATTGCTTTTATTAACCTGTACCGACGTTGACAAGAGTGGTGCATCGTATTATGGAAATCAAGCGCTGCATTTCATGGCCACTAGAGGAGAATCGTGTTCAGTGCCTCTGTGTAATGATGTCAATCGGCAATAGCTTTGCAATTGTTAACGTGATCCAATTGCAGCTAAAAGTGGCCCAGTGCACTGCGTAAAATGGAATCCAAAGGCTGCTGAGTTCATAGTTGTTTATGGATTTATGCCTTCTAAGGCAACTCTCTACAACTTAAAATGCGACGTAGTTTTCGACTTCGGCGAAGGACCACGCAATTGCGCGTACTTCAACCCGTTCGGCAATAATATCCTTTTTCAATACCTATTCAGAAAAATCTTTATTTTGTTTGTCGGTTCTTGTCGCTTTATGCAGGGTTGGTAATAATTTAATGCGTGCATTCAGTTTTAAAAACAAGGATTACAAACTAGGGCATACATTAGAAAACAACGGATTCAAAACGAACGTCGGCTCAAAGTTTTTAACTTCGCTGTCATCCCAACGGTTTTTCATGGAGTCTTCATTAGGAAATTAAATATTTTGCGAGGGGTGCATTCCAGTAAGAATCCAATAAAGAAAAAACGTAAAAATTCAATTAGAAAATTGTTTATCGATCAAAAAACTTTAAATTAAAAAAATCGGATTTTTATCAGCCAGAACTAAGCGAATTTTATTGGATCGCTACGAGATTTACTAACACCCAAATTTGTAACTTCTTCAACGTTGTGTTAGTTGGTAAAACGAATATACCCCTCACGAGATATTTGACACCGAATGAAGAAAAACACTAGTGTGCTGGTTACCTCGGGAACAGCTTCCTGGCTTTTGAGTAACATCACAAGAGTTGAAAATTTTAAACTACTAAGAAGACTGTCTTTCGTCACGCAAAAGTCTGGACATCCTACACCCGTAAATTTAAAAACTATCATAGGAAGCACTTAAAGACTTAAATGAAATCCTTTATAACCGTATATATATATATATATTTAGAGCGAACTGATTGATATTTTATTGTGTTTGACAAAGGCTTCCTTAACTCCTTTGCACTTGTCTTATTAGCTGGATTTGGAAATCTTCCAGGCAATGTTGAGATATGGGATGTAAAGATGAAGGAAAAGATCGCTGACATCAGATGTCCAGACACCACATTTTTGGATTGGAACCCTAACGGCGAGTACTTTCTGACCGCAACTACGGCACCGAGGTTGAGAATAAGCAATGGGTTCGTCGCGAGAAATGATTGTTAAGTACGGAAATTATTTCTAATTTGCCACTTAGTTTCAAGGTGTACCATTACTCTGGAGCTCTCGTACATGAAACGATGTGGGCACAAGGGCAGGAGCTGTTGGGTGTAGAGTGGCAACAATTTCCTGAAAACACATTCACCGAGCAACCTATAAACAAGGTGAAACAGGAAGGTATTAAATCCAGTCAACCTGAAGTAAGCAAGAAGGTTTACACGCCACCACATTTGCGCTTAATAAGTGAGGGAAAAAATCCCGAAAAATATGTGCCACACCCGTCTACTATTCCGGAAATGCCATTAGGTAATAACTGGAAATATTGGCATAAGCAATATGATAAAAAAAATCCAATAACACGCCAGAAAGAAATTATTCCTAAGGATTCGAAGTGCTCTTTAAATTGCAGCGACACTAAAGTTAAAAATACCGCCACTTGTATTCGTTATCGTGGTGCTAATAGATTTCAACCATACAAACATAGAAATTGAAAAGACTAGAAAGTACATTCATGTAATATTTGTGAAAGAATATAGTAAAAATTTGACAAGCATTATCTTGTATATATCCTTATGAGCTGAAAAAAGGCTCATATGCCACGAATTTGAATCCACAGTTGCGGAGAGTCTGCATCGGAAACCTGGTATTTTAGTACTGAACTGGTATTAACTAAAGTTTAAAATACAAAAATGGTATACCTATTAAACATCGGTAGAACTTCATTCCGTGGCCGACACTCCGCCATTGTGGATTCAGTGATTTGCCCAATTATCTAAAACTAGTTGACACCCGGTATCGTATCATATTTCCATATAAAAGCACTTCAGAATAAATGGAGTAGTATGGAACTGTGATAGGAATATGAAATCTTTTATTCAGTTTCATTTTCATTATCACTCTTGATTTTTGTTCAAGGAAATTCGCCACAATCGAACCGGAAGGGACAGGGTAAGACCAGCAATCCCAAGTCTAACAAATCGAAGACCAAAGACAAGGATTCAAATACTGCTGTTGCCCCAAGCTTAGTCAACGGCACCTCAAGCTCCACAGCCAATATTGGCATGAAGGTTGGGAGTGAAAATTCGCCACGCAATCAAAATTTGCCTGAACAAGAAGGCAGTCTAACCACATCACCTAACAAGGGAGAAGCTGTAAACGAGTTCAAGGAAGAAAATGAGAATATTCAACTTGGTAAGGACACCAATTCGCACCAGCAACAAAAGAAAGCTGGGAGTTCAGACAGGGAGAAGAAAATACGTAATGTTTCAAAAAAATTATCAGACATAAAAAAACTGAAAGCTCGTCAGGACAACGGCGAAACTCTAGAGCTCAACCAAGTGAACAAAATCTCGATGGAGGCAAAGTTTCTGGATGAACTTAAAGCCTTGAAGCTTTCTACTTAACCGACAATACCTCAGTAGACTTGCCACTTTCAAATCTGTTCACCGTTACCTTTATTTAATTCGACCTTTTATTCGCCAATTCATGTGAATTTCAAAATTTCGTAAAGGAATATTCTTATTTCTACTTTATATTGTAGTTAATGTGATCATTTTTAACGAAAACTATTGTTAACGTTAACACCCGCAATAAATTCAAAATTTTCCGTTGAACAGTGCTTATTTAAAGGGGGACAATGGTTGTTGCTGCCCTATATATTAAATTATCTACTTTCCGTTTTCCTGGATTGCTGTAAGGTGACCCTGGCTTTTATATTGATACCGCATATACCCAATGTACGCCAAGGCGCTCATGAAACAAGCGACACCGATACCCATTACCACCACATTCTGAAATTGTAAAATTTTGTATTCAAAGTTATAGCGTCCAGCTCTATGTTGCTTACAGGTTTCGTGTACAACTCAAAGTTTAGCAGTCGAAAGACGCTCGTCGTTCTCACAGACCGCAATCCTTCACCCGGCGTCTTTGTGGATTTCATCGAACTTTCTCTAAAACAAAGACAACTTTGCTCTAAAAACCATTCTCGAAGAAATCAACCCAGTAGCAAAATATAGTTAATGTAAGCAGTGTTGCCAATCTGATAATTCCCTATAAAATTCGCTAGTATTTCTTAGTCTTGATCGCATGAAATTTTTTATTTGGTACTAACAATCCTATTTATCAAGAATGATAGAATATATTTTTATTCCATCATTCTTGTCTATTTATTTATTTTATAAAGGAATTTTAATGGTACATTTTCCGTCATTTTTTAAAAAAGCGAATAATTTTTTGTGTTATATTTTGATACATAAGGATGTAGGTAAAAAGTTTAGAATTAGATTTTCATTTTCAATATTTTGTATTCTATTTACTCTTGAGAGTGCAAGAAAAGCTGGCGTGCAGTTGGGGTTGACTGGTGGGAAGTTCATTAATACCTTTAATCTACCTTTAAAGTTTGATTTTATAATATAGAATAAACTTTTTTCAAATTAATTTAGCAATTTTGAAATTTATGTAATTGTTAATTTAAGTTAGAAAGGTTAAACTCTACAAACTCTATTGAAATTTAGAGATTTTTTAAGCCAAAACTCTCTGGGATTTTTCGATTCTTTTTACGCACACAGTTGGCGCACGAACGACCTTTGACGCAGTTTGCCGAGCGTAAAATTCTCTCCCACACATTTATGAATCACATAAATGATTCATAAGATTCATTTCCTGAGAATCAGGAAAATGATTCTAGAATCTCCTTGTAGCCAGGTGCGATCAAAATTTTCGTACTACTCACAATTTCGTATTGGATATATTTCTGCAGTCCTCCATGCATAGCTGCCAGACTGGCGTCAAATATACAAAATATGGCAATTCACAATGTGATAAAATTATTTACACGTTAGGACTTTCGTTTTGTCTAGGTGATTTTTTTCTATACCGTTATTTAAAGATCTTTAAAAGTTAAAATTTGTTTCTGTATATTGAGCGTATTCCTCGAAAAATTGCTGATTTATTAAAAATTCATTTTCAACAGTAATTAAGGAAACCCCCGAAGTGAGCAAAAATTAATATTTTGTTTATAGTAGCATACCTTTTTTGTTATATTAACTTCTCAAATTCATCTAATTTTACTTCAACTTATTGCAATTTAAGTTTTTATAACCTAAAGCAAAAGGGGTTAACATCCACGCCTACTTTACATTCGGAATGTAAAGACACCTCGTTTTAAAAAACGAATGATGTGACTGTCTCATAAACCGCGTGAGATATTGAGGCATAATTCTATTCCAGAACGTAAAGCCCTATTACTAAAATTGTTGCAAAAATGGGTATGGTCCGCCCAACCATAAAAAAGTTGGCAATATCTCTTGAACGGTATAAAATATTAAGACGTAATTTTATCACGATGTATTTGGATGCATTAGCAATCTGTTTGGCAAAAATGGGCTTGGTCCGCCTTCTCATACAAAAGTTTACAATATCTCATAAATGGTGCAAAATATTAACACGTGATTTTATCCTGGAGTATCTAGTGGACATTGCCAAAAATTTCCCAAAAAAACAAGCTAAATTATTATTTTTTCAACTACTCGAGTGTAGGGTACTTAGACTTTGGCAAGGTCGAAGACAACACTTTTACTTGTTAATTTTCAATTTACATTTGTTAGGAATTAGAATGTATATAAACGTTTTCATATCAGGGGAAAGGATTTTGAAAAACTGCTAAGATGCCAATGAAACCACGGGGTGAGTATAGAATATTTCAGAGGGGAGATGTGATATAATCGCTTTTATATTTGTTAAACGATTCTATATGTAAGGGAAACGGCTTTACAAAAGGATGAACAAAGTGAATATATCCTTTCCCTCGCGTGTAGGGTATAATTAAAAAAGTTATAAATTAAAAGATAAGTTGATCCCGATATTATTTTCTGAAGCGATATTCTCGGAGAATAGTACGCTCTTCTTTCGCGTCGCGTGCTTTTCAATGAGGTCTATGGCTACCATGAGCTTAACAAATAGATATTTTCTTGTTGAAGTTGGCAACCTGGATTGTTGGTGGCTTAACACGTGTTTGGTATTTGTGGGAGTAGTAAAACTAATTTCTGAAATATTGTAATTATAGAGAAATCTAAGTTAAATTATGGCGAGTGAAGAAGTTATAAATGCATTGGTTCTGGAATACCTGATGAGAAAGAACAAAACGTTGGCTAAAGTTTTTCAACAACAAACTAAAACTGTAAGCTCAACAAAACCTTGATTTTGCCTATCCTTAAGGAAATTAGTCTTGTCATGTTATCTTGATATTTATCCTATTTGCTGACTTAAATGCTGTTGTATCATGGCGGGACGGCCATTCTTTGCATGAATGATAAGCATAAGTATTGTGAAAAAAGCAAATACCGGCGTAATGTCGCCTGGGCATAAAATTTTTCATTAGCGGCACCGCTTTATTGAAATCTTTGCAGTGTTGGCTAAAATACGGGAGGGAATATACAACTGTATTTCGCTAATTATTTTCATTTATCGTTGAAAATATGTGAAAC